>OZ014520.1:248074888-250474888 GCA_963966055.1 Lathyrus aphaca | reverse complement strand
ACTTCTAAAATCAGTAGCTACATGCTATAGGTCCCTAATGATGCTAGGATACCTCACAAGATCAAACTATGTCAAACTATGTGCAAAAGGTTCACCTAAGTTCACATGAATGCAAATTAGGATTCAATGATGAAGTATGAGTGCATATGGCATACAAGCATGAATTAATACATGAAATGAACATCAAATTCAGTAGTTAAGGCTTATTAATATGGATGAATAAATATACAATCATGTATGCAATGGTTTAGACCTATGGAGCAAGGGGAAGAAAATGTGAGAATAAATGAACAAAAATCGCATAAGATCACAAATGATGCAAGTTAAAGATGAATGGCATGTGAATGTGCATGAAGTGATTATGGGTCAGTAGCATACAATTTATGAGATGCCATTAGAATGCATGGCTTGGTATTAATGATTCCCACATAATTCATGTTAATATTTAGAGGAGAAGAGAAACTAGTTTCAAGCAAAATTAGTTCACATAATGATGTACTTAGGAACACAAAAACAAACCAAATGAGTATGGTTCAAAATGTGACCTATAACTGGAATTAAGGACCTATAAATTACATATAATTAACTCCTAAAAGTTACCAAAAGGTGCCTCAAGAAAATGACATGAATGCCTTTCTAATATCTAGGTTATGGAGCAAATAAACACATATTTGGATCTATAATCTAAGTGACATGGAAAAATAGCAAAAAGGCTTTAAAAACTATGAAATTAAATTCCTAACATGGTAGAGTCAGTAACTTACATATTCTAAAAGGATTTCACAAAATTATGCACCAAAGTTCCAAAACAATTACTTGATGAGCAAGACAATAAGCCATGATCGCCGAAAAACAACTCCACAAAGTGGATCAAAAATGACACCAAAAATTATGAAAAAAATGCCGAAGGAGCATTAAAATGTCACAAATTCCAGTGATTAATCACACACAAAAAATAGGTCTCACGCCTATGGGAAAAATTGGATTTTGGTCTCTTATGTCAATATCATTCCTTTTGGGACAGCTTGGAATGAAAAATCCAAATTAATTACTAAAACCAATCAAATCTGGAATAAAAAAATATGAAAAATTAATTAAGAGGATGAGGATCACTCATGAATTTTTCCAGAATTTTATCCCACTTAAAACTGTTTTTAATAATTGCGACGAAACGGGCAAAAAACGATATTTTAAGGGAAAGCGAGAGGAAGTGAATTCTACAATCCGTAACCTAATTCCTAACCTCCGAAATCGACACATATAATAAAAAATCATAAATAAATTCAGTGGCTCATGTGGGAGGGCTCAATATGCACCTTAAGTTATATGATCCTAAGCCTCATACAAACTATAATGATGCGTTAAAGTCGAAAAAAGTCGAAATTACTTGATCGAAGTGACGATTCTTCATATAAAAGAAATCCAAAAAATCTTCAAGCCAAGCCTTGTAATCTCCCATGAGTAAAATAAATACTTATCTTCCATATTACCTTTGTGAAGATCCACCATAATCGAAACAAAAACAACGGCATAAAATATCATTTGAATCCAAAGGTATCCCACAAATAAAGTGGAATACCAACCAAACGACCGTCGTTAAGATCTTTGCGAGAACCTTGCATGAACTCAACAAACGCTATTTAGAAACCAAAAAGAGGTGCAACCGGAAGTTGCACCTATGACTCACAACTCAAAATCAAGTAGAAAGATGAATATATGAGTCATGGATATGCATTGAAATTTACGTTTCAAAATGGGGCAACACTTATGCTCTAACATAAACAACATGCAAACTCAAACCGAAATCGAACAAATTTACATGCAATGAATCGCAAATGATCAACAAACATAAGTACAAGTCAAAAAAGATCAATGCATCAAAATCGCACCAAACCGAACTTAAAAAGCCTTAAAACGGAAAAAAAAAACGCGTCAAAAATACCGACTCGAAATTGAACGAAAATCGCATGGTAACTAGCAAACGTGCCAACGGATTCAAATATGCAATCGGTTTTTGAAATTTCCGCTCGGAAGTGATACTTTTTGGACGATTTTGTCGGCTGGCAGTAGCGAAATAGCCAAAAAAATTGTCCGAAATCGACTAAAAAGCTTACCAATGGCTCCGGAATAATCAACAAAGTTAATTTACACTATTCACATTCGCAAAAACGCGCTACGGTTAGGAAGTTATGACCAAAACATATTTTCGACACGCGACACATGAACAACATCAACAATTAAGCCTCAACTTATCCTATTTCAAATTTGTACATTGAAATAAGTATGAATTTAAAAGTCAAGCACTTCAATCAATATCAAGTCACAATAATTAACTCTCTTAAGAATTTTGTCAAACACCTAACATGCATCGATTATTCTATGTCAATTTTAACAATCATTTCCAATTATGCACAACAACAATTATTAGGATCAATTAATCAAGCATCAATCAACAACCACATCAAGAATCAATGCACATAATCTCCACAATATTAATTCAACTTGTAAATTCAATTCAAGAAACAATGCAATAATTATTCATGAATTAAAGTTTAAAAAGCTTACCGAATGAAGAATCGACGAAAAAATTGCGAATCCGAAGGAAGTGAGACGTGATCATGAACAGAGGATAGGGGGAGAGGTCGCGTGGCTACCGGCGGCGGAAGATGGTGGTCGCACGGTGGTGAAGTTGACCGGAGGTGGTGGTTCGTGGTGGCTCGACTACCGGAAGCTTGATCGAAATTGTTATGTTCTTGAGTTCTTGATGAAGTTGTTGTTGTGTTCTTGAGAAAGAGTTGAGAGAATGAACTTCGATCCTTTAGAGAGAGTTTGTGAGAGTTTTTGGTGTTTGTAAATTATGATTGAAGTTATGAGACAAATTGTGGGTCAAAAGAATATATAGTGGAGTGTAAAGTGAAAGGCAAAAGGTAGAATTTCGGCTTAAGTGAAAATAACAATATCTTCGGCAACAAATTTTGACTCTGGGCCTTCCACAACATCGTCCGCCTCTGAATCACGGTTGCAATGCAAAAAGAACGGACTTCATACGATCAAAATCGAGTGCGATCGATACGTTAAAGCTGCAAGACGTCACTGAATAAGTTGTTTTTTCGGCTTATTTGGTGTCCGCTACTCGAAAATGTGACGAGGTCAACCTCTTCGGAGCATAATCTCGACTCGACTTTGTCAGCAAAGTTGTAGATCTATGAGTCAGTGACCTGGTGTTAAAATGTAAGCTCAACCGAAAAAACGAAGAGGGAGATATGAATTTTCTCGTGAAACCACTTTCAACCTTTTTCTTCGGTTCAACACTTCAGTTTTGCGAAATAAACCAAAACGACAATCTTTGGGGCATCGTTCGAACTAGAGCTTGTCTTGGAACTTGAAGATGATAAAATTTGTGAACCAACACTTCAAGAACGGGCACAATCCGATGAAAATTGACCGAGTTATGAATTTTACAAAATTTGACAGACAGTGCACTGCATCAAAGAACCCCGCTGGTAATTCGCATTTTCGAGATCCTTCCGCTCGGACCTAACCCAAAATGAATTCACATAATGAAGATAACATCTAAGCGGAATTTTAGGCACTAGAACAACATCAATCCGATGAACGAGCCAAGAGTTATGAATTTTTTAGTGTTCAAAACTCACCGGTTCAGCACTGTTTTTCACTATGTCAACTCTAAAAACTCGCACATTCGAAGATCTTCTTCAAAGAATTAGTTCTCGGCCAAAGCCCAAAAGTTGTGAAAGGATATCAAGACGGAACTTTTGGCATATGAATCTCTCAGACATGTTGACCCAATCATAAGTCACAAACTCTTGAATACCGCTAGCACAGTTAATCGGCGAAACCGAAATTTCAAAAACAAATAATTCATGCCATTTTCCTTGATGAATTAGCCTCCGAGCCAAACACAAAAGTTGTAGAGAATACCGAAACGGTATAAACTATTGAGTTTCAAGACAAAATGAGTTTCCGAGCATAAGTTTCAACTTTTGCAAATTTCACCAAAAAACTGATATTCTGCTTAAACTCCTCTGAATCAACCGAGAACTTTTGGCTTCTTCTGAGATTCTTGTGCACGTGCCGCATGAAGAAATAAAGTTCAGTCGCAACATATGAAAGCTCAAATGGAGATGTATATTCATGTATGTTTATGATGCAATTTTGATCTAAATGCAATGCAATATATGAAAGGATATGCTAAATGACATGGAAATGAGAGGGCAAATTTTGAGGTATTACAAGATGGTATGCGTATTCAATGCAATAGGAAGGATCACAAGCCAATGTGTGAGAAAAAAGAGAGGGAAATTTTGGGGTGTTTAGATAAAGTTGGTTGATAATCGATGCTACTCTCATTGAGATTCTAATCTTGGGAGGTTTTGGTTGGCAAGTTAGTTGCCTACTGAACAACAACCCTTGAGAAGGATCAGTGATATTAAGATCCCTTAGAACCTGGTTACTTTTGTAGGACAGGATGAACCAATTAAACTTCAGGGGAAGGGTGTAACACCCCCAATTTGACCTCTTCATTTTAAGCATCATATCACATAATATTAATCATGAGCATATCATTTTCCTAGCATCATATCATGGAAAGATGAGGCATAACATCCTTCATCTCCTAGCATCAAGCATATAGTCATCTGTAGAGGTCTTTGAAGCATTTCAGGCCATGACAAAGGTCCCAATGAGTTTTTACAAGTCTTATGGTGAGTCTACACTCCATTTACAAGTTCAAGTCCATTGGCAAAAGCTCAGAAGATTGCATGATCATCAGAGGTCTCAGGACAAGGCAAAGCTCCTATACAAGGCACCCAAATTAGGGTTTGTGATTCAAGCACCAAGATCTCACAAATTTGGCCATTTAATTTGGGAAAAGTCTTATATATGTTAAGAGGATCCTAGGTGTCAATTTTTATGAGAAAATTCCATGTGGAAGTCAGACAATGCCTCAGTTGCTTGTAGATGAAGTAAAAAGTCAATTGTGCCCTTAAAAAGTCAACTGTGTGATTTCAAGGGGTCTAACCCAAATTTTTTGGCCAAGAGGGGTCCTTAAAATGTTATAAGAGGTTTGTAATGATCAAAGTTCAAGAATCATGGAGGTTTGAAGGGTTTTGCAAAAATGGTACAAAGTTGGTTTTAAGGAATTTCCAAATTTGGCAACTTTTGCCCTAATTTTCAAATGGCCTTAACATGATCAAAAATTCTTCAAATGGACCAAAGTCAAACATGAAATTTGGAGGGTAAGGGCTCCCATTTTCAAAAAGTACAAGTAAATTTTCATAGTATTTGTAGTTTTTCCTCTAGCCTCTTCGAAAATATCATGTAAATTAGGGCAAATTCACATTTCAAGCATGCAACCAAAAGCAAAAGGCCTCAAAACTGAATTGTATGACTTGGTTTTGGTTCAAACTTGTTTCAAAGTTAAAATACATCACATTTGAACCATTTTTCTCCAAAGAAAATCACATTTTCGTGCACTATGAGAAAATCACTCCAAACATGCAAAATTGGCCAAAACATGAGAAGTGTGTGATGCTTGGATCTAAAGGTCAGGATTGATTGGATTTGAATCAAGGGTGGTAAATGCATTGAACATGTGCTGAGAGGACCAAGGAAGCATGAGCATTGCATGCTTATCTCACATGTTGCAAAAATTGCAAAATCACACAAATCACATGACCTACTCGTGCATTTCATCTCATTCTTTCAGCAAGGGTTTGTGACCTCATACAAAAGCAATTAGGGTTTTAGCAAGCCAGATCTCTCTCTCATTCTCTCATTCTCAAACTTTTAGCAACTTTGCATTTTCTTCCATTCATCTTCATACAAGCAAGCAAACTCAAAACAAATTGTGGATCTGTAATCAGGGAGAGCTAAGGATCATTAAGCAACCATCCATTGAAGCTATCTCTCAAGTTTAGTGACATTGCCATTTCAGGGAAGATGTGAGAGAAACCTCAGATCCAGCTTCATTCAAGGCCTTAGATGCATTTATTTTGCATCTAGGGTGAAAGAGGAGTGCATTGCATCTATCATTGGGCTTTATATCTCACTGAATCAGGATCTACACTTCAGGTATACTTTGAAATCTTGTGATCTAAAAATGAAATTAATGACTTGTTTTGTGATATTTGAAGTTCCCTGATCATGATGCACTATTTAGATTTGAATTTGGTGCTTTGTAGTGAAAGTTATTAGAGTTTCAAGTTTGATGGTCAACTTTGTTTTGCTTCGATCCATTCAATTCATTGAGTTTTAGGTGATTTTGAGGCCATATTTGAATTCAGGGCATGTGATTTAGTGGATCTGGGCTATTTTTGTTCATTTATTTGTTTGTTTAAGGTTCTGGTGTGGATTCCGGTGCCGAAGCCCTAGCTCCGGTCACCGGAAACTGGGATTGTGTTTAGGGTTTGGTCCCATGAAGAAGATAACTCAGCAGCCGTTAGATCCTTCCAGCCAACGCCCAGGATTCGTCCACCTAGCCCTAGTCAGCCTCTTCTTCACGTGTTTTTCTTTTTGTTTCATTTAATGCAGCATGTGTTTCAGTCCACCATAGTTAGTGTGTTCCAGCCACTCACATTGAAGCTTTTTGCCACCTCAATTAATGAGGGAACACTCACACACGTTGGATGCATCTCTTGGTATCTGATTTTTTCCATTTTTATTTCACAAAATACCACCATAATTCACATATACATGCGCCAGAATTGGGCCTTTTCTTTGATATTCACACCCCTAGAATTATAAACCCAATTCAAATTCAACGTAGAACCTTACTTTTGACACCTCCCATCTCCAATTCTTTTATTTCTTTTTTCATTTTTATTTTCTTTTATTCAGTTTACTTTCTAATTAATTAAAAATAGTTTGCTTCATCCAAAAATTCCAAAAAAAAATCATGAGTCATATTTAAAGTCTAATTTATTTTCTCATTTTTTTATTTTTTTATTTTTCCATTTCCACGTGTCAGATTTAATTCATTATTTCACTTAACTTCTTTTTAAGTTCTTCTTGACCACACTGCCTTGTCCAATTTCCATACACTTCAATATTTTGAATTTTGATCCCATTCTTTTTGCTCTGGATTCTTAAGGCAATGTATTTATCATGTGTTTTTTCTCTTGATTTTTAGAAGTTTATTTCTTGAGTCTTGATCCTTTGACTTGTGATGGAAGTTTGTAACCCTAGCTTATGTTTAAGCTTCCATTTGACCTAGTTTGCTTCTGAATTCTTTCAAATCCTTTTGGCTCACTGATACACCGTGTTTGAAGATAATTTGGTTTCAATTGTGGAATTTTTAGATGCTTGGTTGATTTATTGTGGATTTTTGTTCTCACCTTGTCCCATTTTTGCTTCTTTTGGTTCATTAGGTCTTATATAAGCTTAGAAGGGCACTTGTGCCAACTTCTTCTTCTCATTTGGGGTTCTTTTGGGGTGTGGGTACCTTCCTGGTCCTAGCTTAGGGTTTGAGTCTTAGGAATTTTTGTGTCTTGCTTCTTTTTAAGTATTTCCTTTCCTTAAGTGTTTCCATCCCACTTCCTTACCTCTTCCACTCCAATTTTGTAATTGTTTGGTCTTGTGTGACCTTTCTCTTCATCTTGTTGGCTTCTTAGGCCCTTCTTCATCTTGTTTTGGTTCTGTTTGTGAGCATTGTGTCCATGTTTATGCGTTGTTGCTTTGCATTCTCCTTAAGTGTGCATTTGTTTTCATATGTGTTCATGTTGCATCATTTTGACTAATAAGTTTCATGTCTCATTCTCTTGAGTTGAATTTGCATTGTGTATTTGTTCATGTCATTTCACTTCTGATTGTGTGATGTTAGCATGTTATCTTGTTCATTTTGTTTCACTTGTATGCATGATACTAACCTTACAGGGGCTATGGTAAGTGTGAGGTGTGGGAATTGAGTTCCACATCTCCAAATCTCATCTCCTCCTCTTATGTTTATTTGTACTAACTCTTTTGTTGTTGGGCTTAGGCCTTTCTCATCTCTTCTTCTATCTTCTTCTATTCTTCTTCCTTCTTCCTTAGGATAGAAACCACACTAACCCTTAGGACATCCATGCATGTTAACACTTAGGATTATTTAGTTCCCCTTTAGAATTTTTCCTTTGTGATCCTTTGGTGCTTTCTCTTCTCATCTTCAAACTCAATTCTAATCCACTTAATAAAGGTTGAGTACTTTCATGTGACATGAGACTTTTCTATGAGATACTTGCACGCGTTCCATTTTGGGGCGAGGTGTGAGTCATCCCTCGTGGTGGATAGGTCTTAACATGAGTACCTCACAAAGAAAAGTATAAAAAACACTTCTTAATCATAAAAACCACAAAAACACTTAATAATTGACAATAGGTCAGTGTGTCTGAGCCTTCATTTGTGGGACTAGCTTTGGGGATTTCCTCCGTAGATAGGTGTGCCTCTTGCGCATTCCATTTCGGGATGATGTGAGATGTACACATCCCATTGAGTAAGACTTAGGTACACTTACCTATGCAAACTTTCACTCATAAAAGCTTCTGAAAAACACCAAACAAACAATAAGCGTCTTTCCTTCGGGAATTCTTTTCTCATCTCATTCACTCCATACGTGAACTTGCTCCTACTTGTCATTTTGCAAGACGGTTACGCACTCGTCGTCCGAGTCTGCAACACCTGAGCAATGGCATAGGCAGTTCAAGCCTTAATTCACAAGCAATTTCCTTGTTACCCCTAGTTAGGGGAACTACGGCGTCTCTGATCCTCATTATCCTGATGAGGTACGTAGGAAGCGGGGTAGGGCCCGTTCGAGCACAATCTTTATTTTCCCTACATTTTTTCTCTTTGCTTTCTATTCATTTCTTTTCTCAGTTTCAGTTCCAGTTTATTTTATTTTCTTTGCTGCAGCTTTCATACCCTCACCCTTTGAAACATTTTCCTTTGCAAGCGTGGATCCCGTCGGGTACGGCGGACGATCTGGGTGCTAATACCTTCCCAGGTCGTAACCGACTCCCGAACTCAGTCTCTTTGGTTCGTAGGACCTGTGTCCTTCCTTTTCTTTCTTCTAGTTTGTGTAGCATTACCATTCCCGTTCCTTCGGGATAAAAATGCCTGGCTGGCGACTCTATTCTTTTCCGCGCCACTTTCGCGTTTGTACCAGGATGGAAATCCGGGGAGCGACAAAGGGTACTTACCTTTAAACCTCATGCAAGCCTTTAAACCTAGGACTATGGTGTGACTTGTTTGTGTGTGCCACATGTTTGTGATTGAGCATAACAACATAACATCATGACATCATGACATCATAAGCATAGCATTTTCACTAACCATTTCAAGGATCAAAGGATTTATCTTTGTTCTTTGTTGCATGTCATGGCTTCTGCTCGTAGGAACACTATTCGGATCAACTTTGTAGGGGTACCTTCTAAGCTTAAGGAGTTGGTTTCTAAAGTTTCTGAAATTTCTCAATTCATCAAGAAACATGGTTACCTGCTGGATCTAGTTACTTCAGGGTTCAAGGAAGACACGATGAGTGTCTTATTCTAGTTCTTTGATCCTAAACATCATTGTTTCACGTTCTCCGACTATCACCTGGTACCTACAATGAAGGAATTATCCAAGCTACTGGGTGTTCATATCCTTGATCAGAGACCCTTCACAAGCTTAGAGAAAGAGCCTAAACCTGAAGTCATTGCTGCAGCCCTACATTTGAAGAAATCCGACATTGTCCTAGAAACAAGAAGTAGAGTTAAGGGTATCCTTGCTAGAGTATTAGTAGAGAAAGCTCATGTGTTCTTAGATTTTATGAGTTACGATGCTTTTGAGGAGATCCTAGCCTTGCTGATTTATGGTTTGGTACTATTCCCTAATCCAGACCAGTTCATAGATGTACACACCATCAACATATTTCTGACTCACAATCTAGTGCCTACATTACTTGGAGATATCTTACACTCTCTTCACACTCGTACTACAAAGGCGCGAGGAACTTTGATGTGTTGCATACCTCTATTATCTAGGTGGTTTATTTCTCACCTTCCTCGATCTGTGATAAAGAAGGAACAAAGGTTGAGGTGGTCTAAGAGGATGATGTCACTCTCTCATTCAGATATTCACTGGTGTTCTCGATCTATAAAAAATGTCACTATCATTGACCGTTGTGGAGAGTTCCCTAATGTGCCACTCCTTGGCATAAGAGGGGGCATTACTTACAACCATTATTTAGCTCTATGTCAGTTTGGTTATGCTCGGAGTAATGGTCCTCATGACATGCTTATTCAGGGTATTGTGTTTGATTACGACAACGATCTTCAAGGTTACCGACAAAGGTTTATACGAGCTTGGAGTAAAGTAAACAAGGTTGATAACAAGACTCTGGAACCAAAGCACTCCATTCCTATGGAACCTTACCTCAGATGGGTGCGATCTCGTGCTCAGACTCTTATGATGCCATATCCTGCTGTTCTACCAATTACCATGGAGCCTGTTGGTGAAGGACATGTTCCTTATACCATCCTTCATCCAGATATGCCCACTAATTTGGAAGAGCTGCAGAATTCTTGGATCCAACTGAAGGAGCAAAGAGATACCTTTGAAGCCCAATTCAGGATTAGCCAAAAAAGAGTGTTGGAGTTGACAAAGCAACTTCACGAGGAACGGAATCTCAACACCTACCTCAACACAAAAAGGAAGCTTCCATGGGAGACCTTAGTCCCATATATTTATTTCTTTGTACTTTATTCTCATTTCCTTTCATTGTAAGCCCAAGGGGGAAATTTATATTAACACTTACTAATAAAAGTTTTGTTTTTGTTTTTCGTTAAACAAATTTAAATCCTATACAGTCCTTGAAAACATTGCATATGCATCTACATACCATATCATTGCATAACAGGTTGTCAATACAGGTTTCTCATCTTCCCGCTGTTTATTTCAGCAAAAATGGCTCTCGAACAATCTGTCAAAGATCTCCAAGCCCAAATTGCTCAATTTCAAGGGGTGATCCTGAATTTGTCCAAGGGGCAAGAAGAGTTGAAAGCCCTCCTCACTAAGTACATGAAAAAGAAGAATCCTGAAGACAAAAAGGGTGATCAGTTGGAACAACTACAAGCTGTGATAACAGAGATGAGAATCCAGATGAATGGCCAGGTGGCTCTTATCCAGAGCTTAGCCCAGGGGCAAGAAGAGCTGAGAATATTTGTTCATAAACTTCAAGGTAACGGAGTCGGGAATCTAATCATCAATCAACCTCTGGTGAAACAAGCTAACTTGGTTGAAAGGAAGATAAGGATAAGAGAAGGAAAGAGACAGGCTACTACTGATAGTTCTTCAATTGAAGAAAGAATGTCTTGTAAGGTTAATCCACCTCGACACAAGGAATGTATAAGAAAATTCATCCAATTCAGCATGCCAATGACACAAATTTTGCAATACTTGTTGGAGATGGAGTTAATTTCCTTGGAAAATTCTCCTCGAAAGCCCAATACTTCCTCCCCTCGCTATAATCCCAATGCAAGGTGTGTGTATCACTCCAACTGTCCTGGACCTGACACTGATAATTGTTGGGCATTGAGAATAAGATTCAAAACCCGATTGACGAAGGAATCCTCGAGGTTACGCCAAAATATCAAATTGAATTCTCCTATCGTCCATCAAATGTCGAAACTGCCAGACAAATCACCGAGGGAGCAAGAAAGAAAGCTCACCAACCCCTGCTGAAGTTTGGGATACCTTGGGACAGTCCAGTGGCAAATTTAATTTCATGGTAAAATATATTGATCCTGAAAGTTCACAGATTGCAATCGAAGACATTCAGCCAACTGGATGGGATATCATTTGATTTATTTAGTTGTAATTTCCTTTGTTTGCTCAAGCAGTTACTATTATGTCGAACTTTGTTTTACATTAATGCATTGCATATGTTTGTCTTCAATTAATCCATTTGTTTCACTATATTTAAAAACTATGTTTTTTTACCTCGCTTTTTGTGATATTTAACTCTTGATAAAGTTGTAAACCTTTAGAGCGAGGATGACAAAAACAATACCATAATCTTATGCATTATGCTTTTGAACAGACTATGCTGACGATGTATTGTCATTGTTTCAATTCCTAAACAGTGGAGATATACGGAAGTTAATCCCTAGTTAACCCTTTCAAGCCAAAGAAGTAGGATTTTTTCTTTCTCAAGCATGTTAAAAACCTTATTCATAACCTGGGGCAGGGTAGTTACTCGGTTAACTCAATTATGCCAATTGTCTGTATTGTACACAACTAATGATGGTTCCTTGTAACCATTAAGCCTGACAGTCAATATCTAGCAAAAGAAAAGCTCACTAAGTCAAAACCAATGAAGGAGACTTAGTAAAAAAAAAAAAATTTTGACATCCCGCTGACTGTAATCTTGAAATAAACAGTTCAGGAAAAAGGAAGAGATAACAAAGTCAAAATAAAAAAAGAGGTCACTATGAATCCTCAACCAAAAGAAAGAGATGACTGGTTTTTCAAATATACTTCTGTCAGTGTTACAATTCCAAACTCTTTTGGAGCCTCAATGCATAAGTTAATCGAACGTATGACTGAAGAACATCACGAAGAATGGGTTGGGTATAAATAAATATGAGCCTTTATCCTTTGTTTCTTAAACCGTGAACCAGGCCACATTATAACCCTTTAAAATTCCTAACTGAAGCATGGTTAGTTCGAAAGCGTACTGCTACAAAAAGGTATCCTGACTCCTTTAGGGCTTATTATAAATCTTGAGTTAATATCATAGTTTTCATAAACATTGTTTTACTAAAATAACTCTTTTTCAAAACTTCAAGATAGACATAAGCATTGCATTTTGAATATCATTGTTTGCATATAACTAAGTGTTTGACAACAGAGAAACTTACATGATGAATATTCAATAAACCAGAGTCCTTCCGACAGACAAAGTTGCTTCCTGGATCAAACCCATTGTATACAAGGGGCATAGTTACTATCTTGTAATCAAGGGGGCATGCCATGTTACTTGGGGCAATCAAGTCAAGATTCAACTATGCTTAAGTAGCCAGAGCAGGTCTCTTCATCTATCTGAATTACCAAAGGTAACATTACAGAGTTCACGATGCCAGGGGCATATTATTATGGGGGATTCTGCTTATTTCTCTTAAGGTAGCTCCTTTCAGATACTTCCATTTTGGGACAAATCATCCTCAACAAAGGGGAAACACTCTCCTTCCAAATCTAATACCCGGAGCATATATGGTCCACCACAGTATGAAAGCACATCCCTCTCATTATATTGCCTTGATATTGGATTCTCAGCAGAAGCCATTGTGGAAATTAACTGTCTACGCCAATAGTATCAGATGGTGTCAGTATCATGTCTTCGGATTCATTCATGATAATTCCTAGGGAATTACAATGGGAAATTGAGAATATCAAGAGTTCTAAATCCAGTGGTCACTTTGAATGAGTGTACACCTTCAAAATTGATAAATTCCTATTTTCGAATTCAGGTTTACTTTTCCCCTTTTACTTAGGCAGAAACGTCCATCGATTATGCCTGAATGTATATATGCTTTTGAATATGATTGATGTTTACCAGAAATGCATAAAATATGATAATAGCATTTACTAAGGACAATCAGAGGTAGGAATCCTCAATAAAGTTCATATCCAACGAATATTCGTTGGTTCATCCCCATAGAGTAATCTTTACAGATATTCTTACAGAATACTTCAAGTAGTATCTTATACTTCCAACTCTACAAAGTCTTCAAATAGTTTCATTTCATATACAATATATCCTCCGAAGAATTTATGCTTGACCGGATAAGTCTCCCGGAGCAATGTCCATCTCTTTTATCCTCATTCAGAAACTTAATCCTTCAAAAAGAAGTACGACGAACAAAAATGGGAGGTTCTAAGTATGATATTCCAAAACAAGACGGGAACGAAGTCTTCATATTCCTCAACAAAGAATCAGGATTTATTTTCCCCAGCTATCAGTTGTTCTACGAAGCTACTCATGTGCTTCAACTACATAATTCATACATACATCATTTGCATCATATCATACGCATACAACATTCTCATAAGAATATCATCTTACAAAGTGTTATATACATCATGATATTTGCATAGAACTAACCTTGTTTTTCAGGTTAATTCCCCAGCAGACGAACGTCATCAACAACTTATTCTTGGGTTGTTATATCCCCCTAAGGGTTGCTTCAAACAATATCTTGGGCTGATATAAATCCCCCAGGATAATCTTGGATTGCTAAGACCTCCAGGAATACATATATCAATACCTTGGGCTACTATATCCCCCCAAGGGCTATCTTACAATATCTTGGATTGCTCTATCCTCCAGGAGTACGTACATCGATATCTTGGACTGTTATAAATTCCCCAGGATAATCTTGGATTGTTAAACCCTCCAGGAATACGTATACCAATACCTTGGGCTGCTATATCCCCTCCAGGTGCTATCTCATAATATCTTGGACTGCTCTATCCTCCAGGAGTATATATATTAATATCTCGGGCTGCTATAAACCTCCAGGATAATCTTGGACTGCTAAATCCTCCAGGAGTACGTATACCAATACCTTGGGCTGCTATATCCCCCAAGGGCTATCTTACAATATCTTGGACTGCTCTATCCTCCAGGAGTACGTATATCAATATCTTGGGCTGCTATAAAACCCCCAGAATAATCTTGGACTGCTAAATCCTCCAGGATCACATCTATATCCAATACCTTGGGCTGCTTTATCCCCCCAAAAGCTATATCACAATACCTTGGGTTGTTTTATCCCCCCAAAAGCTATATCACAATACCTTGGGTTGCTTTATCCCCCCAAAAGTTATATCACAATACCTTGGTTTGTTTATCCCCCCAAAAGCTATATCACAACACCTTGGGTTGCTTTATCCCCCCAAAAGCTATATTACAATACCTTGGGCTGTTTTATCTTCCCAAAAGCTATATCACTATATCTTGGGCTTCTATAAACCCCCAAGATTACATCAATCTACATTTTGGACTGCTTTACCCTCCAAGAAGTATATCTGAAGATCATTTTATTCCGAATGGCATATTTAATCCCATTTAAGCAATACAACCAACCAATAGTGTTACTCTACACACCGAAGAGTGCAAATTTTTGAGTTTTTGTGTTCAATCCCCTTCAACCTTTAAGTCATGAATGGTGCGCATGTCAATCTCACTCCTCAGGTTTCAGAAAATTGAATAGGGGCAGATGTTGTACCCCAAAATTTGCCCTCTGATTTTTAACTCTAACCGACTTATTGTTTCACATTCATTTGCATCATCTTCATAACATCATATGTATTTCGTCTTAATATTAGCCGGAATAATTTCTCGGAATTTACAGACACACTGGTCAAATTAATTTTCAATTGTGCCTAAAATCAGTGAACGAAAAAATGTCAAGTTTAAGTTTGCAAATGTCGGTAACATTAATCTGCGGTTCCCGTGGTTTAATTTGACATGCTAAAAATATTTTTACGACTATTTTTGGTCATATATTAATCAGTCTGAGCAGCTTAAACGGTCATAATTTTTATTTCAAAATCCGACCAAACGCTGTATTTTTCCGAGTCATTTATTTTGTACTAATTATTTTGATGTGTTCATTTTATTTTTTCGAGCACTTTGGCGCCCGATTTTTTATTTTTTGAGTCAGTTTATTTTTATAATGGGCTAGAATAAATAAATAGATTATTAGTTTTTATTTTAATTTTAACTATTTTAATTATTAAACTTTATTTAATTTTAAATTAATATTTTATTGGATTCCAAAATAAACATTAAGGCCCATTATAATTTACCATAATTGGTCCCTATATATACTAACTAGTGGAAGACGAAAAAAGGGAACAAAAAGAAAAATATATCGTAGCGGTGCGGCGGATCTTGATGTCTCTCATTATACGTTTTTCTAATTGGTACATACTTTATTGCTTAAATACACGTTACTATTACATATCATTGTTATTCAAGTTGTTATTACATATATGTTACCGTGATATATATATATGTTTTAATACTGTTTCTCACGTTACTATGGTACATAACATATTTGTCTTTTTATATTTTATATATAATGTTTATTTGATTTTGAGGTATATATATATATATATATATATATATATATATATATATATATATATATATATATATATATATATATATATATATATATATATATATATATATATATATATATATAACTTTTTATTGAATAAATTTTCTCATTCTGTTTATTTAGATTATTCAGATCGGATCGTGTCGATACGCTGTTTTTACATCTGAGTGTATGAAGCGTGACACATGTGCTGATCCGATCCAGTTGCGATGATCGCAATTTTTGCGTTAGCAACATTATTTTTTATTTCTTTTATTTAATTAATTAGGTTTACGTTAACTAACTACCCTGATTTTTTCCTAAACACTGTCAATTTCGCCACAAACTCTAAATTTCAAACCTAAAACTTTAACCTTGTTATTTTCTCTAAACCACAAACTTTTATAATTAAACCTTAAACCCTGAGTTTTTTTGCCTCAAACCTTAAATCTCGAACCTACAAATATAGCCCTAATCTTTACCCTAAATTTTTTTCCTAAACCTTAACATTTGTCTCAATTCTTTTTTTTAAACTTCCTTTTTTTTATAAACCCTAACATTTTTCTCAAACTTTTAAGCTCTAATTTTTCTTTTAACCCTTAAAAAACCTTTTTTCTTATCAAACCTAATTTTCAAACCTTTATTTCTACCCTCATTTATTTTCATGTTATTCATATAACCTGCCTTGTCATTGCTCTAAAAATTTTTTTATCATTATTTATTTTTCCGCCATTATAATTATGTAACTGTCTCCCTAATGTAATAATTTAGTGTTATTTTCTGCATAATTATTATGTAACTGCTCCAAAGCATTGTAATAGTTAGGATTTTATTTTCTGTCATTTTATTTTTCTATCATTTAAATTTCTGCCATTGATCCTATATTGATTGTGTGGTTAGTAAATTTAGGGCGTGGCAAGATTTAACTAAATAAAAAATATTTAGATAATAAAAATAATAAGATAAATATCCGAAAATAACACTCACACACGTAAGTCGATCGTTCTATGATCGCCATCTGCACCTCCTAGGGTTACCCCTCTTAAGTTGCCTTAAAACATATGGTCAAGTCCCTCGAAAATAGGGGTGTCTTAAGCAAATGGCCCTACAAATATCAATCATCTAGTCCCTCTCTGGTTTAAAATATCAAGTCCCTACGATGTTGCCTACGATAATGATCTTGTCCCTTCGGTAAAAGATGATAGTCCCTCCCAATTGCTAAAGTCACCCCTTAAGTTGCCTTCATTGACCATACGATGACCCTACGCCCGTCCCTTAAAAAAATCCAAGGTAATGACTACCTATTCCTTAATAATAGGGACAATCTTACCCTTGAAAGAACATACAAGAACATGAAAGACTTAGTCTAGGGTAGGAACTCAAAGTTACTAGCTCACACCCTTTAAAATACTTTTCACACCTCACAATTTTTCAAACATTTTCAAAACAAGGCTTTGTGTACATCCATACGAGGATCATTACAAAGTACTTAGAAATTTTTTCTAATCACACACTTCACACTTTTCAAAACAATTAAGTGAGCTGAGTAACTAAGAGCCTATGGATAACCTTGGATATAAAGGGTGCTTATACTCTCCCTTTATATAATCTACCCCCCGAACTCAAGTCTTTTAAAAATAGGTCTTTCTTATTCTTTTATGTCCTTTGCACTTGGATAAAATAAAAGTCGGTGGCGACTCTTGCTATCCGCAACATTTATAGAAAGTCAGTTCTCCCACCGTGTTACACTTGTTTGATTCTATCTTCGGCTTAGTCTCATTCTTTGTTAGTCCACCTTCGACTTGGTCTTACTTTTTCGAGTTCACCTTCGGCTTGATCTCAAAACTTATCGTAAGTCTACCTTCGGCTTAGCATTACATTTACCACCTTCGGCTTGGTATCGTATCCTTGTTTGAATCTACCTTCGGCATAGTCTCACTCTTTGTAAGTCCACCTTCGGTTTGGTCTTACCTTTTTCGAGTTCACCTTCGGTTTGTCCTCGAATCTTATCATAAGTCTACCTTCAGCTTAGCCTTCCATTTACGATTCCACCTTCAGCTTGGTCTTGTATCCTTGTTTGGGTCTACCTTCG
Organism: Lathyrus aphaca; assembly: GCA_963966055.1. Classification (NCBI taxonomy): domain Eukaryota; kingdom Viridiplantae; phylum Streptophyta; class Magnoliopsida; order Fabales; family Fabaceae; genus Lathyrus; species Lathyrus aphaca. The sequence goes on along the minus strand of OZ014520.1, from coordinate 250,456,654 downwards.
GCTTAGTCTCGTGCTTTGTAAGTCCACCTTCGGCTTGGTCTTACTTCTTCGATTCCACCTTCGGCTTGGTCTCGTATCATTGCTCCCTTTGAAAGTCACATTATTATATTTCCCACAGAGTGAAACTTTTCCGGTTTATTTGGGTATTCAATCCCTCCACACCTTGAACGTCTAAAAGTCATTGATATCATTCATTCAGGTCTACAGTTGATTGAATAGGGGCAGCTGTAACACCCCAAAATTTTCCATATTATTTATTACCAACTAATTGGCTTTACACTGCATTCATCAGCATTTCCCACTAGGTCATAATACTCACGATCATGCATTTCATTGGCTCCTAGAATATGACATCAAAGTAACTCCTTATGGTTTGAGATTTTCTGTATTCAAGGGTGATTTTACTTCTTTTTGACACTCAAGTGTAATCAAGGCTGAGTTCCCAATGTCATGAGAATTTTCTTTATCAGGGTTCATCAGGTATCGAGTATATTGTCTTCCGGACTTCTCAAAGGACTCAAGCGGGTTAGGGGTGATCAAGGCCATTATTAATATTTGTCAATTATCATGAAAGGGTGGTATGGTTTAGAAGATGGTGTTGAAGATAGGGTTCTCGAAGAAGGTAACTTGGATTTATGGATTCAGGCAGGATTAAGATTCATTCTTAAATATACAAAATTGGAAGGATTGTGTTGATCTTTGGAAATACCAGACGTTTAGAATTTGAGACATTCGTCAATGTCATTCAAAGTTCATGCAAGATTTAACATAGTTTCAGAATTCGAGACATCCTTTGCATTTTCATTTTGAACCTTCTTTTAAACCAATTTCAAAAAAATCTAGTTACAAACTATCACCATTTCTTCAGATCTATTTTCCATGTCAATTTCTTACCATTTTTGGTTTTATATATCCAATCTATGGCCAAATTTAACAAATCCAATCATCCAAGAATCAATTAACCCATGTATAATTATTCATCATCCGATTTTCCAAACTCTTTTCCAATCCATATCACAAAGCCCATTACATATTTTAAAAACCATTTTTAAGCCCATGTTCTAAGATCTAAATCCAACATTAATTATAGATTATTATTTTGGTCCATTTCTCCAAATAAAGCCCATTTATTGAAATGAGACCCATTACCATATACCAAGAGAAAAAAATGCAGCCATGGCTATGTTTATCAGGAAAAAACCAAGTTAGAAAGGAGGAAAAAATTTCATTACAGAAAGATGTAAAAAATCAGTTACATAAACTCCAATAACTTGTTACCAAACTCATAATAAAACTCCTACCAAAACTAAAAACAAAATGGGATACACAGAACTGTACTCAGTCAGAAAAAACAAAAGATATCAGAATTAAGTTACATATCCCAATTCAATTATCACGGGAAAAAGTATATTAGAAAATGTCGGTTACACCATAACACATACAACCAGAATCGGTTACACCACAAATGATACAACCAGAATCGGTTACAATCACAAAAAAGATCAGTTACAAAAACTGATATAGTAGAAAAACAGAAGGGGACCGGGGATGAAAAAAACGGTAACTTCACCGCTCCATAACAGAAAAACAGACATTTGAAGGAACTCTCTTGAATCTTCAACATAACTTTGAACCTCTTCTCAAATATCATACTCCATTCACCTTCAACTCTACAATAAAACCATAACATTATTTTAGTTGGGAATTCTAACAAAAAAAACTCAGAAGAAGAGACTAATGAAAAAAAGCTTCAACAGGAAGATTGATAACAAAAAATACAATAACATAATTTTCATAGTGGTTCAAGGGAGAATTCATTTACAGATCCAACAAGAGGAGAAAACCAAATTTAGTTATAAATCATCAGAAGAATTACAAGAAGTGACAGAAAAAACTCAGAAGAATAACTTAACTGAAAACAGTTGCATCCGAAAAAAACACTTCAACCTTCAATCTTTGAATTCACCTTCAACTACTTCAATCTTTTTCAAGAGTCTGCACCTGCATCTTCAATCTCTAGCCTTCATCAATCAACAATCTCTCTCAACATTCTTCACCATCTTCAACATTTTTCAATCATAGAACCTCGCATCATCGATCTTCAAGCTTCACCATCGATCCTCAAATCTTCTCTGCATAACAATCTTCATCATCGCCTTTAAACACCTTTTTCATTGATCTGCAATCAAGATTGTTATCGCGTATCAACAACAACGGGTTGCAATCGAACCTTCATCACCATTAATCTTCATCCTGCATCATCCTGTAAAATCAAGAACACATTATCATCTATGACCTGTGACATCACGAGATTCAACACAATGAAAACAATAACAAACACGGATTTGCAGGGGAGGCGAGAACTTACAAACTGATTTTTAACCCCCTCGATGCATAATCTAAAGTGAATCACGACTTCATTATTTCTCGTTGGTCGGAGGCGATCGTAATCCTAATGATTTGCGGTTGATCGAACATTTCTTTGGTCTTATTATGAACGAGATGGATGACGAAGAACGGGGAGATTCCATGCATGTTGATTCACAGACGGAGAACAAAAACGAAGCAGAAGGAAAAATGGACCAAAGAAGAAGAAATTAGGGCGATTTCGACGAGCTATAGTGAGAGTCGCGACGACGTCGTTGCGGTGGAGGTCAAAATGTTGAAGAAGAAAAAGAACGGCGTGTTTATGAAGATGAGGTTTTTTTTCATTCTGATATATTAGGTTAGAACATGGATATATTACTTTTTTGGGCTTAATTCAATTCAGACCCTATGGAAATCCTAAATGCACCCCATTTTTTCCAATCCTCACCCCCTCTACGTCATCTGCAAGTTGCTTTGAACCCATCTCCATTGAACTATTTTTCGCACCCACCAAATTCCTACTTGTACCCCCTTTGTGCCAATATTTTTGAAATGGGCTTCTTGGGCCAATTTTTGCTATTTACTGCTCTTCAGATTTCTAGTGCACCCCCTGTTTGTTTATCTTTGTAGAATTTGTTAATTGTTCATATTAAAAAATCATGATTAATTTTCTTTCTAGATCATTTTTGTGTATTAATTTCTTAACAATTTTTAATTTAATTTTGTTGATAATTTTAATTATAGTTGTGAACTAATTTTGGATTAAAGTTCATGAGCGTTTTTTATTGATAAGGATCGATTTAGATTATGGTGGATCTTCACAAAGAGAATATGGAAGATAAGCATTTATTTAATTATGGGGGATAACAAGACCTTGCATGAAGTTTTTGGGTTTCTTTTATGTGAAGAATCGTCACTTCAATCAAGTTAGAAATCTCGACTTTCTCCACTTTAATGCATCATTCTAGTGGTATGCGACTTAGGATCATATAACGTAAGGTACATATTGAGCCCTCCTGTAACACCCCAAATGTTCCCTCTTCTTTTTAGCATCATTATCATGTCATAAGCATCATAATCATGGCATATCCTTAGCATTTTTGCATAGAAAAATGAAGCATAACATTCTCATGTTCTAGCATTGGGCATATGATCAATCATTGTTGCATTTGAAGCCTTACAAGTCAAAGAAATAAGTCAAGTGACCTTATCAAAGTCCCATGAAGTGTCTCTAGGTCATGTGCAAGCTCAAGATCCTCTATAAGAGCCCAAAAGGTTGGAAGATTATCAGATGATCCAAGGAATGGCAAGCTCCTACACAAATGGTCCTCAAATTAGGGTTTCATGTTCAAGTAGGGATTCTTTGTGACTTTAGCCATTTCATGTGGGCAAAGTCCTTCATATGATATGTGAATGCTATGGATGAAATTTGAAGCAAAAATTCATTGAGAAAGTCAAGTATTTGAGCAATTATTTGTTGGTGAAGCAAGAAAGTCAACTGAGCAGAACAAAAGTCAACTGGAAACTTTTTAGGGTCCTGATCATGATTATCAATCTTTGGAGGTCATATCATGTCAAGGAATATCTTGGATGAGTTCAAATGTCAAAAATCAAGAATATGCAAAAATTGCTAAATTTGGAAATTTAGAAGTTTCTATTTTTGGAAATATTTGCCCTAGATCTTCAAGCCATTATTTCATGTGCAAAAAAGCCCCAGATGTTTTTCCTTGAACATGAAATTGGTAGGGCATGATTTTCCCTTTCCAAAAAGTCCTAGAACACTTTCATAGCATTTGTAGAACTCAAGTTAGGATTTTTGAAAGTTTAATGCATTTTTAGGGTTTTATGGTGCATAGGTGTCAGTATCCCATTGGTCCATATTTTTATGTTATTTTTGGGATGTGATGCATTTTCATATTTTTATTTTTTACACACTTGCTTTAGTGAGGCCACCTTTATTTCTTGCGTGACTAAAAAAAAGAAGGAAATGCATGTCATTTTATGTGATGGCATTTTGAAAATGGTAGTACAAGTGATGCCCATGTGAGCAAAAGCAAGCATCTCACCAATGCCCTTTTTGTGACTCTCTCCACTCACAGATTCTCCAATCACCACAAAACACATTGTCGCTCCCGAAGATTTGCATCCCGGTACAAGCGCGAACGGTCGGCGAGAGGAGAAAATGAAATGAGGTGAATAGAGTCGCCAGCTAGGCATTTTTATCCCGAAGGAAAGGTAATGATGTATAAACCTGGAAGGATATGGATAAGACGGTCATGAACCAGAGAAACTGAGAAAGGGGGTTGGTTACAACCTGGGAAGGTATTAACACCCAGATTGTCCATCGTAATCGACGGGATCCACGCTTGAAAGTTTGTGTTTAAAGGGGTAGTGTATGTGATATCTGTGTGCAAAAGCTGGAAAAGAATGTACAAGTGTCAGTGCAAGAAAGTGAAGTGAATTGCTCAGGAATGAGGCTTAAAAGAGTAAGGCTGGAAGAGGGGGAAGAGACAGAGAAATTTTTTCGATAACGGTTAAGTTATGCCTACGTATCCTCTCGTGCAATGAGGAAGTCAGAACACCGTAGTTCGACTCAAAGAGACTGAAAGAATAAATTGACTGATGAACTACTTGCTTGTCTATGCTCAAGTGTATGACTCGTCTGGCTCGAGTACTAACTGTCTTGCATTAGACGAAAGAAGTGAGTTCTCGTTTGTGAGTGAAGATGATGAGAAAAGAATCCCGAAGGAGACGGTTATTGTTTGTTTTTGGTGTTTTCAATCTTTTATTGCTTTTTTGTGTTTGTCATAAGATAATGAGCTTAAGCCTAAACCAAGGGTTAGTAAACTCATCACATCCTCCCTCTGATTAGGGGTAATGAGAATATCTTAAGTATGAAGTAAGCACCTCAAACTTAATTACCATGATGTAGGATTAAGATCATTAACCTACTTGTGATTATTTAGATGTTTTTGGTGTTTTTGTTTAGTGTTAAGTAATGAGTTTAAGCCATAATCAAGGATTTAATGGACCCATTACACCATCCTAATAGAAGGATAATAGATGAGAGCATTTAAGCTGAGGAAGATACCCCAACTTAATCCATGATTAGGGATTAACCTCATGGCAAAACAAACCTTTATTAAAGTGGATTTTAATTAATGGTAAGATTAAGAAGTGAATTTTATGGTTTGTAAGACAACTTGAGGGGGACTTGTCCATTAACACTAGGGTTAGTCCTTCTTAACCAATTAAGGAAGAATTAGAACCCTAATGCAAGACCCAAGTTACAAGCTATTGTCTTAGTGATTATTAATGTGGATTGATTAAGAGATTTAAACACATTAAGGATTTAACACTTAGAATTAAAGTTATACACTCCATCCTAAGAGAAGGATGCAGGGATAATCTTAATCACAAAGCCTTGAAACCTTAAAGGTTTAGTCTCTGATTATGAGATGAGAGGAGAGACACAAAAGAAGACACAAAGGTAAAACTAATGGGGGACTAGTCAAAACCCTAATTATTGTCATGCTTGGATGTTCCTATGGTTTGTGAGGCTTGCAAGAGATCTTCAAGAAATGCCACCAAGGAAGAAGCAGATGAAAGAAGAAGAAGCAGAAGAAACAAGTTAACTTACTTCACTTAAGAAGATAAGTTACTTGAAGAAAGAAAGTGGATGAAGAACATGAATGAGCAAGCTCACTCTAAGGCAAAAGCAAAATGCAGCAATGAATGCATAAGAGAGAAAGAGAAGAGAAGTGAGAAGTGAAGGCAAATTCACTTCTCAAAGTACTTACCACCTGAAATGGTTAGCATAAAAGAAAGAATTAAATGAGAATGGAATGTATGCAAGGATGCAAACCAAAACCAGAAGCATATTAATGATGCAAATGATGCTATGAGATGATGCAAATGTATGTCAAATGCAATGGATGATCATACAAGAGATGATAATGCAAATGAAGCATGTAGGATGCATGAAAGCACATGAAAGTTCACGGAATGGAATGAATGCATATCATGGCTAATGGATGAAGAAATGATCAAGCATGATATTAATGTGTCCTAAGATGTCTTAGATGTCATGTGGATGCAAGAAATGTCATGGTAATTTCTTGAATGAATTCATGTGCAAGATGTATGCAAATGAACAAGAGAAATTAGGGTTTTAATGCAACATGAGATGCAAAAAGTCAAAACCAGAAGCAAATGACAAGATAAAAAATTGAAAATGAAATCAATAGAACCCTAACCCCATATGATATCACACCCCAAAGGAGGAGACCTAACTCTTAACCCTAAGGAAGTTATGAATTTTCTAAGTTATCTAGGGTTTTAAGGCACCTAAAGGGGAAAAATACAAATCAAATCAAAAATGAAAAATAAATTCATGACAAAATTATGCTAGATACTACATGTCAAATGAAGAATAATGTAAAAAGAATCAAAGTCATACCATTCATGGTTAGGTAGAAAAGAATTCTTGAAGTTAGGGTTCAAAAATAAGAATTTTATGAACCCTAAATTCAAGAAAATTGTTAAAGATGATTCAAAACCAAAAAGAAATTTGTATGAATGGCATGACAATGTTTCTAAATGTCCTAAGATGCAATGTGATTTTTTTTGGGATTTTTAGAAACTTAAATGATATTTTAATTAATTAATTTCCATTAATTAATTAAAATAAACATTTAAATGTTTTAAAAATGATTTTTTAATGCAAAAAATAAAAATAAAAATGTTTTCTGGTTGATAAAAATATTTGAAGTGAAAATGCAAGAGAAAATATTTTTTTGGAATTTTCTAGCTATTTTAAATTAATTGTGCAAAATAAATAACAAAATATGAATTAAAAACTGAATAAAACAAAAGTAAACCAATCTAATGGTCTAGATTTAAAGCTGGGGGATTTTGTTTGACCTGGCGCGTTATCCAACGGCCAGAATTTAAATTCAGTTAAACCTAATTAATTAATAAATTAAACCTAATTAAAAGTTAATGAAATGATCCACACCATCCAACACACGTGGGAAGCTCAAATCCTACGGCCAGAATTCAAATCTTGCCCTAACCCTAATTAGACAGCTAATCATTTCAGGCCACCGGAGAAGAGCTCCGGTCATCTTCTCCGGCAGCCTTCTCCCCTGAAAATCTCAAAACCTCACCCCTAGGTCATTTCTAAAGCTCTAAAGCTCCATATCAACTCCTCTCATCCTCCTAAACTCAAATCCAACCTCAAAACATATTTATCAAGGCCCAATCACAAGATTCGAAGAGAAACTTAAAAATGGCAAAACTTTCAGAACACACATACAAGCTCATTTCTCAATCATTCTCAAAAATAAACACATCATGGTAATCAGCAAAACATGAAGATCATTCTAAGAACTTAAAATAACATTTCTGGAAAAAAGTTTGAAGAAGTTACCTGAGCTTGAGCTTTCTCAAACTGAGCTTTCTGGCCACTTCTCTTGTGCAAAATGACTCTCCTTAACCTCCTGATGAAGCTTTGATGCTTGGAAGAAGTTTCTTTTGGCTGGTTTGTGTGATTGCACTTCAACTGGCCAAGAATCGTGTTTTGGTTATGGGGGGTGTTTGGTTGTTTTAATGGTTGCTTTGTGGTCTATTGATGATTCTAAGGTGAATGGTGAAAGAAGTTTTAAGATTGAGTATGTGAGCTGAGAGATTCAAAGGAATTTTCAAGAGGGATGATTTTTGGGAACTTGAGGGTGCTGAGGTTTCTGGCTGCAATGTTGTGTGTTATGGCTTGGGTTTGATCCACATAACATGATGTGATAGGCCAGAGAGTGGGTGGTGGCTGCAGCTGATTGGTATGGGCTTCTTGCCAAAAAGTCAAAAGTTTTGTACTTGAGGTATGGGAAATGGTGCAACTGGCTTCTTGGCTTGTCCATGCGCAGCATGGATCAAGGAGGTCCATGGAATTAGTTTTGAGGCAATTCAGCAAGTTGAAACAATGTTATGTGTCATTTTGCAATTTCATGAAGTTTTGGCCCCTTTTGGATTTCTTCATGAGCAAGGCATGAAACCTTGAAATTACTTGGGAAATTATGAGTTTTTGACAATGTGCTATGTTGGTATGATGATTAGAAGTGTGTTTGAAGTCACAAAATGCCTTGGCAAGTGGTTTTGCAAAAATCCCTCTTTGGTGCATTCTTGAAAATTATGTGATTTTTGCCAACTTTGACAAGCCATAACTTGAGTTCCATAATGAATTAGGACTTGTTATTGTACTTTTAGAAAAGGGAATGATCCAATCTACAACTTTCATGACCAACAATTTTTCATTTGAAGCATTTTTGGTTGAGAAAGAGGAGGTTGAAAAACTTTCCCAAAATGGAAAGTTTACATTACAAGTCATTTCCATTTTTGGCAACTTTTGGTTTAGCTCACTTTTCTTCAATTTTGTGAACTTTCAAGCACTTCAATGATCAAATAAAGATCATATAACTTCAATTTGATGAAAAACCCACTTTGGTTCCATTGATGGGGGCCTCAAATGCCCTGATTTTGCTCTGACTTGCTCAAGAAGTTACCTAGTGAACAGATGACTTCCATAATGAATTTCTTCATCAAACTTGGTACACATGATCCTTATAACATATTAGGACCATTAAAAACAAGAATGACCGAAAAATTTGGAGTTATGGCCTCTGAAACCAAAACCCTAATTTCAGGTCATATGTGCAGTGAAACCCTAGCTCAGCTTCCATGCTTTCCCAGTTCTTGTGATTCTTTGACTTCCTTGATCTTTGAGGGATATAAGATGATGATTGAACATACATGGACCCTCTTGGAATGATTGATGGCCTTTGGAGTGGCTCAGATGAATCCTTGGATTGCTCAGACCACAAAACCTAGATGCAGATGAACTTGAACTAATGCAGTGAAACAAAAATGCAATATGATATGGTATGCAAATATGAAAGATCACAAGCCATGGTATGAACTTAGTAAGGGCAAATTTAGGGTGTTTACAGCTGCCCCTATTCAAGCATGAGTTAGATGTGCAGGATGTAAGCGCCTGGCTTAACAGACAAACAAGATAACTTGTGGTTGAATACCAAAGACAGTCCAAAAATTGCAATCACTGGGGAGAAGAAGAAAAAGGGATATAAATTGCAAAAGGCAGTAAAGTATGATTATAAAGTGCGGGCGATGGAGGACGACCATCGAGCAGAGGACGACTGCTGGGGATAAAGCGATGACGGGGACAACCGCCATGCTGGGGAAATAAAGAGACCACGACGGGGACGGCCATCGGGAAAAGAAACAAGATTCTCTGGGGATTAAAAGGCAAAGGCAATGATGGGGACGGCCATCAGGTTGGTAAAGGTAAGATAAACAACCATGGGGACAACCATCGGTTCAAAGGATAAATGAAATATTGATGAGGGACGATCATCAAAGGTGAAGAACGATCACCTAGCAGGGGACGGCTGCTCTTTATCACGACATAGGACGAATGTCGGATAGAAAAGGTCGATGATGGGGATGGCCATCGGATAAGCATGATGAAGGACGATCATCGAGAGGTGAAGGACGATCACCTAATAGGGTACGACTGCTCTCAGGTTTATCATGACATAGGACGAATGTCAGATAACAAGATCAACGATGGGGACGGCCATCAGATAAAATGATGAAGGACGATCATCGAAAGGTGAAGGACGATCACCTAGCAGGGTACGACTGCTCTCAGGGTTTATCATGACATAGGACGAATGTCAGATAACAAGATCAACGATGGGGACGGCCATCAGATAAAATGATGAAGGACGATCATCAAAAAGGTGAAGGACGATGACCTAGCAGGGGACGACTGCTCTTTATCACGACATAGGATAATTGTCGGATAGAAATGGGTTCCAATAATGGAGACTCCGTTGGGGAAAGGATGAGAGACGATCATCCAAAGGTGAAGGACGATCACCTGGCAGGGTACGGCTACCAAAAGTATCGCGAATGTCGGATAGAAAAGAGATATTTTGCTGGGGACTTGCTGGGGAATGGTAAACACGGACGCGTGCTTATGCTTTCCAAAATAAAAAGGTATAAGTGTTTTGCACTGTGGGGATAGGATGACACGGACGAGTGTCAAAAAGAAGTATTATAAACAAGTGTTCGGGCAACTGTGCTGGGGATAGGTGACACGGACGGGTGTCAAGAGAGTGTATAAGCTTTGGATTGGTTTATATCTGCAGGGGATGATATGACACGGACGAGTGTCGAAAACATGTGTTTGTGTTTGAGAGTGCAAAGGGGACGCTTTGGCTTTCTGCTGGGGAAATTGATATGACACGGACGAGTGTCGAGAAGGACCAGTATCTTTTGGTAGAAACTGTTCTGGCTACTTTACTGGGGAATGATGACACATACGAGTGTCAAAAGGAGCATGTATCTGTATTTTGAGAGTGCAAAGGGGACGTTTTGGCTTTTATGTGCAAGGGATGTACTTTGTATATTGATGATGAGGTAATGTGATATTTACAGGTGACTAGCTCGAACCTGACTTGCGATCATGCAATATGTTTTATTTTTGCCGCAATACTCCGTATTAGACGGAATGCTATGCTCTGGGGGGAAATGATGTGAATGCTATGATAATGCAAAAGAAACCGGTTCGGGACTCGGATCCCGCTGCTGTGAGGATCTCTGGCTGATCTTCTTGAAGTGACATCCCAACTGGGGATGAGATCATTGGTAGATCTGATAAGATGTATGGTTCTGCCTGGGGACTAGATCACTGATAGACCTATCCGATGAGGAGATAACCCATCTGGGGATGAGAAAGCTTTCGTCACTTTGTTGTGTGATAATTTCAGACATTGCTCTTCTTAGGAGAGGCTAGAGTTCTGTGAGGAGATGGTTCCCCTCATCCTTAACACTTTGTTGGGGGAGGAAAGATCACTGAATGATCTTCCTAGAGATTTCTGTGAGGATCCTTCTGAATAAGAGGAGACTTGACAACTCAGCTGGGGAAATGGGCATTTTCTGATGCTGCTTGAAGAAGATGTGCTGGAGAAGTGATGCCTTGGCAACTTCGCTGGAGAAAAAACATTCCAGATACTATTAGGGGAGGAAGTATGTTTGGCATGCCCCATGTCGCGTATTGAATACCTGCAATCCTGTCAAGACAAAGAAACGCACAAATATCCTGAGGTATCCCTTACCGGATTCCGTCATAGGAGTTAGATATTCCTGGAAGTAAATACATTTCCTGCAAGCATGTAATTTAGAAAGGCACATCTGTTTTATGCAAATATTATGTTATGGATATTGGACATTTTGCAAACGAAACAAAAATGTACAAGATGAAGTGTGACTGAAAACTCTGATTTTATTAATCTGGGTGCCCTGAATTGGCAAATACAGTCAAAGAAACAAATCCCCTGAAATGAGGAGATTGTTACAAATTGAGAAAAATAAAGGTGCTGGCAATGTTGACGACGCTTCAACGAGCTTCCTTTTGCTATGACCCGTATGACCTTGACGTTCTTCTTACCTTGCTTTCTGGAGGAGATTGATTCTGACCGACGCTTTAACCTTTCGAGGCTTGCCGTGTTGTAAGTGATACAGACGAATTCAGAATGCAGTTGTTCGCTTATTCCTTTGTTTTGCGTGGATCGCCCTTTCGGGTTTTCAATCCGCTGGGATACCCATTCTTGCCTGAGCTGTCCAATGCGGCTTTTCAACTCAGTGGGTGTACATTATTTTTGATTTTTTCCTTATTTTTTCCCGAGTCTTTTATTCTGTTTTTGACTCGCCAGGATGCCCTATTTTTGCCTGGACTTACATTCTGTTTTTATGTCCAGCGGGTCTTTTTATGCGAAGTATTTTTTAAATGCATCTGAATTCACGGGGGATAAGAAATCTTCACCATCCATAGTAGTGAGCATCAGTGCTCCACCAGAGAAAACCTTCTTTACTATGAATGGACCATCGAAATTAGGAGTCCACTTGCCCCTGTGGTCTGTATGAGGAGGAAGGAGTCTTTTCAGCACAAGTTCTCCTACTTGGTATTCCCGAAGCCTGACTTTCTGATCGAAGGATTTCTTCATTCTCTTCTGATATAACTGCCCATGACAGATTGCAACTAATCTCTTTTCTTCGATCAGATTTAGTTGATTGTACCGAGATCGGACCCATTCTGCTTCATTCAACTTTACATCCATCAGTACCCGTAAAGAGGGTAACTCAACTTCAACAGGTAGGACAGCCTCCATACCATACACAAGTTGATACGGTGTTGCCCCAGTGGATGTTCTGATCGAGGTACGATACCCATGCAAAGTAAATGGTAGCATCTCATGCCAGTCTTTATAAGTAACCACCATATTTTGCACAATCTTCTTGATGTTCTTATTAGCTGCCTCAACAGCGCCATTCATCTTTGGTCTGTAAGGAGAAGAGTTATGATGTTGGATCTTGAAGTCCCGGCACAGTTCTGCTATCATTTTGTTGTTCAAATTGGAACCATAGTCAGTAATGATTCGCTCGGGTACTCCATACCGACAGATGATGTCTCTTTTCAGGAATCGGGCTACCACTTATCTGGTGACATTTGCGTACGAAGCTGCTTCGACCCATTTGGTGAAGTAATCAATGGCTACCAGGATGAATCTGTGGCCATTTGAAGGAGTCAGCTCAATCTTTCCAATCATGTCAATGCCCCACATGGCAAAGGTCCAAGGTGAAGACATCACATTCAAAGGATTTGGAGGCACATGCACTTTATCTGCATAAATCTGGCATTTATGACACTTCCTGGCGTGGGCACAACAGTTTGCATCCATTGTGATCCAGTAGTAACCCGATCTTAATAATTTCTTGGCCATTGCATGTCCTCCAACATGGGTACCAAAAGATCCTTCGTGCACCTCGTGCATCAGCAAGTCCTCTTCTTTCTTGTCAACACATCTAAGTAGAACCATGTCAAAGTTTCTCTTGTATAACAAACCATCAACATTCAGGAAGAAACTACCAGCCAGCCTTCTCAATGTCTTCTTGCCATTGGATGATGTCCCAGGTGGGTATGTTTGGTCCTCTAAGAAGCATTTGATGTCATGGAACCATGGCTTGTCATCTTTAGCAATGTCTACGGAGAATACGTATGCCGGTCGGTCAAGTCTGGATAATGAAATCCGAGGCACAAAATTGGCAGTTTGAACCTTGATCATGGAAGAAATGGTAGCTAAAGCATCTACGAACTGATTTTCATCTCGAGGGATATACTCAAGTTTGAATGTTGTGAAGAAAGTCAGTAATCTCCTCGTATAGTCACGGTATGGAATCAGATGCTCTTGGTGAGTGTACCATTTGTCGTTGGTCTGATTGATTACCAAAGCTGAATCTCCGAATACAGTTAAAGTCTTGATCCTGAGGTCAATGGCTACCTCAAGACCCATGATACAGGCTTCGTATTCAGCTTCGTTGTTAGTGCATGCAAAGGTGAGTTTTGCCGAGAAAGGCATGTGAACTCCTTTAGGTGTGATGAGCATTGCACCAACTCCACGACCGTTCATATTGACAACCCCATCAAACATCACTGTCCATTCTTCTTCTGGGTCAGGCCCTTTAGTGTGAACAGGCTCTTCATGATCTTTTGCTCTCAGGAACATGATGTCTTCATTGGGGAAATCAAATCTCATTGGTTGGTAATCATCAATGGGTTGCTCATCTAGATAGTCAGATAGTACACTGCCTTTGATGGCCTTTTGAGATGTGTACTGAATGTCATACTCTGTCAGGATATTTTGCCATCTTGCAATCCTTCCGGTAAGTGCTGGCTTCTCAAATATGTACTTGACTGGATTCATTTTTTAGATCAACAAAGTAGTGTGGGTCAACATATACTGCCTTAGTCGGCGATCAGCCCACGCTAAAGCACATCAAGTTTTCTAGAGCAATGAATAACGTTGTTCACAGTCGGTAAACTTTTTGCTTAGGTAGTATATTGCATACTCTTTTCGACCAGACTCGTCATGCTGGCCCAAAACACACCCCATTGATCCTTCTAATATTGTCAGGTACAATATTAGAGGACTTCCTTCAACTGGAGGCATAAGGATTGGAGGTTCGTGTAAGTACTCCTTGATTTTGTCAAAAGCCTTCTGGCAGTCTTCATTCCACCTGACCGTTTGTTCCTTTCTCAACAATTTCAACAGGGGCTCACAGGTTGCAGTAAGGTGAGATATGAACCTTGATATGTAGTTCAATCTACCTAAGAATCCCCGAACTTCCTTTTCAGTCCTAGGTGCAGGCATTTCCTGAATGGCTTTGACTTTGTCAGGATCAACTTCAATTCCTTTTTCACTTACGATGAATCCCAGCAACTTACCGGAATGTACCCCGAATGTGCATTTGTTGGGGTTTAGCTTCAGCTGATACTTTCTCAAACGCTTGAACAACTTCAGCAGATTCACCAAATGGTCTTCTTCTGTGAGGGACTTGGCAATCATATCATCCATGTAGCATTCAATTTATTTGTGTATCATGTCGTGGAATAATGTTACCATAGCCTGTTGATAAGTTGCACCCGCATTCTTCAGTCCAAAAGGCATCACCTTATAACAGAATGTGCCCCAGGGTGTGATGAAAGTAGTCTTCTCCATGTCTTCGGGTGACATCTTGATCTGATTATAACCTGAAAACCCATCCATGAAGGAAAACACCGAGAACTGAGCTGTGTTGTCGACCAATACATCAATGTGAGGTAAAGGGAAGTCATCTTTTGGGCTAGCTCTATTCAGATCCCGATAATCCACACACATCCGTACTTTTCCATCCTTCTTAGGCACTGGTACAATATTAGCAACTCACGGCCGGTAACTAGTTACAGCAAGGAAACCAGCGTCCCACTGTTTTTGTACCTCTTCTTTAATCTTCATGGCCATATCCGGACGAGTACGGCGTAGCTTCTGTTTTACTGGAGGACAATATTCTTTCAAAGGCATCTTGTGCACAACGATGTCGGTATCCAGACCTGGCATGTCCTGATAGGACCAAGCAAAGACATCAACATACTCTCGAAGCATGTCAATAAGTTGTTTCTTCACTGAATCTTGACGACGGGCCCCGATCTTCACTTCTTTCAAGTCTTCTTCGGTACCAAGCTTAACTGTCTCAACCTCCTCCTGATGAGGATTGATTACCTTCTCCTCTTGCCTTAACAACCTGGCTAACTCTTCAGGTAGCTCATAGTCTTCTTCAACCCCTTCATCAACTTGATTAATCGGATTGTCGAAGTCATACAAGGTCACAGCAGTGTTGTTGTCGGTGCAATCTGGAGGATGATTTCTGCAAGGGTTGAGATTGGTTCATTTTAGTGACCAGTTTTAATCTTGTTTAGAAAAAAATGAAAATGAAGTTGTTATTTTAAAAACATTGTCATTTTATTGTTTTGTACAAAAGTGAAAAATGAAAAAGACAGTGAGCGAAAAAGAGACTCGTTTGCAAAAGATGTCCTGATATTCATTGATTAATCATTTGCACAAAATACAAGATGGCCCTATTACAAAATGAGCCCTGACACCTTGGGCAAGATGCTAAAAAGACAGGAAATAATAATTACTCTGCAGGAGTAACCCTTATAATTTCCTGGGAAGACCAGTTAGAGACTTGGTTCCCCGGGATCCTTGGACGTATCCAGTTCTCCAGGTTACGGTCGCTTTCCTCCTCGTCTTCCAGATTGTTCACAGCATCCGGGGTAAGCATTCCTCCACTGACAAATTTGGACTCCTTGGAAGCCTCTGATTGATCTTGTCGGGTTGGTCTGTAACCCAACCCGAATCTGTCTTCTTTTTTCTCCACTGGCAACAGTTTGCCCCAGCCTCTGGCGTTACCCTCTTCAACAACCTTCCGGGCTTGCTGATATGAAGTGATAGAAGTTCCGGACTCAACAGTGGTTTCATTGACATTAAGGGCCTCAAACCCCTGGCTCATAGTCTCATGAATCTCCCCATCCATCTCTATATACTTGTAAGTAGCCAGCTGGCTAACGAAAATGTCTTCCTCCCCGCAGATTATGATGATCTGGCATTCCCACTCGAATTTTAATTTCCGGTGAAGGGTAGATGTAACAGCGCCAGCGGCGTGAATCCAGGGTCTATCCAACAAACAGCTGTAGGCCGGCTGAATGTCCATCACGAAGAAAATAGTTTTAAAGACTTGTGGGCCAATCACCACGGGTAATTCAATCTCTCCGAGCACTGATCTCTTAGAGCCATCAAACGCTCTCACCACCAAGTTACTTGGACGCAATGCCAAACCATCATATTCCAGCTTCACCAAGGCTTTCTTTGGGAGGACATTGAGCGAGGACCCGGTGTCTACCAACACATGAGAAAGAACAGCACCTTTGCACTCTAAGGTGATGTGTAAAGCCTTATTATGATTGCGTCCCTCCGTCGTTAAATCAACATCTATGAAGCCCAGTCCATGACTGGTGTTAACATTTGCAACCACTGTTTCCAGCTGATTAACCGTAATCTCTTCTGGCACGTAGGCTGCGTGCAGGATCCTCAAAAGTGCATTCCTATGGGCTTCGGAACACATTAACAATGACAAGATAAAGATTTTGGAGGGCGTCTGATGAAGCTGGTCCACTACTTTGTAATCACTCTTTTTTATTATTCTCATAAACTCGTCTAATTCTTGGTCAAAAGACGTCTTCAGAGTTTCTTTAACAGTTGGCTCTTCAAGTACCACACTCTTCCCTTTTGCTTTAGCAACAGCCTCTGCTTCAGCATTGGGTCTCGGTATTTGTGAGGCAAAAAGGCGTCCGCTTCTGGTGAACCCTCCGCCTCCCCCAACATTGTCAATTTGTGGTGAAGAGGTTGATGAATCTAGAGTGATCTTCTTTCCGTCGCAGTAGAGATCAGATCCATAGTGCCAAGGTATGGCATTACTGCTTTCATAAGGAACGGGTCCAGGCACCGTAATAGTGACTGGACTGATTGCTGTAGCGGAAGGAACTGTGATGGTATGCGGGTCGTAATAGATTGTGACTGGAGATCTGACAGTAGGTGTTGCAGTTTGTTGTTGGGATGAATAGTTGCCGGGTCATAATAGATTGTGACCGTTGAGACATCTTCGTTAGCATTTGTTGGTATTGTAGGCGATTCCGTTGATAAGATGGGTGTTGACGTTGTAGAAGTAAGTGTTGCTGAACTTTGGTTTGTTGAAATAATGGATGGAGTGATTGATGGAGTTGTGGATGAATCAGTGGGAGTGATGGTTGTTACAGTTGTAGGAGGATCTATTGTTATTGAAGAAAGAGTTGTTGATGTTGTAGACGCCGTTGTGGTAATTTGCAAAATTCCATCTCTGATAAGGCCATCTATGCCAAGCCTTAGCCTCTCACAACCATTAATAGCAGTCTTGAAAAATTCACAGCAGGCCTCACAGCCCGGGAACACCTGGCATATTAAGAGTTGAGCTTTGACTTCTGCCAGCGACGTTCGAATATGTGCAACACTATCAATCAGTGCAGATGGTTGGTCCTCCTCTATGGCATTAATCCTGGGCCCACCATGACTAGGCATAGGATTTCTGGTAACATTTGGAGGAGGTTCAAAGTTGAGAGCTTTGGAATCGACCAGATCCTGAACCTTCATTTTCAAGGCTCTACACTTCTCAGTATTGTGACCAGGTGAATTGGAATGAAAGGAACACCTAGCATTGGCATCATAATTCTTCGGGAGGTTGAGAGGATCTGGTGGAGCCAACATCCTTAACTCAACCAGGTTGAGCTTCAGGAGTTGTGGTAGTAGGGTGGCATATGGCATAGGAATGGGGTCAATCACCCTATTTGCTTGAGATGGCCTCTGTTGAAAGGGGCGCTACTGTTGGTTGTTGTTGTTATTGTTGTACGATCTTTGTTGTGGAAAGTGCGGTTGTTGTTGATAATGTTGTTGTTGTTGCTGTTGTTGAGGAAAAAGCGGCTATTGTGGAGCTGGAGCCGGGATAGTAACGAATGCTACTGATCTGTGAGAGTATTGGGGTCTGCCCCTGCCCGCATGAATAGCATTTGTTTCACCCGTCCTTCGGGGTCCTGGAAAATGTTTTCTTGTGTTGTTGGAGGAACTTGCACCATTGTCAGAGATTTTGCCCATCTTCAGAAGACTTTCTATTCTCTCCCCAGCTATGACTACATCAGCAAAGCTAGTGGAGGAGAATGCAGCAAGTCGGTCAATATAAGTTCCCTGCAAGGTATTCATAAACATGTCTGCCATTTCCCGTTCAGACATGGGTGGCTGGACAGCAGCAGCAAGCTGTCTCCACCTCTGAGCATAATCCCGGAAGCTTTCCCTTGAAGACTGAGACATGCCCATTAGAAGGGTTCTATTGGGAGCCATGTCTAGGTTGTACTGGTATTGACGTATGAAGGCTTCGGCCAAGTCTTTCCAACATCTTATAGTGGCCCTGGTCAGATGTGAATACCATTCTCTTGATGCTCCAGTCAGGCTGTCCTCGAAATAGAACATCCATAAATTCTCGTCCATGGTATAAGCTTTGAGTCTCTCCAAGAAAGACTGCAGATGAGTACGCGGGCAGGAGGTACCATTATATTTTTCAAAGCACGGGGGTTTGAACTTGTGAGGAATTCTGACCCCATCTACCAGCCCCATGTCCATTACGTCAAAGCCTAAGGAATTATGGGATTAAAGAGACCTCAGTTTCTCAGCAATCTCATCCAGCCTTCGGTCATAAACTTCATCCCCGACTCCAATAACTATGAACTGCTCTTCTTGAGGATCTTCTTGCAAGATCCTGCCTCCAACGGTATTACCTTGAGCATTCCTTATGACATTAACATCCGGGTTTAGATGAGCCCCAAACTCTGGTGGATCAATGCATGGCTACCCGCGATCATTGTTACTAGTACCTCTTGTACCAGGATGGTGTTCATTAGGAGTTTGTCTTTCCACCAATTCCCTCAGCATTTCTTGGCTCTGAGCCAAGCCAACCATCACAGCCATGAACTGGGTCATTTGATTCCTCATTTCAACCCTCTTGTTATCCATTTGGGTCCTTACTTCATTCAGGTCTTGTTGTACCTGATCCATCTGAATGCCCAGAAGGTTGTTTCGCGTTGGGTACCGGTGTATTCTGTTGACAGGGAACACTCTTCTGCGAGCAATGTTTCCTGAAACCACAACAAAGTGAGAAATAATAACAAACAAAACCTACAAAACAAAGAAAATGTTAGTATGCAATGCAGTATGCTTATTTGTCTTCCAAGGGTATCCGGTTTGGTTCTTTGGTTTTGACCTTTCCAGACCTCGAGGAAATGCTGATGATGTTGAGAGATAAAGCCCACCAATAAAACATACTGATATATTACAAAGGAGGAAAATACATAGTTTGTTTACAATACATGCCCGTGGTGGGTCAAAATACAACAATCAAAAGAAAAGTACATCAAAAGAAAGAAATACAAGCAAAAGGATCAGACATCCAATCCAAAGTCATCCTCCCGGACTTCCTTCAGGAGGGCCTTAGTCACTGGACCAGCTGGGTGCTCTATAATAGTCCTGATGAGGAGGTTCCTGGTAGCAATGGCACTGGTCAACCTCTTATGCTTGTCCTGATCCTTTGACCTCATCAACCCCGCCCGAAGTTTTAATTCTGATATCTCCTTCTGAGCTGCCAACAAAGCTTCATGCTGCTTCTTCTCATTAGCCTCCAATTGCTCTATCTTAGCCTGAGTTCTCTGGTCTTCTTGTGCACGGGCTTTAGTGATCCTGATCCACCTAGCCTGGCTTTCCTCCAAATAATGCTCTGCCCTAGCTTTCTGAATCTTTGCCTCCTTGCAGACATTCTTCAGAACCAACTCCCCTGCTCTTGCCTTCCTGATGTAGTTATCTGTCTTTTCAATCTTGGTTAGATGCTCAATCTTGAGTCTTTCTAATCTCTCAATATCCAGACGGCTGTCATTTCTCTCCCAAAGAGTATTCTTCAGGGCTTCAGCTAGCTGATTATTCTTCTCTTTCAGCTTTTCAAACTCTTCCAGGCTGACAGTTGCTGCAAGTTGCACTGCAGAAGGTCCAGGTGTATCTTCCAAAGTGAAAGGCATCCGGGTGATCTGAGCTCTAGTACGAGACCAATCAGAATACTGGGCTGAAGCAATATTGTTGCACCTTCCAAGGATGGTTGTCCCTTTGGTCTGAATGTTATCCCAAGCCCAGGCAGCCTGTCTAACAACAGCAGAGTTGGGTTGAACTTCACAGTAGAGAGTCTCAGCCAAATCTAGTCCTCTGGGAGGATGAACCAAAGCATATCCCAATTGCCTTTTAAACAGTAAAGGGTTGTAGTTTATGCAACCTTTTACTCCTATCAAAGGCATATTAGGATACTGCCCACAACTGGTAATAATGTCCTTGCCTTTGGTGCTCTGGGTGCACCATCTGATGTCATTTGATGTCAATGCAATGAACCTCTTAGCCCAATTCTTATGCTGATGGGGGTTCAGGAAGGTATCTGATTTTGACAAGTGCCTGAGCAGCCAAGAGTAATACAGAGGAGCACAACATCTGACCAGCTTCCCTCTTTGCTTTTCATTCCTCTGATGGATTGAGTAGTAGAAGTCTCCCAGCAATGTAGGAACAGGGTTCCTCAACAAGAACAGGTGGATGGCATTTTTACTCACAAACTTGGGCTCATCTGCAAACAAAATAACCCCATATATACTGAGGGCTAAAAGTGCACAGATAACCTTCCATTCTCCTACTGCAACTTTCAGGATGGCCTGAGAGATCAAGAAGTCCAGATGAAGGCCTGGAAACCCAACTTTGGTTGTCATGTTCTTCTCAATGAGGGAAGGCTCTAAATGTAATGCCCTGGCTATCTCTTCACTTTTGGGAGCAGTCATCTCTGGGTTGAAAGGGATTCCTCTCCTGATAGGAACTCCAATCAACAAGGAAAACTCTTCTAACAATGGTCCCATCTGGAAATCAGGAAATGTAAAACACCTGAGTAGAGGGTCATAAAACTGCAAGCATGTATGGATCATGCTCCTCTGAGATGCATCAAGATCCATGACCATGTCCAATATACCCACATAGTGCTCTCTGAATAGTGGGATGTGCTCAGGTGTAATGAGGGACTGGACCTGCCTAATGCCAATCAAGGTGGGCTCAAAGAAATGGTAAGAGATGTTACTCTTTCTTGAAGTATCCATGAGTGCTGGTGAAAAGGTTGAGAGCAACTGCTGATGAAGGTTACTGACTGACAAGCTGGAGGTGAGTCTCTGACAGACTGATTAAGATGCTGGAGGAGAGTCTCTGACAAACTGATAAAGATTGCTGGAGAAGAAAACTGAAGCAATCTGAGTAGCAGAAGGGGTCAAAACCAAACCAAATATGAAGATGGATACCCTGTAAAACAAATAAGCAAATGTTAAATGATGCAATGATGATGTATGCAAATGATATGCAAAGGTTTGTGATTAAGAGCTGGATCTGATTGTCTGCCTTGGTAAAAAGTCCATGTATGTTCAAAGGTCCGAATGGAGGCTTAGAAATCCAGTAACTAGGGTGGGGGACTCAAATAAAGAGTCACAAGTCCGGGGTAATCACAAGAAATGTCCAAAGTGAAGCATTCTTAAACAAAACAGTAACAGGGTATGATGTGGTCAAGGGTTCCTGCAAAACCTGTAAACAACCCAACCCCCTCACATGTAATGTTCTAGAACAAAGATCCTCAGACTTGGATCAGTTATGAGAAGTGTAAACACTTCTAACCCGGAGGTACAGTGTTTACAATAACCATAAAAGATCCTCCTCTAATTCACCCCAGATTCTGAAGGTCAATATAAAGGTCATCCAGACTTAGCAGGCTTCCCAGATAGCCCTAGCACTACAGGAAATCTGTAGCACAGAGTTCTCAAGAAGAAACCCACATCTAAACCGTGTTTCATATTCCTGCACCAGACCGAAATGGAATGGGAAAGAATATGAACCCACTCTAGCCTAGGTGTCACTCAGGTCCCAGGTATAGGACCTTAATCACTCAATGAAACCCCACCCACCAAGGAAAAACCAGATCCAGCATAATGATAATGACAGTAGGAATATGCATAAAACAGTAAAGAAAAGCAATAAATAAAGTTGTACATAAAGCAATAAATAAAGCAAATAAACAAGCACAATTAGCACATAACACCCACGTAAACACAAATCAAACAAGCGCTAGGAGGAACCCACAAAAAGAACCAGAAGCCCTGGTTGCAGTATAAGGTTCCCCAGCAAAGTCGTCGAGTTGTCGCTCCCGAAGATTTGCATCCCGGTACAAGCGTGAACGGTCGGTGAGAGGAGAAAATGAAATGAGGTGAATAGAGTCGCCGGCTAGGCATTTTTATCCCGAAGGAAAGGTAATGATGCATAAAACTAGAAGGATATGGATAAGACGGTCGCGAACCAGAGAAACTGAGAAAGGGGGTTGGTTACAACATGGGAAGGTATTAGCACCCAGATTGTCCGTCGTACTCGATGGGATCCACGCTTGAAAGTTTGTGTTTAAAGGGGTAGTGTATGTGCTATTTGTGTGCAAAAGCTGGAAAAGAATGTACAAGTGTCAGTGCAAGAAAGTGAAGTGAATTGCTCAGGAATGAGGCTTAAAAGAGTAAGGCTGGAAGAGGGGGAAGAGACAGAGACTTTTGTTCGATAACGGTTACGTTATGCCTACGTATCCTCTCGTGCAATGAGGAAGTCAGAACACCGTAGTTCGACTCAAAGAGACTGAAAGAATAAATTGACTGATGAACTGCTTGCTTGTCTATGCTCAAGTGTATGACTCGTCTGGCTCGAGTACTAATTGTCTTGCATTAGACGGAAGAAGCGAGTTCTCGTTTGTGAGTGAAGATGATGAGAAAAGAATCCCGAAGGAGACGGTTATTGTTTGTTTTTGGTGTTTTCAATCTTTTATTGCTTTTTTGTGTTTGTCATAAGATAATGAGCTTAAGCCTAAACCAAGGGTTAGTAAACTCATCACATCCTCCCTCTGATTAGGGGTAATGAGAATATCCTAAGTATGAAGTAAGCACCTCAAACTTAATTACCATGATGTAGGATTAAGATCATTAACCTACTTGTGATTATTTAGATGTTTTTGGTGTTTTTTTTAGTGTTAAGTAATGAGTTTAAGCCATAATCAAGGATTTAATGGACCCATTACACCATCCTAATAGAAGGATAATAGATGAGAGCATTTAAGCTGAGGAAGATACCCCAACTTAATCCATGATTAGGGATTAACCTCATGACAAAACAAACCTTTATTAAAGTGGATTTTAATTAATGGTAAGATTAAGAAGTGAGTTTTATGGTTTGTAAGACAACTTGAGGGGGACTTGTCCATTAACACTAGGGTTAGTCCTTCTTAACCAATTAAGGAAGAATTAGAACCCTAATGCAAGGCCCAAGTTACAAGCTATTATCTTAGTGATTATTAAGGTGGATTGATTAAGAGATTTAAACACATTAAGGATTTAACACTTAGAATTAAAGTTATACACTCCATCCTAAGAGAAGGATGCAGGGATAATCTTAAACACAAAGCCTTGAAACCTTAAAGGTTTAGTCTCTGATTATGAGATGAGAGGAGAGACACAAAAGAAGAAACAAAGGTAAAACTAATGGGGGACTAGTCAAAACCCTAATTATTGTCATGCTTGGATGTTCCTATGGTTTGTGAGGCTTGCAAGAGATCTTCAAGAAAAGCCACCAAGGAAGAAGCAGAAGAAACAAGTTAACTTACTTCACTTAAGAAGATAAGTTACTTGAAGAAAGAAAGTGGATGAAGAACATGAATGAGTAAGCTCACTTTAAGGCAAAAGCAAAATTCAGCAATGGATGCATAAGAGATAAAGAGAAGAGAAGTGAGAAGTGAAGGCAAATTCACTTCTCAAAGTACTTACCACCTGAAATGGTTAGCATAAAAGAAAGAATGAAATGAGAATGGAATGTAAGCAAGGATGCAAACCAAAACCAAGAGAATATTAATGTTGCAAATGATTCTATGATATGATGCAAATTTATGTCAAATGCAATGGATGAACATACAAGAGATGAGAATGCAAATGAAGCATGTAGGATGCATGAAAGCACATTAAAGCTCACAGAATGGAATGAATGCATATCATGGCTAATGGATGAAGAAATGATCAAGCATGATCTTAATGTGTCCTAAGATGTCTTAGATGTCATGTGGATGCAAGAAATGTCATGGAAAGTTCTTGAATGAATGCATGTGCAAGATGTATGCAAATGAACATGAGAAATTAGGGTTTTAATGCAACATGAGATGCAAAAAGTCAAAAACAGAAGCAAATGACAAGATAAAAAATTGAAAATGCAATCAATGAAACTCTTACCCCATATGATATCACACCCCAAAGGAGGAGACCTAACTCTTAACCCTAAGGAAGTTATGAATTTTCTAAGTTATCTAGGATTTTAAGGCACCTAAAGGGGAAAAATGCAAATCAAATAAAAAATGCAAAATAAATTCATGACAAAATTATGCTAGATACTACATGTCAAATGAAGAACAATGCAAAAAGAATCAAAGTCATACCATTCATGGTTAGGCAGAAAAGAATTCTTGAAGTTAGGGTTCAAAAATAAGAATTTTATGAACCCTAAATTCAAGAAAATTGTCAAAGATGATTCAAAACCAAAAAGAAATTTGTATGAATGGCATGACAATGTTTCTAAATGTCCTAAGATGCAATGTGAATTTTTTTGGGATTTTTAGAAACCTAAATGATATTTTAATTAATTAATTTCCATTAATTAATTAAAATAAACATTTAAATGTTTTAAAAATGATTTTTTAATGCAAAAAATAAAAATAAAAATGTTTTTTGGTTGATAAAAATATTTGAAGTGAAAATGCAAGAGAAAATATTTTTTTTGGAATTTTCTAGCTATTTTAAATTAATTGTGCAAAATAAATAAGAAAATATGAATTAAAAACTGAATAAAACAAAAGTAAACCAATTTAATGGTCTGGATTTAAAGCTGAGGGATTTTGTTTGACCTGGCGCGTTATCCAACGGCCAGAATTTAAATTCAGTTAAACCTAATTAATTAATTAATTAAACCTAATTAAAAGTTAATGAAATGATCCACACGATCCAACACGCGCGGGAAGCTCAAATCCTACGGCCAGAATTCAAATCTTGCCCTAACCCTAATTAGACAGCTAATCACTTTCAGGCCACCAGAGAAGAGCTCCGGTCGTCTTCTCCGGCAGCCTTCTCCCCTGAAAATCTCAAAACCTCACCCCTAGGTCATTTTTGGAGCTCTAAAGCTCCAGATCAACTCCTCTCATCCTCCTAAATTCAAATCCAACCTCAAAACAGATTTATCAAGGCTCAATCACAAGATTCGAAGAGAAACTTAAAAATGGCAAAACTTTCAGAACACGCATACAAGCTCATTTCTCAATCATTCTCAAAAATAAACACATCATGATAATCAGCAAAACATGAAGATCATTCTAAGAACTTAAAATAGCATTTCTCGAAAAAATTTCGAAGAAGTTACCTGAGCTTAAGCTTTCTCAAACTGAGCTTTCTGGCCACTTGTATTGTGCAAAATGACTCTCCTTAACCTCCCGATGAAGCTTTGATGCTTGGAAGGAGTTTCTTTTGGCTGGTTTGTGTGATTGCACTTCAACTGGCCAAGAATCGTGTTTTGGTTATGGGGGGTGTTTGGCTGTTTTAATGGTTTCTTTGTGGTCTATTGATGATTCTGAGATGAATGGTGAAAGAAGTTTTAAGATTGAGTATATGAGCTGAGAGATTCGAAGGAATTTGCAAGAGGGATGATTTTTGGGAACTTGAGGGTGCTGAGGTTTCTGGCTGCAATGTTGTGTGTTATGGCTTGGGTTTGATCCACATAACATGCTGTGATAGGCCAGAGAGTGGGTGGTGGCTGCAACTGATTGGTATGGGCTTCTTGCCAAAAAAGTCAAAAGTTTTGTACTTGAGGTATGGGTAATGGTGCAGCTGGCTTCTTGGCTTGTCCATGTGTAGCATGGATCAAGGAGGTCCATGGAGTTAGTGTTAAGGCAATTCAGCAAGTTGAAACAATGTTATGTGTCATTTTGCAATTTCATGAAGTTTTGGCCCCTTTTGGATTTCTTCATGGGCAAGGCATGAAACCTTGAAATTCCTTGGGCAATTCTGAGTTTTAGACAATGTGCTATGTTGGTATGATGATTAGAAGTGTGTTTGAAGTCACAAAAGGCCTTGGCAAGTGGTTTTTCAAAAATCCTTTTTGGTGCATTCTTGAAAATTATGTGATTTTTTCCAACTTTGACAAGCCATAACTTGAGTTCCATAATGAATTAGGACTTGTTCTTGTACTTTTTGAAAAGGTAATGATCCAATCTACAACTTTCATGACCAACAATTTTTCATTTGAAGCATTTTTGGTTGAGAAAGAGGAGGTTGAAAAACTTTCCCAAAATGGAAAGTTTACATTACAAGTCATTTCCATTTTTGGCAACTTTTGGTTTAGCTCACTTTTCTTCAATTTTGTGAACTTCCAAGCACTTCAATGATCAAATAAAGATCATATAACTTCAATTTGATGAAAAACCCACTTTGGTTCCATTGATGGGGGCCTCAAATGCCCTGATTTTGCTCTGACTTGCTCAAGAAGTTACCTAGTGAACAAATGACTTCCACAATGAATTTATTCATCAAACTTGGTACACATGATCCTTATAACATATTGAGACCATTAAAAACAAGAATGACCAAAAAATTTGGAGTTATGGCCTCTGAAACCAAAACCCTAATTTCAGGTCATCTGTGTAGTGAAACCCTAACTCAACTTCCATGCTTTCCCAGTTCTTGTGATTCTTTGACTTCCTTGATCTTTGAGGGATATAAAATGATGATTGAACATAAATGGACCCTCTTGGAATGATTGATGGCCTTTGGAGTGGCTCAGATGAATCCTTGGATTGCTCAGACCACAAACCCTAGATGCAGATGAACTTGAACTAATGCAGTGAAAAAAAATGCAATATGATATGGTATGAAAATACGAAAGATCACAAGTCATGGTATGAACTTAGTGAGGTCAAATTTGGGGTGTTTACACACATGCACTTTTTTTATTTTCATTTCCTGAAGGTCACACACTCAGCGCCACACTCATGCGTTTGAGGAGAAGGTTCACGTGCTTCTTTTAACCATGCACCACTCCAACTCAATTCCACTAACACCACCAAATCATCATTCCTTTGTGTCAGCAAGGCATCATGTGAACATTCATGAGGTTGCACCATAGTTGCCCTATACTCTCATGCATGGGATAACTTTCGAATTAACACAATGAGAGCTGAAGAAAGTCATGAGCATAACCAATCCGCATCACACTTTTGATCATTCTCTTTCTCTTTTTCTCTCATCTTCCTCCATTTTTTTCTCTTGCACACATAACTAAAATCTGGATTCTCTTGCTCCATACTTCACTCCATATGAATCACTATCAGTAACACCATCCTCCATCTACAATCACCAGTTTGTTCTTGGAGGTAACAGAGTGTGTTGATCATTCTGAAGATCAACATCACCTTCAGATTCTTCTTTTTTGCTCATTCTTACAACTGCAAGCCTTTATTTGGCTCGAACAAGACTAAGGAAAGAATAGGGAAGCTGTATTGATCTCTGGATTTCTGAAGATCTTAAGAAAAACTCAAGTGCAGGTTTGAACACTCACTGTCCTTCACTTCGGATTTGGATTTTTTTCATTTGTTTTGACTTGCTAAGATTGGATTTAAGATGACTGAGGTGTTTGAAGTCTTTGATTATGCTTAATTTGAGATTTGTAGTTTTCATGTTGGACTTTAATTTTTTCGATCTGCTCTGAATATGGCTTGTTTTTAAAATGTGATAGCATATTTGAATTCCTGGTGACCTCAGCTTCATATTGATGTGCTTATTTGTAATTTCTGGGCTTTTTCGAGTTGGCCTCATCGAAGGGGGGCCGGAGAAGACGCTCGGAACTTCTCCAGCCGGCAAGCACTATTACATTGCCAACTTTGAATGTGGATTGTTAATCTAGCGCGATCTGAAGGCTGGTGCACTGACACGTCATTTAATTAAACGCAGAAAGTCTTTGTGTTTTGCTTTTTTTCATTTGATATGTTCGTGTGTGTGTGTGTGTGAGAGCATGTTTGTTTGTATGGATTGTAGATCTGGACCGTTCATTGTATGGAATGGATAAGTTTTACTTGAATCATGTATGTTGCCTTTTAGTAAATGCTTAGAGCCACTAGATCTGATTATCTTTGTTGACTTGACTTGATCTAGACCCTGGGTTGGTGTGACTTTGGTATTGTTGACTGCGTGCCTGGACCCCTGGATGCGTGGACTGTTTGTGTTGACTCTTGATGAGAGACCTTGGATTGGCATACCACAATTGTATTGATTGCACGCCCATTGGGCTTTACTTGCTTTTCAAGCCCCCTCCCTTTCTAGCCCATTTGAATTGAACTGATTATCCTTGCTATATGCACCCCTGGCCCTTTTCCTTTATTTTATTATTTTCATTTTATTTCAATTTACATTTTAATTTTAAAAAATAGTAAAACGCATCTAAAAACTCTGAAATAATTCATGACTAATTCTTTTAATTTTCTTTAATTTTTGATGTGTTTATTTTTCATTTATTTTTACTTTTCACGTAGGAATTAATTTTAACTTTTATTATTTGTTTTTAATTCATTTTAAATACATGCTGGCTTGTGAATTTTATATCTTGATCATCAATTTTAATTTTGAGTTGGTTCTTTTCGCATTTGATTCATATTAAAGTGCAGTTTGTGGGTGATTTTTCTTCTGATTTTTAGAAGCTTGTGTGAATATTTTTGATAGTTGACTTGAGCTTGAGGTTTCAAAACCCTAATTGGTGTTCTTGAGATCCTTTGACCTAGCTTGCTTATGATTCTGACTTTTCCTTTTTGGTATGATTTTATCACTGGATTAATGAACATTTTTGCTTAAATGCATAATTTTTGCATGAGTTTGTGATTTGATTTGAATTTTCATATGAGATTACCTTAATTTTGCTTCTTCTTGCTAGCATGCTTAGTTCTTAGGCTAGGAGGGCACTTGTGCCAACTCCTATAGGATGTTTAGAGGTCTTTTTATATGAGGTTTGATCCCTGGTCCTTGCTTAGTGTGTGTGCTTTGAGAATTTTCTTTGTTACTTGTCTTTAAAGTTTCTCACAAGTGTATGCATGTTCACCTCATATCTTTTGTTCATCCATTCTCTTTGATACTTATGATGGAGTTTGTGTGCTTCTTCCCAGGCTTGCTCATGCTTCTTAGGCACCTCTTAACATGATTAGGTCCCTGGTTTTTCACTTGATTCTCATGCCTTGATTTGGTTTATGTTTGCTTGTCCTTACACTTGTTTACATGTCAACTTCACTTTCCATTCTTATATTGTTTGTGTTTGAACTTGCATGAACCTTTCTTTGGTCTCTTGAGTTGTTTGTGCACATTCTTGTGTGGATGTGATTCTGGTCTTGATGATTTTGAAGCATGTGTATCTTGTGTGATCTTTTATATTCCATGTTTGCTTTTGTTTCTTTCATGATAGCTTGTGTTGATTTGTTGTGATTTGATTGATCCACTTCTCATCTTATGCTGTATGCTTGATCTTGGCACTTGAGGGTGACACTTCAATTCTGGTTGTGTTGTTTTAGTATGATCTTTTATTCATTTGTATCTCATTTGATTTCACTTGCTTTTGTCTTACCACTTGTATATGCTTCTAACCATTTAAGGGGCTTTGTTAAGTGAGAGATGTGGATGAGATTCCCACATCTCCAATTCTTTTCTCTTCATCTTTCATTATGCTTTCTCACTTGTGATTAAGATGTGCCTTATGCCATCACTTGCTTAACTTCTTTTCTTCCCCTTAGAAAACAACTCATCTCCTTTAGAGGAGTGAGTTGTATTCTACTTTCTTTTCTTCTCTAGCTTTCTTCTTCTCTTATTTCCTTTTCTTTCCTTCTTCTTCATTAGGATAGTTTCAAGCCACACTAACCTTAGGACCACCTTTGCATGATAATTTTAGGTTTAGTCTTTCCCCTTTAGACTTTTACCTTTTGCTCCTTTGGTTTTTTCTCTTTTCATCTTGTTGCACCCCAAAATTTGCCCTCTATTTTAACTCTAACCGATTTTTTGTTTCACATTCATTTGCATCATCTTCATAGCATAACATTTTTTTTCTGTCTTAATATTAGCCGGAATAATTTCTCGGAATTTACAAACAGACTGGTCAAATTAATTTTCAATTGTGCCTAAAATCAGTAAACGAAAAAATGTCAAGTTTAAGTTTGCAAATGTCGGTAATATTAATCTGCGGTTCACGTGGTTTAATTTGACATGCTAAAAATATTTTTACGACTATTTTTGGTCATATGTTGATCAGTCTGAGCGGCTTAAACGGTCATAATTTTTATTTTAAAATCCGACCAAACGCTGTATTTTTCCGAGTCATTTATTTCGCGCTGATTATTTTGACGTGTTTATTTTATTTTTTCGAGCATTTTGGTGCCCAACTTTTATTTTTTTGAGTCTATTTATTTTTATATTGGGTCTATAATAAATAAATAGGTTAATTAATTTTTATTTTAATTTTAATTATTTTTATTAAACTTTATTTAATTATTTATATTAATATTTTATTGGGTTTCAAAATAAGCCCAATTGACATTAACCCTAATTAGTCCTATAAATATTTATATGAGTGTTGCTGCTAAGGGAGGACAGACCGAAAAATAGAACAAAAGAAAAACAGAGGCAGCGGCGGATCGCGGTATAACACTTTCATGCTCTTTCTTTTTTGCAGATGCGTGGTGCACTTTGAAAATTGTTTCTTACTATCAATATTCTTTGTATGCTACACATGTGTACTTGTCATTTGTATTATTCTTTTTATGCATGTGCGGTTTATATATATATATATATATATATATATATATATATATATATATATATATATATATATATATATATATATATATATATATATATATATATAATATGCATTGTGTCTTTTCATGAAAAATCTAAAAAATTGAAATTCTCTTGTCAATACCGTTATTCATGCGTCGTCTATCATGTATATAATTTATTTTGTGTTCTATTGTATACATATCTAATTCATATGCTTGTTATATAATTCATATACTTATTCTACTGTGTACATATATAATTTATATGCTTGTTCTATAATTCATGTGCTTGTTTTACTATGTACATATATAATTCATGTGCTTTTCTACTATCATATATGGGCCAATTTTGTACCGTTAACTTCTTTTCTTCCTTCTTTTATTTATTTATTATAATAGATATAATATGTCTAATATATATATATATATATATATATATATATATATATATATATATAAAATTGTTTGTTAATTTTTTTTATATGATTCAATTTTGTTTTTTTCCGGATCAGATCGTGTCGATACGCCGTTCACATATCTGCATGTATGAGGCGTGACATTTGTATTGATCTGATCCAATGGTGATGATCGCAATTTTTGCGTTAGCAATGTCGTTGCTCTTTTTTTTTTAATTCATATTTTTTTATGTTATAGATCTGCACAAATAACTAACTACCCTGATTTTTTCCTAAACCTTGACAATTTCGCCACAAACTCTAAATTTCAAACCTAAAACTTTAACCGTGTTATTTCCTCTAAACCATAAACCTTTTCTTAAACCTTAACAAACCTTATTATTATTTCCTATTTTTGCTCATATTTATGTTATTCATACACTGTAACTGCTTCGCCCTTGTCATATTTTAAGTTTTAACTTGTAATATTTTCAGTTTTACTTTTCGCCATCTTTATTATGTAACTACACCAAAACGTTGTAATAGTTAGGATTTTATTTTCTGCCATTTTATTTTTCTGCCATGTATTTTTCTGCCATGTATTTTTCTGCCATTTAAATTCCTGCCATTGATCCTATATTAACTGCGTGGTTTAGTAATGTAGGGCGTGAAAACCTACTAAATTAATTATTTAATATTTTTCTATAACCTTTATATTTTTTGTAAATAAATAATAAATACTAACTATTTTAATAACTTTTTTTTAATTACTTACTTATAATAATAAATTTTTATATATTTTGTAAATAAAATTTAATTGACCATTTTTTTAATTGAATAATAATAATTCTAAAATCTTGAATAATAATAATAAATCTATTAATCTAATAATTTGATATTTTCTATAATCTTTATTTATTTTGTAAATAACTAACTTAATATTTTTCATATAACTCTTTTATTTTATAATTTGTACATTAATATTTTTTTAAATTCTTTTATTATTACTAATTTATTTTAAACTCATATTTTTCTGATAACTTCTAAAAATCTAACTTGTTTAACCTAAAATAATTTCTTTTAAAATTCTAACCTTTTTATTATCACTTTATTATTATTGTTATTTTATTATTGCTTTATTACCATTGTTTATTTATTATTTTATTATTATTTGTTTTTATCTATTCTATTTTTGTTTTATTATTTTCCTTATTTTAATTTTGTTTTATTTATAATATTAGGAAAAAATGTATAGGTTGTAAACTTATTCTTTCTCGCCTGATTATTATGTATCTGTCCCATAGCCATGTAATAGTTTAGGAATTTATTTTTCTTGCTTTTATTTTTGTAAATATTTATTGCATGGTTAGTAATTTAGGGAATGCAAAAAACTAACTGTAAATAATTGAACTTAGAAAATTAAATTCAAGACAAATATTTGAAAAATAACACTCACACACATAAGTCGATCTTTGATCGCCATCTGTACTTCCTAGGGTATTCCTCTTGGTTGCTTTCTTTAAATGGTCAAGTCCCTCGAATATAGGGGTGTCTTAAGCAAAGTCCCTTCGAATATAAATCATCATAGTCCCTACGGTTTAAAAGATCAAGTCTCTTCGAGGTTGCCTACGGAATAATGATCTTGTCCCTTCGAATAAATGATGATAGTCCCTACGAATTGCTAAAGACATCCTTTAAGTTGCCTTCATTGACCATACGATGACCCTACGTTTGTCCCTTAACACATCCAAGGTAATGACTACCTATTCCTTAATAATAGGGATAGTCTTACCATTTAAAGGATTCAAGAACAGAAAGACTTAAACTTTAGGGTAGGTTCCTCATAGTTACTTGCTCACTCTTCAAAACAATTTCAAACACTTCACACATTTCAAACAATTTTCAAACACAAGTTTTTTACGCATCCGTACATGGATCATTATCAAACTCTTATGAAAATTTTTATTCACACACTTCACATTTTCAAAAACATTTTAAAGTGAGCTAAGTAACTAAGAGCCCATGGATAACCATGGATGTAAAGGGTGCTAACACCTTCCCTTTACATAACCTACCCCCCGGACCCAAAAATCTTTTCAAAGGTCTTTCCTGTTCTTTTATGCCTTTCCTTTGGATAAAATAAAAGTCGGTGGCGACTCTTGCTATCTGCAACACATAACTAAAGTCAGTTCTCCCACCGTGTTACAGAACTGGCGACTCTGTTGGGGACTTAATAAAAGAGAGGTACCCTTAGGAATTAGATCACTTTAAAATTGTTTGCCTTGTTTGCTTTATACTTACTTGTTGGGCTCTTATGTGTGAAAGATCCTAACCCGGATCTAGTGTACCTTAGGTAAATGGCAATAGACCAAGGAAACTGTACGGCGTATATCGATATGGTTGATCTGGTGGCCATAGTTAGTGTGACTTCTTGGTTGGTGCTTATGTTCCTTAAGTCAAGTTGAGGATAATATGAGGCTGCCATATGTTGTCAATACACTAACTAACTTTTAGAACCCTAGTTATCCCATCTTGGCCTTTAGAAAAGTAGTGAGATAGCCGGCTTTGGTGCAGACTAAAGTTGGTTGATACTCGATACTACGCTCATTGAGATTCTAAACTTGGAGGGTTTTAGTTGGCAAGTAAGTTGCCTACTGAACAACCACCCTTGTGAAGGATCAGTGATATTGAGATCCCTTAGAACCTGGTTACTTTTGTAGGACAGGATGAACCAACTAACTTCAGGGGAGGGTACTTACCTTTAAACCTCATAAAAGCCTTCAAACCTAAGGGCTATTGTGTGACTTGTTTGTGTGTGCCACATGTTTGTGATTGAACATAACATCATGACATCATCATGCATCATAAGCATATCATTTTCACTAACCATTTCAAGGACCAAAGGATTTATCTTTGTTCTTTGTTGCAGGTCATGGCTTCTGCTCGTAGAAACACCATCAGGATCAACTTTGTGGGCATACCTGCTAAGCTTAAAGAGTTGGTTTCTCAAGTGTCTGATCACTCCCAGTTCATCAAGAGACATGGTCACCTATTGGATCTAGTCACTTCAGGGTTCAATGAAGACATGATGAGTGTTCTGTTTCAGTTCTTTGACCCTAAGCACCATTGCTTTACATTCCCTGACTATTAGCTGGTTCCTACAATGGAAGAGTTCTCTAAACTTCTGGGTATACCTGTTCTTGATCAAAGACCCTTCACAGGCTTGGAGAAAGAGCTTAAACCAGAGGTTATTGCTGCAGCTCTACATCTGAAGAAGTCTGACATTGTTCTAGAAACGAGAAACGGAGTTAAAGGTATTCTTGCCAAGGTGTTGATAGAGAAAGCTCAAGTGTTCTTGAAAGCTATGAGCTATGATGCTTTTGAGGAGATCTTAGCCTTGTTGATATATGGCTTAGTATTGTTCCCCAATCCAGATCAGTTCATAGACGTTCATGCCATCAACATATTCCTGAGTCACAATCCAGTACCTACATTGCTTGGAGACATCCTACATTCTCTTCATACCCGTACTACAAGGGCAAGAGGAACTTTGATGTGCTTCATACCTTTGCTCTCTAGGTGGTTTATTTCTCACCTTCCTCGCTCAGTAATGAAGAATGAGCAAGGGTTCAGGTGGTCCAAAAGGATCATGTCACTCTCGCATTCAGATATCCATTGGTGCTCCAGATCTATGGAGAATGTCACCATCATTGACCGTTGTGGGGAGTTTCCTAATGTGCCACTTCTAGGCATAAGAGGAGGCATCACCTACAACCCCTCTCTAGCTTTACGACAGTTTGGTTACGCTCGGAGCGATGGCCCACATGACATGTTAATCCAGGGCATTGTGTTTGACTACGACAACGATCTTCAAGGTTACCGTCAGAGATTCATACGAGCCTGGGGAAAAGTAAACAGGGTTGACAGCAAGACACTGGAGCCTAAGTACATTATTCCGATGGAAGCTTATCTCAGATGGGTACGATCTCGTGCTCAGACTCTCATGATGCCATATCCTGCTATCCTGCCAGTTACCATGGAACCTGTTGCTGAAGGAGACACTGCTTATACCATCCTTCACCCAGACATGCCTACTGACATGGAAGACTTGCAGAGATCCTGGATCCAACTGAAGGAGCAAAGGGATACTTTCGAGGCTCATTACAAAGCAAGCCAAGAAAGAATCCTGGAACTAACAAAGCAACTTCACGAGGAACAGAATCCCAACTCATACCTCAACACAAAGAGGAAACGTCCATGGGAGACTTAAAACCCCATCTTTTGTACTTATTTCATTTCATTTTTTGTAAGCCCAAGAGGCAAAACAAATTTATTACTAATAAAAGTTTACCTTCTTGTTTGTTTAAGCAAATTTAAATCCTGCGGTCCTTGAAAACATTGCATATACATTCACATATCATTTCATTGCATCACAGGTTTATAATTGTGCACAGGTTTCTCATCTTCTCGCTGTTTATTTCAGCAATGGCTCTTGAACAAACAGTCAAAGATCTCCAGGCTCAGAATTCCCGATTCCAAGAGTTGATTCTGAACTTGTCCAAGGGACAAGATGAGTTAAAGACACTGCTGGCTAAGAAGAAGAGTCCTGAGGACAACAAGGATGGTCAGTTGGAACAATTGCAAGCTGAGATAACAGAAATGAGGATCCAAATGAATGGGCAGGTGGCTCTTACCTAAATTTTAGCTCAGGGGCAAGAAGAGCTGAGAACCTTTGTCCAAAAACTTCAGAGTAATGGAGTCAGGAATCTAATTGTCAATCAACCTCCGTTAAAACAAGCTGATTTGGTTGAAAGGAAGATGAGGATAAAAGAAGGAAAGAAACAGGTTGCCATTGATTGTTCTTCAGTTGAAGAAGAAAGACCTGATAAGGTTAATCCACCTCAACACAAGAAATATAAAAGGCAGTTTATCAAGTTAAGCACTCCAATGTCACAAGTTCTGCAATGCTTGTTGGAGAGGAAATTAATTTCCTTGAAAAATTCTCCTCAAAATCCTAAAACTTCCTCTCCTCGCTATAATCCCAAGGCAAGGTGTGGGTATCACTCCAACTGTCCTGGACATGATACTAATAGTTGTTGGACATTGAAGAAAAAGATCCAAGACCTGATTGACGAAGGAATCCTAGAGGTTACTCCAAAAGGTCAAGTTGAATTCTACTATCACCCATCAAACACCGAAGTTGCAAGACAAGTTGCCAAGTATAGCAAGAAAGGAAGCCTACCTATTCCTGTTGAGATATGGGGCACCTTGGGACATCTAAGTGGTAAATTTGATTTCATGGTGAAGTATACTGCTCCTCAAAGTTCACATATTGCAATTGAGGACATTCAGCCAACTGGATGGGACAACATTTGAATTTTCATTTGTAATTTCTTTTATTTGTTTGAACACTTACTATTATGTTAAACTTTTGTTTTCATTAATGCATTGCATATGTTTGTCTTGAATTAATCCATTCGTTCCACTATATTTTGAATTATGCTTCTTATTTCTATCTTGTGATATTTAACTCCTGATAAAGCTATAAGCCTGTAGAGGGAGGATGACGAAAACAATACCATAATATTAGGCAGTATGCTTTTGAACAGACTATGCTGACGATGTACAGACATTGTTTCAATTCCTAAACAGTGGAGATATAAGGAAGTTAATCCCTAGTCAACCCTTTTGAGCCTATGAAGTAGGAGTTTTTATTCTCGCACAAATTAAAACCCTTATTCATAACCCGGGGCAGGGTAGTTACTCGGTTAACTCAAATATGCTAATTATTTGTGTTGTACACAACTAATGATGGTTCTCTATAACCATTAAACCTGACAGTCAATATCCAACAAAAGAACAGTCTTGCTAAGTCAAAACCTATGAAGGAGACTTAGTAAAACATTAAGACATCCCGCTGACTGTAACCTTGAAATAAGCAGTTCAGGCAAAAGGAAGGGATAATAAAGAAAAAGAAAAAAGAGGTCACTATGAATCCTCAACAAAGAAAGATGACTGAATGTTCAAATAAATTTTGGGTTTCTGAACCATCACAAATGTCAGTATTACAATTCCAAACTC
Source organism: Lathyrus aphaca (assembly GCA_963966055.1). Taxonomy (NCBI): domain Eukaryota; kingdom Viridiplantae; phylum Streptophyta; class Magnoliopsida; order Fabales; family Fabaceae; genus Lathyrus; species Lathyrus aphaca. The sequence goes on along the minus strand of OZ014520.1, from coordinate 250,418,798 downwards.
CTTTGAGCCTCAATGCATAAGTTAACTGAGTATAGGACTGAAGAACATCATGAAGATTGGGTTGGGTACAAATAAAATTTGAGCCTTTATCCTTTGTTTCTTAAACCATGAACCAGGCCACGTTACAACCCTTTAAAAGTCCTAACTGAAGCATGGTTAGTTCGAAAGCGTACTGTTACAAAAAGGTATCCTGACTCCTTTAGGGCTTGTTATAAAACTTGAGTTAATATCACAGTTTTCACAAAAAATGTTTTTCTAAAATAACTCTTTTTCAAAATTTCAAGACAGACATAAGCATTGCATTTTTGAATATATTTGTTTGCATATACCTGAGTGTTTGACAAATGGAGAAACTTACAGGATGAATGTTCAATGAACCAAAGTCCTTACGATAAACAAAGTTGCTTCCTGGATCAAAGCCCATGTATACAAAGGGGCATAGTCATTATCTCCCAATCAAGGGGGCAAGCCATGATACTGTCTATCTCATGTGGGGCAATCAGGACAGGATTCAGTTATGTTTAAATATTCAGGGGCAGATCTCCACATCTGTTTAAATTACCGGGGGTAACATCACAAAGTTCATAATGCCAGGGGCATAGTCACTGTTTCCCAATCAAGGAGCATACCAAGTTACTGTTCAATTCATTCGGGGCAATCAGGTCCAGATTCAACAATGCTTAATAGCCAGGGGCAGTTTTCTTCATACAGTTGAATTACCAAAGGTGACATTACAGAGTTCACAATGCCAGGGGCATATGCTTATGGGGCATTCTGTTTGTTGCTCTTGAGGTAGCTACAATCAGATACTTCCATTATGGGACGATTCATCCTCAACCAAGGGGCAATGCTTTCTTTTCAAATCTAGTATCCAGAGCATATATGGTCCATCACAATTTGAAGACGCCATTCCTCTCATTGTATTACCTTGATATGGGGATTCTCAGTAGAAGCCATGGTGGAAATTAATTGTCTACGCCAATAGTATCAGATGGTGTCAGTATCATGTCTTCAGATCCAGCTATGAGGATTTCTGGGAAGGTATTCAGGAAAGTTAAGAATCTCAGGAGCTCTAAATCCAATTGGTTATACACTCTCAAGGTTGAAGCGATTTTGTTTTCGAGTTCAGCTTTACTTTTCCCTCTTTATTCAAGTAGGAAATGCTAGTTGAATCCAGATTTACTTTTACCCTATTTACATAAGCGAAACGTCCATTGGTTGTGTTTGAATGTATGTATGCTTTTGAATATGATTAATGTTTACCAGAAATGCATGCAAATGCAGTAATAGTATTTACTAAGGACGAACGAGGGAAGGATTTCAACAAAGCTTCGCCGGTTCATCTCTACAAAACAGTTACAAACCCTCAGTAGGACAAATATATCTTCATAAAGTCACATCTCCCCTGGAATTTATATCCATCTCTTTTATCCTCATACGGATATTCGGGAATTTACTTTCCAATAGGAGTACGACGAACGAAGACGGGAGGTTATGTATACCTTGCTATCCCCAGCAAACGGGAGGTTATATATACCCTACTATCAAACGAAGACGGGCGGTTATGTATACCTTGCTATCCCCAGCAAACGGGAGGTTATGTATAATATATTATCAAACAAGACGGGAGCGAGTTCCTCATATTCTTCAGCAACAAACTGGGATTTATTTTCCCTGGGCAGCATTTGTTATACGAAGATATCCAGACGCTTCCGGCAGCATCATATCATACATACATCATTTACATCATACCATAACATACATATCCATGGATGCATAATACATTACTTAAGTGCATCATATTATACATGCATACATAATATATAAACTAATATTACCATACATAATGCTACCTTGTTTTCAGGTTAATTCTCCAGCAGACAGACTTCATCAACAACTTGTGACTATTGGGTCGTTGTTTATCCTCCCAAAAGTTATCATTCCCTCAGGACGTTGTTTATCCTCCTGAAAGCATACCATTTCCTCAGGACGTTGTTTATCCTCCTGAAAGCATATCATTACTTTGGGCCGTTGTTTATCTTCCCAAAGGTTACATTATCTCCTCAGGACGTTATTATCTTCCTGAAAGCATATTATCTCCTCGGGACGTTGTTTATCTTCCTGAAAGCTATCTCCACTTCCTCAGGATGTTGTTTATACTCCTGAAAGCATATTATTACCTCAGGACGTTGTTATCTTCCCAAAAGCATATTATTACCTCAAGACTGCTTTATCCTCCTGAAAGCATATCATCACCTCAGGACTGCTTTATCCTCCTGAAAGCTTACTCCCTCAGGACTGCTTTATCCTCCTGAAAGCATATTATTACTTTGGGCCGTTGTTATCTTCCCAAAGGTTACCACTTCCTCAGGACGTTGTTATCCTCCTGAAAGCATATTATCTCCTCGGGACGTTGTTTATCTTCCTGAAAGCTATCACCCCTACCTCAGAACGTTGTTTATCTTTCTGAAAGCATATTATTACCTCAGGACTGCTTTATCCTCCTGAAAGCATATCATCACCTCAGGACTGCTTTATCCTCTTGAAAGCTTACTCCCTCAGGACTGCTTTATCCTCCTGAAAGCTTCTTATACCTCAGAACGTTGTTCATCTTTCTGAAAGCATATTATCTCCTCAGGACGTTATTATCTTCCTGAAAGCATATTATCTCCTCGGGACGTTGTTTATCTTCCTGAAAGTTATCTCCACTTCCTCAGGATGTTGTTTATACTCCTGAAAGCATATTATTACCTTGCGCCGTTGTTATCTTCCCAAAGGTTACCACTTCCTCAGGACATTGTTTATCCTCCTGAAAGCATATTATTACCTCAGGACTGCTTTATCCTCCTGAAAGCATATTATCTCCGCGGGATGTTGTTTATCCTCCTGAAAGCTTCTTATACCTCAGGACGTTGTTTATCCTCCTGAAAGCTATCATTACTCTTGGGTCGTTGTTTATCCTCCCAAAAGTTAAACTCATACCTCAGGACGTTGTTTATCCTCCTGAAAGCTACCATTTCCTCAGGACGTTGTTTATCCTCCTGAAAGCATATCATGACCTTGGGTCGTTGTTTATCTTCCCAAAGGTTACATCATTATACCTCAGGACGTTGTTTATCCTCCTGAAAGCTTCTTATACCTCAGGACGTTGTTTATCCTCCTGAAAGCTATCATTACTCTTGGGCCGTTGTTTATCCTCCCAAACGTTATTCTTATACCTCAGGACATTGTTTATCCTCCTGAAAGCATATCATGACCTTGGGCCGTTGTTTATCCTCCCAAAGGTTACCTCATTATCATGGGACGTTGTTTATCTTCCCAGAAAGTTATATCTTCATATCTTGGACTGCTTTATCCTCCAAGAGACGTATTTGAAGAAATTTTCTCCAAGTGGCATCTTTAAGCCCACTCAAGCATATACAACTAGTCATCAGTATCCCTCCATGCACCGGTGAGTGCAAATTTTTGGGCTTTTGTGTTCAATCCCCTTCAACCTTCCAGGTTACGACTGGCACATATACCAATCTAACCCCTCAGGTTTCAGAAAATTGAACAGGGGCAACTGTTGCACCCCAAAATTTGCCCTCTATTTTAACTCTAACCGATTTTTTGTTTCACATTCATTTGCATCATCTTCATAGCATAACATTTTTTTTCTGTCTTAATATTAGCCGGAATAATTTCTCGGAATTTACAAACAGACTGGTCAAATTAATTTTCAATTGTGCCTAAAATCAGTAAACGAAAAAATGTCAAGTTTAAGTTTGCAAATGTCGATAATATTAATCTGCGATTCACGTGGTTTAATTTGACATGCTAAAAATATTTTTACGACTATTTTTGGTCATATGCTGATCAGTTTGAGCGGTTTAAACGGTCATAATTTTTATTTTAAAATCCGACCAAACGCTGTATTTTTTCGAGTCATTTATTTCGCGCTGATTATTTTGACGTGTTTATTTTATTTTTTCGAGCATTTTGGTGCCCAACTTTTATTTTTTTGAGTCTATTTATTTTTATATTGGGTCTATAATAAATAAATAGGTTAATTAATTTTTATTTAATTTTAATTATTTTTATTAAACTTTATTTAATTATTTATATTAATATTTTATTGGGTTTCAAAATAAGCCCAATTGACATTTAATTAGTCCTATAAATATTTATATGAGTGTTGTTGCTAAGGGAGGACAGACCGAAAAATAGAACAAAAGAAAAACAGAGGCAGCGGCGGATCGCGGTATAACACTTTCATGCTCTTTCTTTTTTGCAGATGCGTGGTGCACTTTGAAAATTGTTTCTTACTATCAATATTCTTTGTATGCTACACATGTGTACTTGTCATTTGTATTATTCTTTTTATGCATGTGCGGTTTATATATATATATATATATATATATATATATATATATATATATATATATATATATATATATATATATATATATATATATATATATATATATATATATATATATATATATATATATATATATATATATATATATATATAATATGCATTGTGTCTTTTCATGAAAAATCTAAAAAATTGAAATTCTCTTGTCAATACCATTATTCATGCGTCGTCTATCATGTATATAATTTATTTTGTGTTCTATTGTATACATATCTAATTCATATGCTTGTTATATAATTCATATACTTATTCTACTGTGTACATATATAATTTATATGCTTGTTCTATAATTCATGTGCTTTTCTACTATCATATATGGGCCAATTTTGTACCGTTAACTTTTTTTCTTCCTTCTTTTATTTATTTATTATAATAGATATAATATGTCTAATATATATATATATATATATATATATATATATATATATATATATATATATATATATAATTGTTTGTTAATTTTTTTTATATGATTCAATTTTGTTTTTTTCCGGATCAGATCGTGTCGATACGCCGTTCACATATCTGCATGTATGAGGCGTGACATTTGTATTGATCTGATCCAATGGCGATGATCGCAATTTTTGCGTTAGCAATGTCGTTGCTCTTTTTTTTTAATTCATATTTTTTTATGTTATAGATCTGCACAAATAACTAACTACCCTGATTTTTTCCTAAACCTTGACAATTTCGCCACAAACTCTAAATTTCAAACCTAAAACTTTAACCGTGTTATTTCCTCTAAACCATAAACCTTTTCTTAAACCTTAACAAACCTTATTATTATTTCCTATTTTCGCTCATATTTATGTTATTCATACACTGTAACTGCTTCGCCCTTGTAATATTTTAAGTTTTAACTTGTAATATTTTCAGTTTTACTTTTCGCCATCTTTATTATGTAACTGCACCAAAGCGTTGTAATAGTTAGGATTTTATTTTCTGCCATTTTATTTTTCTGCCATGTATTTTTCTGCCATTTAAATTCCTGCCATTGATCATATATTAACTGCGTGGTTTAGTAATGTAGGGCGTGAAAACCTACTAAATTAATTATTTAATATTTTTCTATAACCTTTATACTTTTTGTAAATAAATAATAAATACTAACTATTTTAATAACTTTTTTTTAATTACTTACTTATAATAATAAATTTTTATATATTTTGTAAATAAAATTTAATTGATCATTTTTTTAATTGAATAATAATAATTCTAAAATCTTGAATAATAATAATAAATCTATTAATCTAATAATTTGATATTTTCTATAATCTTTATTTATTTTGTAAATAACTAACTTAATATTTTTCATATAACTCTTTTATTTTATAATTTGTACATTAATATTTTTTTAAATTCTTTTATTATTACTAATTTATTTTAAACTCATATTTTTCTGATAACTTCTAAAAATCTAACTTGTTTAACCTAAAATAATTTCTTTTAAAATTCTAACCTTTTTATTATCACTTTATTATTATTGTTATTTTATTATTGCTTTATTACCATTGTTTATTTATTATTTTATTATTATTTGTTTTTATCTATTCTATTTTTGTTTTATTATTTTCCTTATTTTAATTTTGTTTTATTTATAATATTAGGAAAAAATGTATAGGTTGTAAACTTATTCTTTCTCGCCTGATTATTATGTATCTGTCCCATAACCATGTAATAGTTTAGGAATTTATTTTTCTTGCTTTTATTTTTGTAAATATTTATTGCATGGTTAGTAATTTAGGGAATGCAAAAAACTAACTGTAAATAATTGAACTTAGAAAATTAAATTCAAGACAAATATTTGAAAAATAACACTCACACACATAAGTCGATCTTTGATCGCCATCTGTACTTCCTAGGGTATTCCTCTTGGTTGCTTTCTTTAAATGGTCAAGTCCCTCGAATATAGGGGTGTCTTAAGCAAAGTCCCTTCGAATATAAATCATCATAGTCCCTACGGTTTAAAAGATCAAGTCTCTTCGAGGTTGCCTACGGAATAATGATCTTGTCCCTTCGAATAAATGATGATAGTCCCTACGAATTGCTAAAGACATCCTTTAAGTTGCCTTCATTGACCATACGATGACCCTACGTTTGTCCCTTAACACATCCAAGGTAATGACTACCTATTCCTTAATAATAGGGATAGTCTTACCATTTAAAGGATTCAAGAACAGAAAGACTTAAACTTTAGGGTAGGTTCCTCATAGTTACTTGCTCACTCTTCAAAACAATTTCAAACACTTCACACATTTCAAACAATTTTCAAACACAAGTTTTTTACGCATCCGTACATGGATCATTATCAAACTCTTATGAAAATTTTTATTCACACACTTCACATTTTCAAAAACATTTTAAAGTGAGCTAAGTAACTAAGAGCCCATGGATAACCATGGATGTAAAGGGTGCTAACACCTTCCCTTTACATAACCTACCCCCCGGACCCAAAAATCTTTTCAAAGGTTTTTCCTGTTCTTTTATGCCTTTCCTTTGGATAAAATAAAAGTCGGTGGAGACTCTTGCTATCCGCAACACATAACTAAAGTCAGTTCTCCCACCGTGTTACACATCTCAAAACAAATCATAAAAAAAACATCTTAATAAAGAAATAAGTGATTTCTTGTGCAATAGCCTTATTCCATGGGGCATATGTATTCATTCCATCTTGGAATAGTACACTTGTCTAGCATGATGTACAAGTATGATCATGAGGTCATCTTCATCAAGAAAACCATAAAAATTACGTCTTCATTCTTAATCACTAAAACATCTAATAAGTTCAACAAGTTAGTGAGCTTAGGCCCTAACCCTTGGAAACAAGTCTTGGATAAATTCTACTTACTTGGTGTGCTTATTCTATTATTCCATCTTGGAATGTAGTAGCAAGTACACATTCCATGGAAACGGACTTGAATTCACATCCTTGTGCCACACTCTTAAAAGACTTCTAAAAAACACTGAACAAAAAATATGCGTCTTTCCATCGGGACTTCTCTTCTCATCACCTTCACTCTGAACGCGAGCAATTCTTTCCACCCCTAGTTAGGGGAACTACGGCGACTCTGATCCTCATTGTCCAGATGAGGTATGTAGGCAGCGGGGTAAGGCCCGTTCGAGCACACTCTTTTATTTTCCCTACATTTTCCCCCTTTATTTTCTTTTCTTATCTAGTTCCAGTCTTTCTTTTGCAGCAACTTTCATTTCTTCACCCTTTGAAACAGTTTCTTTGCAAGCGTGGATCCCTTCGGGTACGGCGGACGATTTGGGGTGCTAATACCTTCCCAGGTCGTAACCGACTCTCGAACCCAGTTTCTTTGGTTCGCAGGACCTGTGTCCTTCCTCTTCTTTTCTTTGGTTTGTGCAGCATTACCATTCTCGTTTCTTCGGGATAAAAATGCCTGGCTGACGACTCTACCTCTTTCCACGCCACTTTCGCGTTTGTACCAGGATGGAAATCCAGGGAACGACACCTCCCACATGAGCTTAGGGATTAGGTTACGGATGATAGAATTCGCTTTAACCGCACTTTCCCTTAATCACCATTTTTTGCCTGTTTCGTCGCAATTATTAAAAATAGTTTCGGATGTGATAAAATTCTGGAAACATTCATGAGTGATCCTTATTCTCTTAATTATTTTTTGATATTTTTTTATTCCATATTTTGATGGTTTTAGTAATTAATTTGGATTTTTCATTCCAAGTTGTCCCAAAAGACGATATTTTGACATAAGGGACCGAAAACAATTTTTTTCCAATAGGTGTGAGACCTATTTTTTGTGTATGATTAACCACTAGAATTTATGACATTTTGATGCTCCTTATGAATTTTTTCATAATTTTTGGTGTCATTTGGATCCACTTTGTGGAGTTGTTTTTCGGAGATCATGCCTTGTTATCTTGCCTATTAAGTAAATTGTTTTGACACTCTGGTACATAATTTTGGGAAATACTTTTAGAAAATGTTAGTTACTTACTTTATCATGCTAGGAATTTAATTTCATAATTTTTCAAGCCTTTTTTCTATTTTTCATGGCACCTAGATTATAGGTCTGATTATGTACTTATTTGCTCCATACCCTAGATGTTAGGAAGACATTCATGCCATTTTCTTGAGATAATTTGGGGTAACCTTTAGGATTTAATTATAGTTCAATTTTAGGTCCTTAATTCCAGTTATAGGTCACTTTTTGAACCATCTTCATTTGATTTGTTTTTGTGCTTCAAAGTGCATACTTACTTAAACTAGTTTAACCCAAACTTGTTTCTCTTCTCTCCTAATGGTTAATATGACTTATGTGGGAATCATAAAATCCTATACATGCATTATAATTGCATATCATACCTTGTATGCTACTGACTTATAATCATATCATGCATATCCACATGTCATTTATCCTTAACTTGCATCATTGTTAATCATATGTGATACTTGTTCCACTTCTTCTCACATCTTCTTCTCCTTGCTCCATATGCTTAAACCATTTCACCCATGATGGTGTGTTCATTCATCCTCATTAATAAGCATTCACTACTGACTTTGATACTCATTTCATGTATTAATGCATGCTTGTGTGCCATATGCACCCATACTTCATCCATGAACCCTAACTTGCATTCATGTGAACTTTTTGTACATAGTTTGATCTTGTGAGGTATACTAGCATCCTTAGGGACCTATATCATGTAGCTACTGACTTTAGAAGTCATATAACCTTTAGGTACCTTCAACCTTAGACTTAGGTCTTATTTTGAACCCTAGTTCCATTCTAGGACGTGTGTGGTACTTAATTACCTTTATGCTTTGTTTATGCTTTCAATATGAATTATTAAGCTAACCTTTGTTTTGTAGGGAGGTTGAGGTAAGCTTTTTTTATACAACTTCTTCCTTTATCATCTTTATGATTTCTAATTGTGTTTGTCTTAGCCCTTTAGGCTTTGTTTGTACAACTTCATTCTTCCCCTCTTTAGAAACAACTTTACTTCTTTAGAGAAGTAAGTTGCTTTATAATTTCCTTTTCTTTTCCTTTTCTTCTTTAGGATTAGAATACCATACAAACCATAGTGTCTCCCATGCAATAAATAACTTAGGGTGAGTCTTAGTTCCACTAGTTTTTCCTTTCTCGACTTGAGTCTATCTTTCTCATCTCAAAGAAAAAGCTAAAAAACACTTTAATAAAGATTGAAGTAGTCTTAGATGCATAGACTTATTCCATGGAGCATTTGTATTCATCCCATCTTGGTACAAGCTTGTTTAGCATGATGTACAAGTCTAATCATGAGACTATTTTCACATTCAAAGGCAACATAAAACACTTCTTTAAAATATAGTTAACAAACAACAAACGTATTTTCCTGCGGGAACTCTCTTCTCATCTCATTCACTCTCAACGAACGAACGAACTTCGACATGTCTCTTAGCAAGACGGTAAACACACTCGTACTAGAAGAGCATGCAACACCTGAGAATAGGCATAAGCAGTTAAATTCATAAAAAACACAAACAAATTTCCACCTTAGTTAGGCGAACTACGTCGACTCTGATCCTCATTTTCCCGATGAGGTACGTAGGCAGCGGGGTAGGGCCCGTTCGAGCACACTCTTTATTTTCCCTACATTTTCCCCCTTTTCCTTTTTTGTTCTCTTTTTCCAGTTCCTTATCTCATTCCAGTTCCAATAACGATTTTTATTCAACAACAGTTTTCTTTCTCACCCTTTTAAACAGACTAACAAGCGTGGATCCCGTCGAGTACGATGGACGATTTGGGTGCTAATACCTTCTCAGGTCGTAACCGACTCCCGAACCCAGTTCTTTGGTTCGCAGGACTTTGTCCTTTCCTTTTCTCTTAGGTTTGTGCAACATTACCTTTCTCATTCATTCAGGATAAAAATGCATGGCTGACGACTCTACCTTTTTTGTACAACTTTCGCGTTTGTACTATGATGAAAATCCCGGGAGCGACAATGTGGAAATCACTTTGCATCATAAATGTTTTTGTCAACATGCTTTTAAATTAATTTTACCACTCAACTTTTTCCACCATTTTTTTTAATTTTAAATTTTAGGTAGCAACGTGTTTTGAACGTCTGCAAAGTTTTCAAAAAATTTAAACTTTCCCCACGTGAAAAGTTGCATTTCATTTTTAATTTTTTTAAATTTTAGATAGCGGCGTGTTTACAAAAAAATTTAAATGCCAATCTCCAGAAGTGCAAAGAAACCACAAAATTCAGCATAGTCTTAAAGATTGGGGCGGAAAGAGACAGAGGAATTAGATGAAATAATTTCAAAGATTTTAATTTTAAAAGCATGTTTGTAACTAAGTTGGATCAAGAAAATAAAAACAGAAACAATTTCAATACTCACGTTGGATATAACAGTAACAAAACAAGTGTTGGCCAAGTTTCCATGAAGAATCAAGCTACGCGAAAAAACGTGTCAAAGAATGAAAAGGAAGAGATTAAAAAGAAACATGTGCTAAAAAAAGATTTTGACCGGATGAAGAAACCACAACTGAAGTGGACACTAAAGCTAAGTTGAAGAATTAATGCAAAGGAAACCATGGTGGTGGAAGCTGGGGATGATTCTGGATTTGCTGGAACTAACATAACCATGCAATCTACTATTGTTTCTGATGTCATTATTGTAATGATGGGCACTGTTGATCAGGCCTGCCAAGGAAAATGAATGTAATAAGTTAGAACTGTCGGGGATTGGGTAACCCGTGTGCAATTCCCATTATTAAATACCTCACCCAAAGATATAAACCGGGTGTTCTATTTCTCTTCGAAACTTTAAGTAATACAAATAAAATCGAGGAGATTCGTTATTTATGGAGTTTTGACTACTGCTTTTTGGTTGATCGGGAAGGTCGGGGAGGTGGGGTGGCTATGTTCTGGAAAAAATCAATGCACTGCGATATTCAAAGTTATTATCGAAATCACATCGATGCAATTGTTAAAGATTCTAATAACGGAGACTAGAGACTCACGGAATTCTATAGTCATCCTGGAATCTCTAATAGGAGAAACTCGTGGAACCTTCTGCAAAATCTCTCTAATGCATCCAACCCTCCATGGTGCATCATATGAGATTTCAACGACACTCTTTCTTCTGGAAATAAAAAAGGGAGAGTGGAAAGACCAAACTGGTTAACTAATGGTTTTAGACAGACGGTTCAACATGCATGTTTGGTTGATTTTCCTATGGAGGGGTGTACTTTTTCACTTGGTTTAAGAGACTTAGAACGGGATAGAGTTGTTGAAGAAAAAATTGATAGAGCCATGGCCAACAACAACAACTGGTGTACTAGTTTTGCAGATGCCAAAGCAATTTCCTTATATACTACATCTTCAAATCATTATCCAATTCTCCTTAGCTACAAAGGAAATTTGGATAAGAAAAGGCTCCGTACAGGTTTCAAGTTTGAAAACGCCTAGTTAACAAAACCGAGATTCCATGATTATGTTACTAATCAATGGAAGAAAGATGTGAATAATAATATTGTGTCTAAATTAGACAAGTGTGGGGAGAATATCTTAAAGTGAATAAAAATCATTGTTATAAGAATAGGAAGGAGATTGAGAATCTGAGCAGGAAGATTGATAGAGTGAGATCCCAAATTGGTGAAGGAAATGTAAATTACTTTTTAGCCCTTAAAAATCGGATGAATACTCTATTGGTAAAATAGGATACTTATTGGAGACAGTAGGCAAAAGCTCATTGGTTTAAGGATGGTGATCTTAATACTAGTTTTTTTCACATACCAACCACTATTAGGAAGAAAGTCAATACTATTACATCTCTGATGGATGATAATGGGGAGGCTAGTACTACAACTGAAGGGATGTGTAGAATTTCTCATGAATACTTCAATGGGATTTTCTAGAAAACACCTATATCTCGTGACAAGATTCTTCAGGCCATTGGAAAACACATATCAGAGGAAGAGAATATCATGTTGATAGCTCCTTTAACCATTGAGGAATTCAAAGAAGTTACTTTTTCTATGCAAGCCGATAAGAGTTCGGGTCCATATGGCTTTAATCCAGAATTCTATCAACATTTCTGGGACTCTTATGGAGAGGAAATTTTTAATGCTAGCTGTGTTTGGTTGGAGAACGGTGTCTTTCCATCTAGTCTCAACATGACTAATATTACTTTAATTCCCAAAGGAGGGGTTCAAACTTCCATGAAGGATTTGATGTTAATTGTGTTGTGTAATCTATTATACAAAGTGATTGCAAAGGTATTAGCAAATCGTCTCAAAAGGAAATTAGACAAGTGCATATCAGATAATCAATCAAATTTTGTGCCTGGAAGATATATCTTGGATAACCCATGGTAGCCATCGAAGTGGTTCACTATATGAAAGCTAAAACTAAAGGTAAGAAAGGGGACATAGCTCTTAAGCTGGATATTAGTAAAGAGTATGACATGATTGATTGGGACTATCTGAAAGATGTCCTTACTACTATGGGGTTCTGTCAGAAATGGATAGGGTGGATCATGATATATGTGGAAACAATTGATTACTCTATTGTGGTGAATGGGAATAAAGTTGGTCTATTAATTCTCAGGAGGGGCTTAAGGCAAGGAGATCCGCTATCGCCGTATTTATTCATTTTGTATGCTGAAGGACTGTCAGCTCTAATTAACAAAGTCGAAGCTAAGGGTGATTTACATGGAGAAAACATTTGTAAGCACGCTCCTATTATATCCCATCTCTTATTTGCTGATGATTGCTTCCTATTTTTTAAAGCGTCCCTCAATGAAGCAAATGTGATGAAAATATTTTTTCCACCTATGGAGAAGCTTTAGGTTAAGCTATTAATTTCCAGAAATCTGAATTTTTTTGTAGTAGGAATATGGATCGGGATTTGAAGAATAGTTTGGCTAGTACGCTTGGAGTACAACAAGTTCTAAGGACCGAAAAGTATTTAATTTTATAAAAGATAGAGTTTGGAAGAAAATCAATTCTTGAAGTAGTAAGGTCTTATCACAAGCAGGAAGGGAAATTCTTATAAAATATGTGCTTCAATCCATTCCAACTTACATCATGAGCATATTTTTGTTCCCTTCCTTGTTAAGTGAGGAGATTGAGAAAATGATGAATGCTTATTGGTGGGGTCACAATGCAAATCAAGCCAGAAGACTCCGTTGGCTTTCCTGGGATCGGTTATCAATGTCCAAAGCGGATGGTGGTATGGGTTTTAAAAGCTTGAGCGCCTTCAACTATGACTGCTTAGTAAATAATCCTAGAATCTGATGACAAATCCATGCAACCTTGTCTCAAGACTCTACAAATCTATATACTTTCCCAAGTGTGAATTTTTGGATTCGAGTATAGAACATAATCCTAGTTATGTATGGAGGAGTATATGGAGTTCAAAGTTTATGGTAAGAGGTGGATACAAGTGGAGCATAGGTACAGGAGAAAATATTCCTCGTGGGGACAAAAATGGTTGTATGATAATTCTGATTTGATTAATCCTTGGCCAAATGTCATGGAAGTGGAAACACTAAAAGTTTATGATATTATGAGCAAAAATTGCAAAAGCTAGGATTCAAACTTGATTCATTCTTTAGTTGGAGGAAGAAAAGCCACCAACATTCTTAATACTTAGTTATTTGAGGTTGTGCAGTCAAATAAGCGAGTATGGAGTCAGGAGAATAATTGTATCTTCTCGGTTCGAAGTGCTTACAAGTATTGTGTTAGAGAAGCTATTGATACTCCATATCTTAGAGTGATAGGAAACTGGAAGTTGATTTGAAATATGAAGAGTCCTCCTTGAATAAAAAATTTCATGTGGAGGCTATGTAGGCAATGTGTGTCAGCTAGAAAGCGATTAAGGGATAAATGTGTGGAATGCCATATCTCTTGCGCCATGTGTAGGGATGAAGATGAAAGTTACATTCACCTATTTTTTCTATGTCCAAAGAGTAAGGAATGTTAGGAGAAAGTCGGTTTGTGGACATTCATTCAACGAAGCTTGAATATCGAAGATTCCTTTACCTCTTTAATCCTTAATTTCCTGCAGATACTTAACAAAAATCAGCAACCCATGTTCGCTACAATTCTATGGAGTATTTGGAAGGGTAGAAATAATATTGTATGGAACAATAATGATGAATCATCGGATAATATATGTCATCGAGCATCTAAGTTACTATCAGGGTGGACTAATGCTCGGGTGGTACGGTCGAACACTTTAAATAATTATAATAATACGTCCAGTATTATTAAGTGGACCAAACCTCCTGAAGGATTTCTCAAGTGTAATGTCGATGCTTCATTTGTCAATCATAAGGTAGGAATTGAAATTTGCATCAGAGATGAAGAAGGTTCACTTGTCGCTGCTAGGACCGAGTGGATTACTCCTAGCACAAATGTCAATGTGGGAGAAGCGTTGGGTATATTGGTAGCTCTTAAATGGGAAAATGAGCTTGATTTAGATAGAATGATGTTTTAAATTGGATTCTAAAAGTGTGGTGGATAATGTTAAGCTACAGTTATCAAATGAGTCAGATTTTGGTGCTATTATCTGACAATACAAACGCTTATTAGTATCTTTGTTTAAGAACTCTCATGTTGAATTCGTTAAAAGACAAGCGAATGAGGTTGCTCACGCTTTAGCACAAATGACTCCATCTCTTACTAGTATCCATAAGCTTTGTACTGTAAAAAAAAAAAGAAAAAAAAAGATAGCGACGTGTTTTGCATGTCACTATGGAGTTTTCAAAAAATTTAAACTCCTTCCATGTGAAAAGTTGTATTAATTATTTTAAATTTTAGGTAACGACATATTTTGCACGCCATTACAAAGTTTATAAAAATTAAACCCCTCACATGAAAGTTAAATTTCTTTTCTTATTATTTTAAAAAATTTACGACGTGATTTTCACGTTGCTATATTAAATGGTTGGAGCTCATTTCTCTTATAGTGGTCGGAAAGCTTCTTACTGTCCGGTGAGTGGGTTGTATCTTTTCACAAAGATCATCTCAAAGTCTCTTTGATAGATTGGTTTAGCAACTCAGTCTTTGTTTTTCTTAACATAACATTGCTTACCTTAGTCATGTGTATCTTTCTTTGTTTGGGTTGGAGTACATCTTGAACTCCTTTTTAGTAATCTTTTGTCTATACAAAAGCATCAATAAAGAGAGGAAAAGAAAAAATCATATCAAAAAACCGATTAATAAATAATTAAATAAATCATTTTAAGACAAAAACATTAACATTACTAAACAATTTTTTTTAATTTAAATATATAGTTATTATTTTCTTTTATTTAATTAAAATAAATTTATATTTTAAAGTATAATTTATAGAAATAGACTACTTTTCTTTTATCATATATTCTAGTATGCCACCCACCCCTCACCAATAATGACTTGTTTGTCACCACCACCATTCACCAACCCAGTAGGGCCCACGGCTAAAATGCGGAAAAGTAATGGCGCTCCACAACAAAGCACTTTGTACTCAAAATCAACGGTTATTTTTGTTTATTTATTTATTTTAATTTTGACACTCGAGTATCTAAATTCCAACAACAATACCGACACTAGGAAATAACATGTTTATTTATTTAATTTTTGTTTGGGCAATAAAAATTCGGTAGGGACCACACCTACAATATCACTTGTTACAACACCTACCACAAATCTTTGGTAAGAGAAAACACCTACCACAAATTTTTCAAACTACCATCGTCTGTCGGTATAACCCTACGTTAGTTAAGCCTGAAGTATCAAGTTTTTGTTTCATTTTATGTTGGAGTATTTAAAATTAATTTTAAATATTTCAAATTAATTTTAATATATAATTAAATTGATTTTTACTGTATGAACTTTAAAGTAAAATTAAAGTTTTTAATAAACATAAATTATTTTAGATTTAACTCTCTTTTGTGATTAATTTATTTAATATTCCTTTTTTGACTGCATAATTAAACATTAAAAAAGATTACAATTCACTATTAAAAATGTGATTCAAACCTACTATAATATTTATACTAACTTCTATTTTCCGTAATCTTAAACTTTCATTTTGTGAAGTACTTTTTTTAATTATATTTTTTCAGTTACACTATTGTATTTATAATTTTATTATTTTTATAATGTTATTTAAACTTTTAATTGAAAATCAGTTAAGTCTTGTGTCTTTATTAAAACATGGTTTATGAGAAGGTGCAAAAACAATTTCAATTGTTTTTTATGAAAGAAAAAAAAGTAAATTAAATGCAATTTTCATTTAATTTTGCATTGAAAAAAATGTTTTTTGAGAATAAATTTTTTAAATGAATTTAAGTTGTTTTTATTTTTTATTTTTATAATTTGTGACAAGAAAAATATGTGTTTTTATTTATAAACTGTGTTACGGAGGGAGTATCATACTCGCACGAGAAATGCAAAAGCGCTTTTAGGAATCTAAATATCTGAATAGTGGATGATATTCTTTCGCAACCTTGGAGGTTGAGATATTTATAATCATGTTCCATGAATCAAGTTATTGGTGAAGAACCAATTCCAACTCAAACTACTTAGCTAGGTGAGGGAATAAGAAAACTAATTCTCCCTCAGACTATGAGGAACATTTTCTTCCTTGGAGAAGTGGTAATAACATTATTTCACAAAGACACATGGTTTGTCAAATAGTCAAAGAAATATCATTTGACGACTTCCAATTTAGGTCGGTTGCCCTTTCCCAAATGCGTTGGTTCAGGTTGGGCGATCTCAGGCTCCCCTATGTTACACTCGTCTTACTTTTCGTATGACCTCTTCCATTACTTTTTGGCTTATTTGGTTATAGTTTGGTCTCTTTAAGAGTCCAATTAAAGTTATCTCAGTCCACAATCCCTCAAACCTAGGGCGTGGGAAGAGCGAAGTGATTTAATCTATACATAAGACAATATATTTTTTGTGAGAGAATTGGGGAAACGGGTCCTTTAGTTAAGGCTTGAGGTGAGTACCTCATACAAGACTTAGGGGTGAGTCCATCAAGTGTTACTTATGGGAGAGTCCCTTATTGTGTAGGGTTGTCTGGGTATTTGTAGGATATTTGGATGCTACGTAAGTCTAGCTCACACGTAGTGGTGAGAAGCTTTGTGTCCATTTTTCATGACAAATTGGAGATCCCATCTCAATTTGAGAACGAGGTATGTATAGAGGTTTCTCTAGGCCTAGGCCCAGGAGTGGTTACCCCCGCTCCTTTACCAAATACGTAGGGATGGAGGAATATGTCCTTTTTTTGGTCCATGGAAGAAATGGTTACTCTCATTGGTTTCCTCTCTAAATTCGTTTTTGTGGGACACATCACTTACCTTGTCTACTCGGAAGTGGGTACCCAATATGGCCACCTGCTTCAGATATCTAGGCAGCCTCATGGCCAATTTAGGTCAACCTATAACTTCGTGGGGATAGTTTGCGCCCACCCATGTGTTTGCCTCCCAATACTCTTTTATGAACTATTCCCTATAAGGGTGCATTAAAATTAAACCAGTACATCCTACATGAACTTCCATGAGAACAAACGTGATCTCATTCTTGCCCAAACATCTTAGCATATGGAAGATTTTCCCTGCTAATTTTTAGGTCCTCTTAGTTTTGCCTTCCTCCAAAGGCATCACTTATGTTGTTAGATAACCCATTATTGGCTTCATCAACTATGCAATATTGGCGGTGTATATGGAATTAACCTCTTATTTCTAAGTGTTAGGAGTGGCTAAATTTTTATGTATTACAATCCAGTTATGGTTGAGATTTTTGGTGCTGGCGAGTTTAGATTAGAGGTTGGCCCAAACATTTTGTTCTCTATGCACAAATACTGCTTCAAAAAAATTGAAGTGCTTTGCAAAACCTTGCACCTTTTGAAGCTATTTGATGATATGGGACTTTTTTGTCTAGTATTCTCCAGCGACTTAATTGGTGATCAACTGAGAGTCACTCCGAATTCTGAGGTTAGAACCACCTATTTCTATGGCTAAAAATTCATTTCGGAGATAATGGTTTCATATTCCACCATGTTATTATTGGCTTTGAACTCCAACCTTAGGGATTGTTCAAGAACGTTACACGAGTCTTTTGAAACTACCCCAACATTGCTCCCATTCAAGTTTGAAGCGTCATCCACTAACATTCTCCATATCTAGGGAACATCCACATAAATTTGAAAGTTGAATTCTACTATAAAATTTATCAGCACCTAGGATTTTATGTTGCCTTTAGGTAAGAAGTGGATGTCATATTTTAATAGTTCAACAAACCATGATATCATCCTTGCTGCCATGTCGTACTTCTTTAATACCTAGAAAATGAGATAATTTGTATCCACCATTACCATATGCCCTTAGAATCTAGGACTTATTTTTCCCATCATTATTTAGATTGCTAACGTTAACCTCTCAACCTTCCTGTATCTCAACTCTACGCTCTTGAAATATTGTTTGTTCACTATTATCCTTCTCTTAGACCGACCCAACGCCTATTGTTGTGATTGTCACTAATAAATATAAGAATTAAGTTGTTCCCTTTACTGGGCGTGTTAATACTATAGGGGTTTCAGAAAAGGTTTTCAACCTTGTGAACTCTTTCTCACACTCATTTGTCCATTCAAAATTCTCTTTCTTCCTCAGGATGGCGAATAAACGGAAAAATGTGTCCTTTGCATAGGAACAAATCTAGAGAGGACGACCATGCATCTTGTCAACTCCTCGACTTAATTGTGATGGGACTTCTCATGTCAATGATGACCCGACATTTATCAAAGTTTTCCTTCATCCCTCAATCAAGATTTTGATGTAATATATAACATATAATATATTAAAAATTATTATTACAAAATAAAAATGGTCGATTATGGTTAAAACAAATGAAATAATAAAAATAATTACATTAAACTAAACTAATAAATAATATTATAAAAATATCAACGAATAATAAATTTAAAAAAATAGTATTAAAATATATGCATGCAGTTCAGTTTAGTTTAAATCGATTTTGAAAAATGAATCTAAAATTCAAAACGAATGGTTTTCACAAGAAATTTAAGAGAGAAAATACAAGAATTTTATATCGCACACAAAAGCTAAAAATAATTAGAAAAATATACATTATGAAAAACATTGTAACTTATTAAGGAAGAAGCTCAGCTTCCATGATAGTGAAGTAATGAAGTAACACATAGAGAATGAGAAAACATTCTGCAAGTATTACAAGAACTGAGTTTATTAGATAACAAGTGAATAGTTCAGTTACACATATATACATGAAGTTACCAGAGTTAGTTAACTTTTAACCTCTAACAACTTTTCCTAACAAAAACTGTTACTTGTGCTATTACAACTCTAATACACCTTCAAACTGAAGAATGTTGACTGGAGGAAACTACTTTGAGTTTGCAACGTATATCTTGAAAAGCCATTGTGCTCAGAGGTTTAGTAAGCATGTCAGCAAGTTGAGCAGCAACCAAAACATGAAAATAGCCATTGTGTCTACAATTATGCGTTCTCTAACAAAGTAAATATCTATCTTTATATGTTTTGTGCGAGCATGCAGAACCGGGTTATGTGACAGCATAACCGCACCCAGGTTATCACATAATAGAGTAGGTTTATGAAATGGCACTTTGAGTTCAGTTAATAAAGATTCTAACCAAAGGATCTATGAGATAGTATGAGCAAGAGCCATGTATTCTGCCTCTGTACGTGCGACTAATGACTACTTCTTGAAACTCCAAGCTACTAAATTTGGTCCAAAGAAAATGCAAGAGTCTGACGTGGATCTGTGGTCATATGTATCACTAGCCCAATTTGAGTCACTATAGGCTCTCAAATAAAATTTTGATGTAGATACAGAAGGAGGCATAATAAGGTCATATTGAGAAGTGCCATTGAGATACCTTAGCAATCTTCGAACAACTGACCAGTGAGTATCAAGTGGGCAAGCCATGAATTGGTACGCTTTATGACACTAAAGGAGATGTCTGGCCTAGTAAAAGTCACATACTTCAAATCACCAATAATAGATCTATATAAATGAGGATCAGAAAAATGATTAGTACCATGTTTGCTAAGTTTACAAGTGCTTATCATGGGAGTGGAAAATCCATTGGCTTGACTCATTTTAGATATTGTAAGAAGATCTTGAATATATTTGGTTTGCGTAAGAAGAAGTGCTTCAGTGCTGCATAATTTTACCTGAATGCCTAGAAAATACCTATGATGACCAAGTTTCTTAAGAGAAAATGTGTTATGCAACTTGTTGATAAGATCATGTATGAGAGCATAAGTTAGAACCAATTAGTAGTATGTCATCTACATAAACAAGAGCATACATGGAGATACCTTGTTTATTATACACAAATAAAGAATTGTCACATTTTGAAGCAATAAAGCCAAAGTGAAGTAAAGCTTGTGTCAACTTCTCATTCCACGCCCGTGAGGCTTGTTTAAGATCATAGATAGCCTTATTAAGTTTGCATACGAGAGTTTTATCAGAGGCAAAAAAACTATGGGGATGTGTCATATAAACCTCATCAGGAAGAACACCATTGAGGATATCATTGTTAACATTGATCTGTTGTATATCCCACTTGTTAGTAATAGCCAATGTTAGAATGAATCTAATGGTAGTTGGTGAAATTATGGTATGACAGATCACAGATGTCCTACAGGATGTCGAGACATCTTTTCTGACATGAACAACAAGGCAATGCATATAACAATAATAGTGCTGAAAAACATAAACAACACACAAGAATTGTTAACCCAGTTCAATGACTCACATCTACATTTTGAGGCTACCAAGTCAGGAAGGAAATCCAACATCAGTAGTATCAATTCGAAGTTAATCAATCCCAGTTTACAACTTCTCACTTAATCCCTACCCAATGAAACTTCTACCTAAGAGTTCCTCACTCCTAGTATATGAGCATTCCCACTCACTTCCCTTCAATCACACACTGCGATTATAACAGAACCTTACAAAGAAAAGAAGAACATTCTTCCAAGATAAAAACTTGATCTTGCTTAAAAGCTTCAATCAAGAACAAATACTCATGCTTAAAAGCTTAGAGTGGACAATGCTTCCAAAATATCTAATATGTTGTTACAAATCTGCAGAAGATTCTACTACAAAATAGGTTACAATGCTTCTATTTATAATGCTTCTATTCACGACTTACACTTAAAAATAAGTTACAATGCTTCTATTTATAACCTATTTCCCAACTGGATTGGGGCCTTCAAAACATCTAATATGTTGTTACAAATCTGCAGAAGATTCTACTACAAAATAGGTCTTCAATCAAATCTTCCAAAATATCTCCTTATTTGGAAAGTATATATTTCTTTTTGAATTCTGATTGAATCTTCTAGACCTTTAAATCATCACCCTTTAAATCAGCGCCACATAGGATTTCATAATATCTCTAGAATATTTTGCATCTGTTAAAATATAACAGAATAAATCATTCCATCTCAGCACATGCACGATGTTGTATGCAATGTCGTATGCATCTTCTTCGACGTATTCCATAACAGCAAAAGAAACCTCCAAGATATTCTCCTCAAAGTTAGGACTTCTGTCATTAGCTTCAGAATATATTCACAATTAGAACCTAAGGATTCTCCTTGACAATACCTTGAAAAACAGCTCCACCTTGAATCTCTTAGTCCTTTAAAACAACTCCACCTGTGATAGCATAATATTCTATAGAATATTATGCATAATTCAAATCATAAACCCATCACTCCAACTCCACAGACCAAGAGGTCATAACATTTGTCTTTGAGATCTGTCTGTAACACATGACAGTAATATTATCATGACAGTTGCAGATGTTTCAACATCTGGCTCAATATCTGCCAATAACCACAAATGTACAGATGTTTGTGCCACTATGTCAGGACATTTTGTTTTACATGTTCTTCCAGAATCTAGACCATGTTAATTTAACATATGGAACTTTTTATTCAACATGTTCCGACCTAATTAGTTTTACCAAGCATAATGACAATCATAAAATCATAGAATTAACAATCTCCCCCTTTGGCTTAGTTTTGCTAAAACTAATTTACATATCGCAGGTGTAGTAGTACCTCATGTAGAAGTACCTCAACATCACATCTTCATATCATACCTCCCAACACCTGTTAGAGAGAAAAACATCACTCCCCCAATAGTACACATTATACTTCTCCCCCTTTTTAGCTATAAAAAGACAAAGGCATAATAACCATAAAGGTATATAATCTCCATAAGCTTGAAACACACACATGCTTCACAATAACTATATCACTGCATCCACAAACCACACACTTCACAAAAATACCAATAAAACAGGACCATAAATCCCCTTGTTTTATACAATCATTTCTCTCCCTTAAGAAAAAACACATCAAAGAGAATAACATAGAGCCACATTAAACCAATCAAGATTAACTACTCCCCCTCAACTTAGAGTTACCACCCAAAATCTCTCCATATTAGCAGAAGAATCATCTTTAACCATCATGACAGATTATCATGCTTACTCCCTCTTGAAACATAATCACCATTTTGCAGAGAAAATAAATTCTCCCAGACAACATCCAACATTGTTTCTAAGTTCACTCTTAAGAAACATGTACAAATTTGATTGAATCCATTGACTTTGAGATTCTTCATATTCCTCTTGATTTTCACATACTATTGAACCAATCATAGAAACAAACACCTGCTAAAAATATGCAAGATTCAAACCATATATTTCTACATAAAGATGTCCCAGAACTGACAGACAGGTGTTCAGACATCTGATCTAACATAAAAAATAAACCTGCACAGATGTTCTTAAAACATGTCAAAGACATCCTATATGACATCAAAAGTCAGCATAATGATTTACTACACATAAAATCAAAAGGTAATAAACCAACCACAACATTCTGAACTAAATGTTCTCCAGTTCTGTAATCACATTTTAGGACATCAGACTTGACATCATGAACTGAAACTCTGTAATAAAAAAACCCAACATTCTTCCCTTTTGGCTAATATTGGCTGAAACGGCCTTTGCATGAAATATTGGGGAACCACAATCAAACACAACAACAATCAAACAAAACACAGTAGAAATAACAGAGCAATTCCTTGGAGAGAATTAAATTCCCCCACACCAAGATCCTCCAAAAGAAACTAAAACACGGTGCCAAGACATCATGTCTGACATCACAACAACATCAACAAACTTATGCACATAAAACACCATTATACCATACTCCCCATAAGTTGTATGATCATCAATTCAGATATAACTCCCCATACCACAAGAACAACCAGAACATTATCCAAACACAGTTCATCCATCCCAAGTTACACACAAACTTGGTATAACTTCAGAACATATCAGAGGCACATGCAACAGAACAAAAGTAGAAACCCAACCTCACAGAAAACAAAACACAAGCCTCCTTCAGATATAGAATTCTCTAAATCAAAATGTCAAAAAATTTTGTCTGACGTCACAACTACACAACAAACACACATAAATGTCTGGACAGTGAGTCTGGCATCAAAGCTACACATCAAGAACACATAAATATCAGGACAATTTATCTGACATCACAGCTACACATCAATTCACCACCAAAGTTACATGCTTAATAACACCACAGACATGTCCAACACACACGTTGTCACAAATAGTCCATCATCCACTTCTAGGGACCATTCAAACACCAATAAGAACATATCACGTTCAAACAACTTTTCAGTATAGCATCATTCTACCTTTACCATGAACCAGAAAGTATCCCCCTTGGATCTCACCTAGAAACAGACCAGGATGTCTGCTCTGATACCAATTGAAATTCTGGTATGACAGATCCCAGATGTCTGACAGGATGTCGAGACATCTGGTCTGATAGAAACAGCAAGGCAATGCATATGACATTAACAGTACTAAAAAGCATAAACAACACACAAGAATTGTTAACCCAATTCAATGACTCACATCTACATCTGGAGGCTATCAAGCTAGGAAGGAAATCCATTATCTTTAGTATCAATTCGAAGCTAAACGATCCCAGTTTACAACTTCTCACTTAATCCATACCTAATGAAACTTCTACCTAAGAGTTTCTCACTCCTAGTAAATGATCATTCTTATTCACTTCCCTTCAATCACACATAGTGATTATAACAAACCCTTACAAAGAAAAGGAGAACACTCTTCCAAGACAAAAACTTGATCTTTCTTAAAAGCTTCAATCAAGAACAAATACTCATGCTTAAAAGCTTAAAGTGACAACTTATGACTTAATAAATTTAGTCTAACCCTAATATCAGAATGATAATAGAGTGGCTCACAAATACCAACTCTCTTAGAGAGTGGTTCACAAACAAAACCCTAATGTTTACATCTTTTCTATTCACATATTACACTTAAAACTAGGTTACAATACTTCTATTTATAACCTATTTCCCAACTGGATTTGGGACTTCAAAACATCTAAGATTCTGTTACAAATCTATAGAAGATTCTGCTACAAAATAGGTCTTCAATCAAATCTTCCAAAATATATCCTTATTTGGAAAGTATATATTTCTTTTTGAATTTTGATTGAATATTCCAGACCTTTAAATAAACACCCCTTTAAATCAGCACCACATAAGATTGCATAATATCTCCAGAATATTCTGAATCTGTTAAAATATAACAAAACAAATCACTCTAGCTCAGCACAGGCACGATGTCGTATGTGATGTCATATGCATCTTCTTCGACATTGAAATTCTGTGATCAGGTATGAGATGTCCTAAGAGATGTCCCAACACTTGATAGGACACTTGACAAATTTAACCAAAACTTAAATAGCAAGAAAAGTAAACAACACAGAAGTTTGTTAACCCAGTTCAGTGTATAACCACACTTACATCTGGAGGCTACCAAGCCAGGAGGAAATCCACTATAAGTAATATTAATTCTAGACTTAAACCACCCTGTTTAATCTATCACTTAATAACTACCCAATGCAATTTCTACCTAAGACACACCTTAGATAAGAGTACCCTACTCACTCCCCCTCAATCACACAATGATCAAGTTTATAAGTTTACTGAAATTGAAGACATCCTTCAAACAAAACAGCTTGATCTTACTTCACAGTTTCAATCAAGTCACAAATGCACTTTTGCTTAAAAGCTCATAAAGTGGTACACATAAAAACACCTGCTATTAAAAACACTAGACACCCTATTTAGTTTTCTGCAATTCGTACTCAATTCTATGAGTTTCTGATGCTTAAATAGGTATCTGAATTTTGGGCTTTCTGTAGAATGATCCAGCCCTAATGCGCAGCAGCTTCCACCTTGAATTAGGGTTTGTTACCTCCTAGATTCTAGGTGCTTTTAGGTCTTCTGTTTTAAACTGAATCTTCAATATAAAACTCCCTACAGATGCGCCTTGTTCTGTTTTTATCCATCATTAATTAATTCCAGATAACTCTCCTTAAATATCTCTGATCTGTTAATCAATAATTAATTCTGGTAGCAGGTCTGAGATGTCTTAACATCTGTTGGGACATCCTGAAAAACTGAACTTAAGTTATTTACACAATGTCCCAACATCTGATGAGACATCCTGAAATAAGTTCATATACTCTGTTTGATAATGTCCTAACATCTGATAGGACATTCTGAACTGAATTTAACATTTCTTGTTTGGTCAAAAATTCTGCCAATTCTTAAACATCTACAAACTCCCCCTTTGGCTAATTTTTGGCTAACATCTTTTCTGGTTATCAGAGTGCAGCAGAAGTTCCTTTTATTAGAGTATAGCATTATTTTTCTGTTGATTCTTATTTGATATTACTCCCCCTCAAACATATATGTATCCAGTCTTGTTGCAACAGAAAGAAATACTTATTCAGTTCAGAAGCAAACTTTCATTCATTAAACAACAATACAATTTGTTGTTGTTCTCCCCCTTGGTAGACACAAAATTAGGGGCCAAAGACACTATTCCAGAAATACATTGCTGTCATTACATTTGCCTCACATACAATGATCACTCAGATTCATCACTCTCAGTTTCTTCATCAGCTTCTGTTTCTTCATCAGCTTCACTGTCTTCATCAGAGGCAGCTTTCTGGTCTTCTTCACTCTCCAACCTTTGAATGATTTCCTCAAGCTTCTGCTTTCTAGCTTCAAGCTCTTTGCAGGTGCTTTTGAGTTCAGCAATTAAAGCCTTCTTGGAGATTGGATTCTTAGCAGTTGAAGGACCTGCAGATGTCCCAGAAGGTGCTTCAACATCTGCTGCATGATGACTGAGGAATAACTTGTAGTGAAAAGCCAGGGGGCTTTCTCTCTTGCAGACTGTGTCCTTCTCAGTTAAAATCCCAGGATATTGGCTTAATATTATACCACATAGCAATGAAGGAAAAGCTATTGGTAGCTTTGTTGCAGAGGAGCTGGCATGCTTCAGGGTCTGATCAAAAATGTAAGCTCCATAGTCCAGCTTGGTCTGAGTTCCCACAGCATAAACAAACCTGGCCAGGCCAGTGGAGATTGAAGAGGTGTGGTTGGTAGGCACCCAGTTATGTACCAATCCTGTTCAGCATGGCATATTTTCTGGTAAGCATGCTCACTGAGAGCTTTCCCTTCACAGGCCATGCCTTGACCTGGTTTGATGTGATCACCTTACAGACTTGATTATCTGTCTTACCTAGCTCATTGGGTCCATCAGTTTCTCTTCCTAGGTATTGATTTATGATTTGAGGAGAGAACTCAACACACTTACCTCTCACAAACACTTTTCTGAACTCAGATGACTTACCATTTGAGCAATCCTCCTGAAGATTCACAATGAACTCTTTGACAAGAAGTTCATAGCAGGGAGAGAAATCTGAGACTGTCTTGAATAGTCCTGCAGCAGAGATGAGGTCAATCAGTTCAGTGCACTCAAGTGCATTGCTGCTCAGTTCTCTTTCTAGGGCAACTCTTCTTTGGTACACAAACTTCCACTTGTTCACACTAGAGACATGGTGGAAAGATATGTTGTCTAATGGAGCTTCTGGAACAGCTGTTGAAGCCCTAGATGGGGCTGGTCTCTTCTTGAGAGGAGATGTTGGGACATCTGATTCAACATCTGAGTCAGATGGGGTGACAGCTTTCCTTTTCTGAGTTTGGACTTTACTCCATTTTTTTGATGGCCCAAAAGTGGCTTTAGCTTTGCCTTTCTTTGGAGAGGCTTTCTTCTTCTCAGGAATTGCTGCTTCAGCTTGCATCTTGCCTTTCCTAGACCTGAGCCTTTTGGCTATGCTAGGTTTAACAGAGGCTATGATCTCTGTATCAGAGTCCTGCTCCAGGTTGACCACTGGAGGAGATTGAGCAGTCTCCTCTTCAGCTGGTTGATCAGCGGGGATTTGATCTTCATTTGAGGCTCTGGTCTGATCCTCAGAGACTTCTTCATCATTTTCATTTGAGGCCTTATGCTGGTCCTCAGTTTGTTCCAAATTAGCATCAGATGAGTCTTTTTTCTCATCTTCAGATGTTCCAACATCTATTGGGACATCTTGTTCTGCAGGAGTGTCCTCTGCAGCTTGAGCTTGTTCTTCTTGAGGTGCAGGCATGGTGTTCAAAGGAACAGAGATTCCACTCACTACTCTTTGTTCAAAAAGAATTTGGTTGACAATCTCCTTGATGGAATCATCAACATATTTTGAAGAGTTTGGGGGTCTGTTAGCAGGAGAGGGAATGCCTTTTGCTTTGCTGCGTACTTGATCTTTAGCTCTCTTTGGAGTTCTTGCCTTTTTAGTGTGAGAAACGCTTCCCCTGAGTTCGTCCAATGGGGTTGATTGCATTGGTACTACAGAGATGGGAGTGGCATGAACTACGTCTTCCTTGTTGAGAACTTCCTCAATTGTGTTAGGGTTTTGAGACATTGTTGAGGAAGATGGATGAACAGCTTTAGGGTTTTTGATTTCTGAAGGATAGCTAGTTAATGTGATTCGCTTGTGATAGTATGATGAGAATCTTGATAGCTGCTTATAAGCAGTTACTAAATAAGTAGCCGTTACAGTGCAAATGATTAGGAATGGAATTCCCAAGGATCTTGTCCAGACTGGTTTTGCCATCTGGAACTTATGCCATACAATGTCATATGACATGTTGGCACATCTCATTAACTGCTAAATATCACATAAACAGATTCCAAGTTTGCCCCTTAAGTTCTCAAATTGTGTAGCATCCAATGCTTTGGTAAAGATATCAGCTAACTGCAGATTTGTAGCTACATGCTCCAATAAAATCACCTTTTCTTCTACAAGATCTCTGATGAAATGATGTCTGATATCAATATGCTTGGTCCTGCTATGTTGGATAGGATTATTTGATATGTTTATTGCACTTAAGTTGTCACAGTACAATGTCATGACATCCTGTGGGACATTGTACTCAGTGAGCATTTGCTTCATCCAAACCAACTGAGAACAACTGCTTCCAGCTGCTATATATTCAGCTTCAGCTGTAGATAAGGATACACAATTCTGTTTCTTACTGAACCACGAAATCAAATTGTTTCCTAGAAAGAAGCATCCTCCTGAAGTGCTTTTTCTGTCATCAGCACTTCCAGCCCAATCAGCATCAAAAAAGCCAGTGAGAATTGGTTTGCAACCATGAAAGTACATTATGCCATAGTCACAAGTACCATTAACATATTTAAAAATTCTCTTGACTTGATTGAGATGACTGACTTTTGGATCAGCTTGATATCTTGCACAAACTCCTACTGCAAATGCAATGTCTGGTCTGCTAGCAGTCAAGTATAACAAGCTTCCAATCATGCTTCTGTATAAGCTTTGATCTACATTCTCACCCTTTTCATCTTTAGTCAGCTTTAAATGTGTGGGGGCAGGAGTTCTTTTATGAGAAGCATTTTCCATTCCAAATTTCTTGACTATGTTCTTGGAGTACTTACTTTGGGAAATGAACATTGAGTCTTCCATTTGCTTTATTTGCAGACCAAGAAAGTAGGTTAACTCTCCTACTAGGCTCATTTCAAATTCAAATTCCATCTGCTTGACAAAATGTTTGACCATCCTGTCAGACATCCCACCAAAGACAATGTCATCAACATATATTTGAGCAATCATGACATTTCCTTCTTCATCTTTAACAAACAGGGTTTTATCAATCCCACCTTTTCTGTATCCTTGCTTGATAAGAAATGTGGTCAGTCTTTCATACCATGCCCTTGGAGCTTGCTTCAACCCATAAAGTGCCTTCTTTAGTTTGTATACATGATTTGGACAGCTTGGATCAACAAATCCTTTAGGTTGTTCTACATATACTTCTTCATTAAGGTAGCCATTTAAAAAGGCACTTTTCACATCCATTTGAAATAGCTTGAACTTCAAGATACAAGCAATTCCCAACAGCAGTCTGATTGATTCAAGCCTTGCTACTGGTGCAAAGGTTTCATCAAAGTCTACCCCTTCAATTTGAGTGTATCCTTGAGCTACAAGTCTAGCTTTGTTCTTTGTAACAACTCCTTGTTCATTTGACTTGTTCTTATACACCCATTTTGTTCCAATCACATTTATGTCATCAGGTCTAGGAACAAGATTCCACACTTCATTCCTTGTGAATTGACCTAATTCCTCTTGCATAGCACAAATCCAGTATTCATCAGTGAGAGCTTCCTTGATATTTTTAGGTTCTATTTTGGAAACAAAACAAGAACCTGAAATCACTTCTCTTGATCTAGTGCTCACACCTCTGTTGGGATCACCAATTATCAAATCTTTGGGATGATCCTTCTGTATTCTGATGGAGGGAGGTTTGCTTGATTCTTCTGTTCTTGTATCAGTTTGAGTGAAGTTATAATGATCATTCTTTTCTTCAGCTTCAATCTTGATATCAGCAGATGTTCCAACATCTTCTGGGACATCTGTAGGAGCATCATCAATTATCACATTTATGGACTCCATGATAACCTTGGTTCTAGAATTAAATACTCTATATGCTCTGCTGTTTATGGAGTATCCAAGGAAAATCCCTTCATCACTTTTAGGATCCATTTTTCTTCTTTGCTCCCTATCTGCCAGAATATAACAGTTACTTCCAAATACATGGAAATACTTAACTGTGGGTTTTCTGCCCTTCCAGACTTCATATATTGTGGACAAAGTTCCTTTCCTTAAGGTAACTCTGTTATGAATGTAACAGGCAGTGTTCATAGCTTCAGCCCAGAAGTACAGAGGTAACTTTTTAGCATGGATCATAGCTCTTGCTGATTCTTGAATAGTTCTATTCTTCCTTTCAACAATCCCATTCTGTTGAGGAGTGATTGGTGAAGAATATTCATGATTGATTCCTTCTGAAGAGCAGAAATCTAAGAATTTTTTATTCTCAAATTCTTTTCCATGATCACTTCTTATTCTGATCACACAGCTGGATTTTTCCCTTTGCAATCTTTGACATAACTCTTTGAATACATCAAATACATCAGACTTTTCTTTGATGAAATTTATCCATGTATATCTTGAAAAGTCATCAACCACAACATAGGCATACCTCTTACCACCAAGACTTTCAACCTGCATAGGTCCCATAAGATCCATATGCAAAAGTTCCAAAACTTTGGAAGTTGTCAAATGTTGGAGCTTTGGATGGGACATCTTGGTTTGCTTGCCTATTTGACATTCACCACATATTTTGCCATCATCAATCTTCAGTTTAGGAATACCTCTTACAGCATCCATGGATATTATCTTTTTTATGCCTCTGAAATGAAGATGACCTAGTCTTTGGTGCCATAGTTTCACTTCTTCTTCTTTAGCTAAAGAGCAAGTTGAAGTGAGACTGAGATTTTGGGATTCCCACATGTAACAGTTGTCTTTAGATCTGGCTCCTTTCATGACAACCTCTTGTTCTTTGTTAGTCACTATGCATTCAGATTTGGTAAAGTTTACACTGTATCCTTGATCACATAATTGACTTATGCTGATCAGGTTAGCAGTTAAACCTTTAACTAGCAGCACATCATCTAGTCTTGGAACATCTTGACAATCCAAGGTTCCAACTCCCTTGATTTCTCCTTTAGCTCCATCTCCAAAGGTCACATACCTGGATGAATGTGATTTTAAGTTTACTAGCAAATTCTTCAATCCAGTCATGTGTCTTGAACATCCACTGTCAAAGTACCAGTCTTCTTTAACTGATACTCTCAGTGATGTATGTGTTATGTATGCAGTACTTTTCTTTGACCAGATGAGTTGAGATTTCTTTTGATGCCTCTTCCCTGTGTGTTGTTTATCAGCTGAACTCCAAGCTTGATTATTGATCTTGTTCTTGTAGCTTTGATCAACTTCAGTGCTAGCTTTTGGTTTCCATACCTTCTTGATGTTTTCTGTCTTCTGCTTAGAAGGTTGCTGATTTCTTTGATGTTTATGCAGCACTTTCTTGGTAACTTCTATTTTCTTCTTGGAAGGTTGCTGATACATCTGATTTGGATATCCATGCAACTTATAACAATGAGGTTTGATATGTCCAAATCTTCCACAGTGATGGCATCTCCATCTTTGATACTTCTTCTTCATTTTGTTCTTTTCAGAATGTTGAGACATCTGTTGGAACATTATGTTTGACTTTGTGTTTCTTTCATGATGTTGAAGCATCTATTGGGACATCTTGTTAGACTGTATGGATTTTGAAGCTGTTTTGCTAGAGCTAGCTTCATCTTTATTTGCTCTGTTAAATCCCAGTCCACTTTTATCCCCTGAGTGCTTATTGTTGTTGAGAATCACATCCAGTGTATTTGAGCTGCTGTTCAACATTCTAACAGATTTGGACATATGTTCCAACTTGGAGTTGAGAAGACTTACTTCACTTTTCAAGGTGTCAATGATTTCTTGATCATTTGCTTTTTCATCTTCTAATGTCTCATTCTGCTTCTTTAGCTTTATAACCTCACTGCATATTTCAGAGCTTCTTTTGTATAGATCTTTGAATGCTTGCTCAAGTTCTTCATAAGTAAGCTCTCCATCACTGGAATCACTTTCAGATTCACATAGTCCAGCTAAAGCAGTGATATGCTTAGCTGATTCTTCTTCTGAATCACCTCCTGAGTCTTCATCAGACCAGGTCACAGAGAGTCCTTTCTTTTGCCTTTTTAAGTAGGTAGGACATTCATTCCTGAAGTGTCCATATCCTTCACATCCATGGCATTTGACTTTTTCTTGACTGGTCTTTTCAGCATAATTTGACTTTTTATTAGCATCATAAGGTCTCCTATTCTCAGAAGAGTTTGTGTATTTTCCACTGGATTTGGATTTGCCATCCATTCCTCTGAGAATCTGTTTGAATTGTCTTCCAAGCATAGCTAGGTTTTTTGATAAGCTTTTACCATTTTCTGATTCATCATCTTCTTCTTCATCAGTATTTGACACCAATGCTATGCTTTTGTTCTTTTTAACATTTGTGTCATTCATTCCCATCTCAAAAGTTTGAAGGGAGCCAATGAGTTCTTCAACTTTCATGGAGCATATGTCTTGAGCTTCTTCTATTGCTGTGACTTTCATGTCAAACCTTTTTGGCAAAGATCTGAGAATCTTTCTTACCAGCTTTTCATCAGTCATCTTTTCTCCCAAAGCTCCAGAAGTATTGGCTATATCCAAGATGTTCATGTAGAACTCATGAATTGATTCATCTTCCTTCATTCTCAAGTTTTCAAACTTGGTGGTAAGAAGTTGAAGTCTTGACATTTTTACTTTTGATGTTCCTTCATGAGTTGTTTTGAGAGTGTCCCAAACATCTTTGGCCAGCTCACAATGATGCACAAGTCTGAAAATGTTCCTATCAATGCCATTGAATAAGGCATTTAAGGCTTTTGAGTTGCCTAGTGCTGAATCTTCTTCCTCCTTACTCCATTCTTCTTCAGGTTTCAGCACTTTTGATCCATCTTTGGTGTCTTGGACAGGATGATCCCATCCAACATTTACTGCTCTACATGCCCTGTTGTCAAGTGATCTTAAGAATGCAATCATTCTTGGCTTCCAGTAGTCATAATTAGATCCATCCAGTATAGGTGGTCTATTTACTGACCCTATATCTCTGTCCATGTTACAGAATTTGTTTTCCCTAGATCTCACCCAGTATAAACAGGCAGGGTGCCTGCTCTGATGCCAATTGAAATTCTGTGATCAGGTATGAGATGTCCTAAGAGATGTCCCAACACTTGATAGGACACTTGACAAATTTAACCAAAACTTAAATAGCAAGAAAAGTAAACAACACAGAAGTTTGTTAACCCAGTTCAGTGTATAACCACACTTACATCTGGAGGCTACCAAGCCAGGAGGAAATCCACTATAAGTAATATTAATTCTAGACTTAAATCACCCTGTTTAATCTATCACTTAATAACTACCCAATGCAATTTCTACCTAAGACACACCTTAGATAAGAGTACCCTACTCACTCCCCCTCAATCACACAGTGATCAAGTTTACAAGTTTACTGAAATTGAAGACATCCTTCAAACAAAACAGCTTGATCTTACTTCACAGTTTCAATCAAGTCACAAATGCACTTTTGCTTAAAAGCTCATAAAGTGGTACACATAAAAACACCTGCTATTAAAAACACTAGACACCCTATTTAGTTTTCTGCAATTCGTACTCAATTCTATGAGTTTCTGATGCTTAAATAGGTATCTGAATTTTGGGCTTTCTGTAGAATGATCCAGCCCTAATGCGCAGCAGCTTCTACCTTGAATTAGGGTTTGTTACCTCCTAGATTCTAGGTGCTTTTAGGTCTTCTGTTTTAAACTGAATCTTCAATATAAAACTCCCTACAGATGCGCCTTGTTCTGTTTTTATCCATCATTAATTAATTCCAGATAACTCTCCTTAAATATCTCTGATCTGTTAATCAATAATTAATTCTGGTAGCAGGTCTGAGATGTCTTAACATCTGTTGGGACATCCTGAAAAACTGAACTTAAGTTATTTACACAATGTCCCAACATCTGATGAGACATCCTGAAATAAGTTCATATACTCTGTTTGATAATGTCCTAACATCTGATAGGACATTCTGAACTGAATTTAACATTTCTTGTTTGGTCAAAAATTCTGCCAATTCTTAAACATCTACAGACATGTTCCAAAACAACAAAAGAAACCTCCAAGATATTCTCCTCATAGTTAGGACTTTTGTCATTAGCTCCAGAATATCTTCATAATTAGAACCTAAGGATTCTCCTTGACAATACCTTGAAAAACAACTCCACCTTGAATCTCTTATTCCTTTAAAAAAAGCTCCATCTGTGATAGCATAATATTCTATAGAATATTCTTCAGAATTCAAATCATAAACCCATCACTTCAGCTCCACATACCAAGACGTCATGACATCTGTCTGTAACACATGACAGTAATACTATTATGACAGTTGCAAATGTTTCAACATTTGGCTCAGTATCCACCAATAACCACAAATGTACTGATGTCTGTGCCACTATGTCAGGACATTTTGTTTGTCATGTTCTTCCAGAATCTAGACTATGTTAATTTAACATATGGAAATTTTTATTCAACATGTTCCAACCATATTAGTTTTACCAAATATAATGCCAATCATAAAATTATGGAATTAACAGTTGGTTTCACAACTAGAAAGAAGGTCTCAGTGTAATCAAACCCCCGCTCTTGATGAAACCCCTTAGCCACAAGTCGGACTTTATGCTTATGGATAGAGTCATCAACACTCTCTTTAATTTTAATAACCCACCTACATCCTATTGCTTTTCTGTTTGGAGGAAGACTTGTTAATGTCCAAGTGTTGTTGGCTTGTAAATTATTAAATTCATATATCATAGCTTTAAGCCATGATGGTTGCAATATTGCTTTCTTTACACTAATGGGCTCAATCTCAGTATGTGCTACATATGAATTTGGTTTAGAATTTCAAGTCTTGGCTCTAGTAAGCATATGATAAGTATTAGTTGGTGGAGGGTTAGAAGGTAAGGTGGTAATGAGAGAAGGTGATTGAGAAGACTCGGACACGCGAATACAAAATGAAAGAGAGATTTCGTTAGAGAAAAAAGTTCTAGAAGTGTTTGGTTCAGACTACAAAACATTAGGTGTAGTATGTTGTTCAAGTTGAGGTACAACATTTGTAGTGTTATGTTCAGGTTGAATGACTTCAGGTGGAGTATTACCCCCATGATGATTGACTTCAGCAGAGTTAGGACTAGACGAGGTACTTGTTGGTGTAAGCCCTAGAGGCTAATACTTCTGGTACTTGTATCAAATTATTTATTAATAATAAAAGGCGTTTCTTTATTATGTTTGTTTTCTAAAATGATAAAGTCCCTAGAATAGCTAGTTCGTTTAATGAAATATTAAGTGTGACTTAATCATGAGATTTCATTAAACATAAGGACATTATACTTAAAGCATCCATAGTTGAGCTTTAATGTAAAATGGGATATCCTTAAAGAATTAAGACTATTATGTAGATAGACTGATGATCATATCTCATGGATCATGGATAAGGAGTTATCAAGTCTTGATATATGTATGAATATTAGGAGTCATATTTATACTGTATTGACCCACTATGAGAGTACTACATAGAATATTATGCAAACTGTCATAAGTTACTCTCATGGTGATAGTGGTGTATACCACCCTTCGACTTGAAACTACTATGGACTCTAAATATAGAGTCAAGTACTTTGTTGTTGATCAAACGTTGTCCGTAACTTGATAATCATAAAGATAGTTGATGGGTACTTCACAAAGCATGTTGAGGGACATGAGTAGCCTAGATGGAATTTTCCCATCCTGCATAAGAGGATAAATGTCTAAGGACCCAATACTGAACTGGACAAGGATGACACGATATATGCCATGTGTTCAATATAGTCATAAGGGAAAAATGGTAATTGTACACACAAATACCATCACAAAAGGTTTTGTCAGATCACATGACAATTTTGTGAGTTTGGTAGCAGTGATGTGTTGTTAGATATCACTCACTGTTTATTATGTTAAATACATGATTTAATATAATTGTCAACGTCGCGAAATCCTACAGGGTTACACATATAAGGACAGTTAGAGAATGGGTAGAATAAATAAGGTATACTGTAAGGTACGATGCACTATAATGGAATACGGAATATGGTAAGGTACCATGTGCTTAATTAACATATGATATAATAATAGTTATTATTGATTTTATAATAGTTATAAAATATAATAATAGTAAAATTATGTTTATTATAATAATATAATAACATTATTATTGATTTGGGCTTTTAGCTTTAAGCCCACACAATAGTTCTATAAATAGACCCTTGTGCAGAAGCTCAAATGTTGTTGTTTTTTGAAACCCTGGCCGTATTCTAATTTTCCTCTCCCTCATTCTAAACCTTCAATCTAATCAGCTAGCACTGTGACTGAAGGAAGTTGTTTGTGTGGACTGAGTAGAGGCATTGTTCATCGTACAACACTCGTGATCATCCATTGATTCAAATTCAAAGGTTTCATCACCACAAGATGTAACTTTTCTATCACGGATCATGACCTTTCGTAAGGATCTCTAAAGGGAAATTTTTGTTTTCCGCTGCGTTTTATTGCTAATTTCCCTTCAGTACCTGCATGATTAATAGTATGAGTGGACAACTCAAGTTGGTTATTATGCAAATGAAAGCTAGAGTGACTAGTATTGAGAGTTGGATTGTTATGCTTATCTGGACTAAAATTAGTAGACAAGTCATGATGTTGACTGGTTTAGATGGGAGAGAAAGCAAGAGTAGTTGTAGTAGGATGAGCTACTATTATGAGTGGAAGTGGACTTAGCATTGTACAAGTTGCAGGGATGGGACCCCTATTTTGAGGTACAATCACAGACTTAGTAGCTTCAGCCAGTACATGAATAAGAAATGTGGTTCCTGGTGTAGTAGCCATAGGTGGAAAACTAGAAGAAATTGTAGAACTAGGAAAAACAATATTAGGTACATCAGTTTAACAATTTGTGTTAGCACAAGTAGAGGTAGCAGACTCTGTACCGAACAATTTGGAGTAGGGAAATTCGCCTTCATTAAAAATAACATCTTTTGAGATAACTATTTTGCCATCTTTACTTAAACACATGTACCATTTATCTTGATGAGACACTCATAAGTAGAAGCATTCTTGACTCCTTAACTGAAACTTATGCTTATTATAAGGTTTAAGAAGAGGAAAACAAGAGCATCCAAATACCTTGAGTGAGGCATTATCAGGTTCTTTATTATATAGAACATGAAATGGTGAGTTAGCTTTTGTTAATAAGGCAGTTGGTAATCTATTGATCACATGGACAACAGTGGAAAAATTGTGTTCCCAATAGTTCAGAGGCAAGGAAGCATGAGCTAAAAGAGTGAGTCCCATTTCAACAATGTGTCTGTGTTTTCTTTCCACATACCCATTTTGATGGGACGTGTGAGGACATGAAACCTTGTGGACTATTCCTAACTCAATCAAAAATTTGGTGAAGGATCTAAATTCCCCAACAATGTCACTTTGAACAACTTTAAAAGTAACTTGGAATTGTGTTTGAACAAATGAATGAAACAAATTAAAAGCTTGCAAAGCCTCATATTTTTGTTTGAGAAAATAAAGCCAAGTATACCTAGAATGACCATCAACAAATTCTATGTAGTATTTAAAACCTAAATTATAAGTAGTAGGAGTAGGACCCTGCAAATTAGTACAAATGATATCAAACGGTCTGTGATACACAATGTCAGTTAGTGGAACATGTAAGCCATGTGCTTTGCCAAGATTATAAGAAATGTAAAACTGAAGACTATTTTTATTAGATGTAGGTATATTAAAAGTCTGAGTATATGAGCTACAGAAGAAGAATTGGCATGTCCAAGCCTATTATGCCACAAAGTTCTAATTTTACAATTATTTGAGAAAGCTAAAGAAGAATTAGAAGCAACATAACTATGGATACTAGTAGTAGGACTCAACTTGTTATGTATGGAATGTGAGCTTGTGTGCTCCAAGAACACCTGAGGAAAAAAATAAAAGGTCACTCTTATCAAGAAATCCTTCAACAATGACTTGGTTAGAATCCTGAGATTTAATGTAGCATTTGTCTGACAAGAACTCAAAAATAACATTGTTATCACTAGAGACCTTAGAGACAGATAGCAAATTCCTTGTAATAGAAGGCACGTGTAGAATATTGATGAGCTTTAACTTAAATTCAAGATGAGTCTTAAAATAATAATATGTAGATCCTACAGACTATATACTAAGTTTATCACCATTGCCTACATAAACTTTGTTAGACCCTGCATATTTTCTAGTGTTTTACAACATAGAAACATTAAGAGTGAGATGGTGTGAAACACCTGAATTCTCAAACCAAGCATGAGATTCCAATTCTGAAGGCAGTGAGTACTCTTGAGTATATGTATCTAGACGAGCAGTTGAGGCCATCATGGCCATATTTGGAGTATTTTGAGTAGCTTCTTGAGTAGTTTCATGAGTTGTGTTGCTAGAGCCTTTGGCAGAATTTATTGAGGTGTTTAAGGGAGACGGAGGCACAAAAGTTTCATCAAATCAGTGCCAGCAAGAGGTCACTACGTGTCCATATTTTCCACAAAGCTGGCATGTTAGTCGACTCCCAGTTGTAGTTCTACCTCTTCCACGCCTACGCCCTCTATAACACCCCTTTCTATACCCCCAAATAATCAATTAAATCATTTAGGCACATAATAAAAATTCCATCAGAGTATATTTGAAACATGGTATAAAAGGAGTATGCCACATTATACTTGAAATTAAAACATACAACACCAGCTCATTAAAGATATGCAACAAACGAGGTAACTTGCAACTGAAGGATCTCATCCTTACACCCGTATTCAAAAGATTCAAATAACAGCGGAAACTAACATAACAATTTCAAACTTATATACTTATCATAAATAAATCCACAAGTTTGATTCAACAAAATATTTCATGTTTACATAAAACATTCATCACCAAAATACATGTACAAAAGGTATCACAAAAAGCATCAAACCGACCCTAACTACCCAGTGCTACATATCAGAGCCGACCGACCAAAAAGAAGAAGACAAGCTTCACAAAAAGACCTCCAGTAACCTACTCTGCAATGCCTCATAGAGCATCATAAAACAGCAGAAGGGTGAGAAACATTATCATAATAACATTGCATATAATTATATATCTCAACATATAAAATACATATAAAACATATTCTCACCACAAATCACTTCTCATCACCCATATATATCACAATATATATATATATATATATATATATATATATATATATATATATATATATATATATATATATATATATATATGTTCACACTAGCACATTCATTGTGCACAATTTTCATAAACATATAACCATTCATGTTATTCACACATACACACTACAATGTATACACACACACACACACACGTGTATATATATATATATATATATATATATATATATATATATATATATATATCGTAACTCCCCGTCGGGCATACAATGTTCACCCATTGCTCACACCCCACATGGGCACACGATGTTTATGGATTTCTCACACCCCACACGGGTACACAATCTGATTGCTTACACCCCACATGGGCACACAATCAATGTGAATAAATCACCCATTTCTCACACCCCACACGGGCACACAATGTTTATGGATTACTCACACCCCACATTGGCACACAATCCGATCACTCACACCTGACATGGGCACACGATCGTGTTGTAGTCATCGCTCACACTCCACATGAGCACACGATGCTACAACGGATTCACAAAGAATCCCACAACACAAGAATGCATACATTATGCTACACATGCAAAATGACACACAACATTCTTGAAAATGCATACATTATTCACAACATAATATCATGCATTTATCTCATTCAATTAACATACATTTGCATTCAATTCAAGCAATATATTCATTTGGCAAACGACCACAACATCACATCAAACCCATATTTCCATAATTAATTTATTTACGTTTTATCGGAAAAGTCGGGTGAAAGTCGTCTAAAAATTACTTTTCTTAGCATCATTAGTTTCTACACGTTTTTAGCTTCGAATTGATATAAAGAACGTCTAAAACGAATAACCGAAACTAAAGTTACGAATTAAAACACAAAACCTCCCAAAAACCCCCACGCTCGCTGAGCGAGGGCAGCTCGCTTAGCGAGGACAGCTCGCTGAGCGACAACAGCGATTCTAGAATTTTTCAGCTGCGTAACAGTCAACTCCAACCACCCAAAACTCAACCAAAACTCTAATAAACATGATCAATAACATGTATCTAACATCATACTTCGATTATAACAACTTCTAACCGATTAATCTACCAATTTCTCACAAATTCACCAAAACCTTAACTATTCATTTTCTCTAAACTTCACCAAAACAAAAATCCAGTCATTCTCATACATACATAATCATATACAAGATTAAGATAACAATGTTTATCACCCTTACCCGATTATTCCGATTCCTAGGAGCAATCTTGATGAATTTCCAACTTTTCCTTCTTTTCTCTTCTTTTCTCTTCTCTTCCTTTTCTTTCTCCTTTTTTCTTACTATCCCTCTTTCTTTCTATTTCTCACAACTTATATCTTTTTCTTTCTATCTTTCTATTTTTCTCTCTTACTAACTATTTCTACACTTAACTCATTTTCTTCCTTTTTTCTACAAAATATCATTTTTCTCACAAAAATATAATTATATCTTAATTCTAATTTATCACTAATTAGTAAATGTCTAAAATACTCTCTTATCTAATTTTACCCGAAGATTCACAAAATGGTAAAATCACATATCATACCTCGTCCAAAACTTCCACCGTAAGGTTATCTCTTACTTCAACCTCGTCCATAGGAATAACATGTGACGGATCCGGAACATACTTCCGAAGTTGCGAAACATAGAACACGTCATGCAAATTCGAAAGATTCGGAGGCAACGCCAA
Source organism: Lathyrus aphaca (assembly GCA_963966055.1). Classification (NCBI taxonomy): domain Eukaryota; kingdom Viridiplantae; phylum Streptophyta; class Magnoliopsida; order Fabales; family Fabaceae; genus Lathyrus; species Lathyrus aphaca. The sequence continues at coordinate 250,377,349 of OZ014520.1, read as the reverse complement.
ACGATAAGCCACAACACCAACTCGTGCAGTAATCTGATACGGCCCAATAAAACGAGAAGTCAACTTCTTCAACTTCAAAGCACGACCCACACTCGTAACCGGTGTAACTCTCAAAAACACATGGTCGCCTTCCTGAAACTCAAGGTCCTTCCTTCTCTTGTCATGATAACTCTTCTGTCTACTTTGAGAAGCTCTCATCTTCTCCCGAATAAACTTCACCTTTTATATCGTTTGTTGTACCATTTACGGTCCAACTACCGTTCTCTCTCTGGTTTCATGCCAACACAAAGGTGTTCAACATCTCCGACCATATAAAGCCTCAAATGGTGTCATACCAATACTCGAGTGAAAACTGTTATTGTAGGTGAACTCAATCAATGCTAAATAACTATCACAAACACCACCTTGTTCTAGCATGCAAGCACGCAACAAATCCTCCAACGATTGAATTGTCCTTTCGGTTTGACCGTCCGTTTGCGGATGGTAAGCTGAACTCAATCTTAGCTTAGAACCTAAAGCATTTTGCAAACTTTCCCAAAACCTCGATGTAAATCTAGGATCTCTATCTGATACAATACTCTTAGGAACTCCATGTAACTTCACAATCACAGAAACATAAATCTCGACTAACTTTTCCAAAGGATAACTAATATCAATCAGAATAAAGTGAGCAGATTTAGTAAGCCTATCCACAATCACCCAAATAACATTATGACCTCTTTGCGTATTCGGCAATCCCGTAACAAAATCCATCGATATACTATCCCATTTCCATTTCGGAATATCTAACAGTTGCATCAAACCACTAGGCTTCTGATGTTCCACCTTAGACTTCTGACAAATCAAACACGCATACACAAAATGAGCTACATCTCTCTTCAATCCGGACCACCAAAAGATCTTCTTCAAATCTTGATACATCTTATTCGCTCCCGGATGAATACTTAAACTGCTTCGATGTCCCTCTTCCAATATCATCTTTTTCAACTCTTCATAATAGGGAATACAAATACGACCACAGAATCTCAAAACTCCAAAATTATTAACCTTGAAATCCTCATTCTCATTCATCATCAAATTAACAAATTTCAAATCCAACTTTTGCTTCTCACGCACGGTTGCAAGAAAATCATTCGAAACATGTAGTATACCAAATCTCACACTTTTCGGCGTCATCTCACAAACCAAACTCAAGTCTCTAAAATCCTCCAAAAGTTCCCATTCTCTTATCATCAATGTGGACATATGTAACAGTTTACGACTTAAGGCATCGGCTACAACATTCGCCTTTCTCGGATGGTAATTCAAACCAAAATCATAATCCTTCAAAAGCTCTAACCACCTCCTTTGTCTCATGTTCAATTCCTTTTGATCAAATAAATACTTTAAACTCTTGTGATCACTAAAAACTTCAAATCTCGCACCATAAAGATAATGCCTCCAAATTTTCAAAACAAACACCACAGCCACTAATTCCAAATCATGCGTAGGATAATTCTTTTCATGCACCCTCAATTGTCTTGAAGCATAAGCTACAACGTTTCCATCTTGCATCAAATCACCACATAACCCAAACAATGAATCATAACAAAACACCACAAATGGTTCCGTTGGATTTGTCAAAATCAAGATCGGAGCCGTTGTTAACCTTCTCTTAATTTCCATGAAACTCTCCTCACAATGAATATCCCAAATGAAAGCCTTTCCCTTACAAGTCAACTGCGTTAACGGAAGTGTCAACTTTGAAAATCCTTCGATAAACCTCCGATAATAACCCGCCAAGCCTAAAAAGCTTCGAATCTCCGTAACTGATCTAGGAACTTCCCATTGAATTACCGCATCAATCTTGGATGGATCCATACTAATACCACCATCGGAACTTTTGACAACCAAAACTCGCACTTTGACAACTTAGCATACAATTGCTTCTCTTTCAAAATCTGTAACACAATTCTTAAATGCTCTTCATGTTCTTCTTGAGACTTAGAATAAATCAAAATGTCGTCGATGAACACAACCACAAAACGATCCAACTGTTCATGAAAAATACGATTCATGTATTCTATAAACACATCCGGCGCATTAGAAACTCTGAATGGCATCACAGAATACTCGTAATGACCATACCATGTTCTAAAAGCCGTCTTTTGAATATCCTATTCTTTCACACGAATCTGGTGATATCCTGATCTCAAATCAATCTTACTAAAAACACGCGCACCAACCAATTGGTCCATCAAATCGTCGATCCTCGGAAGCGGATACTTGTTCTTAATTGTCACCTTGTTCAACTGTCGATAATCAATGCATAACCGCATACTTCCATCCTTCTTCTTTACCAACAATACAGGATCACCCCAAGGAGAAACACTCAGCCTAACAAATCTCTTGTCCAATAAGTCATTCAATTGCTTTTTCAATTCTACCAATTCTGAAGCTGACATACGATACGGTGCCATCGAAATCGGTCTAGTACCCGGAACTAGATCAATAGAAAACTCAACTTCTCTTTCCGGAGGTACATCCTTAATATCGTCCGGAAACACATCTGGAAAATCACACACCGCCGGAAACCTACTGAGCTCCACTTCGCTCTCCACCGACAACGATGCAAACAAACCAAACAATTGAGCTTCATCCACTAAAAGTTTCTTCAACTCTTTCGTGGATAGGAAACTCTCATCTTCACCATCATCTAAAGAAGGAAACCTTACTAACATATGATAGCAATCTATATGAACTCTATTAAATTGCAACCAGTTCATCCCCAAGATTACGTCCAAACCCTCCAACTGCAAATAAACTAAATCCATAATAAAATCATTATCATACATGGTCAAAGAACAACTTACACACACCAAAGAAGTAGTTATCGACCCTGAAGCAGGAGTCTCAATAACCATCTCACCACCCCGAAGAAGTCAAAAACAATTTCAAACGCTTAGTGCACTCAAGAGAAATGAACGAATGAGTCGCTCCCGTATCAATAATAGTAACTAAATGCGTACTATTAATAAGCATGTACCTTTAATCAAACGGTCTTCACTAGTAGTGTTCTTCCCTGCTAATGCAAACACGTTTCCGCCCTCCTAAGCTTGCTTCGGCTTATTACACTTAGTACTAATATGACCAACTTCTCCACAATTAAAGCACTTTACAACATTCCTCCTACACTCGGTAGTAGCATGTCCAAGGCCTCCACAGTTTGAACATTTCACCATGTTCTTCCCACACTCAAAAGACTTATGGCCCAAATCACCACACTTGTAACACTTAACGGGACCAGAACTCCCTCCACCAGATCTCTTGTCAAAGTTTCCCCTATGTTTTCCCTTATCAATGGGTGTCACATAAGGTCCACTTCTAGCTTGTTGCTTCCATTTCCTCTCATTCAAACTCTTGTAATGTGTAGAACGAGGTTTGCTATCTTCCTCAAAAATTCTACAACATTCCGTCAAATCCGAAAACCTTCTAATTCTTTGATATCCCACTGCTTGCTTAATCTCAGGACGCAAACCATTCTCATACTTAATACACTTCGAAAACTCAGTAGTATAAGCAGCATAATGAGGATGAAACTGAACCAACTCCACAAACTTAGCAGTATAGTCAACCATTGACATACTACCTTGCTTCAGCTCAAGGAATTCCATATCCTTCTTTCCCTTCACACTCTCAGGGTAGTACTTCCCCAAGAACTCAGTACGAAAAACTTCCCAAGTTATTCATCATCCTCCTTAAGAGCTTGACTTCTACCGACCCACCAATCATCGGTTTCTTCCTTCAGCATGTGAGAACCAAGCCTCACCTTACTCTCTTCAGCACATTCCATGACTCTGAAGATTCTTTCAATCTCTTTCAACCAATTCTGAGCACCATTGGGATCAAATCTTCCTTTGAAGACCGGTGGTTGATTCTTCCTGAACTCATCATTAGCATTCACATCCGGCGCTCCCTGCACCACCCTAGCCATTGCTTCCAAATCAGCAGTCATCGCATTGTCATTTCTACCAGCCATATTCTGATCATTTCCAAAAACAACAACAATGGTAAACAACAGTTCAACCATCACAACAACAAGACATACACAACTGACTCGAACACTGGCTCTGATACCACTTAATGTAACACCCCCTTTCTATACCCCAAATAATCAATTAAATCATTTAGGAACATAATAAAAATCCCATCAGAGTATATTTGAAACATGGTATAAAAGGAGTATGCCACATTATACTTGAAATTAAAACATACAACACCTGCTCATTAAAGATATGCAAAAAAACGGGGTAACTTGCAACAGAAGGATCTCATCCTTACACCCGTATTCAAAAGATTCAAATAATAGCGGAAACAAACATAACAATTTCAAACATATATACTTATCATAAATATATCCACAAATTTTGATTCACCAAAATATTTCATGTTTACATAAAATATTCTTCACCAAAATACATGTACAAAAGGTATCACAAAAGGCATCAAGCCGACCCTAGCTACTCGGTGCTACAAAAAGATGAAGACAAGCTTCACAAAAAGACCTCCAGCAACCTACTCTGCAATGCCTCATAGAGCATCATAAAACAGCAGAAAGGTGAGAAACATTATCATAATAACATTGCATATAATTATATATATATATATATATATATATATATATATATATATATATATATATATATATATATATATATCAACATATAAAATACACATAAAACATATTCTCACCACAAATCACTTTTCATCATCCATATATATCACAATATATATATGTTCACACTAGCACATTCATTGTGCACAATTTTCATAAACATATAACCATTCATGTTTATTCACACATACACACTACAATGTATATATACATATATATATATATATATATATATATATATATATATATATATATATATATATATATATATATATATATATATATATATATATATATATATATATATATATATATATTTAAACAAGCATGTTTTCATCAATACATACTTTCATCTCCATATATATATTCATGTTTATTTCATCATTTCACAATTCAGATGATAAATGCAAATCCTAGAGATCGACACACGACTCTATGTAGATGCAATGCGGTACCGACTTAATCATCATCAAGTTCACTCAGGAACTAATTGGAACCATCGCTTGTTACCTAAAGTAACTCCCCATCGGGCATACGATGTTCACCCATTACTCACACCCCACATGGGCACACAATGTTTATGGATTGCTCACACCCTACACGGGCACACAATCTGATTGCTCACACCCCACACTGGCACACAATCAATGTGAATAAATCACCCATTGCTCACACCCCACACGGGCACAAATTTTTTATGGATTACTCACACCCCATATTGGCACACAATCCGATCGCTCACACCCGACATGGGCACACGATCGTGTTGTAGTCATCGCTCACACTCGACGTGAGCACACGATACTACAACGGATTCACAAAGAATCTCATAACACAAGAATGCATACATTATGCTACACATGCAAAATGACACACAATATTCTTGAAAATGCATACATTATTCACAACATAATATCATGCATTTATCTCATTCAATTAACATACATTTGCATTCAATTCAAGCAATGTATTCATTTGCCAAACGGCCACAACATCACAACAAACCCACATTTCCATAATTAATTAATTTACGTTTTATTGGAAAAGTCGGGTGAAAGTCGGCTAAAAATTACATTTCTTAGCATCATTAGTTTCTACACATTTTTAGCTTCGAATCGATATAAAGAACGCCTAAAACGGATAACCGAAACTAAAGTTACGAATTAAAACACAAAACCTCCCAAAAACCCCAGGCTCGCTGAGCGCCCTTCTCGCTCGCTGAGCGAGAAAATCTCTGGAAAGCTCGCTGAGCGACAACAACGATTCCATAATTTCTCAGCTGCATAACATTCAACTCCAACCACCCAAAACTCAACCAAAACTCCAATAAACATGATCAATAACATGTATCTAACACCATACTTCGATTATAACAACTTCTAACCAATTTCTCACAATTTCACCAAAACCCTAACTATTCATTTTCTCTAAACTTCACCAAAACAAAAATCCAATCATTCTCATACATACATAATCATATACAAGATTAAGATAATAATGTTTATCACCCTTACCCGATTCCGATTCCTAGGGGCAATCTTGATGAATTTCCAACTTTTCCTTCTTTTCTCTTCTTTTCTCTTCTCTTCCTTTTCTTTCTCCTCTTTTTCTTTTTATCCCTGTTTCTTTCTATTTCTCACAACTTATATCTTTTTCTTTCTATCTTTATATTTTTTTTTCTCTTACTAACTATTTATACACTTAACTCATTTTCTTCCTTTTTTCTACAAAACGGTAAAATCACATAGCATACCAACATACCACATTAACACATTAACATATCATATTATCATATCAATTTCACAAACAAGATAATTATCACTCAAATAAAATAAAAGACTCAACAAAATTAGGAAATATCGAATCGAGGCGTTACACCCTCGAGAGAACCTACCTCTTCCATGACTGTGAGCATATGATCCTCTGAAATTATGCTCATCTTGACTTGTGTGAGCCACATTAGCTGCAATATTTGCATTGGCCAGTTCTTGACGAAACTTTTCGAGTTGAGCTTCTTGTACATAGAGTAAAGCCTTAACATCACACAATGTGAGAGGTGTGGTGCAACCATACTTTGCATTACAAAGGGGTTGTACTCTTCAGGTAAACCCTCTAAAATCTACTTGATCTTGTTCAGTGATTTTATCAGCCACGACTAGTAATGAATTAACAATTGCTTTGATTCTAAGAACAAATTCAGTAATCAATTTGTTACCTTTCTTGGTCGATTTCAGCTCAAAACGAAGTTGCCTTACTCTAGCCTTCATTTGAGCATTAAAGAATTGATGAATTTTGTCCTAAATCTCGAATGCATGCTTGCACGCAAGAACCTTAGGAAGAACTGATTCAGAGATTGTAGATAGAATCCAGATGAAAATAACTTGATCTTGAACGTTCCAAGCTTCATAATCTTCGGAGATCGTATCTTCGACGCGATCTTGAGCGTTTTGTACTTCAATAGTATTTGAGGATTCACGACTAACCTATGCATTTTCAGCGTCAAGATTACACCTTCAACTTGCTGATTCCATAACAAATAATTGTTTTCCTATAACTTGATGAAAAGTTTTGATCCAAACGAGTGTGAGGATTTCGTGGAGGTGAAGACGGCAGATACTCCTTGCGATTGTGTTTTGGAGGTTGATTCTTGATTTTCTGATTCTGCCATTGATGTTTGAAGTTGAAAGCCTGATGCAAAAACGCAAAATTGATGTAAGAGATTAGAGAATTGTTTTAGGGTTGAGAAATAAGGGAAGTGTTGGCGATCGAAACCGCAATTGATACCATATTAGGAAAGAAACACAACTTCCATGACAGTAATGAAGTAACACAAAGAGAATGAGAAAATGTTCTACAAGTATTATAAGAACTGAGTTTATTAAATAGCAAGTGAATAGTTCAGTTACACATTTATACATGAAGTTAACATAGTTAGTTAGCTTTTAAGCTCTAACAACTTTTCCTAACAGAAATCGTTACTTATGCTATTACTACTCTAATATAACTAATAATAAAAGAAAATATATTTTCGTATCTGAGATTTAGTGTGTGTTTGGATTGGTTTTTGGAAGACTTAAAATCAATTCTAAAGGTGTAGAATTGATTTTGAGGTGTTTGTTTTATCAAAAGTATTATTCAAAAACCAAATACTTCTTAATTTAGGAAATTAAAAAAATGATTTAAATAGTATTTTGGTCTCTCTATGTTAGCGAATGTTAATGATAAACATTTTTTTATCATTCAATTAAAAAATATATATATTAAAGATTTCTCAATAATCTTTTAAAAGTTATTTTTCTAAATCCTCCCTACTCCTCCCTTCCAAACTCCCAACAAATTCTAAATAATTTTTTTGTCCAAGCATTTTAGTTTAAAACTGGAAAGAGCGACTACAAGTTCATGTCAGAAAACAGCTATTCTAGAAATTTTAGAATTGTATACAAATGATACAATCACAGTCAACAAAGTCTTGCTGACTCAAAAAAGCAATGATGACCAATAGGGATTTGCGTATTACCAGAAGACGTTATGCAAAGTGGCCACTGCGGCCACTATTGACTACAGGGATTCAAGTCTGATTCTTGTTCGAACAGCTTCGTCTCTTAGAGGAACATAAACAAGTTGCTATTATTACAAATAAGAACTTTGCAAAATTAAAGCAAGCAAACAACTTCTTGCATAAATAAATAAAATGTGATAATCACAATAGCAAAAACCTAAAAGGTAATGATCACAAAGGAATTAAACATCACTTGATCCTTTATATTATTGACAATGAATGCTAAAATGGACTAGCAAGAGTTATGAATCAATGTGCATTTTGAAGGAACCCCTCCAAATGCCATCAGATAGACAACAAATATTTGAATGTTTGTCTGTTCCTTGTCTTTGGTGGCAATTCTTTACCCATTGAGCTGAGGTAATACTACTCTCCCCAAAAATTTGGGGAACTAAGAGGAAATTTAGTAACACAAAATCATAATCAACAAATTCTTGCTGACTAAAAAAATCAAAGATGATCAATAATTGCTTTTGTAAATTCGGTTGTCTTGGAAACACCGCCAAGATCAGCAGTTCGGTACTTCCCTTCTGCAATTGTGTTGAGGATTGCATTTTGAATCCGATCTGCATTGTCATGGAGATCCAAATGGCGCAACATTGAGACAGAACTCAGCAGCAAAGCTGTTGGATTTGCCAAATTCTGCATAAATCCATATAAAACTAAGCACTTGCACTTAATTTTGTAATGAAACTAGAGACCTAATCTTAGTAAAATAGGGAAACAACTCATGCTAACAACTAAGATATGTGAAAACTAATCTTGAGTAATAGTGTCTTCAAATAATAATCCATCACAGATATTCACAACTTACCATTCCAGCAATATCAGGCGCCGAACCATGTACAGCCTCAGCAAGTGCAATGCCTCCCCCACCAATGTTAATGCTGCAATATATATAAAATGATGTCAGATGATATAACTGTGACTTCAAGACTTCTATGCCCAAAACTCAAGAAAAAGAAAAAAACCTTGGTGTCAAGCCCAATCCTCCAATCAAACCAGCACAGAGATCACTGATTATATCGCCATAAAGGTTAGGCATCACCAGTACATCGAAAAGTGCAGGATTCTTCACAAGCTACGGATAGTCCAAAAATTAAGCAGTGTATCATTTTCACATAGACAAAAAAAAAAAAATTAAAAAATGTAGTTGTTTCCTACATCCGCTTCACCAATATTACCATCATGCAGCAATTGTCAATGACAACTTCCTCATACGTTATTTCAGGATATTTCTCTGCAACTTCACGGCAACACTAAAAGTAATAAAAAATAAACAGTCAATATTAGTATTTATGGAGAAAAAAATTGAGACAAATTATTTAAAGGCTTTGGACATGTTAAAAGACCTTGAGGAATAGACCATCAGTCTTTTGCATAATGTTGGCTTTGTGAATAGCAGACACCCTCTTTCTTCCATGTGCCTTGGCATAGTGAAAAGCATACTCAGCCACCCTTATACTTGCTTGACGTGTAATAATTTTGATACTTTCTACTACACCCCTCACAACCTATAATCCAAAAATGCTAAACAAATTATATTAATCACAATTCGGATAATGGTATATGACGCATATTGCAGTGAAATGAAATTTACCTGATGTTCAAGTCCACTATACTCGCCTTCTGTATTTTCACGGATTGTGATGAGGTCAACATCATCATATCGAGTTTTGTATCCAGAAAGGCTGTAGCAAGGTCGGACATTGGCATATAAATTTAGTTCTTTTCTCAGAGTAAGGTTTAATGAACGATGCCCTTTTCCAATAGGGGTAGCCATCGGCCCTTTCAAGCCAACCTTATTCCGTCTAACCGATTCTAGACTTTCCCATGTCAGAAAGCTCTGGGTTCTAGGGTCGACTTCGGTCCCTACATAGTGCTCTTCCCATTCTATTGGTGCTTCAGCTGCTTGGAATATCTAATTATTGCAATAGAAATAATTGACAGGACATTACTATTACTTTTGATTCAGCATAACAATTCAACTTCTAACCAAGAATGAAGTAAGCATACATAACTTATTTCAGACAGTACCAACTTCTTTTCTGCCCTATTCTATCGAAACCCTAGAAACCCTAGAAATAGAATCCAATCATAGCACAAGAGAGTATTTTCATATAAAATTATGAACAGAGAAGCATATGTCTCAAATTTCTTTATCCAATTCAATTGAAATTAGGCACATACATCAAAATCTCATTACAGAAAAGCATTCATGGGTACAAAATAGAACAAGCTAATCGAAAAACTTGGGCATCAGAGTGTGGATGGAGGAGAAAAAGAAAAGGGAACCTGTTTGACGGAATCGGCGATCTCAGGACCAATACCATCGCCGGGGAAAAGAGTGGCACGGATCGGAGTTGAAACGGAAGAGAAGGGCCTATGGTTTGCGAAATAGCGGCTTCCGAGTGTTCGTCTGAGGATCTGAGAAGCCATACTTTATCACGCTATGTTCCTGCTTCGGACATGCAACGCACAGAACTAAATTGTTTTGTTTTACACAGGTTTACAAAGTTTTAGATGCATGTAATCATTCATAATTAATATTTTATATATGATTATAAAAAATCAAATATATATAAAAATTTAACTGTTATAATTTATTGGTTATAATTTATTGACAGTCTAAAAGTTCTTTATGATTTTAATGTATAACAATTAAATTTTAAAATAAATATATTTTATATTTTTATCTCGGATCGTATGATAACTCATCTTTAGATACTCCCTCTGTTTTATAACGAGTTGCTTTGAAAAACATTTATACAATAATATAATATAAATTGTTTTACAATATTGATGAATTATTAATGCTATTTTTTTATAGGATTAAATATATTTTTAATCCCTATAAATATATCAATTTTGATTTTTAGTCCCTATAAAAAAATGTCAAATTTTATAAGGACTAAAACTCGACGTTTTTTATAGGGATTAAAAATCAAAATTGAGATATTTATAGGATCAAAAACATATTTAACACTTTTTCTATAATACCCTTAAATATTTATTATTTTATATTCTTTCAGTTATACAAATTGATCTTCCTTATAAGACAATTTTATAACACTACTTATAAATTTTCCTTTTTCATACAATAATTATTATATTTTTAATATGTATAAAAAATCAAAAGTAATTTAAGATAAAAAAAACAAATGGAGTGTTTTATAATGGATAGTTATTTGCATGGGTTTATTCTCCCCATATGTGTTTATTCTCTCCATATGGACTTATTCAATGTTCTTTGTGGAGAAATTATTAATAACCCAACACTTACACCTCTTTGATGTTTGAAACTATTGAAATATAAGTGTGGGTCTATGTATTTGCAGGTATGATTAGGAAGTGAGATAAGATGGTAAAATTTATGGATAATAAAGATGCAAGTCAACTAGTAGATGCTTAGTTTTAATGATGACAATAATTAAAGTCAATCAACTTTGAAAATAACTTAAGTGGTTAAAGATGCACAAAATGGTTGATCAACCTTTCTCCCGAATCAATCTAGGCAATTGTTTAAACTCAATACTATAGTCCAACAACTCTCAAGTTACGACTTAGGTTTCGAGGATAATTGATGCTTAAACCTTTCAAACTCCCAGATGATGGTAATCAACATGGAAATATCAAAGCCTCATAAAGAATACTGAAGGTTCTTATGTGATGTTAAAGTTAAATATAAGGTAAAATATCCTTGTTGGTCTCTTAACTGTATCATTGGGTTCATATTGGTTCCTTAATTTTTTCCGTGTCAGATTGATCTCTTAACTCTTAAAATGTGTCATGTTAGTCCTTTTTGTCGAATTAGCGACGGAAGAAAAAATCAAAAATTGTTTGCTAAATTCGTCGTTAATTAGACAAAAAGGACCAACATGACACGTTTTAAGAGTTAAGGAATCAATCTGACTCGAAATAAAATTAAGAGACCAATCTAAACCCAAGGTATAGTTCAGATACCAAAAAATATATTTTTCCTAAATATGATGATGCCAAGACTTTAACCTTCAATATATGAAAGAGAGGAAGTGCGAAAACCCGTGAGTGATCAGTGTCTTGTAAAGACACAAGATACATTTTTGAAAATATCATTAGATAAATCACAAACGCTAAAAACATCAAGAAACATCTTATTTTCTAAGTAAAATCACTAAAAAAAGTGTTTTGGGGGACCTAGCCAATAGATTAAATGATTCTCTACTTGATTAAGAAACTTTCAAATTGTCTAATCGATTAAATAATTTTCCTAATTGATCAGATGATGTCTAATTGAGTATATATTCGATTATGATAGTCTCTTAATAATTAGTTACAACTCTATATCAAAGCCGTATGATCGTACCTGGAGATCAGGATCCGATGCGGCTGGCCTCGAGAGCTGATGGAGACGGTCGGTGAGGAGAAAAAGGGTTGTACCTGCAAGGCACTCCGATGCCAAAGTAAGTAACCGAGCAAAGAGTGGGCAAGTACAAGTATAAAGGTCAGAGAAATTGAATACCTGACCCTCCCAAACGAGAGAGTTTATATAAGGGACTAAATGGAAGATTATTGGTCCATCTTGTGAGGCGCGGATCGAGGAATCCGTGAAAATAGGCAACGGTCAATATTAGCCGTTAGGGAACCTCATCGTGGTCGGACTGCTTGTGGTCGACAGGGACCACTTTTCCTAATTGTGCTCGACGTCGAGCAGGCCTATTGGATTGGTCTTCTTGGCCCAATTGTAGGGATTGGGCCGATCCAGAACAGGAGCCCCCCAAGTCATTGCTCGTGTGGTAGAGCAGTGACTTAAGAATGATTTTGTGCTCGGCGATGAACAGCGTTAGGGCCAGGGATCTACGTTGTCGATCTTCAGGGAACGGGCAGCTGATGCGTTGCTCGGTAGAAGAATGTGAAACAAAAAGCTAGAATATCTGGGAATTCGCGCCTATTAATGATTTGACGGCTAGTCTAGGGGCTATCGTGTAGGGGTCACGCGTGCTTGCACATGTTCCCCTTCCTATAAATAGGATTCTCAGGGCCCATTCTGAACTTTTCGCTTCATCTTCTTCTTCAACGCTCTGCTCATTCAACTGCCACCGTCCCAGCCGTCGACCACCGCCTCTCTTTGCCGACCACCACTTTCAGAACGTTATTTTCTTCAAGAATGTCTTCTCAAGCGCAAGGTACGACTCTTTTTCTTCTTTCTAGGTGTTTATAGCTTAGATTTTGTAGAAATGCATGTGGCTTAGGATAGTTTTGACGGTAGGTTTTAGATTTGGAACCGGTAAACCCTAGGACTTCTGCCACCGTAGTCGGTCGGTTGCAAACCCTAGCTTAGGGTCGACGTAGGTATTGGTCGACTTAGACTTGGGTTTTGATAGATACCTAGGTTAGATCCTTGACTTATAATGTTGGGCGTAAGCCGTCGCTCTGAGCGATGGTCAGCCAGGGCTATAGCTCGAGACATAGTCTCTGAGCTGATGCGCGCCCTTTCACTTGTCGAGCGGTGGAAGGGTGGATTTGATATTCTTAATCGAATTCACTGACGCCTTTCCTCTGCTTTTCAGGTGAAAATTCGCTCGTGAATCCGCTGGACGTGCTTTCCGAAGAGACGTCCTTGGGAGATTCAGGGTCATCTGCGTCCATTCCTTCTGGTTCCGGGAGTTCCTCGGAGAGTTCGGATACAAGCACTACAGGAGCATCGACAGACTCGCCTCAGTGTCCTGACCAGACGAGGGTCTCTCCCGAAGAATGGGTGATGGAAGATTTGTTGGACAAGGTATCCTCATTTTCAAGACCTCGAACGGAGCCACTGCCCGTTGTTGGTGATCCTGCCGATTGGGTTGTAACCTGCCCGGGGGACGACGACCGGATCTTCTCAGATTTTCGTGGTCGGGCTTTCTCCATGTACGAATATGCGATTTCGGTCCTGGGGGTAACATTGCCTTTCAGTGACTTTGTGAGTGCCGTGCTCGGGCATCTCTGCGTCGCCCCTTCCCAGCTACACCCCAATTCGTACGCGTTTCTAAGAGCGTTCGAGGTGACGTGCGCCCATCTGGGTGTTGGTGCCACACTTCCCCTCTTCTTCCGCCTGTTCTCCTTGCAGCGCCAAGTCGGGCGAGGAACTGACCGAAAGGGGTTCGTGTCCTTCAAGCAGCGGACAAAGATTTTTAAGGCCCATTCAGAATCTATCCGGGCCTTCAAAACTGATTACTTCCTGATAAAACCCGCGAGCGCGGTGGCCGTGAGAGCAATGAGATTTCTAGGAATAGACACTGACGAGAATGACGAGCCTAAGCTCGACGATCAAGGTCAGGTGATCCCGAGGAGATTATGGTTGTTCCCATTTTCCTGGAGTCATGCTCATTATGAGAAACCTGTCGGGGAGTTCGTTCAGGTGGGGGACACATTGAATGATGATGATGCGGCCAGTTTCGAGGCCTTCAGAAAATTAATAGCATCCTTCACTCCGACCCCCCTGTTGGACGGAGATGGAAAGGTTATAGTTGATCAGGATGGGGGGGGGAAGCTGTGGAGCGTCCCTTGATCAATGTTACTGAGTTGCTGGCTTGCCGTACCGGGCTGGAAGTGTCCGACTTCTTTGGTATCTGTTTATTTGCGTTAGTTAAATTTTTGCTTTAACTTTGTTGTCTATGACTAACCTGATCCTTTTTCTTTTTCAGGCTCCCTGACGAACCCATTGGACAAAATTCAAGAACGCCTGGTTCAGCAGCAGAGGAAACGATCAAGGGTCGTGCAGACCAAGCTGACTGAGACGAGTAGCTCGGGGTCGGGCCCCTTGGTCCAGGGTTCGCCGAGCGCATCGACCGGCTCCTTGATGAAAAAGCATAAGTCTGCGGCCACTGTGGATTTAACGGCCAACGCTCCTCCAAAGCCGAAGCATGGGCTGCCTCCGTGTTTCGTGATGCGCAACTTCTTCGAGGGAACGAGCATGGAGGTGGACCGTGCGGATTCTCTGTTCTTAGAAGGTATGGACCGTCCCGCTCGGCGACTATCTCTGGCCCAAGACGCAAGCGCAGTTATGCGGGTCCTAACAATGGCCTGGCTAACGGCCGAAGGGAGTCCCGGACTGGAGCGTGAGAATAGCAGGCTTAAGGAGCAGCTGGCTGCTTTTGAGGCTAAGCTGACAGTGGCCACCGAGGAGGCTAAAGCTGCGACCAAGGAGTCGACCGAACGGGTCGCCGTCATCGCCAAGTTGGAGGTCGACAAGAAGAGGGTGCTTGAGCAAAATAAAAAGCTGAAGGACGCCTTTTGCCCGAAGGATGATGAGGATGAAGAGACTAAGAGCCTGGTGATGAGGGCTCAGTTGCTTGCTCGGATTGACCAGGATATGGAAGATCTGAACTTGTCGACTGAGCTCAGTTTCCAGAACGTGGTGGATCAAATGAGAGTTCTTCATCCTGACATGGACTTAGACACTGGTCGAATGAGCTACCTGTACAAGGTCGTGGACGGTCAGATCGTGGTCCCCTCAGACTTGGTGGTGGATGATTCTCAGCCGGGGTCGACTGATCAGCCTGGCCAGCCTGAAGCGCAACCGGAGCAGGAGGGAGCTTGTGAGGAGGAAGGCCGCCCGGGAGGCGAGGGTAATTAATTTATGGCCTGCGTGCCTGATAATTTATGATGTTTTTCTTTTTTGGGGGGCGTGGCCCCCTTTGTATGTAATCCTGAACAAGTCGGCCCTTTGGTGTCGCATTTTTAATTTCATGTGCACGACTTTGATGGTCGGTTTCTATGTTTTATTTGCTCGTAACAATGCGTCCGTCGGAGGACATAGTTTACTTGTTATTTTTACCAAGTGTTTGGTATGCGTCTTTGCATTAATTGGATGTGATCGAATAAATACGGGGTGTGTGAGTGATCTGTTGGTTAGGGAGACCAATCAGATTTAGGAGTCTTACTCCTGGTCGGTGCCCGGGCCAAGATAATGGCCCGGGCTCCGTGGCTTGAACATCCCATCGCGAGCTGGGGTTCTGCCTGGTCGTGGTACTTAGGCGACGTCGAACTCGTTCGAGTATCCGTCCGTGCGGCAAGTTTCTCTTTTGCCCGAAAGGAGATCTTGCTTGACTTTGTTATATTTGGGCTGTCATGCTCGTACCTAGGCACGCAGTTTTCAGTCGGTCCCCCATTCTCCTTGCTTGAAAGTTGAGTAAGGTGACTTTGTGATTTAGCTGTAGTATTGTTTGAGTTTCTCGGCGTTCCAGGGCCGAGCAAGCTCTTCCCCATGTAGACTTTCCAAATAATAAGCTCCGTTCTCGGTTTTTGCTCGGACGCGATACAGGCCTTCCCAGTTGGGTGTTAGTTTTCCCTCGCGGGGATCTGTGTGATTTCTTCTAAGGACAAGGCTGTCTACCTCGAACGTTCGCCTTATGACCTTAGAATCATACCGAGCGGCTATTTTTTGTTTGAGAATGGTTTCTCGAAGAGCGGCTTCCGATCAAACTTCTTCGACCATGTCGAGCTCGTCTCTCAAGGCTTCGGAATTGGTATCTTGGTCCATGGGGGATTCGGTGCGCTTCGATCGGACGTGCATTTTTATAGGGATCACCGCTTCGGTTCCATATGCTAATCGAAATGGGGATTCCCCGGTTGTTGAGTGGGGCGTGGTCCTATATGCCCATAGTACGCTATGTAGCTCCTCGACCCAATGCTTCTTATGCTCGTCCAGTCTTCGTTTCAAACCTCTTAGGATTACCCTGTTCGCGGCCTCTGCTTGCCCGTTAGTTTGGGGATGCTCGACTGAAGCGAAATGTTGTTTCGTTCCCATTGATGCAACGAATTCTTTGAAGTGTTTATCTGTGAACTGAGTGCCTTTGTCGGTCACGATGGTGAGGGGCACCCCGAACCGGGCGAGGATGTTTCTCTTGAAAAAACGTAGTATGTTGAGCGCAGTGATTTTGGCTAAGGCCTCAGCTTCTATCCACTTGGTGAAATAGTCGACACCTACAATTAAGTATTTATTCTGACCGGACCCGACGACGAATGGTCCTAAGATATACATCCCCCACCATGCGAACGGCCAAGGTGACGATAATGATTTTAGCTCGGATGGGGGTGATGCGTGCACGTCTCCGTGTCGTTGGCATTTGTCGCACCTCTTCACGTGCTCTTTCGCATCGTGTTGGAGGGTGGGCCAATAGTATCCTGCCCGTAGGATTTTTCGAGTCAACGACCGTCCACCAGGATGTTGCGCATTGATTCCTTCATGGACTTCCCTTAGTACGTGTGGGATATTTTCTTCTTCTACGCACCTGAGGAGGGGTGTAGAGAATCCTCGACGATACATATGTCCACCTACTAGAGAATATGAGCATGCCCTTCGTCGTATAGTACTGGCTTCTTTTGGGTCGGTCGGTAATTCTCTTTTAGTTAGATAGTTGAATACTGGGGTCATCCAGCAGCTCGTGTCGCCCACGACGTTAATGTCTACGCGGGCCGATGATTTTCCGATACTCGGTCGGGGAAGCGTTTTCTGTACGACGGACTTGTTGTTTCCTTTCCTTTTAGTGCTCGCTAATTTGGACAGGATGTCTACGCGGGCATTGTTTTCCCGCGGAACGTGTTTGACTTCCACACTTTTGAACCGTTTTAGTTCGCCTTTTACGAGGGTCAAATATTCGGCCATGTTATCATTTTTGGCCTGAAAATCTCCTCGAACCTGGCTTGCGACCAACTGAGAATCTATGCAGATTGTGATCTCTTCTGCTTCCAGATCGGTCGCGAGTCGTATGCCCGCTAGAAAAGCTTCGTACTCTGCTTGGTTGTTAGAAGTGGAGAAAGATAGGGTTAGGGACACTTCGATGATGTTCCCCTCTTCGTTTTCCAAGATTATGCCGGCTCCGCTACCCGCCGGGCCAGATGCTCCGTCCATGAAAATAACCCACCTGGATGAGACTTTCGGGTCTTGCTCGGTGAAGGTAAGTTCAGCCACGAAGTCGGCCAGCGCTTGAGCTTTGAGAGCTTGTCTTCCCTTAAATTTGACGTCAAACTCAGATAGTTCCAACGACCACTTTAGCATTCGTCCGGCCATGTCCGGTCGACCGAGCAACTGTCTTATGGGCTGATCGGTTCTTACGATGATGGTGTGAGCTGGAAAGTAATGGTGTAGCCTTCTAGCTGTGAGAAGGAGGGACAAAGCCACCTTTTCTATCTAGAGGTATCGAATTTCTGGGCCATGGAGTGCTTTACTTGTGAAATATACAGGTTTTTGCCCTTCGGGTATGTCGCGCACGAGTGTCGCGCTTACTGCTTCGTTTGCAACTGCAAGGTAGAGATACAATATCTCCCCTTCTTCAGGTCTGGATAAGACTGGGGGTTCACTTAGTGCCTTTTTTAGGTGGGACAACGCTAGCTCGTACTCCCCCGTCCACTCGAAAGTTGCCTCTTTACAGAGGAGTTTGTAAAAAGGGAGAGCGTGTTGAGCGGACTTTGCTACAAACCGAGCGAGGGAGGTAAGGACCCCGTTTAGTGATTGTATGGATTTTTTAGAAGTGGGATTTGGGAGCTCCGCGAATGCCCGACATTTGTCAGGGTTGGCCTCGATGCCTCGTTCGGTTAAGTAGAATCCGAGGAATTTTCCTGCTTGGACACCAAACGTGCATTTTTCAGGGTTGAAGCGCATTTTGCATTTTCGTGCCTGATCGAACACTTTTGGTAAGTGGGATGCGTGGTCCGTTTCTTGTGGAGATTTGACGATCATGTCGTCCATGTATACTTCGAGCATATCTCCGATTTCAGCTCGGAAAACCTTATTCATCATACGCTGATATGTCGCGCCCGCGTTTTTTAGACCGAAGGGCATAACGTTGTAAAAGTAATTGCCCGATTCGGTCATGAAGGCCGTGTATTTTTTGTCATACACGGCCATGGGTATTTGATTATACCCTGAATATGCGTCCATGAAGGATAATAGCTTGAAGCCGGACGAATTGTCGACCAATTTATCGATGTTAGGTAAAGGGTATGCATCTTTCGGGCATGCCCGATTGAGATCGGTATAATCAATGCACATCCTCCATTTTCCACTAGATTTTTTCACAAGTACAACATTCGAGAGCCAGGTCGTGTACCTGGCCTTGGTTACAAATTTAGCCTCTAGGAGGTCTTTAACAGCAGATTCAGCTGCTTCGGTCTTCTCGGTCGACTGCTTCCTCCTGCGTTGAACGACCGCCTTGTGTGTTGGGTCAATGGAGAGGTGGTGGCAGGCTGTCTCGGGGTCGAGCCCTGACATTTCTGCGGCGCTCCAGGCAAATAAATCTGCGTTCCCTTTGAGGCAAGCTTCCAATTGTCGCTTCACCAACTCAGACATATGTGCTCCGATTTTAACGCACCGAGCTGGGTCTTCTCCTAGAGGAATTAGCTCGAAGTCTCCATCTGGTATTGGTTGGGATAGAGATTCTGTTGGCCTTTGGACGCCCTCGCTACTATCCGAAAATCTGCAGTCTAGGTCGATCGAGTCTACCTGAGGGAAAGCCCTGGGAATATCTGGTGAATTTGATGTCGGGGGACTTGGTTGGTATGATATTGAGCTGAGACCTTTTGATGCTGCTTCAAAACACCTGCGGGCAGCGTCGACGTCTCCGTGCAATGTGGCGACTTTACCTGAAGTAGTGTAATACTTCATCTTCAGGTGGAAGGTGGATGGCACAGCGATTAGCTCGGCTAAGGTTGGTCGTCCTAGGATGCATTGGTACAGAGATGGGCAGTCCACGACTAGGAACTGGACCCTGACCGTCCTGGCTGTCTCGCCCGCCCCGAAGGTAACAAATAGGTCGACATAGCCCCATGGTCGGGATACTGCTCCGTTGAAACCCTGCAGGTCTGATCCGACGTATGAAGTTAAGTGTGTCTCGTTTAGCTGGAGTGTCGAAAACAGCTGGGAGTACATGATGTCGCAGGAGCTACCTTGGCCCACCAGGATCCTCCTCACATCGAAGTTCGCCATGCGTGCTCGTATGAGCAGAGGAATGCTAGCGTTAGGCGCCCCTCCTAGGAGTTCCTCCCGATAAAATGCAAGGGGTACAGAGCCCTCTCTTGGTGGATCCAGGGTGGCGTTTTGCGCGGGCCCTTTAGCAATTAGCTGGTCGAATTTCCGTTTCACGGATCCGACCGTGATTTTGTTGAATCCTCCTCCCGATATGACCATTGCCGAAGGGAAAACTTCCCATGGGCT
Organism: Lathyrus aphaca; assembly: GCA_963966055.1. Taxonomy (NCBI): domain Eukaryota; kingdom Viridiplantae; phylum Streptophyta; class Magnoliopsida; order Fabales; family Fabaceae; genus Lathyrus; species Lathyrus aphaca. The sequence goes on along the minus strand of OZ014520.1, from coordinate 250,356,961 downwards.
GTGGGAGGAGAGGTACCCCGAACTCTCGGCGCGGTCCGGTAGGAAGAAATCTTCCGGGCGATAAATGCTTAGAGCGACCTGTATGTTAGCATCTGCAGGGATGGGTATGGCTTCCTCGACTTTCTGGGTCTCCTGTGTTTCCTGTCGAGGAGTGTCTCTGGACTTGGTGAACTGCTTTAGGTGCCCGTCCTTGATGAGGATTTCGATCGCGTCCTTGAGATGGATGCAATCCTCTGTGTTGTGGCCGTGGCTCTTGTGGAATCTGTAGTATTTCGTTTTATCCGTGCCGGGCTTGCTAGGTTGTTGCCTCGGAAAACGTACCCCTGCTTGTTTGAATTCCGAATTGGCGCATTCAGACAAAATTTTCTCCTTGGAGGCCAGGAGAGGTGTGTACTCGTGGAACCGACCGATAGGTCCCCGGTGCTCCCGCGGTTCACGGGAGCGATCATCCTTTCTTTTGTCTCCTCCTCGACGAGATGTCGAAGGTTCATCGACCCGGTGTGGTTTGGCATCTTCACGGCATCGAGCGTCTCTTACTGAACTGGCCGCTTATTTTTCCTCATACTGAATGTAGGCTTGGGCTTTCAGTAGGAATGCGTCGAGGGTGGCCGGGGTTTCAATGCCGACCGCCTGATGAAAATCAGTCGAGGGGCGTAACCCTCGTTCCAGCAAGTATTTTTTCATGTCGTCGGTCGTGGATACTTGGACCGCTTCTTTATTGAACCTCTCGATGTAAGTTCGTAAAGGCTCGTCCCTCCCCTGGATGATCGCTTCGAGCGTCGCCTCTGTCTTTGGGTGCCGCCTTGATGCGGTAAAGTGCCTGGAGAACGTGCGTCCAAGTTGTTTCCATGAGGTGATGGACTCGGCCTCGAGGCTTTTGTACCATGTCATTGCTCCTTTCCTCAGCGTTGTAGGAAAGAGGCGACATTTGATTGCCCCTCGTACACCCCGATAGTCGAGCAGTGCATCGATATTCTCGATGTGCTCGTCTGGGTCTGTGGTCCCATCGTACGAGCCTAACGGAGAGGGTTTCTCTAAACCTCTTGGAAGCTTGGCCACCATGATTTTAGACGAGAAGGGACCCCGAACGTCCTCGTCGTCGCTGGAATTGAACGACGAAGACCTGTGAGCATGTTTCTTTGTTCGTCGGGGAGAGGTAGATCTTGATCTGCTCCTTCTTGATTTTCTTCTAGGAGAGGGTCGTGGGGAAGACTGACGAAAACGTTTGTCGCCTGTTGATTCGTCGGTGTGCCCTTTCCTCTTCTTCTTGGCAGGAGACGGAGTATGCTCCCTTTGGGGTCTCGCGGGAGACTGTGGTCGACGAGAATTATCTTCGAGACTGGCGATTTTCTCGCCATGGGCGAGGAGCAGCAAGTTTGTTTGATTCAGGATCTCGGCCAATGCGGCGAAATCCGACCCTGAAGGAGTCGAAGGAAAAAGAGTTTCCGGGCGACTTTCCAAAGGTTGGATGGTCTTGCACCGTTTCGTCATGTAGAGGAGGATGAATGTTGCTCTCACGTTGTGTGAGAATCATGCCATCGTTTGATCGATTTTCCTGGTTGTCCCGAGCAGCCATGGATCTTGTTAAAACTTTGGTTCTTTGAAGATTTTGAAAGAAGAACGGGGAAATCAGTTTCCCACAGACGGCGCCACCTGATCGTACCTGGAGATCAGGATCCGATGCGGCTGGCCTCGAGAGCTGATGGAGACGGTCGGTGAGGAGAAAAAGGGTTGTACCTGCAAGGCACTCCGATGCCAAAGTAAGTAACCGAGCAAAGAGTGGGCAAGTACAAGTATAAAGGTCAGAGAAATTGAATACCTGATCCTCCCAAACGAGAGGGTTTATATAAGGGACTAAATGGAAGATTATTGGTCCATCTTGTGAGGCGCGGATCGAGGAATCCGTGAAAATAGGCAACGGTCAATATTAGCCGTTAGGGAACCTCATCGTGGTCGGACTGCTTGTGGTCGACAGGGACCACTTTTCCTAATTGTGCTCGACGTCGAACAGGCCTATTGGATTGGTCTTCTTGGCCCAATTGTAGGGATTGGGCCGATCCAGAACACCTTCTATTTAGGTCCTCAATAATTGATTATTTGAGGTGCCTAATCAATTAGGTAAGTTAATTGACTTGTAGATTGTTTCTAAATATATGTCCTATTCATATATAAATATTGAGATTCTCTATCAATTTTTCACATCCAGAAAACAAGAAAAATCTCACATTTCAATTTTCTCATCACCTCTCTAAATCTTTCATGTTTTCTCACATATTTTAGCCATAGCACTTTGAGAGTGTTCTTGAGTCTAGTGAGAAATATTTTTCTGGATGAGGGAAAAAATTTAAATTTACCAAGAATAAATTTTTCTCTTGAATAAATAATTATTTTTTAGGAAGTTGTTATTTGGGTTTGGAGCTAAACCATTTAAAAGGTCTTGCTGTATTGGAGATTTATCTTAGTCTTCATTTGGTTTATAAGTTCCTCCAATGAAAAAAAAGTTCTCTTTTGGTTCGTGAATATTGTCGCATATGGAAAAATTAATTTGGATGAATTTCAATGTCTACAAATTTGGTGAGGTGTAAGTGTGTATAGTGAGGCTATATTCTATGCCACTGTCATACTTTTTATGACGTTAATTTAATTATATTTTATTTAGGGTACTTATTGTTATGTTATTGAAAATCGCAAGTCATTAAAAGAGTAGGCCATAATATAGATGCATATAAAAGAAAATACATTGTTATTTTTATATCAGACATGGCAAGTTAATATAAACCTAATCTAAAAAATGCAATTTCATAGGCATGGCTTTGGTGTGATGAATGTAGTTTTCAATAGTTGTGAATTGATGTGGATAAGCTCTTTAAAAATCATCTCTTAAAATTTGACCATCAATGAAGAGGAACTAAGTCACTTCAATATTATACTACTCAATTTTTGACAAATACATTGAATTTTTCTATTGATTATGAATATTGGATTACTTTTCTCATTACGAAGGAATCCACTTATTATAACTTCAAGAATATGTATTCAATGTGCATGTGTATTGATAGTGTAACATATTAAAAAAATATTAGAAAACAAAATTTTCAGATCTAAGACATTAAACATATTTAAGAATAATATTGAACTAAATACAATAAAATTACTTATTTTATTATACTTTGAAACACAGGCGGCTTGCTTAACATACCAATATGTACGCTTGCAAAAATACGGGTAACACTCTAGAATTGTGTAAGCGCACGGATAATCCGGACAATATTCGTATGAAAGCATGTGTAACACACAGTAACCATGAGAATATACGGATAACAAGATCATAATTATTGTGAAAGCACGGTAGTACACGAGTATCTTGTGAATGCACAGATAACCGGGTCAAAATCTGTGTGAACGCACGTGTATCTAATAATTTTAATTTGAAATTATTTTTAATTTAAAATATAATAATTTTTAAGATAATATATAATACTTGAAATATATATTATTGATTTCTTTCTTTTAACAATTAGAAAAATATACAATTTTATTTTTATTTAAATAATATATCTTTCATTTAAATATTTATATTTGGCTATTTCTTTTTCCTATTTTATAATTAAATTAAAATATTTTATATTTTATTTGAATTTCAAAATCAAACTGATAAAATATCCGCAATATATACCAATACTGTGTGAACACAAGTAACCACACCTAAATCCTATGAAGGCACGAGCTATAACATTATTTTGTACGATTAAAAATTTTTTTAAAATAATGTATGAATTCAATAAATTAATTATTTTTTAATTATTTATGTATCTAATATTTTTATTTAGAAGATATTTACAATTTAAAATACACTAATTTTAAAGATAATGTATGAAGAATTAAAATATATATTATTGATGTCTTCCTTTTAAAAATTAGAATATTGATAGAATTTTATTATTTTAAACCTATGTATTTCATTTAAATATTGATCTTTTATTAACTTATATATTTATTTTTATATTCATCTTTGACTATTTTTTATATTTTCTATTTTTACAATTAAATTTATATATTTTCTATTTTCTTTAACTTATATATTTACTTTAATTGTGAAACATTTTTTTTTCTATTTTTCACTATTCTTATTTACAAATTATGTGTTTACAAATGTTTAATAGTTTTTTCTTGACAATAGAACATTTTAAAAACTTATTATCTTGAGGTCTTTTTCTTTTTTTCAATTTTTTTTTTATATTTTTTTATTTTTCTGAATTCACATAATTACATTATCTGATTTTGATATTTTGATATTTTTTATGTTTTATTCTTTGCTTTGAAATGAACAGAGAATGTACTATTAAATAATGCTTCCCATCAAACTTACTATGTTATAAAATCCAACATACTTCTACTACGATTTACTACTGTCACTATATAACTACACAGCATATTGGATCCTGTCAGTGGAATCAATCATGTGTGAATCAAAATATATCAGACAAATAACCATAAAAATGTAATACAATATTCATGTCTGAAACACTATTTATTCATGAAAAAAAACACCATTTACAAATAACCATAAGATATTTCCACCCAAAGCTGTGGTAAACAAATCAAATTCTATTACAAAAACAATTAAAACTTCTTTAACATTCAGGAAAACTTATAATAAACCATGCATTCAGAAAGAAGAACACATTGATTTGCCATTTTCCATAGACTTATAGACAAACCAATTTCTTCTTAATGCAACTACTATAGATATAGAAGAAAAATATCAACCAGTTCTCCAAAGAAACAGTAAAATTATTCATACTAGTTAACAAATTGGAAGAGGTGCACCATTCCATTCTCCAAGACATTCCATAAGTGGATCAACAATTTTACCTTCACACATAGCTGTGAATACTTTGTCGCACTCTTCGCCCGGGGAAATCGCCTTTTCTCCTGTCAACAACGCGGTCCCCAACTCCTCTCTGACAAACTTGTACAATGGATAAGACCTACATTCTTTGATCTTGTTTGGAATTCCACTCTGTCCGTTTTCGTGCGCAGCTCTTACACTTTCGACTTCCTTTGGTAAGATAGCCTTCAACTCGTCTTCGAAAGTTGCAATCTTCTGAAAAATCGATGTGTTTGAATTCTTCTCACCTTCCACATTCACCAATGCATGATCCACAAGCACTTGTCTTAATTTCTGCATCAAAGGGTATGTAGCTAGACAAGGATCGTCAGCATAGGCGAATACGTACTCTCTGTCGACAACTTTGAGCAAATCTTTCTCGCAGAATCTAGAAGGATGAAGTTCTCCGTTGACACCAGTTGTGAGAGTTCTCTTAGCAACTTGACTCACGGTGTTCTTGACAGCATTTCTCAGATTCTCCTCCAAATGCCTTAAGTCAATTGCTTGACAAAGTGCGACCAAGTAAGTCGAAGACATGAGCTTTAGAATCTCGATAGCCTCGTTAGTTTTTCTCGAAGAAATCAAACCGAGAGAGTTAACATCTTGGTTATGCTGTTCAGCACTTTGGACATGAGTGGTGACAGGGTTAGCAAGATATTGTATCTCAGAACAATAAGAAGCCATAGCAATTTCAGCGCCTTTGAAACCGTAATCCAAGCTCGGATTCCTACCACCAGAGAGATTCGAAGGCAAACCGTTGTTGTAAAAATCATTAACAAGCTCAGAGAATTGCGCGAACATGAGTTTACCGATTGAAGCAAGAGCTAAACGCGTGTTATCCATCGAAACTCCAATAGGTGTTCCTTGAAAGTTACCACCGTGTATCGCCTTGTTCCTCGAAACATCGATCAAAGGATTGTCGTTGACAGAGTTAATCTCTCTTTCAATTGACTTGGTTGAGAATCTAATCACTTCAATCAAAGGACCAAGCCATTGAGGTGAAGTTCTAAGAGCGTAACGATCTTGTTTCGGCTTTTGCAATGGATCCATCTCATGTAACTTCTTATCTGCCTTAACATAAGCACTTCCATCTAGAATATGTTCCATAATAGCAGCAGCTTCAATCTGACCAGGATGATGCTTCAACTTATGAGTCAAATGATCCGTAAACTCCGGTTTTCCTTGCATAACTTCCGCGAAAATGGCGGACATAACTTCAGACAAAACAGCCAACACATTTGCTTCAAATAGAACAATAGAAGCCAAACCAGAACCAACAGCAGTTCCATTAACAAGAGCAAGACCTTCTTTTGGCTGCAATTCAAAGAACTCAGAACCAATATTTGCAAGGTGAAAAGCTTCTTTAGCATTAAGAATTTCACCGGAGGGTCCAACGGCTTTCGAGTTCGGCCTCCCGGTTAATAAACCAGCAATGTATGAAAGTGGAACAAGATCACCCGAAGCCGTGATTGTTCCGCGAAGCGGTAAACATGGAGTGATGTTGTTGTTAAGAAGCTTAGTGATTGCTTCCAAGATTTCAAATCTGATTCCTGAGTAGCCTTGAAGAAGAGTGTTGATTCTAACAAGCATTGCAGCTCTTGTTGCAGTGTGTGGTAGTGTGCAGTTGGATTCTGTGCCATTGCCAAATATTCCAGCATTCAAAAATCTGAAATTAATTAACAAGAAAAAAAATAATTAAAATAATTACAATTAAGTATGACTAGGTTCTAACCTAAGACATTGAGATGAACACACTCTCAGATCTTAGATCTCAGGTCTAAAACCTTCACCAACCTATCAACGTCTAGAATAATAATATTGAATTATTTCTCAGTTCAACTATATAATAAATATTTTAAATTCATTGACTAAGTCATGTAATATATAATTAGGTGACGTTTAGTAGTAAATGATGGAAAACAAAATGATTAGTTTAAGTCAAAGATGTTGTAAGTTAGGAATTGGAAGAATGGTAGAAGGTTAGGCAGTCAACAAACCACACATCACGTGCAAACCACTTTGTCTTGTCCTAATACTTGCCTAACCCAAATTCTAATTAATGTTAATCACATCATTAATTAACTTGCTAATAGACTCTGTCCAACTCTGTAACCTGGACCATGTACTTAGGTTGTGGACAAGTCTCACCATTGTTTTTTCGAAAATTACAAAACTTCTTGTTTTTTTGTGAACGACAAAAATTTATTTATTTTTTCCAATTTATTTAAAAAAATTATTCAAACTTTACTATTTCATTAAAAAAACTAAAAATATAATTTTCTTGTCAAACAAAACCGAAATTGTTAAAAAAAATGCCAACTTTCTGTTTTAAGCCAAGCAATTGGGTCATATATATTGTTTACATTTATCTTCGAATTAATAAATTCATAAGTTGTCTCTTTTTATTTTTGACAAAATAAAGTAAGTTACTTAAAATATTTTTTTATACTGAAAAAGCCGGACATAACACTAATTTATTAAATAATTAGCGATTGTACTTTTGATTAGTTTGTTTTATTAGTAGTTAGGTGTTGTCATTTTAGTTTTTTTTTTTTTAAACCACTGTCTTAAAAATGTTGTCTAATTATTTAAGGAAATAAAAAATATATAGTACTATTTAGTAAAAATATCTTCCATATTTATATTACAAGGAGTAGGTACAAGACCTATATTTAAAAGTATTGATATAACATTTAAATTATTTACTATTATATCATTCTTATATTAATTTATTTTAAAACAAAAGTTAAATTTTGAAACAACAAAACTCTAGAATATCACTAATTAAAATAATTAAATTATGCAGGCCGATAGAGATTCATTAACCAACCTCCTTATAAATTACTTTTAAGCAAAAACTATATTATAAAAGGTTTGGCTAAATAAAAATATATTAATTTTGTATGAATCCGTCAAAAAAAAGTTTAATAACAAGGGTAAAAATATAAAATAAATTCTCGTTAAATCAATTTAATTGATAATTGTATCCGAATATCACATACAAAATTACAAATTCAAATATTCATCTTTTAAAAATGGATTTCAACCACCATATTTCTTGACAAAAATTTAAAACAAAATAAAAAATGGTATAATATAATAATTGTCATGCCAAAAAATACAGTAAATCTTTGTTAACCGATTTTCCTAATTAATTAACATGTTCATTTTGTATAAAAAAAAAACTTTCTTAATCAAATGTTGACGATATTGGAAAATTTATGACATGTTTAGATAAAGTGAAACACACCGCATACGTGAAGGAGAAATATATAACATTCATAATTGACTATTAATAATTTGATATTGAAAAAATACGCAGTAATAGTTATGATTTGATTTAAATTTATAGTATTAGATATATTGATATTTATTGACTGAACTTTGTCAAATTTTAAAAATAAAAGAAAGTAAAAGTTATTTACCTAATTAGCTCCCTCTGCAAGGCACCACCTTGTTTGGTTCTCCGGTGAGAAGTAGCACCAAAACCGGTGGTAACACCATAACTGTCCGTCCCTTTGTCCATACTGTCCATCACCCAGTCACTACTCGCCTTAACGCCGGCCCTCGCCGACTCCGAGAGCTCCACCCGAACACCACTATCATGAGAAGCAATTCCAGCCACCTGACCAATGGTAAGCGTCTCACCACCGATTTTAACAATCGGTTTACGATACTCCGCCACCATACGCTTCACCTCATCCAAATGACTCCCCATCAACGACTCCGCCGCCACACCCCAGCTGAGTGGATCACCACCAGCAACAGCAGCAGCAGCAACACCATTTTTGGTTAAACAAAAAGTTTCTTGAACGTGGCCATTGGTAGTAACTCCCTCCATTGCGAGTAATAATTATGATATTGAAATTATGAAAAGAGATGCAAAGAGATAAAGAGTTTATGATATCTTAATGTTGGATGGAAATGATTCAATGAATTGAATTGATTTCCTGAGGGAGAGAGGAAGAGAAATGAGAATATATATAAAGGAAATATTTATGATAAGAAAATAATTAAAATATGTTGGGGCCAATTCGAATCTGGTACGTTGATATTTGGTAGGTGGGAATAATGAACGGTGGAGATGGAGTTATTGCATGAAAGAGTGTAAGGGGGTTGGTGGAAAAATAATTAGAGACGTTAGATCTGAATCGATGGCTATTATTAAGTGACGTGGCGTATTCTAATGACGTTACTAATGTTGTTGTACGATGTGTGCTTGTTTTCTTGTGTGGACACAAAACATGAAACAAAAAGTGGTAGTTGGCCACAAAGAGTGGAAATAAAATGGAAAATGTGGAATGCAAGGTTTACACGAACTAACACCAACTACATTTGTCAAGTGGCTGACACTTTTTTTTTTTGGTTTTTTACTTGTGTGTTTAAGATTCATAGTTCTAAAATTTAATATTGTTTGATTGAAAAAATATTAATTTTATTTCGTTTAATCAATTCAGTTGTTAATGGTACATAAACATCAAATATTATAAATGTGTAAATTTAAACTCCCGATTATCAATTATTCATTTTTAAAAAGATACCATTTCAATTACTTGACAAAAAGTAAAATATCAATTTTTATAAGTAATGTAATCTCTTTAAAGGAAAAAATGGTGTTACATGAGTTTAGTTACCATTTTAAAATATATTTTATAGATTTAATTTAAATGCATTATCAGTGTACAAAAATTTTATACGGTCATAGTCGTTGGATGTTGAAATAACTTTGACTTTTATTTTAAAAATTTATAAAATAATACAAACGAACGATGACAATGAATTGACGATATAAAACTTTTTATATTATCAGTACATAGCAATTATTCTCATATTTTATTAAGTGTTTTAGTTAAATAAGAGTTTAGTTTTTCAAACTTTAAAATATTGAGTTTACTTATCTGCTTAAACATAATTTTAAACATAATTGTAAAATAATTATATTGTTATTCTTTTATATGATAATAATTATTGTTAGAGTTTGTATACAGGTATTTTCGACACCAGGTTTTTTAAAAGATCATTTCATATTCCTAAATGAATGTTATGCCTACTAAGAAAATAAAGGATGCATTTTAGTGCTACAATAGATTTTGTCAATAACAGGGTATCAAGATCAGCTGATGGTGTTCGACAGTGGTTAATACGTATCATGGTTTGTTTTTTTTAACTTGAAGTTATGTGGTGTTATTACTAGTTGGAATTTTACATGAATAAAAATGAAGGCAGAGCATTCGACAAGTTTGATAAGCAACGTTTGGATATTCGACCGTTCGACAGAGGAAATGTTTTTCTGCTATTTCGACATGGAGAAAAGAGGTGTTGTTTCAGCCTTAAGGAGGAGTTCAAATTTGAACTTTGGTTTCGTTTGGCAAAGGAACACGTGGATATTTCAAAAACATGCAGAAAACCAAGTGTCAAGTTTTTAGAGTTTTTCCGTTAGTTAGCAGTTATGTTATTTTGTATAAATAGGGTAGTATTTGTTAAGTTTGAGTGTGTGAAAAATTGTACAAAATTCCAGTGAAAATACTCTGAATACTCGTGTGAAAGAGAAAAAGAGATTTGTTTGGAAATGTACGCATTAAACACCATATTTTATTTTATGAAAGTTGTACAGTTTTCTTTATTTCTTATTATGTTTATCAACAAATTTACCATTCAATTTCCTTTTCAGCATTTATTTTCGTAAATACTTTTAAAGCATTTTGTTTATTATTATTAGATCAAGAGCGTTAACTTAACCGTATAATCACAAATCATTTCTATAAGTAATGTAATCTCCTTTAAAGGAAAAAGTAAAATATACAATTATTCATTTTTAAAAAGATACCATTTCAATTACTTGACAAAAAGTAAAATATCAATTTTTATAAGTAATGTAATCTCCTTTAAAGGAAAAAATGGTGTTACATGAGTTTAGTTACCATTTTAAAATATATTTTATATATTTAATTGAAATGTCTTGAGAATCAAATGTGAGGAAGAAGTCTCACATTGATTAGAAAAGGAAAGTAATCTTACCTGATCAGGAGGGCCCTTCAGAGGTCGAGCACGGACAGGAAGGTGGTTGACAAGTGTAAATACCCCAAATTTGACCTCACTCATATCACACCATGGCTTGTGGTCTTTCATGTTTGCATAAGTTTAAGCATATCATCTCATATTTCATATTTGTTTCATCTGCATAGTTCAAGTTCATCTACATCTAGGGTTTGTGATCTGAGTCATCCAAGGATCCATCTGAGCCACTCCAAAGCCTCCAAGTGTTCCAAGAGGGTCCATGTGTGTTACATCATCATATTATATCCCTCAAAGTTCAAGGAAGTCAAGAAATCACAAGAACTGGCAAAGCATGGAAGCAGAGCTAGGGTTTCCACTGCACAGATGACCAAAATTAAGGTTTTGGTTTCAGAGGCCTTAACTCCAAATTTTTGGGTCATTCTTATTTCTAATGTTCTTAAGATGTTATAAGGATCATGTGTACCAAGTTTGATGAAGAAATTCATTGTGGAAGTCATTTGTTCATTGGGTAACTTCTTGAGCAAGTCAGAGCAAAATCAGGACATCTGAGGCCCCCAACAATGGAACCAAAGGGGTATTTTCATCAAATTGAAGTTATATTATCTTTATTTGATCATTGAAGTGTTTGGAAGTTCATAAAATTGAAGAAATTTGCGCTATACCAAAAGTTGCCAAAAATGGAAATGACTTGTAATGGAAACTTTCCATTTTGGGAAAGTTCTTAAACCTCCTCTTTCTTGATAAAAAATGCTTCAAATGGAACATTCTTGGTAATGAAAGTTGTAGAGTAGGTCTTTCCCTTTTTAAAAAGTACAAGAACATGTGCTAATTCATTATAGAACTCAAGTTATGATCCATCAAAGTTGGCAAAAATCCTATAATTTTCAAGAATACACCAAAGAGGATTTTTTGCAAAACCACTTGCCAAGCCATTTCATGACCTCTAATGCATCTCTAAACATCATACCATCATAGTAGAACTCATTTTGATCAGAATTGGCCCAAGAATCATATACTTTCATGCCTTGAACTTCAAGAAATTCCAAAAGGGCCAAAGCTTCTCAAATTTGCAAAATGGTTCAAATCTTTCCATACACTTGCATCATCACCGCAAATCTGTTACTATAGTTTCCCTTGATCTCTGTTGAGCCAAGCCATACCCAAATCCAGACCTGCCATGTGCCCATACCTCAAGTACAACCAACCTTGACTTTTTGCAAATCACCCCATACCAATCAACATAGCCCACACCAACTATTCTGACCTATCACAGCTTCACATACATGCCTCAAGGGATTCATTTTCATACAGACACAAGCCTGAAAGCTCACACAACTCAGATTACAAAAAATCACTCTCAAACTTCATCTCTTCGAAGTTCATAAACCATCTATCAAAACTTCAAAATTCTTTCACCAATCATCTCCATACACTCTCCAGATCATTTCCCAACCATTAAACAAGCCTGAAACCTCAAGAATCCAAAACACGATTTCCCTCACCTCTGAACTGAAACCTTCAAAACACTCCATATAAACTTGTTTCAAGCATTCCAGAAGCATAAGAGGATCAAGGGGAGTGGTTTAGCACCAAAGAAGAGCCCAGAAAGTTCCAGTTTTGAAAGCTTCAACTCAGGTGACCTCAAGAACATTTTTTCCAGAAATGTGTTTTTAAGTTCTTATATTGTTCTATATGTTGCACTGATCATGGGGATGTGTTTGGTTTTGAAAATGAGCAAGAAATAAACATGTACTGAATGTCTGAAACTTTGCCTGTGAAAATGATTTTGTTCGATTCTCTTGATTCATGAAAAATAAATGGATTTTATTGTTGGATTCTTGTTTAGGATGTTTAGTTGAGTGAATCTGGAGAGTTTGATGCGTTTTAGTGGCGTTTTGAGAGAGGTGGCATGAGAGGTTGGCCGGAGAAGATGACCGGAGCTTGCTCCGGTCACTTGAGAATCATTAGGGTTAATTTATAGGGTTAATTAGGTTAGTTTGAATTATGACCTTTAGATCATGTTTACCGCGTGTTTGGATGGCCAGGATGCATTCACTTAAACCCTAATCAAATTAATTAAATTAATTAAGATTTATTAGCCAGATTCAATCTGGGCCTTAGGATAGCGCGCGCAGTCTTCCCCCTTTTGAATCCCAGCCATCAGATTGGATTACTTTCCTTTTATTTCATTTTTATTTTCATTTTATTGCATTTTCTTTCACATTTATTTTAAAATAGAAAAAATCATTAAAAAATTCTGAAAATTTTTATCATGACTTTTATTAATTTTCAGAAACCAAAAATATTTTTATTTTTATTTTTTGCCTATAAATTGTATTTTAAAAATATTTAAATGTTTATTTTAATTAATTAATGGAAATTAATTAGTTAAAATAGCATTTAAGTTTCTAAAAATCACCCAAAAATTCATGTTGCATCTTAACACATTCAGAAACATTTTCAAACCCCTCATACAAATTTCTTTTTGGTTTTGGTCATCATTTGACAATTTTCTTTGAATTTAGGGTTCATAAAATCACATTTTTTAAACCCTAACCTTTGAAAAATCTTTTCTGCCTAACCATGAAGGATTTGAAGTTGGTTCTTTTTGCATTGTTTCACATATATCATGTAGTATCTAGGATATTTTTGGCATGAATTTATCTTTCATTTTCAATTTGTTTAGAATTTTACATTGAGAATCACCCAAAACCCCTAGAAACTTAGGAAATTCATAACTCCTTCTAGGTTTAGTTTCTGACCTCCCCCTTTGGATGGTAACCTAGTATAGGTTTAGGGTTCCTTTGAGTGCATTTTCAATTTTTTATCATGTCATTTGCTTCTGTCTTTTCCATTTGCATCTCATCCTTTCATAAAACCCTAATTTTGCATCTTCACTTGCATTCATCTTGCATATACATCCATACATGAACTTGCCATGACATTTCATGCATTTATATGTAATATTAGACATCTTAGGACATGTTAGAATCATGCTTAATCATTTCTTCATTCATTTTCCATGATTTGTATTCATTTCCTTTCATTAACTTTCATGAACTTTCAAACTTCAAAGCATGCTTCATTTGCATTCATCTTCTTGTATGATCATTCATATACCCTTTGTATGCCCTTGCATCATGTCATAGCATTATTTGCATCATGTGTATGCTTCTGGTTTTGGTCTTTGGCTTTGAATGTGCTTCATTCCATTTTTTTCTTTCCTTATGCATCTTGTGCTAACATTTTCAGGTGGTAAGTTAATTTGAGAAGTGGATTTGCCTTCACTTCTCATTTCTCCTCATCTTTTTCATTTGCATCTTTGCTGCATTTTTTATTGTCTTTGAGTGGGCTTGCTCACTTGTGCTCATCTCTCACTTTCTTTCTTTAAGTTACTTATCTTCTTCAGTGAAGTAAGTAACTTAGTTCTCCTACTTCTTCCTCCTTTCATCTTGCTTCTCCTTGGTGGCTTCCTTGAAGACTTCTCCTTTTAAGCCTCACAAACCCTAGGACTTCCAAGCATGATAACTTTCTAGGACTTATTAGTTTCCCTTAGACTTTTTTTTCCTTTGAGTTCTCTTTGTGTCTCTTTTCTCATCTCATCATTAGAGACTAAACCTTTAAGGTTTTAGGACTTTGGAATTAGGGTTATGCCTGCATCCTTCTCTTAGGATGGAGTGTATAAATTTAATCCTAAGTGTTAAACCCTTAATCTGTTTAAACCTTTTAATCAATCCATTTAATAATCACTAAGACATTAACTTGTAACTTGGGCCTTACATTAGGGTTCTAATTCTTCCTTATGGTTAAGAAGGACTAACCCTAGTGTTTAATGGACAAGTCCCCCTCAAGTTGCCTTACAAATCATAAAACTCACTTCTTAATCTCATCCCTTAATTAAAATCCACTTAATAAAGGTTTGTGATATAATAACTTTAATCCCTAATCATGGATTAAGTTGAGGTATCTTCCTCAGCTTAAGTGTGCTAATCTATTATCCTTCTATTAGGATGGTGTAATGAGTTCACTAGTCCTTGATTATGGCTTAAACTCATTACTTAACACTAAACAAAAACCCAAAAACATCTAAATAATTATAAGTAGGTTAATGATCTTAATCCTACATCATCATGGTAGTTAAGTTGAGATGCTTATCTCATACTTAAGTATTCTCATTATCCCTAATCAGGGAGGATATAATGAGTTTACAAGCTTTGATTTAGGCTTAAGCTCATTAACTTATGTAAAACACCAAAAACAATAAAAAAACTGAAAACACAAAAACAAACAATAATCGTCTCCTTCGGGATTCTTTTCTCATCACACTCACTCACAAATGAGAACTTGTGTCTTCCGTCTAATGCAAGACAGTTAGCACTCGAGCCAGACGAGTCATACACTTGAGCATAGACAAGTAAGCAGTTCACAGTCAATTTATCTTTCAGTCTCTTTGAGTCGAACTACGGTGTTCTGACTTCCTCATTGCACGAGAGGATACGTAGGCATAACTTAACTATTATCGAACAAAAGTATCTGTGTCTTCCCCCCTCTTCCAGCATTCTTCTAAGCCTTAGTTCCTGAGCATTTCACTCTCTCTTGCACTGACACTTGTATATTCTTTCCCAGCTTTTGCACACAGATAGCACATACCCTACCCCTTTAAACACAATCTTTTAAGCGTGGATCATGTCGAGTACGATGGGCAATCTGGGTGCTAATACCTTCCCAGGTTGTAACCAACCCCCTTTCTCAATTTCTCTGGTTCGCGACCGTCTTATCCATATCTTTTCTAGGTTTATGCAGCATTACCTTTCCTTCGGGATAAAAATGCCTAGCTGACGACTCTATTCAGTTCACTTTATTTCTCTTTTCGCCGACCGTTCGCGCCTGTACCGGGATGCAAATCTTCGGGAGCGACAACTTGGCGACTCTGCTGGGGAATAATATATTGCAACCAGGGCTTCTGGTTCTTTTTATGGGTTCCTCCTAGCGCTTGTTTGATTTGTGTTTACGGGGGTGTTATGTGCTACTTGTGCTTATTTATGGCTTTATTTTTTGCTTTACTTATTGCTTTCATTTAGAGTTTTATGCATTTCATACTGTCATTATCATTTGTGCTGGATCTGCTGTTTCCCTGGTGGGTGGGGGATCATTGAGTGATTAAGGTTCCATACCAGGGACCTGAGTGACACATAGGCTAGAGTGGCTTCATATTCTTTCCCATTCCATTTCGGTCTGGTGCGGGAATATGAGACACGGTTCAGACATGGGTTTCTTCTTGAGAACTCTGTGCTACGGATTTCCTGTAGTACTAGGGCTATCTGGGAAGCCTGCTAAGTCTAGATGACCTTTTATGACCTTCAGCATCTGAGGTGAATTAGAGGAGGATCTTTTATGGTTATTGTAAACACTGTACCTCCGGGTTAGAAGTATTTACACTTCTCATAACTGATCCAAGTCTGAGGATCCTTGTTCTAGAACAATACATGTGAGGGGGTTGGGATGTTTACAGGTTTGCAGGAACCCTTGGCCTCATCATACCTTGTTACTAGTGTTTTTAAGGTTGTATTATTTTGGGACAGTTCTTGTGAAACCCTGGATTTGTGACTCTTTATTTGAGTCCCCCACCTGGTTACTGATTTTCTAAGCCTCCATCCGGACTTATGAACACATATGGACCTTATCAAGGCAGATAACAGATCCAGCACTTGATCACAAACCCTTTGCATATCATTCTGCATACATCATTTTTGCATCATTTAACATTTGCCTATTTGTTTTACAGGGTATCCACCTTCTTATCTTTGGTTTGGTTTTGACCTGTTCTACTGCTCAGATTCCTCCAGTTATCTCCATCAGAGATTCTTCTCCAGCACATTTATTAGTTTGTCTTCATCAAATACTATTCTTCAGCACCTTCTCCAGTTATCTTCATCAGTTTTCAGTAGTTACCTTCATCAGTGGTTTTTCCTTAGTTTCTTCACCAGCATCCATTATCAGCATGGACACTTCCAGGACATATACCACTTCTTTGAGCCCACTCTGACAGGCATCAGACAGATCCAGTCTCTCATTACTCCTGATCATGTCCCATTATTCAGAGAACATTATGGAGGCATATTGGACATGATCATGGACCTGGATGCATCCCAGAGGAGCATGATCCATACTTGCTTGCAGTTTTATGATCCTCCTCTTAGATGCTTCACATTCCCTGATTTTCAGTTGGGACCTTTGCTAGAAGAATTTTCCATGTTGTTAGGTGTCCCTATCAGGAGAGGGATTCCTTTCAACCCTGAGATGGTTGATCCCAAGAATGAAGACATATCTAAGGCATTGCTTTTGGAGCCTGCCCTCATTGATCAGAGCATGACCACCAAGGCTGGGGTTCCAGGCCTTCACTTAGACTTCTTGATCTCTCAGGCCACCCTGCATGCTGCATCAGGGAAGTGGGGTGATGTTTGTGCACTCTTAGCCCTCAACATATATGGAGTTATCTTGTTTGTAGACGAGCCAAAGTTTGTAAGCAAGAATGCTATTCACCTGTTCTTACTGAGGAACCTAGTTCCTACCTTGCTTGGAGACTTCTATTATTCAGTACACTAAAGGAATGAGAAGCAAAGAGGAAGACTAGTCAGATGTTGTGCTCCCCTTTATTATTGTTGGTTGTTAAGACATTTGCCAAAGTCAGACACTTTCCTGAACCCTCATCAGCCAAAGAACTGGGCTAAGAGATTGATTGCCTTGACATCAGAAGATATCAGATGGTGTACTCAGAGCACCAAGGGCAAAGACATCATTACTAGCTGTGGGCAATATCCTAATGTGCCTTTGATTGGAGTAAAAGGTTGCATCAACTACAACCCTTTGCTCTTCAAGAGACAATTAGGGTATGCTTTGGTTCATCCCCCAAGAGGGCAAGACTTGACTGAAACCCTATATTGTGACATCCAACACAACTCTGCTATTGTCAGACAGGCAGCCTGGGCCTGGGACAATATTCAGACTAAAGGGACAACTATTTTGGGCAAATGCAACAACATTGCTTCAGCACAATATCTTGATTGGTCTCATACCAGGGCACAGATCACCCGAATGCCATTCACCTTAGAAGATGTACCTGGACCTTCAACAGTGCAACCTGCAGCTACTGTCAGCTTAGAGGAGTTTGAAAAGATGAAGGAAAGGAATACTCAGCTCTCTGAAGCCTTGAAGAAGACTCTCTGGGATAGAAACGACAGTCATCTAGATAGTGAGAGGTTGGAAAGGCTCAGGATTGAGCACTTGACCAAGATTGAGAAGACGAATGACTACATCAGAAAGGCTAGAGCAGGGGAGTTATTACTGAAGAATGCTTGAAAGGAAGCAAAGACTCAGAAGGCCAGGGAAGAGCACTACTTAGAGGAAATCCAGTCTAGGTGGATCAGGATCACTGAGGCCCGTGCACAAGAAGATCAAAGGACCCAAGCTAAGATAGATCAACTGGAGGCTAGTGAGAAGAAGAATCAAGAGGCATTATTATTAGCACAGAAGGAGATCTCTGAGTTGAAACTCCGAGTGGGGTTGAAGAGGTCAAAGGATCAGGATAAATATAAGAAGCTGACAAGTGCCATTGCTACCAGGAACCTCCTTATCAGGACTATCACATAACACCCAGTTGGTCTAGTGATTGAGGCTCTCCTGAAGGAAGTCAGAGAAGATGACTTTGGACTGGATGTTTGATTTCCTTGTACTTATACTTCATTTTGATTGTATTTTCCTTTTGTTAATGTATTTTAACCCGCCAGGGGAATGTTATTGTAATCAAACTATGTATCTTCACTCTTTGTAATATATATGGTTTGTACTATGTTTTGATGGGCTTTATCTCTCTCTACAACGTCATCAGCATTTCCTCGAGGTCTGGAAAGGTCAAAACCAAAGAACCAAACCGGATACCCTTGGAAGACAAATAGGCATCCTGCATTGCATACTAACATTTCTTTGTTTTGTAGGTTTTCGTTTTATTGTTGTTTCTCACTTTGTTGTGGTTTCAGGAAACATTGCTCGCAGAAGAGTGTTCCCTGTCAATAGAATACACTGGTACCCGACAAGAAACAACCTTCTGGGACTACAGATGGATCAAGTTCAACAAGACCTGAATGAAGTAAGGGCCCATATGGCCAATGAAAGGGTTGAGATGAGAAACCAGATGAACCAATTTATGACAGTGATGACTGGTCTAGCTCAGAGCCAGGAAAGACTGAGGGAGTTAGTTGAGCGACAAACTCCTGAGGAACACCATCCAGGTACAGGAGGTACCAGTAACAATGAT
Source organism: Lathyrus aphaca (assembly GCA_963966055.1). Classification (NCBI taxonomy): domain Eukaryota; kingdom Viridiplantae; phylum Streptophyta; class Magnoliopsida; order Fabales; family Fabaceae; genus Lathyrus; species Lathyrus aphaca. The sequence continues at coordinate 250,337,738 of OZ014520.1, read as the reverse complement.
CACGTGCAGCCTCGCACTGATCCACTAGAGTTTGGACCTCATTTGAACCCAAACATCAATGCCATAAGAAATACCCAGGGTAACACTACTGGAGGAAGGGTCCTGCAGGAAGATCCTCAAGAAGAACAGTTTACAGTGGTTGGGGCTGGAGACGAAGTTTACGAACTTCGGTTAGATGAAATTGCAGAGAAGCTAAGGTCTCTTGAATCCCAAAACTCTCTAGGCTTTGATGTCATGGACATGGGATTGGTGGAAGGGGTGAGAATTCCTCACAAGTTCAAACCCCCGTGTTTTGAAAGATATAATGGCACATCCTGCCCACGTACCCACCTTCAGTCTTTCTTGGGAAGATTAAAAGCATACACCATGGACGAAAAGCTGTGGATGTTTTACTTCGAGGATAGCTTGACAGAGGCATCCCGAGAATGGTATTCCCACTTGACCAGAGCCACAGTAAGAAATTGGAAAGACTTGGCTGAAGCTTTTATCCGTCAGTATCAGTATAACCTGGACATGGCTCCAAACAGGACCCTTCTAATGGGAATATCTCAGTCTTCCCGTGAAAGCTTTAGAGAGTATGCCCAAAGGTGGAGGCAACTTGTTGCTGCCGTTCAACCCCCGATGTCCAAAAGGGAGATGGCAGACATGTTCATGAATACTCTCCAGGGTACCTATATTGACAGATTGGCTGCATTTTCTTCCACCAGCTTTGCAGATGTGGTGATAGATGGGGAAAGAATAGAGAGCCTATTGAAGATGGGAAAGATCTCCGACAATAGTGCCAGCTCAAGCAGTGCCAGGAAGCCATTTGTTGGGCCCCGTAGATCTGGTGAAACAAATTTTGTGCACATGGGAAGAGGGAGACCCCAATACCTGCCCAAATCAGTTGCTGCCGTCAGTATCCCTGCTCCACCTCCTCAGTATAATCAACAACCACAACACTTTCCGCATCAACAAAAGTTTCGACAACAAAGATCATACAACAACAATAACAATAATCAACAACAACGCCCCTTTCAACAGCGGCCATCTCAGATCAACAGGGTGATTGACCATATTCCAATGCCATATGCTACACTGCTGCCACAACTCCTAAAGCCTAATCTTGTTGAGTTGAGGACATTGGCTCCACCTGATCCTCAGAACCTTCCGAGAAACTATGATGTCAACGCTAGGTGTGCTTTTCATTCCAACGCACCTGGTCACTCTACGGAAAAATGCAGGGCTCTGCATATGAAGGTCCAGGATCTGGTAGATTCAAAGGCCTTGAACTTTGCACCACCTCCCAATGTCATGAAAAATCCTATGCCAAGCCACAGTGGGCCAATGATTAATGCTATAGAGGAAGGCTCACCCTTGATTTTAAAAGAAGATATTGCAAGTATTCAGACACCTCTGGCAGAGGTTAAAGCCCAGCTTTTGAAATGCCAAGTGTTTCCAGGTTGTGAGGCCTGTTGTGAATCATGCAAACTTTCTGATAATGGGTGTGCAAGCTTAAGGAGTGGAATTAATGGCTTTATCAAAGAAGGCATTCTGCAAATTACAACAACCGCTTCTACAACACCAGCAACTCTTTTATCAACAACAAGTGATTCTTCTACAACTGCAACAACCATTGTTCCTACTGATTCAACTACAACTTCAGCAACCATTTCTTCCATCACTTTAGCAAACAATAGTTCCATTTCATCTCCTTTTACAATTCCAGCAACCACCAACAATTATGTCTCCACAGTTACTATTTATTATGACCCTACAACGGTCCCGAACTCCAGCAACTTTCAGCAATCCCAACAACAATTTCAACCAAGCTTCAATTCACCACCTCCAACATCCACAAGAAGTCCTGTCACCATCTTTTATGATCCACAAACAATTACGGTTCCAACTTCTGCTGCAGTGAGCCCAGTCACCATCACGGTGCGAAGGCCAATTCCATATGATAAAGATAGTGTTGTACCATGGCATTACGGTGCTGACCTTTACTGCAACGGGGAAAAAGTCCTTCTTGATTCTTTAGTTCCTACTCTCCAAGTGGATAATGTCGGTGGAGGCGGAGGCTTCACCCGAAGCGGACGTCTCTTCGCGTCACAAGCTCCCAGAACCAACACTGAGGTAGAAGCTGCTGCCAAAGCCAAAGGGAAAAGTGTGATACCTGAAGAATCTTCATCAAAAGAGACTCATAAATCATCCTTTGATCAGGATGTGGATGAATTTATGAGGATAATTAAAAGAAGTGACTATAAAGTTGTGGATCAGCTCCACCAAACTCCTTCTAAGATCTCTATACTATCCCTGTTGTTGTGTTCCGAAGCCTATCGGGATGCATTACTCAAAGTTTTGCACGCTGCCTACGTGCCAGAAGAGATCACAGTGAATCAGCTTGAAACAGTGGTGTCTAATGTCAATACTAGCCATGGGCTAGGCTTCACTGATGCTGATTTGACAACAGAAGGACGTCACCACAACAAAGCTTTGCACATAACCTTGGAGTGCAAAGGAGCTGTACTATCTCATGTTCTTGTAGACACTGGGTCCTTACTCAATGTCTTACCCAAGAAAGCTCTCGTCAAGCTCGAATATGATGGTATAACTCTCCGACCAAGCAACCTTGTGGTCAGAGCTTTTGATGGCTCCAAGATGTCTGTTCTTGGAGAGGTGGAGCTGCCAGTGATAATCGGTCCACAAGTTTTTCAGACTACTTTCTATGTGATGGACATACAGCCGGCCTACAGTTGTTTGTTGGGTCGACCATGGATTCACGCCGCAGGCGCAGTAATGTCGACCCTTCACCAGAAATTGAAATATGAGTGGGAAGGACAGATTATCACCATCTGTGGTGAGGATGACATCTTTGTTAGCCATCTGGCTACATATAAATACATTGAGATGGATGGTGAAATCCATGAAACTATGAGCCAAGTTTCGAGGCCCTGAATGTCAATGAGGCGACGACTGAAGTATTTGCTGCATCCCAGGAAGACAGGATGGGTACTTCAATTGTCTCCTATCAACAAGCTCGGAAGGTTGTTGAAGATAGAAATGCCCAAGGCTGGGGCAAACTACTGCCGGTGGAGAAAAAGGAAGATAGATTCGGTTTGGGTTACAAACCATTCCAACAAGATCAATCAGAGGCTGCCAAAGAGCCCAAGTTCATCAGTGGGGGGATGCTCACCCCAGATGCTGTTAACAACCTGGAAGACGAGGCGGAAAGCGACCGCAACCTGGAGAGCTGGATTCGTCCAAGGATCCCGGGGCACCAAGTCCTTAACTGGTCTTCCCGGGAAATTATAAGGGTTACTCCTACAGAGTAATTATTATTTCCTGCTTTTTTTCAGCATGCATCAAGTCCTGCATCTTGCCCAAGGTGTCAGGACTCATTTTGTAATAGGGCCATATTGTAATTTTGTGCAAATGAATTATCAATGAATATCGGACATCTTTTGCAAACAAGTCTCTTTTTCACTCACTGTCTTTTCATTTTTTACTTTTGTACAAAACAATAAAATGACAATGTTTTCAAAATAAATAACTTCATTTTACACTTTTTCTAAACAAGATTAAAATTGATCACTAAAACGAACAAATCTCAACCCTTGCAGAGATTATCCTCCATATTGCACCGACAACGGCACTGCTATGACCTTGTATGACTTCGACAATCCAATTAATCAAGCTGATGAAGGGGTTGAAGAAGACTATGAGTTACCTGAAGAGTTAGCCAGGTTGTTGAGACAAGAAGAGAAAGTGATTACTCCTCATCAGGAGGAAGTTGAAACAGTTAATCTTGGTACCGAAGAGGACTTGAAAGAAGTGAAGATTGGGGCCAGTCTGCAGGCTTCAGTAAAAGAACAGCTCATTGACATGCTTCGAGAATACGTCGACGTCTTTGCTTGGTCCTATCAAGACATGCCAGGTCTGGATACAGATATTGTTATGCACAAGCTGCCCTTGAAAGAAGATTACCCTCCAGTGAAGCAAAAGTTACGCCGTACTCGTCCAGATATGGCCATGAAGATAAAGGAAGAGGTACAAAAGCAGTGGGATGCCGGTTTTCTTGCTGTGACTAGTTACCCGCCGTGGGTTGCTAATATTGTACCAGTGCCTAAGAAGGATGGCAAAGTTCGGATGTGTGTGGATTACCGGGATCTGAACAGAGCTAGCCCGAAGGATGATTTCCCATTACCTCACATTGATGTATTGGTCGACAACACAACTCAGTTCTCAGTGTTTTCCTTCATGGATGGTTTTTGCGGATATAATCAGATCAGAATGTCACCCGAAGACATGGAGAAAACAACCTTTATCACACCTTGGGGCACGTTTTGTTACAAGGTAATTACATTTGGACTGAAGAATGCCGGTGCAGCTTATCAATGGGATATGGTAACATTATTCCACGACATGATCCACAAAAAAATTGAATGCTACGTGGATGACATGATTGCCAAGTCCCTCACTGAAGAAGATCATCTGGTAAATCTGCTGAAGTAGTTCAAGCGTCTGAGAAAATATCAGCTGAAGTTAAACCCCAACAAATGGACATTCGGGGTGTGGTTCGGTAAACTGCTGGGATTTATTATAAGTGAAAAGGGAATTGAAGTTGATCCTGACAAAGTCAAAGCCATTCAGGAAATGCCTGCACCTAGTACTGAAAAGGAAGTTCGGGGGTTCTTAGGTAGATTGAACTACATATCAAGGTTCATATCTCATCTTACTGCAACCTGTGAGCCCCTGTTTAAATTGTTAAGAAAGGAACAAACGATCAGGTGGAACAAAGATTGTCAGAAGGCTTTTGACAATATCAAGGAGTATCTGCAAGAACCTCAAATTCTTATGCCTCCAATTGAAGGAAGACCTCTAATAATGTACCTGACAGTATTAGAAGGATCAATGGGGTGCATGTTGGGCCAGCATGACGAGTATGGTCGAAAAGAGTACACAATATACTACATAAGCAAAAAGTTTACCGACTGTGAACAACGTTATTCACTGCTCGAGAAAACTTGTTATACTTTAGCGTGGGCTGCTCGCCGACTAAGACAATATATGCTGACTCATACTACCTTGTTGATCTCAAAAATGGACCCCGTCAAGTACATATTTGAGAAGCCAACACTTACCGGAAGGTTTGCAAGATGGCAAATGATTCTGACAGAGTATGACATTCAGTACACATCTCAAAAAGCCATCAAAGGCAGTGTGATGTCTGACTATCTGGCTAAGCAACCCATTGATGATTATCAGCCCATGAGATTTGATTTCCCTGATGAAGATATCATGTTCCTAAAAGCAAAAGATCATGAAGAGAATGTTCACACTGAAGGGTCTGACCCAGAAGAAGAATGGACAATGATGTTTGATGGGGCTGTCAATATGAATGGTCGTGGAGTTGGTGCAGTGCTCATTACACCTAAAGGAGTTCATATGCCTTTATCGGCAAAACTCACCTTTGCATGTACTAACAACGAAGCTGAATACGAAGCTTGTATCATGGGTCTTGAGGAAGCCATTGACCTCAAGATCAAGACTTTGAATGTATTCGGAGATTCAGCTTTGGTAATCAATCAGACCAACGGCAAATGGTACACTCACCAAGAGCATTTGATTCCATATTGTGACTACACGAGGAGATTATTGACTTTCTTCACAACAGTCAAACTTGAGTATATCCCTCGAGATGAAAATCAGTTCGCAGATGCTTTAGATACCATTTCCTCCATGATCAAGGTTCAAACTGCAAAATATGTGCCTCGGATTTCGATATCCAGACTAGACCGACCAGCATACGTATTCTCTGTGGACCTTGCTAAAGATGACAAGCCTTGGTTCCATGACATCAAATGTTTCTTGGAGGATCAAACATACCCACCTGGGGCATCATCCAATGATAAGAAGACATTAAGAAGGTTGGCCGGTAGTTTCTTCCTTAATGCTGATGGTTCATTATACAAGCGAAACTTTGACATGGTTCTGCTCAGATGTGTTGACAAGAAAGAAGCAGACTTGCTGATGCACGAGGTGCATGAAGGATCTTTTGGTACCCATGCTGGAGGGCATGCAATGGCTAAGAAATTGTGAAGATCAGGTTACTAGTGGATCACAATGGATGCAGACTGTTGTGCCTATGCCAGAAAGTGCCACAAATGCTAGATCTATGCAGACAAGGTGCATGTGCCTCCAAATCCTTTGAACGTAATGTCTTTACCTTGGCCCTTTGGCATGTGGGGAATTGACATGATTGGAAAGATTGAGCCGACTGCTTCGAATGGCCACAGATTCATCCTGGTAGCCATTGATTACTTCACCAAGTGGGTTGAAGCAGCTTCATATGCAAACGCCACCAGACAAGTGGTAGCCAGATTTCTGAAAAGAGACATAATTTGTCGATATGGAGTTCTCGAGCGAATCATTATTGATAATGGTCCAATTTGAACAACAAAATGATGGCAGAACTGTGTCGGGACTTCAAAATCCAACATCACAACTCTTCTCCTTACAGGCCAAAGATGAATGGTATTGTTGAGGCAGCTAACAAAAATATCAAGAAGATTGTGCAGAAGATGGTGATTACTTACAAAGACTGGCATGAGATGCTACCATTTTCCTTGCATGGGTATCGTACCTCAATCAGAACGTCTACTGGGGCAACACCGTATCAACTTATGTATGGTATGGAAGTTGTCCTACCTGTGGAAGTTGAATTACCCTCCCTACGGGTACTGATGGATGTAAAGCTGAATGAAGCGGAATGGGTCCGATCTTGGTACAATCAGTTGAACCTGATCGAAGAAAAAAGGTTAGCTGCAATCTGTCATGGGCAGCTATATCAGAAAAGGATGAAGAAAGCCTTTGATCAGAAAGTCAGGCTTCGGGAATACCAAGCGGGAGATCTTGTGCTGAAAAGACTTCTTCCTCCTCATACAGACCACAGGGGCAAGTGGACTCCAAATTACGATGGTCCATTCATAGTAAAGAAAGTTTTCTCCGGAGGAGCACTGATGCTCACTACTATGGATGGTGAAGATTTCTTATCCCTTATGAATTCAGATGCGGTTAAAAAATACTTCACATAAAATGACCCGCTGGACATAAAAATAGAATTTAAGTCCAGGCAAAAATAGGGCATCCCGGCGAGTCAAAAACAGAATAAAAGACTCGGGAAAAAATAAGGGAAAATTGAAAAAAAATGTACACCCGCTGAGTTGAAAAGCCACATTGGACAACTCAGGAAAAAATGGGTATCCCGGTGGATCGAAAACCCGAAAGGGCGATCCATGCAAAATCAGGAAATAAGCGAAAAACTGCATTCTGAATTCGTCTGTATCACTCACAACACGGCAAGCTTCGAAAAGATAAAGAATTGGTCAAAATTAACCTCCTTCAGAAAACAAGATGAGAAGAACGTCAATGTCATACAGGTCATATCAAAGGAAGCTCACCGGAGCGTCGTCAACATTGCCAACACTTTTTTCAATTTGTAGCAATCTCCTCATTCCAGGGGATTTGTCTCTTTGACTGTATCTGCCAATTCAGGGCATCCAGATTAATAAAATCAGAGTTTTCAATCACACCTCATTTTGTACATTTTTGTTTCGTTTGCAAAATGTCCAATATCCATGATATAATATTCGCATAAAACAAATGATCCATTCTTAATGCTTGCAGGAAATATATTTACTTTCAGGAATATCTAATTCCTATGATGGAATCCGGTAAGGGATACCTCGGGATACTTGTGCGTCTCTTTGTCTTAACAGGTTGCAGGTATTCAATGTGCAGCATAGGGCATGCCAAGCACACTTCCCCAACATACCTCCTCCCCGAACAGTATCTGGAATGCTTTTCCCCAGTGGAGTTGTCAAAAACCTCCTCACCCCCAGCATAAATCAACTCGACAGGAGCATCCCCAGCTAATCTCCCCACAGAAGTTCCAACCTCTCCCCAGAAGACACAAGCCTGAAAGCTCACACAACTCAGATTACAAAAAATCACTCTCAAACTTCATCTCTTCGAAATTCATAAACCATCTATCAAAACTTCAAAATTCTTTCACCAATCATCTCCATACACTCTCCAGATCATTTCCCAACCATTAAACAAGCCTGAAACCTCAAGAATCCAAAACACGATTTCCCTCACCTCTGAACTGAAACCTTCAAAACACTCCATATAAACTTGTTTCAAGCATTCCAGAAGCATAAGGGATCAAGGGGAGTGGTTTAGCACCAAAGAAGAGCCCAAAAAGTTCCAGTTTCGAAAGCTTCAACTCAGGTGACCTCAAGAACATTTTTTCCAGAAATGTGTTTTTAAGTTCTTATATTGTTCTATATGTTGCACTGATCATGGGGATGTGTTTGGTTTTGAAAATGAGCAAGAAATAAGCATGTACTGAATATCTGAAACTTTGCCCGTGAAAATGATTTTGTTCGATTCTCTTGATTCATGAAAAATAAATGGATTTTATTGTTGGATTCTTGTTTAAGATGTTTAGTTGAGTGAATCTGGAGAGTTTGATGTGTTTTAGTGGCGTTTTGAGAGAGATGGCATGAGAGGTTGGCCGGAGAAGATGATCGGAGCTTGCTCCGGTCACCTGAGAATCATTAGGGTTAATTTTTAGGGTTAATTAGGTTAGTTTGAATTCTGACCTTTAGATCATGTTTACCGCGTGTTTGGATGGCCAGGATGCATTCACTTAAACCCTAATCAAATTAATTAAATTAATTAAGATTAATTAGCCATATTCAATCTGGACCTTAGGATAGCGCGCGCAGTCTTCCCCCTTTTGAATCCCAGCAATTAGATTGGATTACTTTCCTTTTATTTCATTTTTATTTTCATTTTATTGCATTTTCTTTCACATTTATTTTAAAATAGCAAAAATCATTAAAAAATTCTGAAAATTTTTATCATGACTTTTATTAATTTTTCAGAAACCAAATTTTTTTTTTTTGCATAAAAATTGTATTTTTAAAATATTTAAATGTTTATTTTAATTAATTAATGGAAATTAATTAATTAAAATAGAATTTAAGTTTCTAAAAATCACCCAAAAATTCATGTTGCATATTAACACATTTAGAAACATTTTCAAACCCCTCATACAAATTTCTTTTTGGTTTTGGTCATCATTTGACAATTTTCTTTGAATTTAGGATTCATAAAATAACATTTTTTAAACCCTAACCTTTGAAAATTCTTTTCTGCCTAACCATGAAGGGTTTGAAGTTGGTTCTTTTTGCATTGTTTCACATATATCATGTAGTATCTAGGATATTTTTGGCATGAATTTATCTTTCATTTTCAATTTGTTTAGCATTTTACATTGAGAATCATCCAAAAAACCCTACAAACTTAGGAAATTCATAAGTCCTTCTAGGTTTAGCTTCTGACCTCCCCCTTTGGATGGTAATATAGTATAGGTTTAAGGTTCCTTTTAGTGCATTTTCAATTTTTTATCATGTCATTTTCTTCTGTCTTTGCCATTTGCATCTCATCCTTTCATAAAACCCTAATTTTGCATCTTCACTTGCATTCATCTTGCATATACATCCATACATGAACTTGCCATGACATTTCATGCATTCATATGTCATCTTAGACATCTTAGGACATGTTAGAATCATGCTTAATCATTTCTTCATTCATTTGCCATGATTTGTATTCATTTCCTTTCATTAACTTTCATGAACTTTCAAACTTCAAAGCATGCTTCATTTGCATTCATCCTGTTGTATGATCATTCATATACCCTTTGTATGCACTTGCATCATGTCATAGCATTATTTGCATCATGTGTATGCTTCTGGTTTTGGTCTTTGGCTTTGCATGTGTTTCATTCCATTTTTTTCATTTCCTTATGCATCTTGTGCTAACATTTTCAGGTGGTAAGTTAATTTGAGAAGTGGATTTGCCTTCACTTCTCATTTCTCCTCATGTTTTTCATTTGCATCTTTGCTGCATTTTTTATTGTCTTTGAGTGGGCTTGCTCACTTTTTCTCATCTCTCACTTTCTTTCTTTAAGTTACTTATTGTAACACGGTGGAAGAACTGACTTTAGTTAAATGTTGCGGATAGCAAGAGTCGCCATCGACTTTTATTTTATCCAAAAGGAAAGGGCATAAAAGAACAGGAAAGACCTTAAAAAGATTTTGAGTTCGGGGGGTAGGTTATATAAAGGGAAGGTGTTAGCACCCTTTATATCCATGGTTATCCATGGACTCTTAGTTACTTAGCTCACTTTAAACTGTTTTGAGAAGTGTAGTGTGTGATTAAAAATTTTCTTAAGTACTTTATAATGATCCTTGTATGGATATATATAAAGACTTTGTTTTGAAAATTTGTTTGAAAATGTGAAGTGTAATGAAATAATTTGATGAAAAGTGAGCAAGTACTTAAGAGGAACCTACCCTAGTTTGAATCTTTTATGTTCTTAAATGTTCTTTCAATGGTAAGACTATCCCTATTATTAAGGAATAGGTAGTCATTACCTTGGATGTTATGAGGGACAAGTGAAGGGACATCTGTGATTAGGCAACTGTAAGGTGTATTAGCAATTCGAAGGGACTTATCATCTTTCATTCGAGGGGACAAGATCATTTACGAAGGCAACCATGAAGGGACTTTATCTTATAATTCTTTAGAGGGACTAGATGATATTAATAAGAGAAGGGACTTTGCTTTATACACCTTACTTGACCTTTTATTTAGGCAACATGAGAGGTAACCCTTAAGAAGTGAGATGGTGATCCAAGATCGACTTACGTGTGTGCGTGTACAAGTTCAAATATTTTTATCTTATAATTAGTGATCTAAATTCAATTTTAAGATACAAACATGTTTGCACTCCCTAATTTACTAACCATAGCAATTTAAATAAATCACAAAAGTTCTACCATTATTACATAGCTTGCACAATTACATTATAATAAAACAATTTAAATAATAAGCATATAATAAATAAATAAATAAAAGGTTAGTAATAATAAGAAAACAAATATAAGAGAAAAAAGAAATTAGCACAATAATATACACTATAAAAATCAAATTAAAATTTTAAATTTAAATAAATAACCTTTTTTTAAAGAATTTTAAGAAGAGAAATAAATAATAATAATTATATATACTAATTTATTTACAAAAATAAACATGATTAATAGTTTAATAATTTAATTACATATACATATTAGAAATATTTATTAATTATAATTAAACAAACATAATAAAATAAGAAATTACAATTTTAAAAGAAAATTAGGGTTTTTGAAAATAAATTAGGGTTTATAAAATAAATTAGGGTTTATAAAAAAATAATTAGGTTTTATATAAACATATTAGGGTTTTTTAATTTAATATCAATTTAATTATTAAATAATATATACATATAAATATTATTAAAATATAATATAAGTTTTTTTTTAAAAGAAAAATGATTTACATATATTATTTAGAAAATTATTTAAATTAATTTAGAGAATAATATGAAGAAATAATAAAAGAAATAAAAACAAGAAAAAACCAAAACCCAAAAAAGCAGGACCTGGGATTTGAACCCAGGTCCTTTACCTGAAAGATCAACAGCATGACCAATGGGCTAGCGCGCGCTGGCTGATAACCTATTGCATCCATTTGCTTTTGTTCTTGTCCTGGAAAACAAAATAAAATTGAACAAAAAAATGCCCTGAGGCTGGTTTCGAATCCAAGACATTGCCTTCACACACGCACACACTTACCACCACGCCATCAGTGCTACTCAAGAAATATAATCTAAACATTAATATATAATATAAAAACGATTTTGAAAATCCAGCTGCACGCGAAACTTCATCTTCTTCATTCAAATTACCTGCGAATTCTCCTTTGAATATTCCTGCGAATTTTCCTGCAAGTTTTTTAAACCAGAATCATATGTTTTTCAATCACCAAGCAAATCATAATATCAATTCAAATTCGAAGCCCAGATCAATTATAGGAGTCTTATAGGTCACAACCATGTTCTTAGATTTCATTTAGATGCCCTAAATGTTAGGTTCCCGAATTTGAGCTTCAAACCCTAATAATGGTGGATTTTGATACAGTCCATAAGAATCGAATTAAATCATCCAGAAAGCTTCTAAACATCACAACAAACACAAATCCATAGTTAGTTTTCATTATTAATGCGCAAATCATTCAAATCGAAAAAAATTAAAACATGAACAAGATGTATTCGGATTGATCATATGAGCATGGATTGGATGTGTTTGAGGGTTGGTTTTGACTCCTTGAAGTCCAAGGAACCTTCTTGTGTCTTTAAAATACCTTAGAACTCATTGTAATGTGGAAACCGAAAATTGGAATTGGATGAATTTTGTGAAGTTTGAAAGTGGTATTAGAGGCTGCAAAATCGTGAATAGTGTATTGCTTAATGTTGTTTATATAGGATACAATAAAATTAGGTCAAGAGCTTGATAATTCCTTTGGATATTTGGACCTTATGAGATTGAAAAATATTTGTTCTTAAAACTTGATTTATTTTGATCTAACATTGCTATGTTTGGATGATCTGATTTTAAATGATACCAGTCAAGTTTAAATGTTTTTTAAGACATTCTAGAAACCATCCTCTTTGGTATCATGTCCATTCTAGACATTCTTGATGATATTATAAAGTTTGGATGGCAATTTGGTGGGCTCATTTAGCAAAAATTGGTTTTAAGGCCTTATTTGCTCCATAAACTTCCCAAAAATTTCCCAACTTTGCAAGGACACAAATCCTTCAATTTTAATGCTAGGAGGGTGTTCTTGGACATTTTTGAAAGCTTAAAGAGTCCTCTAACCATCCTCTTTGGTATCATGTCCATATCTTTTTCCATTCTCAAGTTATGCTCTTTTGAAGTTGTTGACTTTTTGTTGACTTTTAAAAGGACCTGTAATGTCTTAGCTCATACCTTCCAAATGAAGCATTTTTGGGCTTGACTTGTGAGACACAAAGTTGTATAGAATTCAATTTCCTTCAAAATGAGCTTTGGATGGAAAAATTTTGATGAAGCATGTGAAAGTTATGGCTGGTCAAAGTTCAGTTGACTTTTCCTGTGAAAACCCTAATTTAGAAACTCCTGATTCTTGATGATCTAAAATCTCCTTGATGAATCATGATCAACCCTTACTCAAATGATGAGTTTTACTTCATATACTTGATGTTGGCAAAAAATCATGAAGTTTGACTTTGGTTTGACCACAGTTGACCTCAGTTTGAATTTTTAACTGCTTTGACTGATTTTAACCTATCTGATCATCTGACTGAGCAAAATCTTTTGGGAAAGTCTTGAAACTTGACATGGGGATGCTTGAACACATATAGGATGTTATGAAGCTCACTTGAAGTCTTGGAAGTCCATTTAGCCTAATTAAAGTCAAAACCCTAGTTTAGAATGCATTGCTTAGGAGGATGCATTGTCTGAGGGAATTGTCAAACTTCCTGACTAATTGTGAACTTTGTGAACCTTGGGAACCTCATGAGATGTCTTGTGAACCTTGTGTACCTTGTGAGCCTCTTAGTACACAATGAATTTTCTTGTGGAGGGCAAATTTTGGGGTGCAACATCTGCCCCTGTTCAATTTTCTGAAACCTGAGGGGTTAGATTGGTATATGTGCTAGTCGTGACCTAGAAGGTTGAAGGGGATTGAACACAAAAGCCCAAAAATTTGCACTCGTCGGTGCGTAAAGTAACACTGATGATTAATTGTATATGCTGGAGTGGGCTTGAAGATGCCACTTGGAAGAATTGGAGATGGGCTTAAAGATGCCATCCATAATATCAAAAGGTGACAATATTTTGTTGTTGATACTGGATATCAGCACTAGGTCTTCATATAGGCCGTCTCTGAATCGTTTATGCAACATAATTTTGAACTGTTGAATGGACCAGCAAAAATAAATCTTTGTGATGATTATCTCTTCTGGAAATATCTTGGATTAGGGAATGGATCTTTGTACAGACCGTTTGCCTGCTATTCAAGGGCCAAAAGAACGTCAGGATTAGTTCTTCTGAAAAATATCTTGAACCAGGGAATGGGTCTTTGTACAGACCGTTTTCCTGCTATTCAAGGGCCAAAAGAACGTCAGGATTAGTTCTTCTGAAAAATATCTTGAACCAGGGAATGGGTCTTTGTACAGACCGTTTGCCTGCTATTCAAGGGCCAAAAGAACGTCAGGATTAGTTCTTCTGAAAAATATCTTGAACCAGGGAATGGATCTTTGTACATACCGTTTGCCTACTATTCAAGGGCCAAAAGAACGTCAGGATTAGTTCTTCTGAAAAATATCTTGAACCAGGGAATGGATCCTTGTACAGACCGTTTGCCTGCTATTCAAGACCAGATAGATGAAATCTTCTGGAAGTATCCTGGATTAGGGAATGGATCTTCTTACAGACCGTTTACCTACTCTCCAAGGTCAAAAGAACGTCAGGATTAGTTCTTCTGAAAATATCCTGGATTAGGGAATGGATCTTCTTACAGACTGTTTACCTACTCTCCGAGGACAAAAGAGTGTCAGGATTAAATCTCCTGAAAATATCCTGAATTAGGGAATGGATCTTTGTACAGATCGTTTGCCTACACTCCGAGGACCAAAGAGTGTCAGGATTAAATCTCCTGAAAATATCCTGGATTAGGGAATGGATCTTTGTACAGACCGTTTGCCTACTCTCCGAGGAAATAGATTAAATCTTCTGAAAATATCTTGAACCAGGGAATGGATCTTTGTACAGACCGTTTGCCTGCTATTCAAGACTAGATAGATGAAATCTTCTAGAAATATCCTGGATTAGGGAATGGATCTTCTTACAGACCGTTTGCCTACTCTCCGAGGTCAAAAAAGTGTCAGGATCAAGTCTCTTGAAAATATCCTGGATTAGGGAATGGATCTTTGTACAGACTGTTTGCCTACTCTCCGAGGTCAAAAGAACGGCAGAATTTGTTCTTCTGAATAATATCTTGAACCAGGGAATGGATCTTTTTACAGACCGTTTGCCTGCTATTCAAGGGCCAAAAGAACGTCAGGATTTGTTCTTCTGAAAAATATCTTGAGCCAGGGAATGGATCTTTTTACAGACCGTTTGCCTGCTATTCAAGGGCCAAAAGAACGTCAGGATTTGTTCTTCTGAATAATGTCTTGAACCAGGGAATGGATCTTTTTACAGACCGTTTGCCTGCTATTCAAGGGCCAAAAGAACGTCAGGATTTGTTCTTCTGAATAATGTCTTGAACCAGGGAATGGATCTTTTTACAGACCGTTTTCCTGCTATTCAAGGGCCAACAAATTAAATCTTCTAAAAATGTCTTGAACCAGGGAATGGATCTTTGTACAGACCGTTTGCCTGCTATTCAAGACCAGATAGATGAAATCTTCTGGAAATATCCTGGATTAGGGAATGGATCTTCTTACAGACCGTTTGCCTACTCTCCGAGGACATCTTGAGTAATATATGGATCATTTCTGACCTGTTGTAAATTGTTGATGCTGTTTTATCTGTATATAACTATCCTGCAAGGAAAAGGTTAGTTTATGCAATATGTATGCATGTATAGTATGATGCATCTAAGTAAATGTATTATGCATTTATGGACATGTTACAGTATGATGTAAATGATGTATGTATGAATCATGCAGCCTGAAGCGTCTGGATATCTTTGTATAACAACTGATGGCTAGGGAAAATAAATCCCGATTCGTTGCTGAAGAATATGAGGAACTCGTTCCCGTCTCGTTTGATAGTATAGTATTCATAACTTCCCGTCTTCGTCCGTCGTACTTCTATTGAAGGAATAAGTTCCTGAGTATCCCGACTGAGGATAAAAGAGATGGACATAAATTCAAAGGGAGATGTAACTCGAAGTATCTATGATGATAGATTTGCCCTACTGGGGGATTTGTAGCTGTCTTGTGGGGATGAACCGGCGAAGCTTCGTTGAATTCCTTCCCTCATTCGTCCTTAGTAAATACTATTACTGCATTTTTATGTATTTCTGGTAAACATCAATCATATTAAGCATTTTATGCATTTCTGGTAAACATCAATCATATTCAAAAGCATACATACATTCAAACACAACCAATGGACGTTTCGCTTATGTAAATAGGGTAAAAGTAAATTTGGATTCAAAGATGAGATTTTATTTATATCACAAAGCAAGTTTGTACAAGGAGACAGAAATCCTAGTAAGAAGAATTTGTCATAAAATTTTACAAAACAAAGAAAATCAGCTATGTGGGAAACAATCCTATTGAGTTTCAATTCTACTATTGCCATTATCTTCAAGTATCTCATCTTCTGCTGTTGAGACGGAAACGATTGGATTGATCTTTATCTGTTCGAACTTGAATTAAGTAGCACAACTGGTTGGAGTTTACATGGGTGATCCAAACGAGACATAGTCATACGCTTTAATCCCTAACTTTTGCCTGGATTGCCCTTTCAGGTTTTCAATCCACCGGGATACCCTTTTTTGCCCAAGCCGCCTTTTCAGGTTTTCGACTTGTCGGGTGTACTTTTTTTTATATATATCCCTAATTTTTGCCCGAACCCTTTTGGTTCGTCGGGATGCCCTTATTTTTGCCTAGGCCAGTCAACCTAGCGGGTCTCTTTTTATGCGTAGTATTTTTTTAACTATGTCTGCGTTTACAGGTTGTGGGAAGTCTTCACCATCCATAGTAGTAAGCATCATGGCACCTCCTGAGAATACTGTTTTGACCACAAATGGTCCTTCATATGTAGGAGTCCACTTGCCCCTAGTATCACCCTGTGGTAGTATGATACGCTTGATTACCAAGTCACCAGCCTGATATACCTTTGGCTTAACCTTCTTATTAAAAGCTTTGATCATCCGTTTCTGGTACATCTGGCCATGACAGATAGCTGCTAACCTCTTCTCATCAATCAAATTTATCTGGTCAAGCCGAGTCTGAATCCACTCATCTTCATCCAAGCCTGCATCCTTCATAATTCTTAAGGAGGGAATCTGAACTTCAATGGGCAGAACTGCTTCCATACCATATACTAAGGAGAATGGGGTTACCCCTGTTGAAGTACGTATTGTAGTACGATAACCATGAAGAGCAAATGGTAACATCTCGTGCCAATCTTTATAAGTGACAGTCATCTTCTGTATAATCTTCTTAATATTTTTTATTAGCAGCTTCTACTGCCCCATTCATCTTTGGACGGTACGGAGAAGAGTTGTGATGCTTAATATTGAACTGCTTGCAGAGATCAGTAATCATAGTGTTGTTCAGATTAGAGCCATTGTCAGTGATAATCCTTTCAGGGATGCCATACCTACATATGAGATTATTCTTAATGAATCGAGCCACCACATTCTTAGTAACAGATGCAAATGAAGCTGCCTACACCCACTTTGTGAAGTAATCAATAGCAACCAGAATGAAACGATGCCCATTAGAAGCAGTAGGTTTAATCTCACCAATCATATCAATGCCCCACATGGCAAAAGGCCAAGGAGCAGTCAACACATTCAATGGTGATGGGGGTATATGGACTTTATCAGCATAGATTTGACACTTGTGACATGTTCTGGAATGTTGATAGCAATCAGCTTCCATAGAAGACCAATAGTAACCTGCTCTCAATATCTTCTTTGCCATAGTATGACCACTAGAATGAGTGCCAAAGATCCCATCATGCATGTCTTCCATACTCTCAGTTGCTTCCTTCTTATCCACACAACGAAGCAAAGTTGAATCATGATTGCGCTTGTAAAAAATTCCATTACTCAAAAAGAACTTAGCAGAAAACCTCCTCAGAAACTTTTTATCTTTAACAGATGCCCCTTCAGGGAACTCCTGAGCTTCAAGATATCTTTTCACTTCATAGAACCAAGGCTTCTCTTCTGCTTCTTCAGTGTCAATATCATTGCAGTATGCAGGCTTCTTAAATCTATCAATAGTAATCTTGGGAGCTTCATCATCCCAGCTAATTTCAAACATAGATGCCATGGTGGCTAATGCATCTGCCAACTGATTCTCTCTTCGTGGAATATGTCCAAAGGTAATCTCTTTGAAATGTGGGATTAAAGACAATACATACTCTCTGTAAGGAATGAGATTATCATGCTTGGTATCCCAATCTCCTTTGATCTGACTCACTACCAGGGCTGAATCTCCATACACGTCAAGGAACTGAATCTTCATATCAATGGCAGCTTTGATACCCAGGATACATGCCTCATACTCAGCCATGTTATTGGTACAATAGAAACAAAGTCTTGCAGTAATCGGGGTATGACAACCTTCAGGGGAACTGATCACAACATCAACACCATTACCAAGTGCATTAGAAGCTCCATCAAAAACCATAGTCCATCGAGATCCTTGTTCAGGTCCGTCATATTGTCCAGGTTCTTTAGTAATAATCATAATGTCTTCATCCGGGAACTCAAAACTCATTGACTGATAATCATCCACTGCTTGATGAGCCAAATGATCAGCTACAACACTTCCTTTAATGACCTTTTGAGTAGTGTACTGTATGTCATATTCTGTTAAGATCATTTGCCATCTCGCTATTCGTCCGGAGAGAGCAGGTTTCTCGAATATGTACTTGATTGGATCCATCTTTGAAATCAATAAGGTAGTATGAGTCAACATATACTGTCTTAGTCGGCGAGCAGCCCATGCCAAAGCGCAACAAGTTTTCTCGAGCAATGAGTATCTTGTTTCACACTCGGTAAACTTTTTGCTAAGGTAGTATATTGCCTGCTCTTTTCAACCAGACTCGTCATGTTGCCCCAACACACACCCCATTGAGTTATCTAACACTGTTAAATACATGATCAAGGGTCTTCCATCAACTGGTGGCATCAAGATTGGAGGTTCTAAAAGATATCTCTTGATTTCATCAAAGGCTGTTTGGAACTCATTATTCCATTCCATCACCTGATCTTTATTCAACAACTTGAAGATTGGCTCACAGGTAGCAGTTAACTGGGAAATAAATCTTGCAATGTAATTCAATCGTCCCAAGAAACCTCTAACTTCCTTCTCAGTACGGGGAGCTGGCATCTCTTGTATAGCTTTCACTTTTGCAGGATCTACTTCAATACCTTTTCCACTGACAATGAAACCCAGGAGTTTACCAGATCTAACTCCAAAAGTACACTTGTTTGGGTTCAATCTCAACTTGTACTTCTTCAACCTCTCAAACAACTTATGCAGATGATCAAGATGTTGCTCTTCATTCTGGGACCTGGCTATCATATCATCCACATATACTTCTATCTCATGATGAATCATATCATGAAACAAAGCCACCATAGCACGCTGATATGTTGCCCCGGCATTCTTCAAACCAAATGGCATCACTTTATAACAAAAAGTGCCCCACTGTGTAACAAATGTTGTCTTCTCCATATCTTCAGGTGCCATCTTGATTTGATTGTAACCAGAGAAACCATCCATGAAAGAGAATACTTTATGCTGAGCAGTGTTGTCTACCAGAACATCAATATGAGGAAGTGGAAAGTCATCTTTAGGGCTGGCCTTGTTCAAATCCTTGTAATCTACACACATACGTACCTTACCATCTTTCTTAGGTACCGGCACCACATTTGCAACCCATTGAGGATAAGAAGTCACAGCTAAGAACCCTGCATCAAACTGTTTCATCACCTCTGCTTTAATCTTCTATGATATTTCAGGACGCATGCAACGAACCTTTTGCTTCTTTGGACGACAATCTTCTTTTAATGGTAAACGGTGAACCACAATGTCTGTATCCAACCCTGGCATATCTTCATAGGACCAAGCAAAGATCTCCACATAATCATGTAACATCTGAATCAATCTGCTCTTAACACCATCCTCTAATTCAGCCCCTATCTTGACCTCTTTCCTGTTTTCTTCAGTTCCCAGATTCACAACTTCGTCTGGATCTTCATGTGGCTGTATAGCTTTCTCTTCTTGTTGTAACAACCTAGCAAGCTCTACAGGTACTTCACAATCTTCCTCCTTTCCATCTTCAGCTTGATAGATCGGATTCTCGAAATTATAATTGGCAATAGTAGAACTGTTATCAACAGGATCCAGAGTGGATGAGGATCTGCATTTTAGTGATATGGGTGTGTGTAAGAACACATAGCTGATAAAACAAACATAAAAAATAAAAGAAAGACAGGGAACACAATATTTACGAAAATGAAACGTCCACTGATTTTTATTGAATGAAGTATGCAAATGAAATGACATCCCGACACAAGCATACCATTGTGCCCCGGGTAAGGCACAAGGCTTAAGAGTTTAATTGTTCAAAAATTACAAACTTAAGAAATAACAACACAGTAATAGTATTTACTCCTGACTAAAGGAGATAGGAATAACATCTTCAGCTTTCCAATTATAGAGCCCAACACCCACAGTAGGAAAAATCCAGGCATCCAAATTGTAGTCTTCATCATAGTCACCCACAACATTGATCTGATATTTCATAATCCCTTGACTGGTGATACGAACAGCACGAGCACGACGAACAGCCTTCTGGGACTCTGCAGTGAAACCCAAACCAAATTTGTCAGACTTGTAAGGGATGTCAGGAAGCTGACCCCAAATAGTACAACCACCTTCATCCACCACAGCTCTAGCATCCTTGAGGGAGGCCATTGTAGGAGGTACTCTGGTGACCACAGGAACTTTCTTGACAACAGGAGGAGCTTCAAAATTAGGAACAACCCAAGGAACTACTTCAAACGTTTGACAGGGAGTTTCAACATATTCCCCTTCCACTTCAAGATATTTAAATGTGTTCACATGGCTAATCATATATCCTTCCTCTCCGTAAACAGTGACAACCTTTCCTTTTACCGGATATCTCAGCTTCTGATGTAAAGTAGAAGTCACAGCACCTGCCCCATGGATCCAGGGGCGCCCAAGAAAACAAGAATACGAAGGACGAATATCCATTACATAAAAGGTAGCATTGAAGACCTGAGAACCTACTTTTATTGGGAGATCAATTTCTCCATGCACCATTCTTCTCGAGCCATCAAAGGCTTTCACCACTATATTACTTGGTCTTAACACATCATCTTCAGGACTAAGTTTGTTCAGAATCTCTTTGGGTAACACATTCAGCGAAGAACCATTGTCTATTAACACATGTGACAGGGTAGTGCCCCTACATTCAATAGAAATATGTAGAGCCCTGTTATGATCCCTCTTGGTAGGATTTAAATCAGCATCGGAGAAACCTAACCCATTATCATAGATCAAGTGTGCAACACAATTTTCAAACTGGTCTACAGAAATCTCATTTGGTACGTGAGCAGTCTTCAAAATTTTTATCAAGGCTTTGGCATGAGCCTCAGAACACAATAGTAAAGACAACATGGAAATCTTGGAGGGAGTATGCCCCAATTGATCAACAACATCATAATCACTCTTGTGAATGATCTTCAGTACTTCTTCCATCTGCTTGGAAAGATCATCAGCAGTGGGCACATCAGTTTGTATAGGTTCAATAACAGGACCTTTGCCCCGAGCATCAGTAGTGGAGGTAGTAGTTGGAGTAACTGTATTCTTGGAGGTAACCAGAGGAGAGAAAACTCTTCCGCTTCGTGTGATCTTACTAGATCCGACAATATTATCAACATCAAGATTTTCATCAACAACAGGTGTCTCAGCTAGGGATTCCTGCTTAACACCATGAATATAAACATCGGAACCATAATGCCAAGGCATGGCTTTATCAGAAGTATACGGAATAGGACCAGGAGTGGTAATAATCATAGGAGCCACTCTAGCTTCAGCAATAGTCCTGATAGGGCCTTCAACAGTAATCTTAATTGGACCCTTATGAGTAATCTTGACAGGGCCTTTAGAAGTAATCCTCACTGACACTTTATCAACCATATCCACCTCTTCAACCTTCGCACCTTGAGTTATATGTTCAACCATACTCTCCACAGAAGGTGTCCTCTCAAACAATATGGTGTAATTGTCCATGAGACGTTGAATTCCGTCCTTCAACTTCCAGCAGCTATCCGGTTTATAAGCACAATATAAACAATCTTCATTACAACCTGGAAAGAACCTAGCTTGTACCAACTTCTTCTTAATAACAGATAATGGTGTAGTCACATCTGCAACTGAGGAAATATGTGAAACTTCATCAATGGCATTAACAGTCTTTTCATGATTTGGCATGGGAGCTGTAATCACATTTGGAGTACCAGGAGGGTCAAACTCAATTTCTCCAGCATCAATCATATCCTGGATCTTGTTCTTCAATATCCAGCAATTTTTGGTATCATGTCCCTGACAATTTGAATGATATGCACATCGTGCATTAGGATTGTACCTGGGAGAAGTAACATTGGGATTCTGAGGAGGGTCCTTCAAAGTGATGAGTTCACCCTACAACAAGTGTTGCAAGGCTTGGGCCAGTGACATGTTGAACTTGGTGAACTGTCTTCTAGGCCTTTGCTGATTGCCCTGTGGTGGCTCTGGTGTTGCAGGAGTAGGATTGGAGATATGAACCACACTCACAGATTGGTGCCTCCTATTACGATCAGGTTGACCATAAACAACATTTGACTCTTTCTTCCCACTAGAGGGCTTCTTTGCAGTACTTGATGAAGAAGCACCCACTTGTATCTTGCCACTCCTTATACCACTTTCTACGCGCTCTCCCGTCATTATCAGCTCAGTGAAGCCTAGATGATGAGCTTCCAATGAGATGACTATAAAAAGGACCATTCAACGTACTCATGAACATATCCACTAACTCCCTGTCAGTTAGAGGAGGTTGTACTCTTCCAGCCAAATCTCTCCACTTCTGGGCATACTCTTTGAAGTTTTCCTTAGCACCCATAAACATGTTTTGGAGTTGCATGCGAGTTGGTGCTAGATCAGCATTGTATTGATATTACCTATAGAAGGCCTCAGCAAGATCATTCCAATCACGGATGTTGACACTCTCCAATTGATATTACCATTCCAATTGAGCTCCAGACAAGCTTTCTTGGAAGAAATGGATCCACAACTTCTTATCAGCAGTATGGGGTTGGATCCTCCGGACATAGGACCTCAGATGCAGCTTGGGACACGAAACACCATCATACACTACAAAAGCAGGGACCTTGAAACCAATGGGTATAACCACTCCAGATATCAAACTCAGGTCTTCAAAATCCAGCCCAGAAGACTTTTGCAATTCCATAACATCCATTCTATCCACCAGCATCTTGAACTTATCTTCATTAGGATCATGATAGTAGTTAGCTTCAGAATCAGAATCCCTCATTGTATTATGGAGACTGCCTCCCTCTTTCTCAGACTCCTCAGACTCATAATCTTCAACCTGTTCCTTGGTCTTAACAAGACCTCTGAACCTTCTTCCCATGTTGATTAGGCCTCCTGACCTTCTAGTCTTCTTAGTCTTCTTGGCCAGCAGTGTCTTCAATTTATCCTGTCCCTTGGACAAGTTCAGGATCAGCTCTTGGAACTGTGCATTCTGTGCCTGGAGATCTTTGACTGTTTGTTCAAGAGCCATTTCTACTGAAATAAACAGCGAGGAGATAAGATACATACACATAAGAAACCCATGATGCAATGATATGGTGTATAAATATGTATGCAATGTTTTCAAGGAACGCATGATTTAAATTTGCTTAAACAATCAAGAAAGTAAACTTTTATTAGTAATAAATTTCTTTGCCCCTTGGGCTTACAAATAAAAAATGAAATAAATACAAAAGATGTGGTTTTAAGTCTCCCATGGACGTTTCCTCTTTGTGTTGAGGTATGAGTTGAGATTCCGCTCCTCGTGAAGTTGCTTTGTTAGCTCCAGGATTCTTTCTTGACTTGCTTTGTAATGAGTCT
The DNA here is from genome assembly GCA_963966055.1 of Lathyrus aphaca. NCBI lineage: Eukaryota > Viridiplantae > Streptophyta > Magnoliopsida > Fabales > Fabaceae > Lathyrus > Lathyrus aphaca. The sequence goes on along the minus strand of OZ014520.1, from coordinate 250,313,863 downwards.
CAAAAGTATCCCTTTGCTCCTTCAACTGGATCCAGGACCTCTGTAAGTCTTCCATGTTAGTGGGCATGTCTGGGTGAAGGATGGTATAAGAAGTATCCCCTTCAGCAACAGGCTCCATAGTAACTGGCAGGATGGCAGGATATGACATCATAAGAGTCTGAGCACGAGATCGCACCCATCTGAGATAAGCTTCCATAGGAATAGTGTACTTGGGCTCCAGAGTCTTGCTGTCAACCTTGTTCACTTTCCCCCATGCTCGTATGAACCTTTGACGATAACCTTGTAGATCGTTGTCGTAGTCAAACACAATACCCTGAATCAACATGTCATGAGGACCATCACTCCGAGTGTAACCAAACTGTCGTAAAGCTAAGGAAGGGTTGTAAGTAATGCCTCCTCTTATGCCTAGAAGTGGCACATTAGGAAACTCCCCACAACGGTCAATAATAGTAACATTCTCCATAGATCGGGAGCACCAATGAATATCTGTATGAGATAGTGACATAATTCTTTTAGACCACCTGAACCCTTGTTCATTCTTCATCACTGATCGAGGAAGGTGAGAAATAAACCACCTAGATAACAGAGGTATGCAGCACATCAGAGTTCCTCGTGCCTTCGTAGTACGCGTATGAAGAGAATGTAGGATGTCTCCAAGCAATGTAGGCACTGGATTATGAGTCAGAAATATGTTGATGGCGTGTACGTCTATGAACTGGTCTGGATTGGGGAACAATACTAAGCCATAGATCAACAGGGCTAAGATCTCCTCAAAAGCATCATAACTCATAGCCTTCAGGAACACTTGAGCTTTCTCCATCAATACCTTAGCAAGAATACCCTTAACTCCACTCCTTGTTTCTAGGACAATGTCTGATTTCTTCAAATGTAGGGCTGCAGCAATGACTTCAGGTTTAGGCTCTTTTTCTAAGCATGTGAAGGGTTTCTTATCAAGAATAGGTATACCCAGAAGCTTAGAGAACTCTTCCATTATAGGAACCAACTGATAATCGGGGAATGTGAAACAGTGATGTTTAGGATCAATAAACTGAAACAGAACACTCATCATGTCTTCATTGAATCCTGAAGTGACTAGATCCAATAGGTGACCATGCTTCTTGATGAATTGGGAGTTTTCAGAAACTTGAGAGACCAATTCTTTAAGCTTAGGAGGTATCCCTACAAAGTTGATCCAGATAGTATTCCTACGAGCAGAAGCCATGACCCAAAACAAAGAACAAAGATAAATCCTTTGGTCCTTAAAATGGTTAGTGAAAATGCTATGCTTATGATGCATGATGATGCTATGATGTTATGCTCAATCACAAACATGTGGCACACACAAACAAGTCACACCATATCCCTAGGTTTAAAGGCTTGCATGAGGTTTAAAGGTAAGTACCATCCCCTGAAGTTTAGTTGGTTCATCCTGTCCTACAAAAGTAACCAGGTTCTAAGGGATCTCAATATCATTGATCCGTCACAAGGGTGGTTGTTCAGTAGGCAACTTACTTGCCAACCAAAACCCTCCAATTTTAGAATCTCAATGAGCGTAGCATCGAGTATCAACCAACTTCAGTCTTCACCAAAGCCGGTTATCTCACTACTTTCTAAAGGCCAAGATGGGATAACCAGGGTTCTAAAAGTTAGTTAGTGTATTGACAACATATGGCAGCCTCATATTATCCTCAACTTGACTTAAGGAACATAAGCACCAACCAAGAAGTCACACTAACTATGGCCACCAGATCAACCATATCGGTATACGCCGTACAGTTTCCTTGGTCTATTGCTATTTACCTAAGATACACTAGATCCGGGTTAGGATCTTTCACACATAAGAGCACCCAACAGATAAGTATAAAGCAAACAAAGCAAACAATTTTAAAGTGATCTAATTCCTAAGGGTAACCCTCTTTTATTAAGTCCCCAGCAGAGTCGCCAGTTCTGTAACACGGTGGGAGAACTGACTTTAGTTAAATGTTGCGGATAGCAAGAGTCGCCACCGACTTTTATTTTATCCAAAAGGAAAGGGCATAAAAGAACAGGAAAGACCTTAAAAAGATTTTGAGTTCGGGGGGTAGGTTATATAAAGGGAAGGTGTTAGCACCCTTTATATCCATGGTTATCCATGGGCTCTTAGTTACTTAGCTCACTTTAAACTGTTTTGAGAAGTGTAGTGTGTGATTAAAAATTTTCTTAAGTAATTTATAATGATCCTTGTATGGATATATATAAAGACTTTGTTTTGAAAATTTGTTTGAAAATGTGAAGTGTAATGAAGTAATTTGATGAAAAGTGAGCAAGTACTTAAGAGGAACCTACCCTAGTTTGAATCTTTTCTGTTCTTAAATGTTCTTTCAATGGTAAGTCTATCCCTATTATTAAGGAATAGGTAGTCATTACCTTGGATGTTATGAGGGACAAGTGAAGGGACATCTGTGATTAGGCAACTGTAAGGTGTATTAGCAATTCGAAGGGACTTATCATCTTTCATTCGAAGGGATAAGATCATTTACGAAGGCAACCATGAAGGGAATTGATCTTATAATTCTTTAGAGGGACTAGATGATATTAATAAGAGAAGGGACTTTGCTTTATACACCTTACTTGACCTTTTATTTAGGCAACATGAGAGGTAACCCTTAAGAAGTGAGATGGCGATCCAAGATCGACTTACGTGTGTGCGTGTACAAGTTCAAATATTTTTATCTTATAATTAGTGATCTAAATTCAATTTTAAGATACAAACATGTTTGCACTCCCTAATTTACTAACCATAGCAATTTAAATAAATAACAAAAGTTCTACCATTATTACATAGTTTGCACAATTATATTATAATAAAACAATTTAAATAATAAGCATATAATAAATAAATAAAAGGTTAGTAATAATAAGAAAACAAATATAAGAGAAAAAAGAAATTAGCACAATAATATACACTATAAAAATCAAATTAAAATTTTAAATTTAAATAAATAACCTTTTTTTTAAGAATTTTAAGAAGAGAAATAAATAATAATAATTATATATACTAATTTATTTACAAAAATAAACATGATTAATAGTTTAATAATTTAATTATATATACATATTAGAAACATTTATTAATTATAATTAAACAAACATAATAAAATAAGAAATTACAATTATAAAAGAAAATTAGGGTTTTTGAAAATAAATTAGGGTTTATAAAATAAATTAGGGTTTATAAAAAAAATAATTAGGTTTTATATAAACATATTAGGGTTTTTTAATTTAATATCAATTTAATTATTAAATAATATATACATATAAATATTATTAAAATATAATATAAGTTTTTTTTAAAAGAAAAATGATTTACATATATTATTTAGAAAATTATTTAAATTAATTTAGAGAATAATATGAAGAAATAATAAAAGAAATAAAAACAAGAAAAAACCAAAACCCAAAAAAGCAGGACCTGGGATTTGAACCCAGGTCTTTACCTGAAAGATCAACAGCATGACCACTGGGCTAGCGCGTGCTGGCTGATAACCTAATGCATCCATTTGCTTTTGTTCTTGTCCTGGAAAACAAAATAAAATTGAACAAAAAAAATGCCCTGAGGCTGGTTTCGAACCCAAGACATTGCCTTCACACGCGCACACACTTACCACCACGCCATCAGTGCTACTCAAGAAATATAATATAAACATTAATATATAATATAAAAACGATTTTGAAAATCCAGCTGCGCGCGAAACTTCATCTTCTTCATTCAAATTACCTGCGAATTCTCCTTTGAATATTCCTGCGAATTTTCCTGCAAGTTTTTTAAACCAGAATCCTATGTTTTTCAATCACCAAACAAATCATAATATCAATTCAAATTCGAAGCCCAGATCAATTATAGGAGTCTTATAGGTCACAACCATATTCTTAGATTTCATTTAGATGCCCTAAATGCTAGGTTTCCGAATTTGAGCTTCAAACCCTAATAATGGTGGATTTTGATATAGTCCATAAGAATCGAATTAAATCATCCAGAAAGCTTCTAAACATCACAACAAACACAAATCCATAGTTAGTTTTCATTATTAATGCGCAAATCATTCAAATCGAAAAAAATTAAAACATGAACAAGGTGTATTCGGATTGATCATATGAGCATGGATTGGATGTGTTTGAGGGTTGGTTTCGACTCCTTGAAGTCCAAGGAACCTTCTTGTGTCTTTAAAATACCTTAGAACTCCTTGTAATGTGGAAACCGAAAATTGGAATTGGATGAATTTTGTGAAGTTTGAAAGTGGTATTAGAGGCTGCAAAATCGTGAATAGTGTATTGCTTAATGTTGTTTATATAGGATACAATAAAATTAGGTCAAGAGCTTGATAATTCCTTTGGATATTTGGACCTTATGAGATTGAAAAAGATTTGTTCTTAAAACTTGATTTATTTTGATCTAACATTTCTATGTTTGGATGATCTGATTTTAAATGATACCAGTCAAGTTTAAATGTTTTTTAAGACATTCTAGAAACCAAATCCTTTTCAAATATATAATTTTTATATTTTATTTCAATTTAAATTGTATTTTAATGAATAAAATTCAAATAAATATGAAATAAAAAATAAAAAATCAGAAAATAGGTGGGTTGGGTCGTGCTTGATGATATTATAAAGTTTGGATGGCAATTTGGTGGGCTCATTTAGCAAAAATTGGTTTTAAGGCCTTATTTGCTCCATAAACTTCCCAAAAATTTCCCAACTTTGCAAGGGCACAAATCCTTCAATTTTAATGCTAGGAGGGTGTTCTTGGACATTTTTGAAAGCTTAAAGAGTCCTCTAACCATCCTCTTTGGTATCATGTCCATATCTTTTTCCATTCTCAAGTTATGCTCTTTTGAAGTTGTTGACTTTTTGTTGACTTTTAAAAGGACCTGTAATGTCTTAGCTCATACCTTCCAAATGAAGCATTTTTGGGCTTGACTTGTGAGACAAAAAGTTGTATAGAATTCAATTTCCTTCAAAATGAGCTTTGGATGGAAAATTTTTGATGAAGCATGTGAAAGTTATGGCTGGTCAAAGTTCAGTTGACTTTTCCTGTGAAAACCCTAATTTAGAAACTCCTGATTCTTGATGATCTGAAATCTCCTTGATGAATCATGATCTACCCTTACTCAAATGATGAGTTTTACTTCATATACTTGATGTTGGCAAAAAATCATGAAGTTTGACTTTGGTTTGACCACAGTTGACCTCAGTTTGAATTTTTAACTGCTTTGACTGATTTTAACCTATCTGATCATCTGACTGAGCAAAATCTTTTGGGAAAGTCTTGAAACTTGACATGGGGATGCTTGAACACATATAGGATGTTATGAAGCTCACTTGAAGTCTTGGAAGTCCATTTAGCCTAATTAAAGTCAAAACCCTAGTTTAGAATGCATTGCTTAGGAGGATGCATTGTCTGAGGGAATTGTCAAACTTCCTGACTAATTGTGAACTTTGTGAACCTTGGAAACCTCATGAGATGTCTTGTGAACCTTGTGAACCTTGTGAGCCTCTTAGTACACAATGAATTTTCTTGTGGAGGGCAAATTTTGGGGTGCAACACTTATCTTCTTCAGTGAAGTAAGTAACTTAGTTCTCATGCTTCTTCCTCCTTTCATCTTGCTTCTCCTTGGTGGATTCCTTGAAGACTTCTCCTTTTAAGCCTCACAAACCCTAGGACTTCCAAGCATGATAACTTTCTAAGACTTATTAGTTTCCCTTAGACCTTTTTTTTTTCCTTTGAGTTCTCTTTGTGTCTCTTTTCTCATCTCATCATTAGAGACTAAACCTTTAAGGTTTTAGGACTTTGGAATGAGGGTTATGCATGCATTCTTCTCTTAGGATGGAGTGTATAACTTTAATCCTAAGTGTTAAACCCTTAATCTGTTTAAACCTCTTAATCAATCCACTTAATAATCACTAAGACATTAACTTGTAACTTGGGCCTTACATTAGGGTTCTAATTCTTCCTTATGGTTAAGAAGGATTAACCCTAGTATTTAATGGACAAGTCCCCCTCAAGTTGCCTTACAAATCATAAAACTCACTTCTTAATCTCATCCCTTAATTAAAATCCACTTAATAAAGGTTTGTTATATAATGACTTTAATCCCTAATCATGCATTAAGTTGAGGTATCTTCCTCAGCTTAAGTGTGCTAATCTATTATCCTTCTATTAGGATGGTGTAATGAGTTCACTAGTCCTTGATTATGGCTTAAACTCATTACTTAACACTAAACAAAAACCCAAAAACATCTGAATAATCACAAGTAGGTTAATGATCTTAATCCTACATCATCATGGTAATTAAGTTGAGATGCTTATCTCATACTTAAGTATTCTCATTATCCCTAATCAGGGAGGATATAATGAGTTTACAAGCTTTGATTTAGGCTTAAGCTCATTAACTTATGCAAAACACCAAAAACAATAAAAAAAACTGAAAACACAAAAACAAACAATAATCGTCTCCTTCGGGATTCTTTTCTCATCACACTCACTCACAAACGAGAACTTGCTTCTTCCGTCTAATGCAAGACATTTAGCACTCGAGCCAGACGAGTCATACACTTGAGCATAGACAAGTAAGCAGTTCACAGTCAATTTATATTTCAGTCTCTTTGAGTCAAACTACAGTGTTCTGACTTCCTCATTGCACGAGAGGATACGTAGGCATAACTTAACTGTTATCGAACAAAAGTCTCTATGTCTCCCCCTCTTTTAGCATTCTCTTTGAAGCCTCAATTCCTGAGCATTCACCTTTTGCACTGACACTTGTATATTCTTTTCCAGCTTTTGCACACAGATAGCACATACACTTACCCATTTTAACACAATCTTATAAGCGTGGATCCCGTTGAGTACGACGGAAAATCTGGGTGCTAATACCTTCCCAGGTTGTAACCAACCCCCTTACTCAGTTTCTCTAGTTCACGATCGTCTTATCCATATCTTTTCTAGGTTTATGCAGCATTACCTTTCCTTCGGGATAAAAATGCCTAGCTGACGACTCTATTCACTTCATTTCATTTCTCCTTTCACCGACCGTTTGTGCTTGTACCGGGATGCAAATCTTCGGGAGCGACAACAAGCAAGGGGGGGTGTACCTGCAAGGCGCTCCGATGCCAAAGTGAGTATACCCGGTACAAAAAGTGGTAAGAGAGAAAGTGTTTCCGACTACCTGGCCCTTTAATGAAAAAGGGTATTTATAGTGAGCCCCCAACATTGGACCAAGATTCTTCCTTGGGTTGGATTAGCTAGGCCCAAGGAAGAACTGTCAAGGTACGCGTAGTAGCGTGTAAGACCTAGCATGTGGTCCAGTCCTTGGTCCAACTGTCCCTATCTTTCAAGAGATAATGATTGACAGTTTGGTGGCGTGGCAGGTGATGGGGAGACGCGGTCTCCCCATCATCAGTCCAAGGGATATGGTGATTGAGTGCCCGACGCGCCAAGCACTTGCTCGGGAAGTTGTAAGTCTGCCCGACGATGTAGAAGACGTGGCCGACTGGATGGGCCTCTGCCCGACATGTTGGGCCATGGGATAGCGGTGTCCTCGAGGCCCAGTCTGGAACAGGAGCCCTCCAAGTCAAATCTCCAAGATGGAGTGATTAGTTTAGAGAAATAGAGTCGGGCACAGCCAACATGTCGAGTTAGGACATAGACCGTGGAGTGGGTCGGGGATACGGCCTCAGTCGCTACAGACAGATACAGGTACAAGGTCTCATTTTCTAGTGGTCGGGATAGGACCGGAGGTTCGGAGAGTACCCTTTTCAGGTGGAGTAGTGCCTGCTCACACTTTTCGGTCCACTCGAAGGTGGCATCTTTTCGTAATAGTTTGAAGAAAGGAAAGGCGTGTTGGGCGGACTTGGCGACGAAGCGAGATAAGGAAGCGAGCATACCGTTGAGTGATTGAATGGATTTCTTTGAATTTGGGGTTGGGAACTCTGAAAACGCCCGACATTTGTTGGGGTTAGCCTCAATCGTGCACTCGGTGAGATAGAAGCCGAGGAATTTACCTGTCCAGACACCGAAGGTGCATTTTTCAGGATTAAACCTCATTTTTCATTATCTCGCCTGCTCGAAAACCTTTCAGAGGTGTTGTGCATGTGTCGCTCCCGGGATCGCCCCCAATGGAAAGTTTGTAAAGCATCCTAGAAGAGTGAAGGAGACCTCCACTAGTCATTTCCCGTATAGCTTAAGGCTCGTGGCGCATTGTACACCTTTCCTTTATTAAGTGTTTTTAATTATCTTTTAAGATGAGAAGTGAGACTCAAGTTGTCAAAGGAAAACTTCTAAGGGAAACTAGACTTACCCTAAGTTAGTTGAATTTGAAGACGACCTATGGTTAGTGAGGTTTGAAATTAAATCTACCTAAGTGATACTAAACTAAAAATGCAAGTACAAGAGTTAATAGTGAACAATATGGTCCTCCTAAGTCATGGTGGGTAAAAAACGTGAATGAAACATAAAAGGGATGAAACGATGGATCGGGTGGGTCGATTGCGTGGTGCTAAGACGCACGACTTATGGTGTGAAACATACAAGGCTTGCTTTTGGTTGAATGGAGTGGAATGATGGTAATCGAGAGATCCTAAAGTCACATGCAATCTTTATTTATTTATTTGAAAATATACTCGACGTTGGATCGAGTCTTATTTATTTTTGAGCTTTTTGTTTTCTAACGATTTGTTTTATCTTTTCTATCCTAATTATAGAAACTATAAAAGCATACAAGTATTATACTATTACATCACAAAGCACACAAACATATTTGAGGCATAAAAAATATCCAAGTCCAATAGCAAGTCCTCGGAAAATACCTTGCACAAAAAGGAAATGGTTAGTAAATGAAATGAACATGAATATGCAATATGATGGAAATGAATTAAAATGACAAAAATATCAAAAGCCATGGAAAAAATGTGAAATAAATTCTCTAGGGTCTCTAACCTGATTATAACATTGTGTTACAAAATCTTTTAAAAATTCTAATTCTAACTATGGTAAATAGCCACTTAATTCTACCTAAAGTTCAATCACAAATTTGTACAAATCACATTACCAAAACAGTAGAAAAAATGTCCTAAAAAATACACCAAAAATATTCTAGGTACTTTAATTTGTCCTCTAATCATAGCAAAAAGAATGGGCAAAAACTGTTATGGGAGGTGGCAGAAATAAATTGTACAAAATTATGTGTTCATATAAGAATTCAATATAAAATCAATTAAATTAAAAATCGAAATTAAATTAAAAAATGATTAAATTTAGAAAGTAAAAATTGGGAAAACTTCTAAATTGAGTTAAAATCCTACTATAATTTTTGGGAATTTTTATTATTTGTTTTAGTACTTTTTTGTGAATTAAATTGAAATGGTGTTAAAACAAAAAATAAGAAAAGATAGAAAATAAAGGGGGGTAGAAATAGAAATATTTATTAGTTAAAAAGATAACTGGGCTTGCTTTGAGGGATGCAAATAGCAACTTCCGTTAGGCCCACACGCATAGAGCCCGCAGGTGTATATTACTTACAGTGGGAGTAACACGTGTGATTGAGATCCGGTGGTCTTACCGGACGGTGACACTTGTCACCGCCGGAATGGACCACCAAAGGGGATCTTATCTCTTCAACTTTGCATTAACGTGGGAAGTTAGGATTTTTATGAGTTTTTATGACTTTGTTTAGTTTTTAATGATACTAATTATGGAGATTATTCATGATTTTAATTCTTTTAATCCCAAAGATCAATATTAATTTATAATTAAAACAAACCAAAGTAAAAACTTCAGACTAAAAAAAAAACAAAACCTCTCACACTTGCTATCTCCCTTCACGCTAAACACTTCATCCTCTTCTTCCTAACCCTAGTCTTATGGCGGCGGCGGTTCATCCATGGGTTCCGATTCAAAAAACGTAAAATGCTACACACAACCTTAACCTTTCTCTCCTTTCTCATCCTAAATCCGACCTCAGATCAAAAAAAGCATCTACCATGGATTCCGAACAAATCTAAAGTCGCGACTATGAGTTTCGGAGTGAGATATACATACCTGGCGATACGGTTAAGATGAGAAGAGATACGATGAAGACGAAGACGAAGAGATTCGAAGGTATCGTCCCTCCCGCCACTCGTTCGCGATTCACTTTCTTTTTCTACCGATTCACTGTGTTCTCGAGCTTTGTTGTGACTTTGCATTTTATTGACGTTTGTAGATGATTATTGATGTTCGCGAGGATGTTGAAGACGATCGGTGGCGAGGCTGTGCAATGAAGGTGACGTTCGAAGGGCTTCGTTCACGGTATGTTTTTTTTCATATTCGTATATGCTCTTCTCTATGAAATGAGCGTTGTTATCTGCATCTGGATTCACGGGCTGCGTTGTATGAATCTTGTTGCAGCTTTACACGTATTATCTTGTTCTTGCGAACGGTTCTTTGCTCCTCTGGCGATCCTTGACTCTGAATCTTTTGTAGGTTAACGATGAGATTAATGAAAGATGAAGAGTGTTGGTTGAAGGTTGATGCAAATTGATGAAGAAGACGTTGCAGAAGAGAACTTCGCGGATCAAGTGTGAGCCACGGCTTTGACGAAGATGATTGATGATGAAACAATGTGATGCAGAGTCGAGATGAGATGCAGGGATTGAAGGCTTCGGTGGTGGATTCTCGCTTCCGACGGTGCTGCGAAGACGATTAAGGAGCGAACGGATATGACTCAGGTATACGTTTCTTACACGATCCAGATTTCGCTTTACGTTCTACATATGCGATTTTCCTCTTCTTGAGAATATAAAATTGTTGTTGTGATCCGTTGCTAATTGATGATCTTGGACTGTTTCTGGTTGTTGAAGGTTATGTGTGAAGGTAAGAGTTGTATGGAATGAATCGAATCTGAGAGTTTGGTAGCGTTGTTCATCCGTATTTGTAATTCCTCTTCTGATTACGAATTGTTCTGCTGCTTTGTGGTTGATGTGTGATGAAGATTCACGGAGTATGCTTCTTGCGTTGAAGATTGGAAAATCGATGATTTGGAAGAGACGAAAATCAGAGGACTTCTAGGTGAACTCACATTTCCTCTTCTATCTTGAATCCGTGATTGATGTCTTTGGAACTTGATTATGATTCATCAATCTTATTCTTCTCACTGCATACATGAATTGATGATTGAAGTCTCTTGATGATTGTAGGCTTGAGTTTGATGAAGATTTGTGATGTCTTACGATTGATGAAGAAGAAGGTGCGAAAGATTGAAGGTGAGATTGAGTTTTGATGAAGGTGCGAAAGTTTGATGAAGAAGAAGAAGAATTTCTATTGGTTTCTTGTTTCTGAAATTTTTGTGAGTTTTTGTGAATGGTTGTAAATAAAAATTCAGAATTGAAGATGATGGTTATGTTGAATCTTTGTTGCAGGGTTGGAGATTGATGGAAGTTGAAGGAGGATTGCAGAAGAAAATTCAGTGGATGAGGAGGAGTAAAGTTGCCAAAAAAAATCAGGTTGAAGAATGAGTTTTGAACAGAGTGAGAAGAGTGATTCCTCCCCCCCTTAACTGCTGCAAATCGGTCATTTTTATAGAAGATGAAGATCCTCACTAACCTTGAGGGTAAATTGGTAAATGTCCTCGGATTCGGTTATGAGTTCTGTTGATTCAGTTGGAAGTTTGTTAGTATTTTGTAACTGAACTATGTATGGAACCCTTGTATCAAAATTTTAGTAACTGAAATTTTGATGATCTCCTCTTCTTTATTTTCTGTAGTTTTCTGCTAGAGAATTTCCTATTATATCATGTAATCTTTTTTTTTTGAATTCTTTTGTAATGAAGTTTGAGGAAGAATTTCCAAGCTTAGGTGTTATTTTTTAGTTTCTAGTTTTTCCTTCTGAAGAAATGATACTAGAATTCACACGTAAAACCTACAGGTCATGGCGAGAAATGATCGGTCCCCATAAAGTAATACCAACTGTTCACTCCTTTTTTTTAGCGAGCATGTCATGGCGAGAGAAACAAAAAGAGAAAAACTGTAGGACACTTGAGATAATCACATAACACCTAGAGTTCATTAACTTCTTTTTGAACTTCCATGAACAAATTGTCTTATAAATCTTTGCTTTTGTATACCATCCAAATTTTAGAACTGATATTCCCATATACCCTTCCAAAACTAAGGTTCCTTGCAAATCTTGAATTTCCACATTGTAAAATTTCTTTTAAATTGCTTGACTTATGCATTCCTGATGATGTAAGAGTATGTACGTTGATGAAAAATTCACTAAGCCTTTTAACTATGTCATCATTGGATCTGCTCAAGAACTTGTGGACTAAAATCAGAAAGTGTAGAGGTCCCATGGGTTGACTTTGGTCAATGTTGACCAAAAAGTCAACGGATGGCCAACAAACGTATTTTGTTCCCTTCTTTCCTTTTTTTTTCTATTTTCTATTGTAATAAAAAAATACGACTCTTGACTTGCATTGTAAAAAAAAACTCCTTTTTCCACTTCGAATTTTGAATATCCACCTTGCATATGAACAACTTGAATTAATTTTGAATAGCTTGGATTAATCCTGAATTGGTGAATAAACTTGAATATGTGGATGATCTTGGAACAAATACGAGCCTGGGAGCCTCCCTCTACAATTATTTTCAACAAACCGATTTTATGCCCTTAATAAGTGTCATGGCACCTCGTCCAAACTGCACCCTTGGATTTCTGTAAATGGACTTAAAATAAACTTGTCCCTTTGAGAATGTTCCTTGAATGGACGTACGAATAATAGCTCACCCTTCATTTGTTAAACCAAAATCCACCATCCTCTTTAAGGATACTATAGCTCTGAACCCCAATGATATGATCTGAAAAAATGCAAATGAAATGCGAACCATAAGCCAATTAATAGTATTAAATAAGAGGGAAAATTTTAGGGTGTTACAGCATGGTCGACTTCTTCGTGCGACTTCACGATCATGTTGTCCATGTATACTTCGATCATGTCCCCAATCTCTCCTCGGAAGACCTTGTTCATCATCCGTTGGTATGTGGCCCCGGTGTTCCTTAGCCCGAAGGGCATTACATTGTAGTAGTAATTGCTCGTTGGGGTCATGAAGGTCGTGTGCCTCTTGTATGTGTCCAACATAGGGATTTGGTTGTATCCATTATATGCATCCATAAAAGACAAGAGTTTGAAACCTGCAAAGTTGTCAACCAGTTTATCTATGTTAGGTAGAGGAAAAACATCTTTGGGACAAGCCCTATTGAGATCAGTATATTCAATACACATACACCATTTTCCATTATTTTTCTTAACGAAGACTACATTAGAGAGCCAAGTTGTGTATTGGGCTTCAGAAATAAAACTTGCCTCTAAGAGGTCTTTTACAGCTCGCTCATCAGCCTCCACTTTCTTGGGAGACTGTTTGCGCCTACGATGTGTTACGGGCTTAATTTCCTAGTCTAAAGCTAACTGATGACAGGCGACCTCGGGGTCGAGCCCGGGCATCTCTGCAGCATTCCATGCGAAGAGGTTCGCGTTCTCCTTGAGGCAGATTGTGAGTTGCTCCCTTGTCTCTGCGGGAAGTCCAGTGTCTATCTTCACAACTCTGTCGGGGTTGTCGCCTAGGGGGATGAACTCAAATTCTCCGTCGGGGACCGACCGAAATGGGTCAGTCGGGGCTTGCCCATGGACGGGGTCCTGTGCTTTAGTGTCGTCCCCGCTGATGCAGCTGTCGAGGTCGATGGCGTTAATTCCCTGGGGGGAGGCTACTCTTCGACTCTAGGCTTTTTGCTATTCTTGGGGTTGATTATGTCCTATCCTTTTACTACAACGTCATAACATCTTCGAGTGGCCTCGATGTCACCGTGGATTGTGACTACACGGCCTAGTTTGGTGTAGTACTTCATTTTCAGATGGACAATGGAGGGACCGCTGTCAATTCGGCCAGAGTTGGGCGACCGAGGATACCGTTGTAGAGGGAGGGGCACTCAATCATCTGGAATTGGACTTTGACTTCCCTAGCTGTCTTTTGCTCTCCGAATGTGACGAGGAGTTCGACATACCCCCATGGTTTTGTGGTGGCTCCATTAAATCCTTGAAGGTCGGATCCGAAGTACAGGGATAGGTTAGTTCTGTCCAGCTTGAGAGTCTTGAATAGGTGGACATACATGATGTCCACTGAACTTCCTTGGTCGACCAAGATGCGTCGAATGTCAAAATGCGCCATTTTGGCCCTTATCAGTAATGGGATACTTGAATTAGGAGAGTCGCCCGGTGTCGCTCCCACCAAATGAGGCTAAGTCAAAAGGGGTACAGACACGAACGGTCGGCGAAAGAGGAAGGAAATGAATAGAGTCGCCAGCTAGGCATTTTTATCCCGAAGGAAAGGTAATGCTGCATAAACCTAGGAAAAGATATGGATAAGACGGTTGCGAACCAGAGAGACTGAGAAAGGGGGTTGGTTACAACCTGGGAAGGTATTAGCACCCAGACTGTCCGCCGTACTCGACGGGATCCACGCTTAAAAGATTTGTGTTTTAAAGGGGTAGTGTCAGTGCAATTTGTGTATCAAGGCTGGAAAGAATGCAAATGTCAGTGTAAAATAAATGTGAAGTGTATAAGAGAAGTGTCAGTGTAAGAAAGAGTGAAATGCTCATGATAATGAGGCTTAAAGAATAAGGCTAGAAAGAGGGGGAATATACAGAGACTTTTGTTCGATAACTATTAAGTTATGCCTACGTATCCTCTCGTGCAATGAGGAAGTCAGAACACCGTAGTTCGACTCAAAGAGACTGAAAGATAAATTGACTTGTGAACTGCTTGCTTGTCTATGCTCAAGTGTATGACCTGTCTGGCTCAGGTGCAAACTGTCTTGCATTAGACGGAAGAAGCAAGTTCTCGTTTATGAGTGAATGAGGTGAGAAAAGAATCCTGGAGGAGACGATTATTGTTTGTTTTTGTGTTTTCAGTCTTTTATTGTTTTTGAAAGTTTGTCATAAGTTAATGAGCTTAAGCCTAAACCAATGGGTTAGCAAACTCATCACATCCTCCCTCTGATTAGGGGTAATGAGAATACCTTAAGTGTGAAGTCAGCATCTCACACTTAATCACCCTGATGTAGGATTAAGATCATTAACCTACTTGTGATTATTTAGATGTTTTTTGGAGTTTTTGTTCGGTGTTAAGTAATGAGTTTAAGCCATAATCAAGGATTTAATGGACTCATTACACCATCCTAATAGAAGGATAATAGATGAGAGCATTGAAGCTGAGGAAGACTCCTCAACTTAATCCATGATTAGGGATTAACCTCATGACAAAACAAAGCCTTTATTAAAGTGGATTTTAGTTAATGATAAGATGAAGAAGTGTTTTTTATGATTTGTAAGACAGCTTGAGGGGGACTTGTCCATTAACACTAGGGTTAGTCCTTCTTAACCAATTAAGGAAGAATTAGAACCCTAATGCAAGGCCCAAGTTACAAGCTTGATGTCTTGGTGATTATTAGGTGTATTGATTAAAGGATTTAAACACATTAAGGGTTTAACTCTTAGGATTAAAGCTATACACTCCATCCTAATAGAAGGATGCAGGCATAAACTTAATCACAAAGCCTTAAAGCCTTTAGGGTTTAGTCTTTGATTATGAGATGAGAAGAGAAGACTCAAAGATGACACAAAGGTAAAACTAAGTGGGAGACTAATCAAGCCCTAATTGTTATCATGCTTGGAGATCCTAGGGTTAGTTAGGCTTAAGAGAGAAAGAATCTTCAAAGAGCCACCAAGGAGAGAAGCAGATGAAAGGAGAAGGAAGCAAAGAGAAGCAAAACAACTTGCTTCACTTAAGAAGGCAAGTTGCTTGAAGAAAGAAAGTGGGAGAGAGCATGAATGAGCAAGCTCACTCTAATACACATGCAAAAATGCAGCAAAGGAAGTATGAAAGAGATGAAAGAGATTATGAGGAGTGAAGACAAATTAACTCCTCAAACAACTTACCACCTGAAATGTTAGTATAAGAAATGAAATGCAATGCAAATGAGATAAAATGTGATGATGCAAACCAAAACCAGGAGCAAGATCATGAAGTTAATGATGCTAAGAGATGATACAATCATGAGGCAAGGCATGAGAATGATCAAACAAACATATGGATGCAAATGAGGCATGCATTGAACCATGGATGTTCATGAAAAGTTATGAAATGCAATGGACATATAACATGGCAAATGAAAGAGGCAATAATCAAACATGATTCTAATATGTCCTAAGATGTATTATGAATCATGTTGATGCACAAAATGTCATGGCAATTCATGGTATGCAAGCAAATGAGAAATGGATGCAAAGGAAGGCACAAATTAGGGTTTCATGCATCATACAAAGCAAAAGTCCAAAACCAGAAGCAAATGACATGATAAAAATTTGAAAATGCAATCAAAGATACCCTAGTCCTATACAAACTCACTGCCCAAAGGAGGGGATCCAACTCCTAACCTATTGAAAGTTATGAATTTCCTAAGATTGCTAGGGTTTTAAGGTACTTTGTCAAGAAAAATGCCAAACAAATTGAAAATGCAAGATCAAATCAAACCAATTTTATCCTATAAATTACATGCTATACAAGATGCAATGCAAAAAGAATCATCATCCAACTCTCAATGGTTAGGCAGAAAGGAATTTTTGAATTTTGACATAAAATATTGCCTTGAAATGAAATTAAATCCAATGAAAATGATCAAAAGGCATCAAGAACAAAAAAGAAATTTGGTTTGAGAGTTGGACAATGTTTCTAAATGTTTTTAAATGCTATGTGAATTTTTTTGTGATTTTTAAATACCTAAATGTATTTTTAATTAATTAATTTTCATTAACTAATTAAAAATAAACATTTAAATGATTTAAAAATAATTTTTAATGCAAAAAATAAAAATAAAAATATTTTTGTGTTCTGAAAATTCATAAAACCCTTGACAAAAATTTTCATAATTTTTTAATGATTTTAGCTATTTTAAAATAGATATGCAAAACAAATGAATAAAATATGAAATAAAAATAAATAAATGGGAAAGTATGCAGATCCAAAGGCTGTAGTTTGAATGAAACACGCGCGAATTGACTAGCGCGCAAATGGAAGGCTCAGATCATTTCTGGCAAAATTCAAATTTAATCCCAATTAATTAATTTAATAAATCAGGATTAGGGTTTAATGAAGGATCTGGTTCGTCCATTCGCGCGGGAGTCAACAAAAGTCCACAAGATCAAGGGTCCTAATTCAAACTTTGCCCTAAACGTAATTAAAGCCCTAATGACTTTCAGGTGGCCGGAGAAGACCTCCGGTCATCTTCTCCGGCCAGACCCTCACCTGAAAGTTGCCAACTTCTTCTCTAGGTTATTTCTGGAGCTCTAAAGCTCCAGATCAAACCTCCTAACCTCCCTGAATCTAAACCTACCCTCAAAACAAATTTCTATGACCTACAAAACAAGATTCGAATCAAAACTCAAAAATGGCAAAAGTTTCAGGCAACCAGTACACACTCAAATCTTAACCATTTCAAAAAGTAAAAACATCAGGATGATCAGCAAGGCATAAGGAACAATCTATGAACTTAAATTTTCATTTCTGGAAAAAAAGTTCTTGAGGTACCTGAGCTTGAGCTTTCTCAGTTTGCAACTTTCTGGCCAGCTCTTTGCTTCCAATCACCTCCAATGATCCCCCTGAGAAGTTTGCAAGGCTTGGTTGGAGTTTAAAATGGTTGGTTTGTGAGATTGATCAAGTTCTGTTCAGTGAGGGGTGAGAATCGTGATTTAGTTTGAGGAGGTTTCAGGGATGAATGAGGGTAGGGAAATGATCAGGGGAGTATGCTGAGTGATCCTATGGAGTTTGTTTTTATGTTTGATGCTTGTGTTGTGTGATTCGAAGCAAAATGCATAAAGGGAGGTTTTTGATAATGCTGGCTTGTGGGGGAGATCAGGATGAGTTGTGTGATGAAATGGCTTGCTTGAAGTGTGTTTGTAAAGTCTTGATTGGTCAGAATAGTTGGTGTGGCACTGTGGGATTGGTATGGGGTTTTTTGCAAAAAGTCAAGTCTAGGTGTACTTGAGGTATGGGCAAGTGTGAGGTTGTGATAGGGGCATGGTTGGGCTCAGCAGAGATCATGGAGTTCATGTGGATCAGATTCTATGAGCTGTAACAAGTAGAGGCATGGCTTCATGAGTTTTTGCAAGTTGGTATATCTTTGGCCCTTTTGGAAATTCATGAAGTTCAAGGCACCAAAATGCAATATTCTTGGGCCAATTCTGATCTTTAGAGGTCATGTGAGTATGTTGTAATGAGTTTGTGCACATTTGAAGTCTTTGGAATGCTTGATCATATCATTTTGCAAAATGCCTCCTTGGTACAAAACTTGAAATTATGTGATTTTGTCCAACTTTGACAAGCCATAACTTTTGATCCAAAATGATTTAGAATGAGTTCTTGTACTTTTTGAAAAGGGAATGATCCATTCTACAACTTTCATGAGCAAAGTTTTCTCATTTGAAGCTTTTTTGAATCAAAAAGAAAGGTTTGAAAAAGTTTCCCAAAATGGCAAGTTTCCATTACAAGTCATTTTCCCAAAAAGGCAACTTTGCAAATGGCTTGAAATTCTTCAATTTTGTAAACTTCTAACATCTTCTATGATCAAATAAAGATCATACATAATCAAAATGATGAAGAACATCCCTTGGTTGGGTCATTGGGGGCCTCAGATGCCCTGATTTTGCACTGACTTGCTTAAGAAGTCAACTCTTGATCAGATGCCTTCTTCATGGAATTTCTTCATGAAAATTGATATGCATGATCCCTATGACATATAGAGACCAATAGAAACAAGAATGACCAAAAATTTGGATTTATGGCCTTTGAAACCAAAACCCTAATCCTAGGTCATCTGTGCAGTTAAACCTGGCTCTGCTTCCATGCCTTTCTCAGTTCTTGTGATTTTTTGACTTTCTTGACTTTGTAAGGATACAATATGATGATTGAACATACATGGACCCCTTTGAAGTGATTGATGACCTTTGGAGTGGCTCAAATGGCTCTTGGATTGCTCAGATCACAAACCCTAGATGCAGATGACTTTGAACCAATGTAGTGAATCAAAAATGCAATATGAGATGCTATGATTGAACTTATGCATATGAAAAGGTCACAAGCCATGGTGTGAATGGGTGAGGGCAAATTTGGGGTGTTTACAGCTGCCCCTATTCAAGCACGAGTTAGCTGTGTAGAATGTAGGCAACGACTTAACAAGCAAACAAGATAACTTGTGGTTGAATACCAAAGACAGTCCAAAATTTGCACTCACAGAATGAAGAAGAAAAGGGATATAGATTGTAAAAGAAAACAAAGTATATTATAAAGTGCAGGCGACGGAGGACGACCATCGAGCAGAGGACGACTGCTAGGGAAAGAGTAATGACGGGGACGGCCGACACGCTGGGGATATAAGAGATTATGATGGGAACGACCATCAAATAAAGCTATAAGACTCTCTGGGGATTATGGGTAAAAACAGATGATGAGGTACGATCATCAAAGGTGAAGGACGATCACCTAGCAGGGGACGGCTGCTCTGTTGGGGATAAGATGAGGGACGGTCATCTAAGGTGAAGGACGATCACCTGGCGGGGTACGGCTGCCAAATGTACCACGACATAGGACGAATGCCGGATAGGAAAGATCGACGATGGGGACGGCCATCGGATAAACTGATGAAGGACGATCATCAAGAGGTGAAGGACGATCACCTAGCAGGGTACGGCTGCTCTGAAGGTATCATGACATAGGACGAATGTCAGATAACAAAATCAACGATGGGGGACGGCCATCGGATAAAATGATGAAGGACGATCATCAGGAGGTGAAGGACGATCACCTAGCAGGGGACGGATGCTAACTATCACGACATAGGACGAATGCCGGATAGAAAAGGGTATAGATTAAAGATGCAGACGAGCATCCCTAGGACTATGATACGGACGGGTATCAGGTAGAAACAAATGCTGACACATGTTCAGAGATGATGATACAGACGAGTACCAACTGGTTAACAAAGAACACAGACGAGTATTGATTCCGAGGGGACTCTTCTGGGGAATAGTAGACACAGACGAGTGTCTAAATTCAAGAAGACATGAGTGTTTGACACGTGTATGGATTAAGGATGCGGACGAGCATCCTTAAGACTATGATACGGACGAGTATCAGGTAGAAACAAACGCTGACGCATGTTCTGAGATGATGATACGGACGAGTATCAACTGGTTAACAAAGAACACGGACGAGTGTCGAATCTGAAGGGATATAAGCGGTGTATAAAAGATACGGACGAGTATCTGTAGGAGTAACAAGTATGAGTGGTGTACACGAGCGTTTAACTTGCTGGGGAGAGTATGACACGGATGAGTGTCAAAAGAGAAAGGTGTAATATAAACAGGTGTATGGTTTACAAAGTAACCATGCCGGGAAGGTGACATGAACGGGTGTCAGGGAATTGTATATATACATGTATCTGTGAGTGCAAAGAGGGCGCTTTGGCTTTCTACTGGGGATACGACACAGACGGGTGTCAGGATGTATCTGTATCTTTTAGGGAAAGTGCCTTGGCTCTCTGCCGGGGATTCCGGGGAGTTTTCTGTACACCATTGTTGGATTGCCAGTATTCACAAGTGCTTGATTCAGAACATGGCTCATGATTATGCAATATATTTGATTTTTGCCGGAATGCTCCGTTTTAGACGGAATGCTAAGCTCTGCGGGGAGAATATGATGCGAATGCTATGATTATGCAAAGATACCGATCCGGGATTCGGATCCCGTTGTTGTAGAGATCTCTGGCTGATCTGCTTGAAGTAGACATCTCAGCTGGGGATGAGATCATTGGTAGATCTGACATATGGGACTCTGCTCGGGGATATAGGTCACTGATAGACCTATCCTAGTAATGAGAGACCCAGCTGGGGTTTGTAGAAGCTTTCGTCACTCTGTTGTGAGATCTCCAGGCGTTGCTCTTCTGGATGGTGGCTGAAACTCTGTGGAGAGATGGTTCCTTGGCTTTCGTACTTGGCTGAGGAGGAATGATGACTGGGAACTCAGCTGGGGAGAAAGAATTTCCGGTGCTAATAAGGAGATAGACTGAGTAGATAATGATTTGCCAGCTTGCTGGGATGAAGCTTTCATGCCCCATGTTGTGCTTTGAATACCTGCAATCCTGAAAATCCAGAGAAATGCACAAGTAATCCCGAGGTATCCTTACCGGATTCCATCATAGGAGTTTATGCACTCCTGGGAGTGAGTATATTTCCTGCAAGCACGTATTTTTAGAAGAGAAGCATCTGTATTTATGCAATCAGTATCTTAAAGACATCGGACATTCTTGCAAATGAAAATAAAATGTACGAGACGAAACATGACTGAAAATCTGATTTTATTAATTCACGTGCCCTGAATTGGCAAGATACAGTCAAAGAAACAAATCCCCTAAAATGAGGAGATTGTTACAAATTGAGAAATAAAAGATGTTGGCAATGTTGATGACGCTTCAGGGAGCTTCCCTTTTGCTATGACTCGTATGACATTTGACGTTCTTCCCGTCTTGCTTTCTGAAGAAGGCTGATTCTGAAAGAAGCTTGAACCTCTCGAAGTTTACCAAGTTGTAAGTGATACAGATGAATTCAGAATACAGTTGTTCGCTTATTCCCTTATTTTGCATGGATCGCCCTTTCAGGTTTTCAATCCATCGGGATGCCCTTTTTTGCCTGAGTTGTCCAATGTGGCTTTTCAACTCAGCGGGTGTACATTTCTTTATTTATTTTCCCTTACTTTTGCCCGAGTCTTTTATTCTGTTTTTGACTCGCCGGGATGCCCTATTTTTGCCTGGACTTACATTCTGTTTTTATGTCCAGCGGGTCATTTTTATGCGAAGTATTTTTTAACTGCATCTGAATTCACAAGGGACGGGAAGTCTTCACCATCCATAGTGCTGAGCATCAGTGCTCCACCAGAGAAAACTTTCTTTACTACGAATGGCCCTTCATAATTTGGAGTCCACTTGCCCCTGTGGTCTGTATGAGGAGGGATGAGTCTTTTTAGCACAAGATCTCCTACTTGGTACTCTCGGAGTCTGACTTTCTGATCGAAGGCCTTCTTCATTCTTTTCTGATATAGCTGCCCATGACAAATTGCAGCCAATCTCTTCTCTTCAATCAGACTCAGTTGTTCGTATCAGGATCGGATCCATTCTGCTTCATTCAGTTTAACATCCATTAATACCCGTAAGGAGGGTAATTCAACTTCAACAGGTAGGACTGCTTCCATACCATACACAAGTTGATACGGTGTTGCCCCAGTGGATGTTCTGATTGACGTACGGTACCCATGCAATGCAAATGGTAGCATTTCATGCCAGTCTTTGTAGGTGACTACCATCTTCTGTACAATCTTCTTGATATTCTTATTAGCCGCCTCAACAATGCCATTCATCTTTGGCCTGTAAGGAGAAGAATTGTGGTGTTGGATCTTGAAGTCCCGGCACAGTTCTTCCATCATTTTGTTGTTTAAATTGGAAGCATTATCAGTAATGATTCGCTCGGGCACTCCATACCGACAGATGATGTCTCTCTTCAGAAATCGGACTACCACTTGCCTTGTAACATTTGCATAGGAAGCTGCTTCGACCCACTTGGTGAAATAGTCAATGGCAACCAGGATGAATCTGTGGCCATTTGAAGCAGTCGGTTCAATCTTGCCAATCATATCAATGCCCCACATGGCAAAGGGCCAGGGTGAAGACATCACATTCAAAGGATTGGGAGGTACATGCACCTTATCCGCATAAATTTGGCATTTATGGCACTTCCTGGCATAAGCACAACAGTCGGCATCCATTGTGATCCAGTAATAGCCTGATCTTAGCAACTTTTTAGCCATTGCATGCCCTCCAGCATGGGTACCAAAAGATCCTTCGTGCACCTCGTGCATCAACAAGTCTGCTTCTGTTCTATCAACGCATCTGAGGAGTACCATATCAAAGTTTCTCTTGTACAGGGAACCGTCAGTATTCAGGAAGAAACTACCAGCTAGCCTTCTTAATGTCTTCTTATCATTGGAAGATGCCCCAGGTGGGTATGTCTGATCCTCCAAGAAGCATTTGATATCATGGAACCAAGGCTTATCATCTTTAACAATATCTGCCGAGAACACATATGCTGGTCTATCAAGTCTGGACACTGAAATCCGAGGCACAAAGTTGGCAGCTTGAACTTTGATCATGGATGAAATGGTAGCCAGAGCATCTGCAAACTGATTCTCATCTCGAGGGATATACTCAAGCTTGACTGTTGTAAAGAAAGTCAATAACCTCCTTGTATAATCCATGTAAGGTATCAGATGATCCTGGTGTGTGTACCATTTGCCGTTGGTTTGATTGATTACCAGAGCTGAATCTCTGAATACGGTCAAAGTTTTGATCCTGAGGTCAATGGCTTCCTCAAGACCCATAATGCAAGCTTCGTATTCAGCTTCGTTGTTAGTGCAGTTAAAGGTGAGTTTTGCCGAGAAAGGCATGTGAACTCCTTTAGGTGTAATGAGTACTGCACCAACACCACGACCATTCATATTAACAGCCCCGTCAAACATCATAGTCCATTCTTCTCCTGGGTCAGGCCCTTCAGTGTGAACAGGCTCTTCATGATCTTTTGCTTTAATGAACATGATGTCTTCATCAGGGAAGTCGAATCTCATAGGCTGGTAATCATCAATAGGTTGCTCAACAAGATAATCAGACAGTACACTGCCCTTGATGGCTTTCTGAGAGGTGTATTGAATGTCATATTCTGTGAGAATCATTTTCCATCTTGCAACCCGTCCGGTAAGTGCTGGCTTCTCAAATATGTACTTAACTGGATCCATTTTTGAGATCAATAAAGTGGTGTGGGTCAACATATACTGCCTTAGTCGGCGAGCAGCCCACGCTAAAGCACAGCAAGTTTTCTCGAGCAGTGAATAACGTTGTTCATAGTCGGTAAACTTTTTGCTTAGGTAGTATATTGCATACTCTTTTCGACCAGACTCGTCATGCTGGCCCAGCACACACCCCATTGATTCTTCTAATACTGTCAAGTACATTATTAGAGGTCTTCCTTCAACTGGAGGCATAAGGATTGGAGGCTCTTGTAAGTATTCCTTGATTTTGTCAAAAGCCCTCTGGCAGTCTTCGTTCCACCTGACCGTTTGTTCTTTTCTTAACAGTTTGAACAAAGGCTCACATGTTGCAGTAAGGTGAGATATGAACCGTGAAATGTAGTTCAATCTACCTAGGAACCCCCGAACTTCTTTCTCAGTCTTCGGTGCAGGCATTTCTTGAATGGCTTTAACTTTGTCAGGGTCAACTTCAATCCCTTTTTCACTTACAATAAATCCCAACAACTTACCGGATCGCACCCCGAATGTGCACTTGTTGGGGTTTAACTTCAGTTGGTATTTCCTCAGACGCTTGAATAACTTCAACAGATTTACCAGGTGGTCTTCTTCTGTGAGGGACTTGGCAATCATGTCATCCACATAACATTCAATTTCTTTATGGATCATGTCATGGAATAATGTTACCATAGCCCGTTGATAAGTTGCACCAGCATTCTTCAGTCCGAATGGCATCACCTTATAACAGAATGTGCCCCAGGGTGTGATGAAGGTTATCTTCTCCATGTCTTCAGGCGACATTTTAATCTGATTGTATCCTGAAAATCCATCCATGAAGGAGAATACCGAGAACTGAGCCGTATTATCAACCAATACATCAATGTGAGGTAAAGGGAAATCATCTTTCGGGCTGGCTCTGTTCAGATCCCGGTAGTCCACACACATCCTCACCTTGCCATCTTTCTTAGGCACAGGTACAATATTAGCAACCCACGGCGGATATCTAGTTACAGCGAGGAACCCGGCGTCCCACTGCTTTTGTACCTCTTCTTTGATCTTCATTGCCATATCTGGGCGAGTACGGCGCAATTTCTGTTTTACCGGCGGGCAGTCTTCTTTCAAAGGCAGCTTGTGCATGACAATATCGGTGTCCAACCCTGGCATGTCCTGATAAGACCAAGCAAACACATCCACATATTCACGAAGAATGTCAATTAGTTGTTCCTTCACTGAGTCTTGTAGGCAGGCCCCGATCTTAACCTCTTTCACATCTTCTTCCGTACCAAGATTAACTGTTTTGACCTCCTCCTGATGAGGGGTGATAACCTTTTCCTCTTGCCTTAACAACCTGGCTAGCTCTTCAGGAAGCTCATAATCTTCTTCAACCCCTTCATCAACTTGATTGATTGGATTGTCAAAGTCATACAGAGTCATAGCTGTGTTGTTGGCGGTGCAGTCTGAAAGGCACTCTCTGCAAGGGTTTAGATTGTTCATTTTAGTGATCGATTTTAATCTTTTTTAGAAAAAGTGAAATAAAGTTATCATTTTGGAAAACATTGCCATTTTATTTTTGTACAAAAAGAAAAATGAAAAACAGTGAGCGGAAAAGAAAAAGACTCATTTGCAAAAGATGTCCGATATTCATTGATTGATCTGTTTGCACAAAATTACAAGATGGCCCGATTACAAAATGAGTCTTGGCATCTTGGGCAAGATGCAAGACTGATGCATGCTTAAAATATACAGGAAATAATAATTACTCTGCAGGAGTAACCCTTATAATTTCCTGGGAAGACTAGTTTGAGACATGGCTCCCCGGGGTCCTTGGACGTATCCAGCTCTCCAGGTTGCGGTCATCTTCCGACTCATCTTCCAAGATGTTCACTGCATCCGGGGTGAGCATCCCCCCGCTGACAAAATTGGGCTTCTTAGCAGCCTCTGATTGATCTTGTTGAGTTGGTTTGTAACCCAACCCAAATCTGTCCTCCTCCTTCTCCACAGGTAGCAGTTTGCCCCAGCCTTGGGCAGTACCCTCTTCAACAACCTTCCTGGCTTGCTGATAAGATGTCATGGAGGTTCCCAGTACAGCAGATGCTTCATTAATGTTCAGGGCCTCAAACC
Organism: Lathyrus aphaca; assembly: GCA_963966055.1. Classification (NCBI taxonomy): domain Eukaryota; kingdom Viridiplantae; phylum Streptophyta; class Magnoliopsida; order Fabales; family Fabaceae; genus Lathyrus; species Lathyrus aphaca. Next base: position 250,287,776 of record OZ014520.1, on the reverse strand, counting down.
CCTGGCTCATGGTTTCATGGATCTCTCCATCCATCTCAATGTATTTATACGTAGCCAGATGGCTAACAAAGATGTCTTCTTCCCCACAGATGGTGATGATCTGGCCTTCCCACTCGAATTTCAGCTTCTGGTGAAGGGTAGACGTAACAGCGCCAGCGACATGGATCCAAGGTCTACCCAACAAACAGCTGTAGGCCGGCTGAATGTCCATCACATAGAAGGTAATTTTGAAGGTCTGCGGGCCAATCATCACAGGCAGATCAATCTCCCCAAGCACTGATCTTTTAGAGCCATCAAAAGCTCTTACCACCAAATTACTTGGACGCAGTGCCAAGCCATCATACTCCAGCTTCACCAAGGCTTTCTTTGGTAGAACATTGAGTGAAGACCCGGTGTCCACCAGTACATGAGATAGAACAGCACCCTTGCATTCTAGAGTGATATGTAAAGCCTTGTTGTGGTTACGTCCCTCAGTTGTTATGTCAGCATTGGTAAAGCCTAGTCCATGACTGGTGTTGACATTTTCCACCACGGTTTCTAGCTGATTAACAGTGATCTCCTCTGGCACGTATGCTGCGTGCAAGACTTTCAGTAATGCATTCCTGTGAGCTTCAGAACACATTAACAGGGATAATATGGATATCTTTGAGGGAGTTTGGTGAAGCTGATCCACCACCTTGTAATCACTTCTCTTTATAATTCTCATAAACTCGTTTACATCTTGCTCAAAAGATGTCTTCTGAGTTTCTTTGATGATTGGTTCTTCAGGCACCACACTCTTCCCATTTGCTTTTGCAGCAGCTTCTGCTTCGGCATTAGGTCTTTGCAATTGTGAGGCAAAAAGGCGTCCGCTTCTGGTGAAGCCTCCGCCTCCCCCAACATTATCAATCTGTGGAGAAGAAGTTGAAGAATCCAAAGTGATTTTCTCTCCGTTGCAGTAGAGATCAGAGCCATAATGCCAAGGTATGGCATTACTGCTTTCATATGGAATTGGTCCAGGCACTGTGATGGTAACTGGACTGACTGCAGCAGAGGAGGGTACTGAAATGGTGTGCGGATCGTAGTAAATGGTGACTAGTGATCTGGCAGGAGATGCCACTGTTTGTTGTTGAAAGTTGTTATTTGGAGGAACATTTGATGGATCATAGTAAATGGTGACTGCTGAGATATCTTCACCAATTTCTGCTGGCGTTGTAGGAGATCCTGCTGAATAAATGGGTGCTGATGTTGTAGAAGAAATGGTTGTTGACATCTGGTTTGCTGAAGTGATGGACGGAGCCATTGTTGATGATATTGATGAATTGGTCGGAATGATTGTTGTTGCAGTTGTAGAAGAGTCAGGAATTGTTGTCAAAGGGATTGCTGGATTTGTAGGCACCGTTGTTGTGATCTGGAGTATACCACTTTTGATAAGATCATATATGCCGCTTCTCAAGTTATCACACCCATTGATTGAAATGTTGCAATAACCACAACCGAGCTCACACCCGGGGAACATCTGGCATTCTAGGAGTTGAGCTTTAATTTCGACCAGAGGTGTCCGAATCTGTCCAACACTGGTGATTAAGAAAGATGGCTTGTCTTCCTCAATGGCATTAATTCTTGGCCCTCCATGATTGGGCATGGGATTCTTGGTGACACTTGGAGGGGGTGCAAAGTTGAGGGCCTTAGAATCCACCAGATCTTGTACCTTCATTTGTAAAGCTCTGCACTTCTCCGTATTGTGGCCAGGTGCATTGGAGTGGAACGCACATTTGGCGTTGACATCATAATTTCTTGGCAAATTAGAGGGATCTGGTGGTGCCAATGTCCTTAATTCAACCAAGTTGAGTTTCAGGAGTTGTGGCAATAAGGCAGCATAAGGCATAGGGATAGGGTCAATCACCCTATTTGCCTGTGATGGTCTTTGCTGAAAGGGTCTTTGCTGTTGATTGTTGTTGTTGTTGTTGTAGGTTCTTTGTGGCGGATATTGAACTTGCTGCTGATAATGTGGTTGTTGTTGTGGTTGATATGCTGGTTGCTGAGGAATCGGAGCTGGAATAGTGACAGCTGCCACTGACCTATGAACATACTGAGGTCTGCCTCTGTTGGCATGAATGGCATTTGTCTCACCGGTTCTTCTAGGTCCCACAAAAGGCTTTCTGGGGTTACTTGACGAACTTGCACCATTATCAGAAATCTTACCCATCTTCAGAAGGCTTTCAATTCTTTCCCCGGCTATAACTACGTCTGCGAAGCTGGTGGAAGAGAAGGCAGCTAGCTTATCAATATATGTTCCTTGCAGGGTATTCATGAACATGTCGGCCATTTCTCTTTCCGAAATGGGTGGATGGACAGCAGCAGCAAGCTGTCTCCACCTCTGGGCATACTCCCTGAAGCTTTCTCTGGAGGACTGAGACATTCCCATCAGAAGGGTTCTGTTAGGAGCCATATCCAAATTGTATTGGTACTGCTTGATGAAAGCTTCAGCTAGGTCCTTCCAGCATCTGATAGTAGCTCTGGTCAAGTGAGAGTACCACTCCCTTGAAGCCCCAGTCAAACTGTTTTCAAAGTAAAACATCCACAGTTTTTCATCCATGGTGTATGCCTTAAGCCTTCCCAGAAAAGACTGCAAGTGAGTTCGTGGACAGGAAGTTCCGTTGTACTTCTCGAAGCACGGGGGTTTAAACTTGTGGGGAATCCTTACCCCATCCACTAACCCCATATCCATGACATCAAAATCTAGGGAATTTTGAGACTCCAGAGATATCAACTTCTCAGCAATTTCATCAATCCTCCTATCATAGACTTCATCCCCAGCTCCCATTACAGTAAATTGCTCCTCTTGGGGGTCTTCTTGTAAGATCCTTCCTCCAGTAGTATTTCCTTGCACATTACCCGAGATGTTGACTTCCGGATGTAGATGAGGCCCATATACTGGTGGATTAACATGAGGCTGACCCCTCTCATTGTTACTTGTTCCTCCGGTTCCCAGATGGGGTTCTTCCGGGGTTTGTCTTTCTACCAATGCCCTTAACCTCTCTTGACTTTGAGCCAAGCCATTCATTACTTCCATGAATTGGGTCATTTGGTTTCTCATCTCCAGCCTTTCATTAGCCATCTGATTTCTGACCTCTGTCAGATCTTGCTGTACTTGATCCATTTGGATACCAGGAAGGTTGTTGCGGGTAGGATACCGGTGCAGACGGTTGAAAGGGAACACCCGACGGCGAGCAATAGTTCCTGAACCACAACAGAGTTAGAAACAAACAAAACAAAAACCTACAAAACAAAACAAAAGTTAGCATGCAATGCAGTATGCTTATTTATTTTCCAAGGTATCCGGCTTGGCTCTTGGTTTTGACCTTTCCAGACCCCGAGGAAGATGCTTTGATGTTGCTTGAGAGAAGAAAACTCAGTGAAATAAACTGACAAATATATTACAAACAGTGGATCATACATAGTTTGTTTTTACAACATATGCCCCTGAGGGGTCAAAATACAACATAAAAGAAAAGTACATCAAATGGAAATAACAACAAGCAAAGTAGTCAAACATCGAGTCCAAACTCATCCTCCTTAACCTCCTTCAAAAGTGCTTCAGTTACAGGACCAGCCGGATGCTCTGTGATGTTCCTGATAAGAAGGTTTCTGGTGGCAATAGCAGTGGTCAGCTTCTTGTGTCTGTCCTGGTCCTTTGACCTCTTCACACCAGCCCTAAGCTTCAATTCCGAAATTTCCTTCTGGGCTGCCAGCAAAGCTTCCTGTTGCTTCTTTTCATTAGCCTCCAACTGCTCAATCCTAGCTTGAGTCCTCTTATCTTCTTGAGTGCGAGCTTCAGTGATCCTGACCCACCTAGCTTGACTTTCCTCTAGATAGAGATCAGTCCTAGCCTTCTGAAACTGGGCCTCTTTACAGGCATTCTTCAATATTTGTTCTCCAGCTCTTGATTTCTTGATGTAGTCTTCTGCTTTCTCAATCTTGGCCAGATGTTCTACCTTAAGCTTCTCCAACCTCTCAATATCTAGACGACCATCACTCCTCTCCCAGAGGGTCTTCTTCAGAGCTTGAGACAGATTCTCATTCCTTTCCTTCAGCTTCTCAAATTCTTCCAGGCTGACAGTAGCTGGAGGTGGTACTGTGGATGGTCCAGGTGCATCCTCAATGGTGAAAGGCATCCTAGAAATCTGAGCTCTAGCATGGGACCATTCATAATACTGAGATGAGGCCATATTATTGCATCTCCCAAGAATGGCCATCCCCTTTGTCTGGATGTTGTCCCAAGCCCAGGATGCTTGTCTGACAACAGCTAGATTAGGCTTTATCTCACAATACAAGGTCTCAGCCAAGTCCTGCACTCTAGGAGGGTGAACCAAAGCATAGCCCAATTGTCTCTTGAACAGCAAAGGATTGTAATTGATGCATCCCTTCACTCCCACTAGAGGTACATTGGAGTACTGTCCACAGCTAGTAATCATGTCCCTGCCTTTAGTGCTCTGGGTGCACCATCTGATGTCATCTGAAGTCAAAGCAATAAGTCTTTTAGCCCAATTCTTCTGTTGGTGAGGGTTCAAGAAGGCATCAGTCTTGGGTAAGTGTTTAAGCAGCCAAGTGTGAAATAGAGGAGCACAGCATCTCACCAACTTCCCTCTCTGCTTCTCATTCCTTTGGTGAACAGAATAATAGAAATCCCCTAGTAAGGTGGGCACTGGGTTCCTCAAAAGGAAGAGATGAATGGCACTCTTACTGATAAACTTGGGCTCATCTGCAAATAGTATAACCCCATATATACTGAGGGCTAACAATGCACAAACTGCCTTCCATTCTCCCAAAGAGGCCCTCAGGATGGCCTGAGAAATCAAGAAGTCTAAGTGCAAACCAGGGATTCCAGCCTTTGTTGTCATGTTCTGCTCAATCAATACAGGCTCTAAATACAGTGCTTTTGCCACTTCTCCATTGCTGGGAGAAGTCATCTAAGGGTTTAAGGGGACACCACCCCTGACAGGTACTCCAATCAATGATGAGAACTCCTCCAGCAGAGGTCCTAACTGAAAGTTCAGGAAAGTGAAGCATCTCAAAGGAGGGTCATAAAACTGTAGGCAGGTGTGGATCAAACTCCTCGGAGAAGGATCCAGGTCCATAACCATATCAAGGATGCCTCCATAATGCTCTCTGAATAATGGGATGTGGTCTGGAGTGATAAGTGCCTGGACCTGCCTGATGCCAGTCAGCACAGGCTCAAAGAAATGATATGAAATGTTGTTCTTCTTGGGTGCCATGACTGCTGATGAAGAGCTGAAAACAAATGCTGATGATGAAGACTGATACTGGAGGTGAGCCCCTGATAGGCTGAGGCTGGGGATAAAAGTGGATGAAGCAAGCAACTGATGAAGATAGCTGAAGCAGATAGCTGATGAACAGGGGTCTAAGCAGATGAAGGGGTCAAAACCAAGCCAGATATAGTATGGATACCCTGAAAAACAAATAAACAAATGTTAAATGATGCAGTGATGAGTATGCAAATGATATGCAAGGGTTTATGATCAAACTGGATCTGATTACTGTCTTGATATAAAGGTCCAGGTATGTTCAAGAAGTCCAGATGGAGGTTCAAAAATCCAGTAACCAAGGTGGGGGACTCAAATAAAGAGTCACATGTCCAGGGTTAAATCACAAGAATTGTCCAAAGTGAAGCATTCTTAAACACAATAAGTAACAGGGTATGATGTGGCCAATGGTACCTGCAAACCTGTAAACAGCCCAACCCCCTCACAGGTAGTGTTCTAAAATAAGGATCCTCATACTTGGATTAGTTATGAGAAGTGTAAACACTTCTAACCCGGAGGTACAGTGTTTACAATAACCATAAAAGATCCTCCTCTAATTCACCTTAGTTTCTGAAGGTCATAATAAAGGTCATCCAGACTTAGCAGGCTTCCCAGATAGCCCTAGCACTACAGGAAATCTGTAGCACAGAGTTCTCAAGAAGAAACCCACATCTGAACCGTGTTTCATATTCCCGCACCAGACCGAAATGGAATGGGAAAGAACATGAACCACTCTAGCCTAGGTGTCACTCAGGTCCCACGTATAGGACCTTAAACTCTCAGCAGAACCCCACCCACCAAGACAAAAACCAGATCCAGCCAGATAACAGTATGACAGTATGATGTATAAAAATGTAAAGAAAGCAATAAATAACTGTACATAAAGCAGTAAATAAAGCAAATATATAAACACAATTAGCACATAACACCCCAGTAAACACAAATCAAACAAGCGCTAGGAGGAACCCACAAAAAGAACCAGAAGCCCTGGTTGCAGTATAAGGGTCCCCAGCAGAGTCGCCAAGCTGTCGCTCCCACCAAATGAGGCTAAGTCAAAAGGGGTACAAACGCGAACGGTCGGCGAAAGAGGAAGGAAATGAATAGAGTCTCCAGCTAGGCATTTTTATCCCGAAGGAAAGGTAATGCTGCATAAACCTAGGAAAAGATATGGATAAGACGGTTGCGAACCAGAGAGACTGAGAAAGGGGGTTGGTTACAACCTGGGAAGGTATTAGCACCCAGATTGTCCGCCGTACTCGACGGGATCCACGCTTAAAAGATTTGTGTTTTAAAGGGGTAGTGTCAGTGCAATTTGTGTATCAAGGCTGGAAAGAATGCAAATGTCAGTGTAAAATAAATGTGAAGTGTATAAGAGAAGTGTCAATGTAAGAAAGAGTGAAATGCTCATGATAATGAGGCTTAAAGAATAAGGCTAGAAAGAGGGGGAATATACAGAGACTTTTGTTCGATAACTATTAAGTTATGCCTACGTATCCTCTCGTGCAATGAGGAAGTCAGAACACCGTAGTTCGACTCAAAGAGACTGAAAGATAAATTGACTTGTGAACTGCTTGCTTGTCTATGCTCAAGTGTATGACCTGTCTGGCTCAGGTGCAAACTGTCTTGCATTAGACGGAAGAAGCAAGTTCTCGTTTATGAGTGAATGAGGTGAGAAAAGAATCCTGGAGGAGACGATTATTGTTTGTTTTTGTGTTTTCAGTCTTTTATTGTTTTTGAAAGTTTGTCATAAGTTAATGAGCTTAAGCCTAAACCAATGGGTTAGCAAACTCATCACATCCTCCCTCTGATTAGGGGTAATGAGAATACCTTAAGTGTGAAGTCAGCATCTCACACTTAATCACCCTGATGTAGGATTAAGATCATTAACCTACTTGTGATTATTTAGATGTTTTTTGGAGTTTTTGTTCGGTGTTAAGTAATGAGTTTAAGCCATAATCAAGGATTTAATGGACTCATTACACCATCCTAATAGAAGGATAATAGATGAGAGCATTGAAGCTGAGGAAGACTCCTCAACTTAATCCATGATTAGGGATTAACCTCATGACAAAACAAAGCCTTTATTAAAGTGGATTTTAGTTAATGATAAGATTAAGAAGTGTTTTTTATGATTTGTAAGACAGCTTGAGGGGGACTTGTCCATTAACACTAGGGTTAGTCCTTCTTAACCAATTAAGGAAGAATTAGAACCCTAATGCAAGGCCCAAGTTACAAGCTTGATGTCTTGGTGATTATTAGGTGTATTGATTAAAGGATTTAAACACATTAAGGGTTTAACTCTTAGGATTAAAGCTATACACTCCATCCTAATAGAAGGATGCAGGCATAAACTTAATCACAAAGCCTTAAATCCTTTAGGGTTTAGTCTTTGATTATGAGATGAGAAGAGAAGACTCAAAGATGACACAAAGGTAAAACTAAGTGGGAGACTAATCAAGCCCTAATTGTTATCATGCTTGGAGATCCTAGGGTTAGTTAGGCTTAAGAGAGAAAGAATCTTCAAAGAGCCACCAAGGAGAGAAGCAGATGAAAAGAGAAGGAAGCAAAGAGAAGCAAAACAACTTGCTTCACTTAAGAAGGCAAGTTGCTTGAAGAAAGAAAGTGGGAGAGAGCATGAATGAGCAAGCTCACTCTAATACACATGCAAAAATGCAGAAAAGGAATTATGAAAGAGATGAAAGAGATTATGAGGAGTGAAGGCAAATTCACTCCTCAAACAACTTACCACCTGAAATGTTAGTATAAGAAATGAAATGCAATGCAAATGAGATAAAATGTGATGATGCAAACCAAAACCAGGAGCAAGATCATGAAGTTAATGATGCTAAGAGATGATACAATCATGAGGCAAGGCATGAGAATGATCAAACAAACATATGGATGCAAATGAGGCATGCATTGAACCATGGATGTTCATGAAAAGTTATGAAATGCAATGGACATATAACATGGCAAATGAAAGATGCAATAATCAAACATGATTCTAATATGTCCTAAGATGTATTATGAATCATGTTGATGCACAAAATGTCATGGCAATTCATGGTATGCAAGCAAATGAGAAATGGATGCAAAGGAAGGCACAAATTAGGGTTTCATGCATCATACAAAGCAAAAGTCCAAAACCAGAAGCAAATGACATGATAAAAATTTGAAAATGCAATCAAAGATACCCTAGTCCTATACAAACTCACTGCCCAAAGGAGGGGATCCAACTCCTAACCTATTGAAAGTTATGAATTTCCTAAGATTGCTAGGGTTTTAAGGTACTTTGTCAAGAAAAATGCCAAACAAATTGAAAATGCAAGATCAAATCAAACCAATTTTATCCTATAAATTACATGCTATACAAGATGCAATGCAAAAAGAATCATCATCCAACTCTCAATGGTTAGGCAGAAAGGAATTTTTGAATTTTGACATAAAATATTGCCTTGAAATGAAATTAAATCCAATGAAAATGATCAAAAGGCATCAAGAACAAAAAAGAAATTTGGTTTGAGAGTTGGACAATGTTTCTAAATGTTTTTAAATGCTATGTGAATTTTTTTGTGATTTTTAAATACCTAAATGTATTTTTAATTAATTAATTTTCATTAACTAATTAAAAATAAACATTTAAATGATTTAAAAATAATTTTTAATGCAAAAAATAAAAATAAAAATATTTTTGTGTTCTGAAAATTCATAAAACCCTTGACAAAAATTTTCATAATTTTTTAATGATTTTAGCTATTTTAAAATAGATATGCAAAACAAATGAATAAAATATGAAATAAAAATAAATAAATGGGAAAGTATGCAGATCCAAAGGCTGTAGTTTGAATGAAACACGCGCGAATTGACTAGCGCGCAAATGGAAGGATCAGATCATTTCTGGCAAAATTCAAATTTAATCCCAATTAATTAATTTAATAAATCAGGATTAGGGTTTAATGAAGGATCTGGTTCGTCCATTCGCGCGGGAGTCAACAAAAGTCCACAAGATCAAGGGTCCTAATTCAAACTTTGCCCTAAACGTAATTAAAGCCCTAATGACTTTCAGGTGGCCGGAGAAGACCTCCGGTCATCTTCTCCGGCCAGACCCTCACCTGAAAGTTGCCAACTTCTTCTCTAGGTTATTTCTGGAGCTCTAAAGCTCCAGATCAAACCTCCTAACCTCCCTGAATCTAAACCTACCCTCAAAACAAATTTCTATGACCTACAAAACAAGATTCGAATCAAAACTCAAAAATGGCAAAAGTTTCAGGCAACCAGTACACACTCAAATCTTAACCATTTCAAAAAGTAAAAACATCAGGATGATCAGCAAGGCATAAGGAACAATCTAAGAACTTAAATTTTCATTTCTGGAAAAAAAGTTCTTGAGGTACCTGAGCTTGAGCTTTCTCAGTTTGCAACTTTCTGGCCAGCTCTTTGCTTCCAATCACCTCCAATGATCCCCCTGAGAAGTTTGCAAGGCTTGGTTGGAGTTTAAAATGGTTGGTTTGTGAGATTGATCAAGTTCTGTTCAGTGAGGGGTGAGAATCGTGATTTAGTTTGAGGAGGTTTCAGGGATGAATGAGGGTAGGGAAATGATCAGGGGAGTATGCTGAGTGATCCTATGGAGTTTGTTTTTATGTTTGATGCTTGTGTTGTGTGATTCGAAGCAAAATGCATAAAGGGAGGTTTTTGATAATGCTGGCTTGTGGGGGAGATCAGGATGAGTTGTGTGATGAAATGGCTTGCTTGAAGTGTGTTTGTAAAGTCTTGATTGGTCAGAATAGTTGGTGTGGCACTGTGGGATTGGTATGGGGGTTTTTGCAAAAAGTCAAGTCTAGGTGTACTTGAGGTATAAGCAAGTGTGAGGTTGTGATAGGGGCATGGTTGGGCTCAGCAGAGATCATGGAGTTCATGTGGATCAGATTCTATGAGCTGTAACAAGTAGAGGCATGGCTTCATGAGTTTTTGCAAGTTGGTATATCTTTGGCCCTTTTGGAAATTCATGAAGTTCAAGGCACCAAAATGCAATATTCTTGGGCCAATTCTGATATTTAGAGGTCATGTGAGTATGTTGTAATGAGTTTGTGCACATTTGAAGTCTTTGGAATGCTTGATCATATCATTTTGCAAAATGCCTCCTTGGTACAAAACTTGAAATTATGTGATTTTGTCCAACTTTGACAAGCCATAACTTTTGATCCAAAATGATTTAGAATGAGTTCTTGTACTTTTTGAAAAGGGAATGATCCATTCTACAACTTTCATGACCAAAGTTTTCTCATTTGAAGCTTTTTTGAATCAAAAAGAAAGGTTTGAAAAAGATTCCCAAAATGGCAAGTTTCCATTACAAGTCATTTTCCCAAAAAAGGCAACTTTGCAAATGGCTTGAAATTCTTCAATTTTGTAAACTTCTAACATCTTCTATGATCAAATAAAGATCATAAATAATCAAAATGATGAAGAACACCCCTTGGTTGGGTCATTGGGGGCCTCAGATGCCCTGATTTTGCACTGACTTGCTTAAGAAGTCAACTCTTGATCAGATGCCTTCTTCATGGAATTTCTTCATGAAAATTGATATGCATGATCCCTATGACATATAGATACCAATAGAAACAAGAATGACCAAAAAATTTGGAGTTATGGCCTTTGAAACCAAAACCCTAATCCTAGGTCATCTGTGCAGTTAAACCTGGCTCTGCTTCCATGCCTTTCTCAGTTCTTGTGATTTTTTGACTTTCTTGACTTTGTGAGGATACAATATGATGATTGAACATACATGGACCCCTTTGAAGTGATTGATGACCTTTGGAGTGGCTCAAATGGCTCTTGGGTTGCTCAGATCACAAACCCTAGATGCAGATGACTTTGAACCAATGCAGTGAATAAAAAATGCAATATGAGATGCAATGATTGAACTTATGCATATGAAAAGGTCACAAGCCATGGTGTGAATGGGTGAGGGCAAATTTGGGGTGTTTACACCTGGCAGCTCTTCGAGGAAGAAAGATATCAGGTTGGATTTTCCCCGGTATTTTGTCAGTGTCGGCAGCTGTTCGAGCACAGTCAGTAGGAGTTCGATGAATTTGCGTTTCACCGAAATAGCAGCGTTCTCATTGTTCATCCCTCCTTTTGATATCACGAGAACTGTTGGGAAGTCTTCCTAGGGACTAAGGGCATCAATTCGTTCCCCTAGACCTGAGTCTGGGAGATGTAAATATTTCGGGCGGGATATGCACAAGGCCAACTGATATGAGGAATCGTCGGGTGGTATGTCCTCGCGAGCTCTCTTTGTCCCTTGCTCCTCGTGCTGGGGAGTATCGTTCCTCTTGGTGTACTGTTTGAGATGACCTTCCTGAATTAGGATCTCAACTGCGTCCTTCAGATGGACGCAGTCTTCGGTCACATGTCTGTGACTTCTGTGAAAACGACAGTACTTAGACTTGTCGGTATGGGGCTTGGGTGCAAAAGGTTTGGGGAACCTCACCCTACCCTACTTGAACTCGGAATTGATGCATTCGGCGAGGATGCATTCGCGGGGAGCCGTCAACAACGTATACTCGTTGTAACATCCTGTGAGTCCCCTTCCTTCACGGATCTCGCGGGGTTTCTCATCTTTTCACTTGTCCCCATTGCAGCGGGGAGCGTTGGGGTCCTCGCGCTTGGGGTGACCGGTGTCATCGGTATTGCAGTTATTCCGAGCATTGTGGGTGACCTGTTTCTATTCATATATGATGTAAGCTTGGGCTTTGTGCAGGAGCTGGTCCAGAGTATGGGGAGGCTCTATCCAGACCGCTCTGTTGAGTCCGCTTCCGGGTAGGAGCCCCCTCTCGAGGAGGTATTTCTTCATGTGCTCCGTTGTATCTACCTCGACGACTTCTTGGTTAAACCGCTCAATGTACGAGCGCACTATCTCATTTTTCCTCTGCACTATAGCTTCAAGGGTTGCCTCAGTTTTAGGATGACGTAGGGAGACTGTGAAGTGCCTTGTGAACGTGGATTTCATGACTCTCTAGGACGTGATAGATTTCGGGGCCAGGCTTTTGTACCAGGTCATGGCTCCTTTTCTGAGAGTTGTTGAAAACAATCTTCATTTGAGATGCCCGGTGATGTCTTTGCGGTAGTCGAGCATATCATTGATGTTGTCGACATGGTCATCTGGGTCATTCGTCCCGTTATAAATGGCCAAGTGTGGGGGTTTCTCCATGCCTTTAGGGAGCGGTGCTTCCATAATAGCTCGCGCGAGTGGGCAATGGGGATCTTCCTCATCACTTCTCAATGGGTAAAAGTTGTCATTTCCAGGGATCTGCTCGCGTCAGGGCGAGGTCCTCGATTGATCGGTCTCATGGCGTATCTTGGATCTGTTCTTCTTGGACTCGGGGGAGCGTTTTTCTCGCCGTGGAGGAGAACGTCCTCGTTTCTTGGCCGCTTCTGGATGTTGCTTCTCGTGCAGTGCCATTCGTCCTTGTTGGGGGAAATCTTCCCGTCGGTCAGTCTCCAGGGCCATGATCCTCTCGTGCTGCTGGTAGAGCATGGAGTTGGCCTGGTTGAGAGCGTTTACCATAGCTATCATGGTGACTTTCGACGGGCACTAGGATGGGATGAAATGGAGAAACCGGTGGAACTTGAGATTGAGGTTGTGGGACCCTATTATCTTCGGGTTCAAGCAACGGGGTGGCAGGTTTCCCGTCTCTGAGATCAACTTCATTGTAGTTTAGGTTGTCCTCCGTCGGGTAGTTGACGAGGGGGATGTCGTGGTTGTCAACGTGTTCTCCGGTCATATTGGAAGGATGAGGTATGAATTTGAGCTTTCGTCTTCTGTTGCAGAAGAAGGGGATAACTAGTTCCCGTAGACGGCGTCACTGATCTTACCTGATCAGGAGGGCCCTCCAGAGGTCGAGCACGAACAGGAAGGTGGTTGACAAGCGAGGAGGGGGTGTACCTGCAAGGCACTCTGATGCCAAAGTGAGTATACGATACAGAAAGTGGTAAGAGAGAAAGTGTTTCCGACTACCTGACCCTTTAATGAAAACGGGTATTTATAGTGAGCCCCTAGTGTTGGGCCAAGATTCTTCCTTGGGTTGGATTAGCTAGGCCCAAGGAAGAACTGCCAAGGTACGCGTAGTAACGTGTAAGACCTAGCACGTGGTTTTGCCTTTGGTCCAACTGCCCCTATCTTTCAGGAGATAATGATGGACAGTTGGGTGATGTGGCAGGTGATAGGGAGAGGCGGTCTCCCCATCATCAGTCCAATGGATAGGGTGATTGAGTTCCCGATGCGCCAAGGCACCCCAACTTTTATGTTAAAACAAAAACTTATGGCTTTAAAAATCTGTTTAAAGAATTGGAATACTAGGGTTTTTCGTAGGCTTGATCTCAACTTTGAGAATCAGGTTGACATCCTAAATGGGATAGACTTGGAGTTGGCGAACGATTTTGACGAACTTTTGGAAGATTCTTGTAAAGAAAGGCTCAATGCTCAAGAAAAATTATGGTGTGATCTTAGGATGAAAGATATTATGGTCTTTCAAAAATCAAGATCTAAATGGTTGAAGGATGGAGATTTAAATACTCGGTTTTTCCATTCTGCTCTAAAGCAAAGAACTAGGTTGAATTCAATTACTGTGATTAAATCAGATGGTCATCTTTTAGAGGATCCCGATGCTATCAAGGAAGAAGCTTTTGTCTATTTTAAAAACAAATTCCAAAGGGAGAATTCAGCTAGGCCTTGTATGGATTTTTCTGCAGTGCGGAAACTTAGTGAGGAAAACAAACTCAAGTTGGATGCAGACTTCACAAGGTTGAAAATCAAGGAGGTTGTCTTCGATTCTGATAGTTCAAAGTCTCCTGGCCCTTATGGATACTCCTTCGGCTTCTTTAAAAATTGTTGGGACATTGTAGGTGATGATTTTGTTAATTGTGTTCTGCACTTCTCGGTCACAGGTTATCTGCCCAAGACTTTTTCTTCATCATTCTTGGCTCTTATTCCAAAAGTCAGCAGTCCGTTAGACTTTGGAGATTTTAGGCCGATTTCTCTTGTTGGTTGTGTTTCTAAAGTGGTATCTAAATTATTTTCCAAAAGGCTTGCTCCTATTATATCTAGTTTAATTTTGTCGTCACAAATGACATTCATTTTAGAGAGGAATTTATTGGATGGATTCCTTCTTGCTAACGGAATCATTGACTTGGCGAAAAGAGAAAAAAGACAATGCCTCGTTCTTAAAGTTGATTTCGCCCAAGCCTATGATTGCGTGGATTGGAATTTCCTTATTCAAGTTCTTACGACAATGAACTTTGGAACTAATTGGATTAAATGGATCAAATGAGTGGTTTGTTCTAGTTTTGTTTCAGTGTTAGTTAATGGAAGTCCGCCAAGGGATTTTGAGGCGGGGAGAGGATTGAAGCAGGGGTACCCTTAGCTCCATTTATGTTTGTTTTGGTTGCCGAAATGTTGGATGTCTTGGTTAAAAAAACAAAGGTTTTTAATATGTTTTTGGGGTTTTGTACTTTTGAAGGATCTTTCATTGAGCTGCTCCAATTTTCCGATGACACGCTATTGTTTAGCGATGGTGATTATACTGATTTATGGGTCTTTAAATCTGTCTTGCGAGGTTTCGAGTTGGTTTCAGGATTGAAAATCAACTTCTTCAAGAGCTGTATTTTTAGAGTTTGTTTAGATGATGATTTTCTAGATGCAGCCGCGACTTTTCTCCATTGCAAGACGGGTTTGCTCCCTTTTATGATATTTGAATAATATATAATTATTTCAAATGATTCTAATATCAATAATGAATCCTTATAATTATTTCTAATGATTCTAATATAATAATGATTATAATTATTTTTTATTTATATAAAAGCAATAGATTTTTTTAATTATTATTATTTATAACCTCTTGGTATATTTGCATAGCATGATTAATGATTTTGTTTATTAATTTCTTCAAGTTAAGTTGATTGATGAATCCCTCTATATTTTTACATTGCAGGGTTTTACATGTTATTTTTCTAAATAAAGCAATTGATACAAGGGAAAGGCTACATTATGTCAGGAATTTCTCATGTGTAAAAAGATTGGGAGTGTGTTCTTTAATGACTACATATAAATAATTATATATCATGATCTCTCCTTTTCTTTTTATATAAAAATCTGTCCAAATCCAAGCACAATAAACAATTATGTATAAACCTATATAGCCTCCAGAAAATCCATCTTTAACTATAGATTAAAAAATTACTTATTAATTATGTACTCCCTCTTATAAGTGATATTTTTTAGAATTTTTTTTTGTTATTTTTAATTGTTATTTGCAAAATTCAAGGTAGTGTTAAATTCATTTTGTCAAAATTACTCCTAGATATTATTGTAGAGAGAGAAAATGTAAAATAAATGTCATAAATAGTTAGGGATATTATAGGTAAGAAAATAATTATTGTATGAAAAGTAACAATAATGATTAGTTTTCTTAATATGTGTAAAAACTAAAAAAGTGATACTTAAAAAGAAACTGATTGAGTATTAAAATATGATTAACTTAATCAAATAAATGATTAGTTCAATTTATATAGTTGATCAATTGTTAATTAACAAATATTTCAACTAATTCTCAATCATTCTTTTATTTACATGTTAAGTGTCAATCAATTTTATACACTTATTCTTTCTCTTCATTTAAATTTCAAATCTCTCTCATATTTCTTTTTCACACATTTTCTCGTTTTCATTTTAATTTTTTTCTTTATTTATTTATCATCAATAAAACTATTATTAATCTATTATTTTTATTTTAATAAAATAATACTGTATATTTATATCACAGGTCACTATCAACAAAATATCTATTTTATTTTAATCAATTATTATCTTAATTGAAGTGACAAAATCCTTATTTTTAAATATAATTTTTTTTCATCTCACGATATATATATATATATATATATATATATATATATATATATATATATATATATATATATATATATATATATATATATATATATATATATATATATATATATATATATATATATATATAATTATTTAATACAATTAAAGTTGTATGATTATTATTTATTTTACAATTAAGTAAATCATTTTAAATTTTGTATTTGTACACATCAAATAATATTTTTATTTAACAGGTTATTATCGCATCAAATATTTTTTTGTGTCTTTCTTTATCTCACAAGTCATTTTTTTTCTTTTTGTATCATTATGTAATACAATTGAAATTGTATGATTATTTTTTATCTTACAATTAACACAATAAACACAATACATATTTTATTTTAATCAATAATTATCTTAATTTAAAATATACAATTCTTATTTTTAAATTTGAATTTTTTCCCATCTCACGAGTCCCTTTTTTCTTTATATTTTAATTTAATTGATTGTAGACAATCATTGTTCATTTTAAAATTAATAACTAATTTTAAACTTATATATATATATATATATATATATATATATATATATATATATATATATATATATATATATATATATATATATATATATATATATATATATATATATATATATATATATATATATATATATATATATATATATATTGTGGGATCAACTTGTTCCGAGAGTAATTTTTTTTATCTTAATCTGAATCGTAGTCTTTAAATTAAATTCAATTGAATGATTATATGGATAAACATTAATTTAACAATTCAATTAAATCTAATTTAAAGGCTACAATTAAGAAATAAGTTAAAAAAAACTTGTTTTTGAAGTAAGTTGTTCCCCATATATATATATATATATATATATATATATATATATATATATATATATATATATATATATATATATATATATATATATATATATATATATATATATATATATATATATATATATATATATATATATATATATATATATATATATATATATATATATATATATATATAGAGAGAGAGAGAGAGAGAGAGAGAGAGAGAGAGATCAACTTACTCCAAGAGTAAGTGTATTTAACTTACTTCACAATCGTAGCCTTTAAATTAGATTCAATCAATGGTTAAATTAACATTTATACTTATAACCATTGGATTGAATTTAATTTAAAGGCTACGATTATGGAGTAAGTTAAAAAGATCTACTCTTGGAGTAAGTAGATCATAACTCTCTCTCTCTTTATATATATATATATATATATATATATATATATATATATATATATATATATATATATATATATATATATATATATATATATATATATATATATATATATATATATATATATATTTAAAATTCAGGATCAACTTACTCTAAGAATAAGTGTTTTTAACTTACTCCATAATCTTAGCATTTAAATTAGATTCAATCGAATAGTTATAAGTATAAATGTCAATTTAACCATAACCGTAGCATTTAAATCAGATTCTTAACGCTTACTTAGGGGTGGGAACAGGCCAGGCCGGCCTACATGGGCCTATACCCTAGCCTACTTAAGGTCAGGTCAGACCAAACTTTTTTAATAAAAAGGTCAGACTTAGGCTATGAAAAAAAGTATATATATATATATATATATATATATATATATATATATATATATATATATATATATATATATATATATATATATATATATATATATATATATATATATATATATATATTAAAAATATGTTAAATAGGTATTCCTATATATGCATGCATATTAGAAAGAATGATACATATGTTTTGACTTATATATGCATATATATTATAACAAATGGTAAATAGGTCGGTTTATATATGCATATATAGGTCAACCTATATAGATTCTACAATAATATGAAATAATTGAGAACTTTAATGAGAAAAAGACTTGTAAATAGGCTTTCAAGTCATGTCAGATTTTTAAAAATGTTAGACCAGACCAAAAAAGCGAGCCTATAATAGGCCATAAACCAGACTCATGCGTTTTAAATTTATTGTAGGTTAGACTCATGCCTTATAAATTCTAGTTTAGTCTAGCTTATTTTTATCCTTACTCTTACTCCACATCTTGACCATTAATTATTTTTAATATAATGGTTAAAAATAATAAGCAATTAAATGTGGAGAGAGAGAAAATCATTACTCATTTTTTAGCCATTAGATTAAAAAAAATTAATGAACAAGATGTGAAGTAAGTGTTAAGCACTAATTGGGAGATTATATGATTTTTACGATTTTAATATTTAATAATATATATTTATATTTCGAAATGGGCCATTTATTTTATTTTTTTGTGAATACAATTTTTTTAAATATTAAATAAACGAGCCATAAATATCTCTTATTAATTTTTATTTTCATAAATTTAAAAAAATTAATCAATCCTGAAAATATATTTAGTATTTTTTTATTACAATTTAATAATATAAAAATAATTAGGGTAAAAAATACTTTAATATAATTATTGTCAATTTCTAAATGTTTCAATTCAATTAATATTTGTTGAAATTAACTAGAACGCACACTCAGTATAAATGAGGAAAAAATAAATGGACTGACTTGTTTACTAGCATGAGCCATGATGGTGATTTCACTTGGACTCACATAAGTTAAAAAGTCTTATTTATTTTTAAAAATATTAGTTATTCTTTTTCATTAGTCATAATATAAATATAAATATAAATACTGAAGTTAATAATTTACAATTTTAATATCCAAGTCAGCAGTTCATTATCCAGTACAAAATATGTTCGTCATGCTTATGTGAGCATTGTTATTTTTTTTTAATCATTAGGTATATAGTGAGATGCTTTGACCTGCTCCAATGTTTTTAAATAATTATATTCTTTAGTCATGAATTCTTAACTTAGAAAAATAATAACAAATAATATTATAGTACATGGGGTAGGTGTATGAAGCCTGCTATGTTGTTATCTGCTTTACAAAAGATCAACACGCTTAACTTTGTTGACTGTGAATATACACCAATTTTGCATTAGTCTTGTTAAGACAGAAAAAAACAAATGTACACACCAAACTAAGAGAAAATGGAAAACATCGAAAGCGAAGTGTATAGAAATTGTTTTAATGCAATTAAACTTGAGAAATCATGTTCTTTTTCTAAGTTGGAGTTTTTAAAATAGATTATGAAATCTCTTTTTATCTAGATAAATCTGGGTGAATAGTTATTGTTTTGAGATGAGTAAAATAGTTTTATATTGTTTCACACTATTTGTAAGTCTAACTAAAATAGAATTTAAAGGTTAAAATATACCATCAGTGATGTGTGAAAAATAAGATACCATTCATGAAAAATGGGCCGAAAAGAAATGAGATGATAAAAGTGATGATTGGATAAAGTGATGTTAACATCTTCTCTCTTAACATGATATCCTCACAGAACTTGTTTTTTGCTCTACCTTTTTTTCAATCTGTTTGAACAAGTATTTTTATTAGAATCTTGGTGGTATTTTCGACTTAAACTTCTAGCTTTAGGGTTAGGGGCCTTGGTATCATCTGGGTTCTTCTTGTATGTACTTTCGATTGTTTTTGGATTGTGGGGTTGATATTTTGTGGGTGGACATGGAATGGAATAAGGTTGAATATAGAAAAAATAAGTTTGGAGTATCAAAGTTTTCGATATGGAAGGAGAATGGTGGAAAAGGAGCGCTAGAAGGGGAACCTGTTACATCCTTTTTCATTTTTGATTTCCCAGAGAATATGTCTGCAAAGGATCTCTTTGAAGTTTTTAAGGTTTACGAGGTTATCTCTGAGGTCTTCATCCCTGGTAAAAGGGATAAAAGAGGTCTGAAATTTGGTTTTACAAAATTCAGGAAAGTCCATGACTGGCGCATCTTGGCAGCTAATCCAGACAGTATCTTTATCAAAGGAAAAAAGATACATGCTAATATTCCGAGGTTTGCTAAGGAATATCCAGTATTGAAGGAGGTAGAAAAACATCATGTGGTGCGCCTTGGTTCAATTTCTCGTATGGTGGTTGATAATCCCAAAAGACCTCTGACTTCTTATGCTTGTGTTGTTGAAAAGGGACTGGTAGTTAGGAAAGATCTTATAAGGAAAAAAATGATATCCTGGATTTGAAGAGGTTTGAATCAGCCCTTGTGAGTGTGGTACATGAGAAAAAGAATCCTTTTCTGATTCAAAATTTTTTCTTTGAGGAGGGTATTTTTAATGTTCTAGTTACCCCCTTGATGCGTCTAAGTGTCTTTTGGAGTGTAAGGATAAAAGGGATATTCGACACTTTGTGAACGAAGCTAAAGACCTGTGTGATAAATGGTTTGTAGAGATTAAACCTTGGAGTTTGGATGTGGTTGACAAGCAGAAATTTGTCTGGATTAAATGTAGAGGTTTACCTTGTTTTGCTTGGACAACAAATGTTTTGATGAACCTGCCAAATTCTTTTGGTAGATTTATCAGAGTGATGAAACGACCATGAATAACATCAGATTTGATGAGGCCAGATTTCTTATTTCCTCCAACTTAAGTAGTTTTATTTCTGTCGAAACTGAGATTGAGATTAATGGTTCTGTATTCTCTATCTTTTTGGTGGAAGATATTAATGGTCAAGTTGATGGTGAGGCTTCCGAGAAAGATGAAGATCTTCTATCTTCTAACTACCATGAGTCTCTAGGGTCTAAGGAAGACGAAGACGATGATAAGAAAGATGAAGATCTTATATCTTCTAATTACCAGGAGTCTCTAAGGTTTGAGGAAGACGAAAACGATGATGACATGTCCTATTCTCTTGAGAATGATGTTGATATTGATGGGACTTGTCCTGGGAAACTTGGGAAGAGTACAAACAATGTTGATATTGAGGACTCTTCTGATACGATAGGAAGTTATGCAGATTTCGAAGGTACTTTAGTTTGTGACTTTTTGGGGTTTGTTGAAAAGAGTGTCAATAGTTTGGAGGGTAGGGTGGTTGACTATTTGCTTATAGTCAATCCTAATGCTAACTTTGCTTCGGTTGTTGCGCTAACTAGTAATTTGGGTAAGGTTGATCCCATTGATTTAGTTACTCGGTTAAATAAAGTTGATCTTGTGGGCCGGTCTTTGGAACCTTTTGGGCCTGACCATCATCCTGGTGACTCGGATCCTATATCTTGCTTTCCTATAGTTTTGGTTGGGACTTCTTTTGGATCTAAATTGTCTGGATCTATCTTTAAGAAGAAAAAACCTATAGTTGAGTTTTATGATAATCTTCAAATCCCTTTCTCCCCATCTTTTTACTTTTCCCTTATCTAGACTTCCTATTCGAAGAATCCTTCCTGCTCCTCATCTAAAGTTATTTTTGGTCTAAAAAGAGTAAGGAGAAGCTTGGGATTTTATCTCCTCTGGTAGAAGATTGTGTAGGCAGTGTCCAACCTGTTGATTCGTACTCTATTGATGATTCCGATATTTGTCATAGTAACCTTAAATGTAAGGCTACTTTGGATAATGTCCCTAGGAAGATTTGGATTCAGTTTCTCTTCTTGGTATTGATGCGGAGGAAGATGTTGAAGACTTTGAATATGTAATCCGGAAGCTTGAAGTTTGAGATCATGCTCAATTCATTTTGAATAAGGATGTTGCTACTGAGGGTCAATGATCATTGTGACTTACAATGTTTGTGGGTGTAATCTTTTGTTCAAAAGACAAAGAATTCGATCTCATCTTATAAAATGTAATGTTGATTTGTGTCTATTCCAGGAGACCAAGATGTCATCTATGAGAGACTCTGTTGTCAAAAGTTTGTGGAGTAAGAAGGGGTTTGACTGGTCTTCCAATGGAGCCATTGGTTATGCAGAAGGTATTTTGACAGTTTGGAGAGAAAATATTATGCAACCTATTTCTTCTATTAAGGGTAAAGGGTTCTTGTGTTCTATCTTTCTATGGAAAGATTCTCCTCTTTTTGTGGTCAATGTTTACTCCCCTTGTGGGATCCAAGATAAACGTATCATGTGGGCTGATCTTATTAATCTTTAATCTCAAAATCCTGGTGGAAGATGGATTGTTGGTGGTGACTTTAATATTGTGAAATGTTTGGATGAGAGGAAGGGTAGAAGTAACACTCTATCCCGTGATTGTGTGGGATTTTTTGATTTTTTAGATGTATTGGATTTGGTTGATCTGTCGTTCATAGGAAATGGATTCACTTGGTTTAATTCCAATGGCATGAGTTGCAACAAATTTGACAAAATTCTTATTGATGAAGATCTTGCTGAATGTTGGAATTTGAAATCTCAATTTATGGGCAAGCGTGATTTATCTGACCATCGATCGGTTTGGTTAAAGAGTTATGATTTTAATTCAGGGGCAAAACCTTTTCATTTCTTCAACAGTTGGACTCTCCATAAGGAATTCTACTCCTTTTTCAAAGAAGCTTGGAATTCTTTGAGTTTCCATGGAACACCTACTTATATCTTCAAAGAAAAATTAGTTACGCTTAAAATTCGGTTGAAATGGTGGAATACCAACATCTTTAGTTGGATTGACCTAAACATAGAGAGGTCGGTCGATGATATTAATGATATGGATGGCATTATGGTGGATAGTTTAGAGGGCCTGTCTGAAGCGAAACTTAGCAAAAGAGGGGAGGTTCAAGAGGCCCTTTGGAGTAATCTTTGTATCAAGGAGAGCATGATATTTCAAAAATCGAGATCAAAATGGATAAAAGAAGGAGATGTCAATAGTAAATATTTGCATTCTTCTCTTAAGGCTAGGAATAGGAAAAATTTCATTGCTGTCATTGGATCGGTTGAATATATTATTGAAGACCCTACTCTTATTAAGGAAGAAACATCCAAATTATTTGCTGATAAATTTAAAACGGAAGAGAATTTCAGGCCTATGTTGCATCTTGAGAACATTCACAAGCTGTGTTTTCAGGATAGACAGAAGATGGAAGAAGATTTTAGCCGTGAGGAAATTCATACTATTGTGCTTGCTTGTGATGGTTGTAACTCCTCAGGCCCGGATGGTTTCTCGTTCAAATTTTTCAAGGAATGTTGGGATATCATAGGAAATGGCTTTGTTGATTGTGTCTTACACTTCTCCCGTACAGGTGTGTTGCCTAAAGTTTTTACCTCATCCTTCATCACTTTAGTTCCTAAAGTTTATTGTCCTAGAAAGTTCACAGATTTTAAGCCTATTACTCTTATTGGTTGCGTTGCCAAAGTTATATCTAAGTTGCTTTCAACAAGGTTTGCTTCTATTATTCCTTCCTTGGTTTCTTCGGTTCAAACGAGTTTCATTCCTGGTAGAAACCTATGGGATGTCGTGTTGTTAGCTAATGAGATTATCGATTCGGCTATACGGGATAAAAAGAAGTGCCTTCTTTTTAAAGACGATTTCGCCCAAGCTTACGACTATGTTGATTGGAAGTTTTTGATTCATGTTCTTCAGCCTATGAACTTCGGCCCTAATTGGATAAAGTGGATACAAGGTTCCGTTTGTTCTAGTTTTGTTTCTGTCCTTATTAACGATATCCCGACGAAGGATTTCAAAGTTGCTATAGGAATAAAATAGGGTGATCCTTTGGCCTCGTTCCTCTTCACATTGGTGGTTGAAACGTTGACTTTATTAGTTATGCGTGCAAAGAACTCTCATTTGTTTTCGGGTTTCAAAGGTAGTAATGGTCAATCCATTGATATTCTGCAGTTTGCGGATGACACATTGTTATTTTGTGAAGCTTCTTATGATAACTCGTGGGCTCTAAAAATCATTCTTAGAAGATTAGAATCAGTTTCAGGGCTTCAGATCAATTTCTCAAAAAGTCAGATTTTTGGAATTTTCTTGAACCTATTTTTCTTAAGGCTGCAGAAAATTTTCTCTACTGTAAAATTGGATCTTTGCTTTTTCTTTCCTTGGTATATGTATTGGTGGTAACCATCGTAGAGTTGAGTTCTGGAATCCGGTGATTTGTAATCTTAAAGCGAGGCTTAATTCGTGGATCGGTAGGAACTTGTCGATTGGAGGGAGGGTGTCTTTAATTAATAATGTCCTAACAAGTATGCCTATTCATTATATGTCTTTCTTTAAGGCTCCTTCAAAAGTTATAAAGCGGATTATCACTATTCAAAGAAGGTTTTTGTGGACGGGATCGGAGGCTAAGCAAGGTATCGTTTGGGTAAAGTGGAGTAATTTATGTAAACCAAAGGAGTTGGGTGGTCTAGGTATCAAACACATTGGTATCTTTAATAAAGCTCTTCTCAAGTGGCTTTGGAAATTTATTTCTGGTGGATCGGAAATTTGGAGGAATTTTCTGGTTTCTCGATATGACAACTTGAGCTATTAGATGGTTCAGAATAATCCCTCCTTGTTTCCTCCTTCTGCTTCGCTCTGGTTTCGTGACCTTATTTCCATAAGCTCTAATTAAGGTCCGACTAATTTCTCGTCTTGTGTTTCTCCTAGATTGAGAAGAGGTGTTGCCGCCCCGTTTTGATTCTCTTCTTGGTGTGGTGACTTCATGCTGAAGGATGTTTTTCCAAATATTTTTTAAGCTTCCTGGTGCAAAGAAATATGTGTAGTAGGTGTAGGGCATTAACTGTTTGATTATTAGGTTTGGAACCTTAATTGTTTGTGGCCAAATGACATTTTTCTTGATCATGATTTTGTGTCTGTGATGCACATCATTTTGTTGGTTGTTGTTCTGGTGCGTGATGTGGATGATACCTGGGATTGGAAGATGAAAACGTCCTTGGTGTTTTCGGTGAAATCCGCTTATAATTTCCTTAGTTCTGACCTGTCAGCTTTTGTTTTTAATGCAGCAAAAATTTTGTGTCTTAAGGTTGTATGGATCACTTATATATCTTTAAAGCTTAAGATCTTTTGTTGGCGGTTTTTTTGCAATCGACTTCCTACCACTATGCCATAAAAGACATTAGACAGCGCTTTTTTTTGACATTAGACAACGCTTTAAAGCGTTGTATAAACCTGTGATGCTAAAGGTTTAGACAGTGCTTTGGTTAATGTCAAAAGTCTAAAGGTGCTTTATACATCGCTTTTATTGTCAAAAGCGCTTTCTAAACCCCACCTTAGACAACACTTTTTCCCTTTTTTTTAGTATACCTTAGACAACGCTTTTGACATTTTTATGGTATACCTTAGACAATGCTTTTAGTAAAAGCGCTTTCTAAACCCCACCTTAGACAACACTTTTAGTGAAAGCACTTTCTAACCCCCACCTTAGACAACGCTTTTAGTGTAAAACGATGTCTAAGGTATACAAATTTTTTAAAATAATTTACTTTAAAAAGCGCTGTCTAGATTTTACAATTTATAGGCACCTGTTTTAAACCACATTTTCACCAGGTTTTCAACCAGAATTTGTACCAATTTTTCAACCATATTTTATAGAAAAATATCACCAAATTTTCCTATTTAAACGTACCAATTTAGGCACCGATTTATATATACAAAACAATCGGAGTTTCAAACCAATATATATGAAACAATTTATATATACGTATCAATTTACACACCAATTTATATATACAAAATAGTTTATACAAATCATTTCATCCAACTATACATTTTGCTTCAAATTAAATCTACATATTACTTATCCTTTGCACATGATATACCCTGAAACAATCAATCTCCTACTTTGCACATATAATCTGAAATAACATAAAAAGATTGTAATTCAATTAAAACAAGATATAAACAATATGTCTATAGTTACAAAATTACACATACTCAAAATTTTCATCAATTAAAGTAAGAGTACAATATACCTTATAAAACTCCGAGCTCCATAATGAATTGACACCAATCCTTTTAATTTCTTCCAAATGATCTCTTGAATAGTATGCACACTTGAATTCATCAAAGTACCACATAATAATATAACATAGTTTGATTTAGTTTCAACTATTTAATTATATGAGAAATATGTGTTAAATATTAAAATAACTCATAAGTTAGAAATACATACATCAGATGGAATCTCTAATCGATCCAAAAAAGAGTTTCTCTCATAAACCTCAACATGAAATATCCGCAATCTATACCATTACGTTGTCGAGGACACTACACATGAAAAAAAATATAGATAAACCCTAAGCTTTATCAAGTATCATCACTAATATAATAAAAAATATGATAATTAATATACCACCACTTTTATCCATGTAATGTTGTTGACTCTCCTCTTTGATACTTGGATATCTCGTTGGGCTCGAAAAGCTTGTATAATGATAATAAAATATAAATGAATATTTAGAACAATTCACATAAATAAATATACACATGAATATTTAGAACAATCTAACTTATGTGTCAATCATATTCTTCATATTCAGGTATGTTGTCCAATCATTTCCTAACAAGTCCAGATAATAAACAAATTCTATGATAGGATTAATTGCGACCAACAACCAATGTCCACTGTAAGTTAACCAAATGTTAGATATAAACTTTCTACACGACGTCAAAATACAAAAAATTATAATAGATGAATTTAGAACGAAAATCTAACCCAGTATTAAACGATAAAAAGAACAACTTTTCCGTATCTTTGTTGGCCATAAAGAGGTTGCGTACATACACCATGACCTCATGTGGTTTACTTAAGATTAAAGTTAAGTTGACAGACGCGGAGCTTAAGAATGCAAATCTTTGGTCCAATCCACTTGGGCGCATCACTTTGTCATACAAAAACCTAAAATAAAAACATCATTAACATTAGACTATTCATTTGAAACATAAAGTAAATAAGTTGTTCAATTAATATAACAAAGTAGATCGGATATACCTCACGTATGTATTGACAACACTGACACCTAATTCTTCATGACGAAAAACTTGCACAAATTCGTCATTACCAATTGATTGTTCATATTCAAAGCCAAAAATACATTCCTCCATATGTATAAGACGAATACCTCCGTTCAGAATATTTTCAATTCTAGAAACGTCTGAAGGAACAACCATACTTGGAGGTAGGTTTATTTCTAGCCGCAGTCTTCTTAGCACCAACCTTTTTTTTGTGTGGAGACATTACTAATCTCCTTACCGTGAAGCTACATATCATATACTTAGTTAGATGAGGTATAAGATCACGAATTTAACATTTTCCATGCATAAATATCATATAATTGTAATGTACCTCTTTTTTTGAAACAACGAACTCAGTATGCCGCAGAATCCCCTTATCTTTTGCTTTGGGTCTTGTTGGAGTCTAATTAACATTACCATGTAAAAAATGTACATAAAATACGCGTAAAAACTTTGAATCTACACATTAAGGTTAACAAAGGTTCATAATGGTTTTAAGCATATATACCTCATATCCTACTACCCCTATTCAAGCATGAGTTAGCTGTGCAGGATGTAAGCGTCTGGCTTAATAGACGAACAAGATAACTTGTGGTTGAATACCAAAGACAGTCCAAAATTTTCCCTCGCTAGGGAGAAGAAGAAAAGGGATATAAATTGTAAAAGGAAGTATAGTATGATTATTAAAATGCGGGCGATGAAGGACGACCATCGAGCAGAGGACGACTGCTGGGGATAAAGTAATGACGGGGACGGCCGATATGCTGGGGAAATAAAGATACCATGATGGGGATGACCATCAAGTAAAGAAACAAGACTCTCTGGGGATTTAAAGGTAAAGTCAATGATGGGGACGACCATCAGGTTTGCAAGGTAAGGTAAACAACGATGGGGACGACCATCGGTTCAAAGAATAAATGAAATAAATGATGAGGGACGGTCATCAAAGGTGAAGGACGATCACCTAGCAGGGGACGGCTGGTCTTTATCACGACATATGACGAATGTCGGATAGAAAAAGTCGACGATGGGGACGGCCATCAGATAAGCATGATGAATGACGATCATCAAGAGGTGAAGGACGATCACCTAGCAGGGTACGGCTGCTCTCGGGGTTTATCATGATATATGGAGAACGTCAGATAACAAGATCAACGATGGGGAAGGCCATCGGATAAAAGTGATGAAGGACGATCATCAAAAGGTGAAGGACGATCACCTAGCAGGGGACGACTGCTCTTTATCGCGACATAGGATGAATGTCGGATAGAAAAGGGTTCCAATAATGGAGACTCTGCTGGGGAAAGGATGAGAGACGGTCATCCAAGGGTGAAGGACGATCACCTGGCAGGGGACGGCTGCCGAAAGTATCACGACATAGGACGAATGTCGGATAAGAGAAAAGTTGTTCTACTGGGGAATGGTAAACACAGACGAGTGCTTACGCTTAAGAAATAAAAGGTATAAGTGTTTGACAATGTGTATAAATTAAAGATGCGGACGAGCATCCCTTAGACCGTGATACGAACGAGTATCGGTAGAAACAAACGCTAACGCATGTTTAGAGATGATGGTACGGACGAGTACCAACTGGTTAACAAAGAACACGGACGAGTGTCGAATCTGTGGGGAATAAGTGTATATACAAGATACGAACGAGTATCTGTATAAGCATGAATGAGTATCGTGAAGTATGAGCAAGACACGGACGATTGTTCAACTTGCTGGGGAAAGTTTGACACGGAGGGGTGTCAGAAGAGAAAGTGTATAAGTTATGAACTTATGAGTGTAAAAGGTGTTCCGGTGACCTGTGGGGATAGGATGACACGGACGGGTGTCAACAAGAGTGTATTATAAACAAGTACTTGGTTTTCAATAAGTGTTTAGGCCACTATACTGAGGAGAGGGGACACGGACGGGTGTCAAAAGAGTATATAGGTATCTGTAATCACGGAGGATGTTTGTGGCTTATATCTGCAGGGGAATAGAATGACACGGACGAGTGTCGAAAAGGGTATATATGAACATGCTTTGGCTTTTATTACTTGCAAGGAGAGAAAGTTTTTTTATATACATTGCTGGTGGACTATTGGTAATTTTTGCAGGTGACTGGCTCGAACCTGACTTGTGATCATGCAAATGTTTGATTGTTGCCATAATGCTCCGCATTAGACGGAATGCTACGCTCTATGGAGAAAAATTATGCGAATGCTATGATTATGCAAAAGAAACCGATCTGGGATTCGGATCCCGCTGCTGTGAAGATCTCTGGCTAATCTGATTGAAGGAGAGTCCCAGTTGGGGATGAGATCATTGGTAGATCTGATAAAATATATGGCTCTGCTTAGAGAAATAGATCACTGATAAATCTATCCGGTGATGAGAAAACCCAGCTGGGGATGAGGAAGCTTCCGTCACTTTGTTGTGTGAGAATTTCAGGCATCGCTCTTCTGGGTAGAGGCTGGAACTCTGTGGGAAGATGGTTCCTCTGTCTTTGTGAGACCTGGCTCTCTGTTTGGGGGGAGGACAGATCACTGAACGATCTTCCTATAGATATCTGTGGGGATCCCGACTGGGGATGAGGAGGCTTTGACAACTCTGTTGGGGAGAAAGCATTTCAGAGGCTGCTTGGAGGAGGTGATGCTTGGCATGCCCCATGCTGTATATTGAATACCTGCAACTTGTTAAGACAAAGAAACGCACGAGTATCCTGAGGTATCCCTTACTGGATTCCCTTATAGGAGTTAGATATTCTTGGAAGTAAGATTATTTCCTGCAAGCATTTATTAAGAATGGCTCATTTGTTTTATGCAAATATTATATCATGGATATTGGACATTTTGCAGACGAAAACAAAAATGTACGAAACAAGGTGTGACTGAAAATCTGATTTTATTAATCTGGGTGCCCTGAATTGGCAAATACAGTCAAAGAAACAAATCCCTTGGAATGAGGAGATTGTTACAAATTGAAAAAAGTAAAAGTGTTGGCAATGCTGACGACGCTTCGGTGAGCTTCCTTTGCTATGACCTGTATGACCTTGACATTTTTCTTATCTTGCTTTCTGAAGAAGGTTGATTCTGACCGATGCTTTAATCTTTCGAAGCTGGCCATGTTGTAAGTGATACAGACGAATTCATAATGCAGTTGTTTGCTTATTCCCTGATTTTGCATGGATCGCTCTTTCGGGTTTTCAATCCACCGGGATACCCATTTTTGCCTGAGCTGTCCAATGCGGCTTTTCTACTCAGTGGGTGTACATTCTTTTTTTTATTTTCCCTTATTTTTTCCCGAGTCTTTTATTATGTTTTTTACTCGCCGGGATTCCCTATTTTTGCCTGGACTTACATTCTGTTTTTGTGTCCAGCGGGTCATTTTATGCGAAGTATTTTTTAACTACATCTGAATTCACAAGGGATAAGAAATCTTCACCATCCATAGTGGTGAGCATCAGTGCTCCACCAGAGAAAACCTTCTTTACTATGAATGGGTCGTCGTAATTCGGAGTCCATTTGCCCTTGTGGTCTGTATGAGGAGGAAGAAGTCTTTTCAGCACCAGATCTCCCACTTGGTATTCCCAAAGCCTGACTTTCTAATCGAAGGTTTTCTTCATTCTTTTCTGATATAACTGACTATGACAGATTGCATCTAATCTCTTTTCTTCGATTAGATTCAGTTGATTGTACCGAGAACGGGCCCATTCTGCTTCATTCAACTTTACATCCATCAGTACCCGTAAGGAGGGTAATTCAACTTCAATAGGTAGGACTGCCTCCATACCATACACAAGCTGATACGGTGTTGCCCCAGTGGATGTTCTGATTGAGGTACGATACCCATGCAAGGCAAATGGTAGCATTTCATGCCAGTGTTTGTAAGTAACCACCATCTTTTGCACAATCTTCTTGATGTTTTTGTTAGCTGCCTCAACAGCGCCATTCATCTTTGGCCTGTAAGTAGAAGAGTTGTGATGTTGGATTTTGAAGTCCCGACATAGTTCTGCCATCATTTTGTTGTTCAAGTTGGAACCATTATCAGTAATGATTCGCTCGGGAACTCCATATCGACAAATGATGTCTCTTTTCAGAAATCTGGCTACCACTTGTCTGGTGACGTTTGCATACAAAGCTGCTTCGACCCATTTGGTGAAGTAATCAATGGCTACCAAGATGAATCTGTGGCCATTTGAAGCAGTCGGTTCAATATTTCCAATCATGTCAATGCCCCACATGGCAAAGGGCCAAGGTGAAAACATCACATTCAAAGGATTCGGAGGTACATGCACTTTGTCTGCATAAATCTGACATTTATGACACTTCCTGGCATAAGCACAATAGTCTGCATCCATTATGATCCAGTAGTATCCTGATCATAATAATTTCTTAGCTATTGCATGTCCTCCAGCATGGGTACCAAAAGATCCTTCATGCACCTCGTGCATCAGCAAGTCTGCTTCTTTCTTATCAACATATCTGAGAAGAACCATGTCAAAGTTTCTCTTGTATAATGAACCATCAGCATTCAGGAAGAAACAACCAGCCAGCCTTCTCAATGTCTTCTTATCATTGGATGATGCCCCAGGTGGGTATGTTTGATCCTCTAAGAAACATTTGATGTCATGGAACCAAGGCTTGTCATCTTTGGCAATGTCCATAGAGAATACGTATGCTGGTCAGTCTAGTATGGATACCGAAATCCGAGGCACATAATTGGTAGTCTGAACCTTGATCATGGAGGAAATGGTAGCTAAGGCATCTGCGAACTGATTTTCATCTCGAGGGATGTACTCAGGTTTGACTGTTGTAAAGAAAGTCAACAATCTCCTCGTATAATCACGATATGGAATCAGATGCTCCTGGTGAGTGTACCATTTTCCGTTGGTCTGATTGATTACCAAAGTTGAATCTCCGAATATAGTTAATGTCTTGATCCTGAGGTCAATGACTTCCTCAAGACCCATGATACAAGCTTCGTATTCAGCTTCGTTGTTAGTGCATGCAAAGGTGAGTTTTGCCGAGAAAGGCATATGAACTCCTTTTGGTGTAATGAGCACTGCACCAACTCCACGACCATTCATATTGATAGCCCCATCAAACATCATTGTCCATTCTTCTTCTGGGCCAGGACCTTCAGTGTGAACAGGCTCTTCATGATCTTTTGCTTTCAGGAACATGATGTCTTCATCAGGGAAGTCAAACCTCATTGGTTGGTAATCATCAATGGGTTGCTCAGCTAGATAGTCAGACAATACACTGCCTTTGATGGCCTTTTGAGATGTATACTGAATGTCATATTCTGTCAGAATCATTTGTCATCTTTCAACCCTTCCGGCAAGTGCTGGCTTCTCAAATATGTACTTGACTGGATCCATCTTTGAGATCAACAAGGTAGTGTGAGTCAACATATACTGTCTTAGTCGGCGAGCAGCCCACACTAAAACACAACAAGTTTTCTCGAGAAGTGAATAACGTTGTTCACAGTCGGTAAACTTTTTGCTTAGGTAGTATATCGCATACTCTTTTTTACCAGACTCATCATGCTGGCCCAACACACACCCCGTTGATCCTTCTAATACTGTCAGATACATTATTAGAGGTCTTCCTTCAACTGGAGGCATAAGAATTGAAGGTTCTTGTAGGTACTCCTTGATTTTTTCAAAAGCCTTCTGACAATCTTCATTCCACCTGACCGTTTGTTCCTTTCTTAACAATTTGAACAAGGGCTCACAGGTTGCAGTGAGGTGAGATATGAACCTTGATATGTAGTTCAATCTACCTAAGAACCCCCGAACTTCTTTTTTCGTCCTAGGTGCAGGCATTTCTTGAATGGCTTTGACTTTGTCAGGATCAACTTCAATTCCCTTTTCACTTACGATAAATCCCAACAGTTTACCATAACGTACCCCGAATGTGCATTTGTTGGGGTTTAACTTCAGCTTATACTTTCTCAGACGCTTGAACAACCTTAGCAGATTTACCAGATGATCTTCTTCAGTAAGGGACTTGGCAATTATGTCATCCACATAGCACTCAATTTCTTTGTGGATCATGTCGTGGAATAACGTTACCATAGCCCGTTGATAAGTAGCACTGACATTCTTCAGTCCAAAAGGCATTACTTTATAACAAAATGTGCCCCAAGGTGTAATGAAGGTTGTTTTATCCATGTCTTCGGGTGACATTCTGATCTGACTATACCCTGAAAAACCATCCATGAAGGAAAACACCGAGAACTGAGCTGTGTTGTCGACCAATACATCAATGTGAGGTAATGGGAAATCATCCTTCGGGCTAGCTCTGTTCAAGTCCCAGTAATCCACACACATCCGTACTTTGCCATCCTTCTTAGGCACTGGTACGATGTTAGCAACCCACGGCGGGAAACTAGTTACAGCAAGGAAATCGACGTCCCACTGTTTTTGTACTTCTTCCTTAATCTTCATGGCCATATCTGGATGAGTACGGCGTAGCTTTTGTTTTACTGGAGGACAATCTTCCTTCAATGGCAGCTTGTGCATAACAATATCAGTATCCATACCCGACATGTCTTGATAGGAACAAGCAAAGACGTCAACGTATTCTCGAAGCATGTCAACAAGTTGTTCTTTCACTAAAGCCTGTAGATTAGCCCCAATCTTCACTTCTTTTGAATCCTCTTCGGTACCAAGAATAACTGTTTCAACCTCCTCCTGATGAGGAGTGATCACTTTCTCTTCTTGCCTCAACAACCTGTATAACTCTTCAGGTAACTCATAGTCTTCTTCAACCCCTTCATCAGCTTGATTAATTGGATTGTCGAAGTCATACAAGGTCATAGCAGTGCTGTTGTCGGTGCAATCTGGAGGATAGTCTCTACAAGATAGGGTACATACACGAATGGTCAACGAAAGGAGATGATGAAGTGAACTGAAAAGAGTCGCCAGCTAGGCATTTTTATCCCGAAGGAAAGGTAATGCTGCATAAACCTAGAAAGATATAGATAAGACGGTTGCGAACCAGAGAAACTGAGAAAGGGGGTTGGTTACAACCTGGGAAGGTATTAGCACCCAGATTGTCCGTCGTACTCGACGGGATCCACGCTTAAAAGATTGTGTTTAAAGGGGGTAGTGTATGTGCTATCTATGTGCAAAAGCTGGAAAAGAATATACAAGTGTCAGTGCAAAAAGTGAAGTGAGGTGCTCAGGACTGAGGCTTAAAAGAATGCCGAAAGAGGGGGAAGACACGGAGAATTTTGTTCGATAACTGTTAAGTTATGCCTACGTATCCTCTCGTGCAATGAGGAAGTCAGAACACCGTAGTTCGACTCAAAGAGACTGAAAGATAAATTGACTGATGAACTGCTTGCTTGTCTATGCTCAAGTGTATGACTCGTCTGGCTCGAGTACTAACTGTCTTGCATTAAACGGAAGAAGCGAGTTCTCGTTTGTGAATGAAGATGATGAGAAAAGAATCCCAAAGGAGACGATTATTGTTTGTTTTTGTTTTTTCAATCTTTTATTGTTCTTGTGTTTTCCATAAGTTAATTAGCTTAAGCCTAAACCAAGGGTTAGTAAAGTCATCATATCCTCCCTTTGGTTAGGGATAATGAGAATAATTTAAGTATGAGATAAGCATCTCAACTTAATTACCATGATGATGTAGGATTAAAAT
Source organism: Lathyrus aphaca (assembly GCA_963966055.1). Lineage (NCBI taxonomy): Eukaryota > Viridiplantae > Streptophyta > Magnoliopsida > Fabales > Fabaceae > Lathyrus > Lathyrus aphaca. The sequence goes on along the minus strand of OZ014520.1, from coordinate 250,253,094 downwards.
CATTAACCTACTTGTGATTATTTAGATGTTTTTTAGTTTTTTTGTTTAGTATTAAGTAATGAGTTTAAGCCATAATCAAGGATTAGTGAACCCATTACACCATTATAATAGAAGGATAATAGATGAGCACACTTAAGCTGAGGAAGATACCTCAACTTAATCCATGATTAGGGATTAATCTCATGACAAAACAAGCCTTTATTAAAGTGGATTTTAATTAAGGATGAGAATAAGAGGTGAGTTTTATGATTTTTAAGACAACTTAAGGGGGACTTGTCCATTAACACTAGGGTTAGTCCTTCTTAACCAATAAAGGAATAATTAGAACCCTAATGCAAGGCCCAAGTTACAAGCTATTGTCTTAGTGATTATTAAGATGGATTGATTAAGAGGTTTAAACAAAATAAGGGTTTAACACTTAGGATTAAAGTTATACACTCCATCCTAAGAGAAGGATGCAGGTATAACCTTAATCACAAAGTCTTAAAACCTTAAAGGTTTATTCTCTAATGATGAGATGAGAAGAGAGACACAAAGAAGACACAAAGGCAAAATATAAAGGGGGGACTAATCACAACCCTAATTATTGTCATGCTTGGATGTTCTTATGGTTTGTAAGGCTTGCAAGAGATCTTCAAAGATGCCACCAATGGAAGAAGCAGATGAAAGGAGGAGAAGCAGAAGAAACAAGTTACTTACTTCACTGAAGAAGATAAGTAACTTGGAGAAAGAAAGTGAGAGATGAAAATGAATGAGAAAGATAACTCTAAGACAAAGGAAAATGCAGCAAGGATGCATAAGAAGAATGAGAAGAGAAGTGAGAAGTGAAGGCAAATTCACTTCTCAAGTTACTTACCACTTGAAAAGGTTAACATAAAGGAAAGCAATGAAATGAAAATGAGACATATGCAAAGGTAAAACCAAAACCAGAAGCAAATACATGATTCGAATGATGCTATGAGATGATGCAAAGGCAAATCAAGTGCAATGAATGTTCATACAAAGAGAAAGAATGCAAATGAAGCATGTAGGAAGCTTGAAAACACATGTATGCTTATGAAATGAAATGGATGAAAAGCATGTTAAATGTATGAATAAATGACCAAGCAATGTTCAAGCAATGTCTTAAGATGTCTAAGATGGCATACAAATGCTTAGAATGTCATGACAAGTTCACATTTTCATGCAATGCAATGTAAGATGCAAGTATGTGTGCAATATTAGGGTTACATGAAAGGATGAGATGCAAATGTCAAAAACAGAAGCAAATCACATGATAAAAATTTGAAAATGAACTCAAAGGAACCCTAACCCCATATGATATCACACCCCCAAGAAGAAGGTCTAACTCTTAACCCTAAGAAAGTTGTGATTTTTCTAATTAAACTAGGGTTTTTGGGTATCTTAAGATGAAAAATGAAAATCAAATGGAAAATGCAAGATAAATTCATGACAAAAATATGCTAGATACTACATGCTATATGAAGAACAATGAAAAAATAACCAATGTCAAACCCTTCATGGTTAGGCAGAAAAGAATTGTCAAAGTTAGGGTTCCAAAAAGGGATTTTTATGAACCCTAAATTCAAGAAAAATGTCAAAGTTGGATCAAAACCAAAAATAAATTTGTATGAATGGTTTGACAATGTTTCTAAATGTCCTAAGATGCAATGTGAATTTTTTTGGGATTTTTTAGAAACCTAAATGGTATTTTAATTAATTAATTTCCATTAATTAATTAAAATAAACATTTAAATATTTTTAAAATGATTTTTTGATGCAAAAAATAAAAATAAAAATGTTTTTGGGTGAAGAAAAATATTTGAAGTCAAAATGCAGAAGAAAAATATTTTTGGAATTTTCTAAGTATTTTAAATAAAATGTACAAAATAAATGCAATAAAATGAAATAAAAATAAATAAAAGGAGAAGTATGCTGATCTAAGGGCTTAGATTCAAAGTTGAGGGGCGGGAATTGACTGACGCCATATCCAAAGGCTGAAATTCAAACCAGTCTTAATTAATTATCTAAACCTAATTAATTAAATTAAATGGAAATTAAGGGTTAATGAAGTGATCTGGTCCAATGGTTCACGCGCGCGAAACCTAATCTAAGGGTGGAGATTCAAAGTTCACTAATTACACTGATTAACCCTAATCTGAAGCCTAAACATTTTCAGGTGACCGGAGCAAGCTCCGGTCATCTTCTCCGGTGAGCTCAAAAACAAACTTCTTTCTCAGGCCATTTCAAGAGCTCTAAAGCTCCAGATCACATCTCCTCACCTCCCTAAACATGAATCTAACCTCAACACTAATTTCTAATGGCTGAATCAAAGGATACGAATCAAAACCTAAAAACTGCAAAAGTTTCAGAGCACGCATACAAGCTTATTTCTCAACCATTTTCAAAAGTAAATACATCATGATGATCAACAAAGCATAAATAACATTTCTATAACCTAAAATTACATTTCTGGAAAATTTGTTCTTGAGGATACCTGAAGTGGAGCTTTCTCAATCTGAGCTATCTGGCCTCCTCTTTGGTGCAAAATGACTCCAATGATCCGCCTAGTGATGCTTTGATGCTTGGAAGGAGTTTATAATGGCTGGTTTGAGTGGTTGTTCTTTAGCTGGTCAAAAATCGTGTTTCAGTTTGGCTGGCTTTTTGGCTTGTTTGATGGTTGGTTTATGTTCTAATGATGATGGTGAGTTGAATGGTGAAGTTTGCTTGGAGTTCTTATGGCTGGACAGAGTGTTTCGAAAGCTTTTGCTTTTGAAGTGATTTTGAGGAACTTGGTGATTCTGAGGTTTCAGGCCTGTGTGATGTATTTTATGAGTTGCCTTTGATCCATATAACAATGTTTGATAGGTCAGAAAGTGGGTGGTGGCCTGTGGTGATTGGTATGGGCAAGTTGCTAAAATGTCAACATTAGGTGTACTTGAGGTATGGGCTCATGTTGCAGCTGGTTTAGGGCATGTCTTGGCTCAACAAAGATCAAGGAGAACCATGGAAAATGTTTTGGGGTGATGCAGCAAGTGTGTGAGAAGTTTCAACCCCTTTTGCAAATTTGAAGAAGTTTGGCCCCATTTGAATTTCTTGAAGTTCAAGGCGTGAAATGGAATGATTCTTTGGGCAATCTTGGTCACAATGCATTGTATCATGTGTGTATGATGTTTAGAGAGTGATTAGAGGTCACAAAATGACTTGGCTTGTGAAATTGCAAAAAATCCTCTTTGGTGTGAAAGTGAAAATTATGTGATTTTTGCCAACTTTGCAAGGCCATAACTTGAGTTCCATAATGAATTAGAACTTTTTATTTTACTTTTTGAAAAGAGAATGATCCAATCTACAACTTTCATGACCAACAATTTTTCATTTGAAGCATTTTTGGTTGAGAAAGAGGAGGTTGAAAAACTTTCCCAAAATGGAAAGTTTCCATTACAAGTCATTTCCATTTTTGGCAACTTTTGGTTTAGCTCAAATTTCTTCAATTTTGTGAACTTCCAAGCACTTCAATAATAAAATAAAGATCATATGACTTCAATTTGATGAAAAATCCACTTTGGTTCCATTGTTGGGGGCCTCAGATGCCCTGATTTTGCTCTGACTTGCTCAAGAAGTTACCCAATGAACAAATGACTTCCGCAATGAATTTCTTCATCAAACTTGGTACACATGATCCTTATAATATATTGAGACTATTAGAAACAATAATGACCAAAAAATTTAGAGTTATGGCTCTGAAACCAAAACCCTAATTTCAGGTCATATGTGTAGTGAAACCCTAACTCTGCTTCCATGCTTTCCAAGTTCTTGTGATTTCTTGACTTCCTTGATCTTCGAGGGATAATATATGATGGTAGAACACATATGGACCATCTTGGAATGATTGGAGACCTTTGGGGTGGCTCAGATGGACCCTTGGATTGCTCAGATCACAAACCCTAGATGCAGATGAACTTGAACTATGTAGATGAAACAAAAATGCAATTTGATATGATATGCTTGAACTTATGCAAAAATGAAAGATCACAAGCCATGGTGTGAACTTAGTGAGGGAAAATTTGGGGTGTTTACACCTACGCTAATGAGGTTTTCCGACCATGCAACAAATGAGCCTATTGCTTCTTCCACCGTTGTTGCATCTGAAACATCGTCAGGATATGGTAATAATGCATTCAGATCTACAACAATTTCAACCGATACTTTCAAACATCCATTAAGGAGCGGGTTAGTGTGAAGTGATTGATCCACAATGTTATACACTTTTCCCTTACCAACCATCCGATAAGTTGGTGACGATAAGTAGGGTTGACAAAGAGAAATACCCTAAAACCAATAATAAATATGACATTGTTAATGTGTATATATGTAAATTAAATAATTTAAGCTAATAATTTAATTTCATAAAAAAATATATAATTACCTCTGGAATATCCGGTTGAAAGTTATAGTTGATATTGTCTTTGTCCGAAGCATCTTTAAAACATGCTGAAGCGCTATCTCTTTCTTTTTCTTTTCTTAATTCACAAACTTGAGCTTGCAGTGCTTCCAATGTTTGATGAAGTTCTTTATCACTAGGAGCCTTTACTTTTTTAATATTCTAGGAGGTCGGAGTGATCCCAAATCCCTTACCCCTCACTCGACCCGAATACTCACGAACATCTAATGCCCGACTAAGTATGCTCCTAGTATCATCTGGAGATAAAGACTGAGATAATGCCTCTTGAAAATCAGATGAATATCAAATATTTGTTAATAAAGTTTTAATTTAATTAAATAAATAATCTTATACTTACACATTTCAAATATACTTGTAGAATATCTTTAGCAACTTCAGACTTGCCCACACAGGCTTCCTTCCATAAAACATGTGTAGGAAGAGATGTTTCAGAACCATTTTCCTTTTGTAACTACACATTAAGCCAAATAATATGATCAAATATGACTCATGATGAACAAATATATTATTGTAATTTATAGATACTTACCTTAGATTGTTCTAAGCGTCCATATCCGATACGTTCGTTTCTGTATGGATACACGGGACTTGATGCTCTTTCCTGATTTGTTTCACTTATACTTTTAAATTCCGGGGTCATTCGTTTGGATTTAAACGTGACCCATTCTTGTTGTGAAATCAAACTTCCATATTTAGAAGGAAGCTCTGCATCAACAAAATTACCATCTGCATCTCTAAGAAACTTGGATGATAAAAATGCTCTAAACCCTCTTAGTAGCTTTCCGGCCAGTTTGAGACAAAAAGCTCTTCTATCATCTTCGATGTTGAAATACCTCTAAGAAAAACATACACATTGTGTGTTAGTACACGTAATTTAAAAGACATAATTAGTTCGCATAATTAAAGACATAATTATTGTACCTTTATCTCAGTCCAAATTTTCTTTGGCTTCTTTCAACTATTTATTTCTACAATCATCACAAGTAATTGAAATCTCATTTCTTACAAGTGCACCGATGAAACTAGTCAAGGTATAACTGTTACGTTCAGTAAGCTGGCCTTGTGGGCTCCAATGCACATCTAAAATGATGCCTCGGTCTCTAGCACATATCACTTTCTTCATCACTGTTATGCCTCTTTTAATGTCCTCTTTCGTAGATACCTTTTTATTACCTCCTTCATGCATATAATCATCATCATGTGGGTGATCCTCGTTAGTAGCCATATCTAACTTGTAATAAAGAAACCAAAGATATCAAATATACATTATAATGAATGTAATTATCTAAGCTATAAATTATGATACCAAATAATATTTATTGAAAATAAAAAATAAAGAAACCAAGGATATCAAATATAAATTATAATGAAAGTAATTGTCTAAGCTATAAATTATGATACCAAATAACATTTATTGAAAATGAAAAATAAAGAAACCAAGGATATCAAATATAAATTATGAAAAATAAAGAAAACATATAAATTTGTTGAAAATGACATAATATATAATATTTTATTATATTACCTCTTTCACTATCATCTCTTTCTTTTCTTGGTTGGAATATGAATTACTTGTTTCTTAGCAATGCGAACAAATGAATTGATCCAAATTCCCTTGTTATGATAATTTCTTATATATGACTCATCCGCTATAAGATCCTCATCTTGATCATTTCTATTCAACTCATTCTTTTTAATGCATGACTCATTCTCAACATTAATATCACATTGATCTACACCGCTATGATCAACCACTTTGTTAGATAAAAGCACTATAGACCATCTCGTACTCGTCGGGTCATTGACATAGAACATTTGTTTAGCTTGAGATGTTAGAATAAAAGGCTCATCTTTGTACCCCATCCTATTAAGATCCACTTGTAAAAAAACATGACTTATCCATTCGTATGTCACTACTATTTACCCACTTGCAACCAAAGATAGGAATCTGAAACTTCTCGTAATGAAACACCCAAATGTGCTTAATAACTCCAAAATATGAAAAAATTTCATATTTGGGGTTTAATTCCTTCATACTTGATATATGCATTGCATCAGTTAGCACGGTGACACCACTATTTTGCATAATACTTTTATCATCTTGTTCTTTGGTATAAAATGTGTATCCATTAATTATGTATGCGCTATGAGAAAACACATGCAAACTTGGACCATATGCCAAACATCTCAACCTTTCTGTTATCGAAGCAGGATCTGAAGAGCACTTCGAATAAATATGATCCTTTAACCATTGTATAACACTTTGATTGTACTCTCGTACTATCCAATTTTCATTTCTGTTCGGATTTAACCTTCGGAGTACATCCTTGTGAATTTCAACATATGGTTCAACCTCATTATCATTGTGTATAACATACAAATGCATTTGATCCCGTTCATCCCTTGATACTGTCACAATTTTATTTCCAATTAATTTTTTACCTTCCTTTTTTCTCTCGAAAATATGAGCTTTGAGGAGTCCAATCGATTGAACGTTGGACAAATATCCAGTACAAAACTCAACCTCTTCTTCAACAATGTATCGTTCAACAATACAACCCTCTGGGCGACTTCGGGTTTTCACGTACCTTTTAATATTTTCATATACCGTTCAGCAGGGTACATCCATCTCATATAAGCTAGGCCATACAACCGTGTCTCTTTCACTAGATGAACAACTAGATATACCATTATGTAAAAAAAAAAAAGAGGGAGAAAAATAAATTTCAAGCTCACACGACGTAATAACTATCTCTTTTTGTAGTGTTGGTAAGATCTCGGGATCGATCACCTTACTACAAATTGACCTAAAGAAAAAACACAATTTAGTTGTGTGGCTTTTTACTTTTTTTGGCAAAATAGAACGTATACCTATTGTAGAAAATTTTCCATTATAACGTGGAAATCATGTGTCTTTAAACTCTTCAACTTGAGGTCTTTCATAGACACAAGTCTTCTAATATCTGAAGAGTATCCTTCTGGAACTTTAACTTCACTCAAAAACTTACACAATATTTTTTTTTCTCCTTTCTAGATAGAGTAAAAGCAACAGATGGTAGATATGTTCGTCTTCCTTTCTTCACGGGTGCTAATTCAGTTCTTATTCCCATTTTTAACATGTCATCCCTTGCTTTAAGGTCATCCTTAGACTTTCCTTTTATATTGAGTAACGTACCAATAACACTTTCAAATACATTTTTTTCAATATGCATAACATCGAGAAAATGTCTCACGTACAAAGACTTCCAATATGGCAATTCAAAAAATATTGACCTCTTCTTCCACCTGCCTTTGACAACCTTATGTGCAAAAGGCTTACCAAAATCAGTACACACATCTTTCACCTTTTTAAAAACTTGGTCACCGGATAATGCGGGTGGAGCTTTACGTTGTTCGGTGTCTCCATTGAATGCTTTCTGCACCCCGGTAGTGATGTTTAGAATGTAAGAATCTATGATGACCGAGAAACACATTCTTCTGACAAAGTTCCAATCGCATCGTATCAGTTCCATCTTCACAAACATGACCTGCACGTTAACCTTTAATGTTATATCAAGATAGATTCCCGTATGCTGGAAAATCATTAATTGTGCCAAACAATATCGCCTCAAATTGAAACTTTCTTTCCTATATCCATCATAAACCTCCACACCGTTCTCCCACAAAATCTGTAAATCTTCGATCAAAGGTGTCAAGTATACGTCTATGTCATTCCCTGGTTGTTTAGGCCCAGCGATTAACATAGATAACATCATGTACTTACGCTTTATACATTGTCATGGAGGTAGGTTATAAATCATAAGAATCACAAGCCATGTGGTATGTGAGATACTTTGAAGACCATGCGGGTTCATTCTATCAGTAGATAATGCCAAGCAAAGGTTTCTTGCTTCTTCTCCAAAGTCAGGATAATCATTATCAATTTTCGACCACTGTGGTGAATCAGCCGGATGTCGATACTTTCCATCAATAAGTATTTCATCTGCATGCCAAGTCAGGTGTCTTGCATCGGTTTCACTATGAAACATGCACCTAAATCTTGGAATTATAGGAAAATACCATAAGACTTTTGCTAGAGACAATTTTTTCTTATATTGAGACAAATCGCACTTAGGGCACCCAGTTAACGATGCATATTTGCTTTGAAACAAAACGCAAACATTTGGACAAGCATGTATCTTATCATAACTCATGCCAATAGAGCATAACATTTTTTTTTTGCCTCATAGGTTCGATTAGGAAAAACATTATCCTCCGGTAGCATTTCTCTCATAAGGGCCAACAACTCTGTGAAACTTTTATCCCACCATCCATTGTCCGCCTTTAAGTTGTACAACTTTAATACCGTAAACAGTCTTGTGAATTTAGTGCAACCTTTATACAACGGTTTCTCTGCATCGCTTACCGACCTCTCAAACATATTGGGACAATCATGAAGATCTTTTTCAAGTGATTCTGCAATCTCTTTGACTGGATCACAATCGTGTGTTTCCGTGTCTTTGTTGTCTGAATCATAGGTCGTATTACTTTTCCCACTCAGTTCAACATTCTCGTTAATTTTCTCACCATGAAATATCCAACACTTATAACTTCGATCAATTTCATGCCTCAGTAAATGCGATTTCAATCCATCTGCCTCAACCTTACCAATATAACAACAACTCAAGCAAGAACATTTCATTCGACTGAGGTCTTTAACATGTTGAACAACAAACTTAACGAATTACACAACCCCATTCTCGTACTCTTTGGTTAATCGATCGGCAGACATCCATTTTTTATCCATGGGTTTCCTACTAATTATTAAGGTAAACAAAATAAAATACCATATTGCTAACTACAACAATTATAATGCTAACTACAATAATTAACCATCAAGTTCTACAACAATTATAGTACTCTTATATAAGTTACTAAACCAAAATCGAATTCCAACAAAAAAATATGATATCATTAAGTGCCCAAATAACAACTCAAATATATATATATAAATGATTTTCAAATCATTTTAGAATCTTATTGACCCATAATCCTATATACTATGGTTTAAAAACATTCAACAAACAACTAAAGTAACATGTTATTACTATATACCTATACTCTAACATTAAGAAAGCCAACATCTTATAGACCCGTAACACATTTTTACACACCAGATGCTACAATGTACACACCAACATTAAGAAAACCAATATTTGAAAACCAATCTTTGAAAACTAATCTTTGAAAATCAATATCTTATTGACCCATAACACATTTGTACACACCAAATGCTACAATGCTACAAGTTTTGAAAACTAATCATTGAAAACTAACATGATAAAGATTAAGAAAACCAACATCTTAGCTGAAAAATGAAAATCTAACTGAAAACTAACTAAAACAATGCTTACCCTAACAAAAAAAGAAGAAACTTACAGAAACAGAGATGGTGTACGGTGGAGGAAGGAGTACGACGACAAGCTGTAAACGAGACGGTAGAACATGGTGGACGACGGTGGCGATAACAACTTCGTTAGGTCGTTCGCACTGGTCGTTCGCAAATCGCAGTCGCAAAGAGGGAAATAAAAGATATGAAAATAGAATACTGACTATTCTAATATTTTCATTTAATTAGACCTTAGAAAGCGCTTTTGTGAAAAGCACTGGCTAAGATAGCCCTTAGACAGCGATTTTGAAAAGCGTTGGCTAAGATAGTCCTTAGACAGTGCTTTTGAGTTTTTTTTTTTAAATTATAAGACATTAGACAGCGCTTTTGAGAAAAGTGTTATCTAAGATATTCCTTTAAAAGCGCTTACAGAAAGCGTTTGCTAATGTCTACCTTAGACAACACTTTTGAAAAAGCGATGTCTAAGGTAGGACTTTTAGCAGCGATTTTACTATTTTTCGTGAACAGTTTCCGTGTTTTTTTTTTAACTTATAGCACCACTTTTGTAATTAAGTGTTGTCTAAGGTGCGCTATTAAAAATCATTTTTGGCATAGTTTACTCGTAACAACCTAGCTTCTAAGGGTATAGTGACTCCGCCTTATGATTTGGTGTGTGTCCTATGTTTTCAAGAGGATGAAGATATCTTGCACGTTTTTCTGAACTGTTTTAAAACCAAACTCATTTGGAAAAAAGTTGCGGATTGGCTCGGGATTACGCCGATTAGTGCTAACTCTTTAAGTCATCACGTTTTGCTTTGGTTCTTTGCGTTATATGATCAAGGAAAGGAGGACATAAGTTGTTTCATTTGGTTCATCACCGTTTCAGTTATATGGAACTTTAGAAACAATATTATATTTAATGGTGCTATACGCGTTGTCGAGGATATTTTTAACCGTATTATTATCTTATCTTGGAAATGATTGGAACTTGGTCGACCAAGATGTTCGTTTTATGATTAGTTTAAACACCCTCTAGATTTCTTGTAATTCTAGATTGTGTTTTCAATTTTTATTTTGATTGATTTTTTGTATCGGACCGTAGATTCCTTTTATCTCATTTTTAATACAAATTGTTTATAAAAAAAATGAGATGATAAAATAAGAAAAGAGATGATGTATGCAAGTGTATAATACTAGAATCAATAATGCATGACAGAGAGTGCTGATACAGTGGTACTCGAAAACAAGGACGAGTACTGCATGGTGTATGAATGGAAATGCATGGGAAAACAAAAACCCAAGAGAATGAAGAGCTTTTCTGTCTAGAGTTTTTTGTTAGTTTTTATTAATAAATTTTAGAATGATAGAAATGATAGTTAAGATATCAGCAATTCATAATCATTCAACTTTGCCTTAAAAATATAATTGGTGCGGTTTGAAATGGTCTACGCATTTGTATTATAATACTATTGTTGTTGAAGAACAATATAATAATATGATGACCAACAAACAAAAAGGCATTGGTGCGACAAATATGACTATCTCCCAAAAACTGAAACAATAAATAGCCTCTTTTATTAGAAAATTTCTTAATGTTTGAAAAGTTAAGTGCTTTACTTTAGGCCAATCCATATTTTGGTAAGTGTGGTTGAAATCCAATCATCACCACCTACCACTGACGTTGCTTTTGGTTCTGGTGGTGTAGTAGTTGTAACAGTTTATATGCCACAAATATTTGGTGGATCACATACATGCTCTCGTGTGAATGCACAATATGCAATCTACTCTTCAATATGGCCTTATCTTACATTTTTCTTTTCTTTTTTTTGGATTCTTTAGTTTCATTGTGAGATTTAAAAATATATTTATTTAGTGTTTTTCTACTGATGACAATGGGTATGATTTGGATAGGTATTATATTACTCATCTCCATGCATCCAGTTTGAAAAAATCCTTAACTCGGATTCATAATCCTGTAGACACCAATGTTTATACCCTTATCAGTATCCTATGAGTATCTAAACACTCTTACAGGTACATGTTATATGTAATTCTAATGATTCATTAATTGAAAAATATTATAACATTTTTAATTTTTTAATAAAATTAATAAAAAATTCAAAGATTATATTGTTGAATTTAAAAATAAAAATACTTATATTGAAGTGTGTATAGTTTAATTGTGATGTATTTTTTTAGAGATAGACATACATTTTTATATGATGACATTGATTAAAATATATAAATATACATTGTGCAGTGGGGTGGGGTGGATACTAAGATACCCGTACCCGCATCCATACTAACTTTGCGGGTTTTATCTTATCTGTCATGGGTATTTTTCGTGGGTATCTATTGTGTATAGGTATAATTTTATGTGGTTTAATTTGAATCAATTTTATACCTTAAGTCATCTCAATTGCTTTGATTTTATGATTGATAAAAAATTGACCCAATGTGATCAAATTTCGTGCAGTTTAATTTGAATCGATTTTATACCCTTAAATTAGTTTAATTGATAGTTGTGTATAAATATCCGATGCATATACGCTACTTCGAACCCACGACATTCCACTTGTTTTCACCTTTAAATGATGAATTCTAACCACTATATTATTTTACCAAAAAAATTGAATCGATTTCTAGATATTCAAATTACAAATTATTTTTTTATTATTAAGATTATAAAAATACTAGATTCAATCCAATATACAATACTCTTATATAATACATTAAAATTAGTAGTATAAAATGAAAATAGTGGATTATGGTTTAAACATATAAAACAATAAAAATAAATAGATTAAGCTAGACTAATAAATAATAAACAGTATTATAAAATAAGGATCTTCAAATAATAAATTCACATAACATATCATATAAATAAAAGATAAATTGGTATAAATTTGTATATACGTGGTTTGTTCAATTTAGATATCTGAAATCCAATATGAATCAAACAATTTTGATAAATTGATATTTAAACACATCTAAAAATATTTGATTTTTTTTTATACAGTTTTTAACTTTTTTTAGATCAATTTATCGTTTTTATTTGGATTGATTTAAATTTGAATATCTTATTTATAGATTTTCGCATTTGTTAATAGTTATCAAAATTACTTAAATATTATTTTAATAAATCTAAAATTATTATTATTATTTTGTATTAAATTTGAAACTATATTATATTTCTATTGAAAGAGAATGAATAAATTTTAATTAATTAAAAAATTTTAAAAGAAATAATTCAATAATAACATTCATAAATACTTATAAATATTCGTAGATATTTCAAAATTCACTTATATTTATCGGATGGATACCTTGCCCAAGTAATATGTATCGGACAAGATAAGTAGTAGAAGACTAATACCTCTTTTTTGGATATTCATTATAATTCCTACTCTCAAAATTAAATAATTTCAATTGATAATTTTTTTCCGTTATTTTCAAACTTAAATATCAATAATAATATTAAAAATTAGATAGAAATGAAAAGTAATTTGACAACAAAATTACACCGCTATCTTTTAAATAATAAAATTAATCATTTTAAAATTTTCATTTTAAAAATTACATTTATAGTCTTATAAGAGTCAACATCACTATTTTATATTAGAAATTAAAAACAATGTACTAGCAATACCATATTTTTTCTCAACAAGAAAATCAGTTGTAGCTGAAGTACGGTTCTTGACATATTGCTCAACAAATATAAAACGTTTTTTTTAGTTTTTAAAATAAAAATTTTGAGTTTGAATTAAGTTTTTAGTGATGCAATAATTTTATGAGAAACAAATATGCAACGACAATGTAAATTACCGTCAACAAATAACGTATTTTGTTAAATTAGATTGAAAATTTTAAATTATTTATGTTATAATGTAAAATAATATATTCTTATTGTATGACTGTATAAATTTTTATTATATTGTCGGTGGCTCTCCAATAAAATAAATAAATAAATAAATAAATAAATAAATAAATAAATGGAGGGGGTGTACTTGTAAGATACTCTGATACCAAAGTGAGAAAGAGTTATGGACTGCAAGTATAGAAAGTAGTAAATAATAGAATATCTGACTCTCTCGTGAGATATGATATTTATAATGTGTCCCCAACGTTGGGCCAAGGTTCTTCCTATGGGCTGGATTAACTAGACCCAAGGAAGAACTGTCAAGAATTATGTAGGAGCAGATAAGACCTAACACGTGGTATTGCCTTGGTCCAACTGTACCATAACATTAGGAGATAATAATAAACAATTGACGAAGTGGACCACATCCCTAGGTATTGGGCCTTGGGCCCCTGCCCGACGGATTGGGCTTGTGCTCGGCATGCACTGTGTTTGGCCCAGTTCAGGACATGAGCCCTCAAGTCGCAACTCCGGGGTGGAGTGATGACTTAAGAATAGGTATTGTCGAGTAGGTGACTTGATGATTATGAGGTTGATGGCTACCGAGGAGAACACTTGCTCGAGTTTCGTCTGGAGCTGTGTGCTCGAGGCTTTCTTTGGTGTTTTAGTTCGTTGGGGAGGACTGTGTGCTCGAGGTTAGATGCGGTCTTGTTTTGATCATGGCGAGCTCATGACGTTTCTCTTGCGTTTTCATGATGTCAAGGAGGGACGTGCTTGCTACTTTGAAGAACATAATTTTATGGCCTTTGGAGTTCCCAAGGATGACGTGTTTGTCTCTTCGTTTCTCGTCATTTATGGCATTTAATGTGTCTCTTCATTTTACGAGTGACAGCGTATTAAATGTCTATGATTGCCTAGGGGAATCTAGGCAGCCAAGGCAATGATGGCTAGGCGCGCCTTCCCGCATGAGGGCCTATAAAAGAGTTGGAGGTGGGGTTTTTTCTCACTTCTCTCTTTTCACATATCAAGCATCCTCAGAAGATCGTCTGACGTTCCTAAGCTCTTACCAGAAAACACTCCTCCGTCGTCACAACAACCACAACCTTTCCCCGCTGGCAAACATGTCAGGTAAGATTCCTCTCTTTCTGGTAATAGTAGGTTTCATTTACATTTTTCCTGGTTGTTTCTTCCACCGGAGTAGCCGAGGAATCCTCTCCTCGGCATATTCATATGAAACTGGCGGTGGAAATTCCCTGAGAATCGTTGAGGAGGGACCTCCTCGGGTGCTGATTGAGGGAATTTCGATGAGTGTGTCGGGCACCATATGAATTTTCGATAAATGTCCTGGGCATTCTCGTGAATTTTTTATGAATGTCCCGGGAATTCTCATGAATTTTCGATGAATTCCTCGGGCATGCTTATGGATTTTTGATGAATGCGTCAGGCGTTTCTTTCCCCGACTCTCGCAACGCCCATACAATTGTGGAGGATTTGGCCCTAGAGGCCCCTCAGAATTGGAAATGCTATGCTCCCCTCCCCGAGCAACGAAGTTGCTTGGATTTTAGGGGAACGCGCTTCCCCATATATGAATTTGCATTTAGAGAGGCAGGGCTCCGTCTCCCTTTCACTAGCTTCCAGGCTGGCGTCTTCAGATGGCTCGACTTGGCCCCCTCCCAGCTACATCCAAATGCTATCGCTTTTGTTCGGGCGTTCGAACTGGTGTGCCGATACCTCGAAATCGACTGCACGCTGCCCCTCCTTTTCCAGGTCTCCCATCTACAACGGTCGAACGTGAATGGACAACATAATTGGGTTTCGTTTAAGCAGCCGAGGAGGCTATTTAAGACTTATGTTGATTCTGTCTGAAATTTTAAGGACAAGTGGTACACGGTAAAACCTCTCACTCTGCGGGTTTTATATAGTATATATGTCAAACAACGAGATGCATGAGGCGATGAGCGTCTATTTTCGACCCTCCCGCTCGAGTGGCAGCGGGCTTATTTCTACCGTGCTACGGATCAGGTTTTTGTGAAGCATGAGAATCTAGGGTCCGAGGACATGGCTGCCCACAAAATATTAGTGGCTTTTGTTCAGAGTCTTACCCTTTCCCTTTGTATGGACCGGCTGGACAATCTCGTCTTGTCTGGCGACGGGGAGCCCATCTTTGAAACTCGATTAAAAAACACCAAGGCGGGGCTCGAGTGTAGAACAGACGAGGAGTCCCTCCGTCTTTTAGGTAGTTTGTGTTCGTCTTTCTTTTGTCTTAACTGTTTTATTCAATAACTGTAATACCTCAAAATTTGCCCTCTCATTTTCATGCCATTTAGCATATCCTTTCATACATTGCATTGCATTTAGATCACAATTGCATCATAAACATACATGAACATACATCTCCATTTGAGCTTTCACAGGTTGCGACCGGCCTTTAATTCTTCATGCGGCACGTGCACAATAATCTCAGAAGAAGCCAAAAGTTCTCGGTTGATTCAGAGGAGTTTAAGCTGAATATCAGTTTTATGGTGCAGTTTGCAAAAGTTGTAACTTATGCTCGGAAACTCATTTTGGCTTGAAAATCAATAGTTTAGACCGTTTCATTATTCTCTACAACTTTTGTGTTCGGCTCGGAGGCCAATTCATCAAGGAAAATGGCGGGATTTATTTGTTTCTGAAATTTCGGTTTCGCCGATTAACTGTGCTAGCGGTATTCAAGAGTTTGTAACTTCTTATTGGGTCAACATGTCTGAGAGATTCATATGCCAAAAGTTCCATCTTGATATCCTTTCCAACTTTTGGGTTTTGGCCGAGAACTAATTCTTTGAAGAAGATCTCAGAATGTGCGAGTCTTTAGAGTCGACATAGTGAAAAACAGTGCTGAACCGGTGAGTTTTGAACACTAAAAAATTCATAACTCTTGGATCGTTTATCGAATTGATGTCGTTTCGGTGCCTAAAATTCCGTTTAGATGTTATCTTCATTATGTGAATTCAGTTTTGGTTCGGTCCAAGCGGAAGAATCTCGAAAATGCGAATTACCAATAAGGTTCTTTGATGCACTGCATTGTCTGTCAGATTTTGTAAAATTCATAACTCGGTCAATTTTCATCGGATTGCACCCGTTCTTGAAGCGTTGGTTCAAAAATTTTATCCTCTTCAAGTTCAAAGACAAATGCGAGTTTAAACGGTGCTCCAAAGATTATCGTTTTGGTTTATTTCAGAAAACTGAAGTGCTGAACCGAAGAAAAAGGCTGAAAGTGGTTTCACGAGAAAATTCATATCTCCCTCGTCGTTTGTCCGGTTGAGCTTAGATTTTAACACCAGGTCACTGACTCATAGATCTACAACTTTGCTGACAAATTCGAGTCGAGATTATGCTCCGAAGAGGTTGACCTCGTCACATTTTCGAGTAGCGGACACCAAATAAGCCGAAAAAACAACTTATTCAGTGACGTCTTGCAGCTTAAACGTATCGATCGCACTCGATTTTGATCGTATGACGTTCTTTATTTTTGCATTGCAACCGTAATTCAGAGGCGAACAATGTTGTGGAAGGTTCAGAGTCGAAATTTCTTGCCGAAGATATTGTTATTTTCACTTAAGCCGAAATTCTACCTTTTGCCTTTCATTTTACACTCCACTATATATTCTTTTGACCCACAATTTGTCTCATAACTTCAATCATAATTTACAAACACCAAAAAACTCTCACAAACTCTCTCTAAAGGATCAAAGTTCATTCTCTCAACTCTTTCTCAAGAACACAACAACAACTTCATCAAGAACTCAAGAACACAACAATTCCGATCAAGCTTCCGATAGCCGAGCCGCCACGAACCACCACCTCCGGTCAACTTCACCACCGTGCGACCACCATCTTCCGCCGCCGGCAGCCACGCGGCCTCTCCTCCTCTCCTCCGTTCATGATCGCGTCTCACTTCCTTCGGATTCGCAATTTCTTCGTCGATTCTTCATTCGATAAGCTTCTTAAACTTTAATTCATGAATAATTGTTGAATTGTTTCTTGAATTGAATTTTGAAGTTGAATTAATCCTGTGGAGATTATGTGCATTGATTCATGATTTGATTATTGATTGATTCTTAATTAATTTATCCTAATAATTGTTGTGGTGCATGATTGAAAAGGCTTGGTAAAGTTGACATAGAATAATCGGTGAATGTTAGGTGTTTGACAAAATTCCTAAGAGAGCTAATTATTATAACATGATATTGATTGAAGTGCTTGACTTTTAAATTCATGCTTGTTTCAATGTGCAAATTTGAAATAGGATAGGTTGAGGCTTAATTGTTGATGTTGTTCATGTGTCGCGTGTCGAGAATATGTTTTGGTCATAACTTCCTAACCGTAGCGCGTTTTTGCGAATGTGAATAGTGTAAATTGACTTTGTTAATTATTTCGGAGCCATTGGTGAACTTTTTAGTTGATTTCGGACAATTTTTCCCGGCTATTTTGCTACTGCCAGCCGACGAAATCGGCCAAAAAGTATCACTTCCAAGCGGAATTTTCAAAAACCGATTGCATATTTGAATCCATTGGCACGTTTGCAAGTTACCATGCGATTTTCGTTCAATTCCGAGTCGGTGATTTTTGACGCATTTTTTCGTTTTAAGGCTTTTTAAGTTCGGTTTGGTGCGATTTTGATGCATTGATCTTGTTTTGACTTGTATTTATGTTTGTTGATCATTTTCCATTCATTGCATGTAAATTTGTTCGATTCCGATTTGAGTTTGCATGTTGTTTATGTTAGAGCATAAATGCTGTCCCGTTTTGAAACGTAAATTTCAATGCATGTCCATGACTCGTATATTCATATTTCTACTTGATTTGGAGTTGTGAGGCATAGGTGCAACTTCCGGTTGCACCTCTTTTTGGTTTCTAAGGCGTTTGTTGAGTTCATGTAAGGTTCTCGCAAAGATCTTAACGACGGTCGTTTGGTTGGTATTCCACTTTATTTGTGGGATACCTTTGGATTCAAATGATATTTTGTGTCGTTGTTTTTGTTTCGATTATGGGGAATCTTCACAAAGCAATTATGGAAGATGAACATTTATTTTGCTCATGGGAGATTACAAGGATTGGCTTGAAGTTTTTTTGGATTTCTTTTATGTGAAAGAATCGGCCCTTCGACCAAGTAAGTAATCTCGATTCTCTACTTTAATGCATCATTCTAGTTGCATGCGACTTAGGATCATATAACTTAAGGTGCATATTGAGCCCTCCCACCTGAGGCATTGGATTTATTTGTGAATTTTGATAATATGTATCAATTTCGGAACTTAGGGATTAGGTTACGAACCATTAGGATCGCTTCCTTTCACTTCCCCTCAAAATCCACTTTTTTTCCCGTTTCGTCGCAATTATTAAAAATAGTTTTAGGTGTGATAAAATTCTGGAAAAATTCATGAGTGATCCTCATCCTCTTAATTAATTTTTCATATTTTTTGTTTCCAGATTTGGATGGTTTTAATAATTAATTTGGATTTTAGATCATAAGCTGTCCCAAAAAGGAATGTTTTGGCATAAGGGACCAAAAACAATTTTTCCCCATAGGTGTGAGACCTATTTTTTGTGTATGATTAATCACTATAATTTGTGAAATTTTGATGCTCCTTAGGCATTTTTTCCATAGTTTTTGATGACCTTTTTGATCCACTTTGTGAAGTTGTTTTTCGATGATCATGATTTGCTACCTTGCTAGTCAAGTAATTGTTTTGGCACTTTGGTGCATAATTTTGTGGAATACTTTTGGACCATGTGAGATAATTACTATATTATTCTAGGGATTTAATTTCATAATCTTTAAAGGCTTTTTGCTATTTTTCCATGTCACCTAGATCCTAGGTTGATTCATGTGTTTATGTGTTGCATAACCTAAATGTTAAGAAGGCATTCATGCCATTTGCTTGGAATAATTTTTGGTAACTTCTAGGAGTTAATTATAGGTCATTTATAGGTCCTTAATTCCAGTTATAGGTCATTTTTTGAACCATACCCATTTGGTTTGTTTTGGTGCTTTAAAGTGCATACTTATGTGAGCTAATCTCAACCTAAATTTGTTTCTCTTCTCCTCTAATTGTTAACATTAATTATGTGGAAATCATTAATGCCTATTCATGCATTCTAAATGCATCTCATACCTTGTATGCTACTGACCCATAATCATTTCATTCATATTCACATTCCATTCACCTTTAACTCTCATCATTTGTGATCTTATGTGATGTTTATTTCGTTTCTTTTCATATCTTATTCTCATTGCTCCATATGCCTAATCCATTGCATCCATGATTGTATATTCATTTATCCATCTTCATAAGTATTCACTACTGACTTTGATGTTCATTTCATGTATTAATTCATGTTGGTAAGCCATATGCATTCATACTTCATCCATGAGCCCTAACTTGCATTTAGGTGAACTTAGGTGAACCTTTTGTACATAGTTTGACATAGTTTGATCTTGTAAGGTATCCTAGAATCCTTAGGTACTTATAGCATGTAGCTACTGACTTTAGAATTCATGTAACCTTTAGGTACCTTCACCTTTAGACTTAGGTCTTATTTTGAACCCTAGTTCCATTCTAGGACGTTTATGGTACTTAATCGCTTTCATGCTTCGATTTTACTTTCAATATGCATTGTCATGCTAACTTTTGTTTTGTAGGGGGGAAGATTGAGGTAAGCATTACTTCATTCCTATCTCTTATGCATTTTAATTATGTTTGCCTTAGCACCTTGTGCTTTTCTTGTAGGCTTTCCCTTTCCTTAGAGACAATTTAACTTCATTAGGAAGTAAGTTAGTTTCTAGCTTTTTTTTTCTCTTTTCCTTTTCTTTCTTAGGATTAGAATACCTCATTAACTATAGGATCTCCCATGTAAATAAAACAAATAAAATTAGGGTTGGGTCTTAGTCCCCTTAGTTTGTCCTTTTTGCAACTTGAGTCATTCTTTCTCTCCTTATAAAGAAAATAATAAAACATCTAAGGATAAACCGAACAATCTTGTACGACACGAGACTTTGTTGCGGAGTGTTTATACGCGTCCTGTTTCGGGGCGAGGTGTAAATGCTTCCCGCGATGGATAGGTCTTAGTACAAGACCGTTCACAAACAAATTCAAAACACTTCTCATAAAATCCAAAAACAAATAACAAGCGACTATCCTGCGGGAACTTCTCTTCTCATCTCATCCACTCACAACGCGAACTTGCGACGACTTGTCTTTCATGCAAGACGGTAAACGCACTCGTACCAGACGAGCCTGCAACACCTGAGCATAGACATACGCAGTTCCAGCCATAAAAAACACAAACAAATAGTTTCCGCCTTAGTTAGGCGAACTACGTCGACTCTGATCCTCATTATCCCGATGAGGTACGTAGGCAGCGGGGTAGGGCCAGTTCGAGCACATTCTTTATTTTCCCTACATTTCCCCTTTTGTCCATTCTCTTTTTCCAGTTTCTTTTTCTCATTTCCATTCCATTCCAGATAGCCATTATTTCATTTCAGCAGCATATTATTTCTCACCCTTTGAAACAAACAAGCAAGCGTGGATCCCGTCGGGTACGACGGACGATCTGGGGTGCTAATACCTTCCCAGGTCGTAACCGACTCCCGAACTCAGATCTTTGGTTCGCAGGACCTTTTCCTTTCCTTCTTCCTCAGGTTTGTGCAACATTACCTTTCCCATTCTTTCGGGATAAAAATGTCTGGCTGGCGACTCTAACCTTTCCGCGCCACTTTCGCGTTTCTACTAGGATGAAAATCCCGGGAGCGACAGCTGGCGACTCTGCTGGGGATTTAACCTGATTCTTCCGGTTTCCCTTGTAGAGTCAATCCTAGCGCCTGTTTGGTTTTGCTTCTTTGGGTATCTGTTTGATGCTGAGTGCTTTAGTTTAGCTTTACTGTTTTGTTTACAGTTTTACTTTATAACTTTACTTTATTGCATTTATTTACCGCTTTCAGTATTTATTTTCCATGCATCATATTATACTGGACTGTCTGGCTGTGCTGGTTTTCATTTTTTCTGTGGGATGGGAGTTACTGTGAGATAAGCCAAATACCCGGCTTGAGTGCACTATAGGATTAGCGTGGACAGACATTGTACTCCCATGGTATCTCACCATGATGGGTGGCGATGTGTTCCACACCCAGATTGCGACCGTCTTGGAACTATTCTGTGTGGGGATTACCTCACTTCAGGGTACGACCTTGATAGTTATATGCATCTGGTGACAGATCTTCGAGAACCTTAGTGGAAACAACCCTCTCCAGTGATGACAGTGGCAGACCAAATTTGTTGGCAAACCCACTCGCATCCGAGGGCCCACTGGGAACTCGCATAGGATGGCCTGATTCTCTCATAGGAATCCAGTCAAGGCAAATTGTTCGTATGACGGTAGTATTGTACCCTTCGGGATGAATGTACTATTGTTTCTCGATTCAGTGCTTGAAGCTAAGGACTTATGAGGGATGCTTGTTTCCTTGGGCTCAGCTGAGGCCTCCCTGAGTAGTACATAATGCCAAACCAATTCCCTGATTTGGTCATGATCCATTTCTCGGAAATGGTGAACGTATTATTGCTATTCGGCTTTGAGAGTCCGTGATGTTGACCCGAGTAGCACACCCGTGAGATTGGGAGGGGTTTACAGGTTTGCAGGAACCCTAAACTTCAACATACCCGCTTTGCCAGTGTTGTTTTATGATATTATCTGGTGCTATATGGTTCTTTGATTCTGAGATCCGGGATTTCTATTCAGAGAGATTGTTACTATGATTACCATGGTGACCCTGATATTGTGACTGCTATTATGACTCTCCACAGACAATTGGCTCGTTGTTCAGCTTCAACACCATCAGTGATTATGCTATTATGTGATCCAGTTTTACAGTTATTGGGTTCTCAGTTATGGGGTTCTATACAGAGATGGTGCTACTATTATGGTTCTATTCAGACACTTGACTCATTGGTCAACACCGGCACCAGCATCAGATCATTGATCACATGCCTGTTGCATACATGACATCATAGCATTTCTACAGACATGTTCAGTTATTTATGAGGATCACATATCTGAATCATGCCATTGGACTTTGTCTGTGTGAAAACTCGAATCAAAGCGGATAGATTCCTCAGAAATAATTGAACATGGCATTTGCATACATCCTTGCATTCTTGACAGGTGTTCAGAGACAAATTCTTTTCCTGACTTGATTTCTCATCAGAATGGACAACTTGAATCACATTCATCAAGGTATATATTTGAAGCAACTCCGGGCGGAGGTAATCGAAGGAAGACCCAACTGAGGCCATTCAGGACAGAGGTGTAAACTTTATTTCAGAATCAGAAGCTGTTGAAAGAGGAAGTCAACCAGATGAAGACTCAGATGAGCTTGGTTATGGAAATTATGAACGAATCTATTTTCATCCCTATTGAGGGGAACTACGCTACTCTGATTCTCCATTGGTCAATGGAGATACGTAGGCAGGAGATCGTGCAAGATCTTTCCGAGCAACTTTATTTATCAACTTCATTTATCAACCTCTTCCCTCCAGACGTCATTTGTCGGCATCCAATTTCAGCTTCCCAAGAGAGTCCAGCGGGCAGAGCATAAGGGTAAAGGCCAAAACCACTTGAGAAGAAGTTTGATCATATTCTGATGAAGTACGTGCAATAAGTTTCCTCATTTACGCAAATTTGGAGGGGTTGAGCTAACTGCATCAGGATCGTCTCCGACAAAGCTTCCTTTGGGGTTTCAATGCCAAGTATGATTACCATTCTGGGGCACCTGGCCTTTTAATTGAAGATTGCAAGTCTTTCAGAGGCAAAGGTAAAAACAAGGTCACGAATTTGATTAAGTAAACATCCAGACTACTGACTGCTGAAAGTCTCCAAGAGCAATAAGTCCAGACAGAGTCAAACCTCCTCAATAATGACCACCATGATGTGAAGGCTAGATGCAAGTATCACTCAGGGGCATTTAGGCATACAATTGACAACTGTGATGTGTTCAAGTACAAGATGCCAAATTTGGCCGACTCAAAGGTCATCATGCCAGAAGGTATGCTCACATATTGAAATCTCCTTATCAAATTGGCATCCTAGTTTGCAAGGGCATCTTCAGAAGCAATAAGTCCAGACGGAGTCAAGTCTCCTCAATGATGGCAATGTTCAGCTTCTTTACTGCATTTTCATTTGTAGTTTATATTGTTTGTTTAAACATTTGTATGCATGCATGAAACTTATTTGTTTTTGAATGATAACCATAATAAAATGCACATGTTTCTCTTGAAGTAATCCATTCGTATTCACTCATGATTTTGTGTATGTGCATTGCAATATCAACTGTTGTGATTAAACTCTATCAGGGAGGACGACGAAATGAAAACGCAAAAATCTCTAACTGTGTGCTTTTGAGAAAGACCCTGTTGACGATGTACAGGCATTGTTTCAAGTCCTAAACACCGGAGATATAAGGGAGATAGACCCTTGCCAACCCATTTGAGCCTTGAAGTAAGAGTTTATTTTCGCATGAAAAAACCCTTGCATTTAACCCAGGGACAGGGTAGGTGTCAGCTAGCTGGACCGATCGTTCAAATTTCGAAAAGGAGTGAAAATCTGAGGATCCATTACCTTTCGTTGTACCAAATCAAGAGGTCCAATGACCAGGAACCACAATGGTTATCCCAATCAAGAGGTCCAAAGACCGGAGACCACAATGGTTATCCCTCAACAACCAAGAAGTGGAACAGTCACGACCCTTTCAAAGCAATCAAGACAAACAGTGTCACACGATTTGTTCAAAAAAAAAAGAAGAATTGAAAAAAAAAATGAATGAGAAAGCCCGCTAAGTCGAAACTTGAAAACAAGCGACTTAGGAAAAAATTAGGGCATCCCATTGGACTTCACAATCAAAGATTCACAAGAATCAGTCCAGGAAAAAGTTAGGGATAATCAAATAATGCAAAAGCGAAAGACGAAAAGGATTACACCAGAAAGATCCTTGAACAAGTACAGAGTCGTGTGGCACAGACACCAAAGATAAGAGGGGTGACAAATGACAACCTAATTGGTGCTTAAACTGTTAGTGTAATTGGTTCCTTAACCATCACAAAACCCTTTTTGAGAGGCGAGCGCTTGTGAAAGCTAGCTGAACATAGGAATGGAGAACATCACGAAGACGGGTGGGTACAAATAAACTTCGAGCCTATATCTTTTGTTTCTATAACCGTGAACCAGGCCACGATACAACCCTCAAAAGTCCTAACTGAAACAGGGTTATTTTTGAGAGCGTACTACCACGAGACCGCGTTCCTGACTCCTATGAGTGGTGTTGAAAGATCTTTGTTGGTGTTGCATGTGCATGCTTTCTATTATTCAAAAAAATTAATGTCGTATCTTAACCAGTGATTCGCTCATAAAGGTTTGTGACATCTTTTTCAGTAAAACTTCAAGATTAACATGTGTGTTGCATTAGAATTTTCATCCTTAGAATAAACATTTACTGCTTGCATATATTTGTTGGGCATCATAAAAACTCACATACGAAACTTCAGTCCAGAAGCTTAATATTGTCAAATTGAGAAGTCTGAAACTTCCGAAGGACAACCTATCGAGGTGCACTTTTCAAGAAAACTCCATTGAGTAGGGACTTTCCCAACAGTTGTGGTAAGAGCCAGCTAATCTGGGGCAATTACTTCGAGATCCAATCTCTCAAAGAACAATTGGTATGTGTGTTTTCTCCAAAACACAGTCACTCATAGGTGATCACTTCAAGGCTCATACTGGGGCAGGCCACCCCAAGAGCATGAGAAGTCACTCTCTCCCGAAGCACCTATCCAAAGTTCAAAATACTGGGGCAGAATATTCACGGTGATATGAAGTTTTTCATGAATCCTCGCGAGGCAAATTTCTTTCATAGACCATGCAATCTGGGGCAGTATTTCGAGATCCAACGAATCTCTCCAAGAGTTTGAAGACACTGAGGCATTTCGTATGTCATGTTTTCTGTAAAATCCTCTTGAGACATTTTCTTCCAGTGGACCTTAATCTGAGGCGAGTTGGAAATTGCAAAGAACCATTGTTCACTCGTGATTAGTTGACAATCTATCAACATAGGGGCTGGGAGCAAAGCCATTGTCAGCACAGTACTTCAAGAGTTGTTTCATCTGCGGACTTCATCGATCAAAAATCCCTTAGCAAGTCTCATTAGACAATTCCCTCTCCAGTAGTGCGGCAAATGAAAGGTTGCTTCTTGATCAGAAGGGTATCATCATCTCTCATTCCCAACATGAGAGGATTTAGTTCTTATCCCCAGCGAGTGGCAACTTGAACTCTTACCTTCAGCGGGAAGCTTTATCATTGACATCATCTGTCATCCCCAACAGAGTTCAATGGGTAGCGTACCTAGCAAGAAGATTCCATCTCCAGCAGGGTCCTGGCACTCCAATATCAAAGTCCAATTTATTTTTGGCAATGGCGGTTGTTCAGAGCCAGTGAATCATTGACAGCTTTCCCCGCAGGGTTGTCTCCTCCTCATCAGGATGAACCAGATCAATGCAGTGATCACTATTCCTCCCCAGTCAAGCTATCTGGGATGCTTGCAGTCTCCTTATCAGGAGATCTTTTGCATTTTCATTTGCATAATAATCATTACATTTGCATCCTCCAAAGCGTAGCATTTCCATCCTCATGGAGCATTACGCCATAAATTCAAACATATGCATGCCAGCATGGGCCAGTTTTGAGGTATATTACATACTACCTATAACATCTTCTCAACCTGAAGTACTCCGCACAGAGGTTACCAATGTCATTTTTCGGGCATCCTTGTCTTTTCAAGTCAATGTTCGTCGCTTATTCTGCGTCTGGTTTGGTACAGTAGTCGTGTCGCAGGTTCTCGTTTTGTACAACGGTCCTGTTTGCTTGGGGGTTCTCGTTTATGTACAACGATCCCGTTCCATCTTGTCCTATTTTCTTTGTTTCTGGTTACCGCCTGCGGCCGGTGTACCTTTGCGTCTCCATTTGAGGATGGGTTCGTGTTAGATCCGAGGATCTTTTGATTTGTCATTCGAGGATGGCATTCTTTTCTTCAAGTCCTTCCGAGGTTGGTCTTGTTGTTGTGGCTATTATTCGAGGATAGTAGTTCACTTTTTGAGCTTATTGATCGAGGTCAGTTTGTCTCTTTTGCAAAGTCTGTCTGAGGCCAGCTTTATGTTTGGTTATCAGTCGAGGCTGGTATACCTTTGCGTCTCCATTCGAGGATGGTTTCGTGTTAGATCCGAGGATCTTTTGATTTGTCATTCGAGGATGGCATTTCTTTTCTTCAAGTCCTTCCGAGGTTGGTCTTGTTGTTTTGTGTGGCTATTATTCGAGGATAGTAGTTCACTTTTTGAGCTTATTGATCGAGGTCAGTTTGTCTCTTTTGCAAAGTCTGTCTGAGGCCAGCTTTGTGTTTGGTTATCAATCGAGGCTGGTATACCTTTGCGTCTCCATTCGAGGATGGTTTCGTGTTAGATACGAGGATCTTTTGATTTGTCATTCGAGGATGGCATTTCTTTTCTTCAAGTCCTTCCGAGGTTGGTCTTGTTGTTGTGGCTATTATTCGAGGATAGTAGTTCACTTTTTGAGCTTATTGATCGAGGCCAGTTTGTCTCTTTTGCAAAGTCTGTCTGAGGTCAGCTTTGTGTTTGGTTATCAGTCGAGGCTGGTATACCTTTGCGTCTCCATTCGAGGATGGTTTCGTGTTAGATCCGAGGATCTTTTGATTTGTCATTCGAGGATGGCATTTATTTTCTTCAAGTCCTTCCGAGGTTGGTCTTGTTGTTGTGGCTATTATTCGAGGATAGTAGTTCACTTTTTGAGCTTATTGATCGAGGTCAGTTTGTCTCTTTTGCAAAGTCTGTCTGAGGTCAGCTTTGTGTTTGGTTATCAGTCGAGGCTGGTATACCTCTGCGTCTCCATTCGAGGATGGTTTCGTGTTAGATCCGAGGATCTTTTGATTTGTCATTCGAGGATGGCATTTCTTTTCTTCAAGTCCTTCCGAGGTTGGTCTTATTGTTTTGTGTGGCTATTATTCGAGGATAGTAGTTCACTTTTCGAGCTTATTGATCGAGGTCAGTTTGTCTCTTTTGCAAAGTCTGTCTGAGGTCAGCTTTGTGTTTGGTTATCAGTCGAGGCTGGTATGCCTTTGCGTCTCCATTCGAGGATGGTTTCGTGTTAGATCCGAGGATCTTTTGGATTGTCATTCGAGGATGGAATTTCTTTTTTTCAAGTCCTTCTGAGGTTGGTCTTGTTGTTGTGGCTATTATTCGAGGATGGTAGTCCACTTTTTTTGGAGCTTATTGATTGATGTCAGTTCGTCTCGTTTGCAAAGTCTGTCCGAGGTCAGTCTTTGTTGTTGACGGTTATCGCCTGTGGCCGGTATACCGTTTTGGTTCTATTCGAGGATGGTTTTAGTACTGGATCCGAGGATCCCGTGTGAGTGGTCATTCGAGGATGGCATTCTTCCAAGCATATTTCCACATGGTTCTATTTTCGCTACATATTCAGAGATCAAAAACAAAAAAGATATAAATAAATAAATGGGCAGATGGCATTTCCATTACCCTCAGTGTGCAAATTTTCAAGTTTTGTTCGAATATTCAATCACTCCACACCTTGAACGTCTAAAAGCTATTGCAATTATTCATTCAGGTCTGCAGATGATTGAATAGGGGCAGCTGTAATACCTCAAAATTTGCCCTCTCATTTTCATGCCATTTAGCATATCCTTTCATACATTGCATTGCATTTAGATCACAATTGCATCATAAACATACATGAACATACATCTCCATTTGAGCTTTCACAGGTTGCGACTGGCCTTTATTTCTTCATGCGGCACGTGCACAATAATCTCAGAAGAAGCCAAAAGTTCTCGGTTGATTCAGAAGAGTTTAAGCTAAATATCAGTTTTATGGTGCAGTTTGCAAAAGTTGTAACTTATGCTCGGAAACTCATTTTGGCTTGAAAATCAATAGTTTAGACCGTTTCATTATTCTCTACAACTTTTGTGTTCGGCTCGGAGGCCAATTCATCAAGGAAAATGGCGGGATTTATTTGTTTCTGAAATTTCGGTTTCGCCGATTAACTGTGCTAGCGGTATTCAAGAGTTTGTAACTTCTTATTGGGTCAACATGTCTGAGAGATTCATATGCCAAAAGTTCCATCTTGATATCCTTTCCAACTTTTGGGTTTTGGCCGAGAACTAATTCTTTGAAGAAGATCTCAGAATGTGCGAGTCTTTAGAGTCGACATAGTGAAAAACAGTGCTGAACCGGTGAGTTTTGAACACTAAAAAATTCATAACTCTTGGATCGTTTATCGAATTGATGTCGTTTCGGTGCCTAAAATTCCGTTTAGATGTTATCTTCATTATGTGAATTCAGTTTTGGTTCGGTCCAAGCGGAAGGATCTCGAAAATGCGAATTACCAATAAGGTTCTTTGATGCACTGCATTGTCTTTCAGATTTTGTAAAATTCATAACTCGGTCAATTTTCATCGGATTGCACCCGTTCTTGAAGCGTTGGTTCAAAAATTTTATCCTCTTCAAGTTCAAAGACAAATGCGATTTTGAACGGTGCTCCAAAGATTATCGTTTTGGTTTATTTCACAAAACTGAAGTGCTGAACCGAAGAAAAAGGCTGAAAGTGGTTTCACGAGAAAATTCATATCTCCCTCTTCGTTTGTCCGGTTGAGCTTAGATTTTAACACCAGGTCACTGACTCATAGATCTACAACTTTGCTGACAAAGTCGAGTCGAGATTATGCTCCGAAGAGGTTGACCTAGTCACATTTTCGAGTAGCGGACACCAAATAAGCCGAAAAAACAACTTATTCAGTGACGTCTTGCAGCTTAAACGTATCGATCGCACTCGATTTTGATCGTATGACGTTCGTTATTTTTGCATTGCAACCGTGATTCAGAGACGAACGATGTTGTGGAAGGTTCAGAGTCGAAATTTCTTGCCGAAGATATTGTTATTTTCACTTAAGCCGAAATTCTACCTTTTGCCTTTCATTTTACACTCCACTATATATTCTTTTGACCCACAATTTGTCTCATAACTTCAATCATAATTTACAAACACCAAAAAACTCTCTCAAACTCTCTCTAAAGGATCAAAGTTCATTCTCTCAACTCTTTCTCAAGAACACAACAACAACTTCATCAAGAACTCAAGAACACAACAATTCCGATCAAGCTTCTGATAGCCGAGCTGCCACGAACCACCACCTCCGGTCAACTTCACCACCGTGCGACCACCATCTTCCGCCGCCGGCAGCCACGCGGCCTCTCCTCCTCTCCTCCGTTCATGATCGCGTCTCACTTCCTTCGGATTCACAATTTCTTCGTCGATTCTTCATTCGTTAAGCTTCTTAAACTTTAATTCATGAATAATTGTTGAATTGTTTATTGAATTGAATTTTGAAGTTGAATTAATCTTGTGGAGATTATGTGCATTGATTCATGATTTGATTCTTGATTGATTCTTGATTAATTTATCCTAATAATTGTTGTGGTGCATGATTGAAAAGGCTTGGTAAAGTTGACATAGAATAATCGGTGAATGTTAGGTGTTTGACAAAATTCCTAAGAGAGCTAATTATTATAACTTGATATTGATTGAAGTGCTTGACTTTTAAATTCATGCTTGTTTCAATGTGCAAATTTGAAATAGGATAGGTTGAGGCTTAATTGTTGATGTTGTTCATGTGTCGCGTGTAGAGAATATGTTTTGGTCATAACTTCCTAACCGTAGCGCGTTTTTGCAAATGTGAATAGTGTAAATTGACTTTGTTGATTATTTCGGAGCCATTGGTGAACTTTTTAGTCGATTTCGGACAATTTTCCCCGGCTATTTTGCTACTGCCAGCCGACGAAATCGGCCAAAAAGTATCACTTCCAAGCGGAATTTTCAAAAACCGATTGCATATTTGAATCCATTGGCACGTTTGCAAGTTACCATGCGATTTTCGTTCAATTCCGAGTCGGTGATTTTTAACGCATTTTTTCGTTTTAAGGCTTTTTAAGTTCGGTTTGGTGCGATTTTGATGCATTGATCTTGTTTTGACTTGTATTTATGTTTGTTGATCATTTTCCATTCATTGCATGTAAATTTGTTCGATTCCGATTTGAGTTTGCATGTTGTTTATGTTAGAGCATAAATGCTGTCCCGTTTTGAAACGTAAATTTCAATGCATGTCCATGACTCGTATATTCATATTTCTACTTGATTTGGATTTGTGAGGCATAGGTGCAACTTCCGGTTGCACCTCTTTTTGGTTTCTAAGGCGTTTGTTGAGTTCATGTAAGGTTCTCGCAAAGATCTTAACGACGGTCGTTTGGTTGGTATTCCGATTTTTTTGTGGGATACCTTTGGATTCAAATGATATTTTGTGCCGTTGTTTTTGTTTCAATTATGGGGAATCTTCACAAAGCAATTATGGACGATGAACACTTATTTTGCTCATGGGAGATTACAAGGCTTGACTTGAAGTTTTTTTGGATTTCTTTTATGTGAAAGAATCGGCACTTCGACCAAGTAAGTAATCTCGATTCTCTACTTTAATGCATCATTCTAGTTGCATGCGACTTAGGATCATATAACTTAAGGTGCATATTGAGCCCTCCCACCTGAGGTATTGGATTTATTTGTGAATTTTGATGATATGTATCAATTTCGGAACTTAGGGATTATGTTACGAACCATTAGGATCGCTTCCTTTCACTTCCCCTCAAAATCCACTTTTTTGCCCGTTTCGTCGCAATTATTAAAAATAGTTTTAGGTGTGATAAAATTCTGGAAAAATTCATGAGTGATCCTCATCCTCTTAATTAATTTTTCATATTTTTTGTTTCCAGATTTGTGTGGTTTTAATAATTAATTTGGATTTTAGATCATAAGCTGTTCCAAAAAGGAATGTTTTGGCATAAGGGACCAAAAACAATTTTTCCCCATAGGTGTGAGACCTATTTTTTGTGTATGATTAATCACTGTAATTTGTGACATTTTGATGCTCCTTAGGCATTTTTTCCATAATTTTTGATGACCTTTTTGATCCACTTTGTGGAGTTGTTTTTCGATGATCATGATTTGCTACCTTGCTAGTCAAGTAATTGTTTTGGCACTTTGGTGCATAATTTTGTGGAATCCTTTTGGACCATATGATATAATTACTATATTATTCCAGGTATTTAATTTCATAATTTTTAAAGGCTTTTTGCTATTTTTCCATGTCACCTAGATCCTAGGTTGATTCATGTGTTTATGTGTCGCATAACCTAAATGTTAAGAAGGCATTCATGCCATTTGCTTGGAATAATTTTTGGTAATTTCTAGGAATGAATTATAGGTCATTTATAGGTCCTTAATTCCAGTTATAGGTCATTTTTTGAACCATACCCATTTGGTTTGTTTTGGTGCTTTAAAGTGCATACTTATGTGAGCTAATCTCAACCTAAATTTGTTTCTCTTCTCCTCTAATTGTTAACATTAATTATGTGGAAATCATTAATGATTATTCATGCATTCTAAATTCATCTCATACCTTGTATGCTACTGACCCATAATCATTTCATTCATATTCACATGCCATTCACCTTTAACTCTCATCATTTGTGATCTTATGCGATGTTTATTTCGTTTCTTTTCATATCTTATTCTCATTGCTCCATATGCCTAATCCATTGCATCAATGATTGTATATTCATTCATCCATCTTCATAAGTATTCACTACTGAATTTGATGTTCATTTCATGTATTAATTCATGTTGGTAAGCCATATGCATTCATACTTCATCCATGAGCCCTAACTTGCATTTAGGTGAACTTAGGTGAACCTTTTGTACATAGTTTGCAATAGTTTGATCTTGTAAGGTATCTTAGCATCCTTAGGGACTTATAGCATGTAGATACTGACTTTAGAAGTCATGTAACCTTTAGGTACCTTCACCTTTAGACTTAGGTCTTATTTTGAACCCTAGTTCCATTCTAGGACGTTTATGGTACTTAATCGCTTTCATGCTTCGATTTTACTTTCAATATGCATTGTCATGCTAACTTTTGTTTTGTAGGGGGGAAGATTTAGGTAAGCATTACTTCATTCCTATCTCTTATGCATTTTAATTATGTTTGCCTTAGCACCTTGTGCTTTTCTTGTAGGCTTTCCCTTTCCTTAGAGACAACTTAACTTCCTTAGGAAGTAAGTTAGTTTCTAGTTTTTTTTCCCTTTTCCTTTTCTTTCTTAGGATTAGAATACCTCATTAACCATAGGATCTCCCATGTAAATAAAACAAATAAAATTAGGGTTGGGTCTTAGTCCCCTTAGTTTGTCCTTTTTGCAACTTGAGTCATTCTTTCTCTCCTTATAAAGAAAATAATAAAACATCTAAGGATAAACCGAACAATCTTGTACGACACGAGACTTTGTTGCGGAGTGTTTATACGCGTCCTGTTTCGGGGCGAGGTGTAAATGCTTCCCGCGATGGATAGGTCTTAGTACAAGACCGTTCACAAACAAATTCAAAACACTTCTCATAAAAGCCAAAAACAAATAACAAGCGACTATCCTGCGGGAACTTCTCTTCTTATCTCATCCACTCACAACGCGAACTTGCGACGACTTGTCTTTCATGCAAGACGGTAAACGCACTCGTACCAGACGAGCCTGCAACACCTGAGCATAGACATACGCAGTTCCAGCCATAAAAAACACAAACAAATAGTTCCCACCTTAGTTAGACGAACTACGTCGACTCTGATCCTCATTATCCCGATGAGGTACATAGGCAGCGGGGTAGGGCCCGTTCGAGCACATTCTTTATTTTCCCTACATTTCCCCTATTGTCCATTCTCTTTTTCTAGTTTCTTTTTCTCATTTCCATTCCATTCCAGATAACCATTATTTCATTTCAGCAGCATATTATTTCTCACCCTTTGAAACAAACAAGCAAGCGTGGATCCCGTCGGGTACGACAGACGATCTGGGGTGCTAATACCTTCCCAGGTCGTAACCGACTCCCGAACTCAGATCTTTGGTTCGCAGGACCTTGTCCTTTCCTTCTTCCTCAGGTTTGTGCAACATTACCTTTCCCATTCTTTCGGGATAAAAATGTCTGGCTGGCGACTCTAACCTTTCCGCGCCACTTTCGCGTTTGTACTAGGATGAAAATCCCGGGAGCGACAATAACTAACTTGTGATATTTTCTCTGCAGCCGCCATGCCTAACCTTAAGGACCATGTCTTGAAGCTGTCGAACAAGGACACGATTAAAGCTCCCAAAAAGGCTGCTATGAGTCGTGTCTACCAAGTGGTTGCTGAGGATGTGGTTGGCGGTTCGGAGACTCCTACTTCTAATTCTCCTACTGTTTTGGGGACGCATGTCAGCCCTCCCTCCGAGCAAGTGACTCCTCCTGCCAAACGACAGCATGCTGAAGGTTCGCCGACTGGTACTGTTGTGGGCGTGGGCCTGCCCGAGAACCAAGAGACGTACCTCTTTCCCTCCTGTCATCTTTAACGAGAGCTTTTCAGTGGGGAAGGCTCTGTAGCAGTATCGTAGGCGGATGCCAAGGAGATCATGGGTCTGGAAAAGGCGACCAGACATGCGAATTTGTTCCAAGACATTGTTGTCGTGATCAGGGTCATGGAGAAGGCATTGGTCTTGTTCGACAACACCTTCCCGCTCTCTGAGATAACGATTGTTAAAAATAAGATGGAGTCGGTGAGGATCACGAAGGAGAATTAAAAAAGTGTCCTCTTTGATTATAAGGAGAACCATAGGCTCCAAGAGGGGTTGATGATCGAGCTGGGGGAGGTTAGGCTCGAGTGGGATAACCTGGTCGACGAGAACAAAAAACTGAAAAACAAAGAGGATGAGTTTGACGAGGTTGTCGAGGAGGTCTAGCGTCTTCGGACGAAGGTGGTGGAGCTGGAACGCATGGTTTCCCCTGCCGACGAGGAGGACAATGCCTTGAAGACTCGGACCAAGTTAATTTCCTGGATTTAGATGTTGGAGAGCAACTTTGTGCAGACCATTAAGCTGGGTTTTAACAACACCGTCGAGTAGATCCGAGTCATCAATCTTGGGATGGATCTCGTAAATAAGGGGACTACTTTCAACTATGATGTGGTTGATGGAAATATCTTCTTCTCGTTCGAGGATTCAACCGAGGAAGAAGATGGCAAAGAGGAATAATTTATCGGCATGCATGCCGCATTCATTTTGTCATCCTGCGTGCCGTTGTTTTTGTTTGTACTTGGGCATAGTCCCCCCTTTTGTACTTTCTGTGCCGACCATTCTTTGGTCGGCTGATTAAATGAAATGAATTTTGCTATTATTTTAATTGTTACATTTATTTTTGAACTTTTATTTCTCGACTTATTGGACTCGTCGATTTAGGGAACCGGCGAGGTTGCAGGTTTTACGTCTGCGGGTTAGCGGGACGAGGGCCGCGATCGAGGTCCTAATCCAGCGACATGGACCTCCCCATCGCGAGATGGGTGTCCTTCCGGTGTGGTAATGCGACATGGAAGTTCATTTGAAGTATCCATTGTCGAGGAGGTTTGCATCCGTCTCCTTAGAATGTGGGCTCTCCTTTCAATCTAGATGGAGGGTCATGGTCGTACCTTCCATGCTCTTGTGGTTGCGTTGTTACTCTTATTCGGGTTGTTGTCGTATAGGTTGTTTAGCTATAATATTTCTTAAGTTTTTCAACATTCAATTATCGAGCAAGTTCTTCACCTTGTAAGTTTTCGAGGTAGTAGGCTTCGTTGTCCGTTTTTGCTCGGACACAATATTGGCCTTCCCAGTTCACGGCCAGCTCGCCTTCTCGTGAATTCTTCTGATTCCACTAGAGAACGAGATTGCCAACCTGTAATTCTCATTTAACGACTCTTGCGTCGTGGCGCAGAGCCACCTTTTGTTTCAGGGATGCCTCTCGAAGAGCCACCTCAGACATTATTTCTTCGACAAGGTCGAGTTCTACTCGGAGGGCTTTGTCGTTCAACTCCTCGTCTAGGGGAGCTTCTATTCGCCTCGAGGGTTCCCTAATTTCTATTGGGATGACTGCCTCAGTTCCTTATGTTAGTCAGAATGGGATTTCCCTGGTTTTTGAGTGTGGGGTCACGCGGTAGGCCTAGAGTACGCTATGTAACTCTTCAACCCCTTAAGATCACCCTGTTGGCCGCTTCCACTTGGACGTTAGTCTGGGGATGTTCAACGAATGTGAAGTGTTGTTTTGTGCCTAGGTTGGCGACGAAATCTTGGAACCTTCAGTCCGTGAATCATGTCCCGTTGTTGGTGACGAAACTTGGGGTATGTCGAACTGGGAGAGGATGTTTCTTTTGAAAAAACAGAGTATATTCTATGTTGTGATTTTAGCGAGGGCTTCGGCCTCGATGAACTTCATGAAATAGTTGATGCCGACAATGAGGTATTTGTTCTGGTAAGATTTGGTCATGAAGGGTCTGAGGATGTCCACCCCCACCATGTGAAGGGCCACAGGGATGATAGGGTCTTGAGCTCGTTGGAAGGAGCCAGATGCATATCCTTGTGTCTCTGACATCTGTTGTAACGCGTGTATTTAATTAATTAATTAAATTGAATTTTATTGCGTATTTTTCCGATTAAGGTTGTTGGGTGTTGTTTTGTCGTTTGTGTCGTTAAGTTGTTTAAGTTGGAATTAAGTTGATAGTTAAGTTGTGGTTGGGTTGTCTAATTAAATTAAGTCAGATAAATAAAATAATTATTAATAATATAATATTAAGTTACGCTTAGTTGTAGTGTGAGAGTAGTAAAATTGGGGGTGTTATTTTAGGCCCATTAATAATTAAACTAATTAGTGAGATTTTAGTAAAAACTAGACTAAAAACCTAATTAGAGAATAATCAGAATTTTTGGTGAGAAGAGAACAAGTCTTGAGGAAGAGCAAGAAGAGGCTAGGTTGAGGATTTTCGCAGAGATTTATGTGGTGAATTCGAGCTACCTTCAATCTAAGGTAATGGTGGGGTTCGAATTCCATAACCAGGATTAGATAATCCGTATGTAGGTTGAGTTTTCATACAATTATTGTTGAGTTTCATTTGATTTTGTTGTTGTGTTTTGTATGAATAGTTGTTGTTGATTTTCGGGATGATCTATCATGAAGAATTATGTTGTTATTGTTGTGTTGCTGTCATGAGATTGATTCATGAGGTTGTATTTGTTGCTATGTTGTTAGACTGGTTGTTGTAGGAAAATCGTGTAGAGAAGGAAATTAGGGTTCGTAAAATCAGTTGTAAAAATTAGTAGATGAATAGATATAGAAGATTTGAAGCCTAAAATCAATGTAGAAACACCATTAGGCTTGAATGGAGTGATGAAGTTGTGTAATTCATAGCAGAAGTAGGACTGGTATGCATTCTGGTGTTTTACGTAACATATCTGGTATTACGTGTAACAGGAGGGACATTACGCATAACACATCCCAGTTACGTAGGCATTATGCGTAATAGGCGAGGCATTACACATAAGAGGTGGTATGAAGCAAGTTGTTACACGTATGGAGTAGCCATTACGCGTATGGGCAGAGTGGTGTGCAAAAGTGCAGTTTTTCGGTGATTCGTCCTGTTTTCGCATACGTTTCGAGTTGATTCGATCCTAGACTTTAAGTAGAACTAAAATAAGTTGATTATATTAGATTTGAGGATTGAAAATAATTAATTTAGGAATTTAATTTATTAATCCGTAGTTATTCGTTTTTCATGTTGAAGTTGTATTAAGTTGTTATAAGTTGTGTCGTCCCGATCTTGGGGAAGACTATTAAGTTGCAGGTCGATTGACCAATGTTGATTCACGTTGTTAAGTTGTTAATACGTTGATTATGTTGTTGTTGTATGCCATTCATAGTTGCATATTTTCAAGTTTGAGCGAATGCTCGATTCAAGTTAGTCTGGATTAGCAAATAAGTTGTTGATGCCTCGATAAACTGGCAAGATTTCAAGTTGGGAGTTTACTCTAAATAGTACCACATACATATATAAGTTAAGTCGCATTTGAGTTGCATTTTTATCTATGCTGTTAATTGTTGATTTTATGATTTCTTGCTTACATATTGATTATCATACTCGTGTTTATGTTATTCGATATCTCACCCTTTCTGTTTGAATGTTGCCCTTTGTTGGTAACATGCAGGTAACCAAGATTTGAGTAGTAGTCTTAAGTTGGTGTTTTTCGCTCCGATACGTAGAACTTCGGGGGGGGGGGGGGGGTGAACACATGTTTTGTTTTTGTGGATTTTTATCTAGTTTATGAACTCATTCAATTGTTTTATCTTGAAAGCCATGTTGAAGTATTTGATGTTGAATATACTTGGAGTTGTTTTAAAAGTTGCAAATTTTGTTGAATCCGTTGCGTAGTTTGTGAAGCATGATTTATAATGAAGTTTTGTTATTTGAATTTTAAAGTTGAAAATGTGATATCCCATGTTTTGGTGAATCTTTATACAAAAATGATTTAAATTATGAAGTCGGGTAGAATGGGGTGTTACATTAGTGGTGTCAGAGCAGGTCGGTCTGTCTGACCAAGTTGTCGAGTTGTAGTTGTCTAACAATCGAGTATTGTTATGTGGTTCTAACTTTTGTTGCGTTGTAGTGCTAAGTTGAGATGGCTGGAAGAAATGATGATGCGATGGCTGCTGCAATGCAAGCAATGGCTCAAGGTGTGAAGAATTTACCAAATGCTGGCGGGAATGATGAATCTCGTACTTTTGCGACTTTTCAGAGAGAGAATCCGCCTACCTTCAAGGGCAAGTATGACCCTGATGCTGCATTGGTCTAGTTGAAAGAAATTGAGAGAACTTTCTATATAATGGATTACACTCCAGCATATGAGGTTCGTTATGGGACTCACATGTTGACAGTTGAGGCTGATGATTGGTGGTTGGAAACCAGAGAAAGGTTGGAAGCTGCGGGTGAAGAGTTCACTTGGGTTGTTTTTCGTAGAGAGTTTATGAGGAAGTATTATCCTAAATATGTGCGTGGTAAGATGGAGATTGAATTCCTTGCGCTGAAACAGGGGAATATGTCATTGACGAACTATGCTGCAAGGTTTATGGAGTTGTCGAAGTTCTATACGCACCATGATGCGACAACTGCTGAATTTTCAAAGTGCATCAAGTTTGAGAATGGGTTGCGTTTAGATATTATGAAAGAGGTAGGGTATCAAAAGATTTGTGTTTTTGTTGATCTGGTTGATAGTTGCAGTATATTCGAGGAAGATAACAATGCTCACTACAAGATTATTACTGATAGACAGGGCAAGAATCAACAAAACTGTGCAAGCCTTATGATACTCCGGCTTGTAAGGGTAAGCAGAAAGTTTCTTCGGGTCAGAGAACTAGTGGGGGAGATGCCTGCTGGTATCATTTGTTTCAAGTGTGGGCAAGCTGGACATAATAGTAATGTGTGTACTATTGAGGTGAAGCGTTGTTTCCATTGTGGAAAAGTTGGGCTTGCAATATCTGACTGCACGCATAAAGAGATGATCTGCTTTAACTATGGTGGAGAAGGGCATATTGGTAGCTAGTTCTAGAAGCCAAAGAAAGCAAAGTCGTGAGGAAAAGTGTTCGCTTTAGCTAGGACTCAGATAACTAATAAAGACAAGCTCGTCAGAGGTACATGTTTCATTAATAGTATTCATTTAATTACTATTATTGATACTATTGCTACCCATTATTTTATTGCTGCTGATTGTGTTAAGAGATTGGGTCTTGAGTTGTTTGCTATGAAAGGATAAAATATCATAGAGATTTCGGCTAAGGGATCAGTGACTACTTCTCTAGTGTGTTTGGGTTTCCTGTTGTCTATCTTTAATAGAGACTTTTATGTTGATTTGGTATGTTTACCGTTGATTGGGATGGATGCAATCCTAGGTATGAACCGGTTAGAGTATATCTATGTTCATATTAATTGTTTTTGTAAGTCAGTGAGGTTTTCTACTCCAGAAGAGGAAGGAGTTGGATTGTTGTCGTTTAGAGAGTTGCAGAAGTTGATGAAAGAGGATGCCCAGATGTTTTCGTTGATGGCGTCGTTATTGGTAGAGAGTAAAGATAAGATTGAAGAGTTGCAAGTAGTGAATGAATTTACTGAGGTGTTCCCTGATGAAATTCCTAATATACCGCCAAAGAGAGATGTTGAGTTTATGATTGATCTTGTACCTAGTACTAGACCTGTTTCTATGGCACCGTACATGATGTCTGCATCTGAGTTGGTTGAATTAAAGAAGCAGTTGGAAGAGTTGCTTGAGAAGAAGTTTGTAAGACCAAGTGTATCATCGTGGGGAGCTCCGGTTTTGTTAGTTAAGAAGAAATATGGAAGTATGAGGCTTTGCGTGGATTATAGATAGTTGAACAAGGTAACAATTAAGAACAAGTATCAGTTACCAAGGATAGATGATTTGATGGATCAGTTGGTAGGTGCTTGTGTGTTTAGCAAGATCAATTTGAGATCGGGATATCATCAGATTAATGTGAAGATAAGGATATTCAGAAGAGGATGTTCAGAACATGGTACAGACATTATGAGTATTCGATGATGCCTTTAGATGTGACTAATGCGCCGGGAGTATTCATGGAGTACATGAATCGTATTTTTCATGCTTATCTGGATTAGTTTGTTGTTGTGTTTATAAATGATATTTTGGTTTATTCTAAGTCAGAAGAAGAGGATGCAGAACATTTGAGAACAATATTAGAAGTTTTGAAGGATAAGAAGTTGTATGCGAAGTTGTCCAAGTGTGAATTTTGGTTGAAGGAAGTCAGTTTTCTTGGTCATGTGATTTCAGGTAGTTGTATTGGTGTGGATCCTTATAAGATAGATGATGTGTTGCAATAGGAAACTCCAAAGTCGGCTACTGAGATTAGACGTTTCTTGTGATTAGTCGGTTATTACCGAAGGTTCATTGAAGGATTTTCTAAGTTGGCACTTTCGTTGACTCAGTTGACTCTTAAGAGCAAAACTTTTGTGTGGGATGTCCAATGTGAAGAGAGCTTTGCAGAGTTAAAGAAGAGATTGACGTTGACTCCGGTTTTGACTTTACCGAATTCAAAAGAACCATTTATGGTGTATTATGATGCTTCGTTAATGGGTTTAGGAGGTGTTCTTATGCAGAATGGTAAGGTGATTTCTTATGCGTCGAGACAGTTGGGGGTTTATGAAAGGACCTATCCTACACATGATTTGGAACTTGCTGCAGTTATCTTTGTATTGAAGATCTGGAGGCATTATCTTTATGGTTCTAGAATTGAAGTGTTTAGCGACCATAAGAGTTTAAAGTATCTATTTGATCAGAAAAATATGAATATGAGGCAACGAATATGGTTAGAATTGTTAAAGGACTATGATTTTTGTATGAATTATCATCCGGGTAAAGATAATATAGTAGTTGATGCCTTAAGTCGGAAGACGTTGCATATGTCGACAATGATGGTTAAGGAGTTAGAGTTGATTGAACAGTTCCGAGATATGCGTTTGGTTGGCAAAGTGACGCCAAAGAGTGTTATGTTAGGTATGCTAAAGATTAATAATGATTTTCTGGACAATATTAGAGAAACTCAGAAGTTGGATGTGAAACTAGTGGATATAATAGTTGATTGTGGTGAATCTGAGAAGAATGGTTTTAAGTTGGATGTGCATGGTGTTTTGAGACTGCATGATAGTATTTGTATACCTGATGATGCAGAAATGAAAATAATGATTCTTGAGGAAAGTCATAGAAGTAATTTGAGTATTCATCCAGGAGCGACTAAGATGTATTAGGATTTAAAGAATTTGTTTTGGTGGCCTTAAATGAAGAATGATGTGGCACGTTTTATGTATGCTTGTTTGATTTGTCAGAAGTCGAAAGTTGAACATCAGAAGCCTGCTGGTCTGATGCAACCATTGGAAATTCTATAATGGAAATGAGATAGAATTTCTATGGACTTTGCAATGGGGTTGCCTAATACTTCAAGAGGACATGATTAAATTTGGGTGATTATTGATATGATTACAAAGTCGGCTCATTTTATTCCTATTAACATCTGTTTTCCAGTATCGAAGTTGGCTAAGATTTATGTCAGAGTAATTGTGAAGTTGCATGGTGTTCTTTTGTGTATTGTGTCGGATCGAGATCCGAGGTTTACTTCTGAGTTTTGGAAGAGTCTACAAGAAGCATTGGGTTGTAAGTTGAGGTTGAGTTCAGCGTATCATCCTCAGACAGATTGTCAAACTGAGAGGACGATTCATTCGTTGGAGGATTTGTTGAGAGCTTGTGTGCTTGAGCAGGGAGGTTCGTAGGATACTTATCTTCCATTGATCAAATTCACGTATAATAATAATTACCATTATAGTATCAAAATGGCACCTTTTGAGGCGTTGTATGGTCAGAGATGTAAGACTCTGATGTGTTGGTATGAATCTGGTGAGAGCGTGGTGCTTGGACCAGAGATAGTTCAAGAGACTACCGAGAAGGTGAAGTTGATTCGAGAGAAGATGAAAGCTTCTTAAAGTTGACAAAAAAGTTATCATGATAAGCGAAGGAAAGATTTAGAATTCCAAGCTGGTGATCACATATTTTTAAGAGTTACACATGTGATAGGTGTTGGGCGAATGTTGAAATCTAAGAAGCGTACTCCTCGTTTTATTGGTTCGTATCAGATTTCGGATAGAGTTGGGAATGTTGCTTATAGAGAGGCTTTACCGCCAAATTTTTCGAATTTGCATGATGTGTTCCATGTGTTGCAACTCCGGAAGTATATTTCAGATCCTTCTCATGCGATTAGTATGAATGATGTGCAAGTACGAGATAATCTCACTATGGAGACAATGCCGGTGCGAATTGAGGATCGTGAAATGAAGACTTTAAGAAGCAAAGAGATTGCTTTAGTAAAAGTTGTTTAGTTGGGAGTTGTCGGATAAAGTATAACCTGGGAGTTAGAAAACAAGATGCAGGAATTTTATCCTGAGTTGTTTGATGCAAGGTAAGATTTTCGAGGACGAAAATGTTCTAAGTGGGGAGAGTTGTAACGCCCGTATTTAATTAATTAATTTTATTAAATTTTATTGTGTATTTTTTCGATTATGGTTGTTGGGTTTTGTTTTGTCGTTTGTGTCGTTAAGTTGTTTAAGTTGGTATTAAGTTGATAGTTAAGTCGTGGTTGGGTTGTCTAATTAAATTAAGTCGGATAAATAAAATAATTATTAAAAATATAATATTAAGTTGGGCTTAGTTGTAGTGTGAGAGTAGTAAAGTTAGGGGTGTTATTTTAGGCCCATTAGTAATTAAACTAATTAGTGAGATTTTAGTAAAAACTAGACTAAAAACCTAATTAGAGAATAATTAGAATTTTTGGTGAGAAGAAAACAAGTCTTAGAGGAAGAGCAAGAAGAGGCTAGGTTGAGGATTTTCGCGGAGATTTTTGTGGTGAATTCGAGTTGCCTTCAATCCAAGGTAAGGGTGGGGTTCGAATTCCATAATCGGGATTAGATAATCCGCATGTAGGTTGGGTTTTTGTATAATTATTGATGAGTTTCATTTGATTTTGTTGTTGTGTTTTGTATGAATAGTTATTGATTTTCGTGCTGATCTATCATGAAGAATTATGTTGTTATTCTTGTGTTGTTGTCATGAGATTGATTCATGAGGTTGTATTTGTTGATGTGTTGTTGGAATGGTTGTTGCAGGAAAATCATTTAGAGAATGAGATTAGGGTTCGTAAAACCAGTCGTAGAAATTAGTAGAAGAATTTGGTATTATGCATAACAGGAGGGGCATTACGCGTAACACATCCCCATTATGCAGGAATTACGCGTAAGAGGTGGCGTGAAACAAGTTGTTACGCGTATTGAGTAGCCATTACGCGTATGGGCAGAGTGGTGTGCAGAAATTAAGAGGTGGCGTGAAGCAAGTTGTTACGCGTATGGAGTGGCAATTTTTCTGCGATTCGTCTTATTTTCGCATCCGTTTCGAGGTGATTCGATCCTAGACTTTAAGTAGAATTAAAATAAGTTGATTATAGTAGATTTGAGGATTAAAAATAATTAATTTAGGAATCTAATTGATTAAGCCATAATTAGTCGTTTTCCATGTTGAAGTTGTTATAAGTTGTGTTGTCCCGGTCTTGGAGAAGACTATTAAGTTGCAGGTTGATTGACCA
The DNA here is from genome assembly GCA_963966055.1 of Lathyrus aphaca. NCBI lineage: Eukaryota > Viridiplantae > Streptophyta > Magnoliopsida > Fabales > Fabaceae > Lathyrus > Lathyrus aphaca. The sequence goes on along the minus strand of OZ014520.1, from coordinate 250,209,171 downwards.
ATGTTGATTCACGTTGTTGAGTTGTTAAGTCGTTAATTACGTTGTTGTTGTTGGATGTCATTCATAGTTGTATACATTTTCATATTTTCAAGTTGGAGCGAATGCTCGATTCAAGTTGGCTTGGATTGGAAAATAAGTTGTTGATGCCTCAATAAACTGGAAAGATTTCAAGTTGGGAGTTTACTCCAAATGGTACCACATGCATATATAAGTTGAGTCGCATTCGAGTTGCATTTTTATCTATGTTGTTAATTGTTGATTGGTTGCAAGTTGTACGTTGATGTTGCTAGTTGTGTGAAATGGTGTGATTTTATGATTTCTTGCTTACATATTGATTATCATACTCTTGTTTATGTTATTCGATATCTCACCCCTTCTGTTTGAATGTTTTCCTCTGTTGGTAATGTGCAAGTAACTAAGATTCGAGTACCTAGTCGTCTCAAGTTGGTGTTTGTCATTATGATACATAGCACTTCAGGGGGATGAACACATGTTTTGATTTTGTGGATTTTTATGTAGTTTATGAACTCGTTTCCAGTTGTTTTATGTTGAAAACCATGTTGAAGTATTTGATGTTGAATATACTTGGAGTTGTTTTAAAAGTTGTAAATTTTGTTGAATCCGATGCATAGTTTGTGAAGCATGATTTTTTACGAAGTTTTCTTATTTGAATTTTAAAGTTGAAAATGTGATATCCCATGTTTTGGTGAATTTTTATACAACTCTAATTTAAATTATGAAGTCGGGTAGAATGGGGTGTTACATTTGTCGCACTTCTTAATGTGTTCTTTCGCGTCGTGCTGCATCATCGGCTAGTATTAACCCGCTTGAAGGGCCTTCCGTGCTAGGGATTTCCCTCTGAGGTGTTAGGAGTTTATTCCCTCGTGGATTTATCCCAGGATGTCGGGGACCTTTGCCTTGTCGACACACTTGAGCAGTGGGATGGAGAATCCCCGCCGGTAGAGTTTTCCTTCGACGAGAACGTAGGAGCACGCTCTTTTTTTGGTTGATGAAGCCACCTTTGGGTCGACAGGTAGTTCGTTCCTCGTGAGATAGTTGTAAATTGGGGTCATCTAACATTTGGCATTCACGTCGAGTGGAATAGATGGTTTCTCGATGCTTGGGCACGAAAGGATCTCTCGAATCACAGATTTGTTCCCGCCTTTTTTCCGTGTGCTTGCCAGCTTAGGCAATACGTATGCTCTTGTGTTGTACTCGTGCGACACATGTTGGACTTCCCAAGAGTCGAAATTTTCTAATTTTCGTTAACGAGGGCTAGGTATTAGATGAGATTGTCATTCTTAGCTTGATACTCTCCTCGTACCTGGGATGCAACGAGCTGAGAATCAGTGGAGATTTTTACTTCTTTGGCCCCTAGGTCCTCGACCAGTTGTAGACCTGCTAGGAATGCCTCGTATTTGGAATGGTTATTCGAGGTCGGGAAATCTAGATCCAATGATACTTCGATCAAGATGCCATCTTTGTTCTCGAGGATGATACTTGCACCACAACCCGTCGAGCTGAAGGCCCCGTCCACAAAGATTATCCACTTGTGAGCGCCACTAGTCGGGGTCGGTTGGTAGGTCATCTCGACGATAAAGTCGGACAAGACTTGTGCCATCAGGGATTTTCTGATTTTGTATTGCATGTCGAACTCTAATAATTCTAGGGACCATTTTAACATTCTACCAGACATATCGGGGCGTCCGAGCATCTATTTTATGGGTTGATTGTTTAGACTTTAATTGTATGGGCAAGAAATTAATATTGTAATCTTCTTGTTGTGTTTATCAGGGCTAAGGCAACTTTCTCGATTGCTAGTACCATAGCTCGGGGCCTTATAGGGCATTGTTCGTGAAATAGATTGGTTTTTGCCCATCTAGCATTTCGCGGATGAGGGCCGCGTTGATCGCCTCGGTAGCTACAGACAGGTATAGGTATAGTGTTTCCCTTTCCCCTGGTCGTGATAGCATCGACGGCTCAGAGAGTACCCTCTTAAGGTGGGGAAATGCTTGTTCGCACTCCTCGGTCCATTTGAAGGCAACTTCTTTCGATAATAACTTGAAGAAAGGAAGTGTGTACTGTACAGATTTGGCGATGAAGCGAGACAACGAGATGAATATCCCATTGAGGGACTGGATGGACTTCTTTGACTTCGGGGTTGGGAATTTCGAAAACACCCGACATTTGTCGGGGTTGGCCTTGATCCTTCGTTCGGTGAGGTAGAAGCCGAGAAACTTGCCAACCCCGTACTCCGAAGGTGTATTTCTCGGGGTTGAACCACATTTTGCACTTTCTCGCCTGCTTGAAGACCTTCTTGAGGTGATAGGCATGGTAGGGCTCCTCGTGGGATTTCACAATCATGTCGTCCATGTAGACCTCGAGCATATCTTTGATCTCTCCTCGGAAGACTTTGTTCATCATACATTGGTGTGTAGCTCCAACATTCTTCAGCCCAAAGGGCATTACGTTATAAAAGTAATTGCCAGTCGGGGTCATGAAGGTTGTGTGTCACTTATTTGTGTCCGACATGGGGATCTAATTATATCCGTTGTATGCATCATGAAGGAAAAGAGTTTGAAACCTGCAGGATTGTATACTAATTTATCAATGTTAGGTAAAGGGAAAGCATCTTTGGGACATGCCCTATTAAGATCGGTATAATCAATGCACATTCACCATTTTCCATTACTTTTCTTAACAAGAACTACATTAGAGAGCCAGGATGTGTATTGGGCTTCAAAAATAAAATTTTCCTCTAAGAGGTCTTTTACAGCCTGCTCGGTGTCGCTCCCACCAAATGACACATGGCCAGAAGGGGTACAGACGCGAACGGTCGGCGAACGAGGAGAGAACACACATGGGTGAACTCAGGAAGACAAGAGTCGCCAGCTAGGCATTTTTTATCCCGGAGGAAAGGTAATGCTGCAAAGACCTAAGAAAAGATGGATAAGACGGTTGCAAACCAGAGAGACTGAGAAAGGGGGTTGGTTACAACCTGGGAAGGTATTAGCACCCAGATTGTCCGCCGTACTCGACGGGATCCACGCTTAAAAGATTTGTGTTTCAAAGGGGTAGTGTCAGTGCAATTTGTGCATCAAAGCTGGAAAGAATGCAAGTGTCAGTGTAAAATAAATGTGAAGTGTATTGTAGATGTTTAAGAATTGGCAGAATTTTTGACCAACAAGAAATGTTGAATTCAGTTCAGAATGTCCTATCAGATGTTGGGACATTATCAAACAGAGTATAAGAACTTAATTCAGGATGTCACACCAGATGTTGGGACATTGTGTTAATGATTTAAGTTCAGTTTTTTAGGATGTCCCAACAGATGTTGTGACATCTCAAACCTGCTACCAGAATTAATTAATGACTAACTGATCTGAGTAATTTAAGGAGAGTTATCTGGAATTAATTATGGATGGACAAAAACAGAATAAGGCGCATCTGTAGGGAGTATTGTTATGAAACTTCAGCATAATCAGAAGAACTAAATCACCTAGAATCTAGGAAGTAACAAACCCTAATTCAAGGTGGAAGCTGCATGCGTTTTAGGACTGGATTAACCTACAGAAAGCCCAAAATACAAAAACCTATTTAATCAACAGAAACTCACAGAATTGAGTACGAATTTCAGAAGACAAAATAGGGAGTTGTGTGTTTTAATAGCAGGTTGTTTTATTGTACCACTTTATGAGCTTTTAAGCAAAAGTGTATTTGTGACTTGATTGAAACTGTGAAGTAAGATCAAGCTGTTTTGTTTGAAGTATGACTTCAATTTTATTAAACTTGTAAACAAGATCACTGTGTGATTGAGGGGGAGTGAGTTGGTACTCATATCTAAGTTGTGTCTTAGGTAGAAATTGCATTGGGTAGATATTAAGTGAAAGATTAAACTGGGTGGTTTAAGTCTAGAATTAATATTACTTATAGTGGATTTCCTCCTGGCTTGGTAGACTCCAGATGTAAGTGTGGTTATACACTGAACTGGGTTAACAAACTACTATGTTGTTTAATTTTCTTGCATTTTAAGTTTTGGTTAAATCTGTCAAGTGTTGGGACATCTCATTCGACATCTCATACCTGATCACAGAATTTCAATTGGCATCAGAGCAGGCACCCTGCCTGTTTATACTGGGTGAGATCTAGGGAATACAAATTCTGGAAACATGGACAGAGATATAGGGTCAGTAAATAGACCACCTATATTGGATGGATCTAATTATGACTACTGGAAGCCAATAATGATTGCATTCTTAAGATCACTTGACAACAGGGCCTGGAGAGGAGTCAACATTGGATGGGAACATCCTGTCCAAGACACCAAAGATGGAGCAAAAGTGTTGAAACCTGAAGAAGAATGGAGTAAGGAGGAAGAAGATTCAGCACTAGGCAACTCCAAGGCCTTAAATGCTTTATTCAATGGCATTGATAGGAACATCTTTAGACTTGTGCATCACTGTGAGCTGGCCAAAGATGTTTGGGACACTCTCAAAACAACTCATGAAGGAACATCAAAGGTAAAGATGTCAAGACTTCAACTTCTCACCACCAAGTTTGAAAACTTGAGAATGAAGGAAGATGAGACAATTCATGAATTCCACATGAACATCTTAGAAATAGCCAATACTTCTGGAGCCTTGGGAGAAAAGATGACTGATGAAAAGCTTGTAAGAAAGATTCTCAGATCTTTGCCAAAAAGATTTGACATGAAAGTCACAGCAATAGAAGAAGCTCAAGACATATGCACAATGAAAGTTGAAGAACTCATTGGTTCCCTTCAAACATTTGAGATGGGAATGAATGACACAAATGTAAAGAAGAACAAAAGCATAGCCTTGGTGACAAATACTGATGAAGAAGAAGAAAATGATGAATCAGAAACTGGTGAAAGCTTATCAGACAACATTGCTATGCTTGGAAGACAATTCAAAAAGATTCTCAGAAAGATGGAAGACAAATCCAAACCCAGTGGAAGATACACAAACTCTTCTGAGAACAAAAGACCTTATGATGCTAATAGAAGGTCAAATTATGATGAAAAGACCAGTCAAGAAAAAGGAATTAAATGCCATGGATGTGAAGGATATGGACACATCAGGAATGAATGTCCTACCTACTTAAAAAGGCAAAAGAAAGGACTCTCTGTAACCTGGTCTGATGAAGACTCAGGAGGTGATTCAGAAGAAGAATCAGCTAAGCATATCACTGCTCTAGCTGGATTATGTGAATCTGAAAGTGAATCCAGTGATGGGGAACTTACTTTTGAAGAACTTGAGCAAGCATACAAAGAACTATTCAAAAGAAGCACTGAAATATGCAGTGAGATTATAAAGCTAAAGAAGCAGAATGAGGCACTAAAGGATGAAAAAGCAAGTGATCTAGAGATCATTGACACCTTGAAAAGTGAAGTAAGTCTTCTCAACTCCAAGTTGGAACATATGTCCAAATCTGTTAGAATGCTGAACAGTAGCTCAAGCACACTGGATGTTATTCTCAACAATAATAAGCATTCAGGGGATAAAAGTGGACTGGGATTTAACAAAGTTCATAAGGATGAAGCTAGCTCTAGCAAAACTACTTCAAAGTCCATACAGTCAAACAAGATGTCTCAACAGATGCTTCAACATCATGAAAAGAACACAAAGTCAAACATAATGTTCCAACAGATGTCTCAACATTCTGAAAAGAACAGAATGAAGAAGAAGTATCAAAGATGGAGATGTCATCATTGTGGAAGATTTGGACATATCAAACCTCATTGCTATAAGTTGCATGGATATCCAAATGAGATGTATCAGCAACCTCCTAAGTAGAAGATAGAAGTCATCAAGAAAGTGCTGCATAGACATCAAAGAGATCTGCAACCCCCTAAGCAGAAGACATAGGTCATCAAGAAGGTATGGAAACCAAAATCTAGTCTTCATACTGATCAAAGCTACATGCCCAAGAACAAGATCAACAAACAACCTTGGAGCTCTACTGATGAACAATACACAGGGCAGAGGTATCAAAAGAAATCTCAACTCAAATGGTCAAAGAAAGGTGTTGCATATATATCTCATACATCACTAAGAGTATCAGCTAAAGAAGACTGGTACTTTGACAGTTGATGTTCAAGACACATGACTGGATTGAAGAATCTGCTAGTAGACTTAAAGTTATATTCATCCAGATATGTAACCTTTGGAGATGGAGCTAAAGGAGAAATCAAGGGAGTTGGGACTTTGGACTGTCCAGATGTACCAAGACTAGATGATGTGCTGCTGGTTAAAGGGTTAACTGCTAACCTGATCAGCATAAGTCAATTATGTGATCAAGGGTACAGTGTAAACTTTACCAAAACTGAATGCATAGTGTCTGACAAAGAACAAAAGGTTGTCATGAAAGGAGCCAGATCTAAAGACAACTGTTATATGTGGGAACCTCAAGACTTCAGTCTCACTTCAACTTGCTCTTTAGCTAAAGAAGAAGAAGTGAAACTATGGCACCAAAAACTAGGTCATCTTCATTTCAGAGGCATAAAGAAAATCATATCTATGGATGCTATGAGAGGTATTCCTAAACTGAAGATTGATGATGGCAAAATATGTGATGAATGTCAAATAGGCAAGCAAACCAAGATGTCCCATACAAAGCTCCACCATCTGACAACTTCCAAAGTTTTGGAACTTTTACATATGGATCTTATGGGACCTATGCAGGTTGAGAGCCTTGGTGGTAAGAGGTATGCCTATGTGGTGGTTGATGACTTTTCAAGGTATACATGGATAAATTTCATCAAAGAAAAGTCTGATGTATCTGATGTATTCAAAGACTTATGCCAAAGAATACAAAGGGAAAAAGCCAGCTGTGTGATCAGAATAAGAAGTGATCATGGAAAAGAATTTGAGAATAAAAAATTCTTAGATTTATGTTCTTCAGAAGGAATCAATCATGAATATTCTTCAACAATCACTCCTCAACAGAATGGGATTGTTGAGAGGAAGAATAGAACTATTCAAGAATCAGCAAGAGCTATGATCCATGCAAGAAAATTGCCTTTGTACTTCTGGGCTGAAGCTATGAACACAGCTTGTTACATCCATAACAGAGTTACTCTGAGGAAAGGAACTTTGTCCACAATCTATGAAGTCTTGAAGGGAAGAAAACCCACAGTTAAGTACTTCCATGTGTTTGGAAGTAACTGTTATATTCTGGCAGATAGGGAGCAAAGAAGAAAAATGGATCCTAAAAGTGATGAAGGGATTTTTCTTGGATACTCTATAAATAGCAGAGCATATAAAGTATTTAATTCTAGAACCAAGGTTATCATGGAGTCCATAAATGTGATAATTGATGATGCTCCTACAGATGTCCCAGAAGATGTTGGAACATCTGCTGATATCAAGACTGAAGCTGAAGAAAAGAGTGATCATTCTGATTTTACTCAAACTGATGCAAGGACAGAACAATCCAGCAAACCTCCCTCCATCAGAATCCAGAAGGATCATCCCAAAGATTTGATAATTGGTGATCCCAACAGAGGTGTAAGCACTAGATCAAGAGAAGTGATTTCAGGTTCCTGTTTTGTTTCTAAAATAGAACCTAAAAACATCAAGGAAGCTCTTACTGATGAATACTGGATTTGTGCTATGCAAGAGGAATTAGGTCAATTCACAAGGAATGAAGTGTGGAACCTTGTTCCTAGACCTGATGACATAAATGTGATTGGAACTAAATGGGTGTATAAGAACAAGTAAAATGAGCAAGGAGTTGTTACAAAGAACAAAGCTAGACTTGTAGTTCTAGGATACACACAAATTGAAGGTGTAGACTTTGATGAAACCTTTGCACCAATAGCAAGGCTTGAATCAATCAGACTACTTTTGGGAATTGCTTGTATCTTAAAGTTCAAGCTATTTCAAATGGATGTGAAAAGTGCCTTTTTAAATGGTTATCTTAATGAAGAGGTATATGTAGAACAACCTAAAGGATTTGTTGATCCAAGCTGTCCAAATCATGTATACAAACTAAAGAAGGCTCTCTATGGTCTGAAGCAAGCTCCAAGAGCATGGTATGAAAGGCTGACTACTTTTCTTATCAAGCAAGGGTACAGGAAAGGTGGAATTGACAAAACCTTGTTTGTTAAAGATGAAGAAGGAAATGTCATGATTGCTCAAATATATGTAGATGACATTGTCTTTGGTGGGATGTCAGACAGGATGGTCAAACATTTTGTCAACCAAATGGAATCTGAATTTGAAATGAGCCTAGTAGGAGAATTAACCTACTTTCTTGGACTGCAAATAAAGCAAATGGAGGACTCCATGTTCATTTCCCAAAGCAAGTATGCCAAGAACATAGTCAAGAAATTTGGGATGGACAGTGCTACTCATAAGAGAACTCCTGCCCCCACACATTTAAAGCTGACTAAAGATGACAAGGGTGAGAATGTAGATCAAAGCCTATACAGAAGTATGATTGGAAGCTTGTTATATCTAACTGCTAGCAGACCAGACATAGCATTTGCAGTAGGTGTATGTGCAAGATATCAAGCTGATCCAAAAGTTAGTCATCTTAATCAAGTCAAGAGAATTCTGAAATATGTTAATGGTACTTGTGACTATGGCATAATGTACTTTCATGGATGCAAACCAATTCTCACTGGCTTCTGTGATGTTGATTGGGCTGGAAGTGCTGATGACAGAAAAAGCACTTCAGGAGGATGCTTCTTTCTAGGAAACAATTTGATTTCTTGGCTCAGTAAGAAACAAAATTGTGTATCCTTATCTACTGCTGAAGCTGAATATATTGCAGCTGGAAGCAGTTGATCACAGTTGGTTTGGATGAAGCAAATGCTCACTGAGTACAATGTCCCACAAGATGTCATGACATTGTACTGTGACAACTTAAGTGCTATTAACATATCAAAGAATCCTATCCAACATAGCAGGACCAAGCATATTGATATCAGACATCATTTCATCAGAGATCTTGTAGAAGAGAAAGTGATTTCACTGGAACATGTAGCTACAAATCTGCAGTTGGCTGATATATTTACCAAAGCCTTGGATGCTACTCAATTTGAAAACCTAAGGGGCAAATTGGGAATCTGCTTATGTGAAATTTAGCAGTTATGGAGATGTGCCAACATGTCATATGACATTGTGTGGCATAAGCACCAGATGGCAACACCAGTCTGGTCAAGGACCTTGAGTATTCCTCTCCTAAAAAGTCTCAAAGTAACGACTACTTATAAAATATCAGCTTGCTTTCAGCTATCCATCTTCTCATCATACTCTCAAAAACGAATTGCATTCTCTAACTGTTTTTCAGAACTCATCAAACCTAAAACTCTTCATCCACCTTCTTCGAAAATGTCTCAAAACCCTAACATTCCTGAAGAAATCCTCAACAAGGAAGATGTGGTGCATGCAACCCCCATTTCTGTGGTACCCATGGATCCAACTCCAATGGACGAAATCAGAGGAAGTGTTCCTCTAGCTAAAAAGCCAAGAACTCCAAAAAGAACAAAAGATCAAGTTTGCAGCAAATCCAAAGGCATACCTTCACCAGCAAACATCACTCCAAAATCTTCTGAATACGTGGATGATTCCATAAAGGAATTGGTAAACAGGATCCTTTCTGAGCAAAGAGTGGTAAGTGGCATTTCTATCCCTCTGAGCACCATGCCAGCTCCACAAGAAGATCATCAAACTCAGGCTGAAAAGGACACTCCTGCTCAACAGGATGTCCCAATAGATGTTGAAACATCTGAGGACCAGCAAAAGGCCTCATCTGATGCTGCTGTTGAAACATCTGAGGATCAGAAAAAGGCCTCCACTGATAGTGATGAAGAAGCATCTGAGGACCAGCACAAGGTCTCCTCTGAAGAGCACATCTCTGTTGATCCACCAGCTGAAGAGGAGACTGCTCAACCTCCTCCTGTTGTGAACCTAGAGCATGATTCTGATACAGAAATCATTGCTTCTGTAAACCCTAGCATAGCCAAAAGGCTTAGGACTAGGAAAGAAAAGATGCATGCAGGACATGCAATTCCTGAGAAGAAGCAAGCTACCCCAAAGAAGGACAAAGCTAAAGTTGTCTTTGGTCCTACAAAACAATGGAGCAAGGTGCAAACACAAAAGAGGAAAGTTGTCACTCCTCCAGATTCAGATGTTGAAGAAGATGTCCCAACATCTCCTCCAAAGAAGAAATCAGCACCCTCAAGGTCATCAACTGCTGTTCCAGAAGCACCCTCGGACAACATCTCCTTTCATCATGTTTCAAGTGTGAATAGATGGAAGATTGTTTATCAAAGAAGGGTAGCACTTGAAAGAGAGCTGAGCAGTAATGCACTTGAGTGCACAGAATTAATTGATCTCATATCTTCTGCTGGCCTCTTCAAAACTGTCTCAAACTTCTCTCCTTGTTATGAGCTGCTGGTCAAGGAATTCATAGTCAACCTCCAAGAAGATTGTGCTAATGGTAAGTCTGCTGACTTTAGAAAAGTTTATGTAAGAGGCAGGTGTGTAGAATTCTCTCCTAGGGTTATCAACCAATACCTTGGAAGAGAATCTGATGGTCCAAATGAGTTAGGGAAGACTGATAACCAGGTTTGCAAGGTTATCACTGCTAACCAGGTCAAGGCTTGGCCAGTTAAAGGGAAGCTCTCAGTTAGCATGCTGACAAGGAAATATGCCATGCTGAATAGGATTGGTACAACAAATTGGGTACCTACCAACCATACATCCTCAATATCAACTGGGTTGGGCAGGTTCATATATGCTGTGGGCACTCAAACAAAGCTGGATTATGGAGCTTATATCTTTGATCAGACTTTGAAGCATGTTGGATCCTCTGCAACAAAGCTGCCATATGCTTTCCCTTCCTTGCTGTGTGGAATAATGCTGAGTCAATATCCTGGAATCCTCACTGAGAAGGACACAATCTGCAAAAGAGAAAGCCCTCTGGCCTTCCACTACAAGCTGTTCCTGAGTCATCATGCAACTGATGTTGAAGCACCCTCTGGGACATCTGCTGGTCCTTCAAAGGCAAAGTCTCCAATCTCCAAAGCTGCATTGATAGCTGAACTGAAGAGCACTTGCAAAGAACTGGATGCAAGGAAGCAGAAGCTTGAGGAGATTATCCAAAGGATGGATATTGAAGAAAGTGCTCAGAAAGCTGCTACTTCTGATGAGGAGACTGAGGAAGATGAAGAAACTGAATATGAGGAGTCTGAGTGAAAAACTGTATGTGAGGAAAAATGTAATGACTGCTGCATTGTTATTTTGAATTAGTATCTTTGGCCCCAATTTTATGTCTAACAAGGGGGAGAACAACAACAGCAATGTATGATGCTGTTTAGCTATTAATGAAAAAAGTGCTGTTTGCTTCTGAACTGAATCAGTGTGTTTTAAATGAAAATTTCTGTTGCAACAAATCTGAATACATGTATGTTTGAGGGGGAGTAAACTCACACATTACTCAACAGAAAAGGAAAGCTATACTCTGATAAAAGAACTTCTGCTGCACTCTGATAACCAGAAAATATGTTAGCCAAAAATTAGCCAAAGGGGGAGTTTGTAGATGTTTAAGAATTGGCAGAATTTTTGACCAACAAGAAATGTTGAATTCAGTTCAGAATGTCCTATCAGATATTGGGACATTATCAAACAGAGTATAAGAACTTAATTCAGGATGTCACACCAGATGTTGGGACATTGTGTTAATGATTTAAGTTCAGTTTTTCAGGATGTCCCAACAGATGTTGTGACATCTCAAACCTGCTACCAGAATTAATTAATGACTAACTGATCTGAGTAATTTAAGGAGAGTTATCTGGAATTAATTAAGGATGGACAAAAAAAGAATAAGGCGCATCTGTAGGGAGTATTGTTATGAAACTTCAGCATAATCAGAAGAACTAAATCACCTAGAATCTAGGAAGTAACAAACCCTAATTCAAGGTGGAAGCTGCATGCGTTTTAGGACTGGATTAACCTACAGAAAGCCCAAAATACAAACACCTATTTAATCAACATAAACTCACATAATTGAGTACGAATTTCAGAAGACAAAATAGGGAGTTGTGTGTTTTAATAGCAGGTTGTTTTATTGTACCACTTTATGAGCTTTTAAGCAAAAGTGTATTTGTGACTTGATTGAAACTGTGAAGTAAGATCAAGCTGTTTTGTTTGAAGTATGACTTCAATTTTATTAAACTTGTAAACAAGATCACTGTGTGATTGAGGGGGAGTGAGTTGGTACTCATATCTAAGTTGTGTCTTAGGTAGAAATTGCATTGGGTATATATTAAGTGAAAGATTAAACTGGGTGGTTTAAGTCTAGAATTAATATTACTTATGGTGAATTTCCTCCTGGCTTGGTAGCCTCCAGATGTAAGTGTGGTTATACACTGAACTGGGTTAACAAACTACTGTGTTGTTTAATTTTCTTGCATTTTAAGTTTTGGTTAAATCTGTCAAGTGTTGGGACATCTCATTCGACATCTCATACCTGATCACAGAATTTCATGTATAAGAGAAGTGTCAGTGTGAGAACAAGAGTAAGAGGCTCAAGATTATGAAGCTTAAAGAATGATGCTGGAAGAGGGGGAATATACAGAGACTTTTGTTCGATAACCGTTAAGTTATGCCTACGTATCCTCTCGTGCAATGAGGAAGTCAGAACACCGTAGTTCAACCCAAAGAGACTGAAAGATGATTTGACTTATGAACTGCTTACTTGCCTATGCTCAAGTGTATGACCTGTCTGGCTCAGGTGCAAACTGTCTTGCATTAGACGGAAGAAGCAAGTTCTCGTTTGTGAGTGAATGAGGTGAGAAAAGAATCCCTGAGGAGACGATTATTGTTTGTTTTTGTGTTTTCAGTCTTTTATTGCTTTTGAAAGTTTGTCATAAGATAATGAGCTTAAGCCTAAACCAAGGGTTAGCAAACTCATCACATCTTCCCTCTGATTAGGGGTAATGAGAACACCTTAAGTATGAAGTAAACACTTCACACTTAATCACCATGATGTAGGATTAAGATCATTAACCTACTTGCATTTATTTAGATGTTTTTGGAGTTTTTGTTTAGTGTTAAGTAATGAGTTTAAGCCATAATCAAGGATTTAATGGACTCATTACACCATCCTAATAGAAGGATAATAGATGAGAACATTTAAGCTGAGGAAGGCTCCTCAACTTAATCCATGATTAGGGATTAAACTCAAGACAAAACAAAGCCTTTATTAAAGTGGATTTTAGTTAATGATAAGATTAAGAAGTGGATTTTAAAGTTTGTAAGACAACTTGAGGGGGACTTGTCCATTAACACTAGGGTTAGTCCTTCTTGACCAATTAAGGAAGAATTAGAACCCTAATGCAAGGCCCAAGTTACAAGCTTGATGTCTTGATGGTTATTAAGTGAATTGATTAAAGGATTTAAACACATTAAGGGTTTAACACTTAGGATTAAAGTTATACACTCCATCCTAATAGAAGGATACAGGCATAAGCTTAATCACAAAGCCTTAAAGCCTTTAGGGTTTAGTCCCTGATTATGTGATGAGAAGAGAAGACTCAAAGATGACACAAAGGTAAAAGCTAAATGGGGGACTAATCAAACCCTAATTATTATCATGCTTGGTTATTCCTAGGGTTAATGAGGTTTGCAAGAAGATCTTCATAGAAACCACCAGGAAGGAACCAGATGAAAGGAGCAAGAAACAGAGAGAAGTAAAACAACTTGCTTCACTTAAGAAGACAAGTTTCTTGAAGAAAGAAAGTAAGAGATGAACATGAATGAGCAAGCTCAATCCAATACATAAGATAAAATGCAGCAAAGATGCAAGAGAGATGAGAAGAGATTGTGAGAAGTGAAGGCAAATTCACTTCTCAAAACAGCTTACCACCTGAAAAGTTAGCCAAAAGAAATGAAATGCAATGCAAATGAGATGAAATGTCATGATGCAAACCAAAGTCAGATGCATTTACATGATGTTAATGATGCTAAGAGATGATACAAACATGAAGCAAGACATGAGAATGATCATACAAGGACATGGATGCAGATGAAGCATGCTTTGAACCATGAATGTACATGAAAAGTTATGAAATGCAATGGACATATAACATGGAAAATGAAAGATGCAATGATCAAACATGATTCTAATATGTACTAAGATGTATTATGAATCATGTGGATGCACAAAATGTCATGGAAAGTCATTGGATGCAAGCAAATGAGAGATGGATGCAAAGGAAGGCACAAATTAGGGTTTACATGCAACATGCAAAGCAAAAATTCAAAACCAGAAGCAAATGACATGATAAAAAATTGAAAATGCAATCAAAGGTACCCTAAACCTATACAAGCTCACTGCCCAAAGGAGGGGACCCAATTCTTAACCTAGTGAAAGTTATGAATTTCCTAAGATTACTAGGGTTTTGGGGTACCTCATCAAGAAAAATGCAAAACAAATTGAAAATGGAAGATCAATTCAAACAAAATTTATCCTATAAACTACATGCTATGAAGGATACAATGCAAGAAGAACCATCATCAAACTCTCAAGGGTTAGGCAGAATGGATTTTTCAAAGTTTGCACAAAAATATTGCCTTAAAATGGATTTAATTCCAAAGAAAATGATCAAAATGCATCAAGATCAAAAAAGAAATTTGGTTTGAGGGTTTGATAATGTTTCTAAATGTTTCTAAATGCAATGTGAATTTTTTTGTGATTTTTAAATACCTAAATGTATTTTTAATCAATTAATTTCCATTAATTAATTAAAATTAAACATTTAAATAATTTAAAAGTGATTTTTAATGAAAAAAATAAAAATAAAAATATTTTTGGGTTCTGAAAATTAATAAAAGACTTGATAAAACATTTCAGAATTTTTCAATGCTTTTTACTATTTTAAATAATTAGTGCAAGTTAATTATAAAATAAATGAATAAAAATTAAAATAAATGAAAGTATGCACAATGGAGAGTTGAGATTCATTCTAGGGAAAGGAGGTTTAACTGCGCGCCAGATCCAATGGACACAATTCAAACTGGCTCAATTAACCTAAACTTAATTAATTAATTTAATTAAATAGGATTAGGGTTTTAATGAGAGATCCAGGCCATTCATATGCGCGGGAGTCAACCCAGGTCATTTACATCTACGGTCCACATTCAAACTTTCATTAATTACGCTGCTAAACCTAATTAGGGCTTAATCAAATTCAGACGGCCGGAACAGTGTTCCGGTCGTCTTCTCCGGCGAACCAAAACCCTAGATTCTTCTATAGGTTATCAAACATGAAATTTCTTCCACCAAAATGATCCTCTCATCAATCTAAACCTAACCCCTCATCCCAAATTCATTTATTTCCACTCACAAGCCTGAATCGAAGCAGAGTATGAAACACGGGCAAATATTCAGAGATGTCATACATACTGGTTTCTTCACCATTTCAAAAACTAAACACATAATCATGATCAGGAGAAGACATAGCATCATAAAAGAACTTAAAAATCAACTTCTGGGAAAAATGTTCTTCATGTTACCTGAGATGAAGCTTCCCTGATTTTGAGCTTTCTGGCCTCAAGCTTTGTGCAATCCTTCTCCCTTTATCCTCCTGATGATGGAATGGAGCTTAGAAAGCTTGGAGAGTGGCTGGTTTGTGTGATTCAACTCTGGTGTAGCAGAAATGGAGGTCTCTATAGGTGATGATTCAGGCAGTTTCAGGGGGTGGATTTGGTTCTATGAGTGATTTGTGGTTTGTGTGTGAAGGAATTTTTGATGTTTGAGGGTTGTATGAGGAGATTCGAAGGAGGGAAGTTCTTGGCAGATTTTTGTGTTTGCTGTAATGTGGGAGCTTCTGGCTTGTGTATGGTGTGTTTTGGGTTGCTTGATGTCCACATATTTGACTCTGATTGGGCAGAGAGTTGGTGGTGGCACTGTGGGATTGGTATGGGCAAAATGCAAGAAAGTCAAGATTTTGTGTACTATAAGCATGGCTCGGGTCAGAGGCAATCTTTGGGCTTGTCCTGCCTCAGCTTGAGTCAAGGAAGACCCTAGGATCAAGAGAAGACAGCTGGGTGCATTGGATCACAAGTTTGAAGTGTTTTTGCAATTTGGCAACTTGTTACATTTCATGATTTTTGGCCTTGAACATGTGATAAGTCTTGCTGAATTTTTGGTGTGAGATGCCTCATGAGGTTATGGTAATGTCTTGAGACCAGCTAGAGATCATACAATCCCTTTGAGAATCATTTTGCAAGAAATCCCCTTTTTGCATTTTATGGAAAATGGCTTATGGTTACTTTGAAAATTAAGACATGGAAATGGGAAATCTCTTGGGCCAAACTGAATTTTAGGTCATGCATTGTGTTTGTGTGATGATTAGAGGTCACATTGAAGTCACATAAAGGCTTGCCATGAGGATTTGCAAGTTTTCCATTTTGTGCAAAAGTGAAATTTCAATGATTTTATCCAACTTTGCAAGGCCATAACTTTTGATCCATAATGAATTAAAATGAGTTCTTGTACTTTTTGAAAAGGGAATGATCCATTATACAACTTTCATGACCAAAGTTTTCTCATTTGAAGCATTTTTGAATCAATTTGAGGAGGTTGAAAAACTTTCCCAAAATGGCAAGTTTACATTACAAGTCATTTTCCCAAAAAGGCAACTTTGCAAATGGCTTGAAATTATTCAACTTTGTGAACTTCTAACATCTTCTATGATCAAATAAAGATCATAAACATTCAAAATGATGGAGAACACCCTTTGGTTGGGTCATTGGGGGCCTCAGATGCCCTAATTTTGCTCTGACTTGTTCAAGAAGTCAACTCTTGATCAGATGCCTTCCCCATGGAATTTCTTCATGAAAATTGATATGCATGATCCCTATACCATATAGAGACCAATAGAAACAAGAATGACCAAAAAATTTGGAGTTATGGCCTTTGAAACCAAAACCCTAATTCTAGGTCATCTGTGTAGTTAAACCTGGCTCTACTTCCATGCCTTTCTCAGTTCTTGTTATTTTTTGACTTCCTTGATCTTGAGAGGATATAATATGATGTTTGAAAATTCATGGACCCCTTTGAAGTGATTGATGACCTTTGGAGTGGCTCAAATGGCTCAGGGATGGCTCAGATCACAAACCCTATATGCAGATGACTTTGAATCAATGCAGTGAAGCAAATATGCAATATGAGATGCTATGATTGAACCTATACATATGAGAAGATCACAAGCCATGGTGTGAATGGGTGAGGGAAAATTTGGGGTGCTTACAGCTGCCCCTATTCAAGCATGAGTTAGCTGTGCAGGATGTAAGCAACGGCTTATCAGGCAAACAAGATAACTTGTGGTTGAATACCAAAGACAGTCCAAAATTTGCACTCACAGAATGAAGAAGAAAAGGGATATAGATTGTAAAGGAAAATAAAGTATATTATAAAGTGCGGGCGACGTAGGACGACCTCCGAGCAGAGGACGACTGCTGGGGATGAAGCAATGACGGGGACGACCGACAAGCTGGGGAAAGATGCGGGAAATAAAGCAATGACGGGGACGGTCGACAAGCTGGGGATATTAGAGATTATGATGGGGACGACCATCAGGCAAAGGAACGAGACTCTCTGGGGATTTAAAGGTAAATGATGGGGACGACCATCGGGCTAAAGAGGTAAATGATAAGGTACAATCATCAAAGGTGAAGGACGATCACCTGGCAGGGTACGGCTGCTCTGTTGGGGATAAGATGAGGGACGGTCATCTAAGGTGAAGGACGATCACCTGGAAAGGTACGGTTGCCGAAAAGTATCACGACATAGGACGAATGTCGGATGAAAAGGGCGACGATGGGGATGGCCATCGGATAAGCATGATGAAGGACGATCATCAAGAGGTGAAGGACGATCACCTAGCAGGGTACGGCTGCTCTGAAGGTATCATGACATAGGACGAATGTCAGATGACAAGACCAATGATGGGGATGGCCATCGGATAAAATGATGAAGGATGATCATCAAGAGGTGAAGGACGATCACCTAGCAGGGGACGACTGCTAAAAATATCACGACATAGGACGAATGTCGGATGGAAAAGGTGTTCTAATGAATAGAGACTCCACTGGGGGTGATGAAGGACGATCATCAAAAAGGCGAAGGACGATCACCTGGCAGGGTACGGCTGCCGAAAGGTATCATGACATAGGACGAATGTCATATGGAAGGGAAATAATCTACTGGGATTTGTTGGGACTCTTCTGGGGAACAGTAGATACAGACAGGTGTCTAAATTCAAGAAGACATAAGTGTTTGATACAGTGTATAGATTAAAGATGCGGACGAGCGTCCTTATGATACGGACGAGTATCAGTAGAAACAAACGCTTGACGCATGTTCAGAGATGATGATACGGACGAGTATCAACTGGTTAACAAAGAACATGGACGAGTGTCGGATCTGGGGGGATTTAAGTGTTATATACAAGATACGGACGAGTGTCTGTATAAGTGAAAGGTATGAGTGAGACACAGACGAGTGCTCAACTTGCTGTGGAGAACACGACATGGACGGGTGTCGGAAGAAGCGTATTATAAACAAGTATTTGATTTACAAAGTGCATGGGTAACTATGTTGGGGAGAGTGACACGGACGGGTATCGAGGAGTTGTATATGTATGCACACATATGTTGTGAGTGCAAAGGGGACGCTTTAGCTTTCTGCTGGGGAATCGGGAAATATTCCGTGTATTGTTGATGGATTGTCGGTATTTACAAGTGTTCAGTTCGGCCCACGACTTATGATTATGCAACATGTTTGATTTTTGCCGTAATGCTCCGTATTAGACGGAATGCTACGCTCTGTGGGAAAATATGATGCGAATGCTATGATTATGTAAAGATGCTGATCCGGGATTCGGATCCCGTTGCTAAGGAGATCTCCGGCTGATCTTCTCGAAGTGGATGTCCCAGCTGGGAATGAGATCATTGGTAGATCTGACATATACGACTCTGCATGGGGAAGTAAGTCATTGATAAACCTATCTTGGTAATGAGGGACCCAACTGGGGTTTGTAGAAGCTTTCGTCACTCTGTTGTGAGATCTTCAGGCGTTGCTCTTCCGGATAGAGGCTGAAACTCTGCGGGGAGATAGTTCTCTGTCTAGCATTCGGATGGGGAAGAAGAAAGATCACTGAAAGAACTTCCTAGAGATTTCTGCGGGGGATCCTGCTAAGGATGATACTTGGCAACTCAGCCGGGAATTTGACTACCTTCAGGTGCTTCTCTTTGAAAGAAATGTTGGAGAAGTGGTGCCTGGCAACTCTGATGGGGAGAAAGCATCTCTGGTGCTGTTTGGAAGGTGTGCTGAGGAAACAATGATTTGGCAGCCTACTGGGGAGAAGCTTTCACGCCCCCTGCTGTGCTTTGAATGCCTGCAACCCTATTATGACAAAAACGTACAAGTATCCCGAGGTATCCCTTACTGGATTCCATCATAGGAGTTTAGACACCCCCGGGAGCAAATATATATTTCCTGTAAGCATGTAACTTTATAAAAGACACATCTGTATTCATGCAATCAATATTTTAAGGACATCTGACATTTTGCAAATGAAAATAACATGTTCAAGATGAGACGTGACTGAAAATCTGATTTTATTGATTTGTGTGCCCTGAATTGGCAAGATACAGTCATAGAAACAAATCCCCTGAAATGAGGGGATTGTTACAAATTGAGAAACAAAAGATGCTGGCAATGCTGATGACGCTTCAAAGAGCTTCCCTCTTGTTATGACTTGTATGACATTGACGTTCTTCTCATCTTGCTTTCTAAAAGAGGGTTGATTCTGACCGATGCTTGATCCTTTCGAAGCTTGCCGTGTTGTAAGTGATACAGACGAATTCAGAATGCAGTTGTTCGCTTATTCCCTTATTTTGCATGGATCGCCCTTTCGGGTTTTCAATCCACCGGGATACCCATTTTTGCCTGAGTTGTCCAATGTGGCTTTTCAACTCAGCGGGTGTACATTTTTTATTTACTTTCCCTTATTTTTGCCCGAGTCTTTTATTCTGTTTTTGACTCGCCGGGATGCCCTATTTTTGCCTGGACTTTACATTCTGTTTTTATGTCCAGCGGGTCATTTTATGCGAAATATTTTTTAACTGCATTTGAATTCACAAGGGACAGGAAGTCTTCACCATCCATAGTACTGAGCATCAGAGCTCCACCTGAGAAAACTTTCTTTACTATGAACGGACCATCATAATTTGGAGTCCACTTGCCCCTGTGGTCTGTATGAGGAGGAAGGAGTCTTTTCAGCACAAGATCTCCTGAGAAAACTTTCTTTACTATGAACGAACCATCATAATTCGGAGTCCACTTGCCCCTGTGGTCTGTATGAGGAGGAAGGAGTCTTTTCAGCACAAGATCCATAGTACTGAGCATCAGAGCTCCACCTGAGAAAACTTTCTTTACTATGATCGAAGGCTTTCTTCATTCTTTTCTGATACAGCTGCCCATGACAGATTGCAGCTAATCTCTTTTCTTCGATCAGACTTAGTTGTTCGTATCGGGATCGGACCCATTCTGCTTCATTTAGCTTAACATCCATCAATACCCGTAGCGAGGGTAGTTCAACTTCAACAGGTAGGACTGCCTCCATACCATACACAAGCTGATACGGTGTTGCCCCAGTGGATGTTCGGATTGACGTACGGTACCCATGCAAGGCAAATGGTAGCATTTCATGCCAGTCTTTGTATGTAACTACCATCTTCTGCACAATCTTCTTGATATTCTTATTAGCTGCCTCGACAGCGCTGTAACACGGTGGGAGAACTGACTTTAGTTATGTTGCGGATAGCAAGAGTCGCCACCGACTTTTATTTTATCCAAAGGAAAGGCATAAAAGAACAGGAAAGAACTTTTAAAAGATTTTTTGGGTCCGGGGGGTAGGTTATGTAAAGGGAAGGTGTTAGCACCCTTTACATCCATGGTTATCCATGGGCTCTTAGTTACTTAGCTCACTTTGAATTGTTTTTGAAAATGTGAAGTGTGTGAATAAAAATTTTCATAAGAGTTAATAATGATCCATGTACGGATGCGTAAAAACTTGTTTTTGAAAATTTGTTTGAAAGTATGAAGTGTTTGAGAAATTTTTAAGTAGTGAGCAAGTAACTATGAGGTACCTACCCTAAAGTTTAAGTCTTTCTGTTCTTTATCCTTTAAGTGGTAAGACTATCCCTATTATTAAGGAATAGGTAGTCATTACCTTGGATGTGAGGAACATATGAGGGACATCTGTTTAATGAAGGCAACTGTGGGGTGTATTAAGCAATTAGGAGGGACTATCATCATTATTCTAAAGGGACAAGATCTTTTATAAAGGCAACCATTTAAGGGACTTGATGACTTTTCTTTTTAAGGGACTTGCTTTATACACCCCACTTGACCTTATGATTAGGCAACATTGAGAGGTAACCCTAGAAAGTGAGATGGCGATTAAAAATCGACTTACGTGTGTGAGTGTTTAATTTTATTTATCTTATAATTAAAATGATCTAAATTTAATTTTAAATATAATACATGTTTTCACTCCCTATTTTACTAACCATAGCATAAAAATAAAATAATTTAAATATTTACAAAAATTTACACCAAGGAGCAATTACAATAATTATAATAAGCAATTAAAAATAAATAGCAAAAATAAATATAGAAGCAAAATATAAATAATAAGCAATAATAAATAAATAAGCAATAAATAAATATAATAGGGGTTAGTAATAATAATAATTAAAATCAAAAATAAATAAGGTTAGTGAAATAATAATAATAAGCATAATAAAAAAACAAATGGATTAGTAATAATATGATTAGTAATAATAACAATAATTAAAATAAATGGAATTAGCAAAATATTATAAGAACATAATTAAAATAATAAACAAAAGTTAGATTTTTAATATAGACAATTATTAAAAAAAACAAGAGGAAATATAAACAATTAAATAATTATTATAATATTTTAATTTATGTACAAATTATTAAATTATTTTTAAACATATTATAATTATAAAATAAAATTATCATAGGTTCAATTATTTCTAAACACCCATTTAAAAATTATTTATATATAAAATTTAGATTATAAACAAATTAGAAAAAATATTTACATATTATATAAAACAAATTTGATTATAATTATATTTACTAAAATTAATTATATTAAATAAATATGTACATGATAATTATATTAAAAATTAGAAAATAAAAATTAGGTTTTTAATAAGTATTTAGAAAAGATAAACTAGGGTTTCTAAAGTTAGGGTTTTGTTTAGAAAATATTTTTTAGGGTTTATAATATAATATACCAAATTATTTTAGTAAATATACATATATTATAATTTAAATACATAATAATAAGAAAAGAATTTTTTGAATTGAGAAAAAAAAGAATTTTTGAATTTTTAAGATCATTGAATATATATACAACATTATCTAATTATATTTATATATGATTTATTAATAATAATAATAATTAAATAAATAAGACAAAATAATAAAAAAAAAGAGCAAAAAGATGGGACTTACCTTGCTGGGATTTGAACCCAGGACGTTCTGCCTACCAGCACCAAAACACACCACCAGGCCATCCGCGCGCAGGTGATAGAGGAATAGATCAAATTTGTTTTATGCCATGTCTTGAAAAATCACAAAAAATAATGAAAACCAAAAGGCCTGGGGGAGGAATCGAACCCAGGACCTCTTGAACACACAAACGCACGCATGACCATCCAGCTAGGTGAGCAATTCTGCTAATGGTGTGGCAAGAGAACATAATATATAATGCTTCATAGTTAACCTGAAAAATAGAAAAAATAATTGTACAAGACCAGGATTCGAACACAGGTCTCATAGCCAAATACACGCTAGCCTTTCCACTGGGACAAGCCACACGCTTGTGATGGTAAACAACCAATAAAACATAAAATATTTTAAACAAAATTCAAATTTCCAGGACGCGCCAACAACCTTCGTCTTCTCCATATTACCTGCGAAATTTCATGCAATTTTACCTGCGAAATCTCCTGCGTGTTCTTCAACATTCAGAACCTACGAAAATCAAACATTGATGAAACAGTACAAATTCATGGAATTGAAGATATCATTGAGTTCCTTATGGTTCACCCAATCAATCTATGTCATTAGAATTCATTTATATTACTTAAATCGCAAAACTCCAAATTTGAAGCTTAAACCCTAGCTATGGCAACTTGCGGGTTAGGGCTGTTTTCTTTGATTCTTGTATCCAGAAACAATCTAGGCATCACAACAAACACATACCAATCATCAAAAACAGTTTATAATGCATATATTAATGAATTCGAAAATTTGAATTTCAAGATAAAAGAGGATTCGGGTTGAGCAATATAACATGGCTTTGATGCATATGAGTGATGATAATGCTTCAATGAGGTCCAAGGAACATTGCTATGTTCTTATTTTACCTTCCAAGGTCCTGAAAATTGAAAACCGAATGTGAGTTTTGAGAAGGTTTTTTGATTTTGTGAACTTACTCTTGGAGCTGTGTAATCCGTGTCTTGATGTTAGGGTTGTGTTTAGTACTTATAGGTGATTGAATTTAGGTCAAAAAATTGATTGGTTGTGTGAAGAATTTGATATGAAAAGATCCAAATTGATCATGCCTTAAAAATCAAATATTCATGTGTGAATGCTTGCTATTTTTGGCCAAACCTCATGATTTCTTTCCTCTTCAATTCAAATCAATATTTAAGACTTTCTAGAAGCTTGATCCAAATCAAATCTCTTATTTTCATATTTTATTTTTATTTAAAATGATTTTTAATGAATTAAATCAAAATAAATAAAAATCAAAATAATAAAAATCTGATTTTTAATGGTTTGGGTCGTGCATGAAGTTATTGTATGGGTTGGGCCATTATTTGGCAAGCCCATTTGGAAGAAATTGGTTTTAGACCTCCTTTTTCATCATAAACCAACTCAAAATTTCCCAACTTTGCAAGGGCACATATCCTTCAATTTTAAAGCTATGAGGGTGTTCTTGGACATTTTGGAAAGCTTGAAGAGTCCTCTAACAAACCCCACTGGTTTCATGTCCATATCATTTACCAATCTCAAGTTATGCCCTTTTGAAGTTGTTGACTTTTTGTTGACTTTCAAAAGGACCTATAATGTCTTAGCTCATACCTTCCAAATGAAGCATTTTTGGTCTTGGCTTGTGAGACACAAAGTTGTAGAGAATTCAATTTCCTTCAAAATGAGCTTTGAGTGGAGACTTGGTGATGAAGTATGTGAAAGTTATGGCTGGTCAAAGTTCAGTTGACTTTTACTAAGGAAACCCTAATTTAGAAACTCCTGATTCTTGATGATCTGGAATCTCCTTAATGAATCATGATCAACCCTTGATAAAATGATGAATTTTACTTCATATACTTGATGTTGGCAAAAAATCATGAAGTTTGACTTTGGTTTGACCACAGTTGACCTCAGTTTGACTTTTTAAATGCTTTGACTGATTTTGACTTATCTGATCATCTGACTGAGCAAACTTCTGAGAAAAGTCTTGAAACTTGTCATGGGGGTTCTTACACACATATAAGATGTTATGAAGCTCACTTGAAGTCTCGGAATTCCATTTATCCTGATTAAAGTCAAAACCCTAGTTTTGGAGGCACTGCTTAGGAGATGCACTGTCTGAGGGAATTGTCAACTCTTCTGACCAATTGTGAACTTTGTGAACCTTGTGAACCATCATAAAATGTCTTGTGAACCTCATGGGAAGCATTGTGAACCTTGTGAACCTCATAAAGTGACTTGTAGACTTCATGAACCTCATGGAAGGTCTTGAAAGCATTGTGAATCTTGTGAACCTTGTGAACCTTCATAAAGTAGCTGGTAGACTTCATGAACCTTAGGGAAGGTCTTGAAAGTGTTGAGAAACTTGTGAACCTTGTGAACCTTCATAAAGTAGCTTGTTGACTTCATGAACCTCAGGGAAGGTCTTATAAGCATTGAGAAGCTTGTGAACCTTGTGAACCTTCTTAGAACACAAAGTCTTGTATTGTGAGGGCAAATTTTGGGGTGCAACAGCTGCCCCTGTTCAATTTTCTGAAACCTGAGTGGTTAGATTGGTATATTTGCCAGTCGTGACCTGGAAGGTTGAAGGGGATTGAACACAAAAGCCCAAAAATTTGCACTCACCAGTGCATAGAGTGATACAGATGACTAGTTGAATATGACTGAGTGGGCTTAAAGATGCCACTTGGAGAAAAAGTTCTTCAGATACATTTCTTGGAGGATAAAGCAGTCCAAGATACAATGATAGATTTCAGGAGGATGGAGCAGTCCTGAAGTAATGATGATAGCTGTCAGGAGGATGGAGCAGTCCTGAGGTAATAATGTGATTTCAGGAGGACAAAGCAATCCTGATGTAGTAATGTGTTTTCAAGAGGATGAAGCAGTCTTGAGAGATTGATAATAGATGTCAGGAGGACGAAGCAGTCCTGAGGTAATAATAAGCTGTCAGGAGGATGAAGCAATCCTGAGGTAATAATAATGTCTTCAAGAGGATGAAGCAATCTTGAGAGGTAATAAGTTTTCAGGAGGATAAAGCAGTCCTGATGTAAGATATGCTTTCAGGAGGATAAAGCAATCCTGAGGGATGATAACCTTCAGGAGGATAAAGCAATCCTGATAATCATAAGTCTGTTTGCTGGATAATTAACCTGAAAACAAGGTAACATTCTGTATAATAATATTAGTTTATGTATTATGTATGCATGTATGATACGATGCACTTAGATAATGTACTATGTATCTATGTATATGTATGTTATGGTATGATGTAAATGATGTATGTATGATATGACACTGCCGGAAGCGTCTGGATATCTTCGTATAACAACTGCTGGCCAGGGAAAATAAATCCCGATTCGTTGTTGAAGAATATGAGGAACTCATTCCCGTCTTGTGTGATAATATATTATACATAACCTTCCGTCTGCTGGGGATAACAAGGTATAGATAACCTCCTGTCTGTTGGGGATAGAAAGGTATATATAACCTCCGTCTTCGTTTGATAGTAGGGCAGATATAACCTCCCGTCTTCGTTCGTCGTACCCTTATTGGAAAGTAAATTCCCGTATATCCGTATGAGGATAAAAGAGATGGATATAAATTCCACGGGAGATGTGACTTTATGAAGATGGATTTGTCCTACTGAGGGTTTGTAACTGTCTTGTAAAGATGAATCGGCGAAGCTTCGTTGAAATCCTTCCCTCGTTCGTCCTTAGTAAATACTATTACTGCATTTTCATGCATTTCTGGTAAACATCAATCATATTAAGCATACATGCATTTTTGGTAAACATCAATCATATTCAAAAGCATACATACATTCAAACACAACCAATGGACGTTTCGCTTATGTAAAATAGGGTAAAAGTAAATCTGGATTCAAAAGATGGAATTTATTTATATCAAAAAGTGACCCATACACGGGTAAGTTTGTACAAGGAGACATAAATCCTAGTAAGAGGATTTTGCCATAAAATTTTACAAAAGAGAATCAGCTATGTGGGAAATAATCCTATTGAGTTTCAATTCTACTATTGCCATTATCTTCAAGTATCTCATCTTCTGCTGTTGAGACGGAAATGATTGGATTGAGCTTTATCTGTTTGAACTTGAGTAAGTAGTACAACTGGTTGCAGTTTCATAGGTGATCCAAACGAGACATAGTCATACGCTTCAATCCCTAACTTTTGCCTGGATTGCCCTTTCAGGTTTTCAATCCACCGGGATACCCTTTTTTGCCCAAGCCGCCTTTTCAGGTTTTCGACTTGCCGGGTGTACATCTTTTTATATATATCCCTAATTTTTGCCCGAACCCTTTTGGTTCGCCGGGATGCCCTTATTTTTACCTAGGCCAGTCAACCTAGCGGGTCTCTTTTTATGCGTAGTATTTTTTAACTATGTCTGCGTTTACAGGCTGTGAAAAGTCTTCACCATCCATTGTAGTGAGTATCATGGCACCTCCTGAGAACACTGTCTTGACTACAAATGGTCCTTCATATGTCGGAGTCCACTTGCCCCTAGGATCACCCTATGGCAATCTGATACGCTTGATTACCAAGTCACCAGCCTGGCATACCTTTGGCTTAACTTTCTTGTTAAAAGCTTTGATCATTCGTTTCTGGTACATCTGGCCATGACAAACTGCTGCTAACCTCTTCTCATCAATCAAATTTATCTGGTCAAGTCGGGTCTGAATCCACTCATCTTCATCCAGGCCTGCATCCTTCATAATTCTTAAGGAGGGAATCTGAACTTCAATGGGCAAAAATGCTTCCATACCATAGACCAAGGAGAATGGGGTTGCCCCTGTTGAAGTACGTATTGTGGTACGATAACCATGAAGAGCAAATGGTAACATCTCATGCCAATCCTTGTAAGTGACAGTCATCTTCTATACAATCTTCTTAATGTTCTTATTAGCAGCTTCAACTGCCCCATTCATCTTTGGACGATACGGAGAAGAGTTGTGATGCTTAATCTTGAACTGCGTGCAGAGATCAGTAATCATAGTGTTGTTCAGATTAGAGCCATTGTCAGTGATAATCCTTTCAGGGATGCCATATCTACATATGAGATTATTCTTAATGAACCGAGCCACAACATTCTTAGTAACAGATGCAAATGAAGCTGCCTCCACCCACTTCGTGAAGTAATCAATAGCAACCAGGATGAAACGATGCCCATTAGAAGCAGTAGGCTTGATCTCACCAATCATATCAATGCCCCACATGGCAAAGGGCCAAGGAGCAGTCAACACATTCAAGGGTGATGGAGGTACATGGACTTTATCAGCATAAATTTGACACTTGTGACAAGTTCTGGAGTGTTGATAGCAATCAGCTTCCATGGTAGACCAATAGTAACCTTCTCTCAATATCTTCTTTTACCATAGTATGACCACTAGAATGAGTGCCAAAGGTCCCATCATGCATATCTTCCATAATCTCAATTGCTTCCTTCTTATCCACACAACAAAGCATAGTTGAGTCATGATTGCGCTTGTACAAAATGCCATTACTCAAAAAGAACTTAGCAGAAAACCTTCTCAAAAACTTCCTATCTTTGACAGATGCCCCTTCAGGGAACTCCTGAGTTTCAAGATATCTTTTTACTTCATAGAACCAAGGCTTCTCTTCTGCCCCTTCTGTGTCAATCTCATTGCAGTATGCAGGCTTCTCAAATCTATCAATAGTAATCTTGGGAGCTTCATCATCCCAGCTGATCTCAAACATGGATGCCATGGTGGCTAATGCATCTGCCAACTGATTCTCTCTTCGTGGATCTCCATATACATCAAGGAACTGAATCTTCATATCAATAGCAGCTTTAATACCCAGGATACATGCCTCATACTCAGCCATGTTATTGGTACAATAGAAACAAAGTCTGGAAGTAATCGGGGTATGACAACCTTCAGGGGAACTAATCACAACACCAACACCATTACCAAGTGCATTGGATGCACCATCAAAAACCATAGTCCATCGGGATCCTTGTTCAGGTCCGTCATATTGTCCAGGTTCTTTGGTAATAATCATAATATCTTCATCAGGGAACTCAAAACTCATTGATTGGTAATCATCCACTGCTTGATGAGCCAAATGATCAGCAACAACACTTCCCTTGATGGCCTTCTGAGTAGTATACTGTATATCATATTCTGTCAAGATCATTTGACATCTTGCAATTCTTCCGGAGAGGGCCGGTTTCTCAAATATGTACTTGATTGGATCCATCTTTGAAATCAATAAGGTAGTATGGGTCAACATATACTGTCTTAGTCGGCGAGCAGCCCATGCCAAAGCGCAGCAAGTTTTCTCGAGCAGTGAGTATCTTGTTTCACAGTCGGTAAACTTTTTGCTAAGGTAGTATATTGCCTGCTCTTTTCGACCAGACTCGTCATGTTGCCCCAATACACACCCCATTGAGTTGTCTAACACTGTTAAGTACATAATCAAGGGTCTTCCATCAACTGGTGGCATCAAAATTGGAGGTTCTAGCAGATATCTCTTGATTTCATCAAAGGCAGTCTGGCACTCATCATTCCATTCCATCACCTGATCTTTCTTCAACAACTTGAAAATTGGCTCACAGATGGCAGTTAATTGGGAAATAAATCTTGCAATGTAGTTCAATCGTCCCAAGAAACCTCTAACCTCTTTCTCAGTACGGGGAGCTGGCATCTCTCGTATGGCTTTCACTTTTGCAGGATCCACTTCAATACCTTTTCCACTGACAATAAAACCCAGGAGCTTTCCAGATCTAACTCCAAAAGTACACTTGTTTGGATTCAATCTCAACTTGTATTTCTTCAACCTCTCAAACAATTTATGCAAATGATCAAGATGTTGTTCTTCATTCTGGGACCTGGCTATCATATCATCCACATATACCTCTATCTCATGATGAATCATATCATGAAACAAAGCCACCATAGCACGCTGATATGTTGCCCCTGCATTCTTCAAACCAAATGGCATTACCTTATAGCAAAAGGTGCCCCACTGTGTAACAAATGTTGTCTTCTCCATATCTTCAGGAGCCATCTTGATTTGATTGTAACCAGAGAAACCATCCATAAAAGAGAATACCTTATGCTGAGCAGTGTTGTCTACCAGAACATCAATATGAGGAAGCGGAAAGTCATCTTTGGGGCTAGCCTTGTTCAAATCCCTGTAGTCTACACACATACGTACCTTACCATCTTTCTTAGGAACTGGTACCACATTTGCAACCCACTGAGGATAAGAAGTCATAGCTAAGAACCCTGCATCAAACTGTTTCATTACCTCTGCTTTGATCTTTTCTGACATCTCAGGACGCATACGGCGAACCTTCTGCTTCTTTGGACGACAATCTTCTTTTACTGGTAAACGGTGAACCACAATGTTTGTATCCAACCCTGGCATATCTTCATAAGACCAAGAAAAGATCTCCACATAGTCACGTAACATCTGAATCAGCCTGCTTTTGACACTGTCCTCTAAATCAGCCCCTATCTTGACCTCTTTCCTGTTTTCTTCAGTTCCCAGATTCACAACTTCGACTGGCTCTTCATGTGGCTGTATAGCTTTCTCTTCTTGTTGTAACAACCTAGCAAGCTCTACAGGTACTTCACAATCGTCCTCATTTCCGTCTTCAGCTTGATAGATCGGATTCTCGAAATTATAATTGGCAATAGTAGAACTATTATCAACAGGATCCAGAGTGGATGAGGATCTGCATTTTAGTGATGTGGGTGTGTGTAAGAACACATAGCTGATAAAGCAAAAATAAAAGAAAAGAAAGACAGGGAACACAATATTTACGAAAACGAAACGTCCACTGATTTTATTGAATGAAGTATGCAAATGAAATGACAGCCCGTAACAAGCACACCATTGTGCCCCGGGTAAGGCACAAGGCTTGAGAGTTTTAATTGTTCAGAAATTACAAACTTAAAAAAATAACATAGTAATAGTATTTACTCCTGACTAAAGGAGATAGGGATAACATCTTCAGCTTTCCAATTATTGAGTCCAGCACCCACAGTAGGAAAAATCCACGCATCCAAGTTGTAGTCTTCATCTTGATCTCCCACAGCATTGATCTGGTTCTTCACAACCCCTTGATTAGTGATACGAACAGCATGAGCACGACGAACAGCCTTCTGGGACTCTGCAGTGAAACCCAAACCAAACTTGTCAGACTTGTATGGAATATCAGGAAGCTGACCCCAAATAGTACAACCACCTTCATCCACCACAGCTCTAGCATCATTGAGGGAAGCCATTGCCATTGTTGGAGGTTTTCTGGTGACCACAGGAACTTTCTTCGCAACAGGAGGAGCTACATGATCATTAACAACCCAGGGAACCACTTCAAATGTCTGACACGGAGTCTCAATGTATTCACCTTCCATTTCCAGATACTTGAAAGTATTCACATGGCTGACAAAGTATTCTTCTTCTCCATAGACAGTGACAACCCTTCCTTCTACCGGATATCTCAACTTCTGGTGTAATGTGGAGGTTACAGCACCTGCCCCATGGATCCAGGGACGACCAAGCAGACAAGAGTATGAAGGACGAATATCCATCACATAAAATGTAGCAGTAAAAACCTGGGAGCCAACTTTGATTGGAAGATCAATTTCCCCATGCACTACTCTTCTGGAACCATCAAAAGCCTTCACCACAATGTTACTGGGCTTCAGCACAGCATCTTCAGGACTCAGCTTGTTCAGGACTTCCTTGGGCAACACATTCAGAGAGGAACCATTATCTATCAATACATGTGACAGGGTAGTGCTCCTGCATTCAATTGAGATATGCAAGGCCCTGTTATGATCCCTCTTGGCTGGGGTCAAATCAGCATCAGAAAATCCTAACCCATTGTCATAGGTCAGGTGGGCAACACAATTCTCAAACTGATCCACAGAAATTGCACTAGGTACATGAGCAGTCTTCAGAAACTTGATCAAAGCTTTTGCATGAGCCTCAGAACATAACAACAAGGACAACATAGAAATCTTTGAGGGAGTATGCCCCAGCTGATCAACAATGTCGTAATCACTCTTGCGAATGATTTTCAATACTTCTTCCATCTGCTTAGAGAGATCATCATCAGCTGGCACATCAGTAGATACAGGCTCAATAACAGGACCTTTGCCCCGAGCATTAGTGGTGGAAGTAACAGCAGGAGTAGCTGCATTCTTAGAAGCCACAGGAGGAGAGAAGACTCTTCCACTGCGTGTGATCTTACTAGATCCAACAATATTGTCAATATCAACAGGCACATCAGCTACAGGCTCTTGCTTAACACCATGGATGTAGACATCAGATCCATAATGCCAAGGCACAGCTTTATCAGACGTATACGGGATAGGACCACGAGTAGTAATAACCACAGGAGCTACTCTGGCTTCAGCAACAACTTTCACAGGACCTTCAGCAGTAATTTTGATTGGACCCTGATGAGTGATTTTAATAGGTCCCTTAGAAGTGATTCTCACCGGCACTTTGTCAACCATGTCAACCTCTTCAGTCTTCTTACCTTGCGTAATATGATCTACCATACTTTCCACTGAAGATGGTCTTCTCTCAAACACTATGGTGTAATTATTCATGAGACGTTGAATTCCGTCCTTCAACCTCCAACACTTTTCTGGATTATACTCACAATAAACACAATCTTCACGACAACCCGGAAAGAACCCAACTTGTACTAACTTCTCTCTGATGACAGACAATGGTGTGGTCAACTCCGCAATTGAATGGATATGCAGATCTTCCTCAATGGCATTGACAGTCTTCTCGTGATTTGGCATTGGAGCAGTAATCACATTTGGAGTACCCGGAGGATCAAACTCAATTTCTCCAGCATCAATCATATCTTGAATTTTGTTCTTCAAGACCCAACAATTATTAGTATCATGTCCCTGACAGTTTGAATGGTATGCACACCGTGCATTGGGATTGTACCTGGGAGAGGTAACATTAGGATTCTGAGGAGCCTCTTTCAAAGTAATAAGTTCAGCCTTCAACAAATGTTGCAATGCCTGTGCCATTGACATGTTGATCTTCGTGAACTGTCTTCTAGCCCTCTGTTGGTTGCCCTGTGGCTGCTCTGTTGTTGCAGGAGTTGGATTTGAAATATGAACTGCACTAACAGATTGATGCCTTCTGTTACGATCAGGTTGACCATAAACAGCATTGGATTCTTTCTTCCCAGTGGGAGGCTTCTTTGCAGCACCTGATGAAGAAGTGCCCACATGGATCTTACCATTCTTTATACCATTTTCTACTCGCTCTCCTGTCATTATCAACTCAGTGAAGCCAGATGATGAGCTCCCAATGAGATGACTGTAAAACGGACCATTCAGCGTGCACATGAACATATCAACCAGCTCCCTGTCAGTTAAAGGGGGTTGAACTCTTCCAGCTAAGTCTCTCCACTTCTGAGCATACTCTTTAAAACTTTCTTTGACACCCATTGACATGCTCTGAAGCTGCATGCGAGTGGGGGCTAAGTCAGCATTGTATTGGTACTGCTTATAGAAAGCTTCAGCAAGATCATTCCAGTCTCTGATGTTGACACTCTCCAACTGATAATACCACTCCAGCTGAGCTCCAGATAAGCTTTCTTGAAAGAAATGGATCCACAACTTTTTATCAGTAGTGTGGGGTTGAATTCTTCTGACATAAGACCTCAGATGCAGCTTGGGACAAGAGACCCCATCATAAACAACAAATGTAGGAACCTTGAAACCAATGGGTATGACTACCCCAGATATCAGACTCAAATCTTCAAAATCCAGCCCAGATGATTTCTGCAACTCCATGGCATCCATCCTATCCACCAGTATCTTGAATTTGTCTTCGTTAGGCTCATGGTAGTAATTAGCCTCAGAATCAGAGTCCCCCATAGTGTTGTGGAGACTGCCTCCCTCTTTTTCAGATTCTTCAGATTCATAGTCTTCAGCTGGTTCTTTGGTCTTGGAAAGACCTTTGAACCTTCTTCCCATGTTAATCAAACCAGCTGACCTTCTAGTCTTCTTAGTCTTCTTGGCCAGCAGTGCCTTCAATTCATCCTTCCCCTTGGACAGGTTCAAGATCAGCTCTTGGAACTGTGCATTTTGTGCCTGGAGATCCTTAACTGATTGTTCAAGAGCCATTGCTGAAATAAACAGCGAGAAGATGAGAAACCTGTGCACAATTATAAACCTGTGATGCAATGAAATGATATGTGAATGCATATGCAATGTTTTCAAGGACCGCAAGATTTAAATTTGCTTAAACAAACAAGAAGGTAAACTTTTATTAGTAATAAATTTGTTTTGCCTTTTAGGCTTACAAAAAAATGAAATGAAATAAGTACAAAAGATGGGGTTTTAAGTCTCCCATGGACGTTTCCTCTTTGTGTTGAGGTATGAGTTGAGGTTCCGTTCCTCGTGAAGTTGCTTTGTTAGTTCCAGGATCCTTTCTTGGCTTGCTTTGTAATGAGCCTCGAAAGTATCCCTTTGCTCCTTCAGTTGGATCCATGATCTCTGTAAGTCTTCCATATCAGTAGGCATGTCTGGGTGAAGGATGGTATAAGTTGTGTCTCCTTCAGCAACAGGTTCCATGGTAACTGGTAGGACGGCAGGATATGGCATCATGAGAGTCTGAGCACGAGATCGTACCCATCTGAGATAAGCTTCCATAGGAATAGTGTACTTAGGCTCCAGTGTCTTGCTGTCAACCCTGTTTACTTTTCCCCAGGCGCGTATGAATCTCTGACGGTAACCCTGAAGATCGTTGTCGTAATCAAACACAATGCCCTGAATCAACATGTCATGTGGACCATCACTCCGAGCATAACCAAACTGTCGTAAAGCTAGAGAGGGGTTGTAAGTTATGCCTCCTCTTATGCCTAGAAGTGGCACATTAGGAAACTCCCCACAACGGTCAATGATGGTGACATTCTCCATAGATCTGGAGCACCAATGGATATCTGAGTGAGAAAGTGACATGATCCTCTTGGACCATCTGAACCCTTGCTCATTCTTCATTACGGAGCGAGGAAGGTGAGAAATAAACCACCTAGAAAGCAAAGGTATGCAGCACATCAAAGTTCCTCTTGCCCTTGTAGTACGGGTGTGAAGAGAATGCAGGATGTCTCCAAGCAATGTAGGCACTGGATTGTGACTCAGGAAAATGTTGATGGCATGAACATCTATGAACTGATCTGGATTGGGGAACAATACTAAGCCATAAATCAGCAAGGCTAAGATCTCCTCAAAAGCATCATAGCTCATGGCCTTCAAGAACAACTGAGCTTTTTCTATCAACACCTTGGCAAGAATACCCTTGACTCCGCTTCTCGTTTCTAGAACAATGTCAGACTTCTTCAGATGTAGAGCTGCAGCAATAACCTCTGGTTTGAGCTCCTTCTCCAAGCCTGTGAAGGGTCTTTGATCAAGAACAGGTATGCCTAGAAGTTTAGAGAACTCCTCCATGGTTGGAACCAGCTGATAGTCAGGGAATGTAAAGCAATGGTGCTTAGGGTCAAATAACTGAAATAGGACACTCATCATGTCTTCATTGAATCCTGAAGTGACTAGATCCAATAAGTGACCATGTCTCTTGATGAACTGGGAGTGATCAGACACTTGAGAAACCAACTCTTTAAGCTTAGCAGGTATGCCCACAAAGTTGATCCTGATGGTGTTTCTACGAGCAGAAGCCATGACCTGCAACAAAGAACAAAGATAAATCCTTTGGTCCTTGAAATGGTTAGTGAAAATGCTATGCTTATGATGCATGATGATGTCATGATGTTATGTTCAATCACAAACATGTGGCACACACAAACAAGTCACACCACAGCCCTAGGTTTAAAGGCTTGCATGAGGTTCAATGGTAAGTACCCTCCCCTGAAGTTAGATGGTTCATCCTGTCCTACAAAAGTAACCAGGTTCTAAGGGATCTCAATATCATTGATCCTTCACAAGGGTGGTTGTTCAGAAGGCAACTTACTTGCCAACCAAAACCCTCCAAGTTTAGAATCTCAATGAGCGTAGTATCGAGTGTCAACCAACTTCAGTCTGCACCAAAGCCGGTTACCTCACTACCTTCTAAAGGCCAAGATGGGATAACTAGGGTTCTAAAAGTTAGTTAGTGCACTGACAACATATGGCAGCCTCATATTATCCTCAACTTGACTTAAGGAACATAAGCACCAACCAAGAAGTCGCACTAACTATGGCCACCAGATCAACCGTATCGATATACGTCGTACAGTTTCCTTGGTCTATTGCCATTTACCTAAGGTACACTAGATCCGGGTTAGGATCTTTCACACATAAGAGCACCCCAACAAGTAATATAAAGCAAACAAGGCAAACAATTTAAAGTGATCTTAATTCCTAAGGGTACCCCTCTTAAATTTAAATCCCCAGCAGAGTCGCCAGTTCTGTAACACGGTGGGAGAACTGACTTTAGTTATGTTGCGGATAGCAAGAGTCGCCACCGACTTTTATTTTATCCAAAGGAAAGGCATAAAAGAACAGGAAAGACCTTTTAAAAGATTTTTTGGGTCCGGGGGGTAGGTTATGTAAAGGGAAGGTGTTAGCACCCTTTACATCCATGGTTATCCATGGGCTCTTAGTTACTTAGCTCACTTTGAATTGTTTTTGAAAATGTGAAGTGTGTGAATAAAAATTTTCATAAGAGTTAATAATGATCCATGTACGGATGCGTAAAAACTTGTTTTTGAAAATTTGTTTGAAAGTATGAAGTGTTTGAGAAATTTTTAAGTAGTGAACAAGTAACTATGAGGTACCTACCCTAAAGTTTAAGTCTTTCTGTTCTTTATCCTTTAAGTGGTAAGACTATCCCTATTATTAAGGAATAGGTAGTCATTACCTTGGATGTGAGGAACATATGAGGGACATCTGTTTAATGAAGGCAACTGTGGGGTGTATTAAGCAATTAGGAGGGACTATCATCATTATTCTAAAGGGACAAGATCTTTTATAAAGGCAACCATTTAAGGGACTTGATGACTTTTCTTTTTAAGGGACTTGCTTTATACACCCCACTTGACCTTATGATTAGGCAACATTGAGAGGTAACCCTAGAAAGTGAGATGGCGATTAAAAATCGACTTACGTGTGTGAGTGTTTAATTTTATTTATCTTATAATTAAAATGATCTAAATTTAATTTTAAATATAATACATGTTTTCACTCCCTATTTTACTAACCATAGCATAAAAATAAAATAATTTAAATATTTACAAAAATTTACACCAAGGAGCAATTACAATAATTATAATAAGCAATTAAAAATAAATAGCAAAAATAAATATAGAAGCAAAATATAAATAATAAGCAATAATAAATAAATAAGCAATAAATAAATATAATAGGGGTTAGTAATAATAATAATTAAAATCAAAAATAAATAAGGTTAGTGAAATAATAATAATAAGCATAATAAAAAAATAAATGGATTAGTAATAATATGATTAGTAATAATAACAATAATTAAAATAAATGGAATTAGCAAAATATTATAAGAACATAATTAAAATAATAAACAAAAGTTAGATTTTTAATATAGACAATTATTAAAAAAAAACAAGAGGAAATATAAACAATTAAATAATTATTATAATATTTTAATTTATGTACAAATTATTAAATTATTTTTAAACATATTATAATTATAAAATAAAATTATCATAGGTTCAATTATTTCTAAACACCCATTTAAAAATTATTTATATATAAAATTTAGATTATAAACAAATTAGAAAAAATATTTACATATTATATAAAACAAATTTGATTATAATTATATTTACTAAAATTAATTATATTAAATAAATATGTACATGATAATTATATTAAAAATTAGAAAATAAAAATTAGGTTTTTAATAAGTATTTAGAAAAGATAAACTAGGGTTTTGTTTAGAAAATATTTTTTAGGGTTTATAATATAATATACCAAATTATTTTAGTAAATATACATATATTATAATTTAAATACATAATAATAAGAAAATAATTTTTTGAATTGAGAAAAAAAAGAATTTTTGAATTTTTAAGATCATTGAATATATATACAGCATTATCTAATTATATTTATATATGATTTATTAATAATAATAATAATTAAATAAATAAGACAAAATAATAAAAAAAAAGAGCAAAAAGATGGGACTTACCTTGCTGGGATTTGAACCCAGGACGTTCTGCCTACCAGCACCAAAACACACCACCAGGCCATCCGCGCGCAGGTGATAGAGGAATAGATCAAATTTGTTTTATGCCATGTCTTGAAAAATCACAAAAAATAATGAAAACCAAAAGGCCTGGGGGAGGAATCGAACCCAGGACCTCTTGAACACACAAACGCACGCATGACCATCCAGCTAGGTGAGCAATTCTGCTAATGGTGTGGCAAGAGAACATAATATATAATGCTTCATAGTTAACCTGAAAAATAGAAAAAATAATTGTACAAGACCAGGATTCGAACACAGGTCTCATAGCCAAATACACGCTAGCCTTTCCACTAGGACAAGCCACACGCTTGTGATGGTAAACAACCAATAAAACATAAAATATTTTAAACAAAATTCAAATTTCCAGGACGCGCCAACAGCCTTCGTCTTCTCCATATTACCTGCGAAATTTCATGCAATTTTACCTGCGAAATCTCCTGCGTGTTCTTCAACATTCAGAACCTACGAAAATCAAACATTGATGAAACAGTACAAATTCATGGAATTGAAGATATCATTGAGTTCCTTATGGTTCACCCAATCAATCTATGTCATTAGAATTCATTTATATTACTTAAATCGCAAAACCCCAAATTTGAAGCTTAAACCCTAGCTATGGCAACTTGCGGGTTAGGGCTGTTTTCTTTGATTCTTGTATCCAGAAACAATCTAGGCATCACAACAAACACATACCAATCATCAAAAACAGTTTATAATGCATATATTAATGAATTCGAAAATTTGAATTTCAAGATAAAAGAGGATTCGGGTTGAGCAATATAGCATGGCTTTGATGCATATGAGTGATGATAATGCTTCAATGAGGTCAAAGGAACATTGCTATGTTCTTATTTTACCTTCCAAGGTCCTGAAAATTGAAAACCGAATGTGAGTTTTGAGAAGGTTTTTTGATTTTGTGAACTTACTCTTGGAGCTGTGTAATCCGTGTCTTGATGTTAGGGTTGTGTTTAGTACTTATAGGTGATTGAATTTAGGTCAAAAAATTGATTGGTTGTGTGAAGAATTTGATATGAAAAGATCCAAATTGATCATGCCTTAAAAATCAAATATTCATGTGTGAATGCTTGCTATTTTTGGCCAAACCTCATGATTTCTTTCCTCTTCAATTCAAATCAATATTTAAGACTTTCTAGAAGCTTGATCCAAATCAAATCTCTTATTTTCATATTTTATTTTTATTTAAAATGATTTTTAATGAATTAAATCAAAATAAATAAAAATCAAAATAATAAAAATCTGATTTTTAATGGTTTGGGTCGTGCATGAAGTTATTGTATGGGTTGGGTCATTATTTGGCAAGCCCATTTGGAAGAAATTGGTTTTAGACCTCCTTTTTCATCATAAACCAACTCAAAATTTCCCAACTTTGCAAGGGAACATATCCTTCAATTTTAAAGCTATGAGGGTGTTCTTGGACATTTTGGAAAGCTTGAAGAGTCCTCTAACAAACCCCACTGGTTTCATGTCCATATCATTTACCAATCTCAAGTTATGCCCTTTTGAAGTTGTTGACTTTTTGTTGACTTTCAAAAGGACCTATAATGTCTTAGCTCATACCTTCCAAATGAAGCATTTTTGGGCTTGACTTGTGAGACACAAAGTTGTAGAGAATTCAATTTCCTTCAAAATGAGCTTTGAGTGGAGACTTGGTGATGAAGTATGTGAAAGTTATGGCTGGTCAAAGTTCAGTTGACTTTTACTAAGGAAACCCTAATTTAGAAACTCCTGATTCTTGATGATCTGGAATCTCCTTAATGAATCATGATCAACCCTTGATCAAATGATGAATTTTACTTC
This sequence comes from Lathyrus aphaca, assembly GCA_963966055.1. Classification (NCBI taxonomy): domain Eukaryota; kingdom Viridiplantae; phylum Streptophyta; class Magnoliopsida; order Fabales; family Fabaceae; genus Lathyrus; species Lathyrus aphaca. The sequence goes on along the minus strand of OZ014520.1, from coordinate 250,169,476 downwards.
ATATACTTGATGTTGGCAAAAAATCATGAAGTTTGACTTTGGTTTGACCACAGTTGACCTCAGTTTGACTTTTTAAATGCTTTGACTGATTTTGACTTATCTGATCATCTGACTGAGCAAACTTCTGAGAAAAGTCTTGAAACTTGTCATGGGGGTTCTTACACACATATAAGATGTTATGAAGCTCACTTGAAGTCTCGGAATTCCATTTAGCCTGATTAAAGTCAAAACCCTAGTTTTGGAGGCACTGCTTAGGAGATGCACTGTCTGAGGGAATTGTCAACTCTTCTGACCAATTGTGAACTTTGTGAACCTTGTGAACCATCATAAAATGTCTTGTGAACCTCATGGGAAGCATTGTGAACCTTGTGAACCTCATAAAGTGACTTGTAGACTTCATGAACCTCATGGAAGGTCTTGAAAGCATTGTGAATCTTGTGAACCTTGTGAACCTTCATAAAGTAGCTGGTAGACTTCATGAACCTTAGGGAAGGTCTTGAAAGTGTTGAGAAACTTGTGAACCTTGTGAACCTTCATAAAGTAGCTTGTTGACTTCATGAACCTCAGGGAAGGTCTTATAAGCATTGAGAAGCTTGTGAACCTTGTGAACCTTCTTAGAACACAAAGTCTTGTATTGTGAGGGCAAATTTTGGGGTGCAACAGCTGCCCCTGTTCAATTTTCTGAAACCTGAGTGGTTAGATTGGTATATTTGCCAGTCGTGACCTGGAAGGTTGAAGGGGATTGAACACAAAAGCCCAAAAATTTGCACTCACCAGTGCATAGAGTGATACAGATGACTAGTTGAATATGACTGAGTGGGCTTAAAGATGCCACTTGGAGAAAAAGTTCTTCAGATACATTTCTTGGAGGATAAAGCAGTCCAAGATACAATGATAGATTTCAGGAGGATGGAGCAGTCCTGAAGTAATGATGATAGCTGTCAGGAGGATGGAGCAGTCCTGAGGTAATAATGTGATTTCAGGAGGACAAACCAATCCTGATGTAGTAATGTGTTTTCAAGAGGATGAAGCAGTCTTGAGAGATTGATAATAGCTGTCAGGAGGACGAAGCAGTCCTGAGGTAATAATAAGCTGTCAGGAGGATGAAGCAATCCTGAGGTAATAATAATGTCTTCAAGAGGATGAAGCAATCTTGAGAGGTAATAAGTTTTCAGGAGGATAAAGCAGTCCTGATGTAAGATATGCTTTCAGGAGGATAAAGCAATCCTGAGGGATGATAACCTTCAGGAGGATAAAGCAATCCTGATAATCATAAGTCTGTTTGCTGGATAATTAACCTGAAAACAAGGTAACATTCTGTATAATAATATTAGTTTATGTATTATGTATGCATGTATGATACGATGCACTTAGATAATGTACTATGTATCTATGTATATGTATGTTATGGTATGATGTAAATGATGTATGTATGATATGACACTGCCGGAAGCGTCTGGATATCTTCGTATAACAACTGCTGGCCAGGGAAAATAAATCCCGATTCGTTGTTGAAGAATATGAGGAACTCATTCCCGTCTTGTGTGATAATATATTATACATAACCTTCCGTCTGCTGGGGATAACAAGGTATAGATAACCTCCCGTCTGTTGGGGATAGAAAGGTATATATAACCTCCGTCTTCGTTTGATAGTAGGGCAGATATAACCTCCCGTCTTCGTTCGTCGTACCCTTATTGGAAAGTAAATTCCCGTATATCCGTATGAGGATAAAAGAGATGGATATAAATTCCAGGGGAGATGTGACTTTATGAAGATGGATTTGTCCTACTGAGGGTTTGTAACTGTCTTGTAAAGATGAACCGGTGAAGCTTCGTTGAAATCCTTCCCTCGTTCGTCCTTAGTAAATACTATTACTGCATTTTCATGCATTTCTGGTAAACATCAATCATATTAAGCATACATGTATTTTTGGTAAACATCAATCATATTCAAAAGCATACATACATTCAAACACAACCAATGGACGTTTCGCTTATGTAAAATAGGGTAAAAGTAAATCTGGATTCAAAAGATGGAATTTATTTATATCAAAAAGTGACCCATACACGGGTAAGTTTGTACAAGGAGACATAAATCCTAGTAAGAGGATTTTGCCATAAAATTTTACAAAAGAGAATCAGCTATGTGGGAAATAATCCTATTGAGTTTCAATTCTACTATTGCCATTATCTTCAAGTATCTCATCTTCTGCTGTTGAGACGGAAATGATTGGATTGAGCTTTATCTGTTTGAACTTGAGTAAGTAGTACAACTGGTTGCAGTTTCATAGGTGATCCAAACGAGACATAGTCATACGCTTCAATGATTCGCTCGGGCACTCTATACCGACAGATGATGTCTCTCTTCAGAAATCGGGCTACCACTTGCCTTGTAACATTTGCATAAGAAGCTGCTTCAACCCACTTGGTAAAATAGTCAATAGCAACCAGGATGAATCTGTGGCCGTTTGAAGCAGTCGGTTCAATCTTGCCAATCATATCAATGCCCCACATGGCAAAGGGCCATGGTGAAGACATCACATTCAAAGGATTCGGAGGCACATGCACTTTATCCGCATAAATCTGGCATTTATGACATTTTCTGGCATAAGCACAACAGTCTGCATCCATTGTGCTCCAGTAATAGCCTGATCTTAGCAACTTTTTAGCTATTGCATGTCCTCCTGCATGGGTACCAAAGGATCCTTCATGCACCTCGTGCATCAACAAGTCTGCCTCTGTCCTATCAACGCATCTGAGGAGTACCATATCAAAGTTCCTCTTGTACAAGGAACCATCAGTATTTAAGAAGAAACTACCAGCTAGCCTTCTTAAAGTCTTCTTATCATTGGATGATGCCTCAGGGGGGTATGTTTGATCCTCCAAGAAGCATTTGATGTCATGGAACCAAGGCTTATCATCTTTAACAACATCTGCTGAGAACACATATGCTGGTCTGTCAAGTCTGGACACTGAAATTCGAGGCACAAAGTTGGCAGCTTGAACTTTGATCATGGATGAAATGGTAGCCAGAGCATCTGCAAACTGATTTTCATCTCGAGGGATATACTCAAGCTTGACTGTTGTGAAGAAAGTCAACAATCTCCTGGTATAATCCCTGTAAGGTATCAGATGATCTTGGTGGGTGTACCATTTGCCGTTGGTTTGATTAATTACCAGAGCTGAATCTCCGAACACAGTCAAAGTCTTGATCCTGAGGTCAATGGCTTCCTCAAGACCCATAATGCAAGCTTCATATTCAGCTTCTTTGTTAGTGCAGTTAAAAGTGAGTTTTGCCGAGAAAGGCATGTGAACTCCTTTAGGTGTGATGAGTACTGCACCAACACTGCAACCATTCATATTAACAGCCCCATCAAACATCATAGTCTATTCTTCTTCCGGGTCAGGCCCTTCAGTGTGAACAGGCTCTTCATGATATTTTGCTTTTATGAACATGATGTCTTCATCAGGGAAGTCAAATCTCATAGGCTGGTAATCATCAATGGGTTGCTCAGCAAGATAATCAGACAATACACTGCCTTTGATGGCCTTCTGAGATGTGTATTGAATGTCATATTCTGTTAGGATCATTTGCCATCTTGCAACCCGTCCGGTAAGTGCTGGCTTCTCAAATATGTACTTGACCGGGTCCATCTTGGAGATTAATAAAGTAGTGTGAGTCAACATATACTGTCTTAGTCGGCGAGCAGCCCACGCTAAAGCATAACAAGTTTTCTTGAGCAGTGAATAACATTGTTCATAGTCGGTAAACTTTTTGCTTAGGTAGTATATTGCATACTCTTTTCGACCAGACTCGTCATGTTGGCCCAACACACACCCCATTGACTCTTCTAATACTGTCAAGTACATGATTAGAGGTCTTCCTTCGACTGGAGGCATAAGGATTGGAGGCTCTTGTAGGTATTCCTTAATTTTTTCAAAAGCCCTCTGGCAGTCTTCGTTCCACCTGACCGTTTGTTCTTTTCTTAGCAGCTTGAACAAAGGTTCACAGGTTGCTGTAAGGTGAGATATAAACCGTGAAATGTAGTTCAATCTACCTAGGAACCCCCGAACTTCTTTTTCAGTTTTCGGTGCAGGAATTTCTTGAATGGCTTTGACTTTGTCAGGGTCAACTTCAATCCCTTTTTCACTTACAATAAATCCCAACAACTTACCGGATCTCACCCCGAATGTGCATTTGTTGGGGTTTAACTTCAATTGGTACTTCCTCAGACGCTTGAATAACTTCAACAGATTTACCAGGTGGTCTTCTTTTGTGAGGGACTTGGCAATCATGTCATCCACATAACATTCAATTTCTTTGTGGATCATGTCATGGAATAATGTTACCATAGCCCGTTGATAAGTTGCACCTGCATTCTTCAGTCCGAATGGCATCACCTTATAACAGAACGTGCCCCAGGGTGTGATAAAAGTTGTCTTCTCCATGTCTCCAGGTGACATCTTGATCTGATTATATCCTGAAAATCCATCCATGAAGGAGAATACCGAGAACTGAGCCATATTATCAACCAATACATCAATGTGAGGTAAATGGAAGTCATCTTTTGGGCTGGCTCTATTCAGATCCCGGTAATCAACACACATCCTCACCTTGCCATCTTTCTTAGACACAGGTACAATATTAGCAACCCACGGCGGATAGATAGTCATAGCAAGGAAACCTGCGTCCCACTGCTTTTGCACCTCTTCTTTTATCTTCATTCCCATATTTGGGCGAGTACGGCGCAGTTTCTGTTTCACCGGTGGGCAGTCTTCTTTCAGTGGCAGCTTGTGCATGACAATGTCGGTGTCCAACCCTGGCATATCCTGATAAGACCAAGCAAAGACATCCACATACTCCCGAAGCATATCAATCAGTTGCTCTTTTACTGAATCTTGCAAGCAGGCCCCGATCTTAACTTCTTTTACGTCTTCTTCCGTACCCAGATTAACCGTTTCGACCTCCTCCTGACGAGGAGTGATAACCTTCTCCTCTTGTCTCAACAACCTAGATAGCTCTTCAGGCATCTCATAATCTTCTTCAACCCCTTCATCAGCTTGATTGATTGGATTGTCAAAGTCATACGAAGCCATAGCAGTGTTGTTGTCGGTGCAGTCTGAAAGGCACTCTCTGCAAGGGTTTAGATTGGTTTATTTTAGTGATCCATTTTAATCTTGTTTAGAAAAAGTGAAATGAAGTTATCATTTTGGAAAACATTGCCATTTTATTTTTGTACAAAAAGAAGAATGAAAAACAGTGAGCGGAAAAGAAAGAGACTCATTTGCAAAAGATATCCGATATTCATTGATTGATCTATTTGCACAAAATTACAAGATGGCCCGATTACAAAATGAGTCTTGACATCTTGGGCAAGATGCAAGACTTGATGCATGCTTTAAAATACAGGAAATAATAATTACTCTGCAGGAGTAACCCTTATAATTTCCTGGGAAGACCAGTTAAGGACTTGGCTCCCCGGGGTCCTTGGATGTATCCAACTCTCCAGGTTGCGGTCGCTTTCTTCCTCGTCTTCCACATTGTTCACAGCATCCGGGGTGAGTATTCCCCCGCTGACAAAGTTGGGCTTCTTGGCAGCCTCTGATTGATCTTGTTGATTTGGTTTGTAACCCAACCCAAATCTGTCTTCCTTCTTTTCCACGGGCAGCAACTTGCCCCAGCCTTGGGCAGTACCCTCTTCAACAACCTTCCTGGCTTGCTGATATGATGTTATGGAGGTTCCTAGTACAGCAGATGCTTCGTTAATGTTCAGGGCCTCAAACCCCTGGCTCATAGTTTCATGGATTTCCCCGTTCATCTCTATGTACTTGTACGTAGCCAGATGGCTAACAAAGATGTCTTCTTCCCCGCAGATGGTGATGATCTGGCCTTCCCACTCGAATTTCAGCTTCTGGTGAAGGGTAGACGTAACAGCGCCAGCGGCGGGAATCCAGGGTCTACCCAACAAACAGCTGTAGGCCGGCTGAATGTCCATCACATAGAAGGTAATTTTAAAAGTCTGCGGGCCAATCATCACAGGCAGATCAATCTCCCCAAGCACTGATCTTTTAGAGCCATCAAATGCTCTCACCACTAAATTACTCGGACGCAGTGCCAATCCATCATACTCTAGCTTCACCAAGGCTTTCTTTGGCAGAACATTGAGTGACGACCCAGTGTCTACCAGTACATGAGACAGAACATCACCCTTGCATTCTAGGGTGATATGTAAAGCCTTGTTGTGGTTACGTCCCTCAGTTGTTAAGTCAGCATTGGTAAAGCCCAGTCCGTGACTGGTGTTGACATTTGCCACCACAGTTTCTAGCTGATTAACGGTAATCTCCTCTGGCACGTATGCTGCGTGCAAGACTTTCAATAATGCATTCCTATAAGCTTCAGAACACATTAACAGGGATAATATGGAGATCTTTGAGGGAGTTTGGTGAAGTTTATCCACCACCTTGTAATCACTTCTCTTTATGATTCTCATAAACTCGTCTACATCTTGTTCAAAAGACGTCTTCTGAGTTTCTTTGATAGCTGGCTCTTCAAGCACCACACTCTTTCCTTTTGCTTTGGCAGCAGCTTCTGCTTCAGCATTAGGCCTCTGAGTTTGTGAGGCAAAAAGGCGTCCGCTTCTGGTGAAGCCTCCGCCTCCCCCGACATTATCAATTTGTGGAGAAGAGGTTGAAGAATCCAAAGTAATTTTCTCCCCGTTGCAGTAGAGGTCAGAGCCATAATGCCAAGGTATGGCATTACTGCTTTCATAGGGAACTGGTCCAGGCACCGTGATAGTAATTGGACTGACTGCAGCAGCGGGGGGTACTGTAATGGTGTGCGGATCTTAGTAAATGGTGACTGGTAATCTGGCAGGAAGTGCCACTGTTTGTTGTTGAAAGTTGTTGTTTGGAGGAACATTTGATGGATCATAGTAGATGGTGACTGCTGAGATATCTTCATTAATTTCTGCTGGTGTTGTAGAAGGTTCGGCTGAATAAATGGGTGTTGATGTTGTAGAAGAAAGGGTTGTTGACATTTGATTTGTTGAAGTGATGGACGGAGCCATTGTTGATGATAATGATGAATCGGTCGGAATGATTGTTGCTGCAGTTGTAGGGAACTCAGGAATTGTTGTCAAAGGAATTGCTGCATTTGTAGGCGCCGTTGTTGAGATCTGAAGTATACCATCTTTGATAAGACCATCTATGCCACTTCTTAAGTTATCACACCCATTGACTGCAATGTTGCAATACCCACAACCGAGCTCACACCCGGGGAACATCTGGCACTCTAGAAGCTGAGCTTTAATTTCAACCAGAGGTGTTCGAATCTGTGCAACACTGGTGATCAAAGTAGAGTGCTTGCCCTCCTCAATGGCATTAATCCTTGGCCCACCATGGTTAGGCATAGGATTCTTGTTGACATTTGGAGGGGGTGCGAAGTTGAGGGCTTTAGAATCCACCAGATCTTGTACTTTCATTTGTAAAGCCCTGCATTTCTCAGTATTGTGGCCAGGTGCATTGGAATGGAAAGCACATCTGGCGTTGACATCATAATTCCTTGGGAGATTGGAGGGATCCGGTGGTGCCAATGTCCTTAATTCAACCAAGTTGAGTTTCAGGAGTTGTGGCAATAAGGCAACATAAGGCATAGGGATAGGGTCAATCACCCTGTTTGCCTGTGATGGTCTTTGCTGAAAAGGTCTTTGTTGTTGATTGCTGTTGTTGTTGTTGTAGGCTCTTTGTGGCGGATACTGAACTTGCTGTTGATAATGTGGTTGTTGTTGTGGTTGATATGCTGGTTGCTGAGGAATCGGAGCTGGGATAGTGACAGCTGCCACTGATCTATGAACATACTGAGGTCTACCCCTGTTGGCATGAACGGCATTTGTCTCACTGGTTCTTCTAGGTCCCACAAAAGGCTTCCTGGGATTACTGGACGAACTTGCACTGTTATCAGAAATCTTACCCATCTTCAAAAGGCTTTCAATCCTTTCTCCAGCTATAACTACGTCAGCGAAACTGGTGGAAGAAAAGGTAGCTAGCCTATCAATATATGTTCCTTGCAGAGTATTCATGAACATGTCGGCCATTTCCCTTTCCGACATGGGTGGTTGGACAGCAGCAGCAAGCTGTCTCCACCTTTGGGCATATTCCCTGAAGCTCTCTCTGGAGGATTGAGACATTCCCATCAGAAGGGTCCTGTTAGGGGCCATGTCCAGATTGTATTGGTACTGCCTGATGAAAGCTTCAGCTAGGTCCTTCCAGCATCTGATAGTGGCTCTGGTCAAGTGTGAATACCACTCTCTTGAAGCTCCAGTCAAGCTATCTTCAAAGTAAAACATCCACAGTTTTTCATCCATGGTATATGCTTTAAGTCTCCCCAGGAAGGACTGTAAGTGAGTTCATGGACAGGAAGTTCCATTGTACTTCTCGAAGCACGGGGGTTTAAACTTGTGGGGAATCCTTACCCCATCCACTAACCCCATATCCATTACATAGAAGCCTAAGGAATTTTGAGACTCCAGAGATCTCAACTTCTCAGCAATTTCATCAAACCTCCTATCATAAACTTCATCTCCAGCTCCCATTACAGTAAACTGCTCCTCTTGAGGATCTTCTTGCAAGATCCTGCCTGCAGCAGTGTTGCCCGGTACATTCCTTGGGATGTTGACTTCCGGATCCAGATTAGGTCCAAATACTGGCGGGTTAACATGAGGCTGACCTCCCTCATTATTACTAGTTCCTCCAGTCCCAGGATGAGGTTCCTCGGGGTTCTGTCTTTCTACCAATGCCCTTAACCTCTCCTGACTTTGGGCCAAGTTAGTCATTACAGTCATGAATTGAGCCATTTGGTTTCTCATCTCCACTCTTTCGTTAGCCATCTGAGTTCTGACCTCTGTCAGGTCCTGCTGTACTTGATCCATTTGGATACCAGGAAGGTTGTTCCGAGTAGGATACCGGTGCGGACGGTTGAGAGGGAACACCCGGAGGCGAGCAATAATTCCTGAACCACAACAGAGTTAGTTACAAACAAACTAATAACAAAAACCTACAAAACAAAACAAAAGTTAGTATGCAATGCAATATGCTTATTCATTTTCCAAGGTATCCGGCTTGGTACTTGGTTTTGACCTTTCCAGACCCTGAGGAAGATGCTTTTACCTTTGTTGAGAAAAAAAGAAACCCCACAATGGAGACAAACTAAAATATATTACAAATACGGAACAATACATAGTTTGTTTTACAACATATGTCCATAGAGGGTCAAAATACAACAAAAAGAAAAGTACATCAAATGGAAATGAACAACAAGCAAAAGAAGTCAAATATCTAGTCCAAACTCATCCTCTTTGACCTCCTTCAGAAGTGCATCCGTCACTGGACCAGCTGGGTGCTCTGTAATAGTCCTGATGAGGAGGTTCCTGGTGGCAATGGCAGTGGTCAGCTTCTTGTGCCTGTCCTAGTCTTTTGACCTCTTCAAACCAGCTCTGAGTTTCAACTCTGAAATCTCCTTCTGGGATGCCAGCAAAGCTTCTTGTTGCTTCTTTTCATTGGCCTCTAACTGTTCAATCCTGGCCTGAGTTTTCTGATCTTCTTGTGTCCGGGCTTCAGTGATCCTGACCCACCTAGCCTGACTTTCCTGCAGATAGAGCTCAGTCCTAGCCTGCTGGTACTTGGCTTCTTTACAGGCATTCTTAAATATTTGCTCCCCAGCCCTTGCTTTCTTGATGTAGTCCTCTATTTTCTCAATCTTAGCCAGATGCTCCACCTTAAGCTTCTCCAACCTCTCAATGTCCAGACGACCATCACTCCTTTCCCAAAGGTTCTTCTTCAGAGCTTGAGACAAATTCTCATTCCTTTCCTTCAGTTTTTCAAACTCTTCCAGGCTGACAGTTGCTGGAGGTGGTATTGTAGAGGGTCTAGGTATGTCCTCAATAGTGAAAGGCTTTCCAGTAATCTGAGCTCTAGTACGGGACCAATCATAATACTGAGCTGAAGCAACATTATTACACCTCCCTAGAATAGCCATCCCTTTTGTCTGGATGTTGTCCCAAGCCCAGGATGCTTGCCTGACAGCAGCTAGATCAGGTTTTATCTCACAATACAGGGTCTCAGCTAAATCCTGCACTCTAGGAGGGTGAACCAAAGCATATCCCAGTTGTCTCTTAAACAGCAGAGGATTGTAGTTGATACAACCCTTTACTCCTATCAAAGGTACATTTGGGTATTGTCCACAGCTGGGGATTATGTCTTTGCCTTTGGTGCTCTGGGTGCACCATCTGATGTCATCTGAAGACAAAGCAATAAGTCTCTTAGCCCAGTTCTTCTGTTGATGAGGATTCAGGAAGGCATCTGTCTTAGGTAGGTGCTTGAGCAGCCAGGTGTGAAAGAGATGAGCACAGCATCTCACCAACCCCCCCTCTGTTTCTCATTCCTCTGATGAATAGAGTAATAGAAATCTCCCAGCAATGTGGGTACTGGGTTCCTCAGAAGGAAAAGATGAATAACATTCTTGCTGATAAACTTGGGCTCATCTGCAAACAGTACAACCCCATATATGCTGAGGGCTAAAAATGCACAAACTGCCCTCCATTCTCCCAAAGAGGCCTTCAGGATGGCCTGAGAAATCAAGAAGTCCAAGTGTAAACCAGGGATTCCAGCTTTTGTTGTCATGCTTTGCTCAATCAAGGCAGGCTCCAGGTATAGTGCTTTTGCCACTTCTCCATTGCTGGGAGAAGTCATCTCTGGGTTGAAGGGGATCCCACCCCTGACAGGTACTCCAATCAATGATGAAAATTCCTCCAACAGAGGTCCTAGCTGGAAGTCTGAAAATGTGAAGCACCTCAAAGGAGGGTCATAAAACTGTAAGCATGTGTGGATCATGCTCCTCTGAGAAGGGTCCAGGTCCATAACCATATCCAGGATACCCCCATAATGCTCTCTGAATAATGGGATGTGGTCTAGAGTGATAAGTGACTGGACCTGCCTGATACTAGTCAGCACAGGCTCAAAGAAATGGTATGAAATGTTGCTTTTCCTGGGAGGAGCCATGACTGCTGATGAAGAGCTGAAGACAAATGCTGATGAAGATCAAGACTGGTACTGGAGATGAGCTATTGATAAGCTGATGATGAAGGTAACTGAAGCAAACAACTGATGAAGATAGCTGAAGTAGATAACTGATGAAACAGAGGTCTAAGCAGATGAAGGGGTCAAAACCAAGCTAGATATAATGTGGGTACCCTGAAAAACAAATAAACAAATGTTAAATGATGCAATGATGATGTATGCAAATGATATGCAAGGGTTTGTGATCAAGCTGGATCTGATTACAGTCTTGATATAAAGTCCATGTATGTTCAAGAAGTCCAGATGGAGGTTAAGAATTCCAGTAACCAAGGTGGGGGACTCAAATAAAGATTCACATGTCCAGGGTTAATCACAAGAACTGTCCCAAAATGGAGTACTCTTAATCAAAACAAAGTATCAGGGTATGATGTGGCCAATGGTACCTGCAAACCTGTAAACAGCCCAACCCCTCTCACAGGTAATGTTCTAGAACAAGGATCCCCAGACTTGGACCAATGATGAGAAGTGTAAACACTTATAACCCGGAGGTACAGTGTTTACAATAACCATAAAAGATCCTCCTCTAATTAACCTCAGTTTCTGAAGGTCATAATATAGGTCATCCAGACTTAGCAGGCTTCCCAGATAGCCCTAACACTACAGGAAATCTGTAGCACAGAGTTCTCAAGAAGAAACCCACATCTGAACCGTGTTTCATATTCCCGCACCAGACCGAAATGGAATGAGAAAGAACATGAACCACTCTAGCCTAGGTGTCACTCAGGTCCCAGGTATAGGACCTTAAACTCTCAATGAAACTCCTCCCATCAAAACAACAAACCAGATCCAGCAAGATGACAGTATGACAGTATGATGTATAAAAAGGTAAAGAAAGCAATAAATAACTGTACATAAAGCAGTAAAATAAATTCATAAACACATATAGCACATAACACCCCAGTAAACACAAATCAAACAAGCGCTAAGAGGAATCCACAAAAAGAACCAGAAGCCCTGGTTACAGTATAAGGGTCCCCAGCAGAGTCGCCAAGCTGTCGCTCCCACCAAATGACACATGGCCAGAAGGGGTACAAATGCAAACGGTCGGCGAACGAGGAGAGAACACATAGGGGTGAACTCAGGAAGACAAGAGTCACCAGCTAGGCATTTTTTATCCCGGAGGAAAGGTAATGCTGCAAAGACCTAAGAAAAGATGGATAAGACGATTGCGAACCAGAGAGACTGAGAAAGGGGGTTGGTTACAACCTGGGAAGGTATTAGCACCCAAATTGTCCGCCGTACTCGACGGGATCCACGCTTAAAAGATTTGTGTTTCAAAGGGGTAGTGTCAGTGCAATTTGTACATCAAAGCTGGAAAGAATGCAAGTGTCAGTGTAAAATAAATGTGAAGTGTATAAGAGAAGTGTCAGTGTGAGAACAAGAGTAAGTGGCTCAAGATTATGAAGCTTAAAGAATGATGCTGGAAGAGGGGGAATATACAGAGACTTTTGTTCGATAACCGTTAAGTTATGCCTACGTATCCTCTCGTGCAATGAGGAAGTCAGAACACTGTAGTTCGGCCTAAAGAGACTGAAAGATGATTTGACTTATGAACTGCTTACTTGCCTATGCTCAAGTGTATGACCTGTCTGGCTCAGGTGCAAACTGTCTTGCATTAGACGGAAGAAGCAAGTTCTCGTTTGTGAGTGAATGAGGTGAAAAAAGAATCCCGGAGGAGACGATTATTGTTTGTTTTTTGTGATTTCAGTCTTTTATTTCTTTTGAAAGTTTGTCATAAGATAATGAGCTTAAGCCTAAACCAAGGGTTAGCAAACTCATCACATCTTCCCTCTGATTAGGGGTAATGAGAACACCTTAAGTATGAAGTAAACACTTCACACTTAATCACCATGATGTAGGATTAAGATCATTAACCTACTTGCATTTATTTAGATGTTTTTGGAGTTTTTGTTTAGTGTTAAGTAATGAGTTTAAGCCATAATCAAGGATTTAATGGACTCATTACACCATCCTAATAGAAGGATAATAGATGAGAACATTTAAGCTGAGGAAGGCTCCTCAACTTAATCCATGATTAGGGATTAAACTCAAGACAAAACAAAGCCTTTATTAAAGTGGATTTTAGTTAATGATAAGATTAAGAAGTGGATTTTAAAGTTTGTAAGACAACTTGAGGGGGACTTGTCCATTAACACTAGGGTTAGTCCTTCTTGACCAATTAAGGAAGAATTAGAACCCTAATGCAAGGCCCAAGTTACAAGCTTGATGTCTTGATGGTTATTAAGTGAATTGATTAAAGGATTTAAACACATTAAGGCTTTAACACTTAGGATTAAAGTTATACACTCCATCCTAATAGAAGGATACAGGCATAAGCTTAATCACAAAGCCTTAAAGCCTTTAGGGTTTAGTCCCTGATTATGTGATGAGAAGAGAAGACTCAAAGATGACACAAAGGTAAAAGCTAAATGGGGGACTAATCAAACCCTAATTATTATCATGCTTGGTTATTCCTAGGGTTAATGAGGTTTGCAAGAAGATCTTCATAGAAACCACCAGGAAGGAACCAGATGAAAGGATCAAGAAACAGAGAGAAGCAAAACAACTTGCTTCACTTAAGAAGACAAGTTGCTTGAAGAAAGAAAGTAAGAGATGAACATGAATGAGCAAGCTCAATCCAATACATAAGATAAAATTCAGCAAAGATGCAAGAGAGATGAGAAGAGATTGTGAGAAGTGAAGGCAAATTCACTTCTCAAAACAGCTTACCACCTGAAAAGTTAGCCAAAAGAAATGAAATGCAATGCAAATGAGATGAAATGTCATGATGCAAACCAAAGTCAGATGCATTTACATGATGTTAATGATGCTAATAGATGATACAAACATGAAGCAAGACATGAGAATGATCATACAAGGACATGGATGCAGATGAAGCATGCTTTGAACCATGAATGTACATGAAAAGTTATGAAATGCAATGGACATATAACATGGAAAATGAAAGATGAAATGATCAAACATGATTCTAATATGTCCTAATATGTGTTATGAATCATGTGGATGCACAAAATGTCATGGCAAGTCATTGGATGCAAGCAAATGAGAGATGGATGCAAAGGAAGGCACAAATTAGGGTTTACATGCAACATGCAAAGCAAAAATTCAAAACCAGAAGCAAATGACATGATAAAAAATTGAAAATGCAAACAAAGGTACCCTAAACCTATACAAGCTCACTTCCCAAAGGAGGGGACCCAATTCTTAACCTAGTGAAAGTTAAGAATTTCCTAAGATTACTAGGGTTTTGGGGTACCTCATCAAGAAAAATGCAAAACAAATTGAAAATGGAAGATCAATTCAAACCAAATTTATCCTATAAACTACATGCTATGAAGGATACAATGCAAGAAGAACCATCATCAATCTCTCAAGGGTTAGGCAGAATGGATTTTTCAAAGTTTGCACAAAAATATTGCCTTAAAATGGATTTAATTCCAAAGAAAATGATCAAAATGCATCAAGATCAAAAAAGAAATTTGTTTTGAGGGTTTGATAATGTTTCTAAATGTTTCTAAATGCAATGTGAATTTTTTTGTGATTTTTAAATACCTAAATGTATTTTTAATCAATTAATTTCCATTAATTAATTAAAAATAAACATTTAAATAATTTAAAAGTTATTTTTAATGAAAAAAATAAAAATAAAAATATTTTTGGGTTCTGAAAATTAATAAAAGACTTGATAAAAAATTTCAGAATTTTTCAATGCTTTTTACTATTTTAAATAATTAGTGCAAGTTAATTATAAAATAAATGAATAAAAATTAAAATAAATGAAAGAATGCACAATGGAGAGCTGAGATTCATTCTGGGGAAAGGAGGTTTGACTGCGTGCCAGATCCAATGGAAACAATTCAAACTGGCTCAATTAACCTAAACTTAATTAATTAATTTAATTAAATAGGATTAGGGTTTTAATGAGAGATCCAGGCCATTCATATGCGCGGGAGTCAACCCAGGTCAACTACATCTACGGTCCACATTCAAACTTTCATTAATTACGCTGCTAAACCTAATTAGGGCTTAATCAAATTCAGACGGCCGGAACAGTGTTCCGGTCGTCTTCTCCGGCGAACCAAAACCCTAGATTCTTCTATAGGTTATCAAACATGAAATTTCTTCCACCAAAATGATCCTCTCATCAATCTAAACCTAACCCCTCATCCCAAATTCATTTATTTCCACTCACAAGCCTGAATCGAAGAAGAGTATGAAACACGGGCAAATATTCAGAGATGTCATACATACTGGTTTCTTCACCATTTCAAAAACTACACACATAATCATGATCAGGAGAAGACATAGCATCATAAAAGAACTTAAAAATCAACTTCTGGGAAAAATGTTCTTCATGTTACCTGAGATGAAGCTTCCCTGATTTTGAGCATTCTGGCCTCAAGCTTTGTGCAATCCTTCTCCCTTTATCCTCCTGATGATGGAATGGAGCTTAGAAAGCTTGGAGAGTGGCTGGTTTGTGTGATTCAACTCTGGTGTAGCAGAAATGAAGGTCTCTATAGGTGATGATTCAGGCAGTTTCAGGGGGTGGATTTGGTTCTATGAGTGATTTGTGGTTTGTGTGTGAAGGAATTTTTGATGTTTGAGGGTTGTATGAGGAGATTCGAAGGAGGGAAGTTCTTGGCAGATTTTTGTGTTTGCTGCAATGTGGGAGCTTCTGGCTTGTGTATGGTGTGTTTTGGGTTGCTTGATGTCCACATATTTGACTCTGATTGGGCAGAGAGTTGGTGGTGGCACTGTGGGATTGGTATGGGCAAAATGCAAGAAAGTCAAGATTTTGTGTACTCTAAGCATGGCTCGGGTCAGAGACAATCTTTGGGCTTGTCCTGCCTCAGCTTGAGTCAAGGAAGACCCTAGGATCAAGAGAAGACAGCTGGGTGCATTGGATCACAAGTTTGAAGTGTTTTTGCAATTTGGCAACTTGTTACATTTCATGATTTTTGGCCTTGAACATGTGATAAGTCTTGCTGAATTTTTGGTGTGAGATGCCTCATGATGTTATGGTAATGTCTTGAGACCAGCTAGAGATCATACAATCCCTTTGAGAATCATTTTGCAAGAAATCCCCTTTTTGCATTTTATGGAAAATGGCTTATGGTTACTTTGAAAATTAAGACATGGAAATGGGAAATCTCTTGGTCCAAACTGAATTTTAGGTCATGCATTGTGTTTGTGTGATGATTAGAGGTCACATTGAAGTCACATAAAGGCTTGCCATGAGGATTTGCAAGTTTTCCATTTTGTGCAAAAGTGAAATTTCAATGATTTTATCCAACTTTGCAAGGCCATAACTTTTGATCCATAATGAATTAAAATGAGTTCTTGTACTTTTTGAAAAGGGAATGATCCATTCTACAACTTTCATGACCAAAGTTTTCTCATTTGAAGCATTTTTGAATCAATTTGAGGAGGTTGAAAAACTTTCCCAAAATGGCAAGTTTACATTACAAGTCATTTTCCCAAAAAGGCAACTTTGCAAATGGCTTGAAATTCTTCAACTTTGTGAACTTATAACATTTTATATGATCAAATAAAGATCATAAACATTCAAAATGATGGAGAACACCCTTTGGTTGGATCATTGGGGGCCTCAGATGCCCTGATTTTGCTCTGACTTGTTCAAGAAGTCAACTCTTGATCAGATGCCTTCCCCATGGAATTTCTTCATGAAAATTGATATGCATGATCCCTATACCATATAGAGACCAATAGAAACAAGAATGACCAAAAAATTTGGAGTTATGGCCTTTGAAACCAAAACCCTAATTCTAGGTCATCTGTGCAGTTAAACCTGGCTCTACTTCCATGCCTTTCTCAGTTCTTGTGATTTTTTGACTTCCTTGATCTTGAGAGGATATAATATGATGTTTGAAAATTCATGGACCCCTTTAAAGTGATTGATGACCTTTGGAGTGGCTCAAACGGCTCAGGGATGGCTCAGATCACAAACCCTAGATGTAGATGACTTTGAATCAATGCAGTGAAGCAAATATGCAATATGAGATGCTATGATTGAACCTATACATATGAGAAGATCACAAGCATGGTGTGAATGGGTGAGGGAAAATTTGGGGTGCTTACAGCTGCCCCTATTCAAGCATGAGTTAGCTGTGCAGGATGTAAGCAACGGCTTATCAGGCAAACAAGATAACTTGTGGTTGAATACCAAAGACAGTCCAAAATTTGCACTCACAGAATGAAGAAGACAAGGGATATAGATTTTAAAGGAAAATAAAGTATATTATAAAGTGCGGGCAACGGAGGACGACCTCCGAGCAGAGAACGACTACTGGGGATGAAGCAATGACGGGGACGACCGACAAGCTGGGGAAAGATGCGGGAAATAAAGCAATGACGGGGACGGTCGACAAGCTGGGGATATAAGAGATTATGATGGGGACGACCATCAGGCAAAGGAACGAGACTCTCTGGGGATTTAAAGGTAAATGATGGGGACGACCATCGGGCTGAAGAGGTAAATGATAAGGTACGATCATCAAAGGTGAAGGACAATCACCTGGCAGGGTACAACTGCTCTGTTGGGGATAAGATGAGGGATGGTCATCTAAGGTGAAGGACGATCACCTGGAAAGGTACGGTTGCCGAAAAGTATCACGACATAGGACGAATGTCGGATGAAAA
The DNA here is from genome assembly GCA_963966055.1 of Lathyrus aphaca. Classification (NCBI taxonomy): domain Eukaryota; kingdom Viridiplantae; phylum Streptophyta; class Magnoliopsida; order Fabales; family Fabaceae; genus Lathyrus; species Lathyrus aphaca. The sequence continues at coordinate 250,151,660 of OZ014520.1, read as the reverse complement.
GGGCGACGATGGGGATGGCCATCGGATAAGCATGATGAAGGACGATCATCAAGAGGTGAAGGACGATCACCTAGCAGGGTACGGCTGCTCTGAAGGTATCATGACATAGGACGAATGTTAGATGACAAGACCAATGATGGGGACGGCCATCGGATAAAATGATGAAGGATGATCATCAGGAGGTGAAGGACGATCACCTAGCAAGGGACGGCTGCTAAAAATATCACGACATAGGACGAATGTCGGATGGAAAAGGTGTTCTAATGAATAGAGACTCCACTGGGGGTGATGAAGGACGATCATCAAAAAGGCGAAGGACGATCACCTGGCAGGGTACGGCTGCCGAAAGGTATCATGACATAGGACGAATCTCAGATGGAAGGGAAATAATCTACTGGGATTTGTTGGGACTCTTCTGGGGAACAGTAGATACAGACAGGTGTCTAAATTCAAGAAGACATAAGTGTTTGATACAGTGTATAGATTAAAGATGCGGACGAGCGTCCTTATGATACGGACGAGTATCAGTAGAAACAAACGCTTGACGCATGTTCAGAGATGATGATACGGACGAGTATCAACTGGTTAACAAAGAACACGGACGAGTGTCGGATCTGGGGGGATTTAAGTGTTATATACAAGATACAGACGAGTGTCTGTATAAGTGAAAGGTATGAGTGAGACACAGACGAGTGCTCAACTTGCTACGGAGAACACTACATGGACGGGTGTCGGAAGAAGCGTATTATAAACAAGTATTTGATTTACAAAGTGCATGGGTAACTATGTTGGGGAGAGTGACACGGACGGGTATCGAGGAGTTGTATATGTATGCACACATATGTTGTGAGTGCAAAGGGGACGCTTTAGCTTTCTGCTGGGGAATCCGGAAATATTCCGTGTATTGTTGATGGATTGTCGGTATTTACAAGTGTTCAGTTCGGCCCACGGCTTATGATTATGCAACATGTTTGATTTTTGCCGTAATGCTCCGTATTAGACGGAATGCTACGCTCTGTGGGAAAATATGATGCGAATGCTATGATTATGTAAAGATGCCGATCCGGGATTCGGATCCCGTTGCTAAGGAGATCTCCGGCTGATCTGCTCGAAGTGGATGTCCTATCTAGGAATGAGATCATTGGTAGATCTGACATATACGACTCTGCATGGGGAAGTAAGTCATTGATAAACCTATCTTGGTAATGAGGGACCCAGCTGGGGTTTGTAGAAGCTTTCGTCACTCTGTTGTGAGATCTTCAGGCGTTGCTCTTCCGGATAGAGGCTGAAACTCTGCGGGGAGATAGTTCTCTGTCTAGAATTCGGATGGGGAAGAAGAAAGATCACTGAAAGACCTTCCTAGAGATTTCTGCGGGGGATCCTGCTGAGGATGATACTTGGCAACTCAGCCGGGAATTTGACTACCTTCAGGTGCTGCTCTTTGAAAGAAATGTTGGAGAAGTGGTGCCTGGCAACTCTGATGGGGAGAAAGCATCTCTGGTGCTGTTTGGAAGGTGTGCTGAGGAAACAATGATTTGGCAGCCTACTGGGGAGAAGCTTTCATGCCCCCTGCTGTGCTTTGAATGCCTGCAACCCTGTTATGACAAAAATGTACAAGTATCCCGAGGTATCCCTTACTGGATTCCATCATAGGAGTTTAGACACCCCCGGGAGCAAATATATATTTCCTGTAAGCATGTAACTTTAGAAAAGATGCATCTGTATTCATGCAATCAATATTTTAAGGACATCTGACATTTTGCAAATGAAAATAACATGTTCAAGATGAGACGTGACTGAAAATCTGATTTTATTGATTTGTGTGCCCTGAATTGGCAAGATACAGTCATAGAAACAAATCCCCTGAAATGAGGGGATTGTTACAAATTGAGAAACAAAAGATGCTGGCAATGCTGATGACGCTTCAAAGAGCTTCCCTCTTGTTATGACTTGTATGACATTGACGTTCTTCTCATCTTGCTTTCTGAAAGAGGGTTGATTCTGACCGATGCTTGATCCTTTCGAAGCTTGCCGTGTTGTAAGTGATACAGAAGAATTCAGAATGCAGTTGTTCGCTTATTCCCTTATTTTGCGTGGATCGCCCTTTCGGGTTTTTAATCCACCGGGATACCCATTTTTGCCTGAGTTGTCCAATGTGGCTTTTCATCTCAGCGGGTGTACATTTTTTATTTACTTTCCCTTATTTTTGCCCGAGTCTTTTATTCTGTTTTTGACTCGCCGGGATGCCCTATTTTTGCCTGGACTTTACATTCTGTTTTTATGTCCAGCGGGTCATTTTATGCGAAATATTTTTTAACTGCATTTGAATTCACAGGGGACAGGAAATCTTCACCATCCATAGTACTGAGCATTAGAGCTCCACCTGAGAAAACTTTCTTTACTATGAACGGACCATCATAATTCGGAGTCCACTTGCCCCTGTGGTCTGTATGAGGAGGAAGGAGTCTTTTCAGCACAAGATCTCCTACTCGGTACTCTCGGAGCCTGACTTTCTGATCGAAGGCTTTCTTCATTCTTTTCTGATACAGCTGCCCATGACAAATTGCAACTAATCTCTTTTCTTCGATCAGACTTAGTTGTTCGTATCGGGATCGGACCCATTCTGCTTCATTTAGCTTAACATCCATCAATACCCATAGCGAGGGTAGTTCAACTTCAACAGGTAGGACTGCCTCCATACCATACACAAGCTGATACGGTGTTGCCCCTGTGGATGTTCGGATTGACATACGGTACCCATGCAAGGCAAATGGTAGCATTTCATGCCAGTCTTTGTATGTAACTACCATCTTCTGCACAATCTTCTTGATATTCTTATTAGCTGCCTCGACAGCGCCATTCATCTTTGGCCTGTAAGGAGAAGAATTGTGGTGTTGGATCTTGAAGTCCTGACATAGCTCTGCCATCATTTTATTGTTTAATTTGGAACCATTATCAGTAATGATTCGCTCGGGCACTCTATACCGACAGATGATGTCTCTCTTCAGAAATCGGGCTACCACTTGCCTTGTAACATTTGCATAAGAAGCTGCTTCAACCCACTTGGTAAAATAGTCAATAGCAACCAGGATGAATCTGTGGCCGTTTGAAGCAGTCGGTTCAATCTTGCCAATCATATCAATGCCCCACATGGCAAAGGGCCATGGTGAAGACATCACATTCAAAGGATTCGGAGGCACATGCACTTTATCCGCATAAATCTGGCATTTATGACATTTTCTGGCATAAGCACAACAGTCTGCATCCATTGTGATCCAGTAATAGCCTGATCTTAGCAACTTTTTAGCTATTTCATGTCCTCCTGCATGGGTACCAAAGGATCCTTCATGCACCTCGTGCATCAACAAGTCTGCCTCTGTCCTATCAACGCATCTGAGGAGTACCATATCAAAGTTCCTCTTGTACAAGGAACCATCAGTATTTAAGAAGAAACTACCAGCTAGCCTTCTTAAAGTCTTCTTATCATTGGATGATGCCCCAGGGGGGTATGTTTGATCCTCCAAGAAGCATTTGATGTCATGGAACCAAGGCTTATCATCTTTAACAACATCTGCTGAGAACACATATGCTGGTCTGTCAAGTCTGGACACTGAAATTCGAGGCACAAAGTTGGCAGCTTGAACTTTGATCATGGATGAAATGGTAGCCAGAGCATCTACAAACTGATTTTCATCTCGAGGGATATACTCAAGCTTGACTGTTGTGAAGAAATTCAACAATCTCCTGGTATAATCCCTGTAAGGTATCAGATGATCTTGGTGGGTGTACCATTTGCCGTTGGTTTGATTAATTACCAGAGCTGAATCTCCGAACACAGTCAAAGTCTTGATCCTGAGGTCAATGGCTTCCTCAAGACCCATAATGCAAGCTTCGTATTCAGCTTCTTTGTTAGTGCAGTTAAAAGTGAGTTTTGCCGAGAAAGGCATGTGAACTCCTTTAGGTGTGATGAGTACTGCACCAACACTGCAACCATTCATATTAACAGCCCCATCAAACATCATAGTCTATTCTTCTTCCGGGTCAGGCCCTTCAGTGTGAACAGGCTCTTCATGATATTTTGCTTTTATGAACATGATGTCTTCATCAGGGAAGTCAAATCTCATAGGCTGGTAATCATCAATGGGTTGCTCAGCAAGATAATCAGACAATACACTGCCTTTGATGGCCTTCTGAGATGTGTATTGAATGTCATATTCTGTTAGGATCATTTGCCATCTTGCAACCCGTCCGGTAAGTGCTGGCTTCTCAAATATGTACTTGACCGGGTCCATCTTGGAGATCAATAAAGTAGTGTGAGTCAACATATACTGTCTTAGTCGGCGAGCAGCCCACGCTAAAACACAACAAGTTTTCTTGAGCAGTGAATAACATTGTTCATAGTCGGTAAACTTTTTGCTTAGGTAGTATATTGCATACTCTTTTCGACCAGACTCGTCATGTTGGCCCAACACACACCCCATTGACTCTTCTAATACTGTCAAGTACATGATTAGAGGTCTTCCTTCGACTGGAGGCATAAGGATTGGAGGCTCTTGTAGGTATTCCTTAATTTTGTCAAAAGCCCTCTGGCAGTCTTCGTTCCACCTGACCGTTTGTTATTTTCTTAGCAGCTTGAACAAAGGTTCACAGGTTGCTGTAAGGTGAGATATAAACCGTGAAATGTAGTTCAATCTACCTAGGAACCCCCGAACTTCTTTTTCAGTTTTCGGTGCAGGCATTTCTTGAATGGCTTTGACTTTGTCAGGGTCAACTTCAATCCCTTTTTCACTTACAATAAATCCCAGCAACTTACCGGATCTCACCCCGAATGTGCATTTGTTGGGGTTTAACTTCAATTGGTACTTCCTCAGACGCTTGAATAACTTCAACAGATTTACCAGGTGGTCTTCTTTTGTGAGGGACTTGGCAATCATGTCATCAACATAACATTCAATTTATTTGTGGATCATGTCATGGAATAATGTTACCATAGCCCGTTGATAAGTTGCACCTGCATTCTTCAGTCCGAATGGCATCACCTTATAACAGAACGTGCCCCAGGGTGTGATAAAAGTTGTCTTCTCCATGTCTCCAGGTGACATCTTGATCTGATTATATCCTGAAAATCCATCCATGAAGGAGAATACCGAGAACTGAGCCATATTATCAACCAATACATCAATGTGAGGTAAAGGGAAGTCATCTTTTGGGCTGGCTCTATTCAGATCCCGGTAATCAACACACATCCTCACCTTGCCATCTTTCTTAGACACAGGTACAATATTAGCAACCCACGGCGGATAGCTAGTCACAGCAAGGAAACCTGCGACCCACTGCTTTTGCACCTCTTCTTTTATCTTCATTGCCATATCTGGGCGAGTACGGCGCAGTTTCTGTTTCACCGGTGGGCAGTCTTCTTTCAGTGGCAGCTTGTGCATGACAATGTCGGTGTCCAACCCTGGCATATCCTGATAAGACCAAGCAAAGACATCCACATACTCCCGATCTTAACTTCTTTTACGTCTTCTTTCGTACCCAGATTAACCGTTTCGAACTCCTCCTAACGAGGAGTGATAACCTTCTCCTCTTGTCTCAACAACCTAGCTAGCTCTTCAGGCATCTCATAATCTTCTTCAACCCCTTCATCAGCTTGATTGATTGGATTGTCAAAGTCATACGAAGCCATAGCAGTGTTGTTGTCGGTGCAGTCTGAAAGGCACTCTCTGCAAGGGTTTAGATTGGTTTATTTTAGTGATCCATTTTAATCTTGTTTAGAAAAAGTGAAATGAAGTTATCATTTTGGAAAACATTGCCATTTTATTTTTGTACAAAAAGAAGAATGAAAAACAGTGAGCGGAAAAGAAAGAGACTCATTTGCAAAAGATATCCGATATTCATTGATTGATCTATTTGCACAAAATTACAAGATGGCCCGATTACAAAATGAGTCTTGACATCTTGGGCAAGATGCAAGACTTGATGCATGCTTTAAAATACATGAAATAATAATTACTCTGCAGGAGTAACCCTTATAATTTCCTGGGAAGACCAGTTAAGGACTTGGCTCCCCGGGGTCCGTGGACGTATCTAGCTCTCTAGGTTGCGGTCGCTTTCTTCCTCGTCTTCCACATTGTTCACAGCATCCGGGGTGAGTATTCCCCCGCTGACAAAGTTGGGCTTCTTGGCAGCCTCTGATTGATCTTGTTGAGTTGGTTTGTAACCCAACCCAAATCTGTCTTCCTTCTTTTCCACGGGCAGCAACTTGCCCCAGCCTTGGGCAGTACCCTCTTCAACAACATTCCTGGCTTGCTGATATGACGTTATGGAGGTTCCTAGTACAGCAGATGCTTCGTTAATGTTCAGGGCCTCAAACCCATGGCTCATAGTTTCATGGATTTCCCCGTCCATCTCTATGTACTTGTACGTAGCCAGATGGCTAACAAAGATGTCTTCTTCCCCGCAGATGGTGATGATCTGGCCTTCCCACTCGAATTTCAGCTTCTGGTGAAGGGTAGACGTAACAGCGCCAGCGGCGTGAATCCAGGGTCTACCCAACAAACAGCTGTAGGCCGGCTGAATGTCCATCACATAGAAGGTAATTTTAAAAGTCTGCGGGCCAATCATCACAGGCAGATCAATCTCCCCAAGCACTGATCTTTTAGAGCCATCAAATGCTCTCACCACTAAATTACTCGGACGCAGTGCCAAGCCATCATACTCTAGCTTCACCAAGGCTTTCTTTGGCAGAACATTGAGTGACGACCCAGTGTCTACCAGTACATGAGACAGAACATCACCCTTGCATTCTAGGGTGATATGTAAAGCCTTGTTGTGGTTACGTCCCTCAGTTGTTAAGTCAGCATTGGTAAAGCCCAGTCCGTGACTGGTGTTGACATTTGCCACCACAGTTTCTAGCTGATTAACGGTAATCTCATCTGGCACGTATGCTGCGTGCAAGACTTTCAATAATGCATTCCTGTGAGCTTCAGAACACATTAACAGGGATAATATGGAGATCTTTGAGGGAGTTTGGTGAAGTTGATCCACCATCTTGTAATCACTTCTCTTTATGATTCTCATAAACTCGTCTACATCTTGTTCAAAAGACGTCTTCTGAGTTTCTTTGATAGCTGGCTCTTCAAGCACCACACTTTTTCCTTTTGCTTTGGCAGCAGCTTCTGCTTCAGCATTAGGCCTCTGAGTTTGTGAGGCAAAAAGGCGTCCGCTTCTGGTGAAGCCTCCGCCTCCCCCGACATTATCAATTTGTGGAGAAGAGGTTGAAGAATCCAAAGTAATTTTCTCCCCGTTGCAGTAGAGGTCAGAGCCATAATGCCAAGGTATGGCATTACTGCTTTCATAGGGAACTGGTCCAGGCACCGTGATAGTAATTGGACTGACTGCAGCAGCGGGGGGTACTGTAATGGTGTGCGGATCGTAGTAAATGGTGACTGGTAATCTGGCAGGAAGTGCCATTGTTTGTTGTTGAAAGTTGTTGTTTGGAGGAACATTTGATGGATCATAGTAGATGGTGACTGCTGAGATATCTTCATTAATTTCTGCTGGTGTTGTAGAAGGTTCGGCTGAATAAATGGGTGCTTATGTTGTAGAAGAAAGGGTTGTTGACATTTGATTTGTTGAAGTGATGGACGGAGCCATTGTTGATGATAATGATGAATCGGTCGGAATGATTGTTGCTGCTGTTGTAGGGAACTCAGGAATTGTTGTCAAAGGAATTGCTGCATTTGTAGGCGCCGTTGTTGAGATCTGAAGTATACCATCTTTGATAAGACCATCTATGCCACTTCTTAAGTTATCACACCCATTGACTGCAATGTTGCAATACCCACAACCGAGCTCACACCCGGGGAACATCTGGCACTCTAGAAGCTGAGCTTTAATTTCAACCAGAGGTGTTCGAATCTGTGCAACACTGGTGATCAAAGTAGAGTGCTTGCCCTCCTCAATGGCATTAATCCTTGGCCCACCATGGTTAGGCATAGGATTCTTGTTGACATTTGGAGGGGGTGCGAAGTTGAGGGCTTTAGAATCCACCAGATCTTGTACTTTCATTTGTAAAGCCCTGCATTTCTCAGTATTGTGGCCAGGTGCATTGGAATGGAAAGCACATCTGGCGTTGACATCATAATTCCTTGGGAGATTGGAGGGATCCGGTGGTGCCAATGTCCTTAATTCAACCAAGTTGAGTTTCAGGAGTTGCGGCAATAAGGCAGCATAAGGCATAGGGATAGGGTCAATCACCCTGTTTGCCTATGATGGTCTTTGCTGAAAAGGTCTTTGTTGTTGATTGCTGTTGTTGTTGTTGTAGGCTCTTTGTGGAGGATACTGAACTTGCTGTTGATAATGTGGTTGTTGTTGTGGTTGATATGCTGGTTGCTGAGGAATCGGAGCTGGGATAGTGATAGCTGCCACTGATCTATGAACATACTGAGGTCTGCCCCTGTTGGCATGAACGGCATTTGTCTCACCGGTTCTTCTAGGTCCCACAAAAGGCTTCCTGGGATTACTGGACGAACTTGCACTGTTATCAGAAATCTTACCCATCTTCAAAAGGCTTTCAATCCTTTCTCCAGCTATAACTACGTCAGCGCAACTGGTGGAAGAAAAGGCAGCTAGCCTATCAATATATGTTCCTTGCAGAGTATTCATGAACATGTCGGCCATTTCTCTTTCCGACATGGGTGGTTGGACAGCAGCAGCAAGCTGTCTCCACCTTTGGGCATATTCCCTGAAGCTCTCTCTGGAGGATTGAGACATTCCCATCAGAAGGGTCCTGTTAGGGGCCATGTCCAGATTGTATTGGTACTGCCTGATGAAAGCTTCAGCTAGGTCCTTCCAGCATCTGATAGTGGCTCTGGTCAAGTGTGAATACCACTCTCTTGAAGCTCCAGTCAATCTATCTTCAAAGTAAAACATCCACAGTTTTTCATCCATGGTATATGCTTTAAGTCTCCCCAGGAAGGACTGTAAGTGAGTTCGTGGACAGGAAGTTCCATTGTACTTCTCGAAGCACGGGGGTTTAAACTTGTGGGGAATCCTTACCCCATCCACTAACCCCATATCCATTACATAGAAGCCTAAGGAATTTTGAGACTCCAGAGATCTAAACTTCTCAGCAATTTCATCAAACCTCCTATCATAAACTTCATCTCCAGCTCCCATTACAGTAAACTGCTCCTCTTGAGGATCTTCTTGCAAGATCCTGCCTGTAGCAGTGTTGCCCGGTACATTCCTTGGGATGTTGACTTCCGGATCCAGATTAGGTCCAAATACTGGCGGGTTAACATGAGGCTGACCTCCCTCATTATTACTAGTTCCTCCAGTCCCAGGATGAGGTTCCTCGGGGTTCTGTCTTTCTACCAATGCCCTTAACCTCTCCTGACTTTGGGCCAAGTTAGTCATTACAGTCATGAATTGAGCCATTTGGTTTCTCATCTCCACTCTTTCGTTAGCCATCTGAGTTCTGACCTCTGTCAGGTCCTGCTGTACTTGATCCATTTGGATACCAGGAAGGTTATTGCGAGTAGGATACCGGTGCGGACGGTTGAGAGGGAACACCCGGAGGCGAGCAATAATTCCTGAACCACATCAGAGTTAGTAACAAACAAACTAATAACAAAAACCTACAAAACAAAACAAAAGTTAGTATGCAATGCAGTATGCTTATTCGTTTTCCAAGGTATCCGGCTTGGTACTTGGTTTTGACCTTTCCAGACCCTGAGGAAGATGCTTTTACCTTTGTTGAGAAAAAAAGAAACCCCACAATGGAGACAAACTAAAATATATTACAAATACGGAACAATACATAGTTTGTTTTACAACATATGCCCATAGAGGGTCAAAATACAACAAAAAGAAAAGTACATCAAATGGAAATGAACAACAAGCAAAAGAAGTCAAATATCTAGTCCAAACTCATCCTCTTTGACCTCCTTCAGAAGTGCATCCGTCACTGGACCAGCTGGGTGCTCTGTAATAGTCCTGATGAGGAGGTTCCTGGTGGCAATGGGAGTGGTCAGCTTCTTGTGCCTGTCCTGGTCTTTTGACCTCTTCAAACCAGCCCTGAGTTTCAACTCTGAAATCTCCTTCTGGGCTGCCAGTAAAGCTTCTTGTTGCTTCTTTTCATTGGCCTCTAACTGTTCAATCCTGGCCTGAGTTTTCTGATCTTCTTGTGTCCGGGCTTCAGTGATCCTGACCCACCTAGCCTGACTTTCCTGCAGATAGAGCTCAGTCCTAGCCTGCTGGTACTTGGCTTCTTTACAGGCATTCTTCAATATTTGCTCCCCAGCCCTTGCTTTCTTGATGTAGTCCTCTGTTTTCTCAATCTTAGCCAGATGCTCCACCTTAAGCTTCTCCAACCTCTCAATGTCCAGACGACCATCACTCCTTTCCCAAAGGGTCTTCTTCAGAGCTTGAGACAAATTCTCATTCCTTTCCTTCAGTTTTTCAAACTCTTCCAGGCTGACAGTTGCTGGAGGTGGTATTGTAGAGGGTCTAGGTATGTCCTCAATAGTGAAAGGCATTCCAGTAATCTGAGCTCTAGTACGGGACCAATCATAATACTGAGCTGAAGCAACATTATTACACCTCCCTAGAATAGCCATCCCATTTGTCTGGATGTTGTCCCAAGCCCAGGATGCTTGCCTGACAGCAGCTAGATCAGGTTTTATCTCACAATACAGGGTCTCAGCTAAATCCTGCACTCTAGGAGGGTGAACCAAAGCATATCCCAGTTGTCTCTTAAACAGCAGAGGATTGTAGTTGATACAACCCTTTACTCCTATCAAAGGTACATTTGGGTATTGTCCACAGCTGGGGATTATGTCTTTGCCTTTGGTGCTCTGGGTGCACCATCTGATGTCATCTGAAGACAAAGCAATAAGTCTCTTAGCCCAGTTCTTCTGTTGATGAGGATTCAGGAAGGCATCTGTCCTAGGTAGGTGCTTGAGCAGCCAGGTGTGAAAGAGAGGAGCACAACATCTCACCAACTCCCCCCTCTGTTTCTCATTCCTCTGATGAATAGAGTAATAGAAATCTCCCAGCAATGTGGGTACTGGGTTCCTCAGAAGGAAAAGATGAATAACATTCTTGCTGATAAACTTGGGCTCATCTGCAAACAGTACAACCCCATATATGCTGAGGGCTAAAAATGCACAGACTGCCCTCCATTCTCCCAAAGAGGCCTTCAGGATGGCCTGAGAAATCAAGAAGTCCAAGTGTAAACCAGGGATTCCAGCTTTTGTTGTCATGCTTTGCTCAATCAAGGTAGGCTCCAGGTATAATGCTTTTGCCACTTCTCCATTGCTGGGAGAAGTCATCTCTGGGTTGAAGGGGATCCCACCCCTGACAGGTACTCCAATCAATGATGAAAATTCCTCCAACAGAGGTCCTAGCTGGATGTCTGAAAATGTGAAGCACCTCAAAGGAGGGTCATAAAACTGTAAGCATGTGTGGATCACGCTCCTCTGAGAAGGGTCCAGGTCCATAACCATATCCAGGATACCCCCATAATGCTCTCTGAATAATGGGATGTGGTCTGGAGTGATAAGTGACTGGACCTGCCTGATACCAGTCAGCACAGGCTCAAAGAAATGGTATGAAATGTTGCTTTTCCCTGGAGGAGCCATGACTGTTGATGAAGAGATGAAGACAAATGCTGATGAAGATCAAGACTGGTACTGGAGATGAGCTACTGATAAGCTGATGATGAAGGTAACTGAAGCAAACAACTGATGAAGATAGCTGAAGTAGATAACTGATGAAACAGAGGTCTAAGCAGATGAAAGGGTCAAAACCAAGCTAGATATAATGTGGGTACCCTGAAAAACAAATAAACTAATGTTAAATGATGCAATGATGATGTATGCAAATGATATGCAAGGGTTTATGATCAAGCTGGATCTGATTACTGTCTTGATATAAAGTCCATGTATGTTCAAGAAGTCCAGATGGAGGTTCAGAAATCCAGTAATCAAGGTGGGGGACTCAAATAAAGAGTCACATGTCCAGGGTTAATCACAAGAACTGTCCCAAAATGGAGTACTCTTAATCAAAACAAAGTATCAGGGTATGATGTGGCCAATGGTACCTGCAAACCTGTAAACAACCCAACCCCTCTCACAGGTAATGTTCTAGAACAAGGATCCCCAGACTTGGACCAATTATGAGAAGTGTAAACACTTCTAACCCGGAGTTACAGTGTTTACAATAACCATAAAAGATCCTCCTCTAATTCACCTCAGTTTCTGAAGGTCATAATATAGGTCATCCAGACTTAGCAGGCTTCCCAGATAGCCCTAACACTACAGGAAATCTGTAGCACAGAGTTCTCAAGAAGAAACCCACATCTGAACCGTGTTTCATATTCCCGCACCAGACCGAAATGGAATGGGAAAGAACATGAACCACTCTAGCCTAGGTGTCACTCAGGTCCCATGTATAGGACCTTAAACTCTCAATGAAACTCCTCCCATCAAAACAACAAACCAGATCCAGCAAGATGACAGTATGACAGTATGATGTATAAAAAGGTAAAGAAAGCAATAAATAACTGTACATAAAGCAGTAAAATAAATTCATAAACACATATAGCACATAACACCCCAGTAAACACAAATCAAACAAGCGCTAGGAGGAACCCACAAAAAGAACCAGAAGCCCTGGTTACAGTATAAGGGTCCCCAACAGAGTCGCCAAGCTGTCGCTCCCACCAAATGACACATGGCCAGAAGGGGTACAGACGCAAACGGTCGGCGAACGAGGAGAGAACACATAGGGGTGAACTCAGGAAGACAAGAGTCGCCAGCTAGGCATTTTTTATCCCGGAGGAAAGGTAATGCTGCAAAGACCTAAGAAAAGATGGATAAGACGGTTGCGAACCAGAGAGACTGAGTAAGGGGGTTGTATACAACCTGGGAAGGTATTAGCACCCAGATTGTCCGCCGTACTCGACGGGATCCACGCTTAAAAGATTTGTGTTTCAAAGGGGTAGTGTCAGTGCAATTTGTACATCAAAGCTGGAAAGAATGCAAGTGTCAGTGTAAAATAAATGTGAAGTGTATAAGAGAAGTGTCAGTGTGAGAACAAGAGTAAGTGGCTCAAGATTATGAAGCTTAAAGAATGATGCTGGAAGAGGGGGAATATACAGAGACTTTTGTTCGATAACCGTTAAGTTATGCCTACGTATCCTCTCGTGCAATGAGGAAGTCAGAACACTGTAGTTCGGCCTAAAGAGACTGAAAGATGATTTGACTTATGAACTGCTTACTTGCCTATGCTCAAGTGTATGACCTGTCTGGCTCAGGTGCAAACTGTCTTGCATTAGACGGAAGAAGCAAGTTCTCGTTTGTGAGTGAATGAGGTGAAAAAAGAATCCCGGAGGAGACGATTATTGTTTGTTTTTGTGATTTCAGTCTTTTATTTCTTTTGAAAGTTTGTCATAAGATAATGAGCTTAAGCCTAAACCAAGGGTTAGCAAACTCATCACATCTTCCCTCTGATTAGGGGTAATGAGAACACCTTAAGTATGAAGTAAACACTTCACACTTAATCACCATGATGTAGGATTAAGATCATTAACCTACTTGCATTTATTTAGATGTTTTTGGAGTTTTTGTTTAGTGTTAAGTAATGAGTTTAAGCCATAATCAAGGATTTAATGGACTCATTACACCATCCTAATAGAAGGATAATAGATGAGAACATTTAAGCTGAGGAAGGCTCCTCAACTTAATCCATGATTAGGGATTAAACTCAAGACAAAACAAAGCCTTTATTAAAGTGGATTTTAGTTAATGATAAGATTAAGAAGTGGATTTTAAAGTTTGTAAGACAACTTGAGGGGGACTTGTCCATTAACACTAGGGTTAGTCCTTCTTGACCAATTAAGGAAGAATTAGAACCCTAATGCAAGGCCCAAGTTACAAGCTTGATTTCTTGATGGTTATTAAGTGAATTGATTAAAGGATTTAAACAAATTAAGGGTTTAACACTTAGGATTAAAGTTATACACTCCATCCTAATAGAAGGATACAGACATAAGCTTAATCACAAAGCCTTAAAGCCTTTAGGGTTTAGTCCCTAATTATGTGATGAGAAGAGAAGACTCAAAAATGAAACAAAGGTAAAAGCTAAATGGGGGACTAATCAAACCCTAATTATGATCATGCTTGGTTATTCCTAGGGTTAATGAGGTTTTCAAGAAGATCTTCAGAGAAACCACCAGGAAGGAACCAGATGAAAGGAGCAAGAAACAGAGAGAAGTAAAACAACTTGCTTCACTTAAGAAGACAAGTTGCTTGAAGAAAGAAAGTAAGAGATGAACATGAATGAGCAAGCTCAATCCAATACATAAGATAAAATGCAGCAAAGATGCAAGAGAGATGAGAAGAGATTGTGAGAAGTGAAGGCAAATTCACTTCTCAAAACAGCTTACCACCTGAAAAGTTAGCCAAAAGAAATGAAATGCAATGCAAATGAGATGAAATGTCATGATGCAAACCAAAGTCAGATGCATTTACATGATTTTAATGATGCTAAGAGATGATACAAACATGAAGCAAAACATGAGAATGATCATACAAGGACATGGATGCAGATGAAGCATGCTTTGAACCATGAATGTACATGAAAAGTTATGAAATGCAATGGACATATAACATGGAAAATGAAAGATGCAATGATCAGACATGATTCTAATAAGATGTATTATGAATCATGTGGATGCACAAAATGTCATGGCAAGTCATTGGATGCAAGAAAATGAGAGATGGATGCAAAGGAAGGCACAAATTAGGGTTTACATGCAACATGCAAAGCAAAAATTCAAAACCAGAAGCAAATGACATGATAAAAAATTGAAAATGCAATCAAAGGTACGCTAAACCTATACAAACTCACTGCCCAAAGGAGGGGACCCAATTCTTAACCTAGTGAAAGTTATGAATTTCCTAAGATTACTAGGGTTTTGGGGTACCTCATCAAGAAAAATGCAAAACAAATTGAAAATGGAAGATCAATTCAAACCAAATGTATCCTATAAACTACATGCTATGAAGGATGCAATGCAAGAAGAACCATCATCAATCTCTCAAGGGTTAGGCAGAATGGATTTTTCAAAGTTTGCACAAAAATATTGCCTTAAAATGGATTTAATTCCAAAGAAAATGATCAAAATGCATCAAGATCAAAAAAGAAATTTGGTTTGAGGGTTTGATAATGTTTCTAAATGTTTCTAAATGCAATGTGAATTTTTTTGTGATTTTTAAATACCTAAATGCATTTTTAATCAATTAATTTCCATTAATTAATTAAAAATAAACATTTAAATAATTTAAAAGTGAATTTTAATGCAAAAAATAAAAATAAAAATATTTTTGGGTTCCGAAAATTAATAAAAGACTTGATAAAAAATTTCAGAATTTTTCAATGCTTTTTACTATTTTAAATAATTCGTGCAAGTTAATTATAAAATAAATGAATAAAAATTAAAATAAATGAAAGTATGCACAATGGAGAGCTGAGATTCATTCTGGGGAAAGGAGGTTTGACTGCGCGCCAGATCCAATGGACACAATTCAAACTGGCTCAATTAACCTAAACTTAATTAATTAATTTAATTAAATAGGATTAGGGTTTTAATGAGAGATCCAGGCCATTCATATGCGCGGGAGTCAACCAGGTCAACTACATCTACGGTCCATATTCAAACTTTCATTAATTACGCTGCTAAACCTAATTAGGGCTTAATCAAATTCAGACGGCCAGAACAGTGTTCCGGTCGTCTTCTCCGGCGAACCAAAACCCTAGATTCTTCTATAGGTTATCAAACATGAAATTTCTTCCACCAAAATGATCCTCTCATCAATCTAAACCTAACCCCTCATCCCAAATTCATTTATTTCCACTCACAAGCCTGAATCGAAGCAGAGTATGAAACACGGGCAAATATTCAGAGATGTCATACATACTGGTTTCTTCACCATTTCAAAAACTAAACACATATTCATGATCAGGAGAAGACATAGCATCATAAAAGAACTTAAAAATCAACTTCTGGGAACAATGTTCTTCATGTTTCCTGAGATGAAGCTTCCCTGATTTTGAGCTTTTTGGCCTCAAGCTTTGTGCAATCCTTCTCCCTTTATCCTCCTGATGATGGAATGGAGCTTAGAAAGCTTGGAGAGTTGTTGGTTTGTGTGATTCAACTCTGGTGTAGCAGAAATGGAGGTCTCTATAGGTGATGATTCAGGCAGTTTCAGGGGGTGGATTTGGTTCTATGAGTGATTTGTGGTTTGTGTGTGAAGGAATTTTTGATGTTTGAGGGCTGTATGAGGAGATTCGAAGGAGGGAAGTTCTTGGCAGATTTTTGTGTATGCTGCAATGTGGGAACTTCTGGCTTGTGTATGGTGTGTTTTGGGTTGCTTGATGTCCACATATTTGAATCTGATTGGGCAGAGAGTTGGTGGTGGCACTGTGGGATTGGTATGGGCAAAATGCAAGAAAGTCAAGATTTTGTGTACTCTAAGCATGACTCGGGTCAGAGGCAATCTTTGGGCTTGTCCTGCCTCAGCTTGAGTCAAGGAAGACCCTAGGATCAAGAGAAGACAGTTGGGTGCATTGGATCACAAGTTTGAAGTGTTTTTGCAATTTGGCAACTTGTTACATTTCATGATTTTTGGCCATGAACATGTGATAAGTCTTGCTGAATTTTTGGTGTGAGATGCCTCATGAGGTTATGGTAATGTCTTGAGACCAGCTAGAGATCATACAATCCCTTTGAGAATCATTTTGCAAGAAATCCCCTTTTTGCATTTTATGGAAAATGGCTTATGGTTACTTTGAAAATTAAGACATGGAAATGGGAAATCTCTTGGGCCAAACTGAATCTTAGGTCATGCATTGTGTTTGTGTGATGATTAGAGGTCACATTGAAGTCACATAAAGGCTTGCCATGAGGATTTGCAAGTTTTCCATTTTGTGCAAAAGTGAAATTTCAATGATTTTATCCAACTTTGCAAGGCCATAACTTTTGATCCATAATGAATTAAAATGAGTTCTTGTACTTTTTGAAAAGGGAATGATCCATTCTACAACTTTCATGACCAAAGTTTTCTCATTTGAAGCATTTTTGAATCAATTTGAGGAGGTTGAAAAACTTTCCCAAAATGGCAAGTTTACATTACAAGTCATTTTCCCAAAAAGGCAACTTTGCAAATGGCTTGAAATTCTTCAACTTTGTGAACTTATAACATCTTCTATGATCAAATAAAGATCATAAACATTCAAAATGATGGAGAACACCCTTTGGTTGGGTCATTGGGGGCCTCAGATGCCCTGATTTTGCTCTGACTTGTTCAAGAAGTCAACTCTTGATCAGATGCCTTCCCCATGGAATTTCTTCATGAAAATTGATATGCATGATCCCTATACCATATAGAGACCAATAGAAACAATAATGACCAAAAACTTTGGAGTTATGGCCTTTGAAACCAAAACCCTAATTCTAGGTCATCTGTGTAGTTAAACCTGGCTCTGCTTCCATGCCTTTCTCAGTTCTTGTGATTTTTTGACTTCATTGATCTTGAGAGGATATAATATGATGTTTAAACATTCATGGACCCCTTTGAAGTGATTGATGACCTTTGGAGTGGCTCAAATGGCTCAGGGATGGCTCAGATCACAAACCCTAGATGCAGATGACTTTGAATCAATGCAGTGAAGCAAATATGCAATATGAGATGCTATGATTGAACCTATGAATATGAGAAGATTACAAGCCATGGTGTGAATGGGTGAGGGAAAATTTGGGGTGCTTACACTCGGCAGCCTTCTCTTTCTTGGGAGGCTGCTTGCGCCTATGCCGTGCTACAAACTTAATGGTAGGATCTATGGCATGCTGATGGCAGGCGACCTTATGGTTGAGTTCGGGCATCTCGGCGGCGTTCCACGTGAACAGGTATGCATTCTCTTAAGGCGGGTTGCGATTTGTTCTCTTGTCGTTGACGGAAGACCGATGCCAATCTTCACGCTCCTGTCGGGGTCATGGCCTAGGGGATGAGCTCGAAATTGCTGCCGGGGATTGGGCGCACTGGATGGACTAGATTCTTCACATTGGTGGGGCATTTTTCTTTAGTGTCGTCTTCACCAAGTTGACTATCGAGGTTGATGGAATTGATTCGTAGAGAGGGTCTCCGCTCTTCGAACCGAGGCTTCTTATTCCCTTTGGAGGCATTCATCACGACATGTCCTTTGACTGCTGCGTTGAAGCATATTCGGGTCGCCTTTATGTCCCTGTGCAATGTGACTACACGACCCATCTTGGTGTAGTATTTCATCTTCAAGTGGATTGTCGAGAGCATTGTGGTTAGCTCGACTAGAGTTGGTCGGCCAAGAATGCAGTTGCACGATGAACGACATTCAATCACCAAGAACTAGATTTTGACTTTTCTAGCTATCTCGTTTTCTCTAACCAGAACGAGGAGCTCTACATATCCCCATGGCTTCGTGGTAGCCCCTTTGAATCCCTGAAGGTTGGATTTGACATACGAGGACACGTTTGTTTTATCGAGCTTCAGGGTCTTGAACAGGTGGGCATACATGATGTAAATGAAGCTGGCTTGGTCGACTAAGATGCGACAGACATCGAAGCGCATCATTTTTGCCCTTATCAGCAGTGGAATGCTCGATTTGGGAGATCCGTCAGGGAGTTTCTTGAGGTAGAAGGAGATGGGATTGGATTTCTCGCGAGATTTGATAAGAGTTTCCAGTTGGTCGGGCGTGATCAGCAGGAGTTCGTCTAATTTCCTTTTTACTGAGACTGTGGAGTTCTAGTTGTTCATTCTTCCTCCAGAGATTACCAAGGCCGTTGGGAAGTTTTCCTAGGGGATATGGGAAGCAAGATATCCTTCCGTGTGTGTGTATGTGTGTGTCAGGGAGGTATAAATCTTCAGGACGAGATACACAAAGGGCCACAGAAAAGGGAGAGACATCAGACAAGTATCCTCATGGCTTCTCTTTGAACCCTGGTCCTCGTGTCGAGTGGTCTCGTCCTTCTTGGTGTACTGATTGAGGTGGCCTTCCTTGATCAGTATCTCGATTGCATCTTTTAGGTGGACGCAATCTTTGGTCACGTGTCAGTGGCTTCTGTGAAAGCGGCAGTACTTGGATTTGTCAGTGTGGGGTGTGAGTATTTGGTGTTTTACTGATGTCAAAATTAAGGTGTTTCAAAAAGGCATGATTGAATCACAAGATGCTGGCATCAAAGAAGTGGATTTCTGTTGTTTCAAAGAGAATGCGTCAACTCATCATATTGAAAAGGTAGACTCATTCAATTAAGAAAATTTGAGTAGACGCATTTGATGGTTTAGGTCGATTAAAATGAAGGAAATAAATCTTTATAACTCACGGGTCCCAACAGGCTGATTGGGGGCATATTTTAGGTCGACTCAAAGATTTAAATAGATCGACGCAAATTATCCTTCAGGTCGACGCATTCCTGGAAGTTAGGCGCCAATCACATAATTCTCTCTCTTACTTATTTTTAAGTCTTCCCATTATTTTTGCCTACTAGTATAAATAGCTGCAGATTTTATTTTGGAAAATTAACAAGAAAAGTGAAATATATACACAAGTGCTCTCTTCATCTTCTCCTTCTCTAGCATTCATCAACAACTACACATAATAATTTTTGTTGATCAAAGTGCAAGATTCAAGGTGATAACGTTCAAATGGTGGAACTGCGATTTCAGTTTGGATTGAGAGATTTGTGGGTTTTTCTTGAATAAACCCTGAGAGTTTGTTCTCCAAGATCATTGTGATTTGGGGGTTTTGCACACATCATTCGTTCGTAGATTCATCCGAGTGAAGAGGTTTAAGGATCAAGGTGATTGTTCAACCATATCACGATAACCAGAGGATTGCGAAGAATGGTGTGGGTTCACAAGTATCGAATCAAAGTGGTTATGCTCGAAGTTTGGAGAATCATGGATTCTTGAAAGAAGGGAGAAATAAATCAGAGGTTTGTCCGACACGCGTGAAGAACTTGATTCAACTAGAATTAAGGGGAAAAGAGAAACATAGCTACAACTACAATTAGGATTGGTTTGTCGTTCCTATTTTCTCTTTGTATAAACATTGCAATTTTAATAAAAGGTCCCAATTCAATTTTTGAATTGGGGTGCAGAGGTCCCCATAGAGAGTACGATAGGAGAACTGCCTAAACAAATTCTTGTGTCCTTCGCACTTTTAATTCGGTAAATTTTCTGTACAAGTTGAAATAATTTAGTTTTGAAAATTTATTTTTTACATAGTTTAGTGCACACCAAGTATTTGTGAAACTGTTGCTATCATAATTACATAGCAACCTTAGAGAATATTTTGCACTAGACTATTTGGAAAAACACACTAAGTATGTTGTGCACACCAAATTTTCGATAAAATTCAAAACACATTATTTCTTGTTTGGTGTGCCTATTTATTCTTTCTATACATTGTTGGAAGTGGTTTAATCAATTACTTCAAAATTAAGTGATTAATTTTCTTGCTATTGATTAGTTAATTCATCTTCATTATCCCATTTAGTTTGATAACTCATATCTCATCACCGGTGACTTCAAATAATTTAGACGAGATTTTCCAGGGAACTTTCGAAAAATATTTTTCAATTAATTTTTTAAAAGTAAAATATTTTTAAAAGGGATATATTCAACTCCCTTTCTAGACCAGCACGCCATCGTCTAACAAGTGGTATCACGAGCACCAATTCATTTAGTGCTTCCCATATAACTTCTTAGAAAATGGATAACGATCCAACGAGGGCGTATAATAGAGCACCCGTTTTCACCGAAGAAAACTATAGTCACTAGAAGGATTGTATGCCTATTAATATCAACTCCGTTGATAGCAAGATATGGAAGGTTATTCAAGATGATCCTATACAAATAACTATGACCGGCGTGAATATTGTTGAAGTACCTAAACCCGAAGCACAATGGTGTGAGCACCCTTGGTTTTTGATCGATTATGAATTTTAAAGTGTTTTATGTTTGTTCTATGTTAAGAAATATGCTTGTATCACTTTGGTTCTCTTGTTCTTCATTGTTTATGGATTTTTGGAAAAATACACATAATGAATCGATTCATTATGGCTTGAATCGATTCATGCTGTTGTGTGGATTCTGGATTTCGCAAAATGAATCGATTCATCCTTTGATGTATAGATTCATGCAGTTTAACTAATTCTGTTTTCTCAAATTCAATCAGTATGAATCGATTCATCCAAGCTTGAATCGATTCATTCTTCTGTTATTTGCCTAACAGATTCTGCAATATATATATATATATATATATATATATATATATATATATATATATATATATATATATATATATATATATGTGTGTGTGTGTGTGTGTGTGTTTGCTTTTCATTTCAAAAACACAGATCACAGATTACAGAAATTGGTAAGACGAATTTTGTAGTGATTGAACATTGAAGAACACATAAAGATAGGGTTTTTGGAGTGTTGGAACTTCAATTTGTTGAGCAAGCTTGAAACCTAGAATCAAGACATCTTCATCATCTTCTCAAAGATCTTATTCAAGAACATCAACAAGAGTGTTTGTTGTCCTATGAATTGAAGCCTTTCGAGACAACGTTCAGTGGTACGATCGTAGATCCAGCTGAGTTGAAGATTGATAGAAGGTTTCAAGGGAAAAACCAGCTGGGTTTTCCTTCAAGAACGGGCGTGTTCTTGAGGGTTTTGTGAGTCACGTTTACAAGTCAGATTCAGCCGCAGCGAGAGTTTTGGGAATCGGTGGATTTCGCAAATAGGTCGTGGAACCAGTGGATTGATTGTGAAACTTGCAGGAAATCTCGATTGGGCTCAAATCGAGTGGAGGTTGATACAATAGGAAATTCTAGGAGTTTAGAATTCTGGTTTTTGTATTCGAACCTTGTAATCAACGGATTCAGCAACTTTGATATAAGAATTCTCAATTTCGATTTGAAATTGAGAGGGAGACGTACCCACACGCGAGGACGACCGTGGGGAACTTCCTTACCAAATCTCGGCGTATTGTTTCTCCTCTCTATCTTTACTTTCGTTTTAATTTGTTTTTCGATTCATTGGAAATTGATTTAGTGATAGGTGCATTCAACTGTTTTTATATCGTGTGTTTTATTCTTTATCATAGCAATCGTAAAATCCAACACGTTATCGCTTGTCTGGTCTTCTAGTGGCCGGTTCAGAATAGACGCTTATTCTATTCGGGACCTTTGCTTCCATAATACTTTGAAAACTCTGAAAAACTTTCTAAATCCTTGAAAACAAGGGACTGATCCATTCACCCCCCTCTAGATCACTCGCCATAGCGTCTAACAAGTGGTATCAGAGCACCGGTTCGCTGGTGCTTTGTGGCTTCCTGTAACGTTATGGATTCTGAACCAAAGGGGGCGTATAATAGAGCTCCTGTTTTCAACGGTGAAAATTATGGCTATTGGAAAGACTGCATGCGAGTACATATAAATTCTGTTGATAGGCGCGTATGGGCTGCCATTCAAAATGGTCCTTTTCAAATTACCATGATGAATGAGGCAGGAGCCATAGTACCTAAACCAGAAGACAATTGGGATGAAAAAGATGAGAAAAAGTGGTCAAGTGATTGGAGAGCTCGAAATATGCTAATTTCAGCACTTAGTGCAGATGATTATTATCGAGTTTCCCATTGCTCGACAGCTAAAGAAATGTGGGATGCTTTAGAAATTGCTCATGAGGGTACAACTGAAGTAAAACAGTCCCGCATTAACACACTTAATCAAGAGTTCGAACTTTTTCGCATGAAACAAGGAGAATCAATTCCCGACATGCAAAAGAGATTTGTTCATCTTATTAATCGTTTGAATGCACTTGGAAAACCGGTTTCCAATGATATTGCTACTAATAAAATTCTGAGATGTCTTAGCAGGAAATGAACCTAAAGTGACAGCTATCAAGGAAGCCAATGATCTAACGACACTCACAATGACTACTTTGTCTGGAAAGCTGGAGGAACATCAGCAAGAACTAGAAAGTCTAGAAAAGTTTGAAAACAAAAGTAAAAAGGGAAAAGAGAAGAACAAAGACAAATAGGGTGAGAAGAGGCCTATAGCTCTCATGGCTTCAAACTCAAAGTCCTCACAAAAAGAGCTAAGCAACAATGAGTCAAGTAGTGACGAAGACTCCGGTGACGAAGAAATGGGACTTTTTGTTAGGAGATATAATAGATTCATTCGAAAGAATGGAATAAAGCATTCCGACAAAAATCTCATAAACTTTAGAAGACAATCTATGGATACAAAATAGGAAGAGGTTAAGAAGAATAGAGAAAGAGGGTCTTGCTTTAATTGTGGCAAGTCCGGTCATTATAAAACGGATTGCCCTTTAAAGAAAAAGGATAAAGGAAAAGCTCCTCCAAGAAGGTATAATAATAAGCAAAGAATAGCTTACATTGCTTGGGAAAGTGATAGTGATTCATCAAGTATACAATGCACAAGTGATAGCGATGAAACCGCAAATTTGTGTCTTATGGCTCACACCAAAAATCAGTCCCATCACAAGAAGAAAAGTGATGATAAAAAGGTAAAACAAGCTTATTATAACAACTTCTCTTCCATGTCTTTTTCTGAATTAAAAGTAGCTTTTGAAAAACTGCATAATGAAGCTAAAGAAGCATTTAAAAGGTTAGCTTCCGATAAAAGAATATTTTCATACTTGGAAGGTAAAGTACAATATGCTGAAAAAGATTTAGAATGCTTGAAAGCTAGTATTGCAGAAAATTCAAAAGCTATTGATATTGATGGTTGTAGTAAAATTAGGCATTGTGAAAGGTGCCACATTTGGCAACAAGAGGTCATCTCTCTTAAAGCCAAATTGGAGAAAGCCTTGCAACCTAAGATTACTTATGCCGTTGATACTAGATTGTTCAAAAAGTCATTAAATCCTCCATATGCAAAATATTCTTTTGTTCCAAAGGATTTAAAGACCAATAGTAAACATTATCATTATCGTAGTGTTTGTCACTACTGTTGTCATGCTGGCCATACCATTGAGAAATGCAAGGTTAGAAGATTTCTTGTTCCTAAAGGCATTTACCAATGGAAGCCTAAAGGCAACCATGTTATTACTTACCCACTTGGACCCAATAAAAATTGGGTACCTACTTCTCTCTTTTGATATTGTAGGATGAGTGTCTTGCATCCATGGAAGGAAGATGGTTTCTGGACAGCGGATGTTGAAGGCATATGACGGGTGACATATCGCTTTTTATTGACTTCAAAGCAAAGAAAAAGGGGTATGTTACTTATGGAGACAATAACAAAGGAGCAATACTTGGTAAAGGTAGTGTAGGTAGTCCCTCTACCACTACTATTTCTGATGTACATCTTGTAGAGGGACTTAAACACAATTTGTTAAGTATAAGTCAACTATGCGACAAAGGTTATAAAGTGTCTTTCACAAAAACATGTTGCAAAATTGAACATACCGAACAAAATGTTGTGTTTAAGGGTGTTAGAGTAAACAATATATATATGCTTGATCTTTTGAGTGTATCCTTAACAAGCACTAAATGTCTAGTTGCCTTAAATGATGATTCATGGCTATGGCATAGACGCTTAGCGCATGTTAATTTCGATTTGCTTAACAAGGTTATATCCAAGGATCTAGTGATAGGTCTTCCAAAAATAAAGTTTTCAAAAGACCACCTATGTGATGCTTGCCAAATGGGAAAACAAACAAGGGTCTCTTTTAAATCTAAAAATATAATTTCAACTTCAAGACCCCTTGAGCTTCTCCATATGGATCTCTTTGGACCATCTAGGACAAAGAGCTTAGGTGGAAACTATTACGGTTTCGTAATAGTAGATGACTACTCTAGATTTACTTGGACTATATTTCTTCATAGCAAAGATGAAACTTTTTCTGCTTTCAAAAGTTTTGCAAAGCTGTCCCAAAATAAAATGAATTCTAAAATAGTTACAATCTGAAGCGATCATGGAGGTGAATTTCAAAACCACCTCTTTGATAAATTTTGTGACAAGTATGGCATTGAGCATAACTTTTCAGCTCCTCGAACTCCACAACAAAACGGTGTTGTGGAACGCAAAAATAGAGTTTTAGAGGAATTGGCAAGAACAATGCTCAATGAGGGTGGATTACCAAAATACTTTTGGGCCGATGCAATTAGTACGGCTTGTTATGTTCTCAATAGGATTCTAATTCGTCCTATTTTGAATAAAACTCCTTATGAAATCTTAACAGGTAGAAAGCCCAACTTGTCTCATCTTCATGTGTTCGGTTGTAAATGTTTTGTCTTGAATAACGGTAAGGAAAACCTTGGGAAGTTTGATGCCAAAGCTGATGAAGGCATTTTTCTTGGTTACTCTCAATCAACCAAAGCATATAGAGTTTATAATAGGCGTTTACTTTCTGTCGAAGAATCTGTCCATGTTTCTTTTGATGAGTCTTACCCAAAAATTGTCGGAAAAGGTATCTCTTTTAATGATGCAGGTGTATCTACATAAGACATACTCAAAGAAGCTGGTTCGGAAATTGATCAATCCGAAGCGGTTGCTATTGAGAAGGAGGAAGATACATGTATTGAAAAAGATAAAGAGGAAGGAACATCCGAAGTAAAGGATCTTCCACTAGCTTGGAAATCCTCTAAAGACCATCCCATAGACAATATATTGGGAGACATTTCAAAGGGAGTCTTGACTCGTTCTAAGATAAGTAATTTTTGTTCTCACTTCGCTTTTGTATCACAAGTGGAACCTAAAAACGCCAAAGAGGCCTTGGTTGATGAATTTTGGCTAATGGCCATGCAAGAAGAGCTAAATCAATTTAAAAGAAATGATGTTTGGGAACTTGTCCCTCGTCCGCGAGATCATCACATCATAGGCACTAAATGGGTTTTTAGGAATAAACTAGATGAAAGCGGGGTGATAACTAGAAATAAGGCACGCTTGGTAGCACAAGGGTATAACCAAGAGGAGGGCATAGATTATGAGGAGACTTATGCTCCTGTTGCTCGCCTTGAAGCTATACGTCTTTTGCTTGCCTATGCGTGTTCCATGAATTTTAAGCTTTACCAAATGGACGTAAAGAGTGCGTTCTTAAATGGTGTTATAAATGAAAAGGTATATGTTTCACAACCTCCTGGTTTTGAAAATTCTGAATATCTAGATCATGTCTACAAGTTAAAACATGCTTTATATGGTCTTAAGCAAGCACCTCGTGTGTGGTATGAAAGACTTAGTAAATTTTTACTTGATCATGGATATTCTAGAGGTAAAGTGGATAATACACTCTTCATTAAACACAAAGGAAAACACATTCTTTTAGTTCAAGTTTATGTAGACGATATCATATTTGGTTCAACTAACATACACTTGGTCGAGGAATTTTCTAATGTTATGCAGGGTGAGTTTGAGATGAGTCTCATGGGGGAGTTGAATTACTTCTTAGGCCTCCAAATAAAGCAACTTGATGAAGGTACAACAGTATGTCAAACAAAATACTGTAGAGAGCTGCTCAAACGGTTTGGAATGAATGATTCTAAATCAATTGACACTCCTATGCCTACCAATGGAAACTTGGATAAAGATGAACATGGTAAGTGTGTTGATGTCAAGAGGTATAGAGGTATGATCGGATCTCTTTTGTATCTTACTGCGTCTAGACCAGACATCATGTTTAGTGTGTGTATGTGTGCAAGATATCAATCAAATCCTAAGGAATCTCACCTAAAATCAGTCAAGCGTATATTTAGGTATCTCAATGGAACACCTAAATATGGGCTTTGGTATTCCAAAGGAAGTGATTGTAGCTTAGTAGGTTATTCTGATTCTGATTTTGTTGGCTGCAAATCAGATAGGAAAAGCACTAGTGGCACTTGTCATCTGTTTTCAAATTCTTTGATAAGTTGGCATAGTAAAAAGCAAGTATCCATAGCTTTGTCTACTGCAGAAGCTGAGTATGTCGCAGCCGGTAGCTGTTGTGCTCAAATTTTGTGGCTAAGACAACAACTACAAGACTTTGATATTGAACTGAAACATATTCCAATTAAGTGTGACAACACTAGTGCCATTAACCTTTCTAAGAATCCTGTTTTACACTCGCGCACCAAACATATTGAGATTCGACATCACTTTCTTCGCGATCATGTTGAAAAAGGCGATGTCATTTTTGAGCATGTTGATACTAAAAATCAGCTTGCTGACATTTTCACTAAACCTTTGGCAACTGAACCGTTCTTCAACATTCGTCGCAAGTTGGGAATTCTTGATCTCTCCGCTTTGGTGTCTTAAGCTTGATTGATATTACTTCCATTTATCTCATCATATTTGCTAAGTTTTGATTGTAGCCTTCAATAGTGCCTTATGAGAATACTACGATGGAGGTAATATCGTTTCCTCTCCTCTCCTTGATAATATTGTATGATCAATGTATGTTTTGAGTAATGATCATTTGTGTACATGAACTTCTGTTCATATGAGTGTTTGAACTTTGATTTTTGTTATTATTAAGCTTGCATACCTTGTTGTATTTCATTTAAATGCATAATGATTGTTTTGCTTCTGCATAAATGTGTCAATTCTTGAAAAATCACTGAAATATTCAAATTTTCGCCTAATGAATCGATCCCAACATTCATGAATCGATTCATGATTTAATTTTGCAGATTTTTTTAAAATTCAGTTACAGTATGTATTGATTCATACTTACTTGGATCGATTCATTCTCATTTACAAAACCAAAAATTCGCAATATGAATCGATCCCAACTAGCTTGAATCGATTCATGAATTAATTTTGCAAATTTTTTTAAAAACAGTTACAGTATGTATTGATACATACTCACTTGGATCGATTCATAGCAGTTGCCTTTTAAAATTTTTCGCATAATGAATCGATACATACATAAATGAATCAATTCATACTGACGAAATTTCAGTTTTTCTTTAATGAATCGACACATCAGCAACATCCATTACATTTGTAACTGTTTCAAAACCCCATTATCTCCATTATGTCTCTCTCATTATCTCATTTACATCAGTTACATCATTTGCATCATAAACCTAACTATCCCAAAAACCCCTCTTCTTCTCTCAAACCCTAAAACTTCACCATGCCTCCAAGAGTTATGATCCCAAGAGAAAGAAGCAAGAGAAAAGGAAAGGAACCTATTGGGTCTTCTTCTCAAGCTCCTCATATTCCTGAAATCCCTCCATCCGGGGCTGCTATCCTTCATCCGGCTGTCATTGAAGAATTTGAAACTTCCTTCAAATCAAGGTTAGTAATGAAACCTCATATGTTTGATCCTAGTGATGCTCGTACTCTAGGATTAGAAGAAGTTGCTGCTTTGGTTGATGCACAAAATCTTGGCTTCTTTTTATATGTTAAAGATGAGTATCATGAGGATTTTATTCGTGCTTTCTATGCTGGTGTGAGAACTGCAAGAGGATATATGTTTAAATGTTTGATTGGAACAAGAACATATCGTTTTGAAGCTGCTGACTGGGCCACTGTGTTCGGTATGCCATCTGAGTTGGACGATTTGCAGATGTGGCATGACCAGAATTTTGAAACTCAGTTTAATTTGAAGGTATTTTGTGCATCCATTTCTAAGTTGGA
Organism: Lathyrus aphaca; assembly: GCA_963966055.1. NCBI lineage: Eukaryota > Viridiplantae > Streptophyta > Magnoliopsida > Fabales > Fabaceae > Lathyrus > Lathyrus aphaca. Next base: position 250,122,967 of record OZ014520.1, on the reverse strand, counting down.
TAGACCCCTTGCTGATGATGAGCCACTAACTTCAGGTATGATCAAAAGTGTACCACGAATCTTGCATTGGATCCTTTCGCACATATTGTGTCCAAGGTCCGGTGGTCATTCTCGTTTGGACAAGCCGGATATCCAATTTGCTTTATATTTTGCAGAACAAGATTCCCTTAAATTGGGCAAATTACTTTGTCAAGCGCATCTTCCTTACACGAAACAGCTCCAAGAACATAACTCTTCCCTATGCTTCTCAAATCATGAGGATTCTAAAGTTTTGGAAAGTTACTTTTCCTCCTGTACCTCTTGTACCAGTCTCTAGTGTGCAGGAATTCAACAATGCCACACTTTCTCATATGGGGTATCGATGGGACATCGAGCGTCGCTGTTACTACTTCTTTGAACGCAACACACGTACTCACATTTACAACTTTGATAACCCGGCTGAACACATATATGTGGAAGAAATCAGAGATGAAGATATGGAAGAAGCTGAAATTCATGTTCCCGATGCACCTGCAAACACCGGATGGGGTGAGTGGATACCACAAAGGTGGTCTCCCACTAATTATGATCCTGCTCCCTCGACGGCTGCACCGAATTCCTCCACTACTGCTCCAGCTTATCTCACTGATATGTTTGCACAATTGGAAGTGGCAAACAATGCCCGACATGAGGAAGCTCGTGCTTGGCATGTCCAGCAATCTGAATGGCATAAGGAGCATCGTGAGTGGCACGATGAACATACTCGCATGTACCATAATCAATATTCCTGGCATACTGAGCTAGTTAAGTGGCATCAAGTGTTTTATAATGAGATGCCAGGCTTTATGGATGACTGCCGTTCGCACCCGGGCATTATGGAAAGGTTTCAAAGTACCGAAGTCCAGAGGCGTTTTCGGAGTTATGCGTTCATGGGGCAGAATCCAGATGAAATGCCTCCTCCACCGCCTCCTCCAAGCTTCCGTGACCCTGATCGTGATGATGCGGAGTCGTGTGGTGGCCATATCCCTCATTGAAGCATTTCATTTTGCATTTCATATTTGTGTGTTGCTTAAGTTTCTTTTGTAATTCATGTTTGAACAATTTGTTTTGGTTTGGCTTTGTAATTCGTAACTTTTCTTGACAATTTCACTGCTTGTTTATGTCATTTGCTTTTGTTTCAATTGTTTGTGCTTTCTATTTCATTCTTTGTGAGTGAATTTTGCCATTGTATCTTAGTTTTGCTGTTTTTCGTTCATCATCTATAACCCTTTCTTGTTGTTGACAAAGGGGGAGAAAAAGGCAAGTGTGACAAGACAATGATGAGCACAAACTCAGGGGGAGTTCTCTCTCACACTTCAAAATTTGTCATCATCAAAAAGGGGGAGTTTGTGAGCACCCTTGGTTTTTTAACGATTATGAATTTTAAAGTGTTTTATGTTTGTTCTATGTTAAGAAATATGCTTGTATCACTTTGGTTCTCTTGTTCTTCATTGTTTATGGATTTTTGGAAAAATACGCATAATGAATCGATTCATTATGGCTTGAATCGATTCATGCTGTTGTGTGGATTCTGGATTTTGCAAAATGAATCGATTCATCCTTTGATGTATCGATTCATGCAGTTTAACTAATTCTGTTTTCTCAAATTCAATCAGTATGAATCGATTCATCCAAGCTTGAATCGATTCATTCTTCTGTTATTTGCCTAACAGATTCTGCAATATATATATATATATATATATATATATATATATGTGTGTGTGTGTGTGTGTGTGTGTGTGTGTGTGTGTGTGTGTGTGTGTGTGTGTGTGTTTGATTTTCATTTCAAAAACACAGATCACAGATTACAGAAATTGGTGAGACGAATTTTGTAGTGATTGAACATTGAAGAACACATCAAGATAGGGTTTTTGGAGTGTTGGAACTTCAATTTGTTGAGCAAGCTTGAAACCTAGAATCAAGACATCTTCATCATCTTCTCAAAGATCTTATTCAAGAACATCAACAAGAGTGTTTGCTGTCCTGTGAATTGAAGGCTTTCGAGACAACGTTCAGTGGTACGATCGTAGATCCAGCTGAGTTGAAGATTGATAGAAGGTTTCAAGGGAAAAACCAGCTGGGTTTTCCTTCAAGAACGGGCGTGTTCTTGAGGGTTTTGTGAGTCATGTTTACAAGTCAGATTCAGCCGCAGCGAGAGTTTTGGGAATCGGTGGATTTCGCAAATAGGTCGTGGAACCGGTGGATTGATTGTGAAACTTGCAGGAAATCTCGATTGGGCTCAAATCAAGTGGAGGTTGATACAATAGGAAATTCTAGGAGTTTAGAATTATGGTTTTTGTATTCGAACCTTGTAATCAACGGATTCAGCAACTTTGATATAAGAATTCTCAATTTCGATTTGAAATTGAGAGGGAGGCGTACCCACACGCGAGGACGACCGTGGGGAACTTCCTTACCAAATCTCGGCGTATTGTTTCTCCTCTCTATCTTTACTTTCGTTTTAATTTGTTTTTCGATTCATTGGAAATTGATTTAGTGATAGGTGCATTCAACTGTTTTCATATCGTGTGTTTTATTCTTTATCATAGCAATCGTAAAATCCAGCACGTTATCGCTTGTCTGGTCTTCTAGTGGCCGGTTCAGAATAGACGCTTATTCTATTCGGGACCTTTGCTTCCATAATACTTTGAAAACTCTGAAAAACTTTCTAAATCCTTGAAAACAAGGGAGTGATCCATTCACCCCCCTCTAGATCACTCGCCACAGCGTCTAACAAATGGGATGAAAAAGATGAAAAGAACTATAACTATGATTGGAAGGCTAGAAATATGATCACTGCCTCTTTAGAAGCTGATGAATATTTTAGAGTCTCACATCATACCACAACTAAAGCTATGTGGGAAGCATTACAAATTTCCTATGCGGGAACTGATGACGTGAAACTAGCTAGAATCAATACATTACAACAAGAGTTTGATCGCTTTCACATGAACCAAGGTGAAACCATTGGTGATTTGGGAAAAAGGTTTTCTCATTTATTAAATTGCTTAAATGATCTTGATAAACCCACTCCCAACGATGTAGCTACTAACAAAATTCTAAGATGTCTTACTAGGGAATGATTACCTAAAGTCACGGCAAGGAAGCCAATGATGTAAGAACCTTGGATTTGACCAAGTTAATAGGCAAGCTACAAGAAGATGAGCAAGAGATATTGAATCTAAACGAGCATGAAGAAAGTGAAAAGAAAGAAAAGAATGAGAAATCCAAAGACAACGAGAAGAAGAAGAAGTCTATCGCATTGAAGGCTTCTACTTCCAAACCATCCACCAACAATGAGTGTGAGAGTGAGTCTAATGGCAAAGATGATGAATCAAATGAGGATTTAAGGCTGTTTGTAAGAAGATATAATAAGTATCTTAGAAAGAATGAAATTTCTCATTCGAATAAATGTCTCATCAATTATAGAAGGCAATCAAATCCCTCCAAGAAAGATCAAAGCAAGAGTACTAAGTCAAAAGAGTAATGCTACAATTGCGGAAAACCTAGTCATTATAAACCAGAATGTCCTATGTTGAAGAAAGACAAAGGTAAAGATAAATAGAAAAAGAAGGGTGACAAGGCAAGGAGAGCTTATATCGCATGGGAAAGCGGTAGTGAAGTCTCTAGCAACGACAACTCAAAGGATGAAGAAGAGAAAGTGAACCTTTGTCTTATGGCTCATAAAAAGGGTAAAAAGAAAGTAAGTTATGCCAAGTATGATAACTTTGAAAAAATGTCTTATTTCGATTTACTTAGTACTTTTAGAGTTCTCCACCATGAAGCTAAAGAAGATTTTAAATGCTTAGCCTCCAATAAGCATATTTTTACACATTTGGAGAAAAAGGTTTCCGACTCTCAAAAAGAGTTGGAAGCTCTTAAGCGTTCCATGGTGGAGCCAATTAAGGAAGATAACCAAGAATAGTTTAATTTCCATGGTTGTGAAACTTGTTGTATTTGGCAAAAAGAGGTCAAATCTCTTCAAACCAAACAAGACAAAGTATCACAACCAAATATGACATTTGTTATTGATCGTTCTAATTTTAGAAACTCTATGAATAATCCATATAAAAAATACACCTATGTGGTGAAGGATCAAACTAGAAAATGGGACACTAAACCAACTTTAACTTGTCTCTATTGTTGCAAGAGGGGACATACTATTGTTAAATGTCGATTTAGGAGATTCTTAGTTCCTAAAGGTATTTTCCAATGGTTTCCCAAATGCAACCAAGGTTTTACTCACACACAGGGACCCAATGAAAATTGGGTACCTCTCTAACTTATTTAAATTTGTAGGTGGAGTGTCTTAAGGCTATGGAGAAAAGATGGTTTCTCGATAGTGGTTGCTCAAGACATATGACGGGTGACATTTCCTTATTCTATGACTTTGTGGCTAAGAAGAAGGGATTTGTTACTTATGGTGATAATAACAAGGGTGAAATACTCGGAAAAGGTAGTGTAGGTAATCCCTCTTCTACATATATCTCCAATATCCTTTTAGTTGAAGGCCTTAAGCACAATCTTATTAGCATTAATAAATTATGTGACAAGGGATATAGAGTCTCCATTTCAAAAGAAGGTTGCATAATTGAACATGATGATAAAAATAACAATGTGTTTAAGGGCTTGAGGGCTAATAATGTATTCATGCTTGATTTGAATGATGTGTCAGTTAGTGATTCTAAGTGTCTAGTCTCCAAGAGTGATGACTCTTGGCTTTGGCATAGACACTTAGCGCATATTAACTTTGACTTGCTAAACAAGATCGTTTCAAAAGATTTAGTAGTTAGTCTACCTAAAATAAAATTTACTAAAGATCACCTTTGAGATGCATGCCAAATGGGGAAGCAAACAAATATCTCTTTTAAATCCAAAAACATTGTTTCAACAACTAGACCTCTTGAACTTCTTCATATGGATCTATTTGGTCCATCTAGAATTAAAAGTCTAGGAGGAAACTGTTATGGTTTTGTTATTGTAGATGACTACTCAAGATTTTGTTGGACCATTTTTTAGCAAGTAAAAGTGACACCTTCTCGGCATTTAAAATGTTTGCCAAGTTGTCTCAAAATAAACTGAACACTAGCATTGTTACAATTCTAAGTGACCATGGAGGTGGATTTGAAAATCATGTTTTTGAAGCGTTTTGTGAGAAACATGGAATTGATCATAATTTTCCGCTCCTAGAACTCCGCAAAAAAAAGGTGTTGTGAAGCGTAAAAATCGTGTTCTAGAGGAGTTAGGAAGAACTATAATCAATGACATTGGTCTTCCTAAATATTTTTGGGTTGACGCCATAAGTACGGCATGCTATGTGTTGAATAGGGTAATTATTCGTCCTATTCTTAATAAAACGCCCTATGAACTCTTAAAAGGTAGGAAGCCAAATGTATTTCATCTTCATGTCTTTGGTTGTAAATGTTATATGATAAATAATGATAAAGAAAACCTTGGCAAATTTGACTCAAAAGAAGATGAAGGTATATTTCTCGGATACTCTAATTCAAGTAAAGCTTATAGAGTATACAATAAGAGATTACTTATCATTGAAGAATTTGTGCATGTTTCGTTTGATGAATCTTTTCTGAAAGTTATCAGAAAAGGTAGTTGTGTTATTGCAGGTGTTTCTTCTGAGGACATTCTTAAAGATCAAGAAGCTTCATGTGTTGAACCCATTCCGAATATAGCTGAGGAGGAGACAGATAAAGGATCTAAAATCAAAGAGGAGGATCATTCATCAAATCAAGACGATCTCCCTTTGGAATGGAAAACCTCAAAGGATCATCCCATTGATAATATTCTTGGAGATATATCAAAGGAGTCACTACACGATCAAGGATAAGTAATTTTTGCTATCATTATGCTTTCGTCTCTCAAATTGAGCCTAAAAACTCCAAAGATGCCCTACTTGATGAAAATTGGTTTTTGGCTATGCAAGAGGAACTTAATTAGTTCAAAAGAAATGAGGTTTGGGACCTTGTCCCTTCTCTGCGAGGTCATCGAGTAATTGGTACCAAATGGGTGTTTAGGAACAAGATGGACGAAAACAGTATTATCACTCACAACAAGGCTCGTCTTGTTGCTCAAGGGTATAACCAAGTGGAATGTATTGACTATGAGGATACTTATGCTCTGGTTTCCCGCCTTGAGGCTATACATCTTTTGCTTTCATTTGCATGCTCACAGAACTTTAAGTTATATCAAATGGATGTTAAGAGTGCTTTCCTTAATGGATACATAAATAAAGAAGTGTATGTTTGTCAACCTCCTGGTTTTGAAAGCCATGAGAATCCTAACTATGTGTACAAGCTTAAACGTGATTTGTATGGCCTCAAACAAGCTCCTAGAGCTTGGTATGAACGTCTTAGCAAATTTTTATTAAACAAGGTTTTCAAGAGGAAAGGTTGATACTACTCTTTTCATTAAACGGGAAGGAAAATATTCAATTTTAGTTCAAGTGTACGTAGATGATATCATTTTTGGATCTACTAATATGAAATTGGTCAAAGAATTCTCAAGTTCAATGCGAGGTGAATTTGAGATTAGTATGACAGGGGAGCTAAATTACTTTCTCGGACTTCAAATTAGACAACTTGAGGAAGGCACCTTCATAAGTCAAACAAAATATTGTAATAAGCTTCTCAAGAGATTTGATATGAGGAATTCAAAATCTATTAATACACACATGCCTACCGCAACAAGTTTAGATCGAGATGAGAATGGTAAAGAGGTGGACATAAAAAGGTATAGAGGTATGATAGACTCTCTTCTTTACCTTACCGCATCTCGTCTGGATATCATGTTTAGTGTTTGTATGTGTGCTAGATTTAAATCTTGCCCTAAGGCACCACATTTAAAATCAGTTAAACGCGTTCTTAGATACCTTTGTGGTACTCCTAAGTTTGGACTTTGGTATGCTAAGTGTAGTGATTGTTCTTTGGTAGGTTATTTTGATTATGAATTTTCCGGTTGCAAAGTGGATAGGAAGAGCACTAGTGGCACATGTCATTTCTTCTCAAATTCTCTAGTAAGTTGGCATAGCAAAAAGTAAGTTTTCGTTGCTTTGTCAACTGAGGAGGCGGAATACGTTGCGGTCGGAAATTGTTGTGCCCAAATCTTGTGGCTCAAACAACAATTGCTTGACTTCAATGCCAATCTTAAAAATATTCCCATCTTATGTGACAACACTAGTGCAATAAACCTTACCAAAAATCCAATCTTACACTCAGACACTAAGCACATTGAAATCCATCATCCATTCCTTAGAGATCATGTAGAGAAAGGAGATGTGGTATTTGAGCATGTGGAAAGTTCAAATCAACTTGCCGATATTTTTACAAAACCACTTACCAAATAACCTTTCTTTCACATCCGTAGGGAACTTGACGTTCTTGATATTTCAAATCGTTCTTAATGCATGTCATGTGTTTATCATATATTATCATTTGAATTATTGTATCTTGTCACTAACAAATAGCCTTCTTGAGAAATATTAAATTAGTTTCCTTCATTACACTTCATAAGCGAGAGGTAATATTGTTCCTTTTCTATTTCACCCAAAAATTATGATTCATCTATGGTAAATTTTGATTCTCATCCTTGATATAAAGTATTTGTTGTGTTTTTGATCATATGTTTGGATGTTATTTATCTCTTTTGTAGGTCAATATGTCATAAAATTAGGGTATGTGACACTAGAAAGCATTTCAGCATGTTATATGAAGTATTTGAGTGAAATCCTTGAAAATTTTGATGTCAATATTGCTGGTATTCTCGGGTCCCAACAGGTCGACCCTTTGCGTCGACTCATGGACTCATTGCGTCGACCTATTGACATGCTTGTGTCGACTCAATTTAAATTTTGAAATGATTCGACTCATTCATAGTTTTAGGTCGACGCATTATTGTTTCACGCTGACCAACACGTGTTGGAAAACACATTTTTCAGTCTTTGTGGCTTCCCTAGGTCGGCGCAACCCATTTATTTGTGCCATAATATTGTTTTTAATGGATTTTAAGTTTCCTAATCATTTTATTATTCATTTCATTTCATACTATCATTTCATTTCATACTTCTTATTATTCTCAAGAATCATCAAACTTCTCTCTAGAACCCTAAAACTCCATTCTTATCATATCCTTTCAAGAACATTCTTCATGGCTTCAAGAGTTACTAGTAAGAGAATATTGAAGGGCTTTTCTTCTTAGTATACACTTCCGGTAAGTGTTTTGTCTCTTGTACCTTCTGATCTTAAAGAGATTTATGATAAGAGGTTCAAGAATAGAAAAGTTATCAACCAATATGTTTACTCCAACATAACTGCTTGTCAGATGCATGTCCCACATATTATTGAACTGATTGATTTTCAAGAAATTAATCCGTTTTTGGCTTGTGAAGTTGAGTATAATGAGGACATGGTTCGAATGTTTTATGCTGGTATGGTTGGTAAGTTTAAGGGGTTTGAATTTCATTTTAGAATGAGTGATAAAATGTATGTTGTGAATGCTCATATTTTGAAGGATTTGTTCAGAATTGATCCTGCATCTCCTGGTATTTTGATGAAGGATTCCGACCAGGTTGATGGGTATGAATTTTGTAGGGAATTGAATGGTATGATCAAAGATCCATTCATTGAAGCGGTTGTCAATACTGAATTGTTTTCGACTTCCACCACCATAGGAAAAGTTAATCCCATCGATCGCATTCTTCACTGGATTGTCTCCCACAACCTCCATCCCAAGAAAGGGAGTATTTCTCGGATTGATATTCCTGAAGTTCACCTCATCTATATTCTTCAGAACAAGGTAAAAGTGAACTGGCCTCATTACTTTTCTAGTCACATATTTGCTCTCAAGGAGAAGAAGGGAGTTGCTTTAGCTTATCCATCCCTTGTTCAAGCAATTATCAACAAAGCTAAAATTGTTGTTGAAGGTATTCCTTTTACTTCTATTTATGATAATAACCTCTTTTAACAAATGACTCTTAGCTTGATGGGTCACATGTGGGATCCTAAAGAGAAGCATTATCGGTATATCACTTGAGCCGGTTATGGCGATGATCATGATGATGAAGGTGACGCTGAAGGTGTTCAAAATCAAGATGAGGTTCGAAATTTTGTAATTGATCCAAATGTTGCACAAATGGATATTGATGAAGTACAGTTGGATAATGAAGATTGGCATCAAGTTTCTTCTGAAGATTCTGCTCCATATGAAAACCAAGGATTGGGTGAATGACAATGTACCAGGTGGACTTATAATGCAACATCATTTTCTCCTCCGTCTCCATCGCCTTCACCACCTCATAAAGACAACAATGCCAGTATCATGGAAATGCTTCAAAACATGCACTTGGAACAAGAAAGCTTTTATGAGGCTCAATCTGAAAGATATTCTGCATTGGAGCAGCAAATTGGAGAGCAAGACACTGCTTTTGCTTCCTATATGACCATTCAAGATGAGCGGTACACTACGTGCAACATCAACTTCATACTCAAAGTGAGAATTTTGATGCTTTTGCATCCAACTCTGTGGCACGACTAAATGAGATCAATGGTTCCCATATTGCGCTTGCAAACTCCTTCAACACACTCAACACAAATTTCATCCACTTCACCAACCAATATGAGCAAGATCATCAGCCAGATGTGTACCATCACCGTCATCCTTCACAACGGAGTCCACGAAATTGAGAGCTTTTCTCATTTCATTCCATAACATCTTCATATTCATATAATGCTTTTGTTTTGTTGTATTTTCTAAATGACAATGTTCTCGGTTATTTTCACCTTATATATATATATATATATATATATATATATATATATATATATATATATTGGCTCGATTAGCTTTATTTCCTTCTTGTTTATTTGTCTATTTTTTTTATTTCATCTCGTATTGTGTGTATGTTGATGATTGAATGCAATTTCAATGTATGCCTTTATATTTCTTTTTTCACTATTTATGTTTCACCTCTAATCCGTTTTTCTCTTTTTGATGTTGTCAAAGGGGGAGATGTGATAATGTAAAGAAATCTTCTTGTGTGGCATATATTCAGGGGGAGCTTGTTTTTGTATGCGATACTATTATGATCATAACAAATTTTGCCATCATCAAAAAGGGTGAGTTTATGAGAGTATTTGGTGTTTTAATGATGTAAAAATTAGGGTTTTTCAGGAAGGCATGATTGGATCACAAGATGTTGGCATCAAAGAAGTGGATTTTCGTTGTTTCAAAGAGAATGCATCGACTCATCATCTTGAACAGGTTGACTCATTCAGTTAAGAAAATTTGAGTCGACTCATTTGATGGTTTAGGTCGACTCAAATAAAGGCAAGAAATCTTTATAACTCACGGGTCCCAACAGGCTGACTGAGGGCATATTTTAGGTCAACTCAAAGATTTAAATAGGTCGACGCAAATTATGCTTCAGGTTGATGCATTCCTTGAAGTTAGGCTCCAATCACATAATTCTCTCTCTCTCTCTCTCTTACTTAATTTTAAGTCTTCCCATTATTTTTGCCTATTAGTATAAATAGCTGCAGATTTTATTTTGGAAAATAAACAAGAAAAGTGAAAGATATACACAAGTTCTTTCTTCATCTTCTCCTTCTTTAACATTCATCAACAACTATGCACAATAATTTATGTTGATCAAAGTGCAGGATTCAAGGTGCTAACGTTCAAACGGTGGGATTGCGATTTCAGTTTGGGTAGAGAGATTTGTGATTTTTTCATGAATAAACCTTGAGGGTTTGTCCTCCAAAATCATTGTGTTTTAGTGGTTTTGCATACATCATTCATTCGTAGATTCAGTCGAGTGAAGAGGTATTAAGATCAAGGTGATTGTTCAACCATATCACGATAACCGGAGGATTGTGAAGAACAATATGGGTTCACAAATATCGAATCAAAGCATCCGTGCTCGAAGTTTGGAGAATTATAGATTCTTGCAAGAAGGGAGCAATTAATCAGAGGTTTGTTTGACATGCATGAAGAACTCGATTCATCTAGAATCAAGGGCCAAAGAGAAACATAGCTACGACTATAAATATGATTAGTTTGTCGTTCCTATATTCTCTTTATATAAACATTGAAATTTTAATAAAAGGTCCCAATTCGGTTTTTGAATTGGGGGCAGAGGTACCCTTAGCGAGGACGGTAGGGGAACTGCTTAAACAAATTCTTGTGTCCTTCGCATATTTCATTCGGTAAATTTTCTGCACAAGTTGAAATAACTGAGTTTTGAAAAATTCGGTTTTACATAGTTTAGTGCACACCAAGTGTTTGTGAAATTGTTTCTATCATAATTACATAACAACCTTAGTGAAAATTCTGCACTAGACTATTTGATAAAGCACACTAAGTGTGGTGTGCACACCAAGTGTTCGATAAAATTCAAAACACATTATTTCTTGTTTGGTGTGCCTATTTATTCTTTCTATACATTGTTGGAAGTAGTTTAATCAATTTCTTCAAATTTAAGTGATTAATTTGCTTGATATTGATTAGTTAATTCATCTTCATTATCCCATTTGGTTTGATAACGCATATTCGATCATCAATGACTTAAAATAATTTAGATGTGATTTTTCCGGGGAACTTCCGCAAAATATTTTTCAATTAATTTTTGAAAAGTAAAATATTTTTAAAAGGGATCTATTCAACCCCCTACCCTTCTAGATCCACGCCATCGTCTAACATGGGGCTTGGGCGCCGTTGGTTTGGGGAACCTTACCCTACCCTGCTTAAATTTTGAATTGACACATTCGGCGAGGATGCTCTTGCGGGGAGCGGTTAACAACGTCTATTCAGAGAAGCGCCCAGCTGGTCCTTTTCCATCGCGGACCTCACGAGGCTTGTCGTCTTTTCGTCTCTCCCCGGTGTAGTGAGGAGCAACATAGTCATCATACTTGAGATTTTTGGTGTCGTCCTGGTTGTGATTGCTCCTAACATTGTGGGCGACTTGCTTTTCTTCGTATCTAATATATGCCTGTGTTTTATGCAGAAGCTCGTCTAGAGAGAGGGGAGGCTTGATCCCCACTGCCCTGTTGAGTTCGCTGCTGGGGAGGAGTCCCTTTTTTAGGAGGTACTTCTTCATATAGTCGATCATGTCTACCTTGATGGCCTCTTCGTTAAACTGCTCGATGTAAGAGCCCAACATTTCATTTTTTCCTCTAATGATGGCTTCAAGCGTTGCCCCTGCTTTAGGGTGGTGTTGAAAGGCTGTGAAATGCCTCGTAAATGCTGACCTCAAGCTTTTCTAGGAAGTGATGGATTCGGGGTCCAAGCTTTTGTACCATTCCATGGCTCCCTTTCTGAGTGTCGTTAAGAATAGCCTACATTTTGCATTTCCCATGATGTCATTGTGATAGTCTAGCATGACATTGATGTTGTCGACAGGATCATTGGGGTCAGTAGTCCCGTTGTATGTCGTAAGGTTGGGGGCTTCTTCATGCCCGCTTGGAGTTGGGTCTCCATGATGGCCCGAGAGTGGACAACGATGGTCATCCTCGTCACTCCTCAGGGGTGAGTAGTCATTGTTCCAGGGACTTTGGTCGCGGCGGGGAGACACCCTCGACTGGCTGTTGGACTGCTTAGGGCGTCATCTAGCTTTATTCTTCTTGGGATTTGGGGAGTGCCAACCCCGACGAGGAGGGGAACGCCCGCACTTTTTGGTGACTTCTGGATGGGTCCTCTCCAACTAAGGTCCGCACCCACACCCACAAGGAGAGGGTTTGCATGATCGAAGGGGCCTCTGTCGATAAGATGTGGTACGATACTCTGTCTCCAGTTCAATGATTCTCTCTTGATGTTGTAATAACATGAGGTTTGTCTGGTTGAGCGTGTTGGCCATGGCTTTGATCGTGGTATCTCCTTCGACCGGTATCAGAATGGGCTCGAAGGTGATTGTGAAGTGAGGTTGAGGAACGTCATTGACAACTGGGTCAGAGGATGGAGTGGCAGGTTGTCTATCCCTTGAGTTGGACTCATGGACGACATGGTGGTGGTCGTCGCCACCAGTGGTGTAGTCGACGAGGCCCTGGACGCGGTTGCCACCGTGTTCGCTAGTCATGCTGGTTGGTTGAGAGATGAGGTGAAGTTTTGGTCCTTTGTTGAAAAAGACGGGGAGAAATTTTTGTATTCACACATACAATGCCACTGATCTGACCTTATCATGAGGAGCCTTTCAGTGATGAATAGCCATGGTAGAGAAATGGATGGGGGTGTACCTGCAAGATACTCTGATGCCAAAGTGAGAATGAGCTATGGACTGCAAGTACAGAAAGTAGTAAAGAATAGAATACCTGAGCCTCTCGTGAAAGAGGGTATTTATAATGTGCCCCCAATGCTGGGCCAAGGTTCTTCCCATGGGCTAGATTAGTTAGGCCCAAGGAAGAACTGCCAAGGATTGCGTAGGAGAAGATAAAACCTAGTATGTGGTCTTGTCTTTGGTCCAACTGTTCCACGACATTATAAGATAATAACAGACAGTTTACAAAGTGGAGCACGTGGGGGAGACACTCTCCCTATATCCCTAGGTATTGGGCCTTGGGCCCGTGCCCGACGGATTGGACCTGTGCTCGACATGCACTGCGTTTGGCCCAATCCATAACAATATATATATATATATATATATATATATATATATATATATATATATATATATATATATATATATATATATATTCAAGAAAGCACAACAAAATATAGTTGAATTTTTTTATATATTATTCAACTACGAAACTTTGTTACAAGGTACTATCTTTTATACGAGTTTGAAATCATGACAACAAGTTAATGTTAATTCAATTAAATGGTCATTTAAGTTAATTAAATGAGAATTGACTAATACTAATTCTATCAAGGGATTTTCATTCAAAAAGGGTTCTACCGGATCTTTATCCAAGGGGTTATATCAAGAGATTTTTATCCAAAAGGGATTTCATCAAAAGGATTTCATTAAGAGATTTATCAGGGGTTTCATCTAGTGCTTCACCAAAGGGGTTTAACTGAATTTTTATCCAATGGGTTATATCAAAGGATATTTATCCATAAGGGATTTTCTCGGAATTTCTAGCTTCTAAAATATGGTATTTCTAGTTAATGTTAATTCAATTAAATGGACATTTAAGTTAATTAAATGAGAATTTACTAATACTAATTATATTACATTGCCAGTTAGCAATTAGTAAATAATAGATAATACACCCCTCACGTTCAAAATCATGATAACTAACTAATGTTAGTTCAATTAAATGGACATTTAAGCTAATTAAATGACATAATTGACTAATACTAATTATATTACATTGACAACTAGCAATTAGTAAATAATAGACCCTCAAGTTGGACTTGGTGAAATATGAATATCATAAAGTTGCAACATGGACCATATTGATTGAAAGGATGCATAATGTAGGGGTTTGGTGAATATGTCAGACTATTGAGAAGTCGATGACATATAAGTAGATGAATTAATTTTGAATTGATATTTTCTCGAATAGCATGACAATCCAGCTTGTATGCTTACTTCTTTCATGAAAAGTTGGAATGTGAGCTAAATATATAGTTGACCGGTTATCACAATAAACATACACTGATTTTGAAAAATTAACTTGCAAGTCATGAAACAAGTAATTCAACCATTGTAGTTCACATGTCAAATGTGCTAGAGCTCTATATCCTACCTCTTTTGAAGATCGAGTCATTGCATTTTGTTTCTTGGACTTATAAGAAATAAGAGAGGAACCCAAAAGTACAAACTAACCAGTTAGTGAACTTCAAGTATCAGGTCAGTAGAAGAACAAGTCTTTTGTAGGAGAAAGTTTGAGATATTTGAGAATTTTTTGAGTTGCTTGATAGTAAGGAACCGTTGGTCTTGATAAAAATTTGCTTAAATGTTGAACTGAATAAGAGAGGGCAGGCCTAGTCTTAGTTGGATACAAGAGTCTTCCTATTAGCCTCTGATAAGAATATGCATCAGTGAGAGGGGTCCCTTTGGTGGTTGTAAGTTTTGTAGAAGGATCAAAAGGAGTTGCAGCTTCCTTGGAACTAGGGGTGGCAAAACGAGCCCGGCCCGCGGGAAAAGCCCGTTTTACCCGTCATTTTTTGCGGGGCGAGCCTAAATATTGAGCCCGCGTATGTAAATATGCCCGCCCCGCCCCGCACCGCAAAAAAACGGGGCGGGCGCAGTGCGGGTGCGGGTAGCCCGCGGGTATGAGTTTTAAACACATAATATCAATTTATGGCCCATGATCATAAAATCCATAGTGCATCTTTTTTGGTTGTAGAGAATTTGGAGACTTTGATGTTAGATTAAACTTATTTTCTATCTTTTGTTGAAATTGTGGTGTTGAATTAGTGGTGTAAATCTTTAATTTTTGATGAATTTGTGTTGTTGAACTTATGTTGAATTTGTAATATTTAAGGTTTGTTAAATTTAATTATTGAATGTAGGATAATAATAGTATTTTATTTTTATTGGTAGTATTAGGATTTATGAGTTTTTTTTAATTATATCATGAGTGAATTTTATTTTATTTTTTCTTTTAAAATGAATAACGGGTATGCCCGCATGCCCGCATGCCCATCATTAAATGGGGCGGGCCTAGAAAATGAGCCCGCAACACTACCTTTGACCGCCCCGCCCCGCCCCGTTTTTTTGCGGACTTTTGCGGGGCGGGTCTCAACGGGGCGGGCATGCCCGTTTGCCACCCCTACTTGGAACCAACATAAATTTGACAGCCTATTGAGTATTTATATGTAAAATTAATGAGCATATATATATATATATGGATTTGATGGTGCATATCGATTTTGAGGTAAAAACTCATATATATATATATATATGGATTTGATGGTGCATATCGATTTTGAGGTAAAAACTCATCCGATTTAAAAATATATTTACTTAGTGTTTGTACTAGTGATGACAATGGGTATTATTTAGGTAGGTACTATATTACTCATCTCCATGCATCCAGTTTGAAAAATTCCTTAACTCGGACCCATAATCGTGTAGACACGTTGTTTATACCCTTATCAGGATCCTATGAGTACCTAAGTACTCTTACACGTATTTGCAATTCTAATAGAAATAAATCCATCAATTGAAAAATATCATATGTTATGCTGTTGAATTTAAAAATAAACAAACATTTATATTGAAGTGTGTAATAGTTTAATTGTGATGTATTTTTTAAAGAGATAGAAATACATTTTTAATACGATGACATTGATTAAAATATATAAATATGCATTGTACGAATATGGGGAGAGGTGGGTACTAAGGTACCCGTACCTACATCCAAACCAACTTTGTGGATTTTTACCTTACCTGTCGTGGGTATCCATTGTGTATGGGTACAATTTCATGTGATTTAATTTGAATCAAATTTGTACCCTCAAGTCATCTCAATTGCTTCAATTTTATGATTGATTAAAAATATTGACTTGATCTGATCCAATTTCGTGTAGTTTAATTTGAGTTGATTTTGTACTCTTAAGTTAGTTCAATTGATAGCTATGTATGGACACCTGATTTAGAGACGCAGATTTGAACCTACGACATTCCACTTGTTCACTTTTAAATAGTGAATTCTAGTCTCTATACTACTTTACAAAATAAAATTGAATCTATTACTGGATATTCAAATTACAAATTATATTTTTATTAAGATTATAAAAATACTAGATTAGATTTGGTCTAATACATAATACTCTTATATAATGTATTAAAATTAATATTATAAAATAAGAATTAAACATATAAAAAATTAAAAATAAATTTATTAAGCTAAACTAATAAATAGTATCATAAAATAAGGATTTTCAAATATAAAATTCCCACAACATATCATATAAATAAAAAATAAATAAGTATACAATTGTATACACGGGGTTCAGTTCAATTTAGATATTTGAAATCCAATATGAACCGAAAGATTTTGATAAATAAAAAAATATTTGATTTTTTTTACAGTTTTTGATTTTTTTTAGATCGGTTTACAATTTTTATTTGAATCGATTTGAATTTGAATACCTTATCAATAGATTTCTGCATCCATTAGTAATTATCAAAGGATGCATAATGTATGTGTTTGGTGAATATGTCGGACAATTGAGAAGTCAATGACACAAAAGTAGATGAATTAATTTTGAATTGATCTTTTCTCGAATAACATGACAATCCAGCTCGATATGCTTACTTCTTTCATGAAAAGTCAGATTGCGAGCTAAATATATAGTTGATCGGTTATCACAATAAACATACGTTGGTTTTGAAAAATTAACTTGCAAGTCATGAAACAAATAATTTAACCATTGTAGTTCACACTTCAAGTGAGCTAGAGCTCTATATCCAACCTCTGTTGAAGATCGGGACATTGTACTTTGTTTCTTAGACTTACAAGAAATAAGAGAGGAACCAAAAAGTACATAATAACCAGTTACTGACCTTCGAGTATCAGGGCAGCAGGCCAAATCCAAATCCGCAAAGCCATGTAACTTGAGTTCACTAGAGACAAAGAAGAATAGTCCTTTTGCAGGAGCAGATTTGAGATATTTGATATTTATTTGAGTTGCTTGATAGTGAGGAACTGTTGGTCTTGATAAAAATTGACTTAAATGTTGAACTGAATAAGAGATGTCAGACATAGTATTAGTTAGATAAGAAGAAGCATCATATAAGAAGAAGCATCAGTGAGAGGGGTTCATTCGCTGGCTATAAGTTTTGTAGAAGGATCAAAAGGAGTTGCAGCTGGCTTGGAACAAAGTGTTCATACATCTTCTAGCAATTCCAAAGTATATTTTCTTTGGTTGAGTAAAATTCTAGATTTTGATCTAGCTATTTCAAGACCCAAAAAGAATCTCAACTGACTAAGGCCTTTTATGCATATTTTTTTTATCCAAAGTGGTCTTAACATATTGGATTTCAAAAAAGCAATTGTCGGACAAGACTATGTCTTCAACATAGACAAGTAATGCAGTAAATGAAGCACCAGAAACTTTCAAAAATAGAGAATACTCTGTCAATGATTGAATATAACCGAAAGAAAACATTGTTGTAAACAACTTAGAGTACCATTGTTTGATGGCTTGTTTTAGGCCATAGAAAGACTTGTTTAACTTGCAAACTTGAGAGGAATGAGTGTTGGGTGAACCAGGATGTAAGACCATGTACACCTCCTCATGAAGGTCACCATGCAAGAATGCATTATTGTCATCTAATTTTTCAAGATGCCAACCCTTGATAGCAGCTAAGGAAAGAAGAAATCAAAATGTTGTTAGCTTTGCAACAAGGGAAATGTGTCAAAATAGTTTACACATTCCATTTTAGTGTAGCCTTGATAAACTAACCTAGCCTTATACCTTTCAATTGATCCATTATCATGATACTTTACCTTGTGAATCCACTTGTAACCAATGTGAACTTTACCTGGAGGAAGAGAAACCACACTTCAAGTATTATTCTTTGCAAGAACATGTAATTCAGTAGTTATGGCTTCCCTCCAACATTATAATTTGTTTACTTGAGTAAATGTTTTGGGTTTAGCTATGAAAGAATAATGCAACAAAATATATGTGTAGTTGGGTGAACAATTATCATATGAAATGAAATAAGAAATGAGGTATGAAGAAATGCCTGAAGATACATTGGAGAAGCTATTGGATGGAAGATTGTTACAATGATAATTAGCAAGGTAACTGAGAGGTCTACTTATTCTAGTAGATTTTCTAACCGCGGGTTCAGAAGTAGAACTAGGAATAGGAATTTCATGTTGAACTTCAGGGGTAGAAACTAGCGGAGAAGGAGGTGCAAATGGAAGTTGAAACTCAGGTGTAATGTTAGGATAATGGGGAAATGTTTTATAGGATCACTAAGATCAATAGGTGAAGGGATATGACGGTGGTAGCTGGTATAATTATTGGAGTGAAGGGTAAATTATTATCATAAAAAATAAATTTCTAGAGGCAAACAATTTATTAGAATTAAGATCATATCAGATTGGTCCCTTGATCCAATCTTTAAAGCCAAGAAATAATTCCAAGAATTTTGTGCAATGGGCTTGCAAAGTAGTGGCATAAAACAAACAGCCAAAAATCTTTAAGTGAATAATAGAAGGTGGTTCCTTATAAAGTAACTAAAAGGGAGACTTAGATTTCAGCAAAGGTGGGGGAATGCGGTTAATGATATGAACAATATGTTGGATAGTAAAATTCCACATAGTAATGGGAACATGAGATTGAAAATCCAATAATCTAGAAATATTTAAAATACATTGATACTTTCTTTCAACCATCCCTATTTTGTTGGGGTGTTTCTACACAAGTTTTATGATGGAGAATGTCTTTTGATGAAAGAAAAGAAGTCATAGCAGTAAATTTATTACCATTATCAGATCTAAGGCATTTCAAAGTAGTATGAAATTGATTTTCAACATAAGCAATGAAATGCTTCAAATTTTTTTTAGTTTTATCTTTTTTTTTAAGAAATATTACCCAAGTGAATCTGGAAAAATCATCAACAAGAGTAAGAAAATTCTTGTGTCCTAGAAAAGAAGGGGTTGAATAAGGTCCTCATAACTCCGCATGTAACAAGTCAAAAGGAGCTAAGATTTTACTGAACTACGAGGAAAAGGAAATTTATTTTATTTAGCATAACGACAACCATCATATGGTGGAGCATTTTTAATGCAAGAAATGAAATGAAATGAAATTGTTTAGAAATGATTGACAGTCGTGAACTAGAAACATGGTCTAATCTCATGTACCATACATCAAAACAATTAGTAAAAACAGAATTACAAAAATTTAATTGGTTAATAAAGGACCAGTTGCAATCACATACAATCCCCCAACAAGATTAGTTGTACCAATCGTCTTCTTGGAAGTGTTCTGCAAAATGTGACACACACAATCAGTAAATTAAAGACAACTATTAATGGTGTTGTGGCTAAAAAATTAGAAAGTTGCCATTATTCTTTATTTGTTTCTAAGGAACAGAGAAATAATGATAAAACATAATTTTAATGGATGAAACACCAAGGTCTGTGAGTCGGTTAAGTGAGAGAAAGGTACTACGCACCCCTCACCTCATTGTACTCAATGAGATCATTCACTAATTCTAGGGTTATTAGGTTTTCCTAAGGATGTTTGTTTATATTATTTATTATTTCTTAATTTATTTATCTACAAGGAATTATTTTATTATTAAGGATGTTTGCTTATATTATTTATTATTTCTTAATTTATTTTGTTATTGCACTCGCTAGAGTGTTATAACTTCATGCCTATGTACCCTCATAATATGAAGGATCAAATTATCGTAGTTCGTCTAGAAAATACTTGTGTGTTTGTTGATTTTAGTTTTGAAAGTTCTCTACACATCGAGGGTGGAGAAAAACTTTATTTGAAAGAAAGAAAACGTCTTAATGCACAGGGGCAAAGAACATTAGGTTTGAATACGTTGGATTTGATTATAGATTAATTATGTTGTAAAAATAATATAGTTAGTTTGATTTAGAAAATAAAGTTGTGATTATATATACTTAATTATTATTTTTGTTATTTTGAATATTGAATTGTAATGAAATAAATTTTTTTTTTATGATTATAGAGATAAATTATATTTAGAGAAGGAAACAATTTTGATTCTTATGGCATTTATAGATAAAAATATAAATATTTCAGTGTAAAGTAAAATAAAATATGAGTTTAATATTTTATTGAATTTTAAGGGGATAAGATATATATATTTTTTAACCTCTTGTATTTTATAAATTTTATACATGAACTAAGACATTTTGTATTTTTAACTTGAATAAAAAGAAAAGAAGATTGGTTGGCATTTTAATAGGATATATAAAAAAGAAGGAACACTTTTGGAATTAAATGAAGAGGAAGATACATTATGGTTTTTATCTCTATTCAAAATAATCAAATGAAATGAAATCTATAATTAACCTAAATTAAATTAATTAAGTTAAACTAATTAAATCAAGAATAGGATTATTTCGATTTAAAAAAATTTACTGTATGAATTTTTTTGATTAGGATTTGTTTAGAAATTTGACTTCCTGGCATTAAATGAGTTGTTAGAAAAACAATAAAATTGATTTTTACAAATTGTTTCATGATATTTAGAAAAAATGTTGATATATGATTTTAGTTTGAAACAAGTTACTGGTTTTGATATGATTTTTGTGTTTTAAACAAACAACTTTACTAGATATTACACTAAAATAAATTTTTTATTTCTGATTAGTTTAAAAATTTGATTTATAATCTTAGGTAAATTTGATTTGAAATTGGTTATGTGAATTAAAAAGTACCAGGTGATTTTTTTAGTTTTTCTTTAGTTTCTAATAATATGATAATAATTAAAAATTGAGTATTTAAAAAAATCTAAATGGTATAAACAAGAAGAACTAAATGAATTATATATTAAAACAAACAAATAAATAAAGACAACGAATAACACAATCATACAAAATCAAAATTCATAAAAATCAAATACGAAAATGAAGTGTCATAACCAATTTAAATTGCTTCATATTTTCTTTCTTTCTCCTTCCTTTGTATTTTTCTCCCTTCTCATTCGATGCAAGATTCATTTTTCTTTTTTGCTTGAATGGATGTTGAAGGTTTATGGTTTAGTTGTTGTTCTTCAGTGCGAAGAGCAACAACTTTTAGATATTGAATTTTCTAAATTGTGGATAAAAAAAAGTGTAAAAATTTTTTTTTGTATTATTTATAGATGAAAATTAGGTCAAAAATTTTGAATGAGATTTGTCTACTTTGGGAATTGATTTCATTTAACCTGATTTTATCTATTTCTTAAAGGTGTGGATGGATTCATGGTCTTTGTGAATGAATTGAATAGAAATAAAATTTGATAATAATAATAATAATAATAATAATAATAATAATAATAATAATAAATAATGAAAATAAATGTAATAAAGGTAATAATCATAAGACTGTGATTTTTTATATTAATTTTCCTTGATTTTTAGCCTAAATTACATGAAAAATCAATATTATAATAATTATAAAAAAAATTAATAAAAAATACGAAAATAGTAAACAAAAAATAAAAAATAGTAATTTAAATAATAAAATAATGTAAAAGATGGTAAAGAAAAACATAAAAAAAGGAGAGAAAACTCTAAAAATGAGGAAAATGAGATTCAAACTTAAGACCACCCCCTTCTAACTCCTTGCACATGTTATTCTACCGATTGTGGCATTTCATTCATTTGAAATAAAGTGGCACTAGAAAGCATATGAAGGACGGACAAAATTTGGAGTACGACAGTTGTCCCTATTTAATTAGTTTCACACCGAAATAATGATGACAATGTCTATTCATCTTCTCGGTGAAGAAATAATTAAATATATAGAGGAACCCTAATTTTGACAACGTAGTTAGTATATTCTGGGGATGATCAAGGAATGAACAATCATTTATACTCTGTTGGTATCAAAACCAACCTTTAATGGAACGCTGATGATACTTTGTTGATGAGTTTCAACCCATCAGGGGCTTGCATATGATTTTCATGATCATCTGATCATTTTACCGATATCGGGAAGGATTCTAACGATCCTCCGGTCATTGCAATTCCTATGATCATTAGATCATTTGGAATCTTGGTAGGAATCAGACAATCCTTTGGTTGTTACAATTCCTATGATTATTCGATCATTTGGAATCTTGGTATGACTCTGACGATCCTCCGACTGTTGTAATTCCTATGATCATCCGATCATTTGGAATCTTGGTATGACTCTAGTGGTCCCTTATCACTCTTCATGGGACTCAGGTAGGACTCCAATGATCCCCGATCACTCTTTATGGGACTTGAGTAAGACTCTAGTGATCCCCGATCACTCTTTGTGGGACTCGGGTAGGACTCTAGTGATACCCCATAACTCTTCATGAGACTGAGGTAGGACTTTAGTGATCCTCAATTACTCTTTAAAGGACTCGGGTAGGACTCTAGTGATCCCTGGCCACTCTTCATGTGAGTCAGGTTGGACTCTAGTGATCCCCTATCACTTTTAATGGGATTCCGATAGGACTCTAGTGATCCTTGATCACTCTCAATGGGACTCTGATAGGACTTTAGTGATCCCCAATCACTCTTCATGGGACTCAGCTAGGACTCTAGTGATCCCTATCACTCTTTATGGGACTCGGGTAGGACTCTAACCATATTTGATGGTACTTGTATATGATTCTTGTGGCACTCAAATGAAGCTCATAAAATTTGATATGTTTGAACTCAATATATCTGATGGGACTCAAATCGTTCTTGATAGGGCTCAAACCTAGCGAGGGATAAAACTTATGCCAAGTCATATCCTAGGTGAGGGATGGGCTGGTAAGCTAGGCATAAGAGTGGTGAAAACCTACTCACTAATTGATAATGATCATTTGGGATGACCGATTTACTGGATATGTTCTTTTTTGGAAGACTCTCGGTGAGTGAGCTTGCTGGGGAGATGCTTTGTTGAAAGACGCTTGTGGAAAGGTTACTAATGGGGGAAGGATAATAAGTATCTCGACTCGGAGAATTGTACTGGTGTAACTGAGGATTGGACTTCTAAGAGCGGTCACAAATCATATGTTACATTATGTATGCATGTTCATGTGGATTCATGTTTTGAATTGATGTATGTGTTTATGCATGATGCATTATTTGGGTTGATGCCTCTTTTGTGATATGTGCATGAAATATGTGCAATCATGGAAACCTGTGTATTTTGTAACCTCAAGAATCTCATCAGTGCTTAAACCATTACATCCATCATCATTATCTATTAAAATTCTCTTGCATACTAAATGCATTTGTTGAATTAATTGGATTTAGGAATGAAGATCATCAAGAAGAAGGGTGGGTCTTAGTAAAAATTTGAGCCTTATAATCATTTTTTTCATAAATTGTGAACCAGGCCATGTTACAACCTTTAAAAATCTTAATTGAAGCTAAGTTCACTATTAAAGCATACTCAAGAAAATTTGTGTTAAACTGACTTCGAATATTTGTTGAACCATTGATAGCCATATTGTTTTTTTTACTCCTTCATTCGTGCCAATCTCATGGCCAAATATCATCCATCTACATACCACACTTGTTTTCCATAACAATTTTCGATTTCAAAAACTTTCATGTGCGTCACATTAGAATTACTTCTCAGAAAAGGGAACAATTTTGCTTGCAAATTAATATTTAGCATCAAAGAAATTTCAGCAATGGTATGATCAAAGAGAAACCATTTTAAGACACTCCTAACTAGGGAAAAGGCACCTAAGAGGTTCTACCAATCATGGGCAAATCCTAAAGATCATAGGGGCACATCATCTGAAGATCCTATTGACCAGGGGGTAAATCATTCCAAGAATTGGTCAACCTAGGTTCACAGCTCCGAGCACCAAATAATCTAGAGAAAATCTTTCCAAGACTCAAATGTTAGGGCAGTCCATGTCAAGTTCATATCACGGTACGATAGGACCCAAGTTTCTTCTCATGACACTCCTTTAGACCCTAATTATCTGGAGAAAACCTTTCAAGACTCAAATATTGGGGCAACCCATATCAAGATCATATCACAGCATGTTAATATCTAGGTTCCTTTTTAAGAAACACCTATGGATTCTAATTGTCATGGGTAGGCCTTTCAAGATTCAAATATTGTGGCAAAGCATTGCGAGACTCGATCAAAAGAAATCGATTCAAAAATGGTTTAGTGGGGGCAAATCATTACAAGAGCCGACTAATCAAGGAAAAATCTCTTTGAGTCTCATCCCAGGGAAGGCCGCCTCAAAAACACGACGTGTCAATCATTCCAAGAGTCAATTAATAAAGGGTATAGTGTTTCAAAGATCAAAATAGTGGGGACGGCCATCTCAAATTCATATCATAGCCAAACTACTTCAAAACTCATGATGAGTCTCTTTGAAGACTCAATACACTGGGGCTAGACATGCCATAGAGGGGCAAGTTATACAAAGAAGTGGCACTGAGAAAAATAAGCATGCCCCAATATTAGTGGTTCTCTGGTGCGATTTTATTTTTTCCTTATTTCTCTCACTGATGGCTTTTGGTATAATCATATTAAGTTAATTGCGTTTAATCCTAACTTTTTTCACATCTATAAGGAATACTCTATCTTTGCATGTTAGCACTTTTTGGATGAAATTGTTTAACGTCTCAGATAAATCATGATGTCTTTAAAGTCTTAATCAACCAACCTTTTTTATTTTCCATCTTTTATGATACCATTTATTTATTTAGGCATATCATCAAATAAATTCAATGGTCACTATTTCATCATTGTCCTGCAACCTATGGCTTTTGATGGATTTAAATTTGATGTGCCTAAAGGAACCCTGCATCCAGTTGTACATATTGATCATAGAGAAACTATCTCGCTTAGCATCCAAGTATTACTCTTAAAATCTATGTTGCGACATATTAAGAACATTTATCCCAGAATAACACTATAACAAGTCATGATAACTACATACACACCACAACATTTTACCAACGACAACAATTTGAATAACAACAATCATTAGAGGGAAATTAAGTACAACTATTTAGCAGAATATGTAAGATCACTTATCTTTTAATGGAGGCGACATCGACATTGTATCTATCATGTAGTTATGTGTTGCAATAAGAACCTTCAAATGTCTTTTTTTCTTTCATAATCATTCCTGACGACGTTGGTATACATTGCTTCAGTTTGAAATTTAGAACCACATCGCTTTTCTGCATGGATTTCACCCAAATTGGTTGAAATTACAATGGATCAACTTTGTCATCCGATTGAATCAACGGCAGCTTCGAGGTACTTGCAAGATAGGAACATGAAACAACGAGATTCTTGCTCTTGATGAACTAAACCTTCAAGTGATTTTTCTACAATGAGGTCGGCCAATCGGAGAATTGTAACTTGAATGTTTTGAACGTGACTTTGATCCGATCCTATTGACTTATTTCATAGTTTTGATAAAAATTTATGGGTGGTGACTCTTGAGTATGGTTATGAGATTCTAAAATATGGTTTATGGCGGTAATGAATTGCAAGCCGGTCACCATAGTTCAACCACCGTTGGATGGCTTAGGCTGTGTTTAGATATGATGAAATGAATGAAGCGGAATGGAGCGTAGCGGAATAGGATAGAGTGGAATGAAGCGAAGTGGAACGAAGATACCATTCCTTTGTTTAGAAATTTTAAGACAATACAAGGAAAGTTGTTCATTCCGCCCAAATCGGAGGGTAAGGAAAATGGTTGTAAGTGATGGAATGGAATCCATACTACTCTATTCCACTCCGCTCCATCTAATTTTAAATGAACCAAAAAATGGATTCTCATTCCATTCCATCACATTTTGCTCTGCTCCATTTGATTCCATCAATCCAAACAAAGCCTTAGTTTTATTATATTTATGAAATACAATCTGGAAAGGGATATGGATACATAGTGTGCATCTTTCTGTTACGGTTGTAGTGTGTCCCAAGAAAGTTTTATCAGGGTCCTACGGTGAGTGTCAAATGTTCTTGCTAAAAACCTTAAAAGGTTGAATTCCTTGTTATTAGTTAGGGAGAACCATAAATGATTGGTTGGTGTGTATATAATCGATATAGGGGAGGATTCATGGCCACCATTGTTGGCAAACCAAGGTTTATGTATATTTTATTCTTTCTATGTTATTCCTCGTCTTTCTCCTCTTCTTGATCTCCACAAACCTTTTTATATTGTAAATCCTTCCTCCACTTGAACAGTCGTGATCAATAGGCTTTATGGCCATAATCCATGTAACTGCTCATTAGTGTTTGTCATATTAGGCTTTATGGCCATATATGATCTCCCATTAGTATTAGTCATAATGAGTAAATGTCCTTTGGTCAACCTTGTAATGTATGCCTCTTTGTAGATCCATCATTTATCTATTTATCTGGTAAATGTAGAAAATACAAAGAGAATAGCGAAACTAAACTGGTAACTCTCGCGGTGTCAAAATGATAATCACAAATCCAGCTTCGGATCGTCGAGATGCACCTTCTAATGTTATTTTTGAGCTTCTATATACAAAATAATGGTGGTGATGGAGTTGGGAGCAAAAAAAATACCAAAACCATACCTAAAAATGTTGTAAAACTGAATATATGTGCAAAATTGAAATCTCGTCGTCGCCCAGTGACCTAGGGCTCGCCCAACGACCATGGCAGCCTTTTCTACTACCTATACAGTTCTTTTCCATGCCTTTGGGTCGCCTTTGGCTCTCCCGATGAGCTCTCTTTCCACTCGTCTAGCGAGCATGACATATATGAGAAAAATAAGCTCATGTTTCGACCATAACATGAGAACCGTAACTCCAATTTATGCAGGGTCAGAAGCATTGAACACCTACAAAAATGAGATAAAAAAAAATAAAACTCAATGATATTTACATGATAATGAAACATATACACTATAACATAAATTATACCAAATATACACTAAAGTTGAGGTTTATTGATGAAAAGCAAATGAATTAAGTCGATGAGTGCTAATTATTCACACTCAAATTCATAACAATTTAGCACTCATCAGTTATAGTGTATTTGAATGTTATAATGAGAGTTGGGATGATGTATGAGGGATAGGAAATGAGAAAGATGAAGTTAACATGAGAAAGCTAGGAATTTTTGGGATGTTTTCTGATGTTGATCGATAGACATCATGTGTCAATAGATTGCATGAGTGTAAAACTATAAAATTTTGAAATTTTGAACTATGTCAATCGATTAATTCCCTATATCAAATGATTGCTCTCAACTAAAATGTGAAAATTGGAAAGGAAGATATAATTAGGATTAATGTCAATCGATTGCACTCAAATGTCAATTGATTGATGCTAGTTGATTTTTGAATAATTGTTTAATTGAAACATAGTATGTTGTCCAATCGTTTTTGTTAGAACAAGAGTTTGATTCTAATTTCTTTAATAGTTTTGATGATAACAAATACTCTATTATTATAAAGAACAAATATGCTCCTTAATAATTTGTTTTTATGTGTAGAGAAGTTCTAACACAAAAGCAAAAGAACTTGGATAAAATATGTGCTGAGAAGATTTGAACAAATTGAAATATACAGAGAAGTTATGTTTGGAAGATCTGAGCTAAGAAGATCTGTTTGGAAGATTTGAACCAACGAAATTCAAGTATCGTGCTCTCAGCACCAAAGCTGTAAGATTCAAAGACTCTTATGATTCACAACTTCAAATCATAATATGATGCGTTACTTTTCAATTAATGAGAATCAAGGAGTAACAGCTAGTACCAGACAAGATCTGTATTTTTGGAAAGTGCATTAACAACTTTTATCAACCTCCAAAAATAGCTTCTTATGTCTCCAACGGATCTAAAAGGCTTCACATATATAAAGGAGTTCATGAAAGGATGATACACACAATTGCGCGCATATAAAACAAATTTTCAACATGTTATCATTTTGCTTTTATTTTGTGTAAACATCACAGTTGTGATGTAGCTTACTAGAAGCACTAGTATACACATATTTTTTATTGTTATTCTTATAATTCCTTGAGTGACTAGGGCTTAGTCAGTAGACTCAAGAAGACATTGATAGTTGGTCTTTGTGTTGTAAAAAATTTGATTAGTGGATTAAGACCTCGTTTGAGAGAGAGGCAAAATCACCTTGGCAGGTGGACTAGAGTAGTTTTAGTTCAAGCGAACCAGGATAACCAAATGTGTCAAATTGTTTTAAATTTCGAAAACCCCAATTCAAACCCCCTTTCTTGTGTTTTTATTTTCTTAAAGTGGCATCAGCGCGCCTAGTTCTGGGTGCTAACACTTAACCGTGTCATAAAAATATCCTACAAGAAAAACACTATGGTGGAACCAGCTGAGAACAACAATGACAACAAAAATGACAAAATCAATGGCAAACCCCCAGTGTTCGATGGTAGAAATTTTGATTACTGGAAAGACGTAGTTAAAAGTTTCTTTCTAGCTCATGACAGTGATCTCTGGGATATGGTGCCTGATGGTTACACTCATCCCGTTGGAGAAAACTGTTAGAAGATTGAAAGAAGAAGTATGACAGATCAACAAAAGAAAGATTTCAAAAATCATCACAAGGCTAGAAAGATTCTCTTAAGCGTTATCTCGCACACAAAATATGAGAAGATCATAAACATAGAATCTGCCAAACACATGTTTGATTCTCTGAGAATGACGCATGAAGGCAACACTCAAGTCAAAGAGACTAAAGATCTTGCACTCATCCAGAAGTATAAAGCCTTTAAATTGGGATAAGATGTAACAATTGAGAAAATGGTCTCAAGGTTTCAAATTTTGGTTGCTGGATTACAAGTTCTAGATAAAGGATACTCAACAGCAGATCATGTGAAGAAGATCATCAGAAGCTTACCAAAGGCATGAAGACCCATGGTCATAGCCCTAAAGCTCTCCAAAAATATGAACGAAATATCTCTTGAAGAACTGATCAACTCACTGAGAAGTCACGAGATAGAACTATAAGAAGATGAACCCCAGAACAAAGGTAAGTATATTGCTCTTAAATCTAATAAATATGAAACTAAAGCTTTTCAGGAAGAAGAAGAAAGCTCTGGTGGCTCCTCAGAAGAAGATGAACTATCACTCCTCTCTAGAAGGGTTCAACAACTATAGAAGAATACAAAAGAAATTCAGAAATCCTAGAAAATCAAACAGTTATTCTGAGTCATCCTCTGGCTGTAAAAAGTCAAGAAGCAAAGAGGTAGTATGTTATGAATGCAAGGAGCCTGGACACTAAAAAAGTGATTGTCCTAAACTGCAGAGAGAAAATCCAAAGAAGAAATTTAACAAAGACAAGAAGAAAAGTCTTATGGCTACTTGGGATGACTCAGAATCTTCTGAAGCAGAATCTGAATCAGAAAATGAACATGCCAATATCGCTTTAATGACCAACATATTAGATGACACCAACTCATCAAAGTCAGGATCGGACTCAGAAGTAGAAAAGGTATTCTCTAAATTTTCTAGATCTCAATTAGAAGATAGTCTATCATAAATTCTTGAAAAATATCGGCAACTTCAACTCAAATACAAGAAACTGAAACATGGTTGGTATATGAGTCTGAAGAGACTAGGAAACTAAAAGCAGAAACTTCTGAGCTAAGAGAAACCATCTCAAAACTTAAGAAGTCCTTTGAATTACAAAAAAGTTTAGAAAGAATATGACTCAAAAGTTTCAACTAGTTCTGATAGCATCATAAAATATTATGATTATTGATCGTACCTGGAGATCAGGATCCAATGTGGTTGACATTGAGCGTGGTTGAAGCACGGTTGATGGAGAGAGAAGGGGGGTTGTACCTGCAAGGCACTCTGATGCTAATGTAAGAAACCGAGCAAAGAGTGAGCAAGTACGAGATTTTAGAGTGAGAGTTGAATATCTGACCCTCTCATATGAGAGAGTTTATAAAATACCCCCAGCACATAGTTATTGGTCCCTATTATTGGGCCTGGATCGTGGATCCCCCAATAATCGGTAACTTCCAGAAACTAGTTGTTGGAGTGATGCTTGGACTGCTCGGACGAGACCCTAGTCGGATGACGTT
This sequence comes from Lathyrus aphaca, assembly GCA_963966055.1. Classification (NCBI taxonomy): domain Eukaryota; kingdom Viridiplantae; phylum Streptophyta; class Magnoliopsida; order Fabales; family Fabaceae; genus Lathyrus; species Lathyrus aphaca. The sequence continues at coordinate 250,092,293 of OZ014520.1, read as the reverse complement.
AATACCGAGCGAAGGGCTTGTCGAGCAAGTGTTCCTCGGATGATCCTGGGGGATTCGACCCTTGTTGGGTCCAAATCATGATCGGTGGCGCTGGTGGCTAGTCGGAAGGAACTTTCTGGGCGGACTGAGGATGTATTGGGTGCCAAAGAGTTATTAGGCCGTCTGGGGCCAGAAGATGGATTGGGCCCGAGTCTGAAAATTGGGCCAGTCCGGAACAGGAGCCCCCTAAGTTGTTGCTTCTGGTCGAAGAAGTGATGACTTAAGGGCGGCTAGCTACTCAGAATTGTCTTCAATGTTTATAAAATACTACTTCGCTCGATGAAACGGTCTTCCCTGGGGGAGCAAGAGAGCTTGGTAGTCGGGAAATACATTGGGTGGTCGGTGCCGAGGAAGAGGAAACAAAGAGGTGACGTGTTTTGGAATTTTTGCTAATTTAATGCCTCTGGAGGCTAGTCTAAGGGCTAGCGTATAGGCCATGATTTCCTAGGGATAGGGGTCATGCCTAAACACACGTGTTCCCAATCCTATAAATAGGGGAAGCCTCTTCATTTTCACACTTTTCTGCTTCTGCTTCCTTGCTCGGCGTCGCTTCTCTTCTCCGGCTGCCACTTGCAACTGTCGACCACCGCGAACCTACTTCCGACCACCGTGCGACTTTCTCTCAAAACCATTTTAATCATGTCTCAAGCACCTGGTAAGCATTTTTATCCGTTTATGTCTTAATTTTTTCTATGAGTAGACATGCATGTGGTTAGGTTTTGGTTTTAGGAGGTAGATTAGGGTAGTCTAGATAATCCCTTAGGCTGTTGTGGTGACAAACTGTTTTTTGGTGGCGAATCTCCCTCCCATGGTTTCCCACGAGTACCTTGGTTGTGACTGTGGCGCTGCTCGCACCAAAACCTTAACCTGCGTCGAGCGGTGGCTTTGGTTGAAGTTCAACCGGAGTCCTGGGTTCGGTGACAGTAGCAACCATTTGGTCGTTGCGAGGTCCCTTCCTAGTCATGCTTTTTATTGGGCATGGTCGACCGTTTTAGGTTATTAGACCCCTTAAGGGCTTTGGCCAGGGACCTCGTCTCCTGACCGTCGCACGCCCTTTCACTTGATAGGTAGTGGAAGGGAGGATTTGATGCCTTGATCGAATTCACTGACGCCTTTCCTCTACTTTTCAGGTGAAGGAGTGCTTGTCGACTCGTACAACATCTCGTCCGAGGAAGATACACGAGAGGATTCTGGTTCCTCTGCTACTGTCCCGAGCGATTCTAATAGTTCCTCCGAGGAATCTGAAGCTACCAAGGTGGATGATACGGCCACAACTTCCGGGGGAGCGGCAAGCGCTCAGGATGTTTTCGATGAAGAAGAAAAGGTCCCGGCGCCCGAAGAGTGGGTAATGGAGAACCTGCTGGACAAGGTTTCAAGTTACACTCGACCGTGGACAGAACCGTTGCCCGAGGTGGGGGACCCCGTGCAATGGGTCGTGACGTGCCCGGGTGACAATGACAGGATATACTCCGATTTCGGAGGGACAAAGTTCTCAATGTATGACTACGTCTTTACAACCTTGGAGGTTAGACTGTCGTTCAACGACCTAACCTGCTCGGTGTTAGGCCATTTAGGGGTGGCGCCCTCGCAGCTGCATCCCAATTCTTATGCTTTCATGAGGGCGTTCGAATTGACGTGCATGCACCTTGGTGCTGGGGCTACTCTCCCTCTCTTCTTTCGGCTTTTCTCTTTACAACGCCAGGTTGGGAGAGGAGGTGATTGGAAGGGCCTTATCTCGTTCAAGTAGCAGGCCAAGATCTTCAAAGCACATTCGGAATCCATCTGATTATTCAAGGATGACTATTTCCTAGTTGAACCGGCAACCACAGAGGTAACCAGGTCGATCAGCTTCCTCGAGACTGATATTGATGCAAATGGGGTGCCCAAGCTTGACGCCCAAGGGAGGAAAATCCCTCGACGAATTTGGATGTTCCCTTTCTCATGGGGTTATTTTCACTACGACACGCCGGTGAGTGAGTTCGTCCAATTTGGGGACAGGCTGAATGAAGACGACGGGGCCAACTTTGAGGAGTTCCGCAAACTGGTGGCATCCTTCACGCCTATCCTGATGCTCGACGGAGAGGGTAAAAAGATGCTCGATGCTGACGGGGGGAGGCCGTGGAGTGTCCCCTGATCGACGTAACGACGCTCCTTGCTTGTAAAAATAGGAAGGAAGTGTCCTAATATTTTGGTATTCGTAGTCGTATCTAATTTTACTTTTGTCTTATGATTTGTGTGTTTGCAATGCTCGGTACTGACTTTCTTTCCTTTCGTCTTTTGTAGCTTTTATGACCAAACCTCTAGACAAGATCCAGGAAAAGCTAAGGAAGAACAATATAAGGAAAATCAAGACGATCCAAACCTGGCTAACGGGTAATGCTATGAGCGGCTCAGGCTCGGGCCCAAATGCTCAGGGCTCTCCGGGCGTGATCTCGTCCCCCAGATTGAAGAGGAAAAAAGGCGGCACAACCTTCATGGACTTGACCACCAACGCATCGACCAAACCCAAATTCTTCATGCCTCCCTGCTTTGTGAAGCGTAATTATTTCGAGGACACGACTCTGGAGGTCCAACTGGCGGATATTTTGCGTGTCGAGAATATGGATCGCCCTGCTCGAAGACTGTCACTGGCACAGTTCACTAGCACCGTCATGAGAGTGATGAATATGGCCTCGATATTGGTCGAAGGGAACCCTGGGCATGAGCGAGAAGTCAATCATTTGAAGTCCCTCCTGGCGGCGTCTAAAGAGAACGCTAAGAAGGCTGGTGAGGAGGTGACCAAGTCGCTCAAAGATCATGCAGAGGGGATAGCCAAGTTGGAAGTGGACAAGAGGAAGGCGCTCGATCACAACAAAAGGCTAAAAGATGCCTTTATGCCTAAGGAGGACGAGGATGAGGACACCTAGGGCCTATTGAATCGGGCGCACTTTCTTGCTAGGTTGGACCAGGATTTGGAGGAGCTGCGGGAGTCGACCAAGTTGAGTTTCTAGAATGTTGTTGATCAGATCAAGGTACTCCATCCAAAAATGGATCTCGATACTGATCAGATCAACTATCTATACAAGGTCGAGGAAGGTCAGATCTTCGTCCCTGACGACATGATCGTTGATGAGACTCAGCCCGACGAGCATGTCCAGCCTGTCCAGACTGAGGACCAACCTATCCAGAGTGAAGGTCAGCCCGATGCCCGCATGGAGGAGGGTAATTAGTCCGGCATGCGTGTCGTTACATTGTAATTTTGTTTTTGCTTGGGGACATGGTCCCCGTTTAATGTAATTCTGAACAAGTTGTCCCTTTGGGGGCGCAACCTTTTAATCACAATTTCCGACCTTGGCGGTCGTTTGTTATTTCTACAGTGTTTTTATTGTTATATATAATTGCTTGTCCTTCGGAGGACCTTTATCTTGAATGTATGATTTTTTCACTAAGTATTTTATGCTCGACACTTGTTTGGTCGTATTGTATATGCAAATTTAGGCATGATGCCAAAGTACAGAAATATGAGGACTTGCTCGAATATGGGGTAATGCTCGTTAGAAGGCGTGATCTGTTGGTTAGGGGAACCGAACAGATGTGCGGAGGCTTGCTCCAATGCGGTGCCCAAGTCAAGATTATGGCTCAGGTTCCGTGGCTTAAACGTCCCATCGCGAGTTGGGGTTCTTCCTGGTCGTGGTACTTAGGCGACGACATACTCGTTTGAGTATCCGTTCGTGTAACAGTTACCTCCCTCGTGCGTGAGGGGGTCCTGATGATTAAAAAGTATTGGGCTACAATGCTTGTACCTAGGCATGCAGGTTGGGTCGGACCGTCTGCTCCTCGCCTTGGAGTCGAGCAGGGTGACGTTTGTAGTAGCTATAGTATTATTTTAGTTTCTCGGCGTTCCACGGCCGAGAGAGATCTTCCCCTTGTATATTTTCTAAGTAATAGGATCCATTTTCGGTCTTCGCTCGGACACAATATGGACCTTCCCAATTTGGGGCCAGCTTCCCCTCCCAGGAATCCTTGCAGTTCCTCCTCAAGACGAGAGTTCCAACCTCGAACGCTGGTTTGATGACCTTGTTTCAATGTCGAGCTGCTATTTTTTTAAGGTTGGCCTATCGAATAGCAGCTCCCGACCGGATTTCTTCGACCAGGTCGAGCTCCTCTCGAAGTATTTGAGTTAGTGTCCTGGTCCATAGATGATTCTGTTAGCCTGGACAGGACATGCATCTCTATGGGTATGACCGCTTCGGTCCCATAGGCTAGTCGGAACGGGGATTCCCCGGTTGTTGAATGAGGTGTGGTTCTATACACCCAAAGTACGCTATGCAATTCTTCAATCCAACATTTTTTATGTTCGTCCAGTCTTTGTTGTAGTCCTCTTAGAATCACCTTGTTTGCAACTTCTGCCTTCCCGTTAGTTTGGGGATGCTCGATTGAGGCGAAGTGCTGTTTGTTTACTACTGAGGCCACGAACTCCTGGAAATGCTTGTCAGTGAATTGGGTTCCATTGTCTGTTACGATGGCGAGCGGTACCCCGAACCGAGCAATGATGTTTCGCTTGAAAAAACGTAGGATGTTGAGTGCAGTGATTTTGGCCAAAGCCTCTGCCTCTATCCATTTAGGGAAGTAGTCGATGCCTAAGATGAGGTATTTGTTTTGACCTAAGTCGACGACAAAAGGGCCTAGGATATCTAGCCTCCACCAAGCGAATGACCATGGGGAGGATATCGACTTCAGCTTGGTAGAAGCTGCCACGCGTACGTTACCGTGTCGTTGGCATTTATCGCATCTCTTGACATGTTATTTTGCGTCGCTCTGCATTGTTGGCCAATAATCCTGCTCGTCGGACTTTGCGCGCTAACGATCTCCGGCCCGGATGTTGTGCGTTGATTCCTTCATGGACTTCTTTCAATATGTGTGGCACGTATTCTTCTTCAACATACCTGAGGAGGGGCATAGAGAAACCTCTACAGTACATCTTTCTTCCAACCATGATGTACGAGCAAGCTCTGTGTCGAACGGTACTGGCTATCTTTGGGTCTGCTAGTAGCTCATCTTTGGTCAGATAATTGAACACCAAAGTCATCCAGCAATTAGCGTCGCCCACGATATTGACATCTACTGGGGCCAAAGATTGTCTAATGCTAGGTCGGGGGAGTATCTCCTGTATGACAAACTTATTGTCCCCTTCCTCTTGGTACTGGCTAACTTGGACAAGATATCTGCTAAAGTATTGTTTTCGCACGGAACGTGCCTGACTTCTACGGATGCAAATCGCTTTAGTTTCTTTTTGACCAAGGATAAGTATTCAGACATGTTGTCATTTTTAGCTTGGAAATCTCCTCGTACTTGGTTGGCGACCAGCTGGAAGTCCGTGCATATTATAATTTCCTCTGCACCAAGGTCGTCTGCTAGGTGCAACCCGACCAGAAAGGCTTCGTATTCCGCTTGATTGTTGGAAGTGCGGAAAGATAGAGTCAAGGATACCTCGATGATGGTTCCCTCCTCGTTTTCCAGCATAACCCCGGCCCCGCTGCTTGCCGAACTAGAAGCCCCGTCCACGAAAAAGGTCCACTTGGATGTGGACGCTGGTGTCTGCTCGAGGAAGGTGAGCTCTACTATGAAATTGGCCAAGGCTTGGGCCTTAAGAGCTTGTCTACCCTCATACCTAATGTTGAACTCAGATAGTTCCAATGACAATTTTAGCATTCGTTTGGCCATGTCTGGCCTTCTGAGTAGCTGTTTAATGGGTTGGTCAGTTCTTACGACAATCGTATGGGCCAAGAAATAATGTCTAAGATTTCTTGCTACGAAGAGGAGGGCCAACGCTACCTTTTCGATCTGCTGATACCTCAGTTCTGGCCCATGCAAGGCCTTTCTCATGAAGTAAATTGGTTTTTGCCCCTCGGGCAATTCACGGATGAGAGTTGTGCTCACGGCCTCGTTTGCGACTGCGAGGTAAAGGTACAAAATTTCGCCTTTGTTAGTCCTGGAGAGTACTGGAGGCTCGGATAATGCTTTTTTCAAATTGGTTAAGGCCTGCTCGCATTCGTCCGTCCATTCGAAAGTTGCTTCCTTGCAAAGGAGCTTGTAGAATGGAAGAGCATGCTGAGCAGATTTAGCAATGAACCGAGCGAGCAAAGCGAACACTCCATTTAACGATTATATAGATTTCTTAGAGTTTAGCATAGGAATCTCTGTAAATGCTCGACATTTGTTAGGATTGGCTTCGATTCCTCGCTCGGTCAGATAAAAATCGTGGAACTTTCCTGCCCGAACTCCGAACGTGCATTTTTCAAGATTAAAACGCATTTTGCACTTTAGAGCTTGGTCAAATACTTTTCGAAGGTGGGAAGAGTGATCTGTCTCTTGTTGAGATTTAACGATCATATTGTCCATGTATACTTCGAGCTTGTCTCCGATTTCTGCTCAGAAAACTTTGTTCATCATGCGCTGATAAGTAGCACCTGTGTTTTTTAGGACGAAGGGCATAAAGTTATAGTGGTAATTTCCTGATTCGGTCATGAAGGTCGTGTATTTTTTGTCGGTCACGACCATGGGGATTTGATTGTATCCCAAGTAAGCATCCACAAAAGATAATAGTTTGAAATTGGCTGAGTTGTCGACCAGTTTGTTAATATTTGGCGAAGGATAAGCATCTTTCAGGCAAGCCCGGTTAAGATCGATATAGTCAACACACATTCTCCATTTTCCATTTGATTTTTTAACGAGTACAACATTTGAGAGCCAGGTTATGTACTTGGCCTCTGTTACAAATTTTGCCTCTAGGAGGTCTTTTATAGCTATTTCGGCTGCTTTAGTCTTCTCGGCCGACTTCTTCCTCCTACGCTAGGCAACAGCTTTGTAAGCTGGATCAATGGAAAGGTGGTGGCAGGCTACATCCGGGTCAAGTCCGGGAATCTCTGCTGCGCTCCGAGAAAATAGGTCGGCATTTATGTTTAGGCATGTTTCCATCTATCTCTTCGCCAAGTCGGGCAGGTGAGCCCCTTCCTTCACGCATCGGTTTAGATCTTCCCCTAGAGGAATTAGCTCAAACTCGCCGTCCGGGACTGGTCGGGCCAGTGAAGTGGAGGTTTGTTGAGATCTTTCGCCTTCGTCTGGGAACCTACAGTCTAAGTCAATGGAGTCGACCTGAGGGAGAGGCCTGGGTACCTTCGAGCTGTCGGACAATGCTGCGGTGGAGGGTTTTGGCTAATATGAGATCGAACTGAGGCCTTTAGAGGCTGCCTCAAAGCAGCGACGGGAAGCTTTGACATCGCCGTGTAGGGTGGCCACCTTCCCCAACATTGTATAATATTTCATTTTTAGATGAACAGTTGACGGAACAACAATGAGTTTGGCAAACGTCGGTCGACCGAGAATGCACTGGTAAAGGGATAGACAGTCGACCACCAGGAACTGGACATGGACAGATCGAGCGGTCTCCGCTACTCCAAATGTAATAATGAGGTTGATGTAACCCCAAGGTCAAGATACGACACCGTTGAAGCCATGTAGGTCGGATCCTACGTAAGGTGTTAGGTGAGTCTCGTTTAGTTGAAGCATTGAGAACAGTTATGAATACATGATGTCGCACGAGCTGCCTTGGTCGACCAAAATCCGGTGAACGTCAAAATTGGCCATCTGAGCCCGGACAAGCAAAGGGATGTTGGCGTTGGGTGCCCTTCCCAGCAGTTCCTCCTTGTAGAAGGAAATAGGCACTGAGTCTCTTTTGGGCGGATCCAAAGTTGCATTCTGGGCTGGTCCCTTTACAATCAGCTGGTCGAATTTCCTTTTCACGAAACCGACGGTAATCTTGTTGAATCCTCCCCCTGAAATTACCATTGCGAGGGGAAGGCTTCGCACGGGCTATGGGATGAGAGATATCTTGGACTTCCCAGGTGGTTGGGTATAAAAAAATCCTCAGGTCAGTAGATATTGAGGGCGACCTGCATGTTGGCGTTCGAGGGTATAACTACTGCCTCTTCGACCTTTTTGGTTTCCTGCACCTCCGGCTTGGGAGTTTCCTTGGACTTTGTGAACTATTTGAGGTGGTCGTCCCTTATGAGTATCTCAATCGCATCCTTCAGATGGATGCAATGTTCAGTATTGTGCCTGTGGCTCTTATGGAACCGACAATATTTGGTCTTGTCGGTGCTCAGCTTGTTAGGCAATTGCTTGGGAAAGTGAACTCCTTCCTACCGGAACTCCAAATTTACGCAATCGGACAATATCTATTCCCTTGATACCGAGAGAGGTGTGTACTCATGAAAGCGACCTATCAGCTACCTCTGCTCATGCGGTTCATGGGAGAGATCTTCCTTTCTTTTGTCCCCCCCGACGAGATGTCGAGGGCTCATCAGTCTGTGTAGCAGGAGTTTCTATGCCCACTGTCCGGTGGAAATCAGTGGACGGGCGTAGCCTGTGCTCCAACAAATATTTCTTCATATCGTCTGTGGTGGAGACTTGGACGGCTTCTTTGTTGAATCTTTCGATGTAGGTTCAGAGGGGTTCATCCTTGCCCTAAATAATAGCCTCAAGGGATGCCTCTGTCTTGGGATGGCACCGGGAGGCGGTGAAGTGTCTGGAGAAAGTCCGACCGAGTTGCCTCCACGAGGTGATGGACTCAGGTTCGAGACTCTTATACCATTGTAACACCCCAAATTTGCCCTCTTCATTTTAAGCATCATATCACATCATATTCATCATGAACATATCATATTCTTAGCATCCTAGCATGGAAATATGAGGCATAACATTTCTCATGACCTAACATTAGGCATATGATCATCTGTGGAGGTTTTTGAAGCATCACAAGCCATGACAAGGGGCCCAATGGTTTTGTACAAGTCCTATGAGGGGTCTACATTGCATTTACAAGTTCAAGTTCATTTGCAAAAGCTCAGAAGGTTGGAAGATCATCAGGGAATCCAGGCTAAGGCAAGGCTCCTACACAATGGTCCTAAAATAGGGTTTGAGTTTCAAGCATGAAAACCTCAAAACTTTGGCCATTTAATTTGGGAAAAGTCTTTTACATGTTAAGAGGATCCTAGGTACCAAATTTGGTGAGAAAATTCCTTGTGGAAGTCAAGCATTTCTTCAGTTGCTTGCAGATGAAGAAACTGGTCAACTGTGCCTTAGAAAAGTCAACTGTGTGATTTCAAGGGGTCCAACCCCATTTTTCTAGACAAGGGATGTTCTTATAATGTTAAAAGAGGTTTGGCAAGTTCAAAGATCAATAATCATGAGGTTTTGAGGTGTTTTGCAAAATTGGTGCAAAGTTGGTTATGGAAAATGCCATTTTTGGCAAGTTTTTGCCCTAAAATTCAAGTAAGCATAACTTAATGAAACATTCTTCAAATGGACCAAAGTCAAACATGAAAGTTGGATATTAAGGCCTCCCATTTTCAAAAAGTACAAGTACTTTTTCATAGCTTTCATGGTTGAAGAGTTATGCCCCTCGAAAATTTCATCAAAACTAGGGCAAAAGTTGTTTTTTCATTTATGCACCAAAGCCAAATGTCATGAAACTTGATTTTGAGTGTTGGTATGGATCAAATAATGTTGCAATGTTACCATGCATTTCATTTGGCTCACTTTGCTCCAAGAAGTATACAAAATTCGTGCACAATGAGAATGTTATTCAATAAGTGTATTTTGTGCATGAACATGAAAAGAGTGTGACACTCTCATCTAATGGCCAGGATTCTTTTGGTTTGAGATTAAGGGTCAGATATGGATTGCACATGGGCAAGAGGCAATGGAATGCATGAGGATTTCATGAGATCACACCAAACTTGCCAAATTTGCAAAATTACTCACACTCTCTCTTCACACGTGCAAAGTCTCTCACTCTTTCAGCATTGATTCATGACATCATATAAAAGAGAATTAGGGTTTTAGAGGGATGGAGTTCTCTCTCAATTCTCAGCTTCCAAGTTTTTGCACAATTTTCATTTTCATTCGAATCTCTTCACACACTTGCTCTCTCCAAAAATAAATCACAGATCATTCATCCTTGAGAGCTCAGGATCACAAATCTCTCCATTGTGCAAGCTATTTCTCAAGAATCATCACCTTTCCATTTCAGGGAAGTTGGCTTTAAACTCTCAGATCCAGCAAGATTCAAGACTCTAGTTGCATTTATTTTGCAACTAGAGTGCATTTGGTTTGGATTGGCTTCATTATCTTGGCTTCTCACAAGCTTTTTTCAAGAACTGCAAGTTTCAGGTGAGTCCAAATCTTCAGATCTAAAAATGAAAATAGTTATATGCATTGTAATCCTCTGGTCATGCTGATCATTTTGCTATGTTTAGTTTCGAATTTAGTGCATTATTGAGCTTGTTATGTGATTTCAAATTTTCATGGTACCAACTGTTTTTCTTCGATCCCGTAAATCCTTTGATCCATTGAATTTTTCATTGTCATTTTTGAACTCAGGGTAGTGTGTTTACTTGATCTGGAGTTTTTTATTCATTTTTATGATTGTTTGTTCATGTTGTGCAATTTCCGGTGTCGGAGCCCTAGCTCCGGTCACCGGAATCTGGGCTTATGCGCTAGGGTTTCTGGAGGTTGAAGACAACCTCTCCACCCTCAGATCTCTCATCTGGACGCACATGAAGCTGCCACCTCATTTAATGAGGCCACCTCCCAATCACGTGCATTTCATTTTCTAATTTGTTTCTAAATAATCCACATGTTGCGCGTCCCATGTTAACTTACGTGTTCCTCAGCTCTAATCCAATTAAGATGCCACGTCAATTAATGAAAGTCTCACTGGATGCGTCCATCTGATCAAATGACTTGTGTTTTTCCATATTTTCCTTGAATTTCCACCCTTCTTTTTGTGTACTTGCGCAAAATTGGGTGGGCTTGCCTGCTATCCGCACCCCCTGTCTTCTGGGCCCAATTGTTTTGAACTAACTTCCCCTTCTATTCGCACCCTCCCAGCCTTTCTCATTTTTTTTCTTTTTTTTCTTTATTTCATTTTGGTTTTCAATTTTTAAAATTACTTCTAAGCTTCTAAAAATTATGAATTAATTCATGGAAGTCAATTTGAGTTTTATTTAATTTTCCATATTTTTCTTTTCCATTTATTTTTAATAGCCACGTGTTAATTAATTGTTCATCTTAATTATTTCATTTTAATTCCTTTTTGTGCATGCTGCCTTGTCCAATTTCCTTAGTGATCATCATTTTGAATTTTTGAGTGATTCTTTTTTCTTTGGACTCCTATTAGAGTGTACTTCATGGAAGATTTTTGTTCTGATTTTTAGGAATTTTTTCATTGGGTTTTGGTCCTTGACTTGTGATTGAAGTTTCTTAACCCTAGTTCATGTTTGAGCCTTCTTTTGACTTATCTAGCTTCTGAATTTCTTCCTATCCTTTTGGCATCTTGTTATATCATGATTGAAGGCCTCTTGTTCAAAGTTGTGGAATTTTTGGGGGCATTGTTGATTTGATTTGAATTTTGGTTCTTAACTTGTCCCATTTTGCTTCTTTTTGATCATAAGCTCTCTCTTTAGCTTAGAAGGGCGCTTGTGCCAACTTCTTCATCTTATTTGGGGTCTCCTTAGGGTATTGATACCTTTTTGATCTTGGTTTAGGGTTTGTGTCTTGGAAATTTTTGTGTTTGGTTTACCTTTTAAATTCTTTCTTTCTTATGTGCATTCACCTCACTTCTTTGCTTCTTCCTTTCCCATAAGTGATTGTTTAGCTTTGTGATTCTCTTCCCCTTATCTATCTTGCTTCTAATGCACTTCTTTAACTTGGTTTGATTCTGGTCTTGTGCCTTGAGTTCATGTCTTGTGCATTTTTGCTTTGCATCTTCTTAAGTTTACTTTGTTTTGCCATGTGTTTCATGTTGCTTCATAATTGACTTGTATGCTTCTTTTCTCATTCTTGTTACTTGCATTTGCATTGAGCTTTTGTATGTATGACTTCACTCCTGTTTGTATGATGTTGGCATGTCATTATATTCATTTTGTTACTTGTATACTTATGTTGCTAACCTTTTCAGGGGCTATGGTAAGTGTGAGGTGTGGAAGTGATTCCCACATCTCCAAATCTTATCCCTTCTCTTCTTATTCTTACTTGTGCTAACATTGTGATTGTTGGGCTTAGTCCTTACTTTACTCTCCTCCTCTCCTTCTTCTTCTTCTTCTTTTCTTTCCTTTTTCATTAGGATAGAAGTCAAACCTCACTAACCTAGGTTCATCCATGCATGACAACTTTTAGGATTTTAGTCTCCCTTAGATTTTTCACCTTTTGAGATCCTTTTGGTTTTCTCTCTACTCATATTCAAACTTAATTTTAATTCACTTAAATAAATGTTGAGTCTTTTCATGTGACATGAGACTTTGCTATAAGATGCTTGCACGCGTTCCGTTTCGGGGCGAGGTGTAAGTTATCCCTCGTGGTGGATAGGTCTTAGCATGAGATTATTTCACAAAGAAAAACTAAAAAAAACACTTCTTAATCAAAAATCACAAAAACACTTAATAAATGTTAATAGGTCAGTGTGTCTGAGCCTTCACTTGTGGGACTAGATTTGGGGATTTCCTCCATAGATAGGTGTGCCTCTTGCGCATTCCATTTCGGGATGATGTGAGACGTACACATCCCAGTGAGTAAGACTTAGGTACACTTACCTATGCAAACTTCAAAACAGAAAACTCATAAAAAACACTGAACAAACAATAAACGTCTTTCCTTCGGGAATTCTTTTCTCATCTCATTCACTCCATACGCGAACTTGCTCCTACTTGTCATTTTGCAAGACGGTTACGCACTCGTCGTCCGAGTCTGCAACACCTGAGCATTGGCATAGGCAGTTCAAGCCTTAATTCACAAGCAATTTCTTTTCTACCCCTAGTTAGGGGAACTACGACGTCTCTGATCCTCATTTTCCCGATGAGGTACGTAGGCAGCGGGGTAGGGCCCGTTCGAGCATAATCTTTATTTTCCCTACATTTTTTCCTTTTCATTTCTTATTCATTTCCTTTCTCAGTTTTTTATCCAGTTCAGTTCATTTTCTTTACAGCAGCTTTCATTTCTTCACCCTTTGAAACATTTTCTTTGCAAGCGTGGATCCCGTCGGGTACGGAAGACGATCTGGGTGCTAATACCTTCCCAGGTCGTAACCGACTCCCGAACTCAGTCTCTTTGGTTCGTAGGACCCGTGTCCTTCCTTTTCTTTTCTTCTGGTTTGTGCAGCATTACCATTCCCGTTTCTTCGGGATAAAAATGCCTGGCTGGCGACTCTATTCTTTTCCGCGCCACTTTCGCGTTTGTACCAGGATGGAAATCCGGGGAGCAACAACCATGTCATTTCCCCTTTTCTCAGAATGGTCGAAAAGAGGCGGCACTTTATTTCTTCACGGACGCCCCTATAATCGAGCAGGGCGTTAATGTTTTCGATGTGCTCGTCTGGATCCGTCGTCCCATCATATGAGCCAAGGGGTGGGGGCTTCTCAAGCCCCCAAGGTAGTTTAGTGGCCATGATCTCCGAGGAGAGTGGGCCTCTGATATCATCCTCGTCACTATATGTGAATGAGGGAGAGCGTGAATGGCGTTTTTTGTTTCGTCGCAGAGACGAAGACTTTGATCTATTCTTTCTTGGCCATCTTGGAGACAGGGATCAGGACCGTCTCTTCTGTTGAGGAAGAGAGTGCTGATCTTCTATCTGAAAACTACGACGAGTTTTGGTTGATATAGGTGAGCGATGTCTCCGTGGAGGCGACCGGGCCCATTTCTTGATAGAAGACTCTTCAGGGTGGCCTTTTCCCTTCCTTTTGTGGGGAGAGGGGTTGCGCCGTCCCCGATGTCTTGTCGGAGAGCGAGACGGTCGGAGGCCAATTTCTTCCAGGAGAGCTATATTTTCTCCATGCGCAAGGAGTAGTAGGTTGGTTTGGTTGAACGTCTCAACTAACGCAGCAAAGTCCGACCTTGTTGGTGTAGTGAGGGAGGGGAGGACCTCCGGGCGAATCTCGAGCGTTTGATCACGCTTGGGAGATGGAGAAGCAGTTTTTCCATCCTGGAGATCTTAGACGGTTTCCTCATGCGAGGGAGCGATTACATTGCTTTCACGCTAGTTAAGAAGACCATCATCGATAGTCAGGGCTTCGAGAAGATTGTCACAAGCAGCCATGGATCTTTAGAGAGAATACTTTGGTTCTTGAGAATCTTTAAAGAGGAAGAACGGGGGAATCAAGAAATTCCCATAGGACGGTGCCACCTAATCGTACCTAGAGATCAGGATCCGATGTGGCTGACGTCGAGCATGGTTGAAGTACGGTTGATGGAGAGAGGATTGGGTTGTACCTTCAAGGCACTCCGATGCTAAAGTAAGGAACCAAGCAAAGAGTGAGCAAGTACGAGATTTTAGAGTGAGAATTGAATACCTGACCCTCTCATATGAGAGAGTTTATATAATACCCCCAGTGTATGGCTATTGGTCCCTATTATTGGGCATGGATCGTGGATCCCCCAATAATCGGTAATTGCCAGAAACTAGCCGTTGGAATGACGCTTGGACTGCTCGGACGAGACCTTGGTCGGATGACGTTAATACTGAGCGAAGGGCTTGTCGAGCAAGCGTTCCTCGGCTGATCCTGGGGGATTCGACCCTTGCTGGGTCCAAATCATGATCGGTGGCGCTGGTGGCCGGTCTGAAGGAACTTTCCGGGCGGACTGAGGATGTATTGGGTGCCAAAGAGTTATTGGGCCGTCTGGGGCCAGAAGATGGATTTGGCCAGAGTCTGAAATATGGCTGGTATATAAGTCTGAAGAGACTAGGAAACTAAAAGCATAAACTTCTGAGCTAAGAGAAACCATCTCAAAACTTAAGAAGTCCTTTGAATTACAAAAAAGTTCAGAAAGAATCTGACTCATAAGTTTCAACTAGTTCTGATAGCATCATAAAATATTATGATTATTGTTTTCAAAAATTTCTAGTTAAAAACATAGACAGAAACAAAATGGCTTCAATGATCTATGGAGTTAGCAGAAACGAAAGAAAAGGCATAGGATATGTGAAACCAAAAGGAGAAGCACCACGTCAATCAAAACAAGTTGATGATATGGTCATAAAATACACACCTTTAAACTCTCACTTCACATATGGACAAAAACATGATTTAAAATAAGAAACCAAAACACAATTAGAATTATGTAAACTCTAACAAACAAGGACCCAAAAAGATTTGGGTACCTATGGATAAAATCTTTTAAGTTGCAGATGTCTTTAACAGCGAGATTGAAACACCAATCATTGTAACTGGACTCTAGATTCTCGCGACACATGATGGGAAGAAATAATATATTCCAAAGTCTAGAACTTAAAGTTGGAGGTTACGTAGGTTTCGGAGGCAATTAGAAAGGAAAGATTATTGGCTCTGGAACCATTGGTAATGATACTCTACCTTCTATAACTAATGTTTTATGAGTAGATGGATTAATACATAACTTGTTATCCGTAAGTCAATTAAGTGATAACGATTATGATATAATCTTTAATAAAAAGTCCTGTAAAGCTGTTAGTCAGAAAGATGAACTATCCTCTTTAATGGAAAGAGAAAGAACAACATTTATAAAATAAAAATTTCTAAACTAAAAAGTCAGAATGTAAAACTCCTTATGTTTGTTAACGAAGAGCAATGGGCCTGGCGCAGAAGATTGGGGCATGTTAGTATCAGAAGAATATCTCAGATTAACAAACTCAATCTGATCAGAGGACTCCCTAACCTGGAGTTCAGTTCATATGCTCTGTGTGAAGCATGTCAAAAAGGCAAGTTTGTTAAACCTTCTTTTAAAATAAAAAAATGTTGTTTCTACCTCCAGACCATTAGAACTTCTACACATAAATCTGTTTGGACTAATGAAAACTGCATCCATCAGTGGTAAGAAGTATGGATTAGTGATCGTAGATGACTATAGTAGATGGACATGGCTAAAGTTCCTAAGACACAAGGACGAGTCACTCTTTGTATTCTCTACTTTCTATAACCTAGTTCAAAATAAAAAAGAGTTTAGAATTGTAAAAGTCAGAAGTGATCATGGTGGGGAATTTGAAAACAAATAACTGGAATTTTTTATAATGAAAATGGCATTTCTCATGATTTCTCTTGTCCTAGAACTCCACAACAAAATGGAGTTGTGGAACGAAATAACAAAACTTTACAAGAAATGGCCAGAACCATAATCAATGAGACTAACATGGCTAAACACTTTTGGACAGAAATAGTTAATACAACATGTTATATTCAGAATAGAAACTCTATAATACCTATTCTGGAAAAGACTCCATATGAATTGTGGAAGGACAAAAAGCCCAATATTTCTTACTTTCATCCATTTGGATGTACTTGTTTTATGTTAAACACTAATGATCCTCTAAACAAGTTTGATTCTAAGGAACAAAATGTTTTGTGTTAGGATACTCTGAACTTTCAAAAGGATACATATTATATAACACAGAAACATGAAATGTGGTAGAATCTATTTGTGTCAGATTTGATGATAAGCTTGGCCTTCAAAAGCCAAAGCATATTGAATCTCTTGCAGAAATAGAAGTTCAAATTACAGGTACTAAAATCAGATCATCAAAAGAAGTTCCAAATACAGAAAAAGACAATACAAATATCACAACAACTTCTGAAGAACCCATCCAGAAAAGATAATCCAGAAGTATACTAGCACATCTTGAAGACAAAATTCTGGGAAAGAAAGATGATCCAATCAAAACAAGATCCTTATTCAAAAATACTGAAAAGTTTCTCATGGGATTAGTATCTTTGATTGAACCCACTTCCATTGAAGAAGCACTCTCAGAAAATGATTGGATACTCACAATGCCGGAAGAATTAAATCAGTTCACCAGAAACGACGTATGGGATCTAGTTCCTAAACCTAAAGGCTTCAACATCCTTGAAACCAAATGGGTCTTCAGAAACAAGATGAATAAACAAGGAGAAGTTTTAAAAAACAAAGCATAACTAATTGCACAAGGTTATAGTTATCAAGAAGGGAGAGACTATACAAAAACCTTTTCTCCAGTCGCAAGGTTAGAATCTATCAGACTTTTAATTTCATTTGCGGTAAATAATGACATCACTCTTTATCAGATGGATGTCAAAAGTGCTTTTTTAAATGGTTACATTGAGGAAGAAGTTCATGTACATCAACCCCCTGGCTTTGAAAACATAAAACATCTAGAATATGTTTATAAACTTAAGAAATCGTTATACGGTCTAAAACAAGCTCCAGAGCTTGGTATGATAAACTAAGTAACTTTCTCTTAGAAAATGATTTTACCAGAAGGAAAGTGGATACAAATCTATTATGTAAATCATTTAAATATAAAATTCTGATATGTCAAATACACGTAGATGATATAATTTTTGGATCTACAAAAAGCTTTAGGGGAAAAGAATTTGCTAAGACTATACAAACAGAATTTGAAATGAGCTTAATGGGCGAACTAAAGTTCATTATGGGAATTCAAATCAATCAATCTCCAGAAGGAACCTACATACATCAAAGCAAGTATGTTAATGAACTTCTAAAGAAATTTGATATGTCATAAAGTAAGTCTTCCAAAACTCCTACGCACCCCACATGCATTTTGGAAAAGGAAGAGGTAAGTAAGAAAGTAGAACAGAAGCTCTACAGAGGTATGATCGGTTATCTCCTATATTTAACTGCTTCAAGACCTGATATTCTATATAGTGTTTGCCTTTGTGCCAGATTCCAATCAGATCCTAGAGAATCTCACTTAACTACAGTTAAGCGAATTTTCAAGTATCTGAAAGGTACTACTAATCTTGGTCTTTGCTATAGAAAATCCAGAGAATATAAATTAGTAAGGTAATGCAATGTTGACTTTGTTGTCGATAGAATAGAAAGGAAAAGTACTTCTGGTAGCTTCCAGTTTATGGGAGACAACTTAATCTCTTGGTCCAACAAAAGAAAATCCACCATTGAACTATAAACTACTGAAGCTGAATATATAACTGCAGTTCGATGTAGTACTCAGATGCGCTGGATGAAGAATCAACTTGAGGATTTTCATATTTATGAGATCAACATTCCTATCCTCTATGATAATACTTCTATTATTTGTCTTTCTAAAAATCCTATTTTACATTCTATGGCTAAACATATAGAAATTAAATATCACTTCATTAGGGACTATACTCAAAAGGGAATTCTCTTTTTTAAATTTATAGACATAGACCATCAATGGGCTTATATTTTCACCAAACCTCTTGCTGAAGATAGATTTAATTTTATTCTGAAACATCTCAGTATGGAATTATGTCCAGAATGAAAATGTAATTTCTAATTAACCCTATTTTTTGTAAACTTCTGACCAATAGTTCTTCAGAAGTGAGAAGGAAAATTTCCTCAGAATCTATCTAGGATAGATCATGCAGTTCACATCATCAACATTTGTCAACCTAAGCTCTAGGTTATCCTCTGAAGCTGAACACATGTTCAAACTCTGAGAGACTAAAACGTTTGAGTTGACAACTTAAGGTGCTAGTCACATCGGTAGCTGTTCTCAAAATTTTCACGCAATCTCCCTTGTAAGAAATCATTATGGCCTTTAATCATTATGTTTACTGTGTTAATTTCTCATTAATTTCTTGTTTCTATCTGCTGGTCACTCTTATATATATCACCTTCACCTTATAACACTCTCACACTTTCACTTTCATTCACCTCTCTCTCTCTCTCTCTCTCTCTCTCTCTATTCTATAATTTTTGTTTTCCTCTTTGTGTTCTCCAAAACCCTAAGTTTGTGAACAATGAGTTATTGCTCTCAACAAACTCAAGATCTTGCTAAACAAATCAATAAAGAAAGATATATTGAGCCTTCAAGAAATTTTCTCACTCCTATCGACTCTCTTGTAGTTCTCTGTGAACTCATAGTTGATTTTGAAAGCACAAAAGAAAATGGGTATAACCTTGTAATACGGTGCGAGAGCTGACTTTTAATTTTTTGTCGCAAAATATGTTGCAGTAAGCAAGAGTCGCCACCGACTTTTATTTTATCCAACTTAGAAAAGGTATATAAAAGAACAGAAAAGACCTTTAAAAGATTTTGAGTTCGAGGGTAAGATATACAAAGGGAATATGTTAGCACCCTTTGTATCCATGGTTGCCCATGGGCCCTTAAATGTTTAGATCACTTTATACTTGTTTTGTTTGAAAAGTGTAGTGTGTGATTAAAATATTTTCGTAAAGATTTAACTTTGTAATGATTCTCGTATGAATGTATACAAAGTGTCTACTTGTTTGAAAGTATTTTGAAAAAGTGTGAGGGGTGTAAAAAGTATTTGTTTTGAAAGTTGTGAGCAAGCATTTAAGAGTTACTTACCCTAAGTTGTAAGGCCTTTCTTGTCATTTTCGTTTCTTTAGGGATATAATTGTCCTTACTATTAGTTAGTAAGTAGTCTTATCCTTGGAATTGGAAGGGACAGGCGTATGGACATTATGGTCATTGAAGGCAACATGTAAAGAGTATCTTAGCATTTCGAAGGGACTATCATCATTTTTCCGTTGGGTCATCGAGGGACTAGATCATTTGTTCATTGGCAAATTGAGGATCATCGAGGGGCTATAATCTTTATATCGAAGGGACTTGATGATTTTTGTTTAGGAAACTTTGCTAAGACACCCCTACATTCAATGGACTTGACCATTTTCGTAAGGCAACAAGAGGGATTACCCTAGAGGTGTATGTGTGAAAAGTGTGTTGTATTCAATTATGTTAATCTTTGAGTTAGTGATCTAACTGTTGATTTTATCTTTCCATACAATCCTATTATTCATGTATCTAGAAGTTATATGATGCAAAAAGTAAAGTGCGGAAAATAAATCCTAAGACTATTACAGGGCTTTGGAGCAGTTACATAATAAGGCGCAGAAAGTAAAAGTGCAGAAATTTAAACCCTAATTAAACTATTACAACCCATGAGCAAATACATAATTGAGAAAAAATGCAAGAAAATAAATCTACACTATTACATAATTTGTACACCCTATACAATTTTCTAAGGAAATTAAATAAAATAAAATAAGGAGAAGATTAGAAAAATATCTTTTAAAGTCCTAAAACCTAAATTAACGATTTTTATGATGATTAAGTTTAATAGGAAATAACTTAATTAATTTTTATGATGATTAAGTTTAATAGGAAATAACTTAACTTAATTACTTAAAATTAAAATCATGTCAAAAGAATAAGTAAATTAAGGTTAGAAAACAAAAATCTAAAATTAGTTAAATCCTAATTACTAGGTTAATAAAAATTTAATTATGAAATTAATTAATAAAACAACCTAAAACTAATCTTTTGTAAAAATAAATTAATTAATCAAAAAAAGATAATTAAGTTAATTAATTAAAAATCTAATCTAAATTTTTTATGATTTTTATATCTTTAAAAGAATAAAGATGCTTTTATTTGGTTAATTAATTAAAAAAAACAAGGAAAAGAATGAAGTAAGAAAATAGGTAAAAAAAATAAGGGTTGTAACCATGGGATCAAACCCAGAACCCTTCCCTTCCAGCGCGCGCCCTCCACCACTAGGCTATATTGCTTCTGTTGTCAATAAATTGAAAAGAAAGATTATATAATAAAACAAAATTTTAAAATATTTAAACACAAAACGCGCACCAAGGCCTTCACCTTCTTCATTCTATTTCATACTTTTACCTACAGTTAGTTTTCGTTGCTAAAAACTATAGTGACGGTTTTGTCCGTCACTATATCACCTGCATATGGAAAAAGATCTAAATAAGCATTATTAATATGATTTAAAGGTATATATCAACTACATATCATTCCGTGAGTCTATTGGCACCATTAATTTGGTTTGAAATCGCCTCTAATCAGAGTTCTTGAAAATCACGAGCATGAACCCTGACCATGGTGATTCATGATTCCTGGGCCTAAAGCCAAATTAAACAATCCAGAAAGTTTGCAAACATCATCACAATCAAGAATATTCAATCAAATTATGTTTATTATACATGTATGAGTGAACTTGAAATTTAAAAAAAAAGGTTGTAAACCAAGTGGTGGTTATGGTGATTCACGAAGCTTTGGATGATGGTGATGCTTAGAACACCTTCAGAGAAGTTCCAAAAATGCATTTTGACCTTCAAATTGGCTTGAGGTTGCCTGCAACCTTGAATCTGAAATTGACTTTTTCTTGAGTTTTTTGAGATTTTGTTAGGGTTCTTCGGTTAATATTTTCGTCCCTGATGCATCTGGAATTGTTGTATACTTATAGAGGAACAAATTAGGTCAAGTTTGTGGGATTGGATTCATCTCTTTTAGGATGATATGATTTTCTTGACTCTTAATATGAAAACTTTCTATTTTGGACAATATCTTGCTTTCATGACTTTCCCCTATTGTGTGCACGAATTTGAATCTGTATTATGATCATAAACATCAAAATCTAATCCCAAAATAATCCTAAGATCAAATATTTGACATAAATGAGAATGTCGTATGCATTATGTATGTGTATGTCGTGGTATGTTGTAAATGATGTATGGATGAATTATGTAGTTGAAGCGCACTAGTAGCTTCGTGTAATAACTGCTAGCTGGGGGGAAATAAATCTCGATTTGTTGTTGGGGAATATGAAGGAATCATTCCCTTCTTGTTTCAGAATATTGTACTTAGGATTTTCCGACTTCCGTTCGTCGTACTTTTTATTGAAAGATTAAATTCCTAAATACCCTGACTGGGGATAAAGAGACGGACATTCCCCTGAGAGACTTATTTGACCAAATGTCAATTCTTCTGAGGATATCAGGCTTGAGAGAAACCTGTTTGGGACTTTGTAGAGCTGGAAGTACAAGAGGCTATCCGGAATACTTCGCTGGAATAAATTCGTAAATATTACTATGTAGGGATGAACCTGCAAAAATCTGTTGGATATGAACTTTGTTGGGGATTCCAACCTCCAAGAGTATTTAGTAAATTTTGGTAAACATCAATCATATTCGAAAGCATATATTCATTCAAGGTGATAAATGGATTCAGAATTTATGATATTCTTGACTTCCCCGAGTAATTTTCTAAGAATTATCATGACTGAATCCGAAGACATGATACTGAAACCATCTAATACTATTGGCACAAACAATTAATTTCCAAAATGGCTTCTGCTGAAAACCCAATATCAAGGCAATATAATGAGAGGAATGTGCTTTCGGACTGCGATGGGTCGTGTATGCCCTAGATAATGGTTAAAGAGCTTGCAACTGAATTAGATCTGATTAGATTTGAAAAGAGAGCCTTGCTCCTAGATGAGGATGGTTTGTCCCAGAATGGAAGTATTTGAAAGGAGCTGCCTCAAGAGAAATTAACGAGATGCCCGATAATAATATGCCCCTGGCATCGTGAACTTGGTAATGTTACTTCTGGCAATTCAGATGAGGAGACATGCCCCTATTAAGCATCATTGAATCTTGACCGGACTTCCCCAGATGAATTGGATAATAACATGGCATGCCCCTTAATAAGAAGATAATGACCATGCCCATTGTATACATTGGCTTTGATCCAACTAAGTCGGGCCTAGGAAGTAACTTTGTCTATCAGGAAGACTTTGTTTTATTGAATGTTCATCATGTAAGCTTCTCTGTTGTCAAGTACTTAGTTATATGCAAACAATGATATTCAAAATACAACTCTTATGTCTGTCTTGAAGTTTTGAAAAAAAAATTATTTTAGCAAAACAATATTTGTAAAAACGGTGATGTTAACTCAAGATTTATAATAAGCCCTAAAGGAGTCAGGATACCTTTTTGTAGTAGTACGCTTTCGAACTAACCATGCTTCAGTTAGGACTTTTAAAGGGTTGTAACATAGCCTAGTTCACGGTTTAAGAAACAAAGGATAAAGGCTCAAATTTTATTTGTACCCAACCCATCCTTCATGATGTTCTTCAGTCCTATGTTTAGTTAACTTATGCATTGAGGCTCCAAAGGAGTTTGGAATTGTAACATTGACATTTGCGATGGTTCAGAAACCAGAAGTTTATTTGAAAAGCCATCTATCTTTTTTTTTAGGATTTGTAGTGACCTCTTTTTCTTTTGACTTTGTTATCCATTTCTTTTGCCTGAATTGTTTATTTCAAGATTACAGTCAGCGGGATGTATCAATTTTTTTACTAAGTCTCCTTCATAGGTTTTGACTTAGTGAGCTTTTCTTTTGCTAGACATTGACTGTCGGACTTTATGATTACAAGGAACCATCATTAGTTGTGTACAAAAATGACAACTGTCATAATTCAGTTAACCGAGGAACTACCCTACCCCAGGTTATGATTAAGGGTTTTAATTTATGTGATAATGAAAACTTCTACTTCATAGGCTCAAAAGGGTTGACTAGGGATTAACTTCCTTATATCTCCATTGTTTAGGAATCGAAACAATGCCTGCACATCATCAACATAGTCCTATCAAAAGCATATTGTATGAAATTATGGTATCGTCTTCATCATCCTCCCTCTAAAGGCTTACAGCTTTAATAAGAGTTAAATATCACAAAAGAGAAGTAAGAAGCATAGTTTAAATATAGTGAAACGAATGGATTAATTCAAAACAAACATATGCAATGCATTAACGTGAAAACAAAAGTTTGACATAATAGTAAGTGTTTAAACCAACAAAAGAAATTACAAATGAAAATTCAAATGTTCTCAAAGCCTCATCCTCTAAACTTGTCACTCCGAATGTCTGGAAGCTTCAATGTTTGATGGATGATAGAAGAATTAAATCTGGTCTTCTGGCATAACCTCGAGGACTCCTTCGTCAACCAGGTATTGAATCTTATTCCTCAATGCCCAACAGTTATTAGTGTTATGTCCAGGACTATTGGAATGGTATGCACACCTTGCATTAGGATCATAGCGAGGATAGGAAGTAATGGGTCTCTGAGGAGGTTCCCTTAACACAACCAGATTCATCTCCAATAAGCATTGCAAAGTTTGCGACATTGGCAAGTTGGTTTTGATAAATTGTCTTTTATGTTCCTTGTGTTGAGACAGATTAACCCTATAGTACCTTCTTCCTTTAATTTAAAGATCATCAGTAGTAATCTGTCTCTTTCCTTCTCTTATCCTCTTCTTCTTTTTGACCAAGTCAACTTGTTTCATCGGAGGTTGACTGATGACTAGATTCCTGACTCCGTTGTCTTGAAGTTTATTGACGAAGACTCTCAGCTCTTCTTTCCCCTGGGATACGTTTTAGATAAGCGCCACCTGACCATTCATCTGGATTCTCATCTTTACCATCTCATCTTGCATTTGTTCCAACTAATCATCTTTGATGTCTTCAGGATTCCTCTTTTTTATATCCTTAGTTTGGAGGGCTTTCAAATCTTATTTCCCCTTGGACAAATTTAGGATCTCTTCTTGAAATTGAGCATTCTGGGTTTGGAGATCTTTGACAGTCTGTTCGAGAGCCATTTCAACTGAAATAAATAGTGAGAAGATAAGAGACCTGTCACGGAAACCTGTTATGTGATGGTATGGTATGTAAATGCATATGTAATGTTTTCAAGGACCACGTAGGATTTAAATTTGTGAAAGAAAAGAAAAACAAATTTTTTATTAGTAAGTTCAAAATATAATTTCCCATTGGGCTTACAATGAAGGAAAACAAGAAAAGTTACAAAGAAAATAAACATTTGAGACTCAAGACTCCCATGGACGATTCCTCTTTGCGTTGAGATATGTATTAAGGTTCCGCTCTTCGTGAAGTTGCCTTGTTAGCTTGAACACTTTCCCTTTGCTAGCATAGAATTGAGCCTCAAAGGTATCCCTTTGCTCCTTTAGTTGGATCCAAGATTTCTGCAGCTCTTCCAAATCAGTAGGCATGTCAGGATGAAGAATGGTGTAAGGAACATCTCCTTCAACAATAGGCTCAACAATCACTAGTAGAACAACAGGATATGGCATCATAAGAGTTTGAGCACGAGATCACACCCATATGAGGTAAGGCTCCATAAGGATGGAGTATTTTGGTTCCAGAGTATTGCGGTTAATCTTATTCACCATGCTCCAAGCACGTATAAACCTTTGATGGTAACTTTGAAGATCGTTATCATAATAAAACACAATACCTTGAATAATCATATCATGAGGACCATCACTTTGAGCATACCCAAACCGACATAGTGCTAAAGAAGGATTATAAGTAATACCTCCCCTTATGCCAAGGAGTGGCACATTAGGGAACTCTCCACAGCGGTCATTGATAATGATGTTTTCCATAGATCGGGAACACCAATGAATATCTGAATGAGAGAGTGACATTATCCTTCTAGAACATCTCGAACCTTGTTCATTCTTCATCAAACCTTGTTCATTCTTTATCCTTCAGAAATATGTTAATGGCGTGCACATATATGAATTGGTCCGGATTAGGGAACAACACCAAACCATAAATCATCAAGGCCAAGATCTCCTCCAAAGCATCGTAACTCATAGAATCCAAGAAAATCCGAGCTCTCTCTATAAATACTTTAGTAAGAATACCCTTAACTCCACTTCTTGTTTCCAGTACAATGTCTAACTTCTTCAGATGTAAAGTTGCTGCAATAATTTCAGGTTTAGGCTCATTCTTTAGGCCTGTGAAAGGTTTTTGATCAAGAATAGGTACACCAAGTAGTTTGGATAATTCTTCCATTGTGGGCACCAAATGATAATCGGGAAATGTGAAACAGTGATGTTTAAGGTCAAAGAACTGGAACAAAACACTCATCATGTCTTCATTAAACCCTGAAGTAACCAAATTAAGTAGATAACCATGCCTTTTGGTGAATTGAGAGTTCTCAGGAACTTTTGAAACTAATTCCTTAAGCTTGGAATATCCTTTCAAAATTGATTCGGATAGTGTTTCTGCGAGCGGAAGCCATAACCTGTAACAAAGAACAAAGATAAATCATTTGGTCCTTGAAATGGTTAGTGAAAATGCTATGTTATGATGTCATGATGTTATGTTTATGTTTAAATCAAGAAAATGGAAAACACAAACAGGTCACACAAGAGCCTTAGGTTTAAAGGCTTGCATGAAGTTCATAGGTGAGTACCCTTCCCCACTGAAGTTTAGTTAGTTCAACCTGTTCTAGCAATAGTAACCGGGTTCTAAGGGATCTCAATATCACTGATTCTTCTTAAAGGTTGTAGTTCAGTGTGGCAACTGACTTGCCCACCAAAATATCCCAAGATTAGAATCTCAATGAGCGTAGCATCTAGTATCAACCAACTTTAGACTGCACCAAAGCCGACTATCTCACTACTTTATACTGGCTAAGATGGGTCAATTAGGGTTCTAAAGGGAAGCTAGTGTAAATGACACCATATGGTAGCCTGATATTATCCTCAACTGACTTGAAGAACATCATAACCAACCAAGATGTAACACTCATTGTATCCACCAGATCAACCATAGCGGTATACTCCGTACAGTTTCCTTGGTTTATTGCCACTTACCTAAGGTATCACTAGATTCGGGTTAGGATTTTTCTCACAGTAACCCCAAAATAAGTATCCTTTAAAAATAAAGCATATATTTCAAACAAGTAAAGTGACCTAACTCTAAGGTAACCCCTCTTTTAAATAGTTAACTCCCCAGCAGAGTCGCCAGTTCTGTAACACAGTGGGAGAACTGACTTTTAATTTTTTGTCGCAAAATATGTTGCGGTAAGTAAGATTCGCACCGATTTTTATTTTATCCAACTTAGGAAATGTATAAAAGAACATGAAAGACCTTCAAAAGATTTAAAGTTCAGGGGGTAAGTTATACAAAGGGAATGTGTTAGCACCCTTTGTATCCATGGTTGTCCATGGGCTCTTAAATGCTTAGCTCACTTTATACTTGTTTTGTTTGAAAAGTGTTGTGTGTAATTAAAATATTTTCGTAAAAATTTAACTTTGTAATGATTCTCGTATGAATGTATACAAAGTGTTTACTTGTTTGAAAGTATTTTGAAAAATTGTGAGGGGTGTAAAAAGTATTTGTTTTAAAAGTTGTGAGCAAGCATTTAAGAGTTACTTACCCGAAGTTGTAAGGTCTTTCTTGTCATTTTCGTTTCTTTAGGGATAGAACTGTCCTTACTATTAGTTAGTAAGTAGTCTTATCCTTGGATTTGGAAGGGACAGGCGTAGGGACATTATGGTCATTGAAGGCAACATGTAAAGAGTATCTTAGCAATTCGAAGGGACTATCATCATTTTTTTGTAGGGTCATCGAGGGACTAAATCATTTGTTCGTATACAACTTGAGGATCACCGAAGGACTATGATCTTTATATCTAAGGGACTTGATGATATTTGCTTAGGACAATTATCTAAGACACATCTACGTTCGAGGAACTTGACATTTTTCGTAAGGCAACAAGAGGGAATACCCTAGAGGTGTATGTGTGAAAAGTGTGTTGTATTCAATTATGTTAATCTTTGAGTTAGTGATCTAACAGTTGATTTTATCTTGCCATACAATCCTATTATTCATGCATCTAACAGTTATAGGGTGCATAAAGTAAAGTACGGAAAATAAATCCTAAGACTATTACAGGGTTTTTGGGGCAATTACATAATAAGGCGCGGAAAGTAAAAGTGCGGAAATTTAAACCCTGATTAAACTATTACAACCCATGAGCAAATACATAATTGAGAAAAAATGCAAGAAAATAAATCTACACTATTACATAATTGGTACACCCTATACAATTTTCAAGGAAATTAAATAAAATAAAATAAGGAGAAGATTAGAAAAAATGTCTTTTAAAGTCCTAAAACCTAAATTAATGATTTTTATGATGAATAATTTTAATAGAAAAGAACTTAATTAATTAAAAGAAATTAATTAAAATTTGATCAAGAAAATAATTTTGTTTCAAAAGCGTTAATTACTTAAAATTAAAATCATGTCAAAAGATTAAGTAAATTAAGGTTAGAAAACAAAAATCTAAAATTAGTTAAATCCTAATTACTAGGTTAATAAAAATTTAATTATTAAATTAATTAATTAAACAACCTAAAACTAATCTTTTGTAAAAATAAATTAATTAATCAAAAAAAGATAATTAAGTTAATTAATTAAAAATCTAATCTATTTTTTTTAATGATTTTTATATATTTAAAAGAATAAAGATGCTTTTATTTGGTTAATTAATTCAAAAGAAAATAAATAAATAAAACAAGGAAAAGAATGAAGTAAGAAAATAGGTAAGAAAAATAAGGGTTGTAACCTTGGGATCGAACCCAGAACCCTTCCCTTCTAGTGCGCGCCCTCCACCATTGGGCTATATTGCTTCTGTTGTCAATAAATGGAAAAGAAAGATTATATAATAAAATAAAATTTTAAAATATTTAAACACAAAACGCGCGCCAGGGCCTTCATCTTCTTCATTTCTATTTCAGACTTTTACCTACAGTTAGTTTTCGTTGCTAAAACCTATAGTGATGGTTTTGTCTATCACTATATCACCTGCATATTTCAAAAGATCAAAATAAGCACTATTAATATGATTTATAGGTATAGATCAACTGCATATCATCCCATGAGTCTATTGGCACAATTACATTGGCTTCAAATCGCCTCTAATCAGAATTCCCCAAAATCATGAGCATGAACCCTAACCATGGTGATTCATGATTCCTGCACCTAAAGCCAAATTAAACAATCCAGAAAGTTTGCAAACATAATCACAATCAAGAATATTCAATCAAATTATGTTTATTATGCATGTATGAGTAAAATCGAAATTAAAAAAAAAAGGTTATAAACCAAGTGGCGGTTATGGTGATTCACGAAGCTTTGGATGATGGTGATGCTTAGAACACCTTCAGAGAAGTTCCAAGAACACGTTTTGACCTTCAAATTGGCTTGAGGTTGCCTGCAACCTTGAATCCGAAATTGACTTTTTCTTGAGTTTTTTTAGATGTGGTTAGGGTTCTTCGATCAATCTTTTTGTCCTTGATGCATCTGTAATTGTTGTATACTTATAGAGGAACAAATTAGGTCAAGTTTGTGGGCTTTGATTCATCTCTTTTAGGATGATATGATTTGCTTGATTCTTAAAATGAAAACTTTCAATTTTGGACAATATCTTGCTTTCATGACTTTCCCCTATTGTGTGCACGAATTTGGATTTGTATTATGATCATAAACATCAAAATCTAATCCCAAAATAATCCTAAGATCAAATATTTGATTTTTCAATATTTATTCTAATTAAAATTGAATTTAAATAAATTAAATCCAATAAAATATAGAATAAACATAAAAAAAAATCAGAATATATAACTTATGGGTCGTGGATTATCTCATGATTAAGTTTGAGTTAGAAAAATATGGGCCCATTTGGAAAAAAAACTTAAGTTTTGGTCATTATTTTCCTTATACACCTCCTCAAATTTGCCCAACTTCAACAATGCATAACTCTCTCAATTTTTATCTTATGGATGTGTTCTTGGACTTTTTAGAAAGCTTAGAGTTTCCTATAATTACTCCTTTTGGTCCCATGTCCATTTGATTTTCCATGTTCAAGTTATGAGCTTTTTAAAAAGTTAACTTTTTGTTGACTTTTTAAAGGACCTGTAATGTCTTGGCTCATATCTCTTAAATGAAGCATTTATGGCCTCTAGATGGAAAATTTCTGATGAAGTATGTGAAAGTTATGGCTGATCAAAGTACAATTGACTTTTCCTGCAAAAACCTTAATTTAGTAACTTCTAATTCTTGATGACTTTGAGGTTTCCTTGATGAATCATGATCAACCCTTGATCAAATGATGAATCTTACTTCATAATCTTGATGTTGACCAAAAATCTTGAAGTTTAACTGTAAGTTAACCACATTTGTCTTTTTGACCAAGTTAACTGATTTTTGATTATCTGAGCATCTGAATGACCAAACTTGTAAGGAAAGTCTTGAAACTTGACATGAGGATTCTTTGAAGTATATAGGATATCATGAAGTCCACTTGAGGATTTGGAAGTCCAATTTACCTTGGGAAAATAAAAACCCTAATTTAAGATCCATTGCTTAGGAGGAGGCTTTGTCTGATGAAACCTTGAATCCCTTTGAGAAATTGAGAATCTTATGACCATTAGGAGACCTCTTGAGACATATAGTCTTGCAGATTTGAGGGAAAATTTTGGGGTACAACAGACCTTACTTCTGAGGTTGAGTTTCAAGGATGGTCAAAGTACTTTGATCGCTTAATAGGTCCAATATTTCCAAAACTTGTTAGGGAGTTATGGATTTTCACAATTGCTTCAAATCAACAGGTAACCTCATATGTAATGGGAAATAAGATAATCATCACCAAAGATCTCAATGGAAAACTCATTGATCATGATCGAACCGATATCAGATGCAGTGATATGGAAAAGAGTTATGACCTAACAATTGTATCCAAAGAAATATTCACCTCTAGACAACACTCAAATAAGATTAAAGACCTGAAGGATCATCGCAGAATTTGGGCTAAAATCATTATGGGATGCATCAGTCATTGGAAGCCAACAAGCTCTCCAGACTACATTAGCATTGATCAACAATACCTGTTGTACTTCATTTCAACAAAGACGAAAGTTAATCTCCCTCACAGTCTGTTTAATCATCTAAAAATAGTGTCAAGGAAACAAGAGAAGAAGAAAAAACCAAGAGATATTGGACCCCTCTAGGAAGACTGGTCTCAGATATTTTGGCAGAGAACAAGCTAATGGAACATTTGACTGAAGCTCAAAAAGTTTGTGATCCGAGACATGTGCTGGAAAACCACTCAACGCCAAGAACCTTAAGAAGATGAGAATCATAGAAACCATCAAGAAGGATCCCACTATCCATACAAAGGAAGTCATCACCACCAGAAAAAACCCATTGAAATATTTTTCTCTCTTCTCAGCAGACACACACCTAAAATTTGTACTCAGATACCTGGATGCGTGTATAAGTGATGGAACAATTCCAGCGGTTAACTTACAAGATCTCAAGAAACCAACCCTAGAAGTTGCTACCAAAATATCAAATAAAAGGAAAAATTCTGAAGGAACTTCTCAGAAAACCCCAAAAACTGCTAAGAAGAAAGGTAACTCTTCCTTCATTTCTGTCGCCGAGTCAATAATGTTATCAATATATGAACTCCCATCATCTCCCAAACCAGCTGAGAATCCCTCACCACAAACTCTTGATGATTATGACATGGAAATTGACATTAATCCCTCGATTAACTCAACTCTTACCCACTTTGCTGAAACACAACCAGAAATTGCACAAGTTCTATCTGACATTGATCAATTTCAACCATTCTTCGAACCCCCTCAACCAGAAAATCAAAATCAAAACTATGAACTATTGCCTAATACCACACCAGTTATTCCTGGTATCAACTTCCCTCTCAACACCTCTCAACCACTAATATCTTCACCAACCCCACACCAGAAGTTACCACTCTAGATTCTCTCTCCTCTTATGCCTCAACACCACCTAACTCTCCTATCATCATTTTAGACTCTCCAACTCCAACAAACCTCTCAGAAGATCCCCTCAGAACCATAATTGATTTAGAAGCTCTAGACAATCTTGCCTCATATTCTCAGAAAATAGCCACTCCCAAACCAAAACCAAACCCATCCAAATCAGACGTTGGTAACTCATTGTTGGCATTTGAGGTAGAAATACAGGAACGGGTAAACTCTCTGAAGCACGCCTGCATGGAAAATCTGAATCCAATTACTTATGATTATCTCTGGACTCAGTTCAGAAAATGGTTTAATTCTGAATCTCTAAAGATGAAGGAGCTCAGCTATGAAATAGCTTAACAGAACTTCTGTGGTCATCCTAAACTCTTTAAGGAATAAGTTTTAAGCTTATGGGAAAAGAAACCCATACATCAACTAGAAATCACTCCCTGGAAAGCTCCTCTGGATTCAGAACTTAAGGAACCACCTGCTGAACATCATACTCTGGTCATTGCTGAAGACAAAGGAAAGTCAATTGCAACATCTCCAGAGAAAAACCCTGCAACAAGCTCTAAGAATATGGTATCTTCTATTGAAATAACTTCATCCTCTCTAGTGTTGAAAACTCCGGAAAAGTTGAAGAAAGAGAATAAAGTGGCCAAGAAAAGAGTGGATAAACAGGATGAAACTAAAGAAGAATTATGGGAATGATAGGCAAGCAAGTGGAATCAAATAGTCAGATCAAAAACCTCTTGGAAGCATTGTTCACACGACTTCCTCCTGCTCCACAACCTTAGCTTGCATCTTATGTTTCTGTTGTTACTGTTTCTGAAATTTTTGTTTTTGTTGCTTATGTTGCTTTTTCTTATCTTCAATGAATTTACCTAGTTCTCTTTATGTGTTTTTATTTCTTTTTTATTACTGAAAAAAATGGGAGAACATAAAATATTTTGAAATATAACAATACATCGGGACTAAGTCTCGAACATTTTAACATTTTATGATTAACCTAACATGTTTCACATGTTGATAAGCAAGCAGGAAAAATTTCTATAAGAACTTCCATTCAAAGCTCTGAACAAACATCTTTAGGGAAGTTTTTAATTCAGGGGTAGTTTCTAATGCTTTATGTTCTCACTGACTCATCAAAATATATAAGTTTTTGTCATCATCAAAAAGGGGGATATCGTTAGAACAACAGTTTAATTCTACATTCTTTAATAGTTTTGATGATAAAAAATAGTTTATTATTATAAAGAACAAATATGCTCCCTAACTATTTATTTTGATATGTAGAGAAGTTCTAACACAAAAGCAAAAGAACTTTGATAAAATCTGTGCTAAGAAGACCTAAACAAATTGAAATATACAAAGAATTTTTGTTTGGAAGATCTGAGCTAAGATTTTGTTTGGAAGATCCGAGCCAACGAAATTCAAGTATCACGCTCTCAGCACCAAAGCTACAAGACTCTGATGACTCAGAACTTCAAAGCATACTTTGATGCGTTACTGTAAACACCCCAAATTTTCCCTCACTAAGTTCACACCATGGCTTGTGATCTTTCATCTTTGCATAAGTTTAAGCATATCATCTCATACCAATCACCACAGTCCACAACAACTCCTCTGACCTATCAAGCATTGTTATGTGGATCAAATGCAGCTCATAACACAACACAAGCCAGCCTAACACTTCAGAATCATCAAGCTCTCAAAAATCACCCTAAAAGCAAAAGCTTTCGAAACACTCTGCTCACACACTCAAACTCCACACTCTTTTCATCCATCAACTCAGCAACACAAGAGGATCATTTCCCACCCTTCATTGCAGCCTAAAACCAAACAAAACTGAAACACGATTTCTGGCCAGTTGAAGTGCAATCACACAATCCAGCCATTATAAACTCCTTCCAAGCATCAAAGCTTCATCAAGAGGTCAAGAGGAGTGGTTTTGCACAAGAGAGGAGGTCCAGAAGCTCCAAACTGAGAAAGCTCAAGCTCAGGTAACCTCTTCAAACTTTTTTCCAGAAATGCAATTTTAAGTTCTTAGATTGTTCTTTATGCTTTGCTGATCACCATGATATATTTATTTTTGAAAATGGTTGCGAAATGAGCATGTACTGAGTGTCTGAAAGTTTCACCATTTTTGAGTTCTTCTTCGAATCTTGAGTTTCAGCCATGAGAAATTAGTTTTAAGGGTGGATTCTTGTTTAGGGAGAGGAGAGGAGTTGATATGGAGCTTTAGAGCTCCAGAAATGGCCTAGGGAAGAAGCTGGATTGAAGGTCTCGCCGGAGAAGACGACTGGAAGTCTTCTCCGGCCACCTGAAAAAGATTAGGGTTAATGACATGTTTAAGGCTAAGTTTGAATTTGGGCCGTTGGATGGTGATTAGGGTTAGGCTATGGAGGGCTCAGATCAGCTCATTAAGTTTAAATCTTGTTTAATTAATTATTTAATTAAGTTTAACTCAGTTTGAATTGTGGCCGTTGAGATGCGCGCGTGGTCTTCCCTCCAAACCCCAACTTGAATTTGATCCCTTGGATCAGCTGACTTTTATTTAAATTCATTTTAAATTCATTTTATTGCATTTGTTTTGTATAATTTATTTAAAATACTTAAAAAAATTCCAAAAATATTTTCCTTCTGAATTTTTAATTCAAATATTTTTCTCCACCCAAAAACATTTTTATTTTTATTTTTTGCATTAAAAAACCATTTTAAAAATATTTAAATGTTTATTTTAATTAATTAATGGAAATTAATTAATTAAAATACCATTTAGGTTTCTAAAAATTCCAAAAAAATTCACATTGCATCTTAGGACATTTAGAAACATTGTCAAACCATTCATACAAATGTATTTTTGGTTTTGATCCAACTTTGACATTTTGCTTGAATTTAGGGTTCATAAAAATCCCATTTTTGAACCCTAACTTCAAGAATTCTTTTCTGCCTAACCATGAAGGGTTTGACATTGGTTCTTTTTGCATTGATCTTCATATAGCATGTAGTATCTAGCATATTTTTTTCATAAATATATCTTGCATTTTCCATTTTATTTGCATTTTCCCTCTTAAGGTACCTTAAAACCCTAGATAACTTAGAAAAATCACAACTTTCTTTAGGTTAAGAGTTAGACCTCCTCCTTTGGAGTGTGATATCATATGGGGTTAGGGTTCCTTTGAGTTCATTTGCAATTTTTTATCTTATGATTTGCTTCTGTTTTTGACTTTTGCATCTCATGTTGCTTTAAAACCCTAATTTCTCATGTTCATTTGCATTCATCTTGCATATGCTTCCATACATAAACTTGCCATGACATTTCATGCATTCACATGCCATCTTAGACATCTTAGGACATATTAGGATCATGCTTGATCATTTCTCCATTCATTTTCCATGGTGTGCATTCATTTCATTTCATAAACTTTCATGAACTTTCAAAACTTCAAAGCATTCTTCATTTGCATTCCATCTCTTGTATGATCATTCATAACACTTGACATGCTTTTGCATCATCTCATAGAATCATTTGCATCATTTATATGCTTCTGGTTTTGGTTTTACCTTTGCTTATGTTTCATTTTCATTTAATTTCTTTCCTTTATGCTAACCTTTTCAGGTGGTAAGTAATTTGAGAAGTGAATTTGCCTTCACTTCTCACTTCTCTTCTCATTATTCTTATGTATCATTGCTTCATTTTTCTTTGCTTTAGAGTGAGCTTGCTCATTCATGTTCATCATTCACCTTCTTTATCAAAGTTACTTATCTTCTTCAGTGAAGTAAGTAACTTGTTTCTTCTGCTTCTCCTCCTTTCATTTGCTTCTTCCATTGGTGGCTTCTCTGAAGATCTCTTGCAAGCCTTACAAACCATAGGAACATCCAAGCATGACAATAATTAGGGTTGTGATTAGTCCCCCTTTAGCTTTTACCTTTGTGTCTTCTTTGTGTCTCTCTTCTCATCTCATCATTAGAGACTAAACCTTTAAGGTTGTAAGGCTTTGTGATTAGGGTTATGCCTGCATCCTTCTCTTAGGATGGAGTGTATAAATTTAATCCTAAGTGTTAAACCCTTAATTTGTTTAAACCTCTTAGTCAATCCATCTTAATAATCACTAAGACAATAGCTTGTAACTTGGGCCTAGCATTAGGGTTCTAATTCTTCCTTTATTGGTTAAGAAGGACTAACCCTAATGTTAATGGACAAGTCCCCCTCAAGTTGTCTTACAAATTATAAAATTCACTTCTTAATCTTACCATTAATTAAAATCCACTTTAAGAAAGGCTTGTTTTGTCATGAGGTTAATCCCTAATCATGGATTAAGTTGAGGTATCTTCCTCAGCTTAAGTGTACTCATCTATTATCCTTCTATTAGGATGGTGTAATGGGTCCACTAAATCCTTGATTATGGCTTAAACTCATTACTTAACACTAAACAAAAACTTAAAAACATCTAAATAATCACAAGTAGGTTAATGATCTTAATCCTACATCATCATGGTAATTAAGTTTGAGGTATTTATCTCATACTTAAGGTATTCCCATTATCCCTAATCAAAGGGAGGATATGATGAGTTTACTAACCCTTGGTTTAGGCTTAGGCTCATTAACTTATGACAAACACAAAAAGAAAATAAAAGATTGAAAACACAAAAATAAACAATAATCGTCTCCTTCGGGATTCTTTTCTCACCTCATTCACTCACAAACGAGAACCTGCTTCTTCCTTTTAATGCAAGACAGTTAGCACTTGAGCCAGACGAGTCATACACTTGAGCATAGAAAAGCAAGCAGTTCATCAGTCAATTTATCTTGCAGTCTCTTTGAGTCGAACTACGGTGTTCTGGCTTCCTCATTGCACGAGAGGATACGTAGGCATAACTTAACTGTTATCGAACAAAAGTCTCTTTGTCTTTCCCCTCTTTCAGCATTCTCCTTTAAGCCTCAATCATGAGCATTCACCCTTTTGCACTGACACTTGTGTCGCTCCCACCAAAATGAGGCTAGGTCAAATAGGGTACAGACGCGAACGGTCGGCAAAAGAGAGAATGAAAAGAGTCGCCAGCTAGGAATTTTTATCCTGAAGGAAAGGTAATGCTGCATAAACCTAAGAAAAGATGGATAAGACGGTCGCGAACCAGAGAAACTGAGAAAGGGGGTTGGTTACAACCTGGGAAGGTATTAGCACCCAGATTGTCCACCGTACTCGACGGGATCCACGTTTAAAAGATTTGTGTTTAAAGGGGTAGTGTCAGTGCTATTTTGTGTGTAAAAGCTGGAAAAGAATGTACAGGTGTCAGTGCAAAAGAAGTGTAAAGTGAAATAAAGGAGTGTCAGTGTAAAGAAAGAAGAGGAAGCTCAAGATTATGAGGCTTAAAGAATAATGCTAGAAGAGGGGGGATGGACAGAGACTTTTGTTCGATAACTGTTGAGTTATGCCTACGTATCCTCTCGTGCAACGAGGAAGTCAGAACACCGTAGTTCGGCTCAAAGAGACTGAAAGGTAAATTGACTGATGAACTGCCTACTTGTCTATGCTCAAGTGTATGACCTGTCTGGCTCAGGTGCTAACTGTCTTGCATTAGACGGAAGAAGAGAGTTCTCGTTTATGAGTGAAGATGATGAGAAAAGAATCTTGGAGGAGACGATTATTGTTTGTTTTTGTGTTTTCAGTTTTGTTATTGCTTTTTGAGGTTTGTCATAAGTTAATGAGCTTAAGCCTAAGCCAAGGGTTAGTAAAGTCATCACATCCTCCCTCTGATTAGGGGTAATGAGAATACCTTAAGCATGAAGTAAACACATCACACTTAATCACCATGATGCAGGATTAAGATCATTAACCTACTTGCATTTATTTAGATGTTTTTTGGTATGTTTTTGTTTAGTGTTAAGTAATGAGTTTAAGCCATAATCAAGGATTTAATGGATCCATTACACCATCCTAATAGAAGGATAATAGATGAGAACATTTAAGCTGAGGAAGATACCTCAACTTAATCCATGATTAGGGATTAACCTCATGACAAAACAAAGCCTTTATTAAAGTGGATTTTAGTTAATGGTAAGATTAAGAAGTGAATTTTATGATTTGTAAGAAAACTTGAGGGGGACTTGTCCATTAACACTAGGGTTAGTCCTTCTTAACCAATTAAGGAAGAATTAGAACCCTAATGCAAGGCCCAAGTTACAAGCTTGATGTCTTAGTGATTATTAGGTGGATTGATTAAAGGATTTAAACACATCAAGGGTTTAACACTTAGGATTAAAGTTATACACTCCATCCTAATATAAGGATGCAGGCATAAGCTTAATCACCAAGCCTTAAAACCTTTAAGGTTTAGTCCTTGATTATGAGGTAAGAAAAGAAAACTCAAAGATGACACAAAGGTAAAATTAATGGGGGACTAATCAAATCCTAATTATTAACATGTTTGGGTGTTCCTAGGGTTAATGAGGCTTGCAAGAAGATCTTCAGAGAAGCCACCAAGGAAGAAGCAGATGGAAAGAAAAGAAGCAGCAAGAAACAAGACAACTTGCTTCACTTGAGAAGACAAGTTGCTTGAGGAAAGAAGGAGGATAAGGAGCATGAATGAGCAAGATAACTCTAGTACACAAGTAAAAATGCAGCAATGAATGCATAAAAGATATGAGAAGAGATGGTGAGAAGTGAAGGCAAATTCACTTCTCAAACACTCGCCACCTGAAAAGTTAGTGAAAGAAAATGAAGATAAAATGAAAATGAAAAGTATGCAATGATGCAAACCAAAACCAGAGCATGTTTATGATGCTAATGATGCAAAGAGATGGCACAAATGGATTCTATTAGATGGAGATGATCATACAAAGGATGAGAATGCAAATGAGACATGTAAGAAGCATGAAAGTTCATTAATGCATATGACATGAAATGAAAGCAAAAACATGGCAAATTGATGATGCAATGATCAAACATGACTCTAATATGACCTAAGGTGTCTTACATGTCATTTGGATGCATAAAATGTCATGGCAAGTTCATGTATGCAAGAATATGAAGGATGGATGCAAATGGAGATGCAAATTAGGGTTTATGAACAAGATACAATGCAAAATTCAAAATCAGAAGCAAAACATGAGATAAAAAAATGAAAATGGGATCAAAGGTATCCTATACCTATAAAAGTTCACTGCCCAAACGGGAAGACCTAACTCTCAACCTAATGAAAGTTATGATTTTCCTAAGTTTACTAGGGTTTTAAGGTACCTCACAAAGAAAAATGCAAAGCAAATAAAAAATGAAAGATAAATTCATGCCAATTTTATCCTAGAAACTAAATGATATGTGGAATGCAATGCAAAAAGAACCATTATCAAACTCTTCATGGTTAGGCAGAAAAGATTTTTCTAATTTAGGGTTGAAATATTGATTTTAAAGAACCCTAAATCAAAAGAAAAATGTCAAAATGGATCAAGAACCAAAAAGAAATTTGTATGAATGGTTTTATAATGTCTCTAAGTGTGTCAAGATGCAATGTGATTTTTTTGGTGATTTTTAGAAACTTAAATGGTATTTTAATTAATTAATTTCCACTAATTAATTAGAATAAACATTTAAATATTTTAAAAATACAAATTTTATGCAAAAAATAAAATAAAAATTATTTTCAGAATGAGAAAAATATTTTAAAGGAAATTGCAAAAGATAAAATTTTTTAAATGAGTTTTGCTATTTTTAATAAAATGGTAAAGAAAATGCAAAAAAAATGAAAATTAAATTGATTTAAATGGAAGTCAACTAATCCAAGGGCCAAGGTTTGAAGTTAGGACGCTGGAATTGACCAGCGCGCAATTGAATGGCTTATATTCAAACATCACTAATTATGATTAAAGCCCTAATCTGAACTCTAATTACTCTCATGTGACCGGAACAGTGTTCCGGTCATCTTCTCCGGCTAGCCAAACATGTTATCTCACCTAATACGTAACCCCAAGCCCTCAAACTTTCCAGAAATGATCCTCACATCACTCCCAACAAGAATCAAACAACAAAAATCATTTATTTACCATCAAGAACATGAATCGAAGCAAAACGGAAAATACATCAAAAGTTTCAGAAGCTTCATACATGCTTGTTTCTCAATCATTTTCAAAAGTAAAGACATCATGATCATCAGGAGAGCACATAGAATCAATTAGGAACTTAAAGTGAAGGTTCTGGAAAAAAAGTTCTTGAGGTTACCTGAACTGAGGCTTTCGAAAATGGCACTGGCTAGCTGCTTCTTTGCCTCAAATCAGCTCCAATGATCCTCCTGAAGAGTTTGTGATGCTTGGTTGGAATTTATATGGCATCTAAGTGATGTTGGTTGAAACTCAGTTCAAGAAATGTGAAAATCGTGTTTTTAATACAGGGTGTTTCAAAGAAAAATGAAGGGTGGGAAATGATCAGTGATGAATATGGAGTTGAATGGTGAAAAGAGTTTGGAGATTTGATGGCTGAGCTGTGTGTTTCGAAAGGTTTTGCAAGTTGGGGAGTTTTTGAGAACTTGGGAAATCTCCGGTTTCAGGCTCCAATGTCTTGTGTTATGAGCTGTGTTTGAGCCACATAACAAGTTGTGATAGGTCAGAGAGTGGGTGGTGGCCTATGGTGATTGGTATGGGCAAGTTGCCAAAATGTCAACATGACTTGTACTTGAGGTATGGGCAAGAATACAGCTGGTCCTTGGGCATGTCCATGCGCATCTGACTTCATGGATGTCCCCAAATCCATTCTTGAGGCAATTCAGCATGAGAGAAGAAAGTTATTGGGTGTTTTGCAATTATGTGATGTTTTGGCCCCTTTGAAAAATCTTGATGATCAAGGCATGAAACTTGGGATTTCTTTGGGCAATTCTGAATTATAGGTCATGTACTATGTTTGTGTCATGGTTAGAAGTGTGTTTGAAGTCACAAAATGCTTTGGCAAGTGGTTTTGCAAGTTTCCCTCTTTGGCACATAAGTGAAAGTTTGTGATTTTTCCCAACTTTGACAAGCCATAACTTGAGTTCTAAAATGAATTAGGCCAAGTTCTTGTACTTTTTGAAAAGGGAATGATCCAATCTACAACTTTCATGACCAAGAATTTTTCATTTGAAGCATTTTTGAATCAAAAAGAGGAGGTTGAAAAACTTTCCCAAAATGGCAAGTTTGCATTACAAGTCACTTTCCCAAAGTGGAAACTTTGCAAATGGCTTGAAATTCTTCAATTTTGTGAACTTCTAACTTCTTATAATATCAAATAAAGATCATATACACGCAAAATGATGGAGAAGACCCTTTGGTTGGATGATTGGGGGCCTTAGATGCCCTGATTTTGCACTGACTTGTTCAAGAAGTCATCTATTGATCAGATGCCTTCCCCATTGAATTTCTTCATGAAAATTGGTATGCATGATCCTCATATCATATAGAGACCAATAGAAACAATAATGACCAAAAAATTTGGAGTTATGGCCTTTGAAACCAAAACCCTAATTTTAGGTCATCTGTGCAGTTAAGCTTGGCTCTGCTTCCATGCCTTTCTCAGTTCTTGTGATTCTTTGACTTCCTTGACCTTGGGAGGATATAATATGATGCTTGAACATACATGGACCCTCTTGAGATGATTGAATACCCTTGGAGTTGCTCAGATGGCTCAGGGATTGCTTAGACCACACCCTAGATGCAAATGACTTTGAACCAATGCAATGAGGCAAAAATGCAACATGAGATGATATGATTGAATTTATGCAAATGAAAAGAATCACAAGCCATGGTGAAATGAGTGAGGTCAAATTTAGGGTGTTTACAGCTGCCCCTATTCAAGCATGAGTTAGTTGTGTAGGATGTAAGCGACGGCTTAACAGACAAACAAGATAACTTGTGGTTGAATACCAAAGACAGTCCAAAATTTGCACTCACTAGATGAAGAAGAAAAGGGATATAGATTGTAAAAGGAATTAAAGTATGATTATAAAGTGCGGGCGACGGAGGACGACCGTCGGGCAGGGGACGACTGCTGGGGATGAAGCAATGACGGGGACGACCGACATACTGGGGAAATGAAAAGATTATGATGGGGACGACCATCTAATACAGTAACAAGGTTCTTTGGGGATTAAAGATAAAAGATGGGGATGACCATTGGGTTGAAGAGATAAATGATGAGGTACGGTCATCAAAGGTGAAGGACAATCACCTAGCAGGGGACGACTGCTTTGTTGGGGATAAGGATGAGGGACGGTCATCCAAGGCGAAGGACGATCACCTGGCAAGGTACGGTTGCCGAAAGTATCATGACAATGGACGAGTGTCAGATAGAAAGAGTCAACGATGGGGACGACCATCGGATAATCATGATGAAGGACGATCATCTAAAGGGTGAAGGACGATCACCTAGCAGGGTACGGCTGCTCAAATATCACGACATAGGATGACTGTCGGAGAGGGAAGGGTTCCAATAATGGAGACTCCGTTGGGGGAAATGATGAGGGACGGTCATCAAAAGGTGAAGGACGATCACCTGGTAGGGTACGGCTGCCGAAAGTACCATGACATAGGACGAATGTCAGATAGAGAAGAAATTTGCTTTTTAGTAGGGATTTGCTGGGAACTCCTCTGGGGAATGGTAGACACAGACGTGTGTCTAAAGAGTGTATAGATATTTGTTTATAGAGAATGTTCGGGCGACTTTACTGGGGAATGATGACACGGACGAGTTCCAAAAGGAGCATGTATCTGTATTTTGAGAGTGCAAAGGGGACGCTTTGGCTTTCTGCTGGGGAATTTGTGAGGTATTTGTGTATCACTGTTGATGGAATGTTGGTACATACAGGTATTTGATTCAAAACATGGCTTATGAATATGCAATATGTTTGATTTTTTACGTAATGCTCCATATTATACGGAATGCTATGCTCTGAGGGGAAATATGATGCGAATGCTATGATTATGCAAAAGATACCGCTCCGGGATTCGGATCCCATTGCGGTGAAGATCTCTGGCTGATCTTCCTGAAGGAAAAATCCTAGTTGGGCATGAGATCATTGGTAGATCTGGCATATATGATTTTTTGGGGAAACAGGTCACTGATAGACCTATCCTTGATGATGAGGAGCCCAGCTGGGGTCTGCGGAAGCTTTCGTCACTTTGTTGTGCGATCTTCAGACATTGCTCTTCTGGATAAAGGCTGGAGCTCTGCAGGGAGATGGTTCCCTGTCTAACACTTGGCTGAGGAGGAATGATCACTGAACGGCCTTTCTAGTGATTTCTGTGATTCTGCTGAAGGTGATTGAAGCCTGGCAACTTAGCTGGGGAGAAAACAGCTCTGGTGCTGTTTGGAAGATGTGCTG
This sequence comes from Lathyrus aphaca, assembly GCA_963966055.1. Taxonomy (NCBI): domain Eukaryota; kingdom Viridiplantae; phylum Streptophyta; class Magnoliopsida; order Fabales; family Fabaceae; genus Lathyrus; species Lathyrus aphaca. The sequence continues at coordinate 250,049,421 of OZ014520.1, read as the reverse complement.
AGGAAATAAAGATTTGGCAGCTAGCTGGGGAGAAGCTTTGACTACCTGCAATCCTGTATGACAACGAAACGTACAAGTATCCCGAGGTATCCCTTACTGGATTCCATCATAGGAGTTTTAGGCACTCCCGGGAGAAAATATATTTCCTTAAGCATGTAATAAGAAAAGACACATTTGTATTCATGCAATCAATATTTTAAGGACATCGGCTATTTTGCAAATGAAAATAAAATGTACGAGACGAAATGTGACTGAAAATCCGATTTTATTAATTTGTTTGCCCTGAATTGGCAAGATACAGTCGAAGAAACAGATCCCCTGAAATGAGGAGATTGTTACAAATTGAGAAACAAAAAGGTGCCGACAATGTTGATGACGCTTCAGTGAGCTTCCCTTTTGCTATGACTCGTATGACATTGACGTTCTTCTCATCCTGCTTTTTGAAGAAGGCTGATTCTGACCGATGCTCGAACCTTTCGAAGCTTGCCATGTTATAAGTGATACAGACGAATTCAGAATGCAGTTGTTCGCTTATTCCCTTATTTTGCGTGGATCTCCCTTTCGGGTTTTCAATCCACCGGGATACCCATTTTTTGCCTGAGTTGTCCCATGTAGCTTTTCAACGCAGCGGGTGTACATTTTTTGTTTTATTTCCCTTATTTTTGCCCGAGTCTTTTATTCTTTTTTTGACTCGTCGGGATGCCCTATTTTTGCCTGGACTCATATTCTGTTTTTATGTCCAGCGGGTCATTTTATGCGAAGTATTTTTTAACTGCATCTGAATTCACAGGGGACAGGAAGTCTTCACCATCCATAGTACTAAGCATCAGTGCTCCACCAGAGAAAACTTTCTTTACTATGAATGGACCGTCGTAATTTGGAGTCTACTTGCCCCTGTGGTCTGTATGAGGAGGGAGGAGTCTTTTCAGCACAAGATCTCCTACTTGGTATTCTCGAAGCCTGACTTTCTGATCGAAGGCTTTCTTCATTCTTTTCTGATACAGCTGCCCGTGGCAGATTGCAGTTAATCTCTTCTCTTCAATCAGATTCAATTGTTCGTATCGGGATCGGACCCATTCTGCTTCATTCAGCTTAACATCCATTAGTACCCGCAAGGAGGGTAATTCAACTTCAACAGGTAGGACTGCCTCCATACCATAAACAAGCTGATACGGTGTTGCCCCAGTGGATGTTCTGATTGACGTATGGTACCCATGCAAGGCAAATGGTAGCATCTCATGCCAGTCTTTGTAAGTGACCACCATCTTCTGCACAATCTTCTTGATGTTCTTGTTAGCTGCCTCAACAACGCTGTTCATCTTTGGCCTGTAAGGAGAAGAGTTGTGGTGTTGGATCTTGAAGTCCCGACACAGTTCTGCCATCATTTTATTGTTCAAGTTGGAACCATTATCAGTAATGATTCGCTCGGGCACTCCATACCGACAGATGATGTCTCTCTTTAGGAACCAGGCTACCACTTGCCTGGTAACATTTGCATAGGAAGCTGCTTCAACCCACTTGGTAAAGTAGTCAATGGCTACTAGGATAAATCTGTGGCCATTTGAAGCAGTCGGTTCAATCTTGCCAATCATATCAATGCCCCACATGGCAAAAGGCCAGGGTGAAGACATCACATTCAAAGGATTCGGAGGCACATGCACTTTATCTGCATAAATCTGGCATTTATGGCATTTCCTGGCATAAGCACAACAGTCTGCATCCATTGTGATCCAATAATAGCCTGATCTTAACAACTTTTTAGCCATTGCATGCCCTCCAGCATGGGTACCAAAGGATCCTTCGTGCACCTCGTGCATCAACAAGTCTGCTTCTGCCTTATCAACACATCTGAGAAGTACTATATCAAAGTTTCTCTTGTACAAGGAACCATCAGTATTCAAGAAGAAACTACCAGCTAGCCTTCTTAATGTCTTCTTGTCATTGGAAGATGCCCCTGGTGGGTATGTTCGATCCTCCAAGAAGCATTTGATGTCATAGAACCAAGGCTTATCATCTTTAGCAAGGTCTGCTGAGAATACATATGCTGGTCTGTCAAGTCTGGATACTTAAATCCGAGGCACAAAGTTGGCAGCTTGAACTTTGATCATGGATGAAATGGTAGCCAGAGCATCTGCAAACTGATTTTCATCTCGAGGGATATACTCCCGGTTGACTGTTGTAAAGAATGTGAGCAGCCTCCTTGTATAATCCCGGTAAGGAATCAGAAGCTCCTGGTAAGTATACCATTTGCCATTGGTTTGATTGATTACCAGAGCTGAATCTCCGAATACAGTTAAAGTTTTGATCCTGAGGTCAATGGCTTCCTCAAGACCCATAATACAAGCTTCGTATTCAGCTTCGTTATTAGTGCAGTTGAAGGTGAGTTTTGCCAAGAAAGGCATGTGAAATCCCTTAGCTGTAATGAGTACTGCACCAACACCACGACCATTCATATTAACAGCCCCATCAAACATCATAGTCCATTCTTCTTCTGGGTAAGGCCCTTCAGTGTGAATAGGCTCTTCATGATCTTTTGCTTTTATGAACATGATGTCTTCATCAGGGAAGTCAAATCTCATAGGCTGGTAATCATCAATGGGTTGCTCAGCAAGATAATCAGACAATATACTGCCTTTGATGGATTTCTGAGAGCTGTACTGAATATCATATTCTGTGAGGATCATTTGCCATCTTGCAACCCGTCCGGTAAGCGCTGGCGTCTCAAATATGTACTTAACTGGATCCATCTTGGAGATCAATAAAGTAGTGTGGGTCAACATATACTGCCTCAGTCGGCGAGCAGCCCACGCTAAAGCACAACAAGTTTTCTTGAGCAGTGAATAACGTTGTTCACAGTCGGTAAACCTTTTGCTTAGGTAGTATATTTCGTACTCTTTTCGACCAGACTCGTCATGCTGGCCCAGCACACACCCCATTGATCCTTCTAATACTGTCAAGTACATTATCAGAGGTCTTCCTTCAACTGGAGGCATAAGAATTGGAGGCTCCTGTAAGTATTCCTTGATTTTGTCAAAAGCCCTTTGGCAGTCTTCATTCCACTTGACCGTTTGTTCTTTTCTTAATAATTTGAATAATGGCTCACAGGTTGCTGTAAGGTGAGATATGAACCTCGAAATGTAGTTCAATCTACCCAGGAACCCCCGAACTTCTTTTTCAGTCTTCGGTGCAGGCATTTCTTGAATGGATTTGACTTTGTCAGGGTCAACTTCAATCCCTTTCTCACTCACAATAAATCACAGCAGCTTACCGGATCGCACCCCGAATGTACACTTGTTGGGGTTTAACTTCAATTGGTACTTCCTCAGAAGCTTGAATAGCTTCAACAGATTCACCAGGTGGTCTTCTTCTGTGAGGGACTTGGCAATCATGTCATCCACATAACATTCAATTTCTTTGTGGATCATGTCATGGAATAATGTTACCATAGCCCGCTGATAAGTGGCACCAGCATTCTTCAGTCCGAATGACATCACCTTATAACAGAATATGCCCTAGGGTGTGATGAAAGTTGTCTTCTCCATGTCTTCAGGTGACATCTTGATCTGATTATATCCTGAAAATCCATCCATGAAGGAGAATACCGAGAACTGAGCCGCATTGTCGACCAATACATCAATGTGAGGTAATGGGAAGTCATCCTTCGGACTGGCTCTGTTCAGGTCCCGGTAATCCACACACATCCTCACCTTGCCATCCTTCTTAGGCACAGGTACAATGTTAGCAACCCACGGCGGATAGCTAGTTACAACAAGGAAACCGGCGTCCCACTGTTTTTCTACCTCTTCTTTTATCTTCATGGCCATATCTGGGCGAGTACGACACAACTTCTGTTTTATCGGTGGACAATCTTCTTTCAGAGGCAGCTTGTGCATAACAATATCGGTGTCCAATCCTAGCATATCCTGATAAGACCAATAAAAACCATCTACATACTCCCGAAGCATGTCAATCAGTTGTTCTTTCACTGAATCTTGCAGGCAGGCCCCGATCTTAACTTCTTTCGAGTCTTATTCTGTACCAAGATTCACTGTCTCAACTTCCTCCTGATGAGGAGTGATAACCTTCTCCTCTTGTCTCAACAACCTGGCTAGCTCCTCAGGTAGCTCATAATCTTCTTCAACCCCTTCATCGGCTTGATTAATTGGATTGTCAAAGTCATACGAAGTCATAGTTGTGTTGTTGTCGGTGCAGTCTGGAGGGTATTCTCTGCAAGGGTTTAGATTTGTTCATTTTTAGTGATCAGTTTTATCTTGCTTTACAAAAAAGTGAAAATGAAGTTATTTATTTTGAAAAACAATGCCATTTTATTTTTGTACAAAAAATAAAAAATGAAAAACAGTGAGCGAAAAAGAAAAGACTCATTTGCAAAAGATGTCCTGATATTCATTAATTGATCTTTGCACAAAATACAAGATGGCCCGATTACAAAATGAGTCCTGACATCTTGGGCAAGACGCAGGACTTGATGCATGCTTTTAAAAACAGGAAATAATAATTACTTTGCGGGAGTAACTCTTATAATTTCCTAGGAAGACCAGTTTGAGACATGGCTCCCCGGGATCCTTGGACGTATCCAGCTTTCCAGGTTGCGCTCGTCTTCTGACTCATCTTCCAAACTATTCACAGCATCCGGGGTGAGCATCCCCCCGCTGACAAACTGGGGCTCCTTTGCAGCCTCTGGTTGATCTTGTCGAGTTGGTCTGTAACCCAACCCGAATCGGTCCTCTTTCTTCTCCACGGGCAGCAGCTTGCCCCAGCCTTGGGCGGTACCTTCCTCAACAACCTTCTAGGCTTGTTGATATGATGTGATGGAGGTCCCAGACACAGCAGATGTTTCATTGATGTTTAGGGCCTCAAACCCTTAACTCATGGTCTCATGGATTTCTCCATCAATTTCAATGTATTTGAAAGTAGCCAGCTGGCTAACGAAGATATCCTCTTCCCCACAAATGGTAATGACTTGGCCCTCCCACTCAAATTTTAACTTCTGGTGAAGGGTTGACGTCATGGCGCCAACGGCGTGTATCCATGGTCTACCCAATAGATAGTTGTAGGCAGGCTGTATATCCATCACAAAGAAGGTCGTTTTGAAAACCTGTGGGCCAATCATTATTGGTAATTCTATTTCTCCCAGAACTGATATTTTAGAACCGTCAAAGGCTCTAACTACCAAGTTACTTGGGCGTAGTGCCAACCCATCATGCTCCAGCTTCACAAGGTCTTTCTTGGGCAGGACATTGAGGGATGACCATGTGTCCACCAATACGTGAGAAAGAACTACACCCTTACACTCCAAGGTAATGTCCTAAGCCTTGTTGTGATTGTGACCTTCCGTTGTCAGATCAGCGTTGGTAAATCCTAGTCCATGACTAGCGTTGACATTTCCAACCACAGCCTATAACTGATTGACGGTAATCTCCTCCGGCATATAAGCTGCGTGCAGGACTTTCAATAGTGCATTCCGATGAGCCTCGGAGCACATTAGCAATGATAGTATGGAGATTTTGGAAGGTGTCTGGTGAAGCTAATCCACCACCTTATAATCTCTCTTCTTGATTATCCGCATGAATTCATCAACCTCTTGATCAAAAGGAGTCTTCAAAACTTCTTTAGCAACTGCCTCTTCTTGCACCAGGCTCTTCCCTTTTGCCTTAGCAGCAGCTTCTGCTTAGACAATGGGTCTTGGTATTTGCGGGGCAAAGAGACGTCCGCTTCTAGTGAAGCCTCTGCCTCCCCCCACATTGTCTACCTGAGGTGAAGAAGTTGATGATTCCAAAGTGATTTTCTGCCCCTCGCAGTATAGATCTGATTCATAATGCCAAGGGATGGCATTATTGCTTTCGTAAGGAACTGGCCCAGGCACTGTGATAGTGACCGGACTGATAGCAGCTGCATAGGGGACCTCAATGATGTGTGGATCATAATATATGGTAACCGGAGTTCTGGTAGGAGTAGCAATTTATTGTGAATTGTTGGAAGGAAAATCTGCAGGATCGTAGTATATCGTAACCGTTGAGACGCTTTCATTAACTGTTGCTGATGTTGTAGACGGTACTGTTGACTGGACGGGTGTTGAAGTTGTAGCAGGAACTGATGGAATAAAGGGTGTTGTCGTTGTAGAAGGAATTGTGACTGAACTTGTATCCATTGAAGTGATTGATTGAGTAATTGTTGGAGTTGTAGTAGAATCTGTTGGAACAATGGTTGCTGACGTTGTAGGAGTATCTGTGATTGTTGATGAAGGAATTGTTGGAGTAGTAGTCGCTGTTGTCGTAATCTAAAGAATGCCATCTCTAATGAGGCCATTTATGCCGTTTCTCAGTCTCTCACATCCATTAACTGCAATGTTGCAATATCCACAGCCGACCTCGCATCCGGGGAACACTTGGCACTCTAACAGCTGAGCTTTGATTTCAACCAAGGGTGTTCGGATTTGTGCAACACTGGTAATTAATGTGAATGGTTTTCCTTCCTCAATAGCGTTAATCCTATGCCCGTTGTGACTAGGCATTGGATTTTTTGTGACGTTTGGAGGAGGTGCAAAGTTGAAAGCTTTTGAGTCCACCAAATCCTAGACTTTCATCTATAGGGCCCTGCATTTTTCAGTATTATGCCCCGATGCGTTTGAGTAGAATGCACACCTGGCATTTGCATCATAGTTCTTTGGCATATTAAGAGGACCTGGAGGTGCCAATGTCTTTAACTCAACTAAGTTGAGCTTCAGGAGTTGTGGCAAGAGTGCAGCATACGGCATTGGGATTGGGTCGATTACCCTGTTTGCTTGTGACGGCCTTTGTTGAAAGGGACACTGTTGTTGATTACCATTGTTGTTGTTATACGACCTCTGTTGTGGATAATGAGATTGTTGTTGATACTGTGGTTGTTGTTGTTGAGGATATGATTATTGTTGTGGCATTGGAGCTGGGATGGTAACAACTGCTACTGACCGGTGAGCATATTGAGGCCTGCCCCTGCTTGTATGAATGGAATTTGTTTCACCTGCCCTTCGGGGTCCCGCAAAAGGTTTTCTGGGATTGCTGGAGGAACTTGCACCACTGTCGGAAATTTTGCCCATCTTTAAGAGAATTTCAATCCTCTCACCAGCTATGACCACATCAGCAAAACTGGTAGAGGAGAAAGCAGCCAATCTATCAATATAGGTGCCTTGCAATGTGTTCATGAACATGTCAGCCATTTCCCTTTCTGACATGGGTGGTTGGACAGCAGCAGCAAGCTGTCTCCACCTTTGGACATATTCCCTGAAGCTTTCTCGGGAAGATTGAGACATTCCCATTAGAAGGGTCCTGTTGGGAGCCATGTCCAGGTTGTATTGATATTGACGGATGAAAGCCTCAGCTAAATCCTTCCAGCATCTTATGGTGGCCCTAGAAAAATGCGAATACCATTCCCTCGAAGCCCCAGTCAGACTGTCTTCAAAGTAGAACATCCACAACTTTTCATCCATAGTATAAGCTTTGAGCCTTCCCAAGAAAAACTGCAGATGAGTGCGAGGATAGGAGGTACCATTGTACTTTTCAAAGCATGGGGGCTTGAATTTGTGGGGAATTCTCACCCCATCCACTAGTCCCATATCCATCACATCGAAGCCCAAGGAATTCTGAGATTCCAAAGATCTTAACTTTTCGGCAATCTCGTCCAATCTTCTGTCGTATACCTCATCTCCGGCCCCTATAACAGTAAACTGTTCTCCCTGGGGATCTTCTTGCAGGATTGGGCCTCCAGTAGCATTACCTTGACCATTTCTTAGGATATTATCTTCTGGATTCAGATGGGGTCCAAACTTATGTGGGTCAATACGAGGCTGGCCCCGTTCATTGTTGCTAGTTCCTCCTGTTCCAAGATGAGGTTCCTCAGGAGTTTGTCTTTCCACCAGCTCTCTTAACCTCTCCTGGCTCTGGGCTAGGCCAGTCATCACTGCCATGAACTGAGACATCTGATTTCTCATCTCCAATCTCTCATTGGTCATCTAATTTCTGACCTCAGTCAGATCCTGTTGTACTTGCTCCATTTGAATGCCGGGAAGGTTGTTACGAGTCGGGTACCGGTGCGCGCGGTTGACAGGGAACACTCGGCGACGAGCAATGTTTCCTGAGATCACAAAAAAGTTAGAAACAAAGATGATAATAAAACCTGCAAAACAAAACAAGGTTAGTATGCAATGCAGTATGCTTATTTGTTTTCCAAGGTATCCGGTTTGGTTATTGGTTTTGACCTTTCCAGACCTCGAGGAAGGTGCTTGATATTGTTGAGAGAAAACCCAAATGGAAACAAACTAAATATATTACAAATAGTGATCAATACATAGTTTATTTTACAGCTCATGCCCATGGAGGGTCAAAATACAACAAAAATAAAAGTACATCAAATGGAAACAAACAACAAGCAAAGAATCAGACATCCAGCCCAAATTCATCTTCTCTGACCTCCTTCAGGAGGACCTCAGTCACTGGACCAGCTGGGTGCTCTGTAATGGTCCTAATGAGGAGGTTCTTGGTAGCAATGGCAGTGGTAAGCTTCTTATGCCTGTCCTGGTCCTTTGACCTCTTCAATCCTGCTCTGAGTTTCAACTCTGAAATCTCCCTCTGAGCTGCCAAAAAAGCTTCCTGTTGCTTCTTCTCACTCGCCTCTAGCTGTTTAATCTTGGCTTGAGTCTTCTGGTCTTCTTGTGTACGGGCTTCGGTGATCCTGACCCACCTAGCCTGACTCTCTTGCAGATAGTGCTCAGCCCTTGCTTTCTGAATCTTGGCCTCCTTACAGGCATTCTTCAATATCTGTTCCCCAGCCCTTGCTTTCCTTATGTAATCCTCTGTCTTCTCAATTTTGGCAAGATGCTCCACCCTGAGCTTTTACAATCTCTCAATGTCCAGACGACCATCACTCCTTTCCCAAAGGGTCTTTTTCAAGGCTTGAGATAGCTGCTCATTCCTTTCCTTCAACTTTTCAAATTCCTCCAGGCTTACTGTTGCTGCAGGCTGTACTGTGGATGGCCCAGGTATGTCCTCCAAGATGAAAGGCATTCTGGTAATCTGAGCCCTAGTACCGGACCAGTCATAGTACTGAGCTGAAGCAACATTGTTACATCTTCCAAGAATAGCTACCCCTTTTGTCTGGATGTTGTCCCAAGCCCAGGATGCTTGTCTGACAACAACTGAATTAGGTTTTACTTCACAATATAGGGTCTCAGCTAAATCCTGTCCTCTGGGATGGTGAACCAAAGCATAACCCAGTTGTCTCTTAAATAGTAAAGGATTGTAGTTGATGCAACCCTTCACTCCTATCAGAGTCACATTTGGGTATTGTCCACATCTGGTGATAATGTCCTTGCCTTTGGTGCTCTGGGTGCACCATCTGATATCATCTGAAGTCAAAGCAATGAACCTCTTGGCCCAATTCTTCTGTTTTTGGGGATTCAAGAAAGTATCTGACTTAGGCAGGTGTCTGAGCAGCCAGGTGTAAAACAAAGGAGCAGAACATCTTACCAACTTCCCCCTTTGTTTCTCATTTCTCTGATGAATGGAGTAGTAAATATCTCCTAGCAATGTAGGTACTGGGCTCTTCAGAAGAAACAGATGGATAGCATTCTTGCTGACAAATTTGGGCTCATCTGCAAACAGTATAGCCCCATATATGCTGAGTGCTAACAATGCACAGGCTGCCCTCCACTCTCCCAATGAAGCCTTCAGGATGGCCTGAGAGATCAAGAAGTCCAAGTGCAAACCAGGGATCCCAGCTTTTGTTGTCATACTTTGTTCAATAAGGGCAGGCTCCAAGTACAGTGCCCTTGCAATCTCTTCATTTCTAGGAGCAGTCATCTCTGGGTTGAAGGGGATTCCACCTCTGATAGGTACTCCAATCAATGAAGAAAACTCTTCCAGTAGAGGCCCTAGCTGAAATTCTGGAAAGGTGAAACATCTCAAAGGAGGGTCATAAAATTGCAAGCATGTGTGGATTATGCTCCTCTGAAAAGGATCAAGGTCCATAACCATGTCCAGGATACCTCCATAGTGCTCTCTGAACAGTGGGATGTGATCAGGTGTGATAAGGGACTGGACCTGCCTGATACCAGTCAACGCAGGCTCAAAGAAGTGGTAGGATATGTTGCTTTTCCTGGGAGTAGTCATGAATGCTGCTGAAGAAGCTGAAAAATAAATGCTGATGAAGATCACAGTCTGAGATACTGGAAGTGGACCACTGACAGACTGGTGCTAATGAGGATGGAGATAACTGAAGCAGACAACTGAGGAAGACAGCTGAAGCAGAGGTCTATGCAGAAGAAGGGGTCAAAACCAAAACCAAGATATAATGAGGTGGATACCCTGAAAAGCAAATAAACAAATGTTAAATGATGCAATAATGATATATGCAAATGATATGCAAGGGTTTGTGATCAAGCTGGATCTGATTATCTGTCTTGACATAAGGCCCATGTATGTTCAAAAAGTCCAGATGGAGGTTTGGAAGTCCAGTAACCAGGGTGGGGGACTCAAATAAAGAGTCACATGTCCAGGGTTAATCACAAGAACTGTCCAAAGTGGAGTATTCTTAAACAAAACAGTAACAGGGTATGATGTGGCCAAGGGTTCCTGCAAACCTGTAAACAGCCCAACCCCCTCACAGGTAATGTTCTAGAACAAGGATCCTCAGACTTGGATCAGTTATGGGAAGTGTAAACACTTCTAACCCGGAGGTACAGTTTTTACAATAACCATAAAAAATCCTCCTCTAATTCACCTCAGCTTCCGTAGGTCATAATAAAGGTCATCCAGACTTAGCAGACTTCCCAGATAGCCCTAGCACTACAGGAAATCTGTAGCACAGAGTTCTCAAGAAGAAACCCATATTTGAACCGTGTTTCATATTCCCACACCAGACCGAAATGGAATGGGAAAGAACATGAACCACTCTAGCCTAGGTGTCATTCAAGTCCCAGGTAAAGGACCTTAAACTCTCAATGGAACCCCACCCACCAAAGAAAACTAGATCCAGCACAGTGACAATGACATTATGAAATATGCATAAGATTGTAAAAGAAAAGCAATAAATAAAGCTATACATAAAACAATAAATAAAGCAAAAATAAATAAATACACATAGCACATAGCACCCCAATAAACACAAATCAAACAAGCGCTAGGAGGAACCCACAAAAAGAACCAGAAGCCCTGGTTGCAATATAAGGTCTCCCCAGCAGAGTCGCCAATCTGTCGCTCCCACCAAAATGAGGCTAGGTCAAATAGGGTACAAACGCGAACGGTCGGCGAAAGAGAGAATGAAAAGAGTCGCCAGCTAGGCATTTTTATTCCGAAGGAAAGGTAATGCTGCATAAACCTAAGAAAAGATGGATAAGACGGTCGCAAACCAGAGAAACTGAGAAAGGGGGTTGGTTACAACCTGGGAAGGTAGTAGCACCCAGATTGTCCGCCGTACTCGACGGGATCCACGCTTAAAAGATTTGTGTTTAAAGGGGTAGTGTAAGTGCTATTTTGTGTGTAAAAGCTGGAAAAGAATGTACAGGTGTCAGTGCAAAAGAAGTGTGAAGTGAAATAAAGGAGTGTCAGTGTAAAGAAAGAAGAGGAAGCTCAAGATTATGAGGCCTAAAGAATAATGCTGGAAGAGGGGGGGATGGACAGAGACTTTTGTTCGATAACTGTTGAGTTATGCCTACGTATCCTCTCGTGCAATGAGGAAGTCAGAACACCGTAGTTCGGCTCAAAGAGACTGAAAGGTAAATTGACTGATGAACTTCCTACTTGTCTATGCTCAAGTGTATGACCTGTCTGGCTCAGGTGCTAACTGTCTTGCATTAGACGGAAGAAGCGAGTTCTCGTTTATGAGTGAAGATGATGAGAAAAGAATCCTGTAGGAGACGATTATTGTTTGTTTTTGTGTTTTCAGTTTTGTTATTGCTTTTTGAGGTTTGTCATAAGTTAATGAGCTTAAGCCTAAGCCAAGGGTTAGTAAAGTCATCACATCCTCCCTCTGATTAGGGGTAATGAGAATACCTTAAGCATGAAGTAAACACCTCACACTTAATCACCATGATGCAGGATTAAGATCATTAACCTACTTGCATTTATTTAGATGTTTTTTGGTATGTTTTTGTTTAGTGTTAAGTAATGAGTTTAAGCCATAATCAAGGATTTAATGGATCCATTACACCATCCTAATAGAAGGATAATAGATGAGAACATTTAAGCTGAGGAAGATACCTCAACTTAATCCATGATTAGGGATTAACCTCATGACAAAACAAATCCTTTATTAAAGTGGATTTTAGTTAATGGTAAGATTAAGAAGTGAATTTTGTGATTTGTAAGAAAACTTGAGGGGGACTTGTCCATTAACACTAGGCTTAGTCCTTCTTAACCAATTAAGGAAGAATTAGAACCCTAATGCAAGGCCCAAGTTACAAGCTTGATGTCTTAGTGATTATTAGGTGTATTGATTAAAGGATTTAAACACATCAAGGGTTTAACACTTAGGATTAAAGTTATACACTCCATCCTAATAGAAGGATGCATGCATAAGCTTAATCACCAAGCCTTAAAACCTTTAAGGTTTAATCCTTGATTATGAGGTAAGAAAAGAAAACTCAAAGATGACACAAAGGTAAAACTAATGGGGGACTAATCAAACCCTAATTATTAACATGATTGGGTGTTCCTAGGGTTAATGAGGCTTGCAAGAAGATCTTCAGAGAAGCCACCAAGGAAGAAGCAGATGGAAAGAAAAGAAGCAGCAAGAAACAAGACAACTTGCTTCACTTGAGAAGACAAGTTTCTTGGGGAAATAAGGAGGAGAAGGAGCATGAATGAGCAAGCTCACTCTAGTACACAAGTAAAAATGCAGCAATGAATGCATAAAAAAGATGAGAAGAGATGGTGAGAAGTGAAGGCAAATTCACTTCTCAAACACTCACCACCTGAAAAGTTAGAGAAAGAAAATGAAGATAAAATGAAAATGAAAAGTATGCAATGATGCAAACTAAAACCAGAAGCATGTTTATGATGCTAATGATGCAAATAGATGGCACAAATGGATGCTATTAGATGGAGATGATCATACAAAGGATGAGAATGCAAATGAGACATGTAAGAAGCATGAAAGTTCATGAATGCATATGACATGAAATGAAAGCAAAAACATGGCAAATGGATGATGAAATGATCAAACATGACTCTAATATGCCCTAAGATGTCTTACATGTCATTTGGATGCACAAAATGTCATGGTAAGTTCATGTATGCAAGCATATGAAGGATGAATGCAAATGGAGATGCAAATTAGGGTTTATGAACAAGATACAATGCAAAATTCAAAATCAGAAGCAAAACATGAGATAAAAAAATGAAAATGGGATCAAAGGTATCCTAAACCTATAAATGTTCACTGCCCAAAGGGGAAGACCTAACTCTCAACCTAATGAAATTTATGATTTTCCTAAGTTTGCTAGGGTTTTAAGGTACCTCACAAAGAAAAATGCAAAGCAAATAAAAAATGAAAGATAAATTCATGACAATTTTATCCTTGAAACTAAATGATATGTGGAATGCAATGCAAAAAGAACCATTATCAAACTCTTCATGGTTAGGCAAAAAAGATTTTTCTAAGTTAGGGTTGAAATATTGATTTTAAAGAACCCTAAATCAAAAGAAAAATGTCAAAATGGATCAAGAACCAAAAAGAAATTTGTATGAATGGTTTGATAATGTGTCTAAATGTGTCAAGATGCAATGTGATTTTTTTGGTGATTTTTATAAACTTAAATGGTATTTTAATTAATTAATTTCCACTAATTAATTAGAATAAACATTTAAATATTTTAAAAATACAAATTTTATGCAAAAAATAAAATAAAAATTATTTTCAGAATGAGAAAAATATTTGAAAGGAAAATGCAAAAGATAAAAAATTTTAAATGAGTTTTGCTATTTTTAATAAAATGGTAAAGAAAATGCAAATAAAATGAAAATTAAATTGATTTAAATGGAAGTCAACTAATCCAAGGGACAAGGTTTGAAGTTAGGACGCGGGAATTAACCAGCGCGCATCTGAATGTCTAATATTCAAACTTCACTAATTATGATTAAAGCCCTAATCTGAACCCTACTTACTCTCAGGTGACCGGAACAGTGTTCCGGTCATCTTCTCCGGCTAGCCAAACATGCTATCTCATCTAATACGTAACCCCAAGCCCTCAAACCTTCCAGAAATGATCCTCACATCACTCCCAACAAGAATCAAACAACAAAAATAATTTATTTACCATCAAGAACATGAATCGAAGCAAAACGAAAAATACATCAAAAGTTTCAGAAGCTTCATACATGCTTGTTTCTCAATCATTTTCAAAAGTAAAGACATCATGATCATCAGGAGAGCACATAGAATCAATTAGGAACTTAAAATGAAGGTTCTGGAAAAAAAAGTTCTTGAGGTTACCTGAACTGAGGCTTTCGAAAATGGCACTGGCTGGCTGCTTCTTATCCTCAAATCAGCTCCAATGATCCTCCTGAAGAGTTTGTGATGCTTGGTTGGAATTTATATGGCCTCTAAGTGATGTTGGCTGAAACTCAGTTCAAGAAATGTGAAAATCGTGTTTTTCATACAGGGTGTTTCAAAGCAAAATGAAGGGTGGGAAATGATCAGTGATGAATATGGAGTTGAATGGTGAAAAGAGTTTGGAGATTTGATGGTTGAGCTGTGTGTTTCAAAAGGTTTTGCAAGTTGGGGAGTTTTTGAGAACTTGGGCAATCTCCGGTTTCAAGCTCCAATGTCTTGTGTTATGAGCTGTGTTTGATCCACATAACAAGTTGTGATAGGTCAGAGAGTGGGTGGTGGCCTATGGTGATTGGTATGGGCAAGTTGCCAAAATGTCAACATGATTTGTACTTGAGGTATGGGCAAGAATACAGCTGGTCCTTGGGCATGTCCATGCGCATCTGACTTCATGGATGTCCACAAATCCATTCTTGAGGCAATTCAGCAAGAGAGAAGAAAGTTATGGGGTGTTTTGCAATTATGTGATGTTTTGGCCCCTTTGAAAAATCTTGATGATCAAGGCATGAAACATGGGATTTCTTTGGGCAATTCTGAATTATAGGTCATGTACTATGTTTGTGTCATGGTTATAAGTGTGTTTGAAGTCACAAAATGCTTTGGCAAGTGGTTTTGCAAGTTTCCCTCTTTGGCACATAAGTGAAAGTTTGTGATTTTTCCCAACTTTGACAAGCCATAACTTGAGTTCTAAAATGAATTAGGCCAAGTTCTTGTACTTTTTGAAAAGGGAATGATCCAATTTACAACTTTCATGACCAAGAATTTTTCATTTGAAGCATTTTTGAATCAGAAAGAGGAGGTTGAAAAACTTTCCCAAAATGGCAAGTTTGCATTACAAGTCACTTTCCCAAAGTGGCAACTTTGCAAATGGCTTGAAATTCTTCAATTTTGTGAACTTCTAACTTCTTCTAAGATCAAATAAAGATCATATACACCCAAAATGATGGAGAAGACCCTTTGGTTGGATGATTGGGGGCCTTAGATGCCCTGATTTTGCACTGACTTGTTCAAGAAGTCATCTATTGTTCAGATGCCTTCCCCATTGAATTTCTTCATGAAAATTGGTATGCATGATCCTCATATCATATAGAGACCAATAGAAACAAGAATGACCAAAAAAATTTGAGTTATGGCCTTTGAAACCAAAACCCTAATTTTAGGTCATCTGTGCAGTTAAGCCTGGCTCTGCTTCCATGCCTTTCTCAGTTCTTGTGATTCTTTGACTTCCTTGACCTTGGGAGGATATAATATGATGCTTGAACATACATGGACCCTCTTGAGATGATTGAATACCCTTGGAGTTGCTCATATGGCTCAGGGATTGCTCAGACCACACCCTAGATGCAGATGACTTTGAACCAATGCAATGAAGCAAAAATGCAACATGAGATGATATGATTGAATTTATGAAAATGAAAAGAATCACAAACCATGGTGAAATGAGTGAGGGAAAATTTGGGGTGTTTACAACTTGTATATTCTTTTCCAACTCTTGCACACAGAAAGCACAGACACCTACCCCTTTAAACACAAATCTTTTAAGCATGGATCCCGTCGAGTACGACGGACAATCTGGGTGCTAATACCTTCCCAGGTTGTAACCAACCCCCTTTCTCAGTTTCTCTGGTTCGCAACCGTCTTATCCATCTCTTTCTAGGTTTATGCAGCATTACCTTTCCTTCGGGATAAAAAAGCCTAGTTGGCGACTCTATTCATTTCATCTTCATTTCTCCTCTCGCCGATCGTTCGCGCTTGTACCGGGATGCAAATCTTTGGGAGCGAAAGCTTGGCGACTCTGCTGGGGAACCTTATACTGTAACCAGGGCTTCTGGTTCTTTTTGTGGGTTCCTCCTAGCGCTTGTTTGATTTGTGTTTACGGGGTGTTATGTGCTACTTGTGCTTATTTATTTGCTTTATTTATTGCTTTATGTACAACTTTATTTATTGCTTTCTTTTACGGCTTTATGCATTTCATACTGTCATTATCATGTGTTAGATCTGTTGTTTTGGTGGGTGGGGTTCCATTGAGTGATTAAGGTCCTATACCTGGGACCTGAGTGACACATAGGCTAGAGTGGCTTCATATTCTTTCCCATTCCATTTCGATCTGGTGCGGGAATATGAAACACGGTTCAGACATGGGTTTCTTCTTGAGAACTCTGTGCTACAGATCTCCTGTAGTACTAGGGCTATCTGGGAAGCCTGCTAAGTCTGGATGACCTTTTTATGACCTTCAGCATCTGAGGTGAATTAGAGGAGGACCTTTTATGGTTTATTGTAAACACTGTACCTCCGGGTTAGAAGTGTTTACACTTCTCATAACTGATCCAAGTCTGAGGATCCTTGTTCTAAAGCATTACATGTGAGGGGGTTGGGATATTTGCAGGTTTGCAGGAACCCTTGGCCTCATCATACCGTGTTACTAGATTTGTTAAGGTTGTATTATTTGGACAGTTTTTGTGATTACCCTGGACTTGTGACTCTTTATTTGAGTCCCCCACCTGGCTACTGGATTTCTAAGCCTCCATCCGGACTTATGAACATTCATGGACTTTTACCAAGGCAGATAAACAGATCCAGCACTTGATCACAAACCCTTTGCATATCATTTGCATACATCATTTTTGCAAATTTAACATTTGCTTATTTGTTTTACAGGGTATCCATCATTTTATCTTTGATTTGGTTTTGACCCCTTCTGCTACTCAGACTGCTTCAGCTATCTTCTCCAGCACCTTCATCAATTTTTCAGTGATTCTCCTCCAGCTATCTTCATCAGAGACCCATCTCCAGCATCTCAGTCATTGATCTTCATCAGCAGTTGCTCTCAGTTTCTTCACTAGCATCCATGGACACTTCAAGAAAAAGCAACATCACTTACCACTTCTCTGAGCCCACCCTGACTGGCATCAGGCAGATCCAGTCCATCATTACTCCTGATTATATCCCACTATTCAGAGAGCATTATGGAGGCATATTGGATATGGTCATGGATTTAGATGCATCTCAGAGGAGCATGATCCATACTTGCTTGCAGTTCTATGATCCTCCACTCATATGTTTCACATTCCCTGATTTCCAGATGGGACCTTTTCTAGAAGAATTCTCCATGTTGTTAGGAGTTCCTATCAGGAGGGGAATTCCTTTCAGCCCTGAGATGGTTACTCCCAGAAATGAAGACATAGCCAGGGCATTCCATTTGGAGCCTGCCCTCATTGAGCAGAACATGACCACCAAGGCTGGAGTTCCAGGCCTTCACCTAGACTTCTTGATTTCCCAGGCTACCCTGCATGCTGCAATAGGAGAATGGAAGGTTGTCTGTGCACTTTTAGCCCTCAGTATATATGGGGTTATCTTGTTTGCAGATGAGCCCAAGTTTGTGAGCAAGAATCCCATTCACATGTTCTTATTGAGGAACCCAGTTCCTACATTGCTAGGAGACTTCTACTACTCAGTACATCAAAGGAATGAAAAGCAAAGAGGAAGACTGGTCAGATGCTGTGCTCCACTCTATTACTCTTGGTTGCTAAGACACTTGCCAAAGTCAGATACTTTCCTGAACCCCCATCAGCAGAAGAACTGGGGTAAGAGATTCATTGCCTTGACATCAGATGACATTAGATGGTGCACACAGTGCACCAAAGGCAAGGACATCATTACCAGCTGTGGGCAGTATCCTAATGTGCCTTTGATAGGAGTGAAAGGTTGCATCAACTACAACCCTTTACTGTTTAATAGACAATTGGGATATGCTTTGGTTCATCCTCCCAGAGGACAAGATTTGGCTGAAACTCTTTACTGTTAAATCCAACCTAACTCTGCTATTGTCAGACAAGCTTCCTGGGCTTGGGATAACATCCAGACTAAGGGAACAACCATCTTGGGCAAGTGCAACAACATTGCTTCAACACAGTATTCTGATTGGTCCCGTACCAGAGCTCAGATCACCCGGATTCCATTTACTTTAGAAGATGTACCTGGACCTTCTACAGTACAACCTGCAGCTACTGTCAGTTTGGAAGAGTTTGAGAAACTGAAAGAGAGGAATGCTCAGTTATCTGAAGCCTTGAAGAAGACTCTCTGGGAGAGAAATGACAGCCGTATGGATAATGAGAGGTTAGAGAGGCTCAGGATTGAGCACTTGACCAGGATTGAGAAGACGGATGACTACATCTGGAAGGCTAGAGCAGGGGAGTTAGTACTGAATAATGCTTGCAAGGAAGCAAAGACTCAGAAGGCTAGGATAGAGCATTATCTAGAGGAGAGTCAGGCTAGGTGGATCAGGATCACTGAAGCCCATGCACAAGAAGATCAGAGAACTCAGGCTAAGATAGAGCAACTGGAGGCTAGTGAGAAAAAGCATCAGGAGGCTTTATTGACAGCTCAGAAGGAGATATCTGAATTGAAACTCCGGGCGGGGTTGAAGAGGTCAAAGGATCAGGACAAGCATAAGAAGTTAACCAGTGCCATTGCTACAAGGAACCTTCTCATCAGGACTATTACAGAGCATCCAGTGGGTCCAGTGACTGAGGCCCTCCTGAAGGAAGTCAGGGAGGATGACTTTGGATTGGATGTCTGATTCTTTTGCTTATACTTTTTCTTTTGTTGTACTTTTCGTTTGTTGTTGTAGTTTGACCCACCGTGGGAATATATTGTAATCAAACTATGTATTTTCATCCTTTGTAATATATCAGTTTGTATTATTTATGGTGGGCTTTATCTATCAACATCATCAGCGTTTCCTCGAGGTCTGGAAAGGTCAAAACCAAAGAACCAAACCGGATACCCTTGGAAGACAAATAAGTGTATTGCATTGCATACTAACATTTTATTTGTTTTGTAGGTTTTTGTTTTATTGTTGTTTCTCCCTTTGTTGTGGTTTCAGGAAACATTGCTCGCAGAAGAGTGTTCCCTGTCAACAGAATACACCGGTACCCGACGAGAAACAACCTTCCGGGAATTCAGATGGACCAAGTTCAACAAGACTTGAATGAAGTGAGGACCCAAATGGATAATGAGAGGCTTGAGATGAGGAATCAGATGACCCAATTCATGACTGTAATGACTGGCTTAGCTCAGAGCCAAGAAAGACTGAGGAAGTTGGTTGAAAGGCAGACTCCTGAGGAACACCATCCTGGTAGAGGAGGTACCAGTAACGACGATCACGTGCAGCCTCGCACTGATCCACTAGAGTTTGGGCCTCATCTAAACCCAAAATTTAATGCCATAAGGAATACTCAGGGTAACACTGCTGGAGGTAGGATCTTGCAAGAGGATCCTCAAGAAAAGCAATTTACAGTTGTTGGAGCTGGGGATGAAGTTTATGACCGTAGGTTGGATGAGATTGTAGAGAAGCTGAGGTCTCTTGAATCCCAGAATTCCCTAGGATTTGATGTAATGGACATGGGACTGGTGGAAGGGGTGAGAATTCCTCACAAGTTCAAACCCCCGTGTTTTGAAAGGTATAATGGCACATCCTGCCCACGCACCCACCTTCAATCATTATTGGGAAGGTTAAAAGCATACACCATGGACGAAAAGTTGTGGATGTTTTACTTCGAGGATAGTCTAACAGGGGCATCCCGAGAATGGTATTCCCATTTGACTAGAGCCACAGTAAGAAACTGGAAAGACTTGGCTGAAGCTTTTATCCGTCAGTATCAATATAACTTGGACATGGCTCCAAACAGGACCCTTCTAATGGGAATGTCTCAGTCTTCCCGTGAAAGCTTCAGAGAATATGCCTAAAGGTGGAGGCAACTTGCTGCTGCAGTTCAACCACCCATGTCTGAAAGAGAGATGGCAGACATGTTCATGAATACTCTTCAAGGAACATACATTGACAGATTAGCTGCATTTTCTTCTACCAGCTTTGCAGATGTGGTGATAGCTGGGGAAAGAATAGAGAGCCTATTTAAGATGGGAAAGATCTCCGATAACGGTGCCAGTTCAAGCAGTACAAGAAAACCATTTGCTGGCCCCCGTAGATCTGGTGAGACAAACTATGTGCACATGGGAAGAGGGAGACCCCAATACTTTCCCAGAACAGTTGCTGTTGTTACTATCCCTGCTCCATCTCCTCAGTATGCTCAACAACTGCAACACTTTCCGCAACAACAACAATTTCCGCAACAGATATCATACAACAACAATAACAACAATCAACAACAACGACCGTTTCAACAACGACCATCTTAGGTCAACTGAGTGATTGACCATATTCCAATGCCATATGTCACATTGCTGCCACAACTCCTAAAGCTCAATCTTGTTGAGTTGAGGACATTGGCTCCACCTGATCCTCAAAACCTTCCTAGAAACTATGATGTCAATGCTAGGTGTGATTTTCATTCCAACGCACCTGGTCACTCTACAGAAAAATGTAGATCCCTGCATATGAAGGTTCAGGATCTGGTAGATTCAAAAGCCCTGAACTTTGCACCTCCTCCCAATGTAATGAAGAATCCTATGCCAAGCCACAGTGGGCCAAGGATTAATGTCATAGAGGATGGATCACCCCTGAGTTTAATAGAAGACATTGCATGTATTCAAACATCTCTGGCAGAGGTTAAAGCCCAACTTTTAAAATGCCAAGTATTTCCAGGTTGTGAGGCCTGTTGTGAATTATGCAAACTTTTTTAGAATGGGTGTGCCAGCTTGAGGAAAGGCATCAATGACTTGATTAAGGAAGGCATTCTTCAAATTACAACCACAGCTTCTACAACACCAACAACTCTTTTGTCAACAACAAGTGAATCTTCTACAAATGCAACAACCATCTTTCCAAGTGTTTCTTCTACAACTGCAACAACCATTGTTCCAACCGATTCAACTACAACTTCAACAATCATTCCATCTGTCACTTCAACACACAACAATTCATTTGCACCAGCTACTACAACTTCAACAACCAATAATGATGTTTCCACTGTCACAATTTATTATGACCCGACAACGGTCCCAAGTTCCAACAACTTTCAGCAAAATCAACAACAGTCTCAACAAAGCTTCAATTCACCTTCACCAACATCCACCAGAGGCCCTGTTACAATGTTTTATGACCCACAGACTATTACAGTCCCAACAACTGCAGCAGTAATCCCAATCACTATCACGATGCCCGGGCCGATCCCATATGACAAAGATAGTGCTATACCATGGCATTATGGTGCTGATCTATACTGCAACAGAGAGAAAGTCCTTCTTGATTTTACAATTCTCACTCCCCAAGTGGATAATATTGGGGGAGGCGGAGGCCTCACCTGAAGCGGACGTCTCTTCGCATCACAAGTCCCTAGAACCAACACTGAGGCAGAGGCTATTGCCAAAGCCAAGGGGAAGAGTGTGATACCGGAAGAATATGCACCAAAAGAAACTCAGAAGTTATCCTTCGATCAAGACGTGGATGAGTTAATGAGAATCATTAAAAGAAGTGTCTATAAAGTTGTGGATTAGCTCCACCAGACCCCTTCAAAGATCTCAATCTTATCTCTACTGTTGTGTTCCGAAGCCCATCGGGATGCACTACTCAAAGTTCTGCACGCTGTCTACATGCCAGAAGAGATCACAGTGAATCAGCTGGAAACAGTGGTATCAAATGTTAACACTAGCCATGGGCTAGGGTTCACTGATGCTGATTTAACTACAGAAGGACGTCTCCATAACAAAGCTTTGCACATAACCATGGAGTGCAAAGGAGCTGTACTATCTCATGTTCTTGTAGACACTGGGTCCTCACTCAATGTCTTACCCAAGAAAGCCCTTGTCAAACTCGAGTATGATGGGATAGCTCTCCGGCCAAGTAATCTTGTGGTCAGGGCTTTTGATGGCTCCAAAAGATCTGTTCTAGGAGAGGTGGAGTTGCCAGTAATAATCGGTCCACAAGTCTTTAAGACCATTTTCTATGTGATGGACATACAGCCTGCTTACAGCTGTTTGCTAGGTCGACCCTGGATTCACGCCGCAGGCGAAGTAACATCGACCCTTCTCCAGAAACTAAAGTATGAATAGGAAGGACAGATTATCACCATCTTTGGTGAGAAAGACATATTTGTTAGCCATCTGGCTACGTATTAATATATTGAGATGGATGGTGAAATCCATGAGACAATGAGCCAAGGGTTTGAGGCCCTAAATGTTAATGAGGCTACTGGAGGCTACTGGAGTATTGGCTGCATCCCAGGAGGACAGGATGGGTACTTCAATCATCTCTTATCAGCAATCCCGGAAGGTTGTTAAAGAAGGTACAGCTCAAGGCTGGGGCAAGCTGCTGCAAGTGGAAAAGAAGGAAGATAGATTCGGTTTGGGTTACAGACCATTCCGACAAGATTAATTAGAGGTGTAAACACCCTAAATTTTCCCTCACTAAGTTCACACCATGGCTTGTGATCTTTTCATTTGCATTAGTTTAATCATAGCATATCATGTTGCACTTTTGCTTCACTGCATTGGTTCAGTTCATCTGCATCTAGGGTTTGTGATCTGAGCAATCCATGAGCCATCTGAGCCACCCCAAAGGTCTTCAATCATCTCAAGAGGGTCCATGTATGTTCAATCATCATATTTCATCCTCCAAAGATCAAGGAAGTCAGAAAATCACAAGAACTGGGAAAGCATGGAAGCTGAGCTAGGGTTAACTGCACAGATGACCTAAAATTAGGGTTTCTGTTTCAGAGGCCATAACTACAAATTTTTTGGTCATTCTTGTTTCTAATGGTCTCTATATGTTATAAGGATCACACATACCAAGTTTGATGAAGAAATTCATTGTGGAAGTCATCTGATCATTGGGTAACTTCTTGAGCAAGTCAGAGCAAAATCAGGGCATCTGAGGCCCCCATCAATGGACCCAAAATGGATTTTTCATCAAATTGGATTTATATGGTCTTTATTTGATCATTGAAGTGTTTAGAAGTTCACAAATTTGAAGAAAAGTGAGCTAAACCAAGAGTTGCCAAAAATGGAAATGACTTGTAATGTAAACTTTCCATTTTGGGAAAGTTTTTCAACCTCCTCTTTCTCAACCAAAAATGCTTCAAATGAAAAATTCTTGGTCATGAAAGTTGTAGATTGGATCATTCCCTTTTCAAAAAGTACAAGAACAAGATCTAATTCATTTTGGAACTCAAGTTATGGCTTTCCAAAGTTGGCAAAAATCACATAATTTCATGTTTCATGTCAAAGAGGGATTTTTGCAAAACCTCATGCCAAGCTATTTTGTGACTTCAAATTTGACTTCTACACATCATAACATCATAGTGCATGACTTAAAACTCTGAATTGGCCCAAGAATCTCAAGATTTCATGACTTGCACATGAAGAAATTTCAAAAGGGCCAAAAGTTCATGAATTTGCAAAACCTTCCATAACTTTGTCACAACTTGCTGAATTGCCTCTAAGTGATTTCTATGGCTATATTTGATCCTTGATGCACCAGACACCCCATTGTACCATGCCTGAACCAGCCCATGCCTCAAAGGACAACAAATCTTGACTTTTTGCAAAACAAGCCATACCAATCAGCATAGCCCACACCAACTCCACAGACCTATCACAGCTTGATACATGGGCAAAAGGCAACTCATTTCACACAAGAAGCAAGCCTGAAACCACAACATTTCCATAGTTCACAAAAACTCCCTCTTATGCATTTTCATTCGAAACTCTCAACACACTCAACAAAACTAAAAATTTCTTCCATCATTCATCTTCAAATCCATCACTGATCACAAACCACCCTTCACTTTGCCCTAAAAACCACCATACACCAAATACGATTTTTCCCCCTTTGATCTGAACTTCACTGAACTTCAAAAAGAGGTCATATACACTTCAGCAAAGCATCAAAGAAGCTCAAGGGAGGTTAGATGAGGTTGTTTACATCAAGAAGAAGGCCCAGACAGCTCCATTGGCAAAGCTTCATCTCAGGTATCTCCTTGAAACATTTTTCCAAAAATCGTTTCTTTTGTTATGAGATGGTAGAGTTTGTTCTCCTGATTACAATGAGCATTTATTTTTGAAGAATGGTTGAGTATTGACTGTGTATGCATGTTCTGAAATTTTGTCCATTTTTATGTTTTTGTTCGAATCATGATTTTGGTGTAAGATAAATGAATTATGTTGCTGGATTCTTGTTCTATGGGGTTTGGGGATCATTTTTGGAGATTTGGGGGGGGGGGGATTTATCATGGCCTAGGGAGTGATTTGAGGATTTTCAGGGGAGAGTGTGGCCGGAGAAGCTGATCGGAGGTCATTTCCGGCCACCTGAAAGTCATTAACCTAATTAATTAGGGTTAGGGCATAATTTGAATGTGGGCCGTTAGATCCTTCTTTCCCGCGTGCAGTGTGTGGATCAAATTGAATCATTAGTTTTAATTTTAGGATTAATAATTAATTAATTCAGTTTAATGAAATTTGAATGTGGGTCGTAGGATTGCGCGCCAGGTCAAACTTTTTAAACCCATATTTCATCCTGTCCACCCATTCAACATACTTTTCATTAAATTAATTTTTATTTCATTTTTCTTATTTTATTTTGTACGAATTTTTAAAAATAGTAAAAATAGTCAAAAAATTCTAAAATTTTTTATCAAACCTTTTATTAATTTTCAGAACCCAAAAATATTTTTATCTTTATTTTTTTGCATTAAAAAATTATTTTTAAATCATTTAAATGTTATTTTTAATTAGTTAATGAAAATTAATTAATTAAAAATACATTTAGGTATTTAAAAATCACAAAAAAATTCAGAGAACATTCTTGGACATTTAGAAACATTTACAAACTCACCACAGAAATTTCTTTTTGGTTTTGATCACACTTTGATATTTTTCATTTGAATTAGGGTTCTTAAATTGTTCATTTTCTAACTCTAACTTCAAAAATTCATACCTTCTAAACCAAGTTGAGTTTGTGAATGATTCTTTTTGCATTGTTCTATGCATGACTTCAAGCATCTAAAAACATTTTTGTTTCATTTTTATCTTTCATTTTTAATTTGTTTGATATTTTACATTTAGGATCACCCCTTTAAACCCTAGAAACTTAGGTAATTCATAACTCCCTATAGGTTTAGCTTCTGACTTCCCCCTTTGGATGGTAACTTAGTATAGGTTTAGGGTTGCTTTAAGTCCATTTTCAATTTTTTATCTTATCATTTGCTTATGTTTTTGAGTTTTGCATCTCACATGTTCATATAACCCTAATCTCTCATCTTCATTTGCATTCATCTTGTATATGCTTGCATCCATGAACTTGCCATGACTTGTTGTGCATTCACATGACATATAAGACATCCTAGGACACTTTAGAATCATGTTTGATCATTGCATTATGCACTTGTCATGTTATGCTTTCATTTCATTTCATGTGCATTCATGAACTTTCATGCTTCTTACATGCTTCATTTGCATCTTCATCACTTGTATGATCATTTGCATCTCTTGACATGCTTTCGTATCATCTCTTAGCATAATTTGCATCATGAACATGCTTATGGTTTTGGTTTGCATCATTGCATACTTTTCATTTTCATTTCATTTCATTTCCTTTTGCTAACTTTTCAGGTGGTAAGTTACTTTGAGAAGTGAATTTGCCTTCACTTCTCACAATCTCTTCTCATCTCTCTTATAAATTCTTTGCTGCATTTTATCTTTGCTTTAGAGTGAGCTTGCTCATTCATGTCCCTCCTTCACTTTCTTTCTTCAAGCAACTTATCTTCTTAGGTGAAGTAAGTTAACTTGTTTCTTCTGCTTCTCCTCCTTTCACCTGTTTCTTCCTTGGTGGCTCTTCTTGAAGATCTCTTGCAAGCCTCATAAACCATAGGAACACCCAAGCATGATCACAATTAGGGTTTTATTAGTCCCCCCATTAGTTTTACCTTTGTGTCATCTTTTGTGTCTCTCCCCTCATCTCTTAATCAGGGACTAAACCTTTAAGGCTTTAAGGCTTTGTGATTAAGGTTATGCCTGCATCCTTCTATTAGGATGGAGTGTATAACTTTAATCCTAAGTGTTAAACCCTTAATGTGTTTAAATCCTTTAATCAATTCACCTAATAATCACTAAGACATTAAGCTTGTAACTTGGGCCTTGCATTAGGGTTCTAATTCTTCCTTAATTGGTTAAGAAGGACTAACCCTAGTGTTAATGGACAAGTGCCCCACAAGTTGTCTTACAAACCATAAAATTCACTTCTTAATCTTATCATTAGCTAAAATCCACTCTAATAAAGGCTTTGTTTTTTCATTAGGTTAATCCCTAATCATGGATTAAGTTGAGGAGCCTTCCTCAACTTAAATGTTCTCATCTATTATCCTTCTATTAGGATGGTGTAATGAGTCCATTAAATCTTTGATTATGGCTTAAACTCATTACTTAACACTAAACAAAAACACCAAAAACATCTAAATAATTGCAAGTAGGTTAATGATCTTAATCCTACATCATGGTAATTAAGTGTGAGGTGTTTACTTCAGACTTAAGGTATTCTCATTACTCCTAATCAGAGGGAAGATGTGATGAGTTTACTAACCCTTGGTTTAGGCTTAAGCTCATTTTCTTATGACAAACACAAAAAGCAATAAAAGATTGAAAATACAAAAAAACAAACAATAATCGTCTCCTCCGGGATTCTTTTCTCATCATCTTCACTCACAAACGAGAACTTGCTTCTTCCGTTTAATGCAAGACAGTTTGCACTTGAGCCAGACAGGTCATACACTTGAGCATAGATAAGTAAGCAGTTCACCAGTCAATTTATCTTTCAGTCTCTTTGAGTCGAACTACGGTGTTCTTACTTCCTCATTGCACGAGAGGATACGTAGGCATAACTTAACAGTTATCGAACAAAAGTCTCTATATGTTCCCCCCTCTTCCAGCTTTATTCTTTTAAGCCTCATAGTCTTGAGCACTGCACTCTCTTCTTGAACTGACACTCCTTTTTTCACTTCACATTTCTTTTTGCACTGACACTTGCATTCTTTTCCAGCCTTTGCACACAGATAGCACAAACACTACCCCTTTAAACACAAATCTTTCAATCGTGGATCCCGTCGAGTACGACAGACAACTTGGGTGCTAATACCTTCCTAGGTTGTAACCAATCCCCTTTCTCAGTTTCTCTGGTTCGCAACCGTCTTATCCATCTTTTCTAGGTTTATGCAGCATTATCTTTCCTTCGGGATAAAAATGCCTAGCTGGCGACTCTTTTCATCCTTCCCTTTCGCCGACCGTTCGCATCTGTACCCTATCTGACCAGGTGTCATTTGGTGGGAGCGACAGCTTGGCGACTCTGCTGGGGAACTTATACTGCAACCAGGGTTTTTGGTTCTTTTTGTGGGTTCCTCCTAGCGCTTGTTTGATTTGTGTTTACTGGGGTGTTATGTGCTATGTGTGTTTATTTATTTTTGCTTTATTTATTGCTTTATGTACAACTTTATTTATTGCTTTCTTTACAGTCTTATGCATATTTCATACTGTCATTGTTGGATCTGGTCTGCTGTTTTGGTGGGTGGGGTTCCATAGAGAGATTAAGGTCCTATACCTGGGACCTGAGTGACACCTAGGCTAGAGTGGTTCATGTTCTTTCCCATTCCATTTCGGTCTGGTGCAGGAATATGAAACACGGTTCATATGTGGGTTTCTTCTTGAGAACTCTGTGCTATAGATTTCCTGTAGTGCTAGGGCTATCTGGGAAGCCTGCTAAGTCTGGATGACCTTTATTATGACCTTCAGAATCTGGGGTGAATTAGAGGAGGATTTCTTATGGTTATTGTAAACATTGTACCTCCGGGTTAGAAGTGTTTACACTTCTCATAACTGATCCAAGTCTGAGGATCCTTGTTCTAGAACATTACATGTGAAGGGGTTGGGTTGTTTATAGGTTTGCAGGAACCCTTGGCCACATCATACCCTGTTACTGTATTGTTTAAGAATACTTCACTTTGGACAATTCTTGTAAGTAACCCTGGACATGTGACTCTTTATTTGAGTCCCCCACACTGGTTACTGGATTTCTGAGCCTCCATCCGGACCTTTGAACATACATGGGCCTTATACCAAGACAGATAATCAGATCCAGCTCTTGATCACAAACCCTTTCATATCATTTGCATATATCATCATTGCATCATTTAACATTTTTTTATTTGTTTTTCAGGGTATCCACTTCATTATATCTTGGTTTGGTTTTGACCCCTTCTACTGTTCAGACCTCTACCTCAGTTATCTTCTTCAGCATCTGCTTCAGCTATCTCCTTCAGCACCTTCATCAGTCTGCCAAAGACTCACCTGCATCAGTCTGTCAGAGATTTACTTCCAGCTTTTCAGTCTGTGATCTTCATCAGCATTTGACTTCAGCTTCTTCATCAGCACTCATGGATGTTCCAAGGAAGAGCAACATATCTTATCACTTTTTTGAGCCCTTTTTGACTGGTATCAGGCAGGTCCAATCACTTATCACACCTGACCACATCCCACTATTTAGAGAGCACTATGGGGGTATTTTGGACATGGTCATGGATCTTGATTCTTCTCAGAAAAGCATGATCCACACATGCTTGCAGTTTTATGACCCTCCCCTTAGATGCTTCACCTTTCCAGACTTTCAGATTGGGCCTCTATTGGAAGAGTTTTCTTTGTTGATTGGAGTGCCTATCAGAGGAGGGATCCCCTTTAAGCCAGAGATGACTGCTCCCAGAAGTGAAGAGATAGCAAGGGCACTGCACTTGGAGCCTGCCCTTATTGAGCAAAACATGACAACAAAAGTTGGGATTCCTGGTTTACATCTGGACTTCTTGATTTCTCAAGCTATCCTGAAGGCTACATTGGGAGAATGGAGGGCAGTCTGTGCACTTTTAGCCCTCAGCATATATGGGGCTATATTGTTTGCATATGAGCCTAAATTTGTCAGTAAGAATGCCATCCACTTGTTTCTATTGAGGAACCCAATGCCTACATTACTAGGGGATTTTTACTACTCCATCCATCAGAGAAATGAAAAACAAAGGGGGAAGTTGGTCAGATGTTGTGCTCCTTTGTTCTACTCTTGGCTACTCAGACACCTGCCTAAATCAGATGCTTTCCTGAACCCACATCAGCAGAAGAATTGGGCCAAGAGGTTCATCTCCTTGACTTCAGATGACATCAGATGGTGCACCCAGAGCACCAAAGGCAAGGATATTATCACCAGCTGTAGACAATACCCTAATGTGCCTCTCATAGGAGTAAAAGGGTGCATCAACTACAACCCTTTACTGTTTAAAAGGCAATTGGGATATGCCTTGGTTCACCCTTCCAGGGGACAGGATTTAGCTGAGACCTTATACTGTGAGATCCAATATGGCTCTGCTGTTGTCAGGCAAGCTGTCTGGGCCTGGGACAACATCCAGACCAAAGGGACAACCATCCTTGGAAGATGTAACAATGTTGCTTCAGCTCAGTACTCTGAATGGTCCCGTACTAGAGCTCAGATTACCAGGATGCCTTTCACCTTGGAAGACACACCTGGACCATCTACAGTACAGCCTGCAGCAACTGTTAGCCTGGAGGAATTTGAAAAGTTGAAGGAAAGAAATGAGCGGCTATCTGAGGCTCTAAAGAAGACTCTTTGGGAAAGAAGTGACGGTCGTCTGAACATTGAGAGATTGGAAAAGCTCAAGATTGAGCATCTGACCAAGATTGAAAAGACAGAGGACTACATAAGGAAAGCAAGAGTCGGGGAACAGATATTGAAGAATGCCTGCAAAGAGGCCAAGATTCAGAAAGCTAGGGTTGAGCACTATCTGCAGGAAAGCCAGGCTAGGTGGGTCAGGATCACCGAAGCTCGTGCACAAGAAGACCAGAAGACTCAGACCAAGATTGAGCAGCTGGAGGCCAATGAGAAGAAGCAGCATGAAGCTTTGTTGGCAGCTCAGAAGGAGATATCAGAATTGAAGCTCCGGGCATGGTTAAAGAGATCAAAAGATCAGGATAGGCATAAGAAGCTGACTAATTCCATTGCTACCAGGAACCTCCTCATTAGGACCATTACAGAGCACCCAGCTGGTCCGGTGATTGAGGCACTCTTGAAGGAAGTTAAGGAAAATGACTATGGATTGGATGTCTGATTCTTCTTTGCTTTCTTTTCTTTTCTTTTGATGTACTTTTCCTTTTTGTTGTATTTTTTGACTCACCATGGGCATGTATTGTAAACAGACTATGTATTTTTCATCATTTGTAATATATTTAGTTTGTTTCATTGGGCTTCTTTTCTCAACATCATCAAGCATCTCCTCGAGGTCTGGAAAGGTCAAAACCAAGAACCAAACCGGATACCTTGGAAAACAAATAAACATACTGCATTGCATACTAACCTTTTTCTTTGTTTTGTAGGTTTTTGTTTATTATTTTGTTTCTCACTTTGTTGTGCTTTCAGGAAACATTGCTCGTCGCCGAGTGTTCCCTGTCAACCGCACACACCGGTACCCAACTCGTAACAACCTTCCAAGCATTCAGATGGATCAGGTACAACAGGACCTGACTGAAGTGAGAAATCAGATGGCAAACAAAAGGGTCGAAATGAGAAACCAAATGTCTCAGTTTATGGCAGTAATGACTGGCTTAGCCCAGAGCCAAGAGAGGTTGAGAGAGCTGGTAGAAAGACAGACACCTGAAGAGCCCCACCTTGGGACAGGGGGAACTAGCAATAATGAACGGGGGAAGCCTCATATTGACCCACCAGAGTATGGGCCCCATTTGAATCCAGATGTTAATATCCCAAGGAATGTTCAAGGTAATACTGCTGGGGGCAGAATCCTGCAAGAGGATCCCCAAGAAGAACAATTCACTGTTATTGGGGCTGGGGATGAGGTGTATGACAGAAGACTGGAAGAGATTGCTGAAAAGTTAAGATCTTTGGAATCCCAAAATTCTTTAGGCTTTGACGTAATGGATATGGGGCTGGTAGATGGGGTGAGGATTCCCCACAAATTCAAACCCCCTTGCTTTGAGAAATATAATGGTACCTCATGCCCACGTACTCATCTGCAATCTTTCTTAGGAAGACTCAAGGCTTATACCATGGATGAGAAGTTATGGATGTTCTATTTTGAGGACAACCTGACTGGAGCGTCAAGAGAATGGTATTCGCATCTGACGAGGGCTACTATAAGATGTTGGAAAGACTTGGCCGACGCCTTCATCCGTCAGTTCCAGTTCCACAACAGCCATCATATCAACAACAACAACCTCACTATCAACAGCAACAATCTCATTTTCCGCAACAAAGAACGTACAACAACAATAGTAACCAACAGCAGCGCCCCTTTCAACAGAGGCCATCTCAAGCAAATAGGGTGATTGACCCTATCCCTATGCCTTATGCTTCTTTATTGCCACAACTCCTGAAGCTTAACCTGGTTGAGTTAAGGATGTTGGCTCCACCAGATCCTCTCAATCTCCCGAAGAATTATGATGCCAATGCCAGGTGTGCTTTCCACTCCAACGCACCTGGTCACAATACCGAGAAGTGCAGAGCCTTACAGATGAAGGTTTAAGATCTGGTCGATTCCAAAGCTCTCAATTTCGCACCTCCTCCGAATGTCAACAGAAATCCTATGCCTAATCATGGTGGGCCCAGGATTAATTCAATAGAAGAGGATCAACCATCTGCATTGATTGATAGTGTTGCACATATTCGAACACCACTGGCAGAAGTCAAAGCTCAACTTTTAAGATGTCAAGTGTTCCTAGGCTGTGGGGCCTGCTGTGAATTGTGCAAGACTGCTTTTAATGGTTGTGAAAAGCTAAGATTTCGCATAAATGGCCTCATCAGAGATGGAATTCTGCAGATTACTGCAACAACTCCTTCAACAACTCTTTCTTCAGCAACAATGGATTCTCCTACAACATCAACAATCCTTTCTTCAGCAATAATAGATCCTCCTACAACTGCAACAACTATTACTCCCACCGATTCATCAACAACTCCAGCAATCACTCCATCCATTGTTTCAACCAATCAGAGTTCAGCAACATTTACTTCTACAACATCAACACCCATCTTATCAACGGAAATGCCTACAACACCAGTAAACTCTAATGAAGACGTCTCAACGGTCACGATCTATTATGACCCAGCAAATGTTCATCCCAACAACAATCTCCAACAACAAACTGCAACAGCTCCTATCAGATCTCCAGTCACAATCTACTACGATCCGCATACCATCACAGTTCCTTCCGCTGTAGCAATCAGTCCGGTCACCATTACGGTACCTCGACCTGTTCCTTGTGAAAGCAGTAATGCCATACCTTGGCACTACGGCTCTAATCTCTACTGCGAAGGAAAGAAAATCACTTTAGATTCATCAACCTCTTCTCCACAAGTTGACAATGTTGGGGGAGGCGGAGGCTTCACCAGAAGCGGACGCCTTTTTGCCTCACAAACACCAAGGCCTAATGCTGAAGCAGAAGCTGTTGATAAGGCAAAAGGAAAGAATGTGGTATCCGAAGAACCAACTGTTAAAGAAACTCCGAAGACGTCTTTTGAACAAGAAGTGGACGAGTTCATGAGAATAATCAAAAAGAGTGATTACAAAGTGGTGGACCAGCTTCATCAGACACCCTCCAAAATCTCTATATTATCACTGTTAATGTGTTCCGAAGCCCACAGGAATGCATTGTTGAAAGTCCTGCACACAGCATACGTGCCGGAAGAGGTTACTGTTAATCAGTTAGAAACTATGGTTGCAAATGTCAACACTAGTCATGGACTGGGCTTCACAAATGCTGATTTAACGACGGAGGGACGCAATCATAACAAGGCTCTACATATCACCTTGGAATGCAAAGGTGCTATCCATTCTCATGTACTGGTGGACACTGGGTCTTCGCTCAATGTTCTCCCAAAGAAAGCCTTGGTGAAGTTGGAGTATGACGGTTTAGCATCGCGTCCAAGTAATTTGGTGGTAAGAGCATTTGATGGCTCTAAGAGATCGGTGCTTGGAGAGATCGATTTACCTGTGTTGATTGGCCCCCAGACCTTTAAAACTACCTTCTTCGTGATGGACATACAGCCGGCCTACAGCTATTTGTTGGGTAGACCCTGGATTCACGCCGCTGACGCCATTACATCTACCCTTCACCAGAAGTTAAAATTTGAGTGGGAGGGCCAGATCATCACAATCTGCGGAGAGGAAGATATTTTTGTTAGCCAGCTGGCTACTTACAAGTACATAAAGATGGACGGGGAGATCCATGAGACTATGAGTCAGGAGTTTAAGGCCCTTAACAT
Source organism: Lathyrus aphaca (assembly GCA_963966055.1). Classification (NCBI taxonomy): domain Eukaryota; kingdom Viridiplantae; phylum Streptophyta; class Magnoliopsida; order Fabales; family Fabaceae; genus Lathyrus; species Lathyrus aphaca. The sequence continues at coordinate 250,015,547 of OZ014520.1, read as the reverse complement.
CAATGAGGCAATTGCTGTATCTGGAACTTCCATCACTTCATATCAACAAGCCCGAAAGGTTGTTGAGGAGGGTACCGTTCAAGGCTGGGGCAAGCTGCTACCAGTAGAAAAGAAAGAAGACGAATGCAACCTGGAAAGCTGGATACGTCCAAGGATCCCGGGGAACCAAGTCTCAAACTGATCTTCCCAGGAAATTATAAGAGTTACTCCCGCAGAGTAATTATTATTTCCTATCTTTAAGCATGCATCAAGTCCTGCATCTTGCCCAAGATGTCAGGGCTCATTTTGTAATCAGGCCATCTTGTATTTTGTGCAAACAATCAATTAATGAATATCAGGACATCTTTTGCAAATGAGTCTCTTTTTTCCCGCTCACTGTTTTTCATTTTTCATTTTTTGTACAAAAATAAAATGGCAATGTTTTTCAAAATAACTTCATTATCACTTTTTCTAAACAAGATAAAACTGACCACTAAAATGAACCAATCTAAACCCTTGCAGAGAGTGCCCTCCAGACTGCACCGACAACAACACTGCTATGACTTCGTATGACTTCGACAATCCGATTAATCAAGCCGATGAAGGGGTTGAAGAAGATTATGAGCTACCTAAAGAGCTAGCCAGATTGTTAAGGCAAGAGGAGAAGGTTATCACTCCTCATCATGAGGAAGTTGAGACAGTTAATCTTGGTACAGAAGAAGACTTGAAAGAGGTGAAGATCGGGGCCCGTCTGCAAGATTCAGTGAAGGAACAACTTATTGACATGCTTCGAGAGTATGTGGATGTCTTTGCTTGGTCTTATCAAGACATGCCAGGTCTGGATACCGACATTGTTATGCACAAGCTGCCACTAAAAGAAGACTGTCCTCCAGTAAAACAGAAGTTGCACCGTACTCGTCAGGATATGGCCATGAAAATAAAAGAAGAGGTGCAAAAACAGTGGGACACCGGCTTCCTTGCTGTAACAAGCTACCCGCTGTGGGTTGCTAACATCGTGCCTGTGCCTAAGAAAGATGGCAAAGTACGGATGTGTGTGGATTACCGGGACCTGAACAGAGTTAGCCCGAAAGATGATTTCCCATTACCTCACATTGATGTATTAGTCGACAACACGGCTCAGTTCTCGGTGTTCTCCTTCATGGATGGATTTTCAGGATATAATCAGATCAAGATGTCACCTGAAGACATGGAGAAGACAACTTTCATCACACTCTGGGGCACATTCTATTATAAGGTAATGCCATTCGGACTGAAGAATGCTGGTGCCACTTATCAACGGGCTATGGTAACATTATTCTACGACATGATCCACAAAGAAATTGAATGTTATGTGGATGACATGATTGCCAAGTCCCTCACTGAAGAAGACCACCTGGTAAATCTGCTGAAGTTGTTCAAGCGTCTGAGAAAGTATCAGCTGAAGCTAAACCCCAACAAATGCACATTCGGGGTGCGTTCCAGTAAGCTGCTGGGATTTATTGTAAGTGAAAAGGGAATTGAAGTTGACCCTGACAAAGTCAAAGCCATTCAAGAGATGCCTGCGCCAAAGACTGAAAAAGAAGTTCGGGGGTTCTTAGGTAGATTGAACTACATTTCAAGGTTCATATCTCACCTTACTGCAACCTGTGAACCTTTGTTCAAATTGTTAAGAAAAGAACAAACAGTCAGGTGGAATGAAGACTTCCAGAGGGATTTTGACAAAATCAAGGAATACTTACAAGAATCTCCAATCCTTATGCCTCCAGTTGAAGGAAGACCTCTAATAATGTACTTGACAGTATTAGAAGTATCAATGGGGTGTGTGCTAGGCCAGCATGATGAGTCTGGTCGAAAAGAGTATGCAATATACTACCTAAGAAAAACGTTTACCGACTGTGAACAAATGTTATTCACTGCTCGAGAAAACTTGTTGTGCTTTAGCGTGGGTTGCTCGCCGACTAAGGTAGTATATGTTGACCCACACTACCTTGTGTCGCTCCCGGGATTTTCATCCTAGTACAAACGCGAAAGTGGCGCGGAAAACGTAGAGTCGCCAGCCAGACATTTTTATCCCGAACGAATGGGAAAGGTAATGTTGCATAAACCTGAGGATGAAGGAAAGGACAAGGTCCTGCGAACCAAAGATCTGGGTTCGGGAGTCGGTTACGACCTGGGAAGGTATTAGCACCCCAGATCGTCCGTCGTACCCGACGGGATCCACGCTTGCTTGTTTGTTTCAAAGGGTAAAAGAATAAGATGCTGTTGAACAAAACTGCTAACTGGAACTGGAATAAAATGAGAAAGGGAACTGGAGAAAGAGATAAGAAAAGAGAATGGAAAGAAAGAGGGAAATGTAGGGAAAATCAAGAATGTGCTCGAACGGGCCCTGCCCCGCTGCCTACGTACCTCATCGGGAAAATGAGGATCAGAGTCGACGTAGTTCGCCTAACTAAGGAGGGAACTATTTGTTTGTGTTTTTTATGGATGGAACTGCGTATGTCTATGCTCATATGTTGCAGGCTCGTCTGGTACGAGTGCGTTTACCATCTTGCATGCGAGACAAGTCGTCGCAAGTTCGCGTTGTGAGTGAATGAGATGAGAAAAGAAGTTCCCGCAGGATAGTCGCTTGTTATTTCTTTTTGTCTTTTAAAATAAGTGTTTTGAATTTGTTTGTGAACGTTCTTGTACTAAGACCTATCCATCACGGGACGTATTTACACCTCGCCCCGAAACAGGACGCGTATAAACACTCCGCAACAAAGTCTCGTATCGTACAAGATTGTTCAGTTTCTCATTAGATGTTTTATTATTTTCTTCATGAGGAGAGAAAGAATGACTCAAATCGCAAAAGGGAAAATCTAATAGGGACTAAGACACCACCCTAACTTTATTGATTTATTTACAAAGGAGATCCTACGGTTTGTGGAGTTTCTAAACCTAATGGAAAAAACACTTAGAACTAATAGAATGCAACTTACTTCCTAAGGAAGATAAGTTGATTCTAAAGCCAAGGGGAACCTATACAAGTTAAATATTAATCAACATACAAAACATTAAAATTTGAAAGTAAGAATAAAATTCAAAACAATTCAATTAAAGGTATAAACCTAAAATAGTCCTAATTTTTATTCTAAGTCTAATTAAAATGAATCCTAAGCCTAAGTTCTAAACTAAGGGTAATACCTAATATTTTCCTTCTAAAAATCAGAATCTAAACTAACCTAAGTCCATATTAAATTCTAAGATTAAATCTAATCTAAACTATTTTTTTATGAAACTTAATATCATAGCCTAAACTAATGGAAATTACATGTAACAAAGCCTAAGAATTAATATCCTAAAAAATAGTAAAAATTATGGAAAAATTATGAAATATAATCTATGGGGTCCTAAAACTACCTATAACATTGTGTTAAAAGGGATCCTAAAAAATCATAATTTTGCTATGCCTAAAAATTGTTTATTTCCACCTAAGAATTAGTCATCATTTCCTAAGGATTAAGCCACTAAAACCTAAGATAAAATGACCTAAAAAATCCACTAAAATTACCCTAAGTACTATTATAAGTCCTCTAACTATAGTAAAAAGAATGGGCAAAAAAGGTTACTGGAAGGTTAAAATATAAAATCTACAAGATCATGTATATTTGAAGGAAATCTACTAAGAACTATTTACATGAAAAAATTCAACATAAAATCAAAAATAAAGCAAAATCAGAAAAATAAAATTTCTAATATTTCTAATATGAATTAAAAATCTACTCAAATCTTTGTAGAATTTTTCTAATCATTTTACTATTTTTGGTGAATTATTTTTAAACTACATAAACCTAAAAAAACTAAAATTTAAAGAAAGGGAAGGGGGTGCTTTTAGTAATATTTTTAAGTTGTTTATTGACTGGGCTAAAAAAGATGGTGTGAATAGCAAGGCCATAAGGCCCATTTTCGCAGAAATGAGGGGAGGTGTGGAAAGCTTTTCTTTTAGTTATTTCGTTTTTATGGGCTTAAGGTGGGAGTGTGAAAAGCAAGACTTTCAGGGCCCAAACGCGCAGGCCTGGAGGTGTATGGGAGCTTGCTGTAGGGTGGAATGCGTGGGAATGAGATCCGGTGGTCCAACCGGAAGGTGACACTTGTCACATCCGGAATAGACCACCCCAAGGGATCCTATCTTCACCAAAATTCAAAATGGCGGTGGATTAACAAATTATTATTACTCTTTATGACCTTTAATGGCTTAATCATAATTTTAATGGATCTTAAACCAAATTAATTTTATAATAAAGTCTGATTATTAAACCTCTTCATTTTGAACAAGATAACCAACAAAACAATTCTCATAAACCGAATCAAGAAAGGGCCCAGAAAAACCCTAAGTTCTTCCCCCTCCGCGGCTATCTCCTTCCTCCGCCGCCGTTCTTTCCTCTTCTCGCCGCCCTCTCTTACTCCCTCTCATCTTCAACCTATCCTTCCTATCCTCTTCTTGCCCTAATTCGTCTTCAAAACTTAATCCAAGCATCCACCTACGCAAACCCTAACCCCTCTTTCTGAATCCATCACCGAACCCCAAGGAAATCTCACAGATAGAATTGAGTTTGTATCGCTTCAAGTAAATTCACAACTATAAAAGATTCTGAGGTTCAATGTCGCGGATACAATGCGCTCGAGTGCTACGTACATGGAAAATGTCACTGATCGCGAATGATGAACCATGGGTGAGCTTGCTTGTTCCTTGTCTCCTTATCCTTTGCTTCCTTTTTCTCTGTGAATACACGCGCTCTTTCTTTGATCTTGAACCTCTGTGGTGTATGAACGGTTGTTGTCGCGAAGTATATCGCCGATTGAAAAAGGTTGATTCTGGCTTTGTTCTTGCAGGTAAAACGGATGGTGACGTGTTGGTGAGGAGGCTGTAGCGAAGAAGATAACGCGAGGCCGACGCGGAATGGTGACGTCTTGTTGTTGATGACGTCTTGTTGTTGATGATTCGTGATGGATTCTGTTGCTGATTGATGACTGCTACAGGATGCAGAAAAAATGGAAACAGATGAATGAAGATGATGCGGATTGAAGAGGGCGAGAGAGAAAGAAGATTGAAGCTTCGAGTTGGAAAAGGGTGTAGGAGGAATTCGAGGAAGATGGATGAAGAGATGGAAACCGGAAAAAAATGGTGAAAAGTGTAAGGAAAGTTTCGGGAGAGGATTGAAGGTTGAAGAAGATTGGGGAAAAGTGGTAAGTGTCAAGAGAGAAAAATGATTGGAGATGATTCTGATTTATACAGGATGGATCTAAGATGATTCTAGAGTTTTTTTCAGGTGAAATTCGGTTAGTTATTCGGTTATAAAATTAGTTAGCTTTTGTTGATTTTCTGTTTTTTTGTGATTTTCCTAACTGACTTGTGAATATAATTGAATCAAATATCACTGCAACTAACTTTCTTTGACTATTTGCTGATTCTGGTTCTATTGCATATCAGTTACATTCACAACTGATCTTCTCAAACTTTCTCTGGTGTAAATGCTCCTATTTTCCGTTATTTGTGTAACTGTATTTTTTCAATTATTCACTTCCTGCTTTTTATGTTTTAAACTCATTTTGCAACCTGACTTTCTTTGTGTGCAGGGTCTGAGTGGAGTTTTCTGAAATCGATTTTCTTTGTGATATGTAGGATTGAAGTGGAAATAATGTTCTTGCTGGAAATTAATTGAGAGAGAGCATGAAGATCTTATGATGTTGTTCGGGATTAAAGTTTTCACTGAGTTTCCCATAATCACTGACTCTGAATTCTGAGTTTTTCCTTTCGATATGTAGGTTGTGGTGATGACGATTGATGGTGCTGCACTTCGGCTGTTGGAGTCTTGGACGATTAACATGAGAACTCGCCATCCTTCCCGTGATCTTTGAGTGTGACTTTGTGAGAAAACAGGGCCGTTGTTAGGAATTTTTCTGCAGCAGAAGCGGTATTGGTGAACGAGACCTTCTTTTTTCGAATAGCCGTTGCAGGTTGCTGTTGTTGTATATCGTGCTGCTTCTGAAGCAACTGCGAAGGCCTGAACGTTTTTTTTTTCATATCATCATCTTGGTGGGAGGAATTTCCTCCTCTCTTCTCTATAGTAATTGAGTAAGTCCTCTGCTGAACAGGACTTGCGGCTTGATATCCTTGCAGGGCAGCAATAATTCTTGTAACCATTTCTGATATTTTTTATTTATAGTTTTCCCTATTTTCTGAACTTTTTTGGTGTGTTATTGATGAAGTGTTTCCTATTGTAGGTTGGTGATGAAAAGAATTAGAGAGTCAAGAGATTTCACAATTGCTTGAAGGTTGCCAAGAGTTGAAAAAAGTTCTGAATGGTAAAAGATTCATGATGAAGTTCTGAGAGTGATGATTGAATTTTTCCTCTGTTCTATATCCGAATTTTTCTCAGCTGATATGTAATTCTGAATGTTTGAATTGTGTTAGAACTCGGAATTCCCTTATGGAATTGTACTGAATTTCCTTTTAGCTTTTTTCTTCTTTTTGTGTAACTATTTTCTGTTGTAATCATAACTAGTTTTTCTCTACCATTTGTGTAACTGTTTTCTATTATAATCATAACTATTTTTTGCAATCTTCTCTTATAATTTTTCCAACTGATTCTTTCATTTTTTGCAATCTTTTCCACCTCCCCCTGTTTTGCTACAGCTCCAAAATGTCGTTCTCTATGATGGAAAGGGGATCCCCCAAACCATAATCTATCTTCCCACTAATTGCACTTGAAAGGCATTTGGACCAAAATAAACTTTAGTGTGTATCCTAGGACATGACGTTCGTATCCTCGCTTTAAGGTAGCTCACGAAACCTTAACAATGACTTGCAAGTATTCCAATCCAAGTTCTTTCAAACTAGTAGCCAATGCAAGTATGTAAGTGTACCAACCAAATTTTAATACACTTTAAATCAGCGAAATACTTTAAATCTTCAAATCTAAACTCTTCAGTTCTAAAACCAGCAAAACACATTTAAAATCCAAAGAGCAAAAATGACGTCAAATCTTCAAAATGGTTGGTTTCTCATCTTTCTCAACCTTTAACTTACAATGGATAGTCCTCCCATCTAAGCCCCTCATGGCTTTTATTTTTATAAACAGACATGGCTGATATGGACACCAATTTTTTTGCTTGTGCACATGTACTATGTTCTTCAGTTGTGGCTGAGTAAACAGCTACTCTACTTCCACCTTGTGGACCTCCAAATCCTGGCTGCAGAACAATCTTTGATCCCTGGTTCTTATTTTTCCTTGCATGGAATTTTTCGTCTTAAGGTAGCAGGTTTGTCTTGGACAGGCATGCTAGAGTTCCCACATTGAACGGGAGTGGTTCCAACTGAGTTTGTATCTTCAAATTCCACTTAACACACCAGACTCAACTTAGCGTACTTAAATCAACTCAAAGGTTCAATCCGTATCAAACTTGTATTTTCAATGAAACTCCAAACTTCAGTCAACTATCATCTCGAATCTCATGAACTTATACTACCATCAACGACCAAACGAAAGAACCATAATGACCTGATTATCACACGAGTCCCTCCATTTGATCTCTTGTACCATGGATATCAATATACATCCAGAATTCGGTCTCTTGCACCAAGAATGCCAATATACCTTTGCCAAGAGATCCTAAGTCGATTCGCGCATCAAAAGAATGAAGCTTCGGTATTCTTAGGGTTGGATGATCCTATGAATAAGTATAGGCTCCTGACGATGGGAGTTTAACCTTCGTCTCAAACTTGAGTGCAATAACCAAATAGATCACCCGTGAATAAGAAACTCCATATCACCAGGAAACACTTCGATCACATGCCTTAGGAATCAATGAAATGCATGCTTATGGATATTATGACCTAATGGGAAAATGCAGATGAAATGCGAAGCCAGTTAGATGGTAATAAATATGAGGGAAAATTTTGAGGTATTACAGCTGCCCCTATTCAATCATCTACGAGCCTGAACGAATAATTGCAACGGCTTTTATACATTCAAGGCGTGGAGTGATTGAATACTCGAATAAACCTGGAAATTTGCACACTGTGGGTAATAAAATATGCTGGGTAGAATGGCATCCTCGAATGACAACTCACACGAGATCCTCGGATCCAGTACTAAAACCTTCCTCGAATAAAAACACAATGGTATACCGGCCGCAGGCGATAACCATCAACAACAAAGACTGACCTCGGACATACTTTGCAAGCAAGACAAACTGATCTTGATCAATAAGCTCAAAAAGTGGACTATCATCCTCAAATAATAGCCACAACTACAACAAACAAGACCAACCGCAAAAGGACTTGAAGACAAGAAATGCCATCCTCGAATGACAATTCAAAAGATCCTCGGATCTAACACGAAACCATCCTCGAATGGAGACGCAAAGGTATACCAGCCTCGACTGGTAACCAAACACAAAGCTGACCTCGGACAGACTTTGCAAAAGAGACAAACTGATCTCGATCAATAAGCTCAAAAAGTGGACTATCATCCTCGAATAATAGCCACAACAACAACAAACAAGACCAACCACAGAAGGACTTGAAGAAAAGAATGCCATCCTCGAATGACAATTCTCAAAAGATCCTCGGATCTAACACGAAACCATCCTCGAATGGAGACGCAAAGGTATACCAGCCTCGACTGATAACCAAACACAAAGCTGACCTCAGACAGACTTTGCAAAAGAGACAAACTGACCTCGATCAATAAGCTCAAAAAGTGGACTATCATCCTCGAATAATAGCCACAACAACAACAAATAAGACCAACCGCAGAAGGACTTGAAGAAAAGAATGCCATCCTCGAATGACAATTCTCAAAAGATCCTTGGATCTAATACGAAACCATCCTCGAATGGAGACGCAAAGGTATACCAGCCTCGACTGATAACCAAACACAAAGCTGACCTCAGACAGACTTTGCAAAAGAGACAAACTGACCTCAATCAATAAGCTCAAAATGGTCTATCATCCTCGAATGATAGCCACGACAACAAGACCAACAGCAGAAGGACTTGAAGAAAAGAATGCCATCCTCGAATGAAAATTCTCAAAAGATCCTAGGATCTAACACGAAACCATCCTCGAATGGAGACGCAAAGGTATACCAGCCGCAGGCAATAACCAGAAAAAACAAAGAAAATAAGACAATATGGAACGGGATCGTTGTACATAAACGAGAGCCCAGGCAAACAGGACCGTTGTACAAAACGGGAACCTGTGATGCAACTCTTGTACCAAACAAGACGCAGAATAAGTGACAAACATTGACTTGAAAAGACAAGGATTTCTGAAAAAGATATTGGTATCCTCTGTGCGGAGTACTTCAGGTTGAGAAGATATTCATAATATACCCCAAAATTGGCTCATGCTGGCATGTATATGTTTGAATTCATGGCGTAATGCTCCATGATGATGGAAATGCTATGCTTTGGAGGATGCAAATGTAATGATGATTATGCAAATGCAAATGCAAAGAGATCTTCCGATGAGAAGACTGCAGGTATCCCAGATGGCTTGGGCTAGGGAGAACTGACGATCACTGCCTTGATCTGATCCATCCTGATGAGGAAGAAACAACTCTACGGGGAAAGCTGTTAATAATTCACCGGCTCTGAACAGCCTCCATTGCCAAAAATAAATTGGACTTTGAGATTGGAGTGCCAAGAACCTGCTGGAGATGGACTCTTCTTGAACTCTGGTGGGGAAGTGAGGACCCCCTGGCTTGGCTGGGAACCAAAGACATGATACTGCTAAGGAAGTAACTGCTGGCGAGGAAAGACACTCCTTATACTACTGAGAATTGCCCTTGTCTGAAGGGAAACTTCTGCTTGGGGATGACACCCACCTTCTGCTACCTTGCAGAGAGAAACTTCAACTTTCTCTTCTATTGGGGATGATTGGAGACACACTGGGAGACGCCTGCTCCTGTTCAAACATAAGGGAATGCTCCTCTTGGGAAATTGTTGTTAGCTTTGTTAGCAACACCAACACCTATACCTGCATGAACACAATTGATAGTACCTGCAACATAGAGAGTTAGTTTGGGACCCGCTTGCCCCATGCTCTTAGTATGAATCATTATCTGGGTATCTCGACACCCTTTCAGAGTTGTATTAAATGTTTCCGTCCTCCTTCACGAGTTAGAAAGCATTCAAATGTTCACAACACAATGTAAATCACAATTTGCTAGACGTTTTCACAATCAATCAATGCTAGATGAGAAAAAGAAAAAACAAGAAGCAAAATAGTCAAATTGACTGAAATTGAATTTTTATTGATTTGGAAAAATGGCCAAGAATAGGCAATACAAAGGAAGCAATTCCCTGGAAAGAGGGAACAGCCAAAAAGGAAAACAAACTATCCTATTGGCAATGTGAGAAGTGAATCTCATCAAGTCTCAACCCGATTATGACTCGTATGTCTTCAAGACGCTCCGCTCGCTCTGCCTCTTGAGAAAAAGTAAGTGAACTGATCTTTAACCCTTAAGATAGCCTCAACTGTATGTAGGTCATGGATCTCGCAGATTGCAGTCGTTCATGTTAATCCCTCTTTTGTGTGGATCGCCTTTTCAGATTTTCAATCCACCGGGATACCCTTTTTTGCCTGAGTTGTCCGATGTGGCTTTTCAACTCAGCGGGTGTACACATTTTTTTCAAGATTTCCCTAACTTTTGCCCGAGCCTTTTATTCTATTTTTTGGCTCGCCGGGATGCCCATTTTTGCCTGGATTTTTATTCTGTTTTTATCCAGCGGGTCCTTTTTTACACGAAGTATTTTATTACTGCGTCTGCGTTGATAGGGGATTGGAAGTCTTCTCCATCCATGGTTGTCAGCATCAAGGCTCCACCTGAGAAACCTTTTTAACCACAAACGGTCCTTCATAGTTGGGTGTCCACTTTCCCCTGTGATCATTAAGAGGATGAAGAATCCTTTTCAGCACTAAGTCTCCTGGTGTGTACCTCTGTGGTCGCACTTTCTTATCAAAAGCCTGCTTCATCCGTCGCTGATACAACTGTCCATGGCATACAGCTGCTAGACGCTTTTCTTCAATGAGGCTCAATTGATTATATTTGGATCAGAGCCACTCAGCTTCATCTAGCTTAATGTCCATCATCAACCTCAACGAGGGGATTTCCACTTCATTTGGCAGGACTGCCTCCATACCATACACCAGTGAGAATGGAGTTGCCCCTGTTGAAGTACGTACTGACGTCCTATACCCATGCAACGCGAATGGTAGCATCTCATGCCAGTCTTTGTATGTCACCACCATCTTCTGCACAATCTTCTTGATGTTCTTATTGGCCGCCTCGACGGCGCCATTCATTTTCGGGCGATATGGAGAAGAGTTGTGATGCTCTATTTTGAAGTCTCGACACAAGTCGGCCATCATTTTGTTGTTGAGATTAGAACCATTATCAGTAATGATCCTTTCAGGAACTCCGTACTGGCAGATGATGTCTCGTTTAATAAATCGGGCGACCACTTGTTTAGTGACATTGGTGTAAGACGCTGCTTCAACCCACTTCGTGAAATAATCAATAGCAACTAGGATGCAGCGATGACCATTAGAAGCTGTTGGCTTAATCTTTCCAATCATATCAATGCCCCACATAGCAAACGGCCATGGTGAAGACATGAAACTCAACGGATTCTGAGGCACATGGACCTTGTAGGCATAAATTTGACACTTGTGGCACTTACGAGAGTACTTACAGCAATCAGATTCCATGGTAATCCAATAGTATCCTGATCTCAACAATTTCTTGGCCATGGCATGTCCTCCAGCATGGGTGCCGAAGGAGCCTTCGTGAACCTCCTGCATTAACATGTCTGCTTCGTGTTTATCCACGCATCTGAGCAGAACCATGTCGAAGTTTCGCTTGTACAACACGCCATCTTGATTCAAGAAGAAACCTCCTGCCAGTCTTCTAAGGGTCTTCTTATTCTTACTAGAAGCCCCATCCGGGTATTCTTGAGCCTTCAGGAATTGTTTGATGTCATGATACCAAGTCTTGTTATCCTCACCATCGTCAACTGCAAAGACATAAGCGGTTCTTTCAAGACGGGAGACCGTAATTCGAGGCACAAAATTCTCTTGACAAACTTTAATCATGGACGATAAATTTGCTAGAGCATCGGCGAATTGGTTTTCATCTCGAGGAATATAGTTCAGCTTGACTTCGGTGAAGAAAGTTAGCAGCCTCCTGACATAATCTCTGTAAGGGAGCAAATGAGGTTGATGAACCAGCCATTTGCCGCTGACTTGATTTACCACCAAAGCAGAATCTCCGAAGATCTCGAGGTTTTTGACTTGCAAGTCGATTGCCTCTTCAATCCCCATGATACAAGCTTCATACTCCGCCTCATTGTTAGTGCATTCGAAAGTCAATCGAGCAACCAAAGGTGTATGGACCTCTTCTGGCGAGATGATAACAGTGCCTACTCCACTCCCATTCATGTTCACAGCCCCGTCAAACATCAACTTCCATTTGGATTCAGGGTCTGGCCCCTCCTCTGGAAGTGGTTCTTCGTAGTCTTTTGACTTGAGGAACATGATGTCCTCATCCGGAAACTCGAACTTCATGGGTTGATAATCACCGATTGGTTGCTGAGCCAAGTATTCTTACAACACACTTCCTTTAATTTCCTTTTGCGAAGTGTATTGTATGTCATACTCCGTTAATATCATCTGCCACCGGGCTACTCTTCCCGTCAGAGCTGGCTTTTCAAAGATGTATTTCACAGGGTCCATTTTGGAAATTAAGAGAGTAGTGTGAACCATCATGTACTGTCTCAGTCGGCGAGCAGCCCATGCCAAAGCGCATCAAGTTTTCTCGAGTAGTGAGTAGCGTGTCTCACAATCAGTAAACTTTTTGCTAAGGTAATAAATGGCGTGCTCTTTTCGACCAGACTCTTCCTGCTGACCCATCACACATCCCATCGATCCTTCAAGCACAGTAAGATACATAATCAAAGGTCTCCCTGGCACTGGAGGCATAAGAATTGGAGGCTCCAACAGGTATTCTTTGATTCGGTCAAAAGCTTGCTGGCAGTCTTCGTTCCATTTAATGGCCTGATTCTTCCTCAGAAGCTTAAAGATGGGTTCACACGTGGCCGTTAGGTGAGAAATAAACCGTGCAATGTAGTTTAGTCTCCCTAAGAAGCCACACACTTGCTTTTCAGTCTTCGGCTCAGGCATCTCTTGGATAGCTTTCACCTTGGCTGTATCAACCTCAATTCCTCGCTCACTAACAATGAAGCCGAGTAACTTACCAGAACGGACCCCGAAGGTACATTTATTTGGATTCAACCTCAGTCTGAATTTCCGAAGTCTGTCAAACAACTTTGCTAAATTAACCAAGTGCTCTTCCTTCGTCTGGGATTTTGCTATCATATCATCAACATAAACCTGAATTTCGTGATGGATTATGTCGTGAAATAGCGTCACCATTGCCCGTTGATAGGTAGCTCCTGCATTCTTCAAACCAAATGGCATGACCTTGTAACAGAAGGTGCCCCAAGGAGTGATGAAAGTTGTCTTTTCCATGTCATCGGGAGCCATCTTAATCTGATTATAGCCAGAAAATCCGTCCATGAAGGAGAACACGGAAATTTGAGCAGTATTATCGACAAGTACATCTATGTGAGGTAGAGGGAAGTCATCTTTGGGGCTGACCCTATTCAAATCCCTGTAGTCCACACACATCCTAACTTTATTGTCTTTCTTGGGAACCGGCACAACGTTAGCAACCCACGGAGGATAACTGGTCACGGCCAAGAAGCCAGCATCAAATTGTTTTTATACTTCTTTTATTTTAATCGCCATATCTGGACGTGTGCGCCTCAATTTCTGCTTTACCGGAGGACAATCTTCTCTGAGAGGCAGCTTATGTACCACAATGTCAGTGTCTAAACCAGGCATATCTTGGTAGGACCATGCGAAGACGTCAACATACTCTCGAAGCATAGCAATCAAACGAGTCTTGACAGATTCTTCTAATTCAGCTCCGATCTTGACTTCTTTCTTGTCTTTTTCAGTACCCAGGTTTATTACTTCGACAGCTTCTTCGTGCGGCTGAATCATCTTCTCCTCCTGTTTAAGCAGTCTGGCCAATTCTCCAGGTAGTTCGCAATCCTCTTCACCTTCCTCATCGGCTTGATAAATTGGATTTTCGAAGTCATACTCAGCCATAACAGGGTCGTCATTGATAAGATCCGGTGACGAGCACCTGCATGAATGGTGATTCATGCAAGGCTTTAGCAACAAATTGAGAAAATGAGAAACATTGCCATTTTAAAAATTTTCTTTCTTTTTGAAAAACAAAAGTAAAAAATGAAAGACAGAGAACAACATGAATGAATGTGAAACGTCAGCTTTATTTTATGATTGTGTTAATGAACAAATGAACCCTTACAAAGAGCTACTATGCCCCGGGAAAGACATAGTGCTTCAATACAGGAAAAACAGAAACAAAAATGATTACTCTTCGAAAGAGGTGACTGAAATAAGCCTTTCTGATGTCTAGTTGCTAAGCTGAGTCCCTGGAATGGCAGGCCTGATCCATTCATCTAGGTCACAGTCGCTATCGACTGCGTCATCCTGCATAACACTGATGTTTCCGTAGTCTACCACTCCCGCACTCGTGAAAGTGACCGGGCTCTGACAACCTTTAGCACTTGGTCCAGACGATGACTTCCCAGGATGATAACCAATTCCGAACATATCTTTCTTCTCTGGCACTTCTACTGGACTGCCCCAGCCTTCTCGTACCCCAGATTCTACCAATTCAAGCGCTTGCTTATAAGAGGCTATGGAAACCCCCTTCTTCGGTTCTTCAGGAGAAGTTGCCACTTCGGATGCTTGTTCAGACTTTAAGGGTTCAAAAGCCTGACACGGGGTCTCAACTATTTCGCCATCCATCTCCACATATTTGAATGAAGCCAGATGACTAACAAAAATATCTTCTTCCCCACTGAAAGTTACAATTTGACCCTCCCATACAAACTTTATTTTCAGATGGAGTGTGGACGATACTGCTCCCGCTGAATGTATCTAAGGTCTTCCTAGAAAACAACTATATGCAGGCTGGATATCCATTACGTAAAACGTGGTATTGAAGATCTGTGGACCTACTTTAATGGGTAATTCCACCTCTCCGAACACCGATCTCCTCGACCCATCAAATGCTCGAACTACTAGGTTGCTGGGCTTTAGAACCACTCTATCATAATCCAACTTCATCAGTGCTTTCTTAGGCAAGATGTTCAACGACGATCCAGTATCTACCAACACGTGAGAGAGTACTGCACCTTTACATTCTAGAGAGATGTGCAACACCCGATTATGAGCACGCCCGTCAGAAGTCAGATCCAAGTCTGTGAAACCCAACCCGTGACTGGCATTGACGCAGGATACCACCGCTTCCAACTGATTTACCGAAATATCCTGAGGCACGTATGCCTTATTCAGAATATTCAGGAGAGCCTTCCTGTGAGAGTCAGAACACATGAGCAAGGACAAGATGGAAATCTTCGACGGCGTCTGCTGCAGATGGTCCACAATCTTGTAGTCACTCTTTTTCATGATCCTCAGGAATTCTTCAGCTTCTTTATCAAAGGTGAGGTCTGGATCAGTTGCTGGTACAGGATCATTGACAACTGCTAGCTGCTTCCCTCTTTCTCTAGCTTGGGCTTCTGCGGTGTCTCTGGGTGGTATCACATTATTTCTCAGTGTTTTCGGCGCAAACAACCTTCCACTTCTAGTAAATCCCCCTACTCCAACATTTTCTACTTGAGCTGGGGTTATACTAGTCGTGGCCAACTCTTGCTTCTGGCCGTTACAGTATATTTCACCACCATAATTCCAAGGGATAGCTCTATCACTCTGATACATTACGGGTCCTGCAATGGTGATGGTTATCGGCGCCGCTCTGGCCCGTGACGGAACTTGAGATGGATCGTAGAAGATAGTTACTGTGGAGACTTCACTTTCTTTTACAACCTTGTCAAACTGCAACATTCCCTCATCAATCATGCTTTGGATTTCGGCTTTCAACTGCTCACAACCATTTGTAACTTTAGCACATTCCGGACAATCTTCTTCACATCCAGGGAAGATACCTTTCTTTAACAAGCAAACCTTAACAACAATCAACGAAGTCTGCAAGTCGTAAACATCACATACCAAGTTCAGGTTCTCCCCTTCATCAATTGCCCCAACCCTACCTCTGTGAGGAGGCATGGGATTCTGAATCACATTAGGAGAAGGAGCAAAGTTAATTGCTTTAGTATCCAGTAGGTCTTGAACAACATGCTTCAATACTTTACAGTTCTCTGTGGTATGTCCGGGAGCTCCAGAATGAAATTCACAT
The DNA here is from genome assembly GCA_963966055.1 of Lathyrus aphaca. Classification (NCBI taxonomy): domain Eukaryota; kingdom Viridiplantae; phylum Streptophyta; class Magnoliopsida; order Fabales; family Fabaceae; genus Lathyrus; species Lathyrus aphaca. The sequence continues at coordinate 249,999,168 of OZ014520.1, read as the reverse complement.
CTGGCATTTGAATCAAAACCCTCGGGGATCTGGCCTAGCTTCGGGGGTTGAAGAGTTCGGAGTTGGATCATCTGAAGTTGTAGAAGATTCTTCAAAAGCTGCAAATAGGAAATTGGTGGAGCTTCGAAATGTCTTTCCTTGGGTCTCTGAGGGTAATATGAACGAGGAGCTCTTTGCTAATACCCTTGCGAGCGTTGTGGTTGCGGTGGTTGTACTTGCTGTTGAACAGGTGGAGTTGAAATAGTGACAGGGGCCACTTGCTGATAAAATACTCTGTTGATCATTCCCCTCTGCGCGTACACTGCACCGGTCTCTCCTTCTCTTCTTTTCACGAAGGGTTTCTTAATACCAGAACTTGAAGCACCTCCGTTCTGAATCTTCCCTTGCTTGAGCCAACTTTCTATCCTTTCGCCAGTTAAGATGATATCCGAAAATCCACTTGAAGAACATCCAGCTAGCCTTTCCATGAAATGCCCAGGGAGGGTATCCAGGAATAGGTCAACCATTTCTCTCTCTAACAAAGGTGGTTGCACTCGAGCGGCTATTTCACGCCACCTTTGTGCGTAATCTTTGAAACTCTCCGAGCTCCTCTGAGTCAAACTCTGAAGTTGGGTGCGACTAGGAGCCATGTCGATATTATACTGATATTGCTTGAGGAAGGTTTCTCCCAATTCCTTCCAGCTTCTTACAGAACTTCTCTCTAGCTTCATATACCATTCTAAGGACCCTCCGGAGAGACTATCCTGGAAATAGTACATATAGAGCTTTTCATCTCGAGTGTGAGCGGCGATCTTCCGATAGAAAGTCTGCAAGTGAGTCTTTGGGAAGGAACTACCGTTGTACTTGTCAAAAGCTGGCGGCCTGAATTTGTGAGGAATAACCACCCCGGGGACTAGACCCATGTCAGACACATCTATTCCCAAAGTATCCCTACACTCGAGGGCCTTGAATTTCTCAGCAAGCACCAAAAAGTCATTAAGATTTCCTTCTCCAGCGAATCCCATGTCATTGTTGAAATAAGGGAATTGATCCTCCTGCCTGTCGTGTACTGGAACGAAAGTTGTCGTGGCTGGTTCTAGAATATGAGGTCCACCTGGGCCATTGCTGGTGTTGGGAGGAGCCCCTTTCCCGTCAGAAGTGGTCGCAGGAGTATTAGTATGAGGAGGGTTGAGCCCTTGAATTGCATTCCTTAACTCTTGTTGTCCCTGAGCCATCCCTTACATCATGGTCATGAACTCTGTCATTCTGGTGCGAAACTCATTAAGTTTTATTTACATAGCATCCATGATTGTCCTATGATTGCTGCGAGTTGCGTAGCGATGCGGGATGTCTTGTCGGAGATGCCGGGTCTTGGCAGCTCTCACAATCTTTGCCTGAAACACAGATAAATTAAGCATCATGTAGGAAAACCTGCAAAAACAAAGAAGAAATGCAAATGATGCGTATGCAATGCAATGTGTTCCTTTTATTCCCAAGTCTTTCCCTGTTTTTGGTCCTGGCATTAAGAGAATAATAATTGGGAAGAAGACCCAAGCGATATTCAAATACAATGATGGCCGTGGAGAATTGGTGCTCATTACCCCGTGTCGGTGCAACAAATAACGAACAAGAGATTCAAAGCAAAGTCAATCACATAAACTGAAGTTTGAAATAACAAAGTACCCGAAGGGTGCCAATCAAAAGAACAACAAAGTACATCAAATAAAAGGAATCCCACAACAAGCCTGTGGGTAATCCAAGTACAATAACATGAAATTAAACTCTAGGGAACTCTAAGTCTTGTAGCCTCCAGCTAAGACGCTTGACATTCTGGAACAACTGAACGATATCTGGATGATTGGGCTCCTGGATGAGTCTCTGAATGAGGAGGTCCCTCGTATCAAAGGAAGCATGTAACTCTTCAATCTGCTGCAGGAAAGTTGTTTCATTCTCTTTACTTAGACCTGGCTCGGCCTTTGACCTCTTCACATCAGCTTTCAACTTCAAATCTTTTATTTCTTTTTGAGCTTCCTTCAATGCTTGTTGACTTTCGGCTAAACGTTGGAGACGACCCTTTTCTTGATGATAAGCCTTCTGAAGGAGTTCTCTCTGTCCATCCAAGGAATCCTGAAGACTCTTGATTTCCAGCTCATGCTTGACGTCCAACTCCTTTTGCTTCTTCAAATTGTCTTCCCATTTTTCTTGCCATAAGGTAATAGCTTCATTGGCTTCATTCAGGTCCTTCTTCTCTTTCCGGCACTGGGCCGCCTTGTGAGTCTCAGCTAATCCCTTTTTCCTGAAGTAAAGCTCTCTCTCTTCGAAGTCCTTCTGCTTAAGACGAACTGTTTCTTCAGCTTGTATAGCTCTATCTTCTAACTGTCTGTTCTGAATCATCAATTTCTGACAAGAATTATAAGCCTCTTGATTCTCAAGCCTAAGCTGCTTGACCAAAGCTTCCAACTTCTGATAATCTTCTAAAGGTACCGTGGTAGGTGGTGGTAACGGTGCTGAGAAAGGGATTAGAGTCACTTGAGCCTTTTCTCTTACCCATGCTTCAAACTCGGGAAAAATTTGGTTATTACTCCTGCCCAAGCGTTCTATACCCTTTCTATTAATCAATTTCCAAGCACCTGCAGCTTCCCGTACCAATGGGAGATTGTCCTTCACAAGGAAATAAAAAGTCTGATCCAACTCCGAATCCTTGGGAACATTCTTCAAAGCGTATCCTAATTGTCTTCTCAAGAGTATGGGGTTGTAATTAATTCCCCCAGCTACTTCTAAGAGGGGAACATTAGGATACTTTCCACAGCTGGAAATGAGCTCTTTCCCTTTTAGCCTTAAGGTGAACCATCTGATGTCTTTGGCGGTCAATGCGCTTAGCTTTTGCGACCAGATTACTTTGGGATCCGTGAATACTCCAGTAACAGGGATGTGCCTCATAAACCATGTGTAGAACAACGGGGCACAACATCTAACCAAGCCACCTTGTCTCTTCTCGTTCTTATAGTGCACTGAATAATACAAGTCACCTAGGAGAGTAGGCACCAGATTCTTCATCACGAACAAAAATAATCCTAATTTTTATTCTAAGTCTAATTAAAATGAATCCTAAGCCTAAGTTCTAAACTAAGGGTAATAACTAATATTTTCCTTCTAAAAATCAGAATCTAAACTAACCTAAGTCCATATTAAATTCTAAGATTAAATCTAATCTAAACTATTTTTTTATGAAACTTAATATCATAGCCTAAACTAATGGAAATTACATGTAACAAAGCCTAAGAATTAATATCCTAAACAATAGTAAAAATTCTGGAAAAATTATGAAATTTAATCTATGGGGTCTTAAAACTACCTATAACATTTTGTTAAAAAGGATCCTAAAAAATCATAACTTTGCTATGCCTAAAAATTGTTTATTTCCACCTAAGAATTAGTCATCATTTCCGAAGGATTAAGCCACTAAAACCTAAGATAAAATGACCTAAAAAATCCACTAAAATTACCCTAAGTACTATTATAAGTCCTCTAACTATTGTAAAAAGAATGGGCAAAAAAAGTTACTGGAAGGTTAAAATATAAAATCTACAAGATCATGTATATTTGAAGGAAATCTACTAAGAACTATTTACATGAAAAAATTCAACATAAAATCAAAAATAAAGCAAAATCAGAAAAATAAAATTTCTAATATTTTTAATATGAATTAAAAATCTACTCAAATTTTTATAGAATTTTTCTAATCATTTTACTATTTTTGGTGAATTAATTTTAAACTACATAAAACTAAAAAAACTAAAATTTAAAGAAAGTGGAGGGGGGTGCTTTTAGTAATATTTTTAAGTTGTTTATTTACTGGGCTCAAAAAGATGGTGTGAATAGAAAGGCCATAAGGCCCATTTTTGCAGAAATGAGTGGAGGTGTGGAAAGCTTTTCTTTTAGTTATTTCTTTTTTTATGGGCTTAAGGTGGGAGTGTGAAAAGCAAGACTTTCAGGGCCCAAACGCACAGGCCTGGAGGTGTATGGGAGCTTGTTTTAGGGTGGTATGCGTGGGAATGAGATCCGGTGGTCCAACCGGACGGTGACACTTGTCACCGCCGGAATAGACCACCCCAAGGGATCCTATCTTCACCAAAATTCAAAATGGCGGTGGATTAACAGATTATTATTACTCTTTATGACCTTTAATGGCTTAATCATAATTTTAATGGCTCTTAAACCAAATTAATTTTATAATAAAGTCTGATTATTAAACCTCTTCATTTTGAACAAGATAACCAACAAAACAATTCTCACAAACCAAATCAAGAAAGGGCCCAGAAAAACCCTAAGTTCTTCCCCCTCCGCGGCTATCTCCTTCTTCCGCCGCCGTTCTTTCCTCTTCTCGCCGCCCTCTCTTACTCCCTCTCATCTTCAACCTATCCTTCCTATCCTCTTCTTGCCCTAATTCTTCTTCAAAACCTAATCCAAGCCTCCACATACGCAAACCCTAACCCCTCTTTCCGAATCCATCACCGAACCCCAAGGAAATCTCACGGATAGAATCAAGTTTGTATCGCTTCAAGTAAATTCACAACTATAAAAAGATTCTGAGGTTCAATGCCACGGATACAATGCGCTCGAGTGCTACGTACCTGGAAAATGTCACTGATCGCGAATGATGAACCGTTGGTGAGCTTGCTTGTTCCTCGTCTCCTTATCCTTTGCTTCCTTTTTCTCTGCGAATACACGCGCTCTTTCTTTGATCTTGAACCTCTGTGGTGTATGAACGGTTGTTGTCGCGAAGTATATCGCCGATTGAAAAAGGTTGATTCTGGCTTTGTTCTTGCAGGTAAAACGGATGGTGACGTGTTGGTGAGGAGGCTGTAGCGAAGAAGATAACGCGAGGCCGACGCGGAATGGTGACGTCTTGTTGTTGATGACGTCTTGTTGTTGATGATTCGTGATGGATTCTGTTGCTGATTGATGACTGCTACAGGATGCAGAAAAAATGGAAACAGATGAATGAAGATGATGCGGATTGAAGAGGGCGAGAGAGAAAGAAGATTGAAGCTTCGAGTTGGAAAAGGGTGTAGGAGGAATTCGAGGAAGATGGATGAAGAGATGGAAACCGGAAAAAAATGGTGAAAAGTGTAAGGAAAGTTTCGGGAGAGGATTGAAGGTTGAAGAAGATTGGGGAAAAGTGGTAAGTGTCAAGAGAGAAAAATGATTGGAGATGATTCTGATTTATACAGGATGGATCTAAGATGATTCTAGAGTTTTTTTCAGGTGAAATTCGGTTAGTTATTCGGTTATAAAATTAGTTAGCTTTTGTTGATTTTCTGTTTTTTTGTGATTTTCCTAACTGACTTGTGAATATAATTGAATCAAATATCACTGCAACTAACTTTCTTTGACTATTTGCTGATTCTGGTTCTATTGCATATCAGTTACATTCACAACTGATCTTCTCAAACTTTCTCTGGTGTAAATGCTCCTATTTTCCGTTATTTGTGTAACTGTATTTTTTCAATTATTCACTTCCTGCTTTTTATGTTTTAAACTCATTTTGCAACCTGACTTTCTTTGTGTGCAGGGTCTGAGTGGAGTTTTCTGAAATCGATTTTCTTTGTGATATGTAGGATTGAAGTGGAAATAATGTTCTTGCTGGAAATTAATTGAGAGAGAGCATGAAGATCTTATGATGTTGTTCGGGATTAAAGTTTTCACTGAGTTTCCCATAATCACTGACTCTGAATTCTGAGTTTTTCCTTTCGATATGTAGGTTGTGGTGATGACGATTGATGGTGCTGCACTTCGGCTGTTGGAGTCTTGGACGATTAACATGAGAACTCGCCATCCTTCCCGTGATCTTTGAGTGTGACTTTGTGAGAAAACAGGGCCGTTGTTAGGAATTTTTCTGCAGCAGAAGCGGTATTGGTGAACGAGACCTTCTTTTTTCGAATAGCCGTTGCAGGTTGCTGTTGTTGTATATCGTGCTGCTTCTGAAGCAACTGCGAAGGCCTGAACGTTTTTTTTTTCATATCATCATCTTGGTGGGAGGAATTTCCTCCTCTCTTCTCTATAGTAATTGAGTAAGTCCTCTGCTGAACAGGACTTGCGGCTTGATATCCTTGCAGGGCAGCAATAATTCTTGTAACCATTTCTGATATTTTTTATTTATAGTTTTCCCTATTTTCTGAACTTTTTTGGTGTGTTATTGATGAAGTGTTTCCTATTGTAGGTTGGTGATGAAAAGAATTAGAGAGTCAAGAGATTTCACAATTGCTTGAAGGTTGCCAAGAGTTGAAAAAAGTTCTGAATGGTAAAAGATTCATGATGAAGTTCTGAGAGTGATGATTGAATTTTTCCTCTGTTCTATATCCGAATTTTTCTCAGCTGATATGTAATTCTGAATGTTTGAATTGTGTTAGAACTCGGAATTCCCTTATGGAATTGTACTGAATTTCCTTTTAGCTTTTTTCTTCTTTTTGTGTAACTATTTTCTGTTGTAATCATAACTAGTTTTTCTCTACCATTTGTGTAACTGTTTTCTATTATAATCATAACTATTTTTTGCAATCTTCTCTTATAATTTTTCCAACTGATTCTTTCATTTTTTGCAATCTTTTCCACCTCCCCCTGTTTTGCTACAGCTCCAAAATGTCGTTCTCTATGATGGAAAGGGGATCCCCCAAACCATAATCTATCTTCCCACTAATTGCACTTGAAAGGCATTTGGACCAAAATAAACTTTAGTGTGTATCCTAGGACATGACGTTCGTATCCTCGCTTTAAGGTAGCTCACGAAACCTTAACAATGACTTGCAAGTATTCCAATCCAAGTTCTTTCAAACTAGTAGCCAATGCAAGTATGTAAGTGTACCAACCAAATTTTAATACACTTTAAATCAGCGAAATACTTTAAATCTTCAAATCTAAACTCTTCAGTTCTAAAACCAGCAAAACACATTTAAAATCCAAAGAGCAAAAATGACGTCAAATCTTCAAAATGGTTGGTTTCTCATCTTTCTCAACCTTTAACTTACAATGGATAGTCCTCCCATCTAAGCCCCTCATGGCTTTTATTTTTATAAACAGACATGGCTGATATGGACACCAATTTTTTTGCTTGTGCACATGTACTATGTTCTTCAGTTGTGGCTGAGTAAACAGCTACTCTACTTCCACCTTGTGGACCTCCAAATCCTGGCTGCAGAACAATCTTTGATCCCTGGTTCTTATTTTTCCTTGCATGGAATTTTTCGTCTTAAGGTAGCAGGTTTGTCTTGGACAGGCATGCTAGAGTTCCCACATTGAACGGGAGTGGTTCCAACTGAGTTTGTATCTTCAAATTCCACTTAACACACCAGACTCAACTTAGCGTACTTAAATCAACTCAAAGGTTCAATCCGTATCAAACTTGTATTTTCAATGAAACTCCAAACTTCAGTCAACTATCATCTCGAATCTCATGAACTTATACTACCATCAACGACCAAACGAAAGAACCATAATGACCTGATTATCACACGAGTCCCTCCATTTGATCTCTTGTACCATGGATATCAATATACATCCAGAATTCGGTCTCTTGCACCAAGAATGCCAATATACCTTTGCCAAGAGATCCTAAGTCGATTCGCGCATCAAAAGAATGAAGCTTCGGTATTCTTAGGGTTGGATGATCCTATGAATAAGTATAGGCTCCTGACGATGGGAGTTTAACCTTCGTCTCAAACTTGAGTGCAATAACCAAATAGATCACCCGTGAATAAGAAACTCCATATCACCAGGAAACACTTCGATCACATGCCTTAGGAATCAATGAAATGCATGCTTATGGATATTATGACCTAATGGGAAAATGCAGATGAAATGCGAAGCCAGTTAGATGGTAATAAATATGAGGGAAAATTTTGAGGTATTACAGCTGCCCCTATTCAATCATCTACGAGCCTGAACGAATAATTGCAACGGCTTTTATACATTCAAGGCGTGGAGTGATTGAATACTCGAATAAACCTGGAAATTTGCACACTGTGGGTAATAAAATATGCTGGGTAGAATGGCATCCTCGAATGACAACTCACACGAGATCCTCGGATCCAGTACTAAAACCTTCCTCGAATAAAAACACAATGGTATACCGGCCGCAGGCGATAACCATCAACAACAAAGACTGACCTCGGACATACTTTGCAAGCAAGACAAACTGATCTTGATCAATAAGCTCAAAAAGTGGACTATCATCCTCAAATAATAGCCACAACTACAACAAACAAGACCAACCGCAAAAGGACTTGAAGACAAGAAATGCCATCCTCGAATGACAATTCAAAAGATCCTCGGATCTAACACGAAACCATCCTCGAATGGAGACGCAAAGGTATACCAGCCTCGACTGGTAACCAAACACAAAGCTGACCTCGGACAGACTTTGCAAAAGAGACAAACTGATCTCGATCAATAAGCTCAAAAAGTGGACTATCATCCTCGAATAATAGCCACAACAACAACAAACAAGACCAACCACAGAAGGACTTGAAGAAAAGAATGCCATCCTCGAATGACAATTCTCAAAAGATCCTCGGATCTAACACGAAACCATCCTCGAATGGAGACGCAAAGGTATACCAGCCTCGACTGATAACCAAACACAAAGCTGACCTCAGACAGACTTTGCAAAAGAGACAAACTGACCTCGATCAATAAGCTCAAAAAGTGGACTATCATCCTCGAATAATAGCCACAACAACAACAAATAAGACCAACCGCAGAAGGACTTGAAGAAAAGAATGCCATCCTCGAATGACAATTCTCAAAAGATCCTTGGATCTAATACGAAACCATCCTCGAATGGAGACGCAAAGGTATACCAGCCTCGACTGATAACCAAACACAAAGCTGACCTCAGACAGACTTTGCAAAAGAGACAAACTGACCTCAATCAATAAGCTCAAAATGGTCTATCATCCTCGAATGATAGCCACGACAACAAGACCAACAGCAGAAGGACTTGAAGAAAAGAATGCCATCCTCGAATGAAAATTCTCAAAAGATCCTAGGATCTAACACGAAACCATCCTCGAATGGAGACGCAAAGGTATACCAGCCGCAGGCAATAACCAGAAAAAACAAAGAAAATAAGACAATATGGAACGGGATCGTTGTACATAAACGAGAGCCCAGGCAAACAGGACCGTTGTACAAAACGGGAACCTGTGATGCAACTCTTGTACCAAACAAGACGCAGAATAAGTGACAAACATTGACTTGAAAAGACAAGGATTTCTGAAAAAGATATTGGTATCCTCTGTGCGGAGTACTTCAGGTTGAGAAGATATTCATAATATACCCCAAAATTGGCTCATGCTGGCATGTATATGTTTGAATTCATGGCGTAATGCTCCATGATGATGGAAATGCTATGCTTTGGAGGATGCAAATGTAATGATGATTATGCAAATGCAAATGCAAAGAGATCTTCCGATGAGAAGACTGCAGGTATCCCAGATGGCTTGGGCTAGGGAGAACTGACGATCACTGCCTTGATCTGATCCATCCTGATGAGGAAGAAACAACTCTACGGGGAAAGCTGTTAATAATTCACCGGCTCTGAACAGCCTCCATTGCCAAAAATAAATTGGACTTTGAGATTGGAGTGCCAAGAACCTGCTGGAGATGGACTCTTCTTGAACTCTGGTGGGGAAGTGAGGACCCCCTGGCTTGGCTGGGAACCAAAGACATGATACTGCTAAGGAAGTAACTGCTGGCGAGGAAAGACACTCCTTATACTACTGAGAATTGCCCTTGTCTGAAGGGAAACTTCTGCTTGGGGATGACACCCACCTTCTGCTACCTTGCAGAGAGAAACTTCAACTTTCTCTTCTATTGGGGATGATTGGAGACACACTGGGAGACGCCTGCTCCTGTTCAAACATAAGGGAATGCTCCTCTTGGGAAATTGTTGTTAGCTTTGTTAGCAACACCAACACCTATACCTGCATGAACACAATTGATAGTACCTGCAACATAGAGAGTTAGTTTGGGACCCGCTTGCCCCATGCTCTTAGTATGAATCATTATCTGGGTATCTCGACACCCTTTCAGAGTTGTATTAAATGTTTCCGTCCTCCTTCACGAGTTAGAAAGCATTCAAATGTTCACAACACAATGTAAATCACAATTTGCTAGACGTTTTCACAATCAATCAATGCTAGATGAGAAAAAGAAAAAACAAGAAGCAAAATAGTCAAATTGACTGAAATTGAATTTTTATTGATTTGGAAAAATGGCCAAGAATAGGCAATACAAAGGAAGCAATTCCCTGGAAAGAGGGAACAGCCAAAAAGGAAAACAAACTATCCTATTGGCAATGTGAGAAGTGAATCTCATCAAGTCTCAACCCGATTATGACTCGTATGTCTTCAAGACGCTCCGCTCGCTCTGCCTCTTGAGAAAAAGTAAGTGAACTGATCTTTAACCCTTAAGATAGCCTCAACTGTATGTAGGTCATGGATCTCGCAGATTGCAGTCGTTCATGTTAATCCCTCTTTTGTGTGGATCGCCTTTTCAGATTTTCAATCCACCGGGATACCCTTTTTTGCCTGAGTTGTCCGATGTGGCTTTTCAACTCAGCGGGTGTACACATTTTTTTCAAGATTTCCCTAACTTTTGCCCGAGCCTTTTATTCTATTTTTTGGCTCGCCGGGATGCCCATTTTTGCCTGGATTTTTATTCTGTTTTTATCCAGCGGGTCCTTTTTTACACGAAGTATTTTATTACTGCGTCTGCGTTGATAGGGGATTGGAAGTCTTCTCCATCCATGGTTGTCAGCATCAAGGCTCCACCTGAGAAACCTTTTTAACCACGAACGGTCCTTCATAGTTGGGTGTCCACTTTCCCCTGTGATCATTAAGAGGATGAAGAATCCTTTTCAGCACTAAGTCTCCTGGTGTGTACCTCTGTGGTCGCACTTTCTTATCAAAAGCCTGCTTCATCCGTCGCTGATACAACTGTCCATGGCATACAGCTGCTAGACGCTTTTCTTCAATGAGGCTCAATTGATTATATTTGGATCAGAGCCACTCAGCTTCATCTAGCTTAATGTCCATCATCAACCTCAACGAGGGGATTTCCACTTCATTTGGCAGGACTGCCTCCATACCATACACCAGTGAGAATGGAGTTGCCCCTGTTGAAGTACGTACTGACGTCCTATACCCATGCAACGCGAATGGTAGCATCTCATGCCAGTCTTTGTATGTCACCACCATCTTCTGCACAATCTTCTTGATGTTCTTATTGGCCGCCTCGACGGCGCCATTCATTTTCGGGCGATATGGAGAAGAGTTGTGATGCTCTATTTTGAAGTCTCGACACAAGTCGGCCATCATTTTGTTGTTGAGATTAGAACCATTATCAGTAATGATCCTTTCAGGAACTCCGTACTGGCAGATGATGTCTCGTTTAATAAATCGGGCGACCACTTGTTTAGTGACATTGGTGTAAGACGCTGCTTCAACCCACTTCGTGAAATAATCAATAGCAACTAGGATGCAGCGATGACCATTAGAAGCTGTTGGCTTAATCTTTCCAATCATATCAATGCCCCACATAGCAAACGGCCATGGTGAAGACATGAAACTCAACGGATTCTGAGGCACATGGACCTTGTAGGCATAAATTTGACACTTGTGGCACTTACGAGAGTACTTACAGCAATCAGATTCCATGGTAATCCAATAGTATCCTGATCTCAACAATTTCTTGGCCATGGCATGTCCTCCAGCATGGGTGCCGAAGGAGCCTTCGTGAACCTCCTGCATTAACATGTCTGCTTCGTGTTTATCCACGCATCTGAGCAGAACCATGTCGAAGTTTCGCTTGTACAACACGCCATCTTGATTCAAGAAGAAACCTCCTGCCAGTCTTCTAAGGGTCTTCTTATTCTTACTAGAAGCCCCATCCGGGTATTCTTGAGCCTTCAGGAATTGTTTGATGTCATGATACCAAGTCTTGTTATCCTCACCATCGTCAACTGCAAAGACATAAGCGGTTCTTTCAAGACGGGAGACCGTAATTCGAGGCACAAAATTCTCTTGACAAACTTTAATCATGGACGATAAATTTGCTAGAGCATCGGCGAATTGGTTTTCATCTCGAGGAATATAGTTCAGCTTGACTTCGGTGAAGAAAGTTAGCAGCCTCCTGACATAATCTCTGTAAGGGAGCAAATGAGGTTGATGAACCAGCCATTTGCCGCTGACTTGATTTACCACCAAAGCAGAATCTCCGAAGATCTCGAGGTTTTTGACTTGCAAGTCGATTGCCTCTTCAATCCCCATGATACAAGCTTCATACTCCGCCTCATTGTTAGTGCATTCGAAAGTCAATCGAGCAACCAAAGGTGTATGGACCTCTTCTGGCGAGATGATAACAGTGCCTACTCCACTCCCATTCATGTTCACAGCCCCGTCAAACATCAACTTCCATTTGGATTCAGGGTCTGGCCCCTCCTCTGGAAGTGGTTCTTCGTAGTCTTTTGACTTGAGGAACATGATGTCCTCATCCGGAAACTCGAACTTCATGGGTTGATAATCACCGATTGGTTGCTGAGCCAAGTATTCTTACAACACACTTCCTTTAATTTCCTTTTGCGAAGTGTATTGTATGTCATACTCCGTTAATATCATCTGCCACCGGGCTACTCTTCCCGTCAGAGCTGGCTTTTCAAAGATGTATTTCACAGGGTCCATTTTGGAAATTAAGAGAGTAGTGTGAACCATCATGTACTGTCTCAGTCGGCGAGCAGCCCATGCCAAAGCGCATCAAGTTTTCTCGAGTAGTGAGTAGCGTGTCTCACAATCAGTAAACTTTTTGCTAAGGTAATAAATGGCGTGCTCTTTTCGACCAGACTCTTCCTGCTGACCCATCACACATCCCATCGATCCTTCAAGCACAGTAAGATACATAATCAAAGGTCTCCCTGGCACTGGAGGCATAAGAATTGGAGGCTCCAACAGGTATTCTTTGATTCGGTCAAAAGCTTGCTGGCAGTCTTCGTTCCATTTAATGGCCTGATTCTTCCTCAGAAGCTTAAAGATGGGTTCACACGTGGCCGTTAGGTGAGAAATAAACCGTGCAATGTAGTTTAGTCTCCCTAAGAAGCCACACACTTGCTTTTCAGTCTTCGGCTCAGGCATCTCTTGGATAGCTTTCACCTTGGCTGTATCAACCTCAATTCCTCGCTCACTAACAATGAAGCCGAGTAACTTACCAGAACGGACCCCGAAGGTACATTTATTTGGATTCAACCTCAGTCTGAATTTCCGAAGTCTGTCAAACAACTTTGCTAAATTAACCAAGTGCTCTTCCTTCGTCTGGGATTTTGCTATCATATCATCAACATAAACCTGAATTTCGTGATGGATTATGTCGTGAAATAGCGTCACCATTGCCCGTTGATAGGTAGCTCCTGCATTCTTCAAACCAAATGGCATGACCTTGTAACAGAAGGTGCCCCAAGGAGTGATGAAAGTTGTCTTTTCCATGTCATCGGGAGCCATCTTAATCTGATTATAGCCAGAAAATCCGTCCATGAAGGAGAACACGGAAATTTGAGCAGTATTATCGACAAGTACATCTATGTGAGGTAGAGGGAAGTCATCTTTGGGGCTGACCCTATTCAAATCCCTGTAGTCCACACACATCCTAACTTTATTGTCTTTCTTGGGAACCGGCACAACGTTAGCAACCCACGGAGGATAACTGGTCACGGCCAAGAAGCCAGCATCAAATTGTTTTTATACTTCTTTTATTTTAATCGCCATATCTGGACGTGTGCGCCTCAATTTCTGCTTTACCGGAGGACAATCTTCTCTGAGAGGCAGCTTATGTACCACAATGTCAGTGTCTAAACCAGGCATATCTTGGTAGGACCATGCGAAGACGTCAACATACTCTCGAAGCATAGCAATCAAACGAGTCTTGACAGATTCTTCTAATTCAGCTCCGATCTTGACTTCTTTCTTGTCTTTTTCAGTACCCAGGTTTATTACTTCGACAGCTTCTTCGTGCGGCTGAATCATCTTCTCCTCCTGTTTAAGCAGTCTGGCCAATTCTCCAGGTAGTTCGCAATCCTCTTCACCTTCCTCATCGGCTTGATAAATTGGATTTTCGAAGTCATACTCAGCCATAACAGGGTCGTCATTGATAAGATCCGGTGACGAGCACCTGCATGAATGGTGATTCATGCAAGGCTTTAGCAACAAATTGAGAAAATGAGAAACATTGCCATTTTAAAAATTTTCTTTCTTTTTGAAAAACAAAAGTAAAAAATGAAAGACAGAGAACAACATGAATGAATGTGAAACGTCAGCTTTATTTTATGATTGTGTTAATGAACAAATGAACCCTTACAAAGAGCTACTATGCCCCGGGAAAGACATAGTGCTTCAATACAGGAAAAACAGAAACAAAAATGATTACTCTTCGAAAGAGGTGACTGAAATAAGCCTTTCTGATGTCTAGTTGCTAAGCTGAGTCCCTGGAATGGCAGGCCTGATCCATTCATCTAGGTCACAGTCGCTATCGACTGCGTCATCCTGCATAACACTGATGTTTCCGTAGTCTACCACTCCCGCACTCGTGAAAGTGACCGGGCTCTGACAACCTTTAGCACTTGGTCCAGACGATGACTTCCCAGGATGATAACCAATTCCGAACATATCTTTCTTCTCTGGCACTTCTACTGGACTGCCCCAGCCTTCTCGTACCCCAGATTCTACCAATTCAAGCGCTTGCTTATAAGAGGCTATGGAAACCCCCTTCTTCGGTTCTTCAGGAGAAGTTGCCACTTCGGATGCTTGTTCAGACTTTAAGGGTTCAAAAGCCTGACACGGGGTCTCAACTATTTCGCCATCCATCTCCACATATTTGAATGAAGCCAGATGACTAACAAAAATATCTTCTTCCCCACTGAAAGTTACAATTTGACCCTCCCATACAAACTTTATTTTCAGATGGAGTGTGGACGATACTGCTCCCGCTGAATGTATCTAAGGTCTTCCTAGAAAACAACTATATGCAGGCTGGATATCCATTACGTAAAACGTGGTATTGAAGATCTGTGGACCTACTTTAATGGGTAATTCCACCTCTCCGAACACCGATCTCCTCGACCCATCAAATGCTCGAACTACTAGGTTGCTGGGCTTTAGAACCACTCTATCATAATCCAACTTCATCAGTGCTTTCTTAGGCAAGATGTTCAACGACGATCCAGTATCTACCAACACGTGAGAGAGTACTGCACCTTTACATTCTAGAGAGATGTGCAACACCCGATTATGAGCACGCCCGTCAGAAGTCAGATCCAAGTCTGTGAAACCCAACCCGTGACTGGCATTGACGCAGGATACCACCGCTTCCAACTGATTTACCGAAATATCCTGAGGCACGTATGCCTTATTCAGAATATTCAGGAGAGCCTTCCTGTGAGAGTCAGAACACATGAGCAAGGACAAGATGGAAATCTTCGACGGCGTCTGCTGCAGATGGTCCACAATCTTGTAGTCACTCTTTTTCATGATCCTCAGGAATTCTTCAGCTTCTTTATCAAAGGTGAGGTCTGGATCAGTTGCTGGTACAGGATCATTGACAACTGCTAGCTGCTTCCCTCTTTCTCTAGCTTGGGCTTCTGCGGTGTCTCTGGGTGGTATCACATTATTTCTCAGTGTTTTCGGCGCAAACAACCTTCCACTTCTAGTAAATCCCCCTACTCCAACATTTTCTACTTGAGCTGGGGTTATACTAGTCGTGGCCAACTCTTGCTTCTGGCCGTTACAGTATATTTCACCACCATAATTCCAAGGGATAGCTCTATCACTCTGATACATTACGGGTCCTGCAATGGTGATGGTTATCGGCGCCGCTCTGGCCCGTGACGGAACTTGAGATGGATCGTAGAAGATAGTTACTGTGGAGACTTCACTTTCTTTTACAACCTTGTCAAACTGCAACATTCCCTCATCAATCATGCTTTGGATTTCGGCTTTCAACTGCTCACAACCATTTGTAACTTTAGCACATTCCGGACAATCTTCTTCACATCCAGGGAAGATACCTTTCTTTAACAAGCAAACCTTAACAACAATCAACGAAGTCTGCAAGTCGTAAACATCACATACCAAGTTCAGGTTCTCCCCTTCATCAATTGCCCCAACCCTACCTCTGTGAGGAGGCATGGGATTCTGAATCACATTAGGAGAAGGAGCAAAGTTAATTGCTTTAGTATCCAGTAGGTCTTGAACAACATGCTTCAATACTTTACAGTTCTCTGTGGTATGTCCGGGAGCTCCAGAATGAAATTCACATCTGGCATTTGAATCAAAACCCTCGGGGATCTGGCCTAGCTTCGGGGGTTGAAGAGTTCGGAGTTGGATCATCTGAAGTTGTAGAAGATTCTTCAAAAGCTGCAAATAGGAAATTGGTGGAGCTTCGAAATGTCTTTCCTTGGGTCTCTGAGGGTAATATGAACGAGGAGCTCTTTGCTAATACCCTTGCGAGCGTTGTGGTTGCGGTGGTTGTACTTGCTGTTGAACAGGTGGAGTTGAAATAGTGACAGGGGCCACTTGCTGATAAAATACTCTGTTGATCATTCCCCTCTGCGCGTACACTGCACCGGTCTCTCCTTCTCTTCTTTTCACGAAGGGTTTCTTAATACCAGAACTTGAAGCACCTCCGTTCTGAATCTTCCCTTGCTTGAGCCAACTTTCTATCCTTTCGCCAGTTAAGATGATATCCGAAAATCCACTTGAAGAACATCCAGCTAGCCTTTCCATGAAATGCCCAGGGAGGGTATCCAGGAATAGGTCAACCATTTCTCTCTCTAACAAAGGTGGTTGCACTCGAGCGGCTATTTCACGCCACCTTTGTGCGTAATCTTTGAAACTCTCCGAGCTCCTCTGAGTCAAACTCTGAAGTTGGGTGCGACTAGGAGCCATGTCGATATTATACTGATATTGCTTGAGGAAGGTTTCTCCCAATTCCTTCCAGCTTCTTACAGAACTTCTCTCTAGCTTCATATACCATTCTAAGGACCCTCCGGAGAGACTATCCTGGAAATAGTACATATAGAGCTTTTCATCTCGAGTGTGAGCGGCGATCTTCCGATAGAAAGTCTGCAAGTGAGTCTTTGGGAAGGAACTACCGTTGTACTTGTCAAAAGCTGGCGGCCTGAATTTGTGAGGAATAACCACCCCGGGGACTAGACCCATGTCAGACACATCTATTCCCAAAGTATCCCTACACTCGAGGGCCTTGAATTTCTCAGCAAGCACCAAAAAGTCATTAAGATTTCCTTCTCCAGCGAATCCCATGTCATTGTTGAAATAAGGGAATTGATCCTCCTGCCTGTCGTGTACTGGAACGAAAGTTGTCGTGGCTGGTTCTAGAATATGAGGTCCACCTGGGCCATTGCTGGTGTTGGGAGGAGCCCCTTTCCCGTCAGAAGTGGTCGCAGGAGTATTAGTATGAGGAGGGTTGAGCCCTTGAATTGCATTCCTTAACTCTTGTTGTCCCTGAGCCATCCCTTACATCATGGTCATGAACTCTGTCATTCTGGTGCGAAACTCATTAAGTTTTATTTACATAGCATCCATGATTGTCCTATGATTGCTGCGAGTTGCGTAGCGATGCGGGATGTCTTGTCGGAGATGCCGGGTCTTGGCAGCTCTCACAATCTTTGCCTGAAACACAGATAAATTAAGCATCATGTAGGAAAACCTGCAAAAACAAAGAAGAAATGCAAATGATGCGTATGCAATGCAATGTGTTCCTTTTATTCCCAAGTCTTTCCCTGTTTTTGGTCCTGGCATTAAGAGAATAATAATTGGGAAGAAGACCCAAGCGATATTCAAATACAATGATGGCCGTGGAGAATTGGTGCTCATTACCCCGTGTCGGTGCAACAAATAACGAACAAGAGATTCAAAGCAAAGTCAATCACATAAACTGAAGTTTGAAATAACAAAGTACCCGAAGGGTGCCAATCAAAAGAACAACAAAGTACATCAAATAAAAGGAATCCCACAACAAGCCTGTGGGTAATCCAAGTACAATAACATGAAATTAAACTCTAGGGAACTCTAAGTCTTGTAGCCTCCAGCTAAGACGCTTGACATTCTGGAACAACTGAACGATATCTGGATGATTGGGCTCCTGGATGAGTCTCTGAATGAGGAGGTCCCTCGTATCAAAGGAAGCATGTAACTCTTCAATCTGCTGCAGGAAAGTTGTTTCATTCTCTTTACTTAGACCTGGCTCGGCCTTTGACCTCTTCACATCAGCTTTCAACTTCAAATCTTTTATTTCTTTTTGAGCTTCCTTCAATGCTTGTTGACTTTCGGCTAAACGTTGGAGACGACCCTTTTCTTGATGATAAGCCTTCTGAAGGAGTTCTCTCTGTCCATCCAAGGAATCCTGAAGACTCTTGATTTCCAGCTCATGCTTGACGTCCAACTCCTTTTGCTTCTTCAAATTGTCTTCCCATTTTTCTTGCCATAAGGTAATAGCTTCATTGGCTTCATTCAGGTCCTTCTTCTCTTTCCGGCACTGGGCCGCCTTGTGAGTCTCAGCTAATCCCTTTTTCCTGAAGTAAAGCTCTCTCTCTTCGAAGTCCTTCTGCTTAAGACGAACTGTTTCTTCAGCTTGTATAGCTCTATCTTCTAACTGTCTGTTCTGAATCATCAATTTCTGACAAGAATTATAAGCCTCTTGATTCTCAAGCCTAAGCTGCTTGACCAAAGCTTCCAACTTCTGATAATCTTCTAAAGGTACCGTGGTAGGTGGTGGTAACGGTGCTGAGAAAGGGATTAGAGTCACTTGAGCCTTTTCTCTTACCCATGCTTCAAACTCGGGAAAAATTTGGTTATTACTCCTGCCCAAGCGTTCTATACCCTTTCTATTAATCAATTTCCAAGCACCTGCAGCTTCCCGTACCAATGGGAGATTGTCCTTCACAAGGAAATAAAAAGTCTGATCCAACTCCGAATCCTTGGGAACATTCTTCAAAGCGTATCCTAATTGTCTTCTCAAGAGTATGGGGTTGTAATTAATTCCCCCAGCTACTTCTAAGAGGGGAACATTAGGATACTTTCCACAGCTGGAAATGAGCTCTTTCCCTTTTAGCCTTAAGGTGAACCATCTGATGTCTTTGGCGGTCAATGCGCTTAGCTTTTGCGACCAGATTACTTTGGGATCCGTGAATACTCCAGTAACAGGGATGTGCCTCATAAACCATGTGTAGAACAACGGGGCACAACATCTAACCAAGCCACCTTGTCTCTTCTCGTTCTTATAGTGCACTGAATAATACAAGTCACCTAGGAGAGTAGGCACCAGATTCTTCATCACGAACAAAAATAATCCTAATTTTTATTCTAAGTCTAATTAAAATGAATCCTAAGCCTAAGTTCTAAACTAAGGGTAATAACTAATATTTTCCTTCTAAAAATCAGAATCTAAACTAACCTAAGTCCATATTAAATTCTAAGATTAAATCTAATCTAAACTATTTTTTTATGAAACTTAATATCATAGCCTAAACTAATGGAAATTACATGTAACAAAGCCTAAGAATTAATATCCTAAACAATAGTAAAAATTCTGGAAAAATTATGAAATTTAATCTATGGGGTCTTAAAACTACCTATAACATTTTGTTAAAAAGGATCCTAAAAAATCATAACTTTGCTATGCCTAAAAATTGTTTATTTCCACCTAAGAATTAGTCATCATTTCCGAAGGATTAAGCCACTAAAACCTAAGATAAAATGACCTAAAAAATCCACTAAAATTACCCTAAGTACTATTATAAGTCCTCTAACTATTGTAAAAAGAATGGGCAAAAAAAGTTACTGGAAGGTTAAAATATAAAATCTACAAGATCATGTATATTTGAAGGAAATCTACTAAGAACTATTTACATGAAAAAATTCAACATAAAATCAAAAATAAAGCAAAATCAGAAAAATAAAATTTCTAATATTTTTAATATGAATTAAAAATCTACTCAAATTTTTATAGAATTTTTCTAATCATTTTACTATTTTTGGTGAATTAATTTTAAACTACATAAAACTAAAAAAACTAAAATTTAAAGAAAGTGGAGGGGGGTGCTTTTAGTAATATTTTTAAGTTGTTTATTTACTGGGCTCAAAAAGATGGTGTGAATAGAAAGGCCATAAGGCCCATTTTTGCAGAAATGAGTGGAGGTGTGGAAAGCTTTTCTTTTAGTTATTTCTTTTTTTATGGGCTTAAGGTGGGAGTGTGAAAAGCAAGACTTTCAGGGCCCAAACGCACAGGCCTGGAGGTGTATGGGAGCTTGTTTTAGGGTGGTATGCGTGGGAATGAGATCCGGTGGTCCAACCGGACGGTGACACTTGTCACCGCCGGAATAGACCACCCCAAGGGATCCTATCTTCACCAAAATTCAAAATGGCGGTGGATTAACAGATTATTATTACTCTTTATGACCTTTAATGGCTTAATCATAATTTTAATGGCTCTTAAACCAAATTAATTTTATAATAAAGTCTGATTATTAAACCTCTTCATTTTGAACAAGATAACCAACAAAACAATTCTCACAAACCAAATCAAGAAAGGGCCCAGAAAAACCCTAAGTTCTTCCCCCTCCGCGGCTATCTCCTTCTTCCGCCGCCGTTCTTTCCTCTTCTCGCCGCCCTCTCTTACTCCCTCTCATCTTCAACCTATCCTTCCTATCCTCTTCTTGCCCTAATTCTTCTTCAAAACCTAATCCAAGCCTCCACATACGCAAACCCTAACCCCTCTTTCCGAATCCATCACCGAACCCCAAGGAAATCTCACGGATAGAATCAAGTTTGTATCGCTTCAAGTAAATTCACAACTATAAAAAGATTCTGAGGTTCAATGCCACGGATACAATGCGCTCGAGTGCTACGTACCTGGAAAATGTCACTGATCGCGAATGATGAACCGTTGGTGAGCTTGCTTGTTCCTCGTCTCCTTATCCTTTGCTTCCTTTTTCTCTGCGAATACACGCGCTCTTTCTTTGATCTTTAACCTCTGTGGTGTATGAACGGTTGTTGTCGCGAAGTATATCGCCGATTGAAAAAGGTTGATTCTGGCTTTGTTCTTGCAGATAAAACGGATGGTGACGTGTTGGTGAGGAGGCTGTAGCGAAGAAGATAACGCGAGGCCGACGCGGAATGGTGGTGAAAGTGCTTAAGGTATGAATTAACGTTGCAAATTTGAGTTTGTAACCATTGATTCTTCTTCTTCTGATTTTCAAAGCAATGTCTTGTTGTTGATGATTCGTGATGGATTCTGTTGCTGATTGATGACTGCTACATGATGCAGAAAAAATGGAAACAGATGAATGAAGATGATGCAGATTGAAGAGGGCGAGAGAGAAAGAAGATTGAAGCTTCGAGTTGGAAAAGGGTGAAGGAGGAATTCGAGGAAGATGGATGAAGAGATGGAAACCGGAAAAAAATGGTGAAAAGTGTAAGGAATGTTTCGGGAGAGGATTGAAGGTTGAAGAAGATTGGGGAAAAGTGGTAAGTGTCAAGAGAGAAAAATGATTGGAGATGATTCTGATTTATACAGGATGGATCCAAGATGATTCTAGAGTTTTTTCAGGTGAAATTCGGTTAGTTATTCGGTTATAAAATTAGTTATCTTTTGTTGATTTTCTATTTTTTTGTGATTTTCCTAACTGACTTGTGAATATAACTGATTCAAATATCACTGCAACTAACTTTCTTTGACTATTTGCTGATTCTGGTTGTATTGCATATCAGTTACATTCACAACTGATCTTCTCAAACTTTCTCTGGTGTAAATGCTCCTATTTTCCGTTATTTGTGTAACTGTATTTTTTCAATTATTCACTTCCTGCGTTTTATGTTTTAAACTCATTTTGCAACCTGACTTTCTTTGTGTGCAGGGTCTGAGTGGAGTTTTCTGAAATCGATTTTCTTTGTGATATGTAGGATTGAAGTGGAAATAATGTTCTTGCTGGAAATTAATTGAGAGAGAGCATGAAGATCTTATGATGTTCTTCGGGATTAAAGTTTTCACTGAGTTTCCCATAATCACTGACTCTGAATTCTGAGTTTTTCCTTTCGATATGCAGGTTGTGGTGATGACGATTGATGGTGCTGCACTTCGGCTGTTGGAGTCTTGGACGATTAACATGAGAACTCGCCATCCTTCCCGTGATCTTTAAGTGTGACTTTGTTGGAAAACAGGGCCATTGTTAGGAATTTTTCTGCAGCAGAAGCGGTATTGGTGAACGAGACCTTCTTTTTTCGAATAGCTGTTGCAGGTTGCTGTTGTTGTATACCGTGCTTCTTCTGAAGCAACTGCGAAGGCCTGAACGTTTTTTTTTTCATATCATCATCTTGGTGGGAGGAATTTCCTCCTCTCTTCTCTACAGCAATTGAGTAAGTCCTCTGCTGAACAGGACTTGCGGCTTGATATCCTTGCAGGGCAGCAATAATTCTTGTAACCATTTCTGATATTTTTTATTTATAGTTTTCCCTATTTTCTGAACTTTTTTGGTTTGTTATTGATGGAGTGTTTCCTATTGCAGGTTGGTGATGAAAAGAATTAGAGAGTCAAGAGATTTCACAATTGCTTGAAGGTTGCCGAGAGTTGAAAAAAGTTCTGAATGGTAGAAGATTCATGATGAAGTTCTGAGAGTGATGATTGAATTTTTCCTCTTTTCTATATACGACTTTTTCTCAGCTGATATGTAATTCTGAATGTTTGAATTGTGTTAGAACTCGAAATTCCCTTATGGAATTGTACTGAATTTCCTGTTAGCTTTTTGCTTCTTTTTGTGTAACTATTTTCTGTTGTAATCATAACTAGTTTTTCTCTACCATTTGTGTAACTGTTTTCTATTATAATCATAACTATTTTTTGCAATCTTCTCTTATAATTTTTCCAACTGATTCTTTCATTTTTTGCAATCTTTTCCACCTCCCCCTGTTTTGCAACAGCTCCAAAATGTCGTTCTCTATGATGGAAAGGGGATCCCCCAAACCATAATCTATCTTCCCACTAATTGCACTTGAAAGGCATTTGGACCAAAATAAACTTTAGTGTGTATCCTAGGACATAACGTTCGTATCCTCGCTTTAAGGTAGCTCACGAAACCTTAACAATGACTTGCAAGTATTCCAATCCAAGTTCTTTCAAACTAGTAGCCAATGCAAGTATGTAAGTGTAACAACCAAATTTTAATACACTTTAAATCAGCGAAATACTTTAAATCTTCAAATCTAAACACTTCAATTCTAAAACCAGCAAAACACATTTAAAATCCAAAGAGCAAAAATGACGTCAAATCTTCAAAATGGTTGGTTTCTCATCTTTCTCAACCTTTAACTTGCAATGGATAGTCCTCCCATCTAAGCCCCTCATGGATTTTATTTTTATAAATAGACATGGCTGATATGGACACCAATTTTTTTGCTTGTGCACATGTACTATGTTCTTCAGTTGTGGCTGAGTAAACAGCTACTCTACTTCCACCTTGTGGACCTCCAAATCCTGGCTGCAGAACAATCTTTGATCCCTGGTTCTTATTTTTCCTTGCATGGAATTTTTCGTCTTAAGGTAGCAGGTTTGTCTTGGACAGGCATGCTAGAGTTCCCACATTGAACGGGAGTGGTTCCAACTGAGTTTGTATCTTCGAATTCCACTTAACACACCCGACTCAACTTAGCGTACTTAAATCAACTCAAAAGTTCAATCCGTATCAAACTTGTATTTTCAATGAAACTCCAAACTTCAGCCAACTCTCATCTTGAATCTCATGAACTTGTACTACCATCAATGACCAAACGAAAGAACCATAATGACCTGATTATCACACGAGTCCCTCCATTTGATCTCTTGTACCATGGATATCAATATACATCCAGAATTCGGTCTCTTGCACTAAGAATGCCAATATACCTTTGCCAAGAGATCCTAAGTCGATTCGCGCGTCAAAAGAATGAAGCTTCGGTATTCTTAGGGTTGGATGATCCTCTAAATAAGTATAGGCTCCTGACGATGGGATTTTAACCTTCTTCTCAAACTTGAGTGCAATAACCAAATAGATCACCCATGAATAAGAAACTCCATATCACCGGGAAACACTTCGATCACATGCCTTAGGAATCAATGAAATGCATGCTTATGGATATTATGACCTAATGGGAAAATGCAGATGAAATGCGAAGCCAGTTAGATGGTAATAAATATGAGGGCAAAATTTGAGGTATTACACCTTGTTGATCTCCAAGATGGATCCGGTCAAGTACATATTTGAGAAGCCAGCACTTACCGGAAGGGTTGCAAGATGGCAAATGATTCTGACAGAATATGACATTCAGTACACATCTCAAAAGGCCATCAAAGGTAGTGTATTGTCTGACTATCTTGCTGAGCAACCCATTGATGATTACCAACCTATGAGATTTGACTTCCCTGATGAAGACATCATGTTCCTAAAAGCAAAAGATCACGAAGAGCCTGCTCACACTGAAGGGCCTGACCCAGAAGAAGAATGGACAATGATGTTTGACGGGGCTGTTAACATGAATGGTCGTGGAGTTGGTGTAGTACTTATTACACCTAAGGGAGTTCACATGCCTTTCTCGGTTAAACTCACCTTTAACTGCACTAACAACGAAGCTGAATACGAAGCCTGTATCATGGGTCTTGAGGAAGCCATTGACCTCAGGATCAAGACGTTAACTGTATTCGGAGATTCAGCTCTGGTAATCAATCAAACCAATGGCAAATGGTACACTCACCAAGAGCATCTGATTCCATACCGAGATTACACGAGGAGATTACTGGCCTTCTTCACTACAGTCAAACTTGAGTATATCCCTCGAGATGAAAATCAGTTTGCAGATGCTCTGGCTACCATTTCCTCCATGATCAAAGTTCAAGCTGCCAACTTTGTACCTCGGATTTCAGTATCCTGACTTGACAGACCAGCATACGTATTCTCAGTAGACATTCCTAAAGATGATAACCCTTGGTTCTATGACATCAAATGCTTCTTAGAGGATCAAACATACCCACCTGGGGTATCATCCAATGATAAGAAGACATTAAGAAGGCTAACTGGTAGTTTCTTCCTGAATGCTGATGGTTCCTTGTACAAGAGAAACTTTGACATGGTGCTTCTCAGATGTGTTGATAAGACAGAGGCAGACTTGTTGATGCACGAGGTGCATGAAGGATCTTTCGGTACCCATGCTGGATGACATGCGATGGCTAAGAAATTGTTACGATCAAGCTACTACTGGATCACAATGGATGCAGACTGTTGTGCCTATGACAGAAAGTGCCACAAATGCCAGATTTACGCAGACAAAGTGCATGTACCTCCGAATCCTTTGAATGTGATGTCTTCACCTTGGCCCTTTGCCATGTGGGGCATTGATATGATTGGAAAAATCGAACCGACTGCTTCAAATGGCCACAGATTCATCCTGGTAGCCATTGACTATTTTACCAAGTGGGTTGAAGCAGCTTTGCATGCAAATGTCACCAGGAAAGTGGTAGCCAGATTCCTAAAAAGAGACATCATCTGTCGGTATGGAGTACCCGAGCGAATCATTACTGATAATGGTTCCAATTTGAATAACAAAATGATGGCAGAACTGTGCCGGGACTTCAAGATTCAACACCACAATTCTTCTCCTTACAGGCCAAAGATGAATGGTGCTGTTGAGGCAGCTAACAAAAACATCAAGAAGATTGTGCAAAAGATGGTGGTCACCTACAAAGACTGGCATGAAATGCTACCATTTTCCTTACATGGGTATCGTACATCAATCAGAACCTCCACTGGGGCAACACCTTATCAACTTATGTATGGTATGGAGGCAGTCCTAACTGTTGAAGTTGAATTATCCTCGTTGCGGGTATTGATAGATGTCAAGTTGAATGAAGAAGAATGGGTCCGATCTCGGTACAATCAACTGAATCTGATCGAAGAGAAGAGATTAGCTACAATTTGTCACGGGAAGCTATATCAGAAGAGAATGAAGAAAGCCATCGATCAGAAAGTCAGGCTTCAGGAATACCAAGTAGGAGATCTTGTGCTGAAAAGACTCCTTCCTCATCATACAGACCACATGGGCAAGTGGACTCCGAACTACGATGGTCCATTCATAGTAAAGAAGTTTTTCTCTGGTGGAGCACTGATGCTCACTACTATGGACGGTGAAGATTTCTTATCCCCTGTGAATTCATATGCAGTTAAAAAATACTTCGCATAAAATGACCCGCTGGATATAAGAACAGAATGTAAGTCCATGCAAAAATAGGGTATCCCGGCGAGTCAAAAACAGAATAAAAGACTCGGGAAAAAATAAGGGAAAATAAAAAATGTACACCCGCTGAGTTGAAAAGCCGCATTGGACAGCTCGGGCAAACATGGGTATCCTGGTGGATTGAAAACCCGAAAGGGAGATTCACGCAAAAATAAGGGAATAAGCGAATAACTGCATTCTGAATTCGTCTGTATCACTCGCAACATGGAAAGTTTCGAAAGGTTAAAGCATCGGTCGGAATCAGCCTTCTTCAGAAAGCAGGATGAGAAGAATGTCAAGGTCATACGGGTCATAGCAAGAGGAAGCTCACTGAAGCGTCTCCAACATTGCCAGCACCTTCATTTTTCTCAATTTGTAACAATCTCCTCATTTCAGGGGATTTGTTTCTTTGACTGTACTTGCCAATTCAGGGCACACAAATTAATAAACCAGAATTTTCAGTCACATCTTGTCTTGTACATTTTATCTCGTTTGCAAAAATGTCTGATATCCCTGATATAATGTTTACATAAAAATAGATGTGCCTTTATAATCACATGCTTACAGGAAATATATTACTCCCGGGAGTGTCTAAACTCCTATGATAGAATTCGGTAAGGGATACCTCGGGGTACTTGTGCGTTTCTTTGTCATAACAGGATTGCAGGTATTCAGAGTGCAACATGGGGCATGAAAGTCTTTCCCTAGCAAAGCTGCCAGATCATTATTTCCTCAGCACATCTTCCAAACAGTGTAAACACCCCAAATTTGCCCTCACCCATTCACACCATGGCTTGTGATCATCCTCATATGCATAAACACAAACATATCATCTCACATCTCATTTTTGATTCACTGGATAGTTTCTAAGGCATCTGCACCTAGGGTTTGTGATCTGAGCAACCTCAGGGCATCTTGGGCCATTCCAAAGGCAACCAATCAACTCAAAGGGATCCATGTGTGTGCTTATATCATATTTCATCTCCTCAAAGTCAAAAATGCAGAGGAATCACAAGAGCTAGGGTTTGAGTGGATGTAGGGCCAGCTTGAACTACACAGTTGACTGAAAATTAGGGTTTTGGTTTCAGAGGCCATAACTCCAATTTTTTTGGTCATTCTTGTTTCCATTGATCTCTATATGGTATAGGGAGTATGCATATCAATTTTCATGAAGAAATTCCATGGGGAAGTCATCTGATCAAGGGTTGACTTTTCAGACAAGTCAGTGCAAAATCAGGGCATCTGAGGCCCCCAATGACCCAACCAATGGGTGATCTTCATCATTTTGAGTGTATATGATCTTTATTTGATCATGGAAGAAGGTTGAAGTTCATAGAAATCAAGAATTTAGGGTTTTTGCAAATGTTGACTTTTTGGGCATAGTTGACTTTTCAAGAATGCATCATTTTATGTCATTTTTCAAGCCATGATTTTGGATCCAAAAATGCTTCAAATGGAAAAACTTTGGTCATGAAAGTTGTAGATCTCATCTTTCCCTTTTCAAAAAGTACAAGAACATGATTAAACTCTTCTTGGATCAAAAGTTATGGTGTGGCAAAGTTGGCAAAAATCACTAAAATTCAAGTTATGCACCAAATGGAAATTTTGCAAAACCTTGAACCAATGCATTTTGTAACTTCTAATTGGCTTCAAACCATTACACAAACTTTCTACAAGTCATAAAGTTCAGATTGGACTAGGTATTGCTCATGTTTTATGGTTCATACAACAAGATTTCTCACATGTGAGCAAAGGAGCAACAACTTGCAAAATCATCATTTCACCTCCTACCACTTGTTGCCTTGGGTGCTGAACCAAGCTAGCCTTTCCCCTCACCATGCTGCGCCAGCCCACACACTTGTACTAGCCTAGAACACAACCCATGCCTCTCTTACACAAAGGTTGACAATTTGCAAAAGTGGTCATACCAATCAATAAAGGGCAGGTCACATCATCTGACCAATGAGATTAATTTATGTGGATCAAATGCTGGCTAAACATAAGAGGAGGCAAGGCAGAAGCTCACAACAACACAGCATACACATTTTCACCCTCACTTGCAAAACCCTTCGAAACTGATCACACAACTCACAAACACAAAAACAAACTTCATAGATCAACTCAACTCATCTTCCTGGTCACAAAGCATCCATCACCATAGCCTAAAACCTCCAGAATCCCAAATACGATTTCTCTCCCCCATTGAACAGAACCTGCTCAAACCTTCAAACCAGCTACCACAAATCCTTTCCAAGCATTGAAAGCTTCTCAGGAGGTCAAGTGGAGTAGATTGCAAGCGGGAAACTAGCCAGAAAGTGTCAGAGATCAAAGCTCCAGTTCAGGTGAGCTTCATGAACCTTTTTTCCAGAAATCCTTTTTTAAGTTCTTAAGTTGTTATTCATGCTTCCCTGATCATAAATATGTCATTGGTTTTGAAAATGGTGGAAAAATAAGGATGTAATCGTGTTCTGAAAGTCTTGCCCTAAAATTTTGTTTGTTTCGATTCATGAGTTTGAGGAAATATAAATGATGTTTGTGTTAGGGTTTTGATTCAGTGGGTTATGGGGATCATTTCTGTGTTCTTAGATTCCATTTTAGTTATGTTTTGAGAGTTTTAGAAATTTTCAGGTGGGGTTCCCACCGGAGAAGACGACCGGAGGTCTTCTCCGGCCACCTGAAAATAATTAGGGTTTTAATCCTGCAATTAAGAGAGTTTGAATCTGGTACGTTGGATCAGTGGACTTTGTTGACTTGCCGCGCGTGTGAATGGTCCAGATTCATCATTAAACCCTAACCACTAATTAATTAATTCATAATCCTGTATTAACCAAGTTTGAATTTCAGCCCTTGATCTGCGCGCGCAGTCAACAAGGCTTTCCCCAGACTCAATCCTAGCCCCTCATTTGGTTGACTTCAGTTTATTTTCATTTTTATTTCATTTTCTTTCATTTAAATTGCATAATTAATTTAAAATAGCAGAAAATGTCTAAAAATTATGAAACTTTTTCTTTAAAGTTTTATTAATTTTTAAGACCCAAAAACATTTTTTATTTTATTTTTATCATTAAAAAAGTATTTTTAAATATTTAAAAGATTATTTTTAATTGATTAATGAGGATTAATTAATTAAAAATACTTTTAGGTATTTAAAAATCACCAAAAAATTCATGAAATGTTCTAAGACATTTAGAAACATTGTCCAACCTTCAAACCAAATTTCTTTTTTGATCTTGAGGCATTTTAAGAATTTTTCATTGAATTAAATCATATTTTGTGCATTATTTTGATCATAAGTTCAAAAATTCATTTCTGTCAATTGGTGAAGGTTGAGACATTGATTCTTCTTGCATTGTCTTTTGTTTTGCATGTAGTTCCTAGGATAAAAAGGCCATGAATTGTTCTTGCATTTTCAAATTGTTTGGCATTTGTTTTGTTAAGAACCCTAAAAAACCTTGATAACTTACAAAAATCATATCTTGAATTTGGTTGAGAGTTGAGAGCTCCCCTTTGGGCAGTGGTTCATTATAGGTCTAGGGTTTCCTTAGGTACCATTTTCCATTTTTACTTTAGGGTTTTGCTTCTGTTTTTGGTTTGTGTTTGATGTTTGATCCATAAACCCTAATTTGGGCTTCCATTTGCATCCTTCTTGCATTCTCTTGCATAACATGACTTGTCTTTGTATTTTGTGCATTCTTGTGTTTCATTTGACATCTTAAGACATGTATAAAGCATCTTTGATCATTGCATTACATATTTGCCATGTCATTTGTCTTGTATGATTCATAACTTTTCATGCTGGTTCATGCTCCTTAGCTTGCATCATTTGCATTCATAAGCTTGTATGCACATCCTCATTGTCTTGCCTCATGTTTGCAGCACCTCATAACATCATAATCATCATCAACATGCTTCTGGTTTTGCTTAGCATCATATCATTTCATCTCATCTTGCATTGCATTGCATTTTCTTTCTAACATTGCAGGTGGTAAGTGAGCTTGAGAAGTGGATTTGCCTTCACTTCTCATACCTTTTCTTTTCATCTCTCTTGCATCCATTGCTGCATTCTTATATGTTTTTGAGTTTGAGCTTGCTCATTCTTCTTCCTCCCACTTTCTTTCTTCAAGTGACTTGACTTCTTGAATGAAGCAAGTCACTTTGCTTCTCTTGATCCTGTTCATGTGCTTCCTGGTGGTTCTTCTGAAGATTGTTCTTGCAAACCTCACAAACCTTAGGATCATCCAAGCATGACAATGAATTAGGGTTTTGATTAGTACCCCTCATAGTTTTTACCTTTGTGTCTCTCTTTGAGTCTTCTCTTCTCATCTCATAATCAGGGACTAAACCCTAAAGGCTTTAAGACTTTGTGATTAAGCTTATGCCTGCATCCTTCTCTTAGGATGGAGTGTATAACTTTAATCCTAAGTCTTGAACCCTTAAGGTGTTTAAATCCCTTAATCAATCCACATAATAATCATCAAGACATCACACTTGTAACTTGGGCCTTGCATTAGGGTTCTAATTCTTCCTTAAGTGGTTAAGAAGGACTAACCCTAGTGTTAATGGACAAGTCCTCCTCAAGTTGTCTTACAAATCATAAAATTCACTTCATCATCATATCATTAATCTAAAATCCACTTAACAAAGGCTTGTTTTGTCATGGGTTTAATCCCTAATCATGGATTAAGTTGAGGAATCTTCCTCAGCTTAAACATTCTCATCTATTATCCTTCTTTTAGGATGGTGTAATGGGTCTGTTTAATCCTTGATTATGGCTTAACCTCATTACTCAACACTAAACAAAATCACAAAAACATCTAAATAATCACAAGTAGGTTAATGATCTTAATCCTACATCAAAGGTGATTAAGTGTGAGAATCTGACTTCACACTTAAGGTATTCTCATTACCCCTAATCAGAGGGAAGATGTGATGAGTTTACTAATCCATTGGTTTAGGCTTAAGCTCATTATCCTATGACAAACTTTCAAAAGCAATAAAAGACTGAAAACTCAAAAACAAACAATAATCGTCTCCTTCGGGATTCTTTTCTCATCACACTCATTCACAAGCGAGAACTTGCTTCTTCCGTCTAATGCAAGACAGTTCGCACCTGAGCCAGACAGGTCACACACTTGAGCATAGGCAAGCAAGCAGTTCACCAGTCAATTCACCTTTCAGTCTCTTTGGGTCGAACTACGGTGTTCTGACTTCCTCATTGCACGAGAGGATACGTAGGCATAACTTAACAGTTATCGAACAAAAGTCTCTGTACATTCCCCCTCTTTCCAGCTTCATTCTTTAGCCTCATTATCATGAGCATCTCATCTTTGTTCCTACACTGACACTGTATATTACACATCACATTTCTTCACACTGACACCTGTACATTCTTTTCCAGCTATTTTATACACAAATTGCACTGACACTACCCCTTTAAAACACAAATCTTTTAAGCGTGGATCCCGTCGAGTACGACGGACAATCTGGGTGCTAATACCTTCCCAGGTTGTAACCAACCCCCTTTCTCAGTCTCTCTGGTTCGCAACCGTCTTATCCATCTTTTTCTAGGCTCATGCAGCATTGCCTTTCCTCCGGGATAAAAATGCCTAGCTGGCGACTCTTTTCATCTCCAGTGAGTTCACGGCTGTGTGTTCTCACTGTTCCCTTCGCCGACCGTTCGCGTCTGTACCTTTATCTGACCTGGTGTCACTTATCGGGAGCGACAGCTTGGCGACTCTGCTGGGGACCCTTATATTGCAACCAGGGCTTCTGGTTCTTTTTGTGGGTTCCTCCTAGCGCTTGTTTGATTTGTGTTTACGGGGGTGTTATGTGCTTGTTTGTGCTTGTATTTATTTTTGTTCATTGCTTTATGTACAGTTGCTTTACTGCTTTCTTTATTGCATTTATTTATATCATACTGTCATTGTTGCTGGCTGGATCTGGTTTCTTGTTTTGGTGGGTGGGTGTTTCATTGAGAGTTAAGGTCCTATACCTGGGACCTGAGTGACACCTAGGCTAGAGTGAATCATATTCTTTCCCATTCCATTTCGGTCTGGTGCGGGAATATGAAACACGGTTCAGATATGGGTTTCTTCTTGAGAACTCTGTGTTGCAGATTTCCTGCAATGCTAGGGCTATCAGGGAAGCCTGCTAAGTCTGGATGACCTTTTAGTATTGACCTTCAGAAACTGAGGTGAATTAGAGGAGGAACTTTTATGGTTATTGTAAACACTGTACCTCCGGGTTAGAAGTGTTTACGCTTCTCATAACTGATCCAAGTCTGAGGATCCTTGTTCTAGATCACCACCTGTGAGGGGGTTGGGCTGTTTACAGGTTTGCAGGTACCTTGACCTCAGAATACCCTGTTACTTTGACTTTGTTAAGAATGCTCCATGTTGGATAGCTCTTGTGATTCAAAACCCTGGACTTGTGGCTCTTTATTTGAGTCCCCCACCCTGGTTACTGGATTTTTAGACCTCCACCTGGATTTCTTGAACACACATGGATCTATACCAAGGCAGTTAATCAGATCCAGCTCAGTCACAAACCCTTGCATTTGATTTTGCATACATACTCATTGCATCATATTAACAGGTGCTTATTTGTGTTTCAGGGTATCCATTTCTCATCTGGTTTTGGTTTTGACCCCATCTGCAGTTTTGACCTATCTCCATCAGCACTTGCTTCAGTTTGTCAGCCATATACTTCAGTCACTTGCACTAGCCAGCCAGTGGCCCACTTCTCAACATCTTCATCAGCACCCTGCTCAGTCTTCAGCATCATGGCTCCAAAGAAAAGCAACATCACCTATCATTTCTTCCAACCAGACTTGTCAGACATCAGGAGGATCCAAACCCTGATCACTCCAGATCACATACCCTTGTTCAGGGAGAGTTATGGAGATATACTGGACATGGTTATGGATCTGGACCCTTCACAGAGAAGCCTCATCCACACTTGCATCCAGTTCTATGATCCCCCATTGAGATGTTTCACCTTTCAAGACTTTCAGTTGGGGCCTCTTCTGGAAGAATACTCATCATTGACTGGCCTGCCCATCAAAAGAGAAATCCCTTTTAACCCTGAAATGGTCTTTCCCAGCAATGGAGAGATAGCAAAAGCTTTGCACCTGGAACCTGCTTTGATTGAACAGCATATGACCTCTAAAGCTGGAACCCTTGGTTTTCATCTTGACTTCCTGATTTCTCAAGCTAGTTTGAAGGCCTCCTTGGGGGAGTGGAAAGCTGTTTGTGCTCTGTTGGCCTTAAGTGTATATGGAATTGTGTTGTTTGCAGATGAGCCTCGATTCATTAGCAAGAATGCAATCCACTTGTTCATCCTGAAGAACCCAGTGCCAACTTTACTGGGTGATCTCTATTACTCAGTCCATCAGAGAAATGAGAAGCAGAGGGGAAGATTAGTGAGGATTTGTGCTCCATTATTCCATGCTTGGCTTCTCAGGCATCTACCCAGGACAGATGCATTTCTAAATCCTCATCAGCAAAGCAACTGGGCTAAGAGGCTCACTACTCTCACTTCAGCAGATATCAGATGGTGTACTCAAAGCACCAAGGGCAGAGATATGATCACCAGCTGTGGGCACTTTCCCAATGTGCCTTTGATAGGAGTTAAGGGAAGTATCAACTACAACCCTCTGCTGTTCAGGAGACAATTGGGCTATGCACTGGTCCATACTCCAAGGGAACAAGACTTGGTGGAGACCCTCTACTGTGAGAACAAGATTAGTTTGACTGTTGTTAGGCAGGCTGCCTGGGCCTGGGATCATGTTCAAACCAAGGGAATCACCATTCTGGGGAAGTGCAATAATGTGGCATCAGTCCAATATTATGAGTGGTCCCATGCTAGGGCCCAATTCTCTGGAATGCCCTTTACCATAGAAGACATGCCTGAGTCATCTTCAGCACCACCCCCTGCCACTATCAGTTTGGAGGAGTTTGAGAGCTTGAAGGAAAGAAATGAGAAGTTAACCCAAGCCTTGCAGAAGACCCTCAGGGAGAGGAGTGAAGGTGTGAGGGAGATTGAGAGATTGGAGAAATTGAGAATGGAACACTTGACTAAGATTGAGAAGTCTGGAGATTATATCAACAAGTCTAAAGCTGGAGAACAGATTCTGAAGAATGCTTGTAAGGAAGCCCAGTTCCAAAGAGCAAGAACAGACTTGTACTTGAAGGAGAGTCAGGCCAGGTGGGTCCGGATCACTGAGGCCCGTACTCTAGAAGACAAGAGAGCTCAAGACAAGATGGAGCAGATGGAAAAAGCCCTGGCAGCAGCCCAGGAAGAAATATCAGAGCTGAAAATCAAAGCAGGATTGAAGAGGTCTAAGGACCAAAGTCAGAGCAAGAAATTGGCTGCAGCTGTTGCAACAAGAAACCTTATCATCAGAAGTCTCACGGAGCATCCGGCTGATCCTGTGACCGAAGCACTTCTCAAGGAAGTTCGTGAGGATGAGTTTGGCCTTGGAGTTTGATCATTTGCTTGTTGTTGTTCCTTTTCCATGTACTTTTGCTTTTTGTGATGTATTTTGGCCCCTTTGAGGGTTTGTGTTGTAAAATGGACAAATTGTATTATTTCACCTTTGTAATATATTTGTGTTGGGGTTCACATCAAAAGCAACTTCAACAGCATCATCTTCAAGGGTCTGGAAGGGTCAAAACTGAAGGCCAAACCGGATACCTTGAGAACAAATAAGCATAACTGCATTGCATGCTAACCCTTTTGTTTGTTTTGTAGGTTTTTGTTTTGTTGTTGCTAACCTCTGTTGTGATGTTCAGGAATTATTGCTCGCCGCCGGGTATTTCCTCTCAACAGGCCACACAGGTACCCAACTAGAAACAACCTTCCGGGAATTCAGATGGATCAGATGCAACAAGACCTTACGGAGGTCAGAAACCAGATGGCAAACGAAAGGTTAGAGATGAGAACGCAGATGACACAGTTCATGGAAGTTATGAACAACATGGCTCAGAGCCAGGAGAGACTGAGGGCCATGGTGGAGAGGCAAAATCAAGAGGAGCCTCATGTAGGAACTGCAGGCACCAGCAATAATGAAAGGGTGCAACCACATGTTAACCCCCCTGTGTTTGGCCCACATCTCCATCCAGAGGCTAACATCCCAGTCAACATTCAAGGGACAGCCACTGCAGCCAGAGTACTTCAAGAAGATCCTCAGGAGGACCAGTATACAGTAATGGATGCCGGAGAGGAAACATATGATAGACGATTGGAAGAGATAGCTGAGAAGTTGAGATCACTGGAGTCTCAAAATTCTTTGGGCTTCGACGTCATGGACATGGGTTTGGTAGAAGGGGTCAGGATTCCCCACAAGTTCAAACCTCCTTGCTTCGAAAAGTATAATGGGACTTCATGCCCCCGGACTCATTTGCAATCATTTCTGGGAAGGCTGAAGGCCTATACAATGGATGAGAAATTGTGGATGTTCTATTTTGAAGACAGCTTGACTGGAGCATCAAGGGAATGGTATTCCCATTTGACAAGAGCAACTGTAAGATGCTGGAAGGACCTGGCAGAGGCCTTCATCAGACAGTATCAATACAACTTAGACATGGCACCCAACAGGACCCTCCTGATGGGAATGTCACAGTCTTCAAGGGAAAGTTTCCGAGAATATGCCCAGAGATGGAGGCAATTGGCTGCTGCCGTTCAACCACCTATGTCTGAGAGAGAAATGGCAGACATGTTTATGAACACTCTTCAGGGAACGTATATTGACAGGTTGGCTGCTTTCTCTTCCACCAGCTTCGCAGATGTTGTCATAGCTGGGGAGAGAATCGAAAGCCTGTTAAAAATGGGAAAGATCTCAGACAACGGTGCAAGCTCGTCCAGTAGTACAAGAAAGCCTTTTGCAGGCCCGAGAAGAACTGGCGAGACCAATGCCATCCACACCAACAGGGGTAGGCCCCAATATGTTCAAAGGTCAATAGCAGCAGTCACTATCCCTGCTCCAGCTCATCCTCAGCCAGTCTATCAACCTCCTCAACAAAACTTCCAACAACAACCCCAGTATCATCAGAATCAGTATCCTCCAAGGAACTTCAACAACAACTCCAACAACAACAATCAACAGAGGCCATTCCAACAAAGGCCATCCCAAGCTAACAGAGTGATCGACCCGATCCCAATGCCGTATGCTGCCTTGCTGCCACAACTTCTGAAACTCAACCTAGTTGAGCTAAGAACGTTGGCACCTCCAGACCCCAACAGTCTACCAAGAAACTATGACTCCAATGCTAGGTGTGCTTTTCATTCCAACGCACCTAGTCACAGTACAGAAAAATGCAGGGCTCTGCATATGAAGGTACAAGACTTGGTAGACTCCAAGGCTCTGAATTTTGCACCTCCGCCCAATGTCAATAAAAACCCTATGCCAAATCATGGTGGTCCTCGAATTAATGCTATTGAAGAAGACCAACCGTCTTATTTAATAACCAGTGTGGATCAGATCAGGACACCATTGGTGGAAATCAAAGCTCAGCTCCGTGAAAACAATATATTTCCGGGGTGTGAACTAGGGTGTCCCTATTGCAATATTTCATGGAATGGGTGTGAGGACTTGAGGAATGGCATTGACAGCCTTATTCAGAGTGGCCTACTACAGATCACTACATCATTTCCGGCAAATCCGACAACTTCATCAACAACGGTTTCAGATCCTCCTACAAATGCAACAACTATTGTTCCCGACAATTCATCAGAACCATCAACAAGTACTTCACCTGTCCTCCCAAATGATCAGTTTTCAACAGTTCCTCCTGCTACAACTTCAGCTTCATTCCATTTCGACTCTCCATCAGCGACAACAACAGTTCTTCCAACAGAACCTCCTACAACACCAGCAATCAATCATGAAGATGTCTCCACTGTTACCATATTCTATGATCCTGAAAATAATTCCGCCTACCATTCAGAAGGTGCTGCTCCCGCCAGGGCACCAGTTACAATCTTTTATGATCCACAAACAATTACAGTCCCTTCAGCAGCAGCAATCAGTCCAGTCACTGTCACGGTGCCTGGACCAGTACCATATGAAAGCAATAGGGCCATCCCTTGGCACTATGGCTCTGACGTGTATTGCGAAGGAAAAAGAATCACTCTGGAAACATCAACACCTGCACCACAAGTAGATAACGTGGGGGGAGGCGGAGGCTTCACTCGAAGCGGACGTCTCTTTGCTTCACAAGTTCAAAGACCTACTGCCGAAGCAGAAGCTGCTGCCAAGGCAAAAGGAAAGAGCCCGGTGCAGGAAGATCCAGCTGTCAAAGAAGCCCTGAAGACTCCATTTGATCAGGAAGTTGATGAGTTTATGCGAATCATCAAAAAGAGTGATTATAAAATTGTGGATCAGCTTCACCAGACGCCATCCAAAATCTCTATCCTCTCACTGCTTATGTGCTCCGAAGCCCATCGGAATGCATTACTTAAAGTCCTGCACGCAGCTTACGTGCCTGAAGAGATTACTGTCAACCAATTGGAAACCGTGGTTGGTAATGTTACTGCTAGCAACGGGCTAGGGTTTACCAATTCTGACTTGACAGCGGATGGCCGCAATCACAACAAAGCCTTGCACATAACCATGGAATGCAAAGGAGCTGTCCTTTCTCATGTGCTGGTGGACACAGGTTCTTCCCTGAATGTCTTACCAAAGAAGGCTCTGGTGAAGCTTGAATATGATGGATTGGCATTGAGACCCAGCAACCTGGTGGTGAGAGCCTTTGATGGTTCTAAGAGATCGGTTCTGGGAGAGATTGAGCTGCCCGTGACAATTGGCCCGCAGACTTTTAAAACTATCTTTTATGTGATGGACATTCAGCCCGCCTACAGCTGTTTGTTAGGTAGACCCTGGATTCACGCCGCCGGCGCAATAACGTCTACCCTTCACCAAAAGTTAAAATTTGAGTGGGAAGGCCAAGTTGTCACAATCTGTGGAGAGGAGGACATTTTTGTTAGCCATCTGGCTACTTATAAATACATTGAGATGGATGGAGAAATCCATGAAACAATGAGCCAAGGTTTTGAAGCCTTGAACGTCAATGAAGCATCTGCTGTATCTGGTATCTCCATGTCGTCTTACCAACAAGCCCGGAAGGTTGTTGAAGAAGGAACGGCCCTAGGCTGGGGCAAGGTCTTAGCTGTGGAGGAGAAGAAGGACAAATTTGGGTTGGGTTACAGACCAACTCAACATCAAGCAAAGGCTGCTGCAGAGCCTGGTTTTGTCAGTGGGGGGATGCTTACCCCCGATGCTATCAACTGTCTGGAAGACGAGCTGGAAGAGGAGCGCAATCTGGAGAATTGGATTCGTCCAAAGATCCCGGGGAGCAGTGTCTCGAACTGGTCTTCCCAGGAAATTATAAGAGTTACTCATGCAGAGTAATTATTATTTCCTGTATTTTTTATAGCATGCATCCAAGTCTTGCATCTTGCCCAAGATGACAAGACTCATTTTGTAACCAGGGCCATCTGTACTTTTGTGCAAACAAGATTAAATTAATGAAATATCAGACGTCTTTTTTTGCAAACAAGTCTTTCTCTTTTCTGCTCACTGTTTTTCCATTTTTCTTTTTGTACAAAAATAAATGGCGGTGTTTTCAAAATGATAGCTTCATCTCACTTTTTTCTAAAGCAAGATTAAAATCAATCACTAAAATGAACAAACTTAACCCTTGCAGAGAGTGCCTTCCTGACAGCACCGACAGCAGCACGGCTATGACATCGTATGACTTTGACAATCCAATCAATCAAGCTGATGAAGGGGTTGGTGAAGAATATGAGCTTCCTGAAGAGCTAGCCAGGTTGTTGAGACAGGAGGAAAAGGTTATTACTCCTCACCAGGAGGAGATTGAAGTGATTAATCTTGGTACAGACGAAGACGTGAAAGAGGTTAAAATCGGGGCCTGCCTGCAAGACTCGGTAAAGAGACAACTGACAGATCTGCTTCAAGAGTATGTTGATGTGTTTGCTTGGTCGTATCAAGATATGCCAGGGTTGGATACCGACATTGTTGTGCACAAGCTGCCTCTGAGGGAAGAATGCCCACCAGTGAAACAAAAGCTGCGCCGAACTCGCCCAGACATGGCTATGAAAATCAAAGAAGAGGTACAAAAGCAATGGGACGCCGGGTTCCTTGCTGTGACTAGCTACCCGCCGTGGGTTGCTAATATTGTGCCTGTGCCTAAGAAGGATGGCAAAGTAAGAATGTGTGTTGACTACCGGGATCTGAACAGAGCCAGCCCGAAAGATGACTTCCCATTACCTCACATTGACGTATTGGTGGATAACACGGCTCAGTTCTCGGTATTCTCCTTCATGGATGGATTTTCAGGATATAATCAGATCAAGATGTCACCTGAAGACATGGAGAAGACAACATTCATTACACCTTGGGGCACGTTCTGTTACAAAGTGATGCCATTCGGACTGAAGAATGCTGGTGCCACATATCAACGGGCTATGGTGACATTATTCCATGATATGATCCACAAGGAAATAGAATGTTATGTGGATGATATGATCGCCAAGTCCCTTACAGAGGAAGATCACCTGGTGAATCTGCTGAAGTTGTTCAAGCGTCTGAGGAAGTATCAATTGAAGCTGAACCCCAACAAATGCACATTCGGGGTGCGATCCGGTAAGCTGCTGGGCTTTATTGTAAGCGAGAAGGGGATTGAGGTTGACCCTGATAAAGTCAAGGCTATACAAGAAATGCCTGCACCGAAAACTGAGAAAGAAGTTCGAGGGTTCTTAGGTCGATTGAACTACATTTCAAGGTTCATATCTCACCTCACGGCAACCTGTGAACCCTTGTTCAAGCTGCTAAGAAAAGAACAGACGGTCAGGTGGAACGAAGATTGCCAGAAGGCTTTTGACAAGGTCAAGGAGTATCTGCAAGAACCTCCAATCCTCATGCCTCCAGTTGAAGGAAGACCTCTGATTATGTACTTGACAGTATTAGAAGAGTCAATGGGGTGTGTACTAGGTCAGCATGACGAGTCTGGTCGAAAAGAGTATGCAATATACTACCTAAGCAAAAAGTTTACCGACTGTGAACAACGTTATTCACTGCTCGAGAAAACTTGCTGTGCTTTAGCGTGGGCTGCTCGCTGACTGAGACAGTATATGCTGACCCACACCACCTTATTAATCTCAAAAATGGATCCAGTTAAGTACATTTTCGAGAAGCCAGCCCTTACCGGACGGGTTGCAAGATGGCAGATGATTCTCACGGAATACGACATATAGTACACATCTCAGAAAGCCATCAAGGGCAGTGTACTATCTGAATATCTTGCTGAGCAACCCATTGATGACTACCAGCCAATGAGGTTTGACTTCCCTGATGAAGACATCATGTTCATTAAAGCAAAAGATCATGAAGAGCCTATTCACACTGAAGGGCCTGACCCGGAAGAAGAATGGACTATGATGTTTGATGGGGCTGTTAACATGAATGGCCGTGGTGTTGGTGCAGTACTCATTACACCTAAAGGAGTTCACATGCCTTTCTCGGCAAAACTCACTTTCAACTGCACTAACAACGAAGCTGAATACGAAGCTTGCATTATGGGTCTTGAGGAAGCCATTGACCTCAGGATCAAGACATTGACTGTATTCGGAGATTCAGCTCTGGTAGTTAATCAAACCAACGGAAAATGGTACACCCACCAGGATCATCTGATACCTTACAGGGATTATACAAGGAGGTTATTGACTTTCTTCACAACAGTCAAGCTTGAGTATATCCATCGGGACGAGAATCAGTTTGCAGATGCTCTTGCTACCATTTCATCCATGATCAAAGTTCAAGCTGCTAACTTTGTACCTCAGATTTCAGTGTCTAGACTTGATAGACCAGCATATGTATTTGCAGCAGATGTTGTAAAAGATGATAAGCCTTGGTTCCATGACATTAAGTGCTTCTTGGAGGATCAAACATACCCACCTGGGGCATCTTCCAATGATAAGAAGACTTTGAGAAGGCTTGCTGGTAGTTTCTTTCTGAACGCTGATGGGTCTTTATACAAGAGGAACTTTGACATGGTACTCCTCAGATGTGTTGACAGGACGGAAGCAGATTTGCTGATGCATGAAGTGCACGAAGGCTCTTTTGGTACCCATGCCGGAGGGCATGCCATGGCTAAGAAGTTGTTGAGATCAGGCTATTACTGGATCACGATGGATGCAGACTGTTGTGCTTACGCCAGGAAATGCCATAAATGCCAGATCTACGCAGATAAGGTGCATGTGCCTCCCAATCCTTTGAACATCATGTCTTCACCATGGCCCTTTGCCATGTGGGGCATTGATATGATTGGCAAGATTGAGCCAACTGCTTCAAATGGTCACAGATTCATCCTGGTCGCCATTGACTATTTCACCAAGTGGGTTGAAGCAGCCTCATATGCAAACGTCACTAGACAAGTG
Organism: Lathyrus aphaca; assembly: GCA_963966055.1. NCBI lineage: Eukaryota > Viridiplantae > Streptophyta > Magnoliopsida > Fabales > Fabaceae > Lathyrus > Lathyrus aphaca. The sequence continues at coordinate 249,957,376 of OZ014520.1, read as the reverse complement.
GTAGCCAGATTTCTGAAGAGAGATATCATCTGTCGGTATGGAGTGCCCGAGCGAATCATTATTGATAATGGTTCCAATTTAAACAACAAAATGATGGCAGAGCTGTGCCGGGACTTCAAGATCCAACATCACAATTCTTCTCCTTACAGGCCAAAGATGAACGGCGCTGTTGAGGCAGCTAACAAGAATATCAAGAAGATTGTGCAGAAGATGGTAATCACATACAAAGACTGGCATGAAATGCTACCGTTTGCCTTGCATGGGTACCGCACATCAATCAGAACATCCACTGGGGCAACACCGTATCAACTTGTATATGGTATGGAAGCAGTCCTACCTGTTGAAGTTGAACTACCCTCTCTACGGGTATTGATGGGTGTTAAACTGAGTGAAGCAGAATGGGTTCGGTCCCGATACGAACAACTGAGTCTGATCGAAGAGAAGAGATTGGCTGCAATCTGCCATGGGCAGTTATATCAGAAGAGAATGAAGAAAGCCTTCGATCAGAAAGTCAGGCACCGAGAGTACCAAGTGGGAGATCTTGTGCTGAAAAGAATCCTCCCTCCTCATACAGACCACAGGGGCAAATGGACTCCAAATTATGAAGGACCATTTGTTGTAAAGAAAGTTTTCTCTGGTGGAGCACTGATGCTCAGCACCATGGATGGTGAAGATTTCCCGTCCCCTGTGAATTCAGATGCAGTTAAAAAATACTTCGCATAAAATGACCCGCTGGACATAAAAACAGAATGTAAGTCCAGGCAAAAATAGGGCATCCCGGCGAGTCAAAAACAGAATAAAAGACTCGGGCAAAAGTAAGGGAAAATAAACAAAAAAATGTACACCCGCTGAGTTGAAAAGCCGCATTGGACAGCTCAGGCAAAAATGGGTATCCCGATGGATTGAAAACCCGAAAGGGCGATCCATGCAAAACAAGGGAATAAGCGAACAACTGCATTCTGAGTTCGTCTGTATCACCTACAACTTGGTAAGCTTCCAAAGGATCAAGCTTTAAATCAACTATCTCCAGAAAGCAAGACGAGAAGGACGTCATTGTCATACGAGTCATAGCAGGAGAGGGGGCTCCTTAAAGCGTCGTCAACACCGCCAGCACTTTATTTCTCAATTTGTAACAATCTCCTCATTTCAGGAGATATGTTTCTTTGACTGTATCTTTGCCAATTCAGGGCACATGAATTAATAAAATCAGATTCTCAGTCGTGTCTCGTTTTTACATTTATGTTTTGCAAAGAGTTGTCTGATATCTCTAAAAATACAATTGCATAAGTACAGATGCCCTTCTAAAAAAAAATAAATAAATAATAAAAACACATGCTTACAGGGAATGTGATTATTCTCGAAAGTACTTAACTCCTATGACGGAATCCAGTAAGGGATACCTCGGGACCTTTTGTACGTTCCATTATCTTTGCAGGACTGCAGGTATCCAGAACGCAACCTGGGGCATGCAGGTTACGTCTCAGCAAGTAGGCGAATCATTATCAACTCGGTCTATCTTCCACCTGGCACTAGAAGGTGCCCATTTCCCCAGCGGAGCTGCCAAATCAGCATACACTCAACCTCAGCATCCGAAATGCTCTGTCCCCAGCTGAGTTGCTCCCCATTGCTTCCCCCAGCAAAGTTGCCAAATCAACATGCGCTCAATCCCAGCATCGGAAATGTTATATCCCCAGCTGAGTTGCCTCTTGTTGCTCTCCCCAGCTGAGTTGCCTCTCACAATTCCCCAGCCGAGTTGCCATTCTTCCTCAACAGAATACAGAAATCAGGGAATCATCTCCCCACAGAGCTTCAGCCTTTATCCAGAAGAGCAACGCACGGAGAAGTCACAACAGAGTGAGGAAAGCTTCTACAAACCCCAGCTGGGTTTCTCATTTATAAGGATATGTCAATCGGTGGCATATATCCCCAAGCAGATACCTCATTAGATCTACCAATGATCTCATCCCCAGCTGGGATGTTCACTTCAAGCAGATCAACCCGAGATCTTCACAGCAACGGGATCCGAATCCCGGATCTGTGCCCCTTTGCATAATCATGGCATCCGCATCATATTCACCCCCCAGAGCGTAGCATTCCGTCTAATACGGAGCATTACGGCAAAAATCAAATGCATAGCATAATCATAAGTCATGTTGTGAATTGAACGCTTGTGACTAGTAACCATTCATCAGAATACAGATTACTTTCCCCCAAAATCCCCACCAGAATCCCCAGCAAAAGCAGTTGCCTCACAAATCACAAACACCCGTATATACACATTTTGGCACCCGTCCGTGTCATCTTTCCCCAGTAAAGTCGCCTGAACACCCTTTACAAACAAATCACCCTCACTACAGATACATTCTGGCACCCGTCCGTGTCATAACTCCCAGCAGAAAGCCAAAGACATCCTTTTTGCACTCACATACCTTCTATGCACCCTTTTTGACACCCGTCCGTGTCATATCCCCAGCGCAGTCGCCTAGACTTTGTATAGCAGACACTTGTTAACCAGTTGATACTCGTCCGTATCATCATCTCTGAACATGTGACAGTTTGTTTCTACATGATACTCGTCCGTATCATAGTCTTAAGGATGCTCGTCCGCATCTTTAATCTATACACAATACCAAACACTTATACCTTTTGTTTCTTGGATGTAAACGCTCGTCCGTGTTTACTATCTCCCCAGTAGATTGCCAACAAATTTTCTTTTTATCTAGCACTCGTCCTGTGTTATGATACCTCTGAGAGCAGCCGTACCCTGCTGAGTGGTCGTCCTCCACTTCTTGATGGTCGCCCTCCATCATGCTCATCCGATGGCCGTCCCCATCGTCGATTTTAGCAGCCGTCCCCTGCTAGGTGGTCGTCCTCCACCTTTTGATGATCGTCCTTCATCACTTTATCCAATGGCCGTCCCCATTGTTGATTTCGGTTATCTGACATTCGTCCTATGTCATGATAAACCTCGAGAGCAGTCGTCCCCTGCTGAGTGGTCGTCCTCCACTTCTTGATGGTCGTCCTCCATTTTGCTCGTCCGATGGCCGTCCCCATCGTTGACCTTTTCTATCCGATGGCCGTCCCCATCGTTGATATTTTCGGCAGTCGTACCCTGCCAGGTGGTCGTCCTCCACCTTTGATGGCCGTCCCCATCATTTTTCTTTCTTTCCCCACAGAGCAGCCGTCCCCTGCTAGGTGACCGTCCTTCACCTTTGATGGCCGTACCCCATCATCTGTTTATTTCATTTATTCTTTGACCCGATGGCCGTCCCCGTCGTGGTCCCTTTTCCTTTTTAGCCCGATGGCCGTCCCCATCGTTGGTTACTTTACCTTTATGAACTTGATGGCCGTCCCCGTCATGTTTCATTTGATTCCCAGAGAAATTTTGCAGCTTTATCTTGATGGTCGTCCCCATCATAATATCCTATTCGGCCGTCCCCGTCTCAGCTTTACTCGTTTTTCCCCAGCTAGTCGGCCGTCCCCGTCTTAGCTTTACTTTTTATCCCCAGCATGTCGGCCGTCCCCGTCATCGCTTTATTTCACACATTTATCCCAGCATGTCGGCCGTCCCCGTCATCGCTTTGCTTCACATACCACTTTACCCAGCAGTCGTCCTCTGCTCGACGGTCGTCCTCCGTCGCCCATACTTTACAATATACTTTATTTTCTTTTACAATCTATATCCCTTTTCTTCTTCATTCTGTGAGTGCAAATTTTGGACTGTCTTTGGTATTCAACCACAAGTTATCTTGTTTGCCTGTTAAGCCGCCGCTTACATCCTGCACAGCTAACTCATGTTTGAATAGGGGCAGCTGTAAACACCCCAAATTTTCCCTCACCCATTCACACCATGGCTTGTGATCATCCTCATATGCATAAACACAAACATATCATCTCACATCTCATTTTTGATTCACTGGATAGTTTCTAAGGCATCTGCACCTAGGGTTTGTGATCTGAGCAACCTCAGGGCATCTTGGGCCATTCCAAAGGCAACCAATCAACTCAAAGGGATCCATGTGTGTGCTTATATCATATTTCATCTCCTCAAAGTCAAAAATGCAGAGGAATCACAAGAGCTAGGGTTTGAGTGGATGTAGGGCCAGCTTGAACTACACAGTTGACTGAAAATTAGGGTTTTGGTTTCAGAGGCCATAACTCCAATTTTTTTGGTCATTCTTGTTTCCATTGATCTCTATATGGTATAGGGAGTATGCATATCAATTTTCATGAAGAAATTCCATGGGGAAGTCATCTGATCAAGGGTTGACTTTTCAGACAAGTCAGTGCAAAATCAGGGCATCTGAGGCCCCCAATGACCCAACCAATGGGTGATCTTCATCATTTTGAGTGTATATGATCTTTATTTGATCATGGAAGAAGGTTGAAGTTCATAGAAATCAAGAATTTAGGGTTTTTGCAAATGTTGACTTTTTGGGCATAGTTGACTTTTCAAGAATGCATCATTTTATGTCATTTTTCAAGCCATGATTTTGGATCCAAAAATGCTTCAAATGGAAAAACTTTGGTCATGAAAGTTGTAGATCTCATCTTTCCCTTTTCAAAAAGTACAAGAACATGATTAAACTCTTCTTGGATCAAAAGTTATGGTGTGGCAAAGTTGGCAAAAATCACTAAAATTCTAGTTATGCACCAAATGGAAATTTTGCAAAACCTTGAACCAATGCATTTTGTAACTTCTAATTGGCTTCAAACCATTACACAAACTTTCTACAAGTCATAAAGTTCAGATTGGACTAGGTATTGCTCATGTTTTATGGTTCATACAACAAGATTTCTCACATGTGAGCAAAGGAGCAACAACTTGCAAAATCATCATTTCACCTCCTACCACTTGTTGCCTTGGGTGCTGAACCAAGCTAGCCTTTCCCCTCACCATGCTGCGCCAGCCCACACACTTGTACTAGCCTAGAACACAACCCATGCCTCTCTTACACAAAGGTTGACAATTTGCAAAAGTGGCCATACCAATCAATAAAGGGCAGGTCACATCATCTGACCAATGAGATTAATTTATGTGGATCAAATGCTGGCTAAACATAAGAGGAGGCAAGGCAGAAGCTCACAACAACACAGCATACACATTTTCACCCTCACTTGCAAAACCCTTCGAAACTGATCACACAACTCACAAACACAAAAACAAACTTCATAGATCAACTCAACTCATCTTCCTGGTCACAAAGCATCCATCACCATAGCCTAAAACCTCCAGAATCCCAAATACGATTTCTCTCCCCCATTGAACAGAACCTGCTCAAACCTTCAAACCAGCTACCACAAATCCTTTCCAAGCATTGAAAGCTTCTCAGGAGGTCAAGTGGAGTAGATTGCAAGCGGGAAACTAGCCAGAAAGTGTCAGAGATCAAAGCTCCAGTTCAGGTGAGCTTCATGAACCTTTTTTCCAGAAATCCTTTTTTAAGTTCTTAAGTTGTTATTCATGCTTCCCTGATCATAAATATGTCATTGGTTTTGAAAATGGTGGAAAAATAAGGATGTAATCGTGTTCTGAAAGTCTTGCCCTAAAATTTTGTTTGTTTCGATTCATGAGTTTGAGGAAATATAAATGATGTTTGTGTTAGGGTTTTGATTCAGTGGGTTATGGGGATCATTTCTGTGTTCTTAGATTCCATTTTAGTTATGTTTTGAGAGTTTTAGAAATTTTCAGGTGGGGTTCCCACCGGAGAAGACGACCGGAGGTCTTCTCCGGCCACCTGAAAATAATTAGGGTTTTAATCCTGCAATTAAGAGAGTTTGAATCTGGTACGTTGGATCAGTGGACTTTGTTGACTTGCCGCGCGTGTGAATGGTCCAGATTCATCATTAAACCCTAACCACTAATTAATTAATTCATAATCCTGTATTAACCAAGTTTGAATTTCAGCCCTTGATCTGCGCGCGCAGTCAACAAGGCTTTCCCCAGACTCAATCCTAGCCCCTCATTTGGTTGACTTCAGTTTATTTTCATTTTTATTTCATTTTCTTTCATTTAAATTGCATAATTAATTTAAAATAGCAGAAAATGTCTAAAAATTATGAAACTTTTTCTTTAAAGTTTTATTAATTTTTAAGACCCAAAAACATTTTTTATTTTATTTTTATCATTAAAAAAGTATTTTTAAATATTTAAAAGATTATTTTTAATTGATTAATGAGGATTAATTAATTAAAAATACTTTTAGGTATTTAAAAATCACCAAAAAATTCATGAAATGTTCTAAGACATTTAGAAACATTGTCCAACCTTCAAACCAAATTTCTTTTTTGATCTTGATGCATTTTAAGAATTTTTCATTGAATTAAATCATATTTTGTGCATTATTTTGATCATAAGTTCAAAAATTCATTTCTGTCAATTGGTGAAGGTTGAGACATTGATTCTTCTTGCATTGTCTTTTGTTTTGCATGTAGTTCCTAGGATAAAAAGGCCATGAATTGTTCTTGCATTTTCAAATTGTTTGGCATTTGTTTTGTTAAGAACCCTAAAAAACCTTGATAACTTACAAAAATCATATCTTGAATTTGGTTGAGAGTTGAGAGCTCCCCTTTGGGCAGTGGTTCATTATAGGTCTAGGGTTTCCTTAGGTACCATTTTCCATTTTTACTTTAGGGTTTTGCTTCTGTTTTTGGTTTGTGTTTGATGTTTGATCCATAAACCCTAATTTGGGCTTCCATTTGCATCCTTCTTGCATTCTCTTGCATAACATGACTTGTCTTTGCATTTTGTGCATTCTTGTGTTTCATTTGACATCTTAAGACATGTATAAAGCATCTTTGATCATTGCATTACATATTTGCCATGTCATTTGTCTTGTATGATTCATAACTTTTCATGCTGGTTCATGCTCCTTAGCTTGCATCATTTGCATTCATAAGCTTGTATGAACATCCTCATTGTCTTGCCTCATGTTTGCAGCACCTCATAACATCATAATCATCATCAACATGCTTCTGGTTTTGCTTAGCATCATATCATTTCATCTCATCTTGCATTGCATTGCATTTTCTTTCTAACATTGCAGGTGGTAAGTGAGCTTGAGAAGTGGATTTGCCTTCACTTCTCATACCTTTTCTTTTCATCTCTCTTGCATCCATTGCTGCATTCTTATATGTGTTTGAGTTTGAGCTTGCTCATTCTTCTTCCTCCCACTTTCTTTCTTCAAGTGACTTGACTTCTTGAATGAAGCAAGTCACTTTGCTTCTCTTGATCCTGTTCATGTGCTTCCTGGTGGTTCTTCTGAAGATTGTTCTTGCAAACCTCACAAACCTTAGGATCATCCAAGCATGACAATGAATTAGGGTTTTGATTAGTCCCCCTCATAGTTTTTACCTTTGTGTCTCTCTTTGAGTCTTCTCTTCTCATCTCATAATCAGGGACTAAACCCTAAAGGCTTTAAGACTTTGTGATTAAGCTTATGCCTGCATCCTTCTCTTAGGATGGAGTGTATAACTTTAATCCTAAGTCTTGAACCCTTAAGGTGTTTAAATCCCTTAATCAATCCACATAATAATCATCAAGACATCACACTTGTAACTTGGGCCTTGCATTAGGGTTCTAATTCTTCCTTAAGTGGTTAAGAAGGACTAACCCTAGTGTTAATGGACAAGTCCTCCTCAAGTTGTCTTACAAATCATAAAATTCACTTCATCATCATATCATTAATCTAAAATCCACTTAACAAAGGCTTGTTTTGTCATGGGTTTAATCCCTAATCATGGATTAAGTTGAGGAATCTTCCTCAGCTTAAACATTCTCATCTATTATCCTTCTTTTAGGATGGTGTAATGGGTCTGTTTAATCCTTGATTATGGCTTACCCTCATTACTCAACACTAAACAAAATCACAAAAACATCTAAATAATCACAAGTAGGTTAATGATCTTAATCCTACATCAAAGGTGATTAAGTGTGAGAATCTGACTTCACACTTAAGGTATTCTCATTACCCCTAATCAGAGGGAAGATGTGATGAGTTTACTAATCCATTGGTTTAGGCTTAAGCTCATTATCCTATGACAAACTTTCAAAAGCAATAAAAGACTGAAAACTCAAAAACAAACAATAATCGTCTCCTTCGGGATTCTTTTCTCATCACACTCATTCACAAGCGAGAACTTGCTTCTTCCGTCTAATGCAAGACAGTTCGCACCTGAGCCAGACAGGTCACACACTTGAGCATAGGCAAGCAAGCAGTTCACCAGTCAATTCACCTTTCAGTCTCTTTGGGTCGAACTACGGTGTTCTGACTTCCTCATTGCACGAGAGGATACGTAGGCATAACTTAACAGTTATCGAACAAAAGTCTCTGTACATTCCCCCTCTTTCCAGCTTCATTCTTTAGCCTCATTATCATGAGCATCTCATCTTTGTTCCTACACTGACACTGTATATTACACATCACATTTCTTCACACTGACACCTGTACATTCTTTTCCAGCTATTTTATACACAAATTGCACTGACACTACCCCTTTAAAACACAAATCTTTTAAGCGTGGATCCCGTCGAGTACGACGGACAATCTGGGTGCTAATACCTTCCCAGGTTGTAACCAACCCCCTTTCTCAGTCTCTCTGGTTCGCAACCGTCTTATCCATCTTTTTCTAGGCTCATGCAGCATTGCCTTTCCTCCGGGATAAAAATGCCTAGCTGGCAACTCTTTTCATCTCCAGTGAGTTCACGGCTGTGTGTTCTCACTGTTCCCTTCGCCGACCGTTCGCGTCTGTACCTTTATCTGACCTGGTGTCACTTATCGGGAGCGACAAACAGCACCAGAGAAGCTCCCTCTCCCCATCAGAGTGACCAGGCATCACTTCTCCAGCACATTTTCTTCAGAAGCAGCATCCGAAGGTGCTCATTTCCCCAGCTGAGTTGTCATGTATCATCCTCAGCAAGATCCCCACAGAAATCTCTAGGAAGATCGTTCAGTGATCGTTTTCATCCCCAGCCGAGTGCTAGACAGGGAACAATCCCCCCACAGAGCTCCAGCCTCTCTCGGAAGAGCAATGTCTGAATTTCTCGCACAACAAAGTGACGAAAGCTTCCACGTCCCCAGCTGGGCTCCTCATTACAAAGATAGGTCTATCAGTGGCCTATTTCCCCAAGCAGAGCTATATGTCAGATATACCAATGAACTCATCCCCCAGCTGGGATATCCTTTCAAGAATATCAGTCAGGGATCTCCACAGGCAACGGGATCCGAATCCCGGATCGATATCTTTGCATAATCATAGCATTTGCATCATTTATCCCTCAGAGCGTAGCATTCCGTCTAATACGGAGCATTACGGCAAAAATCAGACATATTGCATAATCATAAGTCAGGTTCAAACCCGTCACCTGTACATACCAACTTTCCATCAGCAATGTACATAAAGACTCACAGTCCCCGTAGAATGCCAAAGCATCCCTTTGCACTTCTAAAAAAATACAGATACATACTCCTTTGGGGCGCTCTTCCGTGTCATCTTTCCCCAGAAAGTCACCAGAACACTCACTACAAACAGATACTTATACATGACCTGTTCTTATCGACACTCGTCCTTGTCATCTCATATTTCCCCAGCAGAAAGCCAAAGCGTCCCCTTTGCACTCACAAATACATGTTCATATTATCCCCCGCAGATATCTATACACTCCCTTTTGACACTCGTCTGTGTCACCTTTCCTCGGAATGGTTGCCTAAAAACTTATTGTAAACCAAACACTTGTTTATAATGCACTTCTTTCGACACCCGTCCGTGTCATCTTATCCCCACAGATCGTCAGAATATCTTTTACACTTATAAGTTCATAACTTATACACTTTCTCTTTCGACACTCGTCCGTGTCACACACTCCCCAGCAAGTTGAACACTCGTATGTGTCTCACTCATGTTATTTTCTTACTCATACAGATGCTCGTCCGTATCTTATCTCCCCTCAGATTCAACACTCGTCTGTGCTTTTTGTTAACCAGTTGATACTCGTCCGTATCATCATCTCTGAACATGTGTCAGCATTATTTCTACCGATACTCGTTCGTATCATAGTTTTAAGGATGCTCGTCCGCATCTTTAATCTATACACAGTGTCAAACACTTATACCTTTCATTTCTTGGATGTAAGCACTCGTCCGTGCTTACCATTCCCCAGTAAGACCCTAACAAAACTTCTTTTCTATCTGACATTCGTCTTATGTCATGATACTTTCGGCAGTCGTACCCTGCCAGGTGATCGTCCTTCACCTTTTTGGATGACCGTCCATCATCGTTTCCCCAGCGGAATCTCCATTATTGGAACCCCTTTTGTTATCCGGCATTCGTCATATGTCGTGATATTTTAGCAGTCGTCCCCTGCTAGGTGATCGTCCTTCACCTCTTGATGATTGTCCTTCATCATTTTTTATCCGATGGTCGTCCCCATCGTTGATCTTGTTATCTGGCATTCGTCTTATGTCATGATAAATCCCGAGAGAAGCCGTACCCTGCTAGGTGATCATCCTTCACCTCTTGATGATCGTCCTTCACCATGCTTATCCGATGGCCGTCCCCATCATCGACCTTTTCTATCCGCCATTCGTCCTATGTCGTGATACTTTCGGAAACCGTACCCTACTAGGTGATCGTCCTTCACCTTGGATGACCGTCCTTCATCCTTATCCCCAACTGAGCAGCCGTCCCCTGCTAGGTGATCGTCCTTCACCTTTGATGACCGTCCCTAATCATTTATTTCTTTGAACCGATGGCCGGCCCCATCATTGTTTACCTGTACTTTGCAAAACCTGATGGTCGTCCCCATCAGTTCCTTTACCTTTAATCCCCATAGAATCTTGTTTCTTTGCTTGATGGCCGTCCCCATCATGATCCCTCTATTCCCCAGTATGTCGGCCGTCCCCGTCACCGCTTTACCCCCAGCAGTCGTCCTCTGCTCGATGGTCGTCCTCCATCGCCCGCACTTTTATAACCATACTTTACTACCTTTTACAATCTATATCCCTTTTCTTCTTCTCCCCAGTGAGTGCAAATTTTGGACTGTCTTTGGTATTCAACCACAAGTTATCTTGTTTGTCTATTAAGCCAGGCGCTTACATCCTGCACAGCTAACTCATGCTTGAATAGGGGCAGCTGTAAACACCCTAAATTTTCCCTCACTAAGTTCACACCATGGCTTGTGATCTTTTCATTTGCATTAGTTTAATCATAGCATATCATGTTGCACTTTTGCTTCACTGCATTGGTTCAGTTCATCTGCATCTAGGGTTTGTGATCTGAGCAATCCATGAGCCATTTGAGCCACCCCAAAGGTCTTCAATCATCTCAAGAGGGTCCATGTATGTTCAATCATCATATTTCATCCTCCAAAGATCAAGGAAGTTAGAAAATCACAAGAACTGGGAAAGCATGGAAGCTGAGCTAGGGTTAATTGAACAAATGACCTAAAATTAGGGTTTTGGTTTCAGAGGCCATAACTCCAAATTTTTTGGTCATTTTTGTTTCTAATGGTCTCTATATGTTATAAGGATCACACATATCAAGTTTGATGAAGAAATTCATTGTGGAAGTCATCTGATCATTGGGTAACTTCTTGAGCAAGTCAGAGCAAAATCAGGGCATCTGAGGCCCCCATCAATGGACCCAAAATGGATTTTTCATCAAATTGGAGTTATATGGTCTTTATTTGATCATTGAAGTGCTTAGAAGTTCACAAATTTGAAGAAAAGTGAGCTAAACCAAGAATTTCCAAAAATGGAAATGACTTGTAATGTAAACTTTCCATTTTGGGAAAGTTTTTTGTAGATGTTAAGAATTGGCAGAATTTTTGGACAAACAAGAAGTGTTGAAGTTCAGACTTCAGGATGTCACACCAGATGTTGTGACATTGTTAAACAGAGTATAAGTTAACTTAGTTCAGGATGTCACACCAGATGTTGTGACATTGTATAAGTAAATGAATTAAGTTCAGACATCAGGATGTCACACCAGATGTTGTGACATCTTAAACCTGCTACCAGACTTAAATGATGCATAACAGAACTGAGTAAATTCAGGGAATTTATCTGGAATTAATTGTGAATGGATAAACAATACAAGGCGCATCTGTAGGGAGCTTAGTTATCTGATTTCAGTATAACAGAAGAACTACCTCACCTAGAATCAAGGAAGTAACAAACCCTAATTCAAGGTGATGACAACATGACTTATTAGGACTGGATAATCTACAGAAAGCCCAAAAATCCAAGCATCTATTTAATGAACAAAAACTCTCAGAATAGAGCACGAAATTAAGAAGACTAAATAGGGTGTTTGTGTTTAATAGCAGGTTTTAGTTGTGTATCACTTTATGAGCTTTTAAGCAAAATGTGTTTTGTGACTTGATTGAAACTGTTAAGTAAAATCAAGCTGTTGTGTTTGAAGTGTGACTTCAATTTTATTAAACATTGTAACATATCACTGTGTGATTGAGGGGGAGTGAGTTGGTACTCATATCTAAGTTGTGTCTTAGTGTCGCTCCCGAAGATTTGCATCCCGGTACAAGCGCGAACGGTCGGCGAAGGGAACAGTGAGAACACACAGCCGTGAACTCACTGGAGAATGAATAGAGTCGCCAGCTAGGCATTTTTATCCCGGAGGAAAGGTAATGCTGCATAGACCTAGAAAGAGATGGATAAGACGGTTGCGAACCAGAGAGACTGAGAAAGGGGGTTGGTTACAACCTGGGAAGGTATTAGCACCCAGATTGTCCGTCGTACTCGACGGGATCCACGCTTAAAAGATTTGTGTTTTAAAGGGGGAGTGTCAGTGCAATTTGTGTGTAAAAGAGCTGGAAAAGAATGTACAGGTGTCAGTGTAAAAGAAAGTGATGTGTGATATATACAGTGTCAGTGTGAGATCAGGAATGAAATGCTCATGATAATGAGGCTTAAAGAATAATGCTGAAAGGAGGGGGAATATACAGAGACTTTTGTTCGATAACTGTTAAGTTATGCCTACGTATCCTCTCGTGCAATGAGGAAGTCAGAACACCGTAGTTCGACCCAAAGAGACTGAAAGATGAATTGACTGATGAACTGCTTGCTTGTCTATGCTCAAGTGTATGACCTGTCTGGCCCAGGTGCAAACTGTCTTGCATTAGACGGAAGAAGCAAGTTCTCGTTTGTGAGTGAGGATGATGAGAAAAGAATCCCGAAGGAGACGATTATTGTTTGTTTTTGTGTTTTCAGTCTTTTATTGTTTTTGGATTTTGTCATAAGTTGATGAGCTCAAGCCTAAACCAATGGATTTAGTAAACTCATCACATCTTCCCTCTGATTAGGGGTAATGAGAATACCTTAAGTGTGAAGTCAGATTCTCACACTTAATCACCTTTGATGCAGGATTAAGATCATTAACCTACTTGTGATTATTTAGATGTTTTTGTGATTTTGTTTAGTGTTGAGTAATGAGGTTAATCCATAATCAAGGATTAAACAGACCCATTACACCATCCTAAAAGAAGGATGATAGATGAGAGTGTTTAAGCTGAGGAAGACTCCTCAACTTAATCCATGATTAGGGATTAAACTCATGACAAAACAAGCCTTTATTAAGTGGATTTTAGTTAATGGTATGATGATGAAGTGATTTTTATGGTTTGTAAGACAACTTGAGGGGGACTTGTCCATTAACACTAGGGTTAGTCCTTCTTAACCACTTAAGGAAGAATTAGAACCCTAATGCAAGGCCCAAGTTACAAGTGATGTCTTGATGATTATTAGATGAATTAATTAAGAGATTTAAACACCTTAAGGGTTTAATACTTAGGATTAAAGTTATACACTCCATCCTAAGAGAAGGATGCAGGCATAACCCTAAGCACAAAGTCTTAAAGCCTTTAGAGTTTAGTCCCTGATTATGAGGTGAGAAGAGAAGACTCAAAGAGAGACACAAAGGTAAAACTATGGGGGAACTAATCAAAACCCTAATTCATTGTCATGCTTGGTTGGTCCTAAGGTTTGTGAGGTTTGCAAGAACAATCTTCAGAGGAACCACCAGGAAGCAGATGAACAGGATCAAGAGAAGCAAAGTGACTTGCTTCATTCAAGAAGTCAAGTCACTAGAAGAAAGAAAGTGGGAGGAAGAAGAATGAGCAAGCTCAATCTCAAACACATGTAGAAATGCAGCAATGGATGCAAGAGAGATGAAAAGAAGAGGTATGAGAAGTGAAGGCAAATCCACTTCTCAAGTTTACTTACCACCTGCAATGTTAGAAAGAAAATGCAATGCAATGCAAGATGAGATGAAATGATATGATGCTAAGCAAAACCAGAAGCATGTTGATGATGATTATGATGTTATGAGGTGCTGCAAACATGAGGCAAGACAATGGGGATGTTCATACAATATTATGAATGCAAATGATGCAAGTTAAGGAGCATGAACAAACATGAAATGTTATGAAGCATACAAGACAAATGACATGGCAAATATGCAATGCAATGATCAAACATGTTTCCTATATGTCTTAGGATGTCAAATGAATCATAAGCATGCACAAAATGCAAAGACAAGTCATGTTATGCAAGAGAATGTAAGAATGATGCAAAAGAAAGCCCAAATTAGGGTTCATGGATCAAACACCAAACACAAACCAAAAACAGAAGCAAACCTCATGATAAAAAATGGAAAATGGTACCCAAAGAAACCCTAGGCCTATGACAAGCCACTGCCCAAAGGGGAGCTCTCAACTCTCAACCAAACTCAAGATATGAATTTCCTAAGCTATTAGGGTTTTTTAGGGTTCTTAACAAAACAAATGCCAAACAATTTGAAAATGCAAGAACAATTCATGGCCTTTTTACCCTAGAAACTACATGCCAAAACAAAAGACAATGCAAGAAGAATCAATGTCTCAACCTTCACCAATTGACAGAAATGATTTTTTGAACTTATGATCAAAATAATGCACAAAATATGATTTAATTCAATGAAAAATTCTTAAAATGCATCAAGATCAAAAAAGAAATTTGGTTTGAAGGTTGGACAATGTTTCTAAATGTCTTAGAACATTTCATGAATTTTTGGGTGATTTTTAAATACCTAAAAGTATTTTTAATAAATTAATTTCCATTAATCAATTAAAAATAATCTTTTAAATATTTAAAAATACTTTTTTTAATGCTAAAAATGAAAATAAAAATATTTTTGGGTTTTAAAAATTAGTGAAATATTTGACAAAAAATTTCATAATTTTTAAATGGTTTTTGCTATTTTAAATTAAATGTAAAAGATAAATCAATTTAAATGAAATAAAATATAAAATAAATGAAAGTATGCAAAAGGGAGGGCCAGGATTTGATCTGGGCTTGGACTGGTTGACTGCGCGCCAGATCCAAGGGCCCAGATTCAAATCTGGCTAATTTGTTTTATGAATTAATTAAACAGGATTTGAATTAATTAAAAAGGGATTAGGGTTTTAATGACACATCCTGGCCACACATTTGCGCGCAAGTCAACCAAAGTCAGCTGATCTAACGCACAGGATTCAAACCTCATTTAATCACTCAGATTAGGGCTAATGACTCTCAGGCTGCCGGAGAAGACTTCCGGTCGTCTTCTCCGGCGAGCCAAAACCCTAGGTTTTTCTACAGGTCACCAATCAACAAATTTCTTCCACCAAAATGATCTTCTCCTCAATCTAAACCCAACCCCTCTCCCAAAACTCATTTATTTTCACTCATAAGCTTGAATCGAAGCAAAACACAAAATACGGGCAAATGTTCAGAGATACCATACATGCTGGTTTCTTCACTATTTCAAAAAATAAACACATATCCATGATCAGGAGAAGACATAGCATCATAAAAGAACTTAAAAATCAGTTTCTGGGAGAAATGTTCTTCATGTTACCTGAGATGAAGCTTCTCTGTTTATGAGCTTTCTGGGCTTTTCTTTTGCGCAAGCTTGCTTCCTTGAACCTCCTGAGGATGGAATGGAGCTTAGAAAGCTTGTGGAGTGGCTGGTTTGAAAGATTCAGCTCTGGTGTAGCAGAAATGGGGATCCTTGTATGTGATGTTTCAGGCTGCTTTGAGGGGTGGCTTTTGTTCTAGGGACAATTTGTGACTTATTGGTGAAAGAAAAAATGAAGCTTGATGGCTGTGTGTGAAGATTCGAAGAGGAGAAGTTTTGGTCAGATTTCTTGGATGCTGGATTGTGGGAGGTCTCTGCCTTGTGAATGGTGTGTTTTATGATCCATATATTATCCCTAATCTATTGGAACCAGTCAGAAGACTTGACATGCACTGTGGGAAAAGTATGGAGCAATTGGCCAAAAAGTCAAAAGTTGTTGTACTTGCAGCATGGGCTATGGCAACAGCTATGTTAGGGCATGTCTTGCTTCAGCTTGAGTCAGGGACAACCCTTGGATGGCTTGAGAATGTCTGCAGCATGTGGATGACAAGCTATGCTAGCTTTTGCAACTTGACAACTTGTGTTTTCTCATGAGTTTATGCTAAGTACATGTGAATCTTCTTGCTGAATTTTGTAGCATAACACTTCTTTTAGTCATGGCAATGTTTAAGAGCCAGCTAGAGACCACATAATTCCTTGGAAAATGACTATGCCAAAAATCCAACTTTGCACTTGTAATGGAAAATGTCTTATGGATTTCTTGAAAATCAAGGCAAACAAAGAAGAATCCCTTGGGCCAATTCTGTTTTTTAGGGCATATGTGATCATGTGATGAAGTTTTGAAGTCACTTTGAAGTCACTAGAATGCTTGATACATGAATTTGCAAGTTTTCCATTTAGTGCATAACTTGAAATTTAGTGATTTTTGCCAACTTTAACAAACCATAACTTTTGATCCAAGGTGAATTAGATCATGTTCTTGTACTTTTTGGAAAGGGAAAGATGAGATCTACAACTTTCATGACCAAAGTTTTTCCATTTGAAGCATTTTTGGATCCAAAATCATGGCTTGAAAAATGACCTAAAATGATGCATTCTTGAAAAGTCAACTATGCCCAAAAAGTCAACATTTGCAAAAACCCTAAATTCTTGATTTCTATGAACTTCAACCTTCTTCCATGATCAAATAAAGATCATATACACTCAAAATGATGAAGATCACCCATTGGTTGGGTCATTGGGGGCCTCAGATGCCCTGATTTTACACTGACTTGTCTGAAAAGTCAACCCTTGATCAGATGACTTCCCCATGGAATTTCTTCATGAAAATTGATATGCATACTCCCTATACCATATAGAGATCAATGGAAACAAGAATGACCAAAAAACTTGGGGTTATGGCCTCTGAAACCAAAACCCTAATTTTAGGTCAACTGTGCAGTTCATCCTGGCTCTGCATCCACTCAAACCCTAGTTCTTGTGATTCCTCTGCAATTTTGACTTTGAGGAGATGGAATATGATATAAGAACACACATGGACCCCTTTGAGTTGATTGGTTGCCTTTGGAATGGCTCAAGATGCTTTGGGGTTGCTCAGATCACAAACCCTAGGTGCAGATGCCTTGAAAACTATGCAGTGAATCAAAAATGAAATGTGAGATGATATGATTGTGTTTATGCATATGAGAATGATCACAAGCCATGGTGTGAATGGGTGAGGGCAAATTTGGGGTGTTTACAGCTGCCCCTATTCAAACATGAGTTAGCTGTGCAGGTTGTAAGCGACGGCTTAACAGGCAAACAAGATAACTTGTGGTTGAATACCAAAGACAGTCCAAAATTTGCACTCACAGAATGAAGAAGAAAAGGGATATAGATTGTAAAGGAAAAGAAAGTATATTGTAAAGTGTGGGCGACGGAGGACGACCGTCGAGCAGAGGACGACTGCTGGGTAAATAACAATGACGGGGACGGCCGACATGCTGGGGAGAGTGTATGAAAATAAAGCAATGACGGGGACGGCCGACATGCTGGGGATAAAAGGTAAAGCTAAGACGGGGACGGCCGACTAGCTGGGGAAAGTAAGAAAATAAAGCAATGACGGGGACGGCCGACATGCTGGGGATAAAAGGTAAAGCTAAGACGGGGACGGCCGACTAGCTGGGGAAGTAAAATCATGATGGGGACGGCCATCATGATAAAACTGAAAAATTTCTGAGGATTAATGAAACATGACGGGGACGGCCATCAAGTTCATAAAGGTAAAGTAACCAACGATGGGGACGGCCATCGGGTTAAAAGGAAAAGGGACCACGACGGGGACGGCCATCGGGTTAAAAGGAAAAGGGACCACGACGGGGACGGCCATCGGGTTAAAGAATAAATGAAATGAACAGCTGATGGGGTACGGCCATCAAAGGTGAAGGACGATCACCTAGCAGGGTACGGCTGCTCTGTTGGGAATAAAAGAAATATGATGGGGACGGCCATCAAAGGTGGAGGACGACCACCTGGCAGGGTACGGCTGCCGAAAATATCAACGATGGGGACGGCCATCGGATAGAAAAGGGTCAACGATGGGGACGGCCATCGGATGAGCAAGATGGAGGACGACCATCAAGAAGTGGAGGACGACCACTTAGCAGGGGACGGCTGCTCTCAAGGTTTCTCATGACATAGGACGAATGTCAGATAACCAAAAATCAACAATGGGGACGGCCATTGGATAAAGTTGATGAAGGACGATCATCAAGAGGTGGAGGACGACCACCTAGCAGGGGACGGCTGCTAAATATCAACGATGGGGACGGCCATCGGATGAGCATGATGGAGGACGACCATCAAGAAGTGGAGGACGACCACTCAGCAGGGTACGGCTGCTCTCAAAGGTATCATAACACAGGACGAGTGTTAGATAAAAGAAACTTTGTTGGTGATTTACTGGGGATATAGTAAACACGGACGAGCGTTTACATCCAAGAAACAAAAGGTATAAGTGTTTGGTATCGTGTATAGATTAAAGATGCGGACGAGCATCCTTAAGACTATGATACGGACGAGTATCATATAGAAACAAACTGACACATATTCAGAGATGATGATACGGACGAGTATCAACTGGTTAACAAAGAACACGAACGAGTGTTGCATCTGAAAGAAACCTTCTGGGGAATAATAGACACGGACGAGTATCTATATTCAAGAAGACACAAGTGTTTGACATGGTGTATGGATTAAAGATGCGGACGAGCATCCCTAAGACTATGATACGGACGAGTATCATGTAGAAACAAACATTAGACGCAATGTTCTGAGATGATGGTACGGACGAGTACCAACTGGTTAACAAAGAACAAGGACTACTGTCGAATCTGTGGGGATATGAGTGATGATGTATACAAGATACGGACGAGTATCTGTATAAGCGTACCATGAGTAGTGAGTATTGTATTTGTATAGATGAGTGTTTTAACTGCTGGGGAGAGTGACACGGACGAGTGTCAAAAGAGAAAAGTATAATATTAACAAGTGTGTGGGTGACTGCGCTGGGGATATGACACGGACGGGTGTCAAGAAAGTGTATGTATAGGTATATGTGAGTGCAAAGAGGATGTCTTTGGCTTTCCGCTGGTGATGTGACACGGGTGTCAGGAAGTACCTGTAGTACGGGTGATTTGTTTGTAAAGGGTGTTCGGGCGACTTTACTGGGGAGTGATGATACGGACGGGTATCAAAGGGTGCATATACTGGTGTTTGTGATTTGAGAGGCAGCTGCTTTTGCTGGGACTCTGGGGGAAAGTAATCTGTATTCTGATGAATGGTTACTAATCACAAGCGTTCAATTCACAACATGACTTATGATTATGCTATGTATTTGATTTTTGCCGTAATGCTCCGTATTAGACGGAATGCTACGCTCTGAGGGGTGAATATGATGTGGATGCTATGATCATGCAAAGAGGCACCGATCCGGGATTCGGATCCCGTTGCCGCGAAGATCTCTGGATGATCTGCTTGAAGTGAACATCCCAGCTGGGGATGAGATCATTGGTAGATCTAATGATGTATCTGCTTGGGGGATATAGGTCACTGATTGACATATCCTTATAATACGAGACCCAGCTGGGGTTTGTAGAAGCTTCTGTACTCTGTTGTGATCTCTTCGTGCGTTGCTCTTCTGAATAGAGGCTGGGGATTCTGTGGGGATATGATTCCCTGATTTCTGCATCCTGTTGAGGAAGAATGGTTGGCACTACAGCTGGGGAATGCTGTTGATAACTCAGCTGGGGAGAGTAATGAGAGGCAACTCGGCTGGCGAGAAAACATCCTGAGTGTTAAACCTGTTAGTTGATTTGGCAACTTTGCTGGGGAAAGCAATGGGGAGCAACTCAGCTGGGGATAGAGCATTTCGGATGCTGAGATTGAGTGTATGCTGATTTGGCAGCTCCGCTGGGGAAATGGGCACCTTCCAGTGCCATGTGAGTTGATAATGATTCGCCAGTTTGCTGAGACGTAACTTGCATGCCCCAGGTTGCGTTCTGGATACCTGCAATCCTGCAAAGATAAGGAAACGTACAAAAGGTCCCGAGGTATCCCTTACCGGATTCCGTCATAGGAGTTAAGTATTTTCGAGAATAATCACATTCCCTGTAAGCATGTGTTTTTATTTTTAGAGAAAGGCATCTGTACTTATGCAATTGTATTATTATTATTTTTTTAGAGATATCAGACAACTCTTTGCAAAACATAAATGTAAAAACGAGACATGACTGAAAATCTGATTTTATTAATTCATGTGCCCTGAATTGGCAAGATACAGTCAAGGGAACATATCTCCTGAAATGAGGAGATTGTTACAAATTGAGAAATAAAGTGCTGGCGATGTTGACGACGCTTTAAGGAGCTTCCTCTCCTGCTATGACTCGTATGACAATGACGTTCTTCTCGTCTTGCTTTCTAGAGAGAGTTGATTCTGATTGAAGCTTGATCCTTTGGAGCTTACCAAGTCGTGGGTGATACAGACGAATTCAGAATGCAGTTGTTCGCTTATTCCCTTATTTTGCATGGATCGCCCTTTCGGGTTTTCAATCCATCGGGATACCCATTTTTGCCTGAGCTGTCCAATGCGGCTTTTCAACTCAGCGGGTGTACATTTTTTATTTATTTCCCTTATTTTTGCCCGAGTCTTTTATTCTGTTTTTGACTCGCCGGGATGCCCTATTTTTGCCTGGACTCACATTCTGTTTTTATGTCCAGCGGGTCATTTTATGCGAAGTATTTTTTAACTGCATCTGAATTCACAGGGGACGGGAAATCTTCTCCATCCATGGTGCTGAGCATCAGTGCTCCACCAGAGAAAACTTTCTTCACCACGAATGGTCCTTCATAATTCGGAGTCCATTTGCCCCTGTGGTCTGTATGAGGAGGGAGGATTCTTTTCAACACAAGATCCCCTACTTGGTACTCTCGATGCCTGACTTTCTGATCGAAGGCCTTCTTCATTCTCTTCTGATATAGCTGTCCATGGCAGATTGCAGCCAATCTCTTCTCTTCGATCAGACTAAGTTGTTCGAATCGGGACCGAACCCATTCTGCTTCACTCAGTTTAACATCCATCAATACTCGTAGAGAGGGTAACTCAACTTCAACAGGTAGGACTGCTTCCATACCGTACACAAGCTGATACAGTGTTGCCCCAGTGGATGTTCTGATTGATGTGCGGTACCCATGCAAGGCAAACGGTAGCATTTCATGCCAGTCTTTGTAGGTGACTACCATCTTCTGCACAATCTTCTTGATATTCTTATTTGCTGCCTCAACAGCGCCGTTCATCTTTGGCCTGTAAGGAGAAGAATTGTGATGTTGGATCTTGAAGTCCCGGCATAGCTCTGCCATCATTTTGTTGTTTAGATTGGAACCATTGTCAGTAATGATTCGCTCGGGCACTCCATACCGACAGATGATATCTCTTTTCAGAAATCTGGCTACCACTTGTCTTGTAACATTGGCATATGAGGCTGCTTCGACCCATTTGGTGAAATAGTCAATGGCAACCAGGATGAATCTGTGACCATTTGAAGCAGTCGGCTCAATCTTGCCAATCATATCAATACCCCACATAGCAAAGGGCCATGGTGAAGACATGATGTTCAAAGGATTGGGAGGCACATGCACCTTATCTGCATAGATCTGGCATTTATGGCATTTTCTGGCGTAAGCACAACAGTCTGCATCCATTGTGATCCAGTAATAGCCTGATCTCAACAATTTCTTAGCCATTGCATGTCCTCCAGCATGGGTACCAAAAGAGCCTTCATGCACTTCATGCATCAGTAAATCTGCTTCCGTCTTGTCAACACATCTGAGGAGTACCATATCAAAGTTCCTCTTGTATAAAGACCCATCAGTGTTCAGAAAGAAACTTCCAGCGAGCCTTCTCAAAGTCTTCTTATCATTGGAAGATGCCCCAGGTGGGTATGTCTGATCCTCCAAGAAGCACTTAATGTCATGGAACCAAGGCTTATCATCTTTTACCACATCCGCTGCAAATACATATACTGGTCTGTTGAGTCTGGACACTGAAATCTGAGGTATAAAGTTAGCAGCTTGAACTTTGATCATGGATGAAATGGTAGCAAGAGCATCCGCAAACTGATTCTCGTCCCGAGGGATATACTCAAGCTTGACTTTGGTGAAGGAGGTCAATAACCTTCTTGTATAATCCCTGTAAGGTATCAGATGATCCTGGTGGGTGTACCATTTCCCGTTGGTTTGATTGACTACCAAAGCTGAATCTCCGAATACGGTCAATGTTTTGATCCTGAGGTCGATGGCTTCCTCAAGACCCATAATGCAAGCTTCGTATTCAGCTTCGTTGTTAGTGCAGTTGAAAGTGAGTTTTGCCGAGAAAGGCATGTGAACTCCTTTAGGTGTAATGAGTACTGCACCAACACCACGGCCATTCATGTTAACAGCCCCATCAAACATCATAGTCCATTCTTCTTCAGGGTCAGGCCCTTCAATGTGAATAGGCTCTTCGTGATCTTTTGCTTTAATGAACATGATGTCTTCATCAGGGAAGTCAAACCTCATTGGCTGGTAATCATCAATGGGTTGCTCAGCAAGATATTCAGACAATACACTGCCTTTGATGGCTTTCTGAGATGTGTACTGTATGTCGTATTCTGTGAGAATCATCTGCCATCTTGCAACCCGTCCGGTAAGAGCTGGCTTCTCGAAAATGTACTTAACTGGATCCATTTTTGAGATTAGTAAGGTAGTGTGGGTCAACATATACTGTCTCAGTCGGCGAGCAGCCCACGCTAAAGCACAGCAAGTTTTCTCGAGCAGTGAATAACGTTGTTCACAGTCGGTAAACTTTTTGCTTAGGTAGTATATTGCATACTCTTTTCGACCAGACTCGTCATGCTGGCCCAGCACACACCCCATTGACTCTTCTAATACTGTCAAGTACATAATCAGAGGTCTTCCTTCGACTGGAGGCATGAGGATTGGAGGTTCTTGCAGATACTCCTTGATTATGTCAAAAGCCCTTTGGCAATCTTCGTTCCACCTGACCGTCTGTTCTTTTCTTAACAGCTTGAACAAGGGCTCACAGGTTGCTGTAAGGTGAGATATGAACCGGGAAATATAGTTCAATCGACCTAAGAACCCTCGGACTTCCTTCTCAGTTCTCGGTGCAGGCATCTCTTGAATAGCTTTGACTTTATCAGGGTCCACTTCAATCCCTTTCTCGCTTACAATAAAGCCCAGCAGCTTACCGGATCGCACCCCGAATGTGCATTTGTTGGGGTTCAGCTTCAATTGGTATTTCCTCAGACGCTTGAACAACTTGAGCAGATTCACCAGGTGATCTTCCTCAGTAAGGGACTTGGCGATCATATCATCCACATAACATTCTATTTCTTTATGGATCATATCGTGGAATAATGTCACCATAGCCCGTTGATATGTGGCACCGGCATTCTTCAGTCCGAATGGCATCACTTTGTAACAGAACGTGCCCCAGGGTGTAATGAATGTTGTCTTCTCCATGTCTTCAGGTGACATCTTGATCTGATTATATCCTGAAAATCCATCCATGAAGGAGAATACCGAGAACTGAGCCGTGTTATCCACCAATACATCAATGTGAGGTAATGGGAAGTCATCTTTCGGGCTGGCTCTATTCAGATCCCGGTAGTCAACACACATTCTTACTTTGCCGTCCTTCTTGGGCACAGGTACTATGTTAGCAACCCACGGCGGATAGCTAGTCACAGCAAGGAACCCGGCGTCCCATTGCTTTTGTACCTCTTCCTTGATTTTCATAGCCATGTCTGGGCGAGTTCGGCGCAACTTCTGTTTGACCGGTGGGCATTCTTCCCTCAAAGGCAGCTTGTGCACAACAATATCGGTATCCAACCCTGGCATATCTCGATACGACCAAGCAAACACATCAACATACTCTTGAAGCAGATCTATCAGTTGTCTCTTCACTGAGTCTTGCAGGCAGGCCCCGATTTTAACCTCTTTCACGTCTTCGTCAGTACCAAGATTAATCACTTCAACCTCCTCCTGGTGAGGGGTAATAACCTTTTCCTCCTGTCTTAACAACCTGGCTAGCTCTTCAGGAAGCTCATATTCTTCATCAACCCCTTCATCAGCTTGATTGATCGGATTGTCAAAGTCATACGATGTCATAGCCGTGCTGTTGTCGGTGCTGTCAGGAAGGCACTCTCTGCAAGGGTTAAGTTTGTTCATTTTAGTGATTGATTTTAATCTTGCTTTAGAAAAAAGTGAAATGAAGTTATCATTTTGAAAACACCGCCATTTATTTTTGTACAAAAAGAAAAATGGAAAAACAGTGAGCATAAAAGAAAAAGACTCGTTTGCAAAAAGATGTCTGATATTTCATTAATTTAATCTTGTTTGCACAAAAGTACAGATGGCCCTGGTTACAAAATGAGTCTTGTCATCTTGGGCAAGATGCAAGACTTTGATGCATGCTATAAAAATACAGGAAATAATAATTACTCTGCTTGAGTAACTCTTATAATTTCCTGGGAAGATCAGTTCGAGACACTGCTCCCCGGGATCTTCGGACGAATCCAATTCTCCAGATTGCGCTCCTCTTCCAGCTCGTCTTCCATACAATTGATAGCATCGGGGGTAAGCATCCCCCCACTGACAAAACCAGGCTCTGCAGCAGCCTTTGCTTGATGTTGAGTTGGTCTGTAACCCAACCCAAACTTGTCCTTCTTCTCCTCCACAGCTAAAACTTTGCCCCAGCCTAGGGCAGTTCCTTCCTCCACAACCTTCCGGGCTTGTTGGTAAGATGACATGGAGATCCCTGACACAGCAGATGCTTCATTGACGTTCAAGGCTTCAAACCCCTGGCTCATTGTTTCATGGATCTCTCCATCCATTTCAATGTACTTATATGTTGCCAGGTGGCTGACAAAAATGTCCTCCTCTCCACAGATTGTGACAACTTGGCCTTCCCACTCAAATTTTAACTTTTGGTGAAGGGTAGACGTTATTGCGCCGGCGGCGTGAATCCAGGGTCTACCCAACAAACAGCTGTAGGCGGGCTGAATGTCCATCACATAAAAGATAGTTTTAAAGGTCTGTGGGCCAATTGTCACAGGCAGCTCAATCTCTCCCAGAACCGATCTCTTAGAACCATCAAAGGCTCTTACCACCAGGTTGCTGGGTCTCAATGCCAATCCATCATATTCTAACTTCACCAGAGCCTTCTTTGGTAAGACATTCAGGGAAGAACCTGTGTCCACCAGCACATGAGAAAGGACAGCTCCTTTGCATTCCATGGTTATGTGCAAGGCTTTGTTGTGATTGCGACCATCCGCTGTCAAGTCAGAATTGGTAAACCCTAGCCCATTGCTAGCAGTAACGTTTCCAACCACGGTTTCCAATTGGTTGACAGTAATCTCCTCAGGCACGTAAGCTGCGTGCAGGACTTTAAGTAATGCATTCCGATGGGCTTCGGAGCACATAAGCAGTGAGAGGATGGAGATTTTGGATGGCGTCTGGTGAAGCTGATCCACAATTTTATAATCACTCTTTTTGATGATTCGCATAAACTCATCAACTTCCTGATCGAATGGAGTCTTCAGGGTTTCTGTGGTAGCTGGATCTTCCTGCACCGGGCCTTTTCCTTTTGCCTTGGCAGCAGCTTCTGCTTCGGCAGTAGGTCTTTGAATTGGTGGAGCAAAGAGACGTCCGCTTCGAGTGAAGCCTCCGCCTCCCCCCACATTATCTACTTGTGGTGCAGGTGCTGATGTTTCAAGAGTGATTCTTTTCCCTTCACAGTACACGTCAGAGCCATAGTGCCAAGGGATGGCCCTATTGCTTTTATATGGTACTGGTCCAGGCACCGTGACAGTGACTGGACTGATTGCTGCTGCTGAAGGGACTGTAATCGTTTGTGGATCATAAAAGATTGTAACTGGTGCTCTGGTGGGAGCAGCACCTTCTGAATGGTAGGCGGAGTTATTTTCAGGATCGTAGAATATGGTAACAGTGGAGACATCTTCGTGATTGGTTGCTGGTGTTGTAGGAGGTACTGTTGGAAGGACTGTTGTTGTTGTTGATGGAGAGTCGAAATGAAATGAAGCTGAAGTTGTAGCAGGAGAAACTGTTGAAAACTGATCATTTGGAAGGACAGGTGAAGTACTTGTTGATGGTGCTGATGAATTGTCGGGAACAATAGTTGCTGCGGTTGTAGGAGGTTCTGAAACCGTTGTTGATGAAGTTGCCGGATTTGTCGGAAATGATGTAGTGATCTGTAGCAGGCCACTCTGAATAAGGCTGTCAATGCCATTCCTCAGGTCCTCACACCCATTCCATGAAATATTACAATAGGGGCACCCTAGCTCACACCCCGGAAATATTTGGTTTTCACGGAGTTGAGCTTTGATTTCCACCAATGGTGTCCTGATCTGATCCACACTTGTTATTAAATAAGACGGTTGGTCTTCTTCAATAGCATTAATTCGGGGACCACCATGGTTTGGCATTGGGTTTTTATTGACATTGGGCGGAGGTGCAAAATTCAGAGCCTTGGAGTCTACCAAGTCTTGTACCTTCATATGCAGAGCCCTGCATTTTTCTGTACTGTGACCAGGTGCGTTTGAATGGAAAGCACACCTAGCATTGGAGTCATAGTTTCTTGGTAGACTGTTGGGATCCGGAGGTGCCAACGTTCTTAGCTCAACTAGGTTGAGTTTCAGAAGTTGTGGTAGCAAGGCAGCATACGGCATTGGGATCGGGTCGATCACTCTGTTAGCTTGAGAGGGCCTCTGTTGGAATGGCCTCTGTTGATTGTTGTTGTTGGAGTTGTTACTGTTGAAGTTCCTTGGAGGATACTGATTTTGCTGATGGTACTGAGGTTGTTGTTGGAAGTTTTGTTGAGGAGGTTGATAGACTGGCTGAGGATGAGCTGGAGCAGGGATAGTGACTGCTGCTATTGACCTTTGAACATATTGGGGCCTACCCCTGTTGGTGTGAATGGCATTGGTCTCGCCAGTTCTTCTCGGGCCTGCAAAAGGCTTTCTTGTACTACTGGACGAACTTGCACCGTTATCAGAGATCTTCCCCATTTTCAACAGGCTTTCAATTCTTTCCCCAGCTATGACAACATCTGCGAAGCTAGTGGAAGAGAAAGCAGCCAACCTGTCAATATACGTTCCCTGGAGAGTGTTCATAAACATGTCTGCCATTTCTCTCTCAGACATTGGTGGTTGAACAGCAGCAGCAAGCTGTCTCCATCTTTGAGCATATTCTCTGAAACTCTCCCTAGATGACTGTGACATTCCCATTAGGAGGGTCCTGTTGGGTGCCATATCTAGATTATACTGATACTGTCTGATGAAGGCCTCTGCCAGGTCCTTCCAGCATCTTATAGTTGCTCTTGTCAGATGGGAATACCATTCCCTTGATGCTCCAGTCAAGCTATCTTCGAAGTAGAACATCCAGAGTTTCTCATCCATTGTATAGGCCTTCAGCCTTCCCAGGAATGATTGCATATGAGTCCGGGGGCATGAAGTCCCATTATACTTTTCAAAGCATGGAGGCTTGAACTTGTGGGGAATCCTGACCCCGTCTACCAAACCCATGTCCATGACGTCGAAACCCAAAGAATTTTGAGATTCTAAGGACCTCAACTTCTCAGCTATCTCTTCCAATCGTCTATCATAAGTTTCCTCTCCAGCACCCATCACTGTATACTGGTCCTCCTGAGGATCTTCTTGAAGTACTCTGGCTGTTGTGGCTGTCCCTTGAATGTTGACTGGGATGTTGGCCTCTGGATGGAGATGGGGTCCAAAAACTGGGGGATTGACATGAGGTTGGACCCTCTCGTTGTTACTTGTGCCAGCAGTTCCCACATGGGGCTCCTCTTGATTCCTTCCTTCTACCAAAACTCTGAGCCTCTCCTGGCTTTGAGCTAAATTGTTCATTACTTCCATGAACTGTGTTATCTGAGTTCTCATCTCCAACCTTTCGTTGGCCATCTGGTTTCTGACCTCCGTAAGGTCTTGCTGCATCTGATCCATCTGGATTCCCGGAAGGTTGTTTCTAGTTGGGTACCTGTGTGGCCTGTTGAGGGGGAAAACCCGGCGGCGAGCAATAATTCCTGAACATCACAACAGAGGTTAGCAACAATAAAACAAAAACCTACAAAACAAACAAAAGGGTTAGCATGCAATGCAGTTATGCTTATTTGTTCTCAAGGTATCCGGTTTGGCCTTCAGTTTTGACCCTTCCAGACCCTTGAAGATGCTGCTGTTGAAGTTGCTTTTGAAGTGAACTTGGATGGAAACCAACACAAATATATTACAAAGGTGAAATAATACAATTTGTTCATTTTACAACACAAGCCCTCAAAGGGGTCAGAATACATCACAAAAAGCAAAAGTACATGGAAAAGGAACAACAACAAGCAAATGATCAAACTCCAAGGCCAAACTCATCCTCACGAACTTCCTTGAGAAGTGCTTCGGTCACAGGATCAGCCGGATGCTCCATAAGATTTCTGATGAGAAGGTTTCTTGTTGCAACAGCTGCAGTCAATTTCTTATTCTGACTTTGGTCCTTTGACCTCTTCAATCCTGCTTTGATTTTCAGCTCTGATATTTCCTCCTGGGCTGCTGCCAGGGCTTTTTCCATCTGCTCCATTTTGTCCTGAACTCTCTTGTCTTCTAGAGTACGGGCCTCAGTGATCCGGACCCACCTGGCCTGACTCTCTTTCAAATACAAGTCTGTTCTTGCTCTCTGGAACTGGGCTTCTTTACAAGCATTCTTCAGAATCTGTTCACCAGCTTTGGATTTGTTGATATAATCTCCAGACTTCTCAATCTTGGTCAAGTGTTCCAACCTCAACTTCTCCAATCTCTCAATCTCCCTTACACCTTCACTCCTCTCCCGGAGGGTCTTCTGCAAAGCCTGGGTTAGCTTCTCATTTCTTTCCTTCAAACTCTCGAACTCTTCCAAACTGATAGTGGCAGGGGGTGGTGCTGAAGATGACTCAGGCATGTCTTCTATGGTAAAGGGCATTCCAGAGAATTGGGCCCTAGCATGGGACCACTCATAATATTGGACTGATGCCACATTATTGCACTTCCCCAGAATGGTGATTCCCTTGGTTTGAACATGATCCCAGGCCCAGGCAGCCTGCCTAACAACAGCCAAACTAATCTTGTTCTCACAGTAGAGGGTCTCAACCAAGCCTTGTTCCCTAGGAGTATGAACCAGTGCATAGCCTAATTGCCTTCTGAACAGCAGAGGGTTGTAATTGATACTTCCCTTAACTCCTATCAAAGGCACATTGGGAAAGTGCCCACAGCTGGTGATCATATCTCTGCCCTTGGTGCTCTGAGTACACCATCTGATATCTGCTGAAGTGAGAGTAGTGAGCCTCTTAGCCCAGTTGCTTTGCTGATGAGGATTTAGAAATGCATCTGTCCTGGGTAGATGCCTGAGAAGCCAAGCATGGAATAATGGAGCACAAATCCTCACTAATCTTCCCCTCTGTTTCTCATTTCTCTGATGCACTGAATAGTAGAGATCCCCCAATAAAGTGGGCACTGGGTTCTTCAAGATGAACAGATGGATTGCATTCTTGCTAATGAATCGAGGCTCATCTGCAAACAACACAATTCCATATATGCTCAAAGCCAACAAGGCACAAACAGCCTTCCACTCTCCTAAAGAAGCTTTCAGGGTAGCTTGAGAAATCAAGAAATCCAGATGAAAACCAGGGATTCCAGCTTTAGAGGTCATATGCTGCTCAATCAAAACAGGTTCCAGATGCAAAGCTTTTGCTACTTCTCCATTGCTGGGAGAGACCATTTCAGGGTTAAAAGGGATTTCTCTCTTGATAGGCAAACCAATCAATGATGAGTATTCTTCCAAAAGAGGACCCAACTGAAAGTCTTGAAAGGTGAAACATCTCAGTGGGGGATCATAGAACTGAATGCAAGTGTGGATGAGGCTCCTCTGGGATGGGTCCAGATCCATGACCATGTCCAGTATATCTCCATGACTCTCCCTGAACAAGGGTATGTGATCTGGAGTGATCAGGGTTTGGATCCTCCTGATGTCTGACAAGTCTGGTTGGAAGAAATGATAGGTGATGTTGCTTTTCTTTGGAGCCATAATGCTGAAGACTGAGTAGAGTAGGTGCTGATGAAAATGCTGAGGAGTGGGCCACTGGCTGGCTAGTGCTAGTAACTGAAGTATATGGCTGACAGGCTGAAGCAAATGCTGGTGGAGATAGGTCAAAACTGCAGATGGGGTCAAAACCAAAACCAGATGAAGGTGGATACCCTGAAACACAAATAAGCAAATGTTAACATGATGCAATGAGTATGTATGCAAATGAAATGCAAGGGTTTGTGACTGAGCTGGATCTGATTAACTGCCTTGGTATAGATCCATGTGTGTTCAAGAAATCCAGATGGAGGTCTAAAAATCCAGTAACCAGGGTGGGGGACTCAAATAAAGAGCCACAAGTCCAAGGTTTTAGAATCACAAGAACTGTCCAACATGGAGCATTCTTAACAAAGTCAAAGTAACAGGGTATTCTGAGGTCAAGGTACCTGCAAACCTGTAAACAGCCCAACCCCCTCACAGGTGGTGATCTAGAACAAGGATCCTCAGACTTGGATCAGTTATGAGAAGTGTAACACTTCTAACCCGGAGGTACAGTGTTTACAATAACCATAACAATTCCTCCTCTAATTCACCTCAGTTTCTGAAGGTCCATACTAAAAGGTCATCCAGACTTAGCAGGCTTCCCAGATAGCCCTAGCATTGCAGGAAATCTGCAACACAGAGTTCTCAAGAAGAAACCCATATCTGAACCGTGTTTCATATTCCCGCACCAGACCGAAATGGAATGGGAAAGAATATGATTCACTCTAGCCTAGGTGTCACTCAGGTCCCAGGTATAGGACCTTAACTCTCAATGAATCACCCACCCACCAAAGCAAATAACCAAATCCAGCCAGCAATAATGACAGTATGATATATAAATGCAGTAAAGAAAGCAGTAAAGCAAACTGTACATAAAGCAAAATAAATACAAGCACAAATAAGCACATAACACCCCAGTAAACACAAATCAATCAAGCGCTAGGAGGAACCCACAAAAAGAACCAGAAGCCCTGGTTGCAGTATAAGGTTCCCCAGCAGAGTCGCCAAGCTGTCGCTCCCGAAGATTTGCATCCCGGTACAAGCGCGAACGGTCGGCGAAGGGAACAGTGAGAACACACAGCCGTGAACTCACTGGAGAATGAATAGAGTCGCCAGCTAGGCATTTTTATCCCGGAGGAAAGGTAATGCTGCATAGACCTAGAAAGAGATGGATAAGACGGTTGCGAACCAGAGAGACTGAGAAAGGGGGTTGGTTACAACCTGGGAAGGTATTAGCACCCAGATTGTCCGTCGTACTCGACGGGATCCACGCTTAAAAGATTTGTGTTTTAAAGGGGGAGTGTCAGTGCAATTTGTGTGTAAAAGAGCTGGAAAAGAATGTACAGGTGTCAGTGTAAAAGAAAGTGATGTGTGATATATACAGTGTCAGTGTGAGATCAGGAATGAAATGCTCATGATAATGAGGCTTAAAGAATAATGCTGAAAGGAGGGGGAATATACAGAGACTTTTGTTCGATAACTGTTAAGTTATGCCTACGTATCCTCTCGTGCAATGAGGAAGTCAGAACACCGTAGTTCGACCCAAAGAGACTGAAAGATGAATTGACTGATGAACTGCTTGCTTGTCTATGCTCAAGTGTATGACCTGTCTGGCCCAGGTGCAAACTGTCTTGCATTAGACGGAAGAAGCAAGTTCTCGTTTGTGAGTGAGGATGATGAGAAAAGAATCCCGAAGGAGACGATTATTGTTTGTTTTTGTGTTTTCAGTCTTTTATTGTTTTTGGATTTTGTCATAAGTTGATGAGCTCAAGCCTAAACCAATGGATTTAGTAAACTCATCACATCTTCCCTCTGATTAGGGGTAATGAGAATACCTTAAGTGTGAAGTCAGATTCTCACACTTAATCACCTTTGATGCAGGATTAAGATCATTAACCTACTTGTGATTATTTAGATGTTTTTGTGATTTTGTTTAGTGTTGAGTAATGAGGTTAATCCATAATCAAGGATTAAACAGACCCATTACACCATCCTAAAAGAAGGATGATAGATGAGAGTGTTTAAGCTGAGGAAGACTCCTCAACTTAATCCATGATTAGGGATTAAACTCATGACAAAACAAGCCTTTATTAAGTGGATTTTAGTTAATGGTATGATGATGAAGTGATTTTTATGGTTTGTAAGACAACTTGAGGGGGACTTGTCCATTAACACTAGGGTTAGTCCTTCTTAACCACTTAAGGAAGAATTAGAACCCTAATGCAAGGCCCAAGTTACAAGTGATGTCTTGATGATTATTAGATGAATTAATTAAGAGATTTAAACACCTTAAGGGTTTAATACTTAGGATTAAAGTTATACACTCCATCCTAAGAGAAGGATGCAGGCATAACCCTAAGCACAAAGTCTTAAAGCCTTTAGGGTTTAGTCCCTGATTATGAGGTGAGAAGAGAAGACTCAAAGAGAGACACAAAGGTAAAACTATGGGGGAACTAATCAAAACCCTAATTCATTGTCATGCTTGGTTGGTCCTAAGGTTTGTGAGGTTTGCAAGAACAATCTTCAGAGGAACCACCAGGAAGCAGATGAACAGGATCAAGAGAAGCAAAGTGACTTGCTTCATTCAAGAAGTCAAGTCACTAGAAGAAAGAAAGTGGGAGGAAGAAGAATGAGCAAGCTCAATCTCAAACACATGTAGAAATGCAGCAATGGATGCAAGAGAGATGAAAAGAAGAGGTATGAGAAGTGAAGGCAAATCCACTTCTCAAGTTTACTTACCACCTGCAATGTTAGAAAGAAAATGCAATGCAATGCAAGATGAGATGAAATGATATGATGCTAAGCAAAACCAGAAGCATGTTGATGATGATTATGATGTTATGAGGTGCTGCAAACATGAGGCAAGACAATGGGGATGTTCATACAATATTATGAATGCAAATGATGCAAGTTAAGGAGCATGAACAAACATGAAATGTTATGAAGCATACAAGACAAATGACATGGCAAATATGCAATGCAATGATCAAACATGTTTCCTATATGTCTTAGGATGTCAAATGAATCATAAGCATGCACAAAATGCAAAGACAAGTCATGTTATGCAAGAGAATGTAAGAATGATGCAAAAGAAAGCCCAAATTAGGGTTCATGGATCAAACACCAAACACAAACCAAAAACAGAAGCAAACCTCATGATAAAAAATGGAAAATGGTACCCAAAGAAACCCTAGGCCTATGACAAGCCACTGCCCAAAGGGGAGCTCTCAACTCTCAACCAAACTCAAGATATGAATTTCCTAAGCTATTAGGGTTTTTTAGGGTTCTTAACAAAACAAATGCCAAACAATTTGAAAATGCAAGAACAATTCATGGCCTTTTTACCCTAGAAACTACATGCCAAAACAAAAGACAATGCAAGAAGAATCAATGTCTCAACCTTCACCAATTGACAGAAATGATTTTTTGAACTTATGATCAAAATAATGCACAAAATATGATTTAATTCAATGAAAAATTCTTAAAATGCATCAAGATCAAAAAAGAAATTTGGTTTGAAGGTTGGACAATGTTTCTAAATGTCTTAGAACATTTCATGAATTTTTGGGTGATTTTTAAATACCTAAAAGTATTTTTAATAAATTAATTTCCATTAATCAATTAAAAATAATCTTTTAAATATTTAAAAATACTTTTTTTAATGCTAAAAATGAAAATAAAAATATTTTTGGGTTTTAAAAATTAGTGAAATATTTGACAAAAAATTTCATAATTTTTAAATGGTTTTTGCTATTTTAAATTAAATGTAAAAGATAAATCAATTTAAATGAAATAAAATATAAAATAAATGAAAGTATGCAAAAGGGAGGGCCAGGATTTGATCTGGGCTTGGACTGGTTGACTGCGCGCCAGATCCAAGGGCCCAGATTCAAATCTGGCTAATTTGTTTTATGAATTAATTAAACAGGATTTGAATTAATTAAAAAGGGATTAGGGTTTTAATGACACATCCTGGCCACACATTTGCGCGCAAGTCAACCAAAGTCAGCTGATCTAACGCACAGGATTCAAACCTCATTTAATCACTCAGATTAGGGCTAATGACTCTCAGGCTGCCGGAGAAGACTTCCGGTTGTCTTCTCCGGCGAGCCAAAACCCTAGGTTTTTCTACAGGTCACCAATCAACAAATTTCTTCCACCAAAATGATCTTCTCCTCAATCTAAACCCAACCCCTCTCCCAAAACTCATTTATTTTCACTCATAAGCTTGAATCGAAGCAAAACACAAAATACGGGCAAATGTTCAGAGATACCATACATGCTGGTTTCTTCACTATTTCAAAAAATAAACACATATCCATGATCAGGAGAAGACATAGCATCATAAAAGAACTTAAAAATCAGTTTCTGGGAGAAATGTTCTTCATGTTACCTGAGATGAAGCTTCTCTGTTTATGAGCTTTCTGGGCTTTTCTTTTGCGCAAGCTTGCTTCCTTGAACCTCCTGAGGATGGAATGGAGCTTAGAAAGCTTGTGGAGTGGCTGGTTTGAAAGATTCAGCTCTGGTGTAGCAGAAATGGGGATCCTTGTATGTGATGTTTCAGGCTGCTTTGAGGGGTGGCTTTTGTTCTAGGGACAATTTGTGACTTATTGGTGAAAGAAAAAATGAAGCTTGATGGCTGTGTGTGAAGATTCGAAGAGGAGAAGTTTTGGTCAGATTTCTTGGATGCTGGATTGTGGGAGGTCTCTGCCTTGTGAATGGTGTGTTTTATGATCCATATATTATCCCTAATCTATTGGAACCAGTCAGAAGACTTGACATGCACTGTGGGAAAAGTATGGAGCAATTGGCCAAAAAGTCAAAAGTTGTTGTACTTGCAGCATGGGCTATGGCAGCAGCTATGTTAGGGCATGTCTTGCTT
Source organism: Lathyrus aphaca (assembly GCA_963966055.1). NCBI lineage: Eukaryota > Viridiplantae > Streptophyta > Magnoliopsida > Fabales > Fabaceae > Lathyrus > Lathyrus aphaca. Next base: position 249,921,891 of record OZ014520.1, on the reverse strand, counting down.
CAGCTTGAGTCAGGGACAACCCTTGGATGGCTTGAGAATGTCTGCAGCATGTGGATGACAAGCTATGCTAGCTTTTGCAACTTGACAACTTGTGTTTTCTCATGAGTTTATGCTAAGTACATGTGAATCTTCTTGCTGAATTTTGTAGCATAACACTTCTTTTAGTCATGGCAATGTTTAAGAGCCAGCTAGAGACCACATAATTCCTTGGAAAATGACTATGCCAAAAATCCAACTTTGCACTTGTAATGGAAAATGTCTTATGGATTTCTTGAAAATCAAGGCAAACAAAGAAGAATCCCTTGGGCCAATTCTGTTTTTTAGGGCATATGTGATCATGTGATGAAGTTTTGAAGTCACTTTGAAGTCACTAGAATGCTTGATACATGAATTTGCAAGTTTTCCATTTAGTGCATAACTTGAAATTTAGTGATTTTTGCCAACTTTAACAAACCATAACTTTTGATCCAAGGTGAATTAGATCATGTTCTTGTACTTTTTGGAAAGGGAAAGATGAGATCTACAACTTTCATGACCAAAGTTTTTCCATTTGAAGCATTTTTGGATCCAAAATCATGGCTTTAAAAATGACCTAAAATGATGCATTCTTGAAAAGTCAACTATGCCCAAAAAGTCAACATTTGCAAAAACCCTAAATTCTTGATTTCTATGAACTTCAACCTTCTTCCATGATCAAATAAAGATCATATACACTCAAAATGATGAAGATCACCCATTGGTTGGGTCATTGGGGGCCTCAGATGCCCTGATTTTACACTGACTTGTCTGAAAAGTCAACCCTTGATCAGATGACTTCCCCATGGAATTTCTTCATGAAAATTGATATGCATACTCCCTATACCATATAGAGATCAATGGAAACAAGAATGACCAAAAAACTTGGGGTTATGGCCTCTGAAACCAAAACCCTAATTTTAGGTCAACTGTGCAGTTCATCCTGGCTCTGCATCCACTCAAACCCTAGTTCTTGTGATTCCTCTGCAATTTTGACTTTGAGGAGATGGAATATGATATAAGAACACACATGGACCCCTTTGAGTTGATTGGTTGCCTTTGGAATGGCTCAAGATGCTTTGGGGTTGCTCAGATCACAAACCCTAGGTGCAGATGCCTTGAAAACTATGCAGTGAATCAAAAATGAAATGTGAGATGATATGATTGTGTTTATGCATATGAGAATGATCACAAGCCATGGTGTGAATGGGTGAGGGCAAATTTGGGGTGTTTACACTTAGGTAGAAATTGCCTTGGGTAGATATTAAGTGAAGGATTAAACTGAGTGGTTAAAGTCCAGAATTAATATTACTTATATTGGATTTCCTTCCTGGCTTGGTAGCCCCCAGATGTAAGTGTGGAGATACACTGAACTGGGTTAACAATTTCCTGTGTTATTTATTTTACCTGCACTTTAAGTTTTGTTTAAGTCTTCAAGTGTTTAAACATCTCATTCGACATCACGTACCTGATCCCAGAATTTCATTTTTCAACCTCCTCTTTCTCAACCAAAAATGCTTCAAATGAAAAATTATTGGTCATGAAATTTGTAGATTGGATCATTCCCTTTTCAAAAAGTACAAGAACAAGATCTAATTCATTTTGGAACTCAAGTTATGGCTTTCCAAAGTTGGCAAATATCACATAATTTCATGTTTCATGTCAAAGAGGGATTTTTGCAAAACCTCATGCCAAGCTATTTTGTGACTTCTACACATCATAACATCATAGTGCATGACTTAAAAATCAGAATTGGCCCAAGAATCTCAAGATTTCATGACTTTCACATGAAGAAATTTCAAAAGGGCCAAAAGTTCATGAATTTGCAAAACCTCCCATAACTTTGTCACAACTTGCTGAATTGCCTCTAAGTGATTTCTATGGCTATCCTTGATCCTTGCTGCACCAGACACCCCATTGTACCATGCCTGAACCAGCCCATACCTCAAAGGACAACAAATCTTGACTTTTTGCAAAACAAGCCATACCAATCAGCATAGCCCACACCAACTCCACAAACCTATCACAGCTTGATACATGGGCAAAAGGCAACTCATTTCACACAAGAAACAAGCTTGAAACCACAACATTGCCATAGTTCACAAAAACTCCCTCTTATGCATTTTCATTCGAAACTCTCAGCACACTCAACAAAACTAAAAATTTCTTCCACCATTCATCTTCAAATCAATCATTGATCACAAACCACCCTTCACTTTGCCCTAAAAACCACCATACACCAAATACGATTTTTCCCCCTTTGAACTGAACTTCACTGAACTTCAAAAAGAGGTCATATACACTTCAGCAAAGCATCAAAGAAGCTTAAGGGAGGTTAGAGAAGGTTGTTTACATCAAGAAGAAGGCCCAGACAGCTCTATTGGCAAAGCTTCATCTCAGGTATCTCCTTGAAACATTTTTCCAGAAATCGTTTCTTTTGTTATGAGATGGTAGAGTTTGTTCTCCTGATTACAATGAGCATTTATTTTTGAAGAATGGTTGAGTATTGACTGTGTATGCATGTTCTGAAATTTTGTCCATTTTTATGTTTTTGTTCGAATCATGATTTTGGTGTAAGATAAATGAATTATGTTGCTGGATTCTTGTTCTATGGGGTTTGGGGATCATTTCTGGAGATTTGGGGGCTTTATCATGGCCTAGGGAGTGATTTGAGGATTTTCAGGGGAGAGTGTGGCCGGAGAAGATGACCGGAGGTCATTTCCGCCCACCTGAAAGTCATTAACCTAATTAATTAGGGTTAGGGCATAATTTGAATGTGGGCCGTTAGATCCTTCGTTCCCGCGTGCAGTGTGTGGATCAGATTGAATCATTAGTTTTAATTTTAGGATTAATAATTAATTAATTCAGTTTAATAAAATTTGAATGTGGGTCGTAGGATTGCGCGCCAGGTCAAACTTTTTAAACCCAGATTTCATCCTGTCCACCCATTCAGCATACTTTCCATTAAATTAATTTTTATTTCATTTTTCTTATTTTATTTTGTACGAATTTTTAAAAATAGTAAAAATAGTCAAAAAATTCTGAAATTTTTTATCAAACCTTTCATTAATTTTCAGAACCTAAAAATATTTTTATCTTTATTTTTTTGCATTAAAAAATTATTTTTAAATAATTTAAATGTTATTTTTAATTAGTTAATGAAAATTAAATAATTAAAAATACATTTAGGTATTTAAAAATCACAAAACAATTCAGAGAACATTCTTGAACATTTACAAACATTTACAAACTCACCACACAAATTTCTTTTTAGTTTTGATCACACTTTGATATTTTTCATTTGAATTAGGGTTCTTAAATTGTTCATTTTCTAACCCTAACTTCAAAAATCCATACCTTCTAAACCAAGTTGAGTTTGTGAATGATTCTTTTTGCATTGTTCTATGCATGACTTCAAGCATCTAAAAACATTTTTGTTTCATTTTTATCTTTCAGTTTTAATTTGTTTGATATTTTACATTTAGGATCACCCCTTTAAACCCTAGAAACTTAGGTAATTCATAACCCCGTCTAGGTTTAGCTTCTGACTTCCCCCTTTGGATGGTAAATTAGTATAGGTTTAGGGTTCCTTTAAGTCCATTTTTCAATTTTTTATCTTATCATTTGCTTCTGTTTTTGAGTTTTGCATCTCACATGTTCATATAACCCTAATCTTTCATCTTCATTTGCATTCATCTTGTATATGCTTGCTTCCATGAACTTGCCATGACTTGTTGTGCATTCACATGACATATAAGACATCCTAGGACACTTTAGAATCATTTTTGATCATTGCATTATCCACTTGTCATGTTATGCTTTCATTTCATTTCATGTGCATTCATGAACTTTCATGCTTCTTACATGCTTCATTTGCATCTTCATCACTTGTATGATCATTTGCATCTCTTGACATGCTTTCATATCATCTCTTAGCATCATTTGAATCATGAACATGCTATTGGTTTTGGTTTGCATCATTGCATACTTTTCATTTTCATTTCATTTCATTTCCTTTTGCTAACGTTTCAGGTGGTAAGTTACTTTGAGAAGTGAATTTGCCTTCACTTCTCACAATCTCTTCTCATCTCTCTTATACATTCTTTGCTGCATTTTATCTTTGCTTTAGAGTGAGCTTGCTCATTCATGTCCCTCCTTCACTTTCTTTCTTCAATCAACTTATCTTCTTAGGTGAAGTAAGTTGACTTGTTTCTTCTGCTTCTCCTCCTTTCACATGTTTCTTCCTTGGTGGCTCTTCTTGAAGATCTCTTGCAAGCCTCATAAACCATAGGAACACCCAAGCATGATCACAATTAGGGTTTGATTAGTCCTCCATTAGTTTTACCTTTGTGTCATCTTTTGTGTCTCTCCCCTCATCTCTTAATCAGGGACTAAACCTTTAACGTTTTAAGGCTTTGTGATTAAGGTTATGCCTGCATACTTCTATTAGGATGGAGTGTATAACTTTAATCCTAAGTGTTAAACCCTTAATGTGTTTAAATCCTTTAATCAATTCACCTAATAATCACTAAGACATTAATCTTGTAACTTGGGTCTTGCATTAGGGTTCTAATTCTTCCTTAATTGGTTAAGAAGGACTAACCCTAGTGTTAATGGACAAGTCCCCCTCAAGTTGTCTTACAAACCATAAAATTCACTTCTTAATCTTATCATTAGATAAAATCTACTCTAATAAAGGCTTTGTTTTGTCATGAGGTTAATCCCTAATCATGGATTAAGTTGAGGAGCCTTCCTCGGCTTAAATGTTCTCATCTATTATTCTTCTATTAGGATGGTGTAATGAGTCCATTAAATATTTGATTATGGCTTAAACTCATTACTTAACACTAAACAAAAACACCAAAAACATCTAAATAATTGCAAGTAGGTTAATGATCTTAATCCTACATCATGGTAATTAAGTGTGAGGTGTTTACTTCAGACTTAAGGTATTCTCATTACCCCTAATCAGAGGGAAGATGTGATGAGTTCACTAACCCTTGGTTTAGGCTTAAGCTCATTTTCTTATGAAAAACACAAAAAGCAATAAAAGATTGAAAATACAAAAAAACAAACAATAATCGTCTCCTCCGAGATTCTTTTCTCATCATCTTCACTCACAAACGAGAACTTGCTTCTTCCGTCTAATGCAAGACAGTTTGCACCTGAGCCAGACAGGTCATACACTTGAGCATAGACAAGTAAGTAGTTCACCAGTCAATTTATCTTTCAGTCTCTTTGAGTCGAACTACGGTGTTCTGACTTCCTCATTGCACGAGAGGATACGTAGGCATAACTTAACAGTTATCGAACAAAAGTCTATGTATGTTCCCCCCTCTTCCAGCTTTATTCTTTTAAGCCTCATAGTCTTGAGCACTACACTCTCTTCTTGCACTGACACTCCTTTTTTCACTTCACATTTCTTTTTGCACTGACACTTGCATTCTTTTCCAGCCTTTGCACACAAATAACACAAACACTACCCCTTTAAACACAAATCTTTCAAGCGTGGATCCCGTCGAGTACGACGGATAACTTGGGTGCTAATACCTTCCCAGGTTGTAACCAACCCCCTTTCTTAGTTTCTCTGGTTCGCAACCGTCTTATCCATCTTTTCTAGGTTTATGCAGCATTACCTTTCCTTCGGGATAAAAATGCCTATCTGGCGACTCTTTTCATCCTTCCCTTTCACCGACCGTTCGCGTCTATACCCTATCTGACCAGGTGTCATTTGGTGGGAGCGACAAGAGGTTGCCAAGGAGCCCAAATTCATCAATGGGGGGATGCTCACCCCAGATGTTGTTAACAATCTGGAAGACGAGGAGGAAAGCGACCGCAACCTGGAGAGATGGATACATCCAAGGATCCCGGGGAACCAAGTCCTTAACTGGTCTTCCCAGGAAATTATAAGGGTTACTCCAGCAGAGTAATTATTATTTCCTATCTTTTTAGCATGCATCAAGTCCTGCATCTTGCCCAAGGTGTCAGGACTCATTTTGTAATAGGGCCATATTGTAATTTTGTGCAAATGATTAATCAATGAATATCGGACATCTTTTGCAAACGAGTCTCTTTTTTTCGCTCATTGTCTTTTCATTTTTCACTTTTGTACAAAACAATAAAATGGAAATGTTTTCAAAATAAGTAACTTCATTTTCACTTTTTCTAAACAAGATTAAAACTGATTACTAAAACGAACCAATCTCAACCCTTGCAGAGATTATCCTCCAGATTGCACCGACAACAGCACTGCTATGACCTTGTATGACTTCGACAATCCAATTAATCAAGTCGATGAAGGGGTTGAAGAAGACTATGAGTTACCTGAGGAGTTAGCCAGATTGTTGAGACAAGAAGAGAAAGTGACTACTCCTCATCAGGAGGAGGTTGAAACAGTTAATCTTGGTACCGAAGAAGACTTGAAAGAGGTGAAGATCGGGGCCAGCCTGCAAGATTTAGTGAAGGAACAACTTATTGACATGCTTCGGGAGTACGTTGACGTCTTTGCTTGGTCCTATCAAGACATGCCAGGTCTGGATACTGATATTGTTATGCACAAGCTGCCTTTGAAAGAAGATTGTCCTCCAGTAAAGCAGAAGCTACACCGTAATCATCCGGATATGGCAATGAAGATTAAAGAAGAGGTACAGAAACAGTGGGACACCGTTTTCCCTGTTGTAACTAGTTATCCGCCGTGGGTCGCTAATATTGTACCAGTGCCTAAGAAGGATGGAAAAGTACGGATGTGTGTGGATTACCGGGATCTGAATAGAGCTAGCCCGAAGGATGACTTCCCATTACCTCACATTGATGTATTCGTCGACAACACAGCTCAGTTCTCGGTATTTTCCTTCATGGATGGATTTTCCGGATATAATCAGATCAGGATGTCACCCGAGGATATGGAGAAAACAACCTTCATCACACCTTGGGGCACATTTTGTTACAAGGTAATGCCTTTTGGATTGAAGAATGTCGGTGCGACCTATCAATGGGTTATGGTAACACTATTCCACGACATGATCCACAAAGAAATTGAATGCTATGTGGATGACATGATTTCCAAGTCCCTCACTGAAGAAGACCATCTGGTAAATCTGCTGAAGTTGTTCAAATGTCTGAGAAAGTACCAGTTAAAGCTAAACCCCAACAAGTGCACATTCAGGGTACGTTCCGGTAAACTGCTATGGTTCATTGTAAGTGAAAAAGGAATTGAAGTTGATCCTGACAAAGTCAAGGCCATTCAGGAAATGCCAGCACCTAGGACTGAAAAGGAAGTTCGAGGGTTCTTAGGTAGATTGAACTACATATCAAGGTTCATATCTCACCTTACAGCGACCTGTGAGGCCCTATTCAAATTGTTAAGAAAAGAACAAACGGCCAGGTGGAACGAAGATTGTCAGAAGGCTTTTGACAAATTCAAGGAGTACCTACAAGAATCTCCAATTCTCATGCCTCCAGTTGAAGGAAGACCTCTAATAATGTACCTGACAGTATTAGAAGGATCAATGGGGTGTGTGTTGGGACAGCATGACGAGTCTGGTCGAAAAGAGTATGCAATATACTACCTAAGAAAAAGTTTACCGACTGTGAACAACGTTATTCACTGCTCGAGAAAACTTGTTGTGCTTTAGCGTGGGCTGCTCGCCGACTAAGACAGTATATGTTGACTCACACTACCTTGATGATTTCAAAGATGGATCCAGTCAAGTACATATTTGAGAAGCCAGCACTTACCGGAAGGATTGCAAGATGGAAAATTATTCCGATAGAGTATGACATTCAGTACACATCTCAAAAGGCCATCAAAGGCAGTGTACTGTCTGACTATCTGGCTGAGCAACCCATTGATGATTACCAGCCAATGAGATTTGACTTCCCTGATGAAGACATCATGTTCCTAAAACCAAAAGATCATGAAGAGCCTGTTCACACTGAAGGGCCTAACCCAGAAGAAGAATGGACAATGATGTTTGACGGGGCTGTCAACATGAATGGTCGAGGAGTTGGTGCAGTGCTCATTACACCTAAAGGAGTTCATATGCCTTTCTCGGTAAAACTCACATTTGCATGCACTAACAATGAAGCTGAATAAGAAGCTTGTATCATGGGTCTTGAAGAAGCCATTGACCTCAAGATCAAGACTTTAACTGTATTCGGAGATTCAGCTTTGGTAATCAATCAGACCAACGGAAAATGGTACACTCGCCAAGAGCATCTGATTCCATACCGTGACTATACGAGGAGATTATTGACTTTCTTCACAATAGTCAAACTTGAGTACATCCCTCGAGACGAAAATCAGTTTGTAGATGCTTTGGCTACCATTTCCTCCATGATCAAGGTTCAGACTGCCAATTATGTGCCTCGGATTTCGGTATCCAGATTGGACAGACCAGCATACGTATTCTCTGTGGACGTTGCTAAAGATGACAAGCCTTGGTTCCATGACATCAAAAGCTTCTTAGAGGATCAGACATACCCACCTGGGGCATCATCCAATGATAAGAAGACATTAAGAAGGTTGGCCGGTAGTTTCTTCCTTAACGCTGATGGTTCCTTGTACAAGAGAAACTTTGACATGGTTCTTCTCAAATGTGTTGATAAGAAAGAGGCAGACATGCTGATGCACGAGGTGCATGAAGGATCTTTTGGTACCCATGCAATGGCTAAGAAATTATTAAGATCAGGTTACTACTGGATCACAATGGATGCAAACTGTTGTGCCTATGCCAGAAAGTGCCACAAATGCCAGATCTATGCAGACAAAGTGCATGTGCCTCCAAATCCTTTGAATGTGATGTCTTCACCTTGGCCCTTTGCAATGTGGGGCATTGACATGATTGGAAAGATCGAACCGACTGCTTCAAATGGCCACAGATTCATCCTGGTAGCCATTGATTACTTCACCAAATGGGTTGAAGCAGCTTCGTATGCAAACATCACCAGACAAGTGGTAGCCAGATTTCTGAAAAGAGACATCATATGTCGATATGGAGTTCCCGAGCGAATCATTACTGATAATGGTTCCAATTTGAACAAAAAAATGATGGCAGAACTGTGTCGGGACTTCAAAATTCAACATCATAACTCTTCTCCTTACAGGCCAAAGATGAATGAAGCTGTTGAGGCAGCTAACAAAAACATCAAGAAGATTGTGTAAAAGATGGTGGTTACATACAAAGACTGACACGAGATGTTACCATTTGCCTTGCATGGGTATCAAACCTCAATCAGAATGTCTACTAAGGAAACACTGTATCAGCTTATGTACGGTATGGAGGTTGTCCTACCTGTTGAAGTTGAATTACCCTCCTTACGGGTACTGATGGATGTCAAGTTGAATGATGCGGAATGGGTCCGTTCTCGGTACAATCAGCTGAATTTGATCGAAGAAAAGAGATTAGCTGCAATCTGTCATGGGCAGCTGTATCAGAAGAGAATGAAGAAATCCTTCGATCAGAAAGTCAGGCTTCGGGAATACCAAGTAGGAGATCTTGTGATGAAAAGACTTCTTCCTCCTCATACAGACCACAGGGGCAAATGGACTCCGAATTACGATGGTCCATTCATAGTAAAGAAGGTTTTCTCCGGTGGAGCGCTGATGCTCACTACTATGGATGATGAGGATTTCTTGTCCCCTGTGAATTCAGATGCAGTTAAAAAATACTTCGCATAAAATGAACCGCTGGACATAAAAACAGAATGTAAGTTCAGGCAAAAATAGGGCATCCCGGTGAGTCAAAAACAGAATAAAAGACTCGGGCAAAAATAAGGGAAAATTGAAAAAAAAAATGTGCACCCGCTGAGTTGAAAAGCCGCATTGGACAACTCAGGCAAAAATGGGTATCCTAGTGGATTGAAAACCCGAAAGGGCGATCCATGCAAAATCAGGGAATAAGCGAACAACTGCATTCTGAATTCGTCTGTATCACTTACAACATGGCCAGCTTCGAAGAGTTAAAGCATCTGTCAAAATCAACCTTCTTCAGAAAGCAAGATGAGAAGAATGTTAAGGTCATACGGGTCATAGCAAGGAAAGCTCACCAAAGCGTCGTCAACATTAGCAGCATTTTTACTTTTTCAATTTGTAACAATCTCCTCATTCTAGGGGATCTGTTTCTTTGACTGTATTTGCCAATTCAGGGCACCCAGATTAATAAAATCAGAGTTTTCAGTCACGCTTCGTCTTGTACATTTTTGTTTCGTTTGCAAAGTGTCCAATATCCATGATATAATATTTGCATAAAACAAATGAGCCGTTATTAACAAATGCTTACAGGAAATGTATTTACTCTCTGGAATATCTAACTCCTATGACGGAATCCGGTAAGGGATACCTCGGGATACTTGTGCGTCTTTCTGGTCTTAACACATTGCAGGTATTCAATACGTAGCATGGGGCATGCCAAGCATCATTTCCCCAACACATCTTCTCCAAGCAGCATCTGAAATGCTTTTTTCCCCAACAGAGTTGTCAAAGCCTCCTCATCCCCAGTCGGGATCCCCACAGAGAACTCTAGGAGGATCGTTCAGTGATCTTTCCTCTCCCAAACAGAGTGCCAGGTCTCTCAAAGACAAAAGGGGCCGTCTCCCCGCAGAGTTCCAGACTCTACCCAGAAGAGCAATACCTGAAATTCTCACACAACAAAGTGACGGAAGCTTCCTCATCCCCAACTGGGTTTTCTCCTTACCGGATAGATCCATCAGTGATCTATTTCTCCAAGCAGGGCCATATGTTTTATCATATCTACCAATGATCTCATCCCCAGCTGGGTATCCTTCCAAGCAGATCAGCCGGAGATCTTCACGGCAGCAGGATCCGGATTCCGGATCGGTTTCTTTTGCATAATCATAACATTCACATCATTTTCCCACAAAGCGTAGCATTTCGTCTAATATGGAGCATTACGGCAAAAATCAAACATTTGCATGATCTTCAGCAATATACAAAATACATCTCTTGCACATAAAAGCCAAAGCGTCCTTTTGCACCCTCAAGTACAAATACTTGTCCATAACATGTTCTTCTCGACACTCGTCCGTGTCATCTCAATCTCCCCACAGAAAGCCAAAGCGTCCCCTTTGCACTCTCCAACACAGATACATGTTCATATATACTCTTTCGACACTCGTCCGTGTCATATCATTCCCTTGCAGATAAGCCACAACACCCTCTTTGCATTCCTGCATATAGCCTCTTGGCACCCGTCCGTGTCACCACTCCCCAGCATAGTTGCCGAAACGCTTGTTATAATACACTCTTGTTGACACCCGTCCGTGTTATCTTATCCCCCACAGGTCGCCGAGACACCTTTTACACCCTCATATACCAATGTTTGTTCATAACTTATACACTTTCTCTTCTGACACTCGTCCGTGTCTTGTTCCTACCTCACAATACTTACTCATACTTATACAGATACTCGTCCGTATCTTGTATACATTTATTCCCCACAGATTCGACACTCGTCCGTGTTCTTTGTTAACCAGTTGATACTCGTCCGTATCATCATCTTTGAACATGCGTCAGCGTTTGTTTCTACTGATACTCGTCTGTATCATAGTCTTAAGGATGCTCGTCCGCATCTTTAATCTATACACAATGTCAAAACACTTATATATTTTATTTCTTAAGTGTAAGCACTCGTCCGTGTTTACCATTCCCCAGCAAAGCAACTTTTCTTCTATCCGGCATTCGTCCTATGTGTAACACGGTGGGAGAATTGACTTTCTATAAATGTTGCGGATAGCAAGAGTCGCCACCGACTTTTATTTTATCCAAAAGGAAAGGACATAAAAGAACAGAAAAGACCTATTTTTAAAAGACTTGAGTTCGGGGGTTAGGTTATATAAAGGGAAGGTGTTAGCACCCTTTATATCCATGGTTATCCATGGGCTCTTAGTTACTTAGCTCACTTTAATTGTTTTTGGAAAGTGTAGTATGTGATTAGAAATTTTCTAAGTACTTTGTAATGATCCTCGTATGGATGTATACAAAGCCTTGTTTGAAAATGTTTTGAAAATATTGTGAGGTGTGAAAAGTATTTTTGAAGAGTGAGCAAGTAACTATGAGGTACCTACCCTAGACTAAGTCATTCATGTTCTTATATGTTCTTTCAAGGGTAAGACTATCCCTATTATTAAGGAATAGGTAGTCATTACCTTGGATTTTATCAAGGGACAAATGTAGGGTCATCGTATGGTCAATGAAGGCAACATGTAGGGGTGTCTTTAGCAATTCGTAGGGACTATCATCATTTATTCGAAGGGACAAGATCATTATTCCGTAGGCAACCTCGAAGGGACTTGATCTTTTAAATTTATAGGGACTTGATGATTTTATAAGTGAAGGGACTTTGCTTAAGACACCCTTATATTCGAGGGACTTGACCATTTTATTTTAAGGCAACCAAGAGGAATACCCTAGGAAGTGCAAGTTGGCGATCAAAGATCGACTTACGTGTGTGAGTATTGTTTTCAGATATTTATCCCCATTATTAATTTTCTAAGTCCGTGGTTCATTTATTTCTTGGCACTCCCTATATTACTAACCACACAGTTAATATGAAAAATAAATGACAGAAATTAAAAGGAAGAAAATAAAATTCCTACACTATTACATGGCTTAGGGGCAGTTACATAATAATAATGGCGGAAAATAATAAAAACCAATTATTACAAAGGCGAAGCAGTTACATAATCAGGCAAATAGTGAATGAATAACATAAAAATGAGTGAATAAATTAGAGAAAAAAAATTTGCAAACTAGGTTAAGAAAACAATTAGGGTTAGGGTTTGAGAAAAATTTTAAGGTTTAAAAAAAATTTAAGGTTTAGGAAAAAATTTTAGGGTAAAAATTAGGGCGAAATCGGTTTTAAGATAAAGATTAGGGCTAAATTTTTAGGGTTTAAAGTTTATGAAAAAAAAATTAAGACTTAGGTTTAAAATTAAGGTTTAAGAAAAAAATTAAGGTTTATGAAAAAAATTAAGGTTTATAATAAAAAATATAAGTTTAAAAAAAAATTGTTTTATCTTTTAGAAATTAGTTTAAAAATAATTATAAGGAAATTCAAAGAAAATACATAATTTGATGAAAAAGGGAAAAATAAAGTTAGAGATACCCAAAATATTGGGGGTTGGTGTTGAACCCCTGACTTTGCCTTTGCCAACAAAAACCTTCAGCCACTACGCTACGCCACGTTTCTTTGCCAAAATGTTGGGAATGAGTGTTGAACCCACGTTTCTTGCCAAAATGTTGGGAATGAGTGTTGAACCCACGTTTCAGACTTTCTACCTTAGGTCTTTGTCACTAGGCCAATCAGCGCATGCCACACACCATCTTCTTCCTCCCACCTGCATATTTTTGGTACATACTATTGGAAGAATAAAAAAAAAGAAATAAACAGGATCAAATAAAATTGCTACAGATTTTAAAATAATGAAAAATAATAAAAGCGATTAAAATAAAATCTAAAAAATATTAAAACGATGCTAAAAATCTAATAAAATCAAATAAAGAACGCACAATTTTTTAAAGAATTTTTTGAGAATATGAAAATAGAAAATAAATCAAATAAAATAGATAAAAGAGGAATTTGCGATTTTGAGGGTCGAAATCTTTTTGAATTCTATTCTAAAAGAGTATTGTTCGTCGATTTTTTTCTGAACTTCTGGAAAAAAAATCGGAGTAAATCGAAACAGTAGTACTTACCTGACTTACCTGTCAGCCTGAAATTCGTATCACTACTGCAGCTTTCGAAGTATCGACGAAAACAGATTATAGCAGATTAACCAATAGTTTAGTTCTCCATGGTGCCCTATGATTCCTGCATCGAAACTTAAATCCAACTATCCAAAAACCATCTACACAATCAAACAAACATATTATGTAATCAAAATCAATTAATCATGCATAAATCATTGAAATTGAAAAAAATCAAAAGAAAAGCAAGAATATGAATTTGGTTTGTATGATTTGGCATGAATTTGATGATGAGGATGATTGGAATAGGTTCAGGAAACCTCAAGGATTCATTTGCAGCCTTTAATAAACTTGTAAAAGTGGTGGATTGTGGAAACCTAATTTTGAAATATGTGAAATTTTAAAGTACGAATATCATTCTCTTGCTCTCCATCCTTTTTTTTGTCTTGTGATGTTGTTGTGGTTATATAGTAATGTAATTAGGTTAAGAATTTGGGCCTTGGTTGGAGTTGTATGGGTTGCTTGATTGTGAAGAAAGCTATGGTCAAAAATATCAAAAAAAAAAATTAAATGATATGTTTCCAAATTGGTTGTGCACAAAATTGGAGAGTATCAAATCAACTTAAATGATGTTTAAGAGCTTCTAGAAGAAGAATCAAATCAAATATTTGTATTTTCATATTTTATTTTGATTTAAAATGAATTTTAATGAATAAAATTCAAATAAATGATAAATAAATTATAAAAATCAGAAAATACTTGAATTGGGTTGTGCTTTATGTTATCATGAAGATTGGGTTGCAAAATGATAGGCCCATTTGGAAAAAATTAGATTTAAGCCCTTATTTTCTTCATACACCCCTCAAAAATCTCCCAACTTTGACAAGGCATAAATCCCTCAAATTTAAGGATATGAAAGTGTTATTGGACTTTTTGGAAAGATTAAAGAGTCCTCTAACCAACCACTTTAGTCTCATGTCCATATCCTTTACCATTTTCAAATTATGCCCTTTGGAAGATGTTGACATTTTGTTGACTTTTGAAATGACCTATAATGTTTTAACTCATATCTTCTAAATGAAGCATTTTTAGGATTGGCTTGTGAGACACAAAGTTGTAGAGAATTCAATTTCCTTCAAAATGAGCTTTGGATGGGAAATTTTTGATGAAGCATGTGAAAGTTATGACTGGTCAAAGTTCAGTTGACTTTTCCTGTGAAAACCCTGATTTAGAAACTCCTGATTCTTGAGGATCTGAAATCTCCTTGATGAATCATGATCAACCATTGATCAAATGATGAATTTTACTTCATAAAATTGATGTTGGCAAAAAATCATGAAGTTTGACTTTGGTTTGACCACAGTTGACCTCAGTTTGACTTTTTAACCACTTTGACTGATTTTTGCATATTTGATCATCTGACTGAGCAAACCTTTTGGGAAAGCCTTGTAACTTGACATAGGGATTATTGAAGACATGTAGGATTTTATAAAGCTCACTTAAGGCCTTGAAATTCCATTTAGCCTGATGAAATCCAAAACCCTAGTTTAGGGTGCATTGCTTAGGAGGATGCTTTGTCTGAGGGAATTGTCCAAGCTTTCTGACTAATTGTGAACCTTGTGAACCTCTTGGGATACTGTCGCTCCCAAAGATTTGCATCCCGGTACAAGCGCGAACGGTCGGCGAAAGAGGACATGAAGATGAACTGAAATGAGTCGCCAGTTAGGCATTTTTATCCTGAAGGAAAGGTAATGCTGCATAAACCTAGAAAGAGATGGATAAGACGGTTGCGAACCAGAGAAACTGAGAAAGGGGGTTGGTTACAACCTGAGAAGGCATTAGCACCCAGATTGTTCGTCGTACTCGACGGGATCCACGCTTGAAAATTTATGCTTAAAGGGGTAGTGTCAGTGCTATTTTGTGTGCAAGAAGCTGGAAAAGGATACAAGTGTCAGTGTAAAAGAAATGTGAAGTGAATTGCTCAGGTAATGAGGCTTAAAGAATAATGCTGGAAGAGGGGGAATATACAGATAATTTTGTTCGATAACAATTAAGTCATGGTCTCATGGATCTCCCTATCCATTTCTATGTATTTGTACGTAGCCAACTGGCTAACAAAAATATCCTCCTCCCCACAGATGGTGATGATTTGGCCCTCCTACTCAAATTTTAACTTCTGGTGAAGGGTAGACGTAACAGCGCCGGCGGCGTGGATCCAGGGTCTACCCAACAGACAGCTATAGGTCGGCTGTATGTCCATCACAAAGAAGGTAGTTTTAAAGGTCTGCGGGCCAATCAACACAGGCAAATCGATCTCTCCAAGCATCGATCTTTTAGAGCCATCAAATGCTCTCACTACCAAATTACTCGGACGCAATGCCAAGCCATCATACTCCAACTTCACCAAGGCTTTCTTTGGGAGGACATTGAGTGAAGACCCAGTGTCCACCAGTACGTGAGAAAGAACAACACCCTTGCATTCCAAGGTGATGTGCAAAGCCTTGTTATGGTTGCGCCCCTCCGTTTTTAAATCAACATTTGTAAAGCCCAGTCCATGACTGGTGTTGACATTTGCAACCACAGTTTCTAACTGATTAACAGTGATCTCTTCCGGCACATTTGCAACCATATGCTTCGTAACACATTAACAGTGATAATATGGAGATTTTGGAGGGTGTTTGGTGAAGCTGGTCCACCACCTTGTAATCACTCCTTTTTATGATTCTCATGAACTCGTCTACATCTTGTTCAAAAGATGTCTTCTGAGTTTCTTGGGTAGTTGGATCTTCGGATACCACATTCTTTCCTTTTGCCTTAGCAGCAGCTTCTGCTTCAGCATTAGGTCTTTGTGTTTGTGAGGCAAAAAGGCGTCCGCTTCTGGTGAAGCCTCCGCCTCCCCCAACATTGTCAATTTGTGGTGAAGAGGTTGATGAATCCAGAGTGATTTTATCCCCATTGCAGTAGAGATCAGAGTCGTAGTGCCAAGGTACGACATTACTGCTTTCATAAGGAACAGGTCCAGGCACTGTAATGGTAACTGGACTGATTTCTGCAGAGGAAGGTACTGTAATGGTGTGAGGATCATAGTAAATCATGACTGGAGATCTGGCAGGAGGTGTTGTAGCTTGTTGTTGGAAATTGTTCTTGTTTTAAACATTTGCTGGGTCATAGTAAATTGTGACTGTTGAGACGTCTTCATTAATGTTTGTTGGCGTTGTAGAAGATTCCGTTGTTAAAAGGGGTGCTGATGTTGTAGAAGAAAAAGTTGTTGAACTCAGATCTGTTGAAATAATGGATGGAAGAACTTCTGGAGTTGTTGAAGAATCAGTAGGAATGATAGTTGCTGCGGTTGTAGGAGAAACTGTTGAAGGAAGAATTGTTGGTGTTGTAGGAGGATCCATTGTTATTGAAACAAGAGGAGTTGTTGAATTAATTTGTAAGATTCCATCTTTGATGAGGCCATATATGCCAAACCTTAGCTTCTCACAACCATTACTAGTTGTCTTGCACAATTCACAGCAGGCCCCACAGCCTGGGAACACTTGGCATCTTAAAAGTTGAATTTTGACTTCAGCCAGTGGTGTTTGAATCTGTGCAACATTATCAATTAGTGTAGATGGTTGGTCCCCTTCAATGGCATTAATCCTGGGCCCACCATGATTAGGCATAGGATTTATGTTAACGTCCGGAGGAGGTGCGAAATTGAGAGCTTTGGAATCGACCAAATCCTGAACCTTCATCTGTAAGGCTCTGCATTTCTCAGTATTGTGACTAGGTGCGTCGGAGTGAAAGGCACACCTGGCATTAAAATCATAATTCTTCGGGAGATTAAGAGGATCCGGTGGTGCCAATGTCCTTAACTCAACCAGGTTAAGATTCAGGAGTTGTGGCAATAAAGCAGCATAAGGCATAGGGATAGGGTCAATCACCATGTTCGCTTGAGATGGCCTCTGTTGAAAAGGGCGTTGTTGTTGGTTGCTATTGTTGTTGTTGTACGTTCTTTGTTGCGGAAAATGAGATGGTTGCTTGTCGCTCCCCGGATTTCCATCCTGGTACAAATGCGAAAGTGGCACGGAAAAAGAATAGAGTCGCCAACCATGCATTTTTTATCCCGTAGAAAGGGAATGGTAATGCTGCACAAACCAGAAGAAAGAAGAAGAAGGACACAGGTCCTACGAACCAAAGAGACTGAGTTCGGGAGTCGGTTACGACCTGGGAAGGCATTAGCACCCAGATCGTCCGCCGTACCCGACGGGATCCACGCTTGCAAAAGAAAACTGTTTCAAAGGGTGAGGGTATGAAAACTGCAGCAAAAGAAATGAAAATGAAAAGAGAACTGGAACTAAACTGAAAAAAAGGAACTGGATAAGAAAACAAGAGAAAAATGTAGGGAAAATAAAGATTGTGCTCGAACGGGCCCTACCCCGCTGCCTACGTACCTCATCAGGATAATGAGGATCAGAGACGCCGTAGTTCCCCTAATAACTAGGGGTACTAAAAGGAAATTGCTTGTGAATTAAGGCTTGAACTGCCTATGCCATTGCTCAGGTGACAAGTAGGAGCAAGTTCGCGTACGGAGCGAATGAGGTGAGAAAAGAATTCCCGAAGGAAAGACGCTTATTGTTTGTTTGGTGTTTTTTAGAAGCTTTTATGAGTGGAAGTTTGTATAGGTAAGTGTACCTAAGTCTTACTGAATGGGATGTGTACATCTCACATCATCCCGAAATGGAATGCGCAAGAGGCACACCTATCTATGGAGGAAATCCCCAAAGCTAGTCCCACAAGTGAAGGCTTAAGCACACTGGCCTATTACCATTATTAAGTGTTTTTGTGGTTTTTTGGTTAAGAAGTGTTTTTTAGCTTTTTCTTTGTGAGGTACTCATGCTAAGACCTATCCACCATGGGTGATGACTCACACCTCGCCCCGAAACGGAACGCGTGCAAGCATCTCATAGCAAAGTCTCATGTCACATGAAAGTATTCAACCTTTATTGAGTGAATTAGAATTAAGTTTGAAGATGAGAAGAGAGAGCACCAAAGGATCTCAAAGGAAAAATTCTAAAGGGGGACTAAAATAATCCTAAGTGTTAACATGCATGGTTGTCCTAAGGGTTAGTGAAGTTTTTATCCTAATGAAGAAGGAAGAAGGGAAGAAGATAGAAGAAGGGATGAGAAAGGCCTAAGCCCAACAACAAAGGGTTAGCTCAATGAAGAAATAAGAAGAGAAAGATAAGGTTTGGAGATGTGGAACTCAACTTCCACACCTCACACTTACCATAGCCCCTGCAAGGTTAGTAATAAGCAAACAAGTGAAATGAAAATATTTACGCAAACCAAAAGATGATAATTACAAGCCAAACCAAACAAAAATTCAGTACCTAACCCTATAGGTGACCTAAAATAAAGACCCACAAATCCTAATAGGATGGCATAAATGCCTTCCTCAAACTATGTCAGCAAGAAGGAATAAGGAGGCACGAAACACTACCTAAGAGACGAGACTCCAAACAAATATCAAATGACATGAGAAAATTATGAAATTAAAATTCTAAAGTCAACAACCAGCAACTAACAATGCATCAAAATATCTCACAAAAATTCACAAAGAAACTCCACTAAATAATCGCACGAAATCGCTTAAGAACAAGTAACGGAACCGCACAAATACGACTCACAAAACTATGAATAAAATGGAATAAAAAATATAAGAAAAATGCTTTTAGGTACTTTTATGAGTCTATGAAATAATGCAAAAAGAACGGAGTGAAGAAGTTAAACGAGGTGAAAGAAATAAATTTTACAAGATGAAGCACTAATTATGGAAACTAAATGAAAAAGAAATTAAAAGAAATTCGAAATAAAAATGAAAATTAATAAAATCAGGAAATGAAAAATATGACAAAATTCTAAAATGGATTATGAGATTAAATATATTTTTTGTGAATTTTCTAAGTGGATTTACTATTTTAAAAGAAATAAAATTGAACCAATATAAAAAAGAAAATAAAAAAACAAGAAATAAGGAAGGGGGTGTAACTAAAAAAAAAAAGAAGTTAAAAAGAACAAATGGGCCGCGCAGGGGGGTGCTGGGAGTAATCTGGAAGAAGGCCCAACGCAGCAAAGAGGGAAGTGCATACTGTGGTCATACGGTGGTCAACTGGTCAACGATTGACCCAACCAGGCGCGTCCGATTGGAAGACTGGCAATAGTAATCGCATCATTCGGTCCAGAGCAAGCAGGTGCATGGTTATTGGTATGCAAATACGCATGGGAGTGAAAGTGGAAGGTCCTACCGGACGGTGACACGTGTCACCGCCGGTATGGACAGAAGAACAAAAAAATCTGCCATGGCCTATCTCCTTATCCCTTTGGAATCCAAATCAACCATAAAATCCCCTAACAAACCCTTTAATATTAAATCAAAACCAAAAAAACTCCTCATAAATCTCTATGAACAAAACTCAGAACAATGAAACCTAAATAATACAACACACAGCTTCTCTCCCAGCATCACCTTCGCCTCTCTCCTGCTTGATCTACCGTCGCTGCCCAAACCTTGCCGGAAACCTCCCCTACTCAACGAAACCTCATCACAAAATCCACTCCAAACTCCACTCTAAATCCGAATCGACAAACAAAATCCTCAAAAACCAAACTCCACCACATGGATCAACACAATCCGAGAGCAATGAAATAAAACCACGAATTACGGCGCAAACAAATCACACAAAAACCTCTGAGAAAACCGAACCATAGCTAACAGGAGAATGGCGTACCTTTAGCGACGAAGCTACGTCGCGGTTGTTGTTATTTGTTCGCGAGCCATCGATCGTCGTTGCTCGCAGCTACCGACTTGCTCTCATAACCTTGCTAACAACCGATGCGACGATCTGCTAACAGATACCCGTCGATGAAGTTGACGCATGCACAATGAGGATGACGCTGTGAAGAATGTTGGACGGTGAGGAAGAGAATTGACGAAGCTAAATCCGCGATGATGCGTGGTTGATGAAGCTGATGAAGGATCTGGAATTCGGTTATTGCGGCTGTTGATGGAGATGTGAGAGCCGAGGGTTTGAAGGATTATGGCGAAGATGGTGAAGGTCAGTGGTGATGCTAATCAACTGAAGCGTGAGATTGAGAGGTTGAGGAACTCTCGGATTATTGAAGACGACGAGCGACGAGCTTTTGCTGATTGTTCATGGTAATGGTGAAGAGAAGTGAAATCGATTGTGTAGCCATGCTTGATGAAGAGTTCTGGCTTTTTATGTATTATTGGTGAATTCGGTTTTTGTTGAAGAAGACCAATGGAATTAGTTATGGTGAAGAACATGAAGAAGAGTACTCAAACTCAATTTTTGCTTCACTTTGCAGAAGAGAAATTTATTATGGTGATGAAGGAGAGGTGAGATGGTTGTGTTTTTGTTTTTGTTAAAGAAATGGTGAATTTCATGTAATGGAGAGAAGAGTGAGTTGGAATTTTGTGTTGGTCATGAAGAAAGGTCCCCAAAGATTTTTTTTATTTTTCCCTTTTTTTGTGATGGAATTCTGTTATTTCTTCTCCTCTCATGAACCTTGCGTGATCCCTTTTCTCTTTTCTTTTTTTTTTATTATGAAGGGTGTCCGGAATCTTCTTGAGGCGAGGGATAAAAAGTTTGTTATGCAACCCCAAAACGCAGAGCTTCTGTGCCCCTTCCTTCAAACTCTTCACTTTGCTTCTTTTTTTTCGTTAAAAAACATCTTGTGTAGACGGTGTACCCCTATTGCGATGTACCTTTTCATACCGTTGGCTTG
This sequence comes from Lathyrus aphaca, assembly GCA_963966055.1. Lineage (NCBI taxonomy): Eukaryota > Viridiplantae > Streptophyta > Magnoliopsida > Fabales > Fabaceae > Lathyrus > Lathyrus aphaca. The sequence continues at coordinate 249,900,377 of OZ014520.1, read as the reverse complement.
ATGGATGATGATGTGAAGCCAATGCAAATCAAGGGTGGAGATTAGTAGCCACATGATGGTGCATGGCAATAGAAACTCACGTGATTCTCTTGCTTCCACTTCATGTGCACTGTGAGTGGGGAAAGAGTGACACCAAGAGAAGCCCATTGGCGTGTGTCATGTGTGTGCTGATAATTCCTTCAGCCAATCACACATGCCTTCACTTGTCATATTTTCTTTTCCACTAAAATAGTAAATAATAAAGAGAAAGTGTTGTCATATGCTGATGGTGGGTCACGTGAGAATAAGGTGGACATAATAAATGTGTAGAAAAATATGACTTAATAAAAAGAAAAGGATTTAGCTTGGAGGAAAATAAAATAAAAATAAAAATGTTTGAAATGGTTTAGGAGAATGAATAATGTGGTATATGGACAAACAAATTAGAAATAAAAATGATTGAATTCTAAAATGGATGGAAAAAGGAGTTAGAAATAAAATGGGAGAAAAAAGAATTAGACGAAAAACCAACATGAGCACCACCATAAAATCCTAATTTTCAACTCGAGACCGAACTTGCACCGTCTACATAAAAAATCACTGCTTAAGCATAACACAGTGATCATTGAACAATTTGCCATTAAAACAGAATATTTGAATCAATCATCTTCTGAATATCTGATTTTCTGAACCAAACTTCTCACGAACCACTTTCTGATAAACTGATGACGTTTGCACAACACAACTTAACTTGACTTGGGACGCAAACTGACTGAGAAATAGTCCTGAGAAAGATAACTTGCACTGAAGGAAATATCATGATAGTTTGACCAAAATTAGGTCAAACACCCATCAGAATTGAATTGCGAACTGAACAACCGCACTTGAAGCGAAATCACTGCCAGCTCCATGCTATGATATGGATGTTATGCTTCAACAATGAATGTTATGCGTCATCTTTCTATGCTAATGACACAGTGCGAAATATGAAAATGATATGCTACATGTCATGAAAAAGAGAGGGAAAATTTGGGGTGTTACATTGCTGATAGTGATGTTGTTGTTGTTGTTGAGGATATAATGGTTGTTGTGGAACTAGAGCCGGGATGGTAACAGCTGCTACTGACCTGTGAGAATATTGGGGTCTGCCCATGCTTGTATGAATAGCATTTGTTTCACCCGCCCTTCGGGGTCTTGCAAAAGGTTTTCTGGGGTTGCTGGAGGAACTTGCACCATTGTCGGAGATTTTTCCCATCTTCAAGAGACTCTCAATTCTCTCACCAGCTATAACTACATCAGCAAAACTAGTAGAGGAGAAAGCAGTAAGTTTATCAATATAAGTCCCTTGCAAGGTGTTCATAAACATGTCAGCCATTTCTCTTTCTGACATGGGTGGCTGGACAGCAGCAGCAAGCTGTCTCCACCTCTGAGCATAATCCCGGAAGCTCTCCCTTGAAGACTGAGACATGCCCATTAGAAGAGTTCTATTGGGGGCCATGTATAAGTTGTACTGGTATTGCCGGATGAAAGCCTCGGCCAAGTCCTTCCAACATCTTATGGTGGCCCTTGTCAAATGCGAATACCATTCTCTTGAAGCTCCAGTCAGACTGTCCTCAAAGTAGAACATCCATAACTTCTCATCCATGGTATAAGCCTTGAGTCTTCCTAGGAAAGATTGCATATGGGTACGCGGGCATGAGGTACCATTATACTTCTCAAAGCATGGGGGTTTGAATTTGTGGGGAATCCTCACCCCATCTACCAGTCTCATATCCATCACGTCGAAGCCCAAAGAATTCTGAGATTCCAAAGATCTTAACTTTTCAGCAATCTCATCCAATCTTCTATCATATACCTCATCTCTAGCCCCAATAATAGTAAATTGTTCTTCTTGGGGATCCTCTTGCAGGATTCTCCCCCCAACAGTATTACCTTGAACATTCCTCGGGATGTTAACATCTGGATTCAGATGGGGTCCATATTCTGGTGGGTCAATACGAGGCTTCCCCCGTTCATTATTACTGGTTCCTCCTGTTCCAAGATGGGGCTCCTCGGGCGTCTGTCTTTCTACCAGATCTCTCAGTCTTTCTTGGCTCTGGGCTAAGCCAGTCATGACAGCCATAAACTGAGACATCTAGTTTCTCATCTCTACTCTCTCGTTTGCCATCTGATTTCTGACCTCATTCAGGTCCTGTTGTACCTGCTCCATTTGAATGCCTGGAAGGTTGTTATGTGTAAGGTACCGGTGTGTGCGGTTGACAGGGAACACTCGGCGACGAGCAATGTTTCCTGAGATCACAACAAAGTTAGACATAATAAAAAACCAAAACCTACAAAACAAAGAAAGAGTTAGTATGCAATGCAATATGCTTATTTATTTTCCAAGGTATCCGGTTTGGTTCTTGGTTTTGACCTTTCCAGACCTCGAGGAGATACTTGATGTTGTTGAGAAAAGAAGCCCAATGAAAACAAACTAAATATATTACAAATGATAAAAAATAGATAGTCTGTTTTACAATACATGCCCATGGAGGGTCAAAAAGTACAACAAAAGGAAAAGTACATCAAAAGGAAAGAACACCAATCAAAGAGGAATCAAACATCCAATCCATAATCATCTTCCCTGACCTCCTTCAGAGTGCCTCAGTCACCGGACCAGTTGGGTGTTCTGTAATGGTCCTAATGAGGAGGTTCCTAGTAGCAATGGCAGCAGTCAGCTTCTTATGCCTGTCCTGGTCTTTTGATCTCTTTAACCCTGCTCGAAGCTTCAATTATGAAATCTCCTTCTGAGCTGCTAATAAAGCTTCCTGCTGCTTCTTCTCATTAGTCTCCAACTGATCAATCTTAGCCTGAGTCCTCTGGTCTTCTTGTGCACGGGCTTCGGTGATCCTGACCCACCTAGCCTGGCTCTCTTGTAGATAGTGCTCAGCCCTAGCTTTCTGAATCTTGGCCTCCTTGCAGGAATTCTTCAATATTTGTTCCCCAGCTCTTGCTTTCCTTATGTAGTCCTCTGTCTTTTCAATCTTAGCCAGATGCTCAATTCTGAGCTTTTCCAATCTCTCAATGTCCAGGCGACCATCATTTCTTTCCCAAAGAGTCTTCTTCAAGGCCTGCGATAGCTGCTCATTCCTTTCCTTCAACTTTTCAAATTCCTCCAGGCTAACAGTTGCTGCAGGCTGTACTATAGATGGTCAAGGTATGTCTTCCAAGGTGAAAGGCATTATGGTAATCTGAGCTCTAGTACGGGACCAGTCATAGTACTGAGCTGAAGCAACATTGTTACATCTTCCAAGGATGGCTATTCCTTTGGTCTGGATGTTGTCCCAAGCCCAAGTTGCTTGCCTGACAACAACTGAATTAGGTTGCACTTCACAGTATATGGTCTCAGCTAAATCTTGTCCTCTGGGAGGGTGAACTAAGGCATATCCCAATTGTCTCTTAAACAGCAAAGGATTGTAATTGATGCAACCTTTTACTCCTATTAGAGGCACATTAGGGTACTGCCCACAGCTAGTGATAATGTCCTTGCCTTTGGTGCTCTGGGTGCACCATCTGATATCATCTGATGTTAAGGCAATGAACCTTTTGGCCCAATTCTTCTGCTGATGTGGGTTCAAGAAGGCATCTGACTTAGGCAGGTGTCTGAGTAGCCAAGAGTGGAACAAGGGAGCACATCATCTGACTAACTTCCCCCTTTGCTTTTCATTCCTCTGATGGATGGAATAGTAAAAATCCCCTAGCAATGTAGGCACTGGGTTCTTCAGAAGAAAAAAATGGATGGCATTCTTACTGACAAATTTAGGCTCATCTGCAAACAGTATAGCCCCATATATGTTGAGGGCCAAGAGTGCACAGACTGCCCTCCACTCTCCCAATGAAGCCTTCAGGATGGCCTGAGAAATCAAGAAGTCCAAATGTAGACCAGGAATCCCAGCTTTTGTTGTCATGCTTTGCTCAATAAGGGCAGGCTCCAAGTACAATACCCTTGTTATCTCTTCACTTTTGGGAGCAGTCATCTCTGGGTTGAAGGGGATCCCTCCTCTGATAGGTACTCCAATCAATGAATAAAACTCTTCCAATAGAGGCCCCATCTGAAAGTCAGAAAAGGTGAAACATCTCAGTGGAGGGTCATAGAACTGCAAGCATGTGTGGATCATGCTTCTCTGAGAATGATCAAGATCCATAACCATATCCAAGATACCCCCATAGTGTTCCCTGAACAGTGGGATGTGGTCAAGTGTGATGAGTGACTGGACCTACCTGATACCAATCAATACAGGCTCAAAAAAGTGATAAGATATGTTGCTCTTCCTGGGAGTAGCCATGAGTGCTGCTGAAGAAGCTGAAGACAAATGCTGATGAAGATCACAAACTGAGGAGCTGGAAGTAAGTCTCTGACAGACTGATACAGGTGGGGATGGAGATAACTGAAGCAGATAACTGAAGAAGACAGTTGAGGCAGAGGTCTAAACTGAAGAAGGGGTCAAAACCAAAACCAAGATATAATGAGGTGGATACCCTGAAAAACAAATAAACAAATGTTAAATGATGCAATGATGATATATGCAAACGATATGCAAGGGTTTGTGATCAAGAGCTGGATCTGATTATCTGTCTTGATACAAGGTCCATGTATGTTCAAAGGTTCAGATGGAGGCCCAGAAATCCAGTAACCAGGGTGGGGGACTCAAGTAAAGAGTCACATATCCAGGGTTAATCACAAGAACTTTCCAAAGTGGAGTATTCTTAAACAAAACAGTAACAGGGTATGATGTGGCCAAGGGTTCCTGCAAACCTGTAAACAACCCAACCCCCTCATAGGTAATGTTCTAGAACAAGGATCCTCAGACTTGGATCAGTTATGAGAAGTGTAAACACTTCTAACCCGGAGGTACAGTGTTTACAATAACCATAAAGGATCCTCCTCTAATTCACCCCAGATTCTGAAGGTCATAATAAAGGTCATCCAGACTTAGCAGGCTTCCCAGATAGCCCTAGCACTACAGGAAATCTGTAGCACAGAGTTCTCAAGAAGAAACCCACATCTGAACCGTGTTTCATATTCCCGCACCAGACCGAAATGGAATGGGAAAGAACATGAACCACTCTAGCCTAGGTGTCACTCAGGTCCCAGGTATAGGACCTTAATCTCTCAATGGAACCCCACCCACCAAAACAGCAAACTAGATCCAGCAATGACAGTATGAAATATGCATAAGACTGTAAAGAAAGCAAAAAATAAAGCTGTACATAAAGTAGTAAATAAAGGAAATAAATAAACACACATAGCACATAACACCCCAGTAAACACAAATCAAACAAGCGCTAGGAGGAACCCACGAAAAGAACCAGAAGCCCTGGTTGCAGTATAAGGGTCCCCAGCAGAGTCGACAAGTTGTCGCTCCTAAAGATTTGCATCCCGGTACAAGCGCGAACGGTCGGCGAAAGAGGACATGAACATGAACTGAAAAGAGTCGCCAGCTAGGCATTTTTATCCCGAAGGAAAGGTAATGCTGCATAAACCTAGAAAGAGATGGATAAGACGGTTGCGAACCAGAGAAACTGAGAAAGGGGGTTGGTTACAACCTGGGAAGGTATTAGCACCCAGATTGTCCGTCGTACTCGACGGGATCCATGCTTGAAAGTTTATGCTTAAAGGGGTAGTATCAGTGCTATTTTGTGTGCAAGAAGCTGGAAAAGGATACAAGTGTCAGTGTAAAAGAAATGTGAAGTGAATTGCTCAGGTAATGAGGCTTAAAGAATAATGCTGGAAGAGGGGGAATATACAGAGACTTTTGTTCGATAATAGTTAAGTTATGCCTACGTATCCTCTCGTGCAATGAGGAAGTCAGAACACCGTAGTTCGACTCAAAGAGACTGAAAGATGAATTGACTGTGAACTGCTTGCTTGTCTATGCTCAAGTGTATGACCTGTCTGGCTCAGGTGCAAACTGTCTTGCATTAGACAGAAGAAGCAAGTTCTCGTTTGTGAGTGAATGAGGTGAGAAAAGAATCCCGAAGGAGACGATTATTGTTTTTTTTGGTATTTTAGTCTTTTATTGCTTTTGGAGTTTGTCATAAGAGAATGAGCTTAAGCCTAAACCAAGGGTTAGTAAACTCATCACATCCTCCCTCTGATTAGGGGTAATGAGAATAATTTAAGTATGAAGTAAACACCTCACACTTCATCACCATGATGTAGGATTAAGATCATTAACCTACTTGCATTTATTTAGATGTTTTTTTGGAGTTTTTGTTTAGTGTTAAGTAATGAGTTTAAGCCATAATCAGGGATTTAATGGACCCATTACACCATCCTAATAGAAGGATAATAGATGAGAACATTTAAGCTGAGGAAGGCTCCTCAACTTAATCCATGATTAGGGATTAACCTCATGACAAAACAAGCCTTTATGAGAGTGGATTTTAGTTAATGGAAAGATTAAGAAATGGATTTTATGGTTTGTAAGACAACTTGAGGGGGACTTGTCCATTAACACTAGGGTTAGTCCTTCTTAGCCAATTAAGGAAGAATTAGAACCCTAATGCAAGGCCCAAGTTACAAGCTTGATGTCTTAGTGATTATTAATATGGATTGATTAAGAGGTTTAAACACATTAATGGTTTAACACTTAGGATTAAAGTTATACACTCCATCCTAATAGAAGGATGCATGCACAAGCTTAATCACAAAGCCTTAAAACCTTTAGGGTTTAGTCCTTGATTAAGAGATGAGAAGAGAAGACACAAAAGATGACACAGAGGTAAAACTAATGGGGGACTAATCAAACCCTAATTGTTATCATGCTTGGGTATTCCTAGGGTTTATGAGGCTTACAAGAGATCTTCAAGGAAAAGCCACCATGGAAGAAGCAAGATGGAAGGAGGAGAAGCAGAAAGAAGCAAGACAACTTACTTCACTTAAGAAGACAAGTTGCTTGAAGAAAGAAAGTGAGGAGAGAACATGAATGAGAAAGCTCACTCTAATACAAAAGTAAAATGCAGCAATGAATGCATAAGAGAGATGAGAAGAGATTGTGAGAAGTGAAGGTAAATTCACTTCTCAAACACTTACCACCTGAAAAGTTAGCAAAAAGAAGTGAAATGAAATGAAAATGGGATGAAATGCCAAGATGAAAACCAAAACCAGAAGTATGTTCATGATGCTAATGATGCAAAGAGATGATATAAATGTATGTCATGAGATGAAAATGATCATACAAAGGATGGGAATGCAAATGAAGCATATAAGAGGCATGAAAGTTTATGAATGCACATGAAATGAAATGAAAGCAAAACATGGAAAATGGATGATGCAATGATCAAACATGAATTCAATGTGTCCTAGGATGTCTTATATGTCAAGTGGATGCACAAAATGTCATGGCAAGTTCATGTATGCAAGTTTATACAAGATGGATGCAAATGAAGATGCAAATTAGGGTTATATGAACATGTGAGATGCACAATTCAAAAACAGAAGCAAAACATGAGATAAAAAAATGAAAATGGACTCAAAGGAAACCTAAACCTATACTAGTTCACCATCCAAAGGGGGAGGTCAGAAGCTTAACCTAGAAGGACTTATGATTTTTCTAAGTTTCTAGGATTTTAAGGGTGATCCTATAGGTAAAATGCCAAACAAATTGAAAATTCATTATAAAAATGAAACAAAAATGTTTTTAGGAACTTGAAGTCGTGCACAACACAATGAAAAAAGAACCATTCACAAACTCACTTTGGTTCAAAAGTTATGAATTTTTGAAGTTGGGGTTAAAAATATTCAAATTTAAGAACCCTAATTCAATTGAAAAATATCAAAGTATGATCAAAACCAAAAAGAAATGTGTGTGGTGAGTTTGTAAATGTTTCTAAATGTTTGAAAATGTTCTCTGAATTTTTTTGTGATTTTTAAATACTTAAATGTATTTTTAATTAATTAATTCTCATTAACTAATTAAAAATAATCATTTAAATGATTTAAAAATATTTTTTAATGCAAAAAATAAAAATAAAAATATTTTTGGGTTCTGAAAATTAATAAAATATTTGATAAAAATTTTCATAATTTTTTGATATTTTTTCCTATTTTTAATAAAATGTACAAATTAAATAGAAACAAAATGAAATAAAACAAATTAAATAAAAAAGTAATCTGATCCAAAGATCCAGATTCAAAGTTGGGGGTTTGTGGTTGACTGCGCGCGCAATCCTAAGGCTGTGGTTCAATCTGGCATTTTTTTAAATTAAACCTAATTAATTAATATTAATTATAAGATTAGGGTTTTAACACTGAATCCTGACCATTCACATGCGCGGGTAAGCTGGATCCTACGGATCACGTTTAAACTCACATCTAAACCCTAATTAAACATTAATGATTTTCAGGTGGCCGGAAATGACCTCCGATCATCTTCTCCAGCCACACCCTTCCCTGAGAATTTCAATCTCACTCCCCAGGCCATTTCTGGAGCTCTAAAGCTCCAGATTCGTTCCTTTCACTCCCCTAAACCTAAATCCAACCTCAAACATGATTTATTTTCAGCCATTAACAAGATTCGAACCAAAGAACAAAAATTGCAAAACTTTCAGACAAACCATACATCCTCATTTCTTCACCATTTTCAATAATTTAAAGTTCATTACACTCAGGGGATCAAACTCAACCAATTAAGAACTTAAAACAAAGGTTCTGGAAAAATGTTTTCACATAGCTACCTGAGATGAAGCTTTCAACCCTAGAGCTTGCAGACTGCTTCTTTGCTTCAAAATGCCTCCAATGACCTCCCTGAAGAAGCTTTGATGCTTGGTTGGAGTTTTTTGTGGCTGGTTTGTGAGTTTGATGAAGTTCAGTTCAAAGGGAGAAGGAAATCGTGTTTTGGTATATGGTGGCTTTTAGGGCAAAGTAAAGGGTGGTTTATGATCAGTGATGGATTTGAAGATGAATGGTGGAAGAATTTTTAAGCTTTGATGTTTGTGTTGAGAGTCTCGAATGAAAATGCAAAGAGGGAGGTTTTTGTGTATGTTGAGTTATAGGAGAGTTCAGGCTTGGTTCTTGTTATGTTTGGCTTGCATTTGATTAGTATAAACAAATGTGATTGGTCAGAAAGTTGGTAATGGCATAGTGTGATTGGTATGGCTTGTTTTGCAAAAAGTCAAGGTTATGTGTGCTTTGAGGTATGGGTTGTTTCAGGCCAAGGACAAGGGCATGTCTGGTGCAGCTGGATTCAAGGAGGGCCATGGAAATCAGTTTGAGGCAATTTGGCAAGTTTGTGGGAAGTTGTGGGGTTTTTGCAATTTTGGCAAAGTTTGGCCCTTTCTTGATTCCTTCATGTACAAGTCATGGAATGGAATGATTCAAAGCACAAATCTGATCCTTAGAGGTCACATGAGCATGTTGTGAAGTATTTGTGCATATTTGAAGCCTTTAGAATGCCTTAACATGCCATTTTGCAAAATGCCTCTTTGGTGCAAAAGTGATTTTTATGTGATTTTTCCCAACTTTGGAAAGCCATAACTTGAGTTCCAAAATGAATTAGATCTTGTTCTTGTACTTTTTGGAAAGGGAATGATCCAATCTACAACTTTCATGACCAAGAATTTTTCATTTGAAGCATTTTTGGTTGAGAAAGAGGAAGTTGAAAAACTTTCCCAAAATGGAAAGTTTACATTACAAGTCATTTCCATTTTTGTCAACTTTTGGTTTTGCTCACTTTTCTTCAAATTTGTGAACTTCTAAGCACTTCAATGATCAAATAAAGACCATATAACTTCAATTTGATGAAAAATCCACTTTGGTTCCATGTTGGGGGGCCTCAGATGCCCTGATTTGGCTCTGACTTGCTCAGGAAGTTACCCATTGATCAGATGACTTCCTCAATGAATGTCTTCATCAAACTTGGTATGCATGATCCTTATATCATATTGATACCAATAGAAACAAGAATGACCAAAAAATTTGGAGTTATGGCCTCTGAAACCAAAACCCTAATTTTAGGTCACCTGTAGTTAAACCCTGGCTCTGCTTCCATGCCTTGCCAGTTCTTGTGATTTTCTGACTTTCTTGATCTTGGGAAGATAAAATATGATGTTTGAACACACATAGACCCTCTTGAGATGATTGAAGACCTTTGGAGTGGCTCAGATAGCTCATGGATTGCTCAGATCACAAACCCTAAATGCAGATGACTTTGAACCAATGCAGTGAAGCAAAAATGCAACATGATATGATATGATTGAACTTATGCAAATGAAAAGATCACAAGCCATGGTGTGAACTTAGTGAGGGCAAATTTGGGGTGTTTATAGATACCTTAGTACACAATGTCTTGTCTAGGTGAGGGCAAATTTTGGGGTGCAACACTATGTCGTGATACTTTTGGCAGCCGTACCCTGCCAGGTGATCGTCCTTCACCTTTGGATGACCGTCCCTCATCCCTTTCCCCAGCGGAGTCTCCATTATTGGAACCCCTTTCTATCCGACATTCATCTTATGTCGTGATATTTAGCAGCCGTCCCCTGCTAGGTGATCGTCCTTCACCTTTTTGATGATTGTCCTTCATCATTTTATCTGATGGCCGTCCCCATCGTTGATCTTGTTATCTGACATTCATCCTATGTCATGATAAACCCCGAGAGCAGCCGTACCCTTCTAGGTGATCGTCCTTCACCTCTTGACGATCGTCCTTCATCATGCTTATCCGATGGTCGTCCCCATCGCCGACCTTTTCTATCCGACATTCGTCCTATGTCGTGATAAAGAGCAGTCGTCCCCTGCTAGGTGATCGTCCTTCACCTTTAATGACTGTCCCTCATCATTATTTCATTTATTCTTTAACCTGATGGTCGTCCCCATCATTGTTTACCTTAATTTGCAAACCTGATGGTCGTCCCCATCATTGCCTTTACTTTAATCCCCAGAGAACCCTGTTTCTTTACTAGATGGCCGTCCCCATCATGATCTCCTTTCCCCAGCTTGTCGGCCGTCCCCGTCATTGCTTTATCCCCAGCAGTCGTCCTCTGCTCGATGGTCGTCCTCCATCGCCCGCATTTTATAAATCATACTATACTACCTCTTACAATTTATATCCATTTTCTTCTTCTCCCCAGTGAGTGCAAACTTTGGACTGTCTTTGGTATTCAACCACAAGTTATCTTGTTTGTCTGTTAAGCCAGCGCTTACATCCTGCACAGCTAACTCATGCTTGAATAAGGGCAGCTGTAAACACCCCAAATTTTCCCTCACTAAGTTCACACCATGGCTTGTGATCTTTCATCTTTGCATAAGTTTAAGCATATCATCTCATATTGCATTTTTGTTTCACTGTATTGGTTCAAGTTCATCTACATCTAGGGTTTGTGATCTGAGCAATCCAAGGATCCATCTGAGCCACTCCAAAGGTCTCCAATCACTCTAAGAGGGTCCATGTATGTTCTATCATCATTTTATATCCCTCAAAGATCAAGGAAGTCAAGAAATCACAAGAATTGGCAAAGCATGGAAGCAGAGCTAGGGTTTCACTACACAGATGACTTGAAATTAGGGTTTTGGTTTCAGAGAACATAAGTCCAAATTTTTTGGTAATTATTGTTTCTAATAGTCTCAATATGTTATAAGGATCATGTGTACCAAGTTTGATGAAGAAATTCATTGTGGAAGTCATTTGTTCACTAGGTAACCTCTTGAGAAAGTCAGAGCAAAATCAGGACATCTGAGGCCCCCAACATGGAAACCAAAGTGGATTTTTCATTAAATTTAAGTCATATGATCTTTATTTTATCATTGAAGTGCTTGGAAGTTCACAAAATTGAAGAAAATTAAGCTAAACCAAAAGTTGCCAAAAATGGAAATGACTTGTAATGGAAACTTTCCATTTTGGGAAAGTTTTTCAACCTCCTCTTACTCAACCAAAAATGCTTCAAATGAAAAATTGTTGTTCATGAAAGTTGTAGATTGGATCATTCCCTTTTCAAAAAGTACAAGAACAAGTTTTAATTCATTATGGAACTCAAGTTATGATCTTTCAAAGTTGGCAAAAATCCTATAATTTTCAAGAATACACCAAAGAGGGATTTTTGCAAAACCACTTGCCAAGCCATTTTGTGACCTCTAATACACTTCTATGCATCATACAAACATAGTACATTGCCTAAAAATCAGAATTGCCCAAGGAACCATCTCATTTCATGCCTTGCACATCAAGAAATCCAAAAGGGACCAAAACTCTTCAAATTTGCAAAAGGGCACAAAACCTCTCATAAACTTGCTGAATCACCACAAAACCAATTCCATGGCTCTCCTTGATCTTTGCTGAGCCAGGACAAGTCAAAATCCAGCTGCAACATGAGCCCATACCTCAAGTACAAGTTATGTTGACATTTTGGCAACTTGCCCATACCAATCACCACAATCCACAACAACTCCTCTGACCTATCAAGCATTGTTATGTGGATCAAATGCAGCTCATAACACAACACAAGCCAGCCTAACACTTCAGAATCATCAAGCTCTCAAAAATCACCCCAAAAGCAAAATATTTCGAAACACTCTGCTCACACACTCAAACTCCAAACTTTTTTCATCAATCAACTCAGCAACACAAGAGGATCATTTCCCACCCTTCATTGCAGCCTAAAACCAAACAAAACTGAAACACGATTTCTGGCCAGTTGAAGTGCAATCACACAATCCAACCATTATAAACTCCTTCCAAGCATTAAAGCTTCATCAAGAGGTCAAGAGGAGTGGTTTTGCACAAGAGAGGAGGTCCAAAAGCTCCAAACTGAGAAAGCTCAAGCTCAGGTAACCTCTTCAAACTTTTTTCCAGAAATGCAATTTTAAGTTCTTAGATTGTTCTTTATGCTTTGCTGATCACCATGATATATTTATTTTTGAAAATGGTTGCGAAATGAGCATGTACTGACTGTCTGAAAGTTTCACCTTTTTTGAGTTCTTCTTCGAATCTTGAGTTTCAGCCATGAGAAATTAGTTTTGAGGGTGGATTCTTGTTTAGGGAGAGGAGAGGAGTTGATCTGGAGCTTTAGAGCTCCAGAAATGGCCTAGGGAAGAAGTTGGGTTGAAGGTCTCGCAGGAGAAGACGATCGGAAGTCTTCTCCGGCCACCTGAAAAAGATTAGGGTTAATGACGTTTTTAGGGCTAAGTTTGAATTTGGGTCGTTGGATGGTGATTAGGGTTAGGCTATGGAGGGCTCAGATCAGCTCATTAAGTTTAAATCTTATTTAATTAATTATTTAATTAAGTTTAACTCAGTTTGAATTGTGGCCGTTGAGATGTGCGCGTGGTCTTCCCTCCAAACCCCAACTTGAATCTGATCCCTTGGATCAACTGACTTTTATTTAAATTCATTTTATTGCATTTGTTTTGTATAATTTATTTAAAATACTTAAAAAATTCCAAAAATATTTTCCTTCTGCATTTTTAATTCAAATATTTTTCTCCACCCAAAAACATTTTTATTTTTATTTTTTACATTAAAAAACCATTTTAAAAATATTTAAATGTTTATTTTAATTAATTAATGGAAATTAATTAATTAAAATACCATTTAGGTTTCTAAAAATTCCAAAAAAAATCACATTGCATCTTAGGACATTTAGAAACATTGTCAAACCATTCATACAAATTTCTTTTTGGTTTTAATCCAACTTTGACATTTTTCTTGAATTTAGGGTTCATAAAAATCCCATTTTTGAACCCTAACTTCAAGAATTCTTTTCTGCCTAACCATGAAGGGTTTGACATTGGTTCTCTTTGCATTTATCTTCATATAGCATGTAGTATCTAGCATATTTTTGTCATAATTGTATCTTGCATTTTCCATTTGATTTTCATTTTCCCTCTTAAGGTACCTTAAAACCCTAGATAAATTAGAAAAATCACAACTTTCTTTAGGTTAAGAGTTAGACCTCCTCCTTTGGAGTGTGATATCATATGGGGTTAGGGTTCCTTTGAGTTCATTTGCAATTTTTTATCGTATGATTTGCTTCTGTTTTTGACTTTTGCATCTCATGTTGCTTTAAAACCCTAATTTTTCATGTTCATTTGCATTCATCTTGCATATGCTTCCATATATGAACTTGCCATGACATTTCATGCATTCACTTGTCATCTTAGACATCTTAGGACATATTAGAATCATGATTGATCATTTCTCCATTCATTTTCCATGGTGTGCATTCATTTCATTTCATAAACTTTCATGAACTTTCAAAACTTCAAAGCATTCTTCCTTTGCATTCCATCTCTTGTATGACCATTCATAACACTTGACATGATTTTGCATCATCTCATAGCATCATTTGCATTATTTATATGCTTATGGTTTTGGTTTTACCTTTGCTTATGTTTCATTTTCATTTCATTTCTTTCCTTTATGCTAACCTTTTCAGGTGGTAAGTAATTTGAGAAGTGAATTTGCCTTCACTTCACACTTCTCTTCTCATTCTTCTTATGTATCATTGCTGCATTTTTCTTTGCTTTAGAGTGAGCTTGATCATTCATGTTCATCATTCACCTTCTTTCTCCAAGTTACTTATCTTCTTCAGTGAAGTAAGTAACTTGTTTCTTCTGCTTCTCCTCCTTTCATCTGCTTCTTCAATTGGTGGCTTCTCTGAAGATCTCTTGCAAGCCTTACAAACCATAGGAACATCCAAGCATGAAAATAATTAGGGTTGTGATTAGTCCCCCTTTAGCTTTTACCTTTGTGTCTTCTTTGTGTCTCTCTTCTCATCTCATCATTAGAGACTAAACCTTTAAGGTTTTAAGGCTTTGTGATTAGGGTTATGCCTGCATCCTTCTCTTAGGATGGAGTGTATAAATTTAATCCTAAGTGTTAAACCCTTAATTTTTTTAAACCTCTTAGTCAATCCATCTTAATAATCACTAAGACAATAGCTTTTAACTTGGGCCTTGAATTAGGGTTCTAATTCTTCCTTTATTGGTTAAGAAGGACTAACCCTAGTGTTAATGGACAAGTCCCCCTCAAGTTGTCTTACAAATCATAAAATTCACTTCTTAATCTTACCATTAATTAAAATCCACTTTAATAAAGGCTTGTTTTGTCATGAGATTAATCCTTAATCATGGATTAAGTTGAGGTATCTTCCTCAGCTTAAGTGTACTCATCTATTATCCTTCTATTAGGATGGTGTAATGGGTCCACTAAATCCTTGATTATGGCTTAAACTCATTACTTAACACTAAACAAAAACTCAAAAACATCTAAATAATCACAAATAGGTTAATGATCTTAATCCTACATCATCATGGTAATTAAGTTTGAGGTATTTATCTCATACTTAAGGTATTCTCATTATCCCTAATCAAAGGGAGGATATGATGAGTTTACTAACCCTTGGTTTAGGCTTAAGCTCATTAACTTATGACAAACACAAAAAGCAAATAAAAGATTGAAAACACAAAAACAAACAATAATCGTCTCCTCCGGGATTCTTTTCTCACCTCATTCACTTACAAACGAGAACCTACTTCTTCCGTCTAATGCAAGACAATTAGTACTCGAGCCAGACGAGTCATACACTTGAGCATAGACAAGCAAGCAGTTCATCAGTCAATTTATCTTGCAGTCTCTTTGAGTCGAACTACGGTGTTCTGACTTCCTCATTACACGAGAGGATATGTAGGAATAACTTAACTGTTATCGAACAAAAGTCTCTTTGTCTTTCCCCTCTTTCAACATTCTCCTTTAAGCCTCAATCCTGAGCATTCACCCTTTTGCACTGACACTTGTATATTCTTTTCCAGCTCTTTCCCAGAGAAAGCACATACACCTACCCCTTTAAACACAAATAATTTAAGTGTGGATCCCGTCGAGTACGACGGACAATCTGGGTGCTAATACCTTCCCAGGTTGTAACCAACCCCCTTTCTCAGTTTCTCTGGTTCGCAACCGTCTTATCCATCTCTTTCTAGGTTTATGCAGCATTACCTTTCCTTCGGGATAAAAATGCCTAGCTGGCGACTCTATTCATTTCATCTTCATTTCTCCTCTCGCCGACCATTCGCGCTTGTACCTGGATGCAAATCTTCGGGAGCGACAGTTACTTTTCAATTAATGAGAATCAAGGAGTAACATCTAGTGTAACACAAATTTTTAATATTTATTCGTCGGGTATTTTTGGTGCATTGTTGACCTTGTTAAATGTGTGTGTCTAGTTGTTTTGGTGTCGTGTCCTAGTAGGACGGGTAGAATTGTAGTGTGTTTATTAATAACGGGTGTGTGAATAATAATAAGACCAGTTAATATCATATTTTATTATTAGTATTATTATTATGAAAATAATATTACTAATATTAAAATTATTATTATTATTTGGTTTAATTAAAATAAGGATGATTTAGTAAAATCTTATGGTGAGGGCTTAGAGATAGATTAGACTAATAGGATTTAGGGATGAATTAGTCGTGTTATTTTGGGAAGAACGAAAAAGAGCTAAGAAGAGGAAGAACACCTAGGGCACTCCCATTACCAGAATTCGTCGGAAATTCATCTGATTTCGAGGTAAGGGGGGAGAAAGAGATTCTAATTAGGTGATTAACATGATGGGGTAGTGAGGGGTTCCTTCCCTCGTAGGAATTTATGTTGTTTTTGATGAATCTGTCTTGAATATGTGAGCATATGATTGTTGTTGCGAATATGTGATTATGCCTATCTGATTTTGTTGATTTTGTTATGGAATATGGTTGTTGTTGTTCTGTTGTGTGCATAACCTATACAAAGTTTTGTCGTTGCAGAGGAATGAATACGAATCTAGATCTAGAATGTTGTAAAAACTAGAATTAGTAAATTAGATGAAAGAATGATGTGAACGAAGGTGTAAAAACTGTGTAGAAATAATATTTAGGACTGGTATGAAGTGGAGAAACAAGAATCATAAGGAACAGATGCAAATTGTATGAGGAAACATGAAAAACGAAACAACTTCTGTCAATGCGCGTAAGACCTTGACTATACACGTAAGGATGGGCGTGAAAACAGGTCAATAAGCGTAATAACCATGCAATACGCAAATGAGAGTGAATTTTTAGGGCTTTTTGCCCAATATAGTAAGCTACACATGAGAGGCCATGACAATACGCGTAAGGTGCATCGTATGGGGGTACCATACGCATAATGAGGAACATAGGGGGCTGGGATACACATTGATGCAGCATAAGGAATGCGTAGGAGTTGTCTATACGCGTATGGCTTAGGCCAATACACGTATGACCAGAGTGTTAGGGAAGATTCTGGTGTTTTACGATTTCTATCCCGATTTCGCATACGTTGTTGATTCTTTTGATCTGAAGCATTGAGATAGATATTAGGACATATTTAATCAATAATTAGTATCGAGAAATTGATTGATGATGAAACCTAGATGGATTTAACTAGTCTATTAATCAGTTAATTCGCGTGAGGTTAATTATTGGTGTTTATGTGGAATTATTGTTGAATATTGATCGGATGGACCGTGTAGATGTATAATATGGTAGTGATACATATTGTATGCATATTCATGGTCACACATACATTGTTATATTATTGTTGGGACAAATTGTTGACGGATGGGCGTATGTGATTCATTCGTACTCTGTTATGGAGAATCGTGGGATAATCATTGTTGGATGGGCGTATGTGATTCATTCGATTAAATGAACAAAACTGGTACCATATACATTGTGTCGTTGTTGAGTCACATTGCATAATTATTGATGTTTTCGTTGTTGCATAATTATTGGTGTGATTTGTTGTATATGTTGTTATGAGTGAGAAACTACCCTTGATGTGTTTTATGCACCGTTATTATTTGAATTTGTTTCTCACCCCTTTGTTGTTTGTTGTTGTTTCTATGCTTCTTTGGAAGTAAAGATAATCCAGGTAATTGAGAGTTCTTGGGAGTGTGTTGCTTGTTCGAGTCTTAGGATTCTCTGATATGTAACATGGGATGATGATATTTTGTTGTTTATTTACTTTTGTTACGTATCTTCAAACCTTGTTGGAAACGTTATAAACAAAAATTATTGAGGATATATTGATGATTGATGGCATGTTGCCTAAGTTGAACAAATTATATTTTTCCGCTATTTTAATGAAAGCATTTTGTTGGTTATTTATGTTGATGTGGCATTCCATTTATAAAAACTCTGATTTTTTGTATTAAACCATTATTTTATAAACTGGGAAAAGTGTGGTGTTACAATTGGTATCAGAGCAGGTCGGTCCAACCGGCCAGATGTTGTAATCGAGTCAATCCTTAGAATATGAGTTGTTGTTGTGTTCTAACCTGAGATGGTTGTTGTATCAGTATGGCAGGAAGCAATGATGATGTTGTTATGCAAGCCATGGCACAAGTTGTTGAGAATATTGGTCCAGGTGTTGGTAATGCTGAGTTTCATGATCTGGATAAGTTCAGAAGTAACAAGCCGCCTACTTATGAAGGGGGTATTCTTGATCCCGAGGCTACACATAAATGGTTGAATGTTGTGGAGAAGATCTTCAGAACCATGGGGTGCAATGATGATCAGAAGGTGAGGTTTGGCACTCACTTTCTTGAAGGCGAAACTGAAGTCTGGTGGGACAATAGTCGCCAAAGGTTGGAAGCTGCTGGTACTGCTGTTACTTGGGTTGTGTTTAGGAAAGAATTTCTAGAGAAGTACTTTCCAGAAAACATCCATAGTGCTAGAGAGGTAGAGTTTTTGGAGCTTAAGCAGAGTAATATGACTGTGGTTGAGTATGCTGCTAAGTTTGAGGAGTTGGTGCAGTATTGTGCACATTACAATAGTGAAGATGCTATGACTTCAAAGTGTCTGAAGTTTGAGAACGCGCTGCCTCCTGAGATCAAACAGGGCATTGTTTGTCAGAAGATTATGAACTATCCAGAGTTGGTTAGTAGGAGCAGGATTTATGATAATGACAACAAAGCTTGGATTGTTCACTACAAAGCTGTGAATGATCAAGAGAATAAGATGAGGTTTTGGGGTACTCCTTATAGTGCTCCAACTGAAAAAGGTAAGCAGAAAGCTACTACTGACAAGAAGCCAAGTGGGGGAGGGGTGAATCCCAATCCCATGAGTTGTTTCAGATGTGGAAGCA
Source organism: Lathyrus aphaca (assembly GCA_963966055.1). NCBI lineage: Eukaryota > Viridiplantae > Streptophyta > Magnoliopsida > Fabales > Fabaceae > Lathyrus > Lathyrus aphaca. The sequence goes on along the minus strand of OZ014520.1, from coordinate 249,881,283 downwards.
CAGGTCATCATGCTAATACTTTCCAGAATGAAGTGAATAAATGCTTTAAGTGTGGACGAACAGGTCACGTGGTGGCAGATTGCAGAGCTACTTTACCTACTTGTTTCAATTATGGTGAACATGGTCATATTAGTACAACTTTCTAGAAACGAAAGAAGTCCCAAGGAGCTAGTGGGAAAGTGTTTGCTTTAGTTGGAGCCCAATCAACTAATCAGGAGCGTATCGTCACAAAGGTACTTGTTTTATTAATGGTACTCCTTTGATTGCTATTATTGATACGGGTGCAACACACTCGTTTATTTCTGTTGATTGTGTGAAGAGGTTAGGAATTGTACCGTCTAATATAGATCGGAGGATGACAATTGAGACTTCATCTATTGGTTATGTGGTTACATATTTAGTGTGTTTGAAGTGTCTGTTGACTATTTTCGATAGAGATTTCAACATGGATTTGATTTGCTTACCGTTTGGTAAAGTGGATGTTATTTTTGGGATGAACCGGTTGGAATTCAACCGAGTTTATATTGACGATTATAGGAAAAGATTGTTATTTCTTACTCCTGAAGAGGAAGCATTGGCTAATTCCTTATCTACTAAGGAGTTGAGGAAATTGTTGGAAGACGAGGCTAAAATGTTTGCATTATTCGCATCTTTATCTGTTGAAAGCATAGAGTCAGTTAGTGATTTGCCGATTGTGAATGAATTTTTGGAAGTATTTCCTAATGATATTACAAAACCATCTCCGACGAGAGAATTTGAATTTACTATTGATTTGATTCCTGGTACAAGGCCTATTTCTATGGCGCCGTACAGGATGTCTACTTCAGAGTTAGCTGAATTGAAATCTCAGGTAGGAGAGTTGCTTGATAAGAAGTTTATTCAACCCAATGTGTCACTGTGGGGAGCTTTGGTATTGTTGGTAAATAAGAAAGATGGTAGTATGCGTCTGTGCATTTATTATCGCCAATTGAATAAAGTGACCATTTAGAATAAGTATCCACTTCCAAGGATCGATGACTTAATGGATCAGCTAGATGGTGCCCGTATTTTCAGTAAGATTGATCTGAGGTCAGATTACCATCAGATTAGAGTGAAAGAAGGTGATATTTAGAAGATTGTATTTAGAACTCGTTATGGGCATTATGAATATGTTGTGATGCCTTTCGGAGTGTCTAATGCACCAGGTGTGTTTGTGCAGTATATGAACTGTATCTTCCATTCTTATTTGGATCAGTTTATCATGGTATTCATTGAGGATATTCTTATTTATTCCAAGAATGAAGAGGATCATAGATATCATTTGAGAATTGTGTTACAGGTATTGAAAGATAATAAGTTGTTTGCAAAATTATAAAAGTGTGAGTTTTGGCTTAAGAGTGTAAGTTTCTTGGTTTATGTGATTTCTGATGATGGTATAGTAGTAGATCTTTCTAAGGTAAGTGTTGTGTTGCAATGGGAACCAACGAAGACAGTTATGGAGATTAGAAGTTTTATGGGCTTAGCAGGTTATTATAGAAGATTTATCCAAGGGTTCTCTAATTTGGCATTACCATTGACTCAATTGACTAGAAAGAGTCGAGCATATATTTGGGATACAGCTTGTGAGGAAAGTTTTGATGAATTGAAAAAGAAATTGACTACGACACCAATATTAGTTTTGCCGAGTTCTAGTGAACCTTTTGTTGTATATTATGATGCGTCCCAGATGGGACTAGGTGGATTTTTGATGCAAGATGGTAAAGTAGTGGCTTATGCTTTGAGGAAGTTGAGAGTTCATGAAAGAAATTATCCTACTCTTGATCTTGAACTAGTTGCAGTGGTTTTTGTATTGAAGATTTGGAGTCACTATTTGTATGGATCAATATTTGAAGTGTTCAGTGACCACAAGAGTTTGAAGTATTTGTTTGACTAGAAAGAGTTGAATATGAGGCAGAGAAGATGGTTAGAATTTCTGAAAGATTATGATTTTAATTTGAGATATCATCTGGGTAAGGCTAATGTTGTAGCAGATGCATTGAGCCGCAAGACAATTCATATGTCGGCATTGATGGTGAAAGAGTTGGAATTAATTGAGCATTTTAGAGATTTAAGCATGGTTTGTGAAACGACACCTGAGAGAGTTAGGCTTGGTATGCTAAAGGTGAATAATGACTTTTTGGATGTGATTAAAGAGAATCAGAGACTTGACTTGAAGTTGGTAGACTTGATGCCTACAAGAGGCAATGATCCTGAAAGTGATTTCCAGGTGGATAATTCAGGTGTGTTGAGATTCCGGGGCAAAATTTGTGTGCCGAATAATGCGGAGTTGAAAAAGGAAATTTTAGAAGAAAGTCATCGGAGTAGTTTGAGTATTCATCCTTGAGCTACAAAGATGTATCAAGACTTGAAGAAGTTATTTTGGTGGTTTGGTATGAAAAGAAATATAGCACATTCTGTGTATGCTTGTTTGGTGTGTCAAAAATTGAAAGTGGAGCATCAGAAGCCTTCGGGAATGATGCAACCGTTGGAAATTCCAAAGTGGAAGTGGGACAGTATTGGTATGGACTTTGTTACTAGTTTTCCAAATACAGTGAGAGTATTTGATTCTATTTGGGTGATTATGGATAGACTTACGAAATCCGCACATTTTATTCCTATCAATATGAGTTTTCTGTTGACAAAGTTGGCAGAAACTTATATCAGAATAATAGTGAAGTTGAATGGTGTTCCTTCAAGTATAGTTTCAGATAGAGATCTGAGGTTCACTTCTAAATTTTGGAAGAGTTTGCAAGAGACTTTGGGTTCTAAGTTGAAATTAAGTAGTTTGGCTTATCATCCGTAGATGGACGGTCAGTCAGAGAGAACTATTCAGACTTTAGAAGATCTATTGAGGACTTGTGTGTTGGAGCAAGGTGGTGTGTGGGATACTCATTTTCCATTGATTGAGTTCACGTACAACAATAGTTACCATTCTAGTATCGGGATGGCGCCGTTTGAAGCTTTGTATGGTATGAGGTGTAGGACGCCTCTGTGTTGGTATGAAACTGGTGACAATGTGGTGCTTGGACATGGAATTATACAACAGACTACTGAGGAAATTCAGATGATCCGTGAGAAAATGAAAGTGTCTTAGAGTAGACAGAAGAGTTACCATGATAATCGAAGAAAAGAATTAGAATTTTCTGAAGGTGATCATGTATTCTTGAGGGTTAATCAAATGACAGGTGTTTGGCGTGCTTTGAAATCGAAAAAGTTGGATCCTAAGTTCATTGGACCGTACCAGATTTAACAGAAAGTTGGTAGTGTTTCTTATAGAGTAGCATTACCGCCATAGCTTTCGAACTTACGTGACGTGTTTCATGTGTCACAACTTCGGAACTATGTATTTGATCCATCTCATATTATTCTGAGGGACGAGGTGCATGTCAGAGATAATCTTACTATGGAGGCTATGCCGATAAGAATCGAGGATCGCAAGATGAAGCAACTCAGAGGTAAAGATATTCCTCTGGTGAGAGTAGCTTGGGGTGGAGCTTCTGGTGGAAGTGTAACCTGGGAACTAGAAAGCAAAATGCGGGAGTCGTATCCGAAACTTTTCTCATCAGGTACATTTTCAAGGACGAAAATATTTTAAGTGGGAGAGAGTTGTAACGCCCGTTTTTAATATTTATCCGTCGAGTATTTTTGGCGCATTGTTGGCCTTGTTAAAGGCGTATGTCTTGTTGTTTTGGTATCGTGTCCTAGTAGGACAGGTAGAATTGTGGTGCGTTTATTAATAGCGGGTGTGCGAATAATAATAATACCAGTTAATATCATATTTTATTATTAGTATTATTATTATGAAAATAATATTAGTAATATTAGAATTATAATAATAATAATAATTATTTGGTTTAATTAAAATAAGGATGATTTAGTAAAATCTTATGGTGAGGGTTTAGAGATAAATTAGATTAATCATATTTAGGGAGGAATTGGTCGTGTTATTTTGGGAAGAACGAAGAAAAGCTAGGAAGAGGAAGAACACCTAGGGCACTCCCATTACCGCAATTCGCAGGAAATTCATAAGATTCCAGGGTAAAGGGGGAAAAAGAGATTCTAATTAGGTGATTTAACATGATATGGTAGTGAGGGGTTCTTTCCCTCGTAGGAATTTCTGTTGTTTTTGATGAATCTGTGTTGAATATGTGAGTATATGATTATTGTTACGAATCTGTGATTATGCCTATCTGATCTTATTGATTTTGTTGTGGAATATGGTTGTTGTTCTGTTGTGTGCATAATCTATACAGAGTTTTGTTATTGCAGAGGAACGAATACGAATCTAGATCTAGAATGTTGTAAAAACTGGAATTAGTAAATTAGATGAAAGAATGATGTGAACAAGGGTGTAAGAATTGTGTAGAAACCATATTTAGGACTGGTATGAAGTGGAGAAAAAGGAATCATAAGGAACAGATGCAGATTGTATGAGGAAACATGAAAAAAGAGACAACTTTTGTCAATACGCTTAAGACCTTGCCCATACGCGTAAGGATTGGCGTGAAAATAGGTCAATACGCGTAATAACGACGCAATAAGCGTATGGGAGTGAATTTTTAGGGCTTTTTTCCCAATCTAGTAAGCTACGTGTGAGAGGCCATGACAATATGCGTAAGGTGCAGTGTATAGGGGTACCATACACGTAATGAGAAACGTAGAAGGCTAGGATACACGTATGATGCAACATAGGGAATGCGTAGGAGTTGTCTATACGCATATGGCTTAGGCCAATACGTGTATGACCAGAGTGTTAGGGCAGATTTTGTTGTTTTGCGATTTCTATCCCGATTCCGCATACGTTGTCGATTCTTTTGATCTGAAGCATTGAGTTAGACATTAAGACATATTTAATTGAGAATTAGTATCGAGAAATTGATTGATGATGTAACCTAGGTGGATTTAACTAGTCGATTAATAAGTTAAGTCGTATGAGGTTAATTATTGGTGTTTGTGTGCAATTATTGTTGAATATTGATCAGATGGATTGTGTAGATGTATAATATGGTGGTTATACTTGTTGTATGTATATTCATGGTCACACATACATTGTTATATTATTGTTGGGATGAATAGTTGTCAGATGTGTCGCTCCCGCCAAATGACACAGGGCCAAGAGGGGTACAGACGCGAACGGTCGGCGAAAGAGAGGAGAGAACACACAAGGGTGAACTCAGAAGGAAAGAGTCGCCAGCTAGGCATTTTTATCCCGAAGGAAAGGCAATGCTGCATAGACCTAGAAAAGAATGGATAAGACGGTTGCGAACCAGAGAAACTGAGAAAGGGGGTTGGTTACAACCTGGGAAGGTATTAGCACCCAGATTGTCCGCCGTACTCGACGGGATCCACGCTTGAAAGATTTGTGTTTTAAAGGGGTAGTGTCAGTGCAATTTGTGTATCAAAGCTGGAAAGAATGCAAGTGTCAGTGTTGAAGAAATGTGAAGTGAGATATGAGAGTGTCAGTGTAAGAACAAGGGTGAAATGCTCAAGATAATGAGGCTTAAAGAATAATACTGAAAGAGGGGGAATATACTGAGACTTTTGTTTGATAACCGTTAAGTTATGCCTATGTATCCTCTCGTGCAATGAGGAAGTCAGAACACCATAGTTCGACTCAAAGAGACTGAAAGATAAATTGACTTGTGAACTGCTTACTTGTCTATGCTCAAGTGTATGACCTGTCTGGCTCAGGTGCAAACTGTCTTGCATTAGACGGAAGAAGCAAGTTCTCGTTTGTGAATGAATGAGATGAGAAAAGAATCCCGAAGGAGACGATTATTGTTTGTTTTTGGTGTTTTCAATCTTTTATTACCTTTTGAAGTTTGTCATAAGTTAATGAGCTTAAGCCTAAACCAAGGGTTAGTAAACTCATCACATCCTCCCTCTGATTAGGGGTAAATGAGAATACCTTAAGTATGAAATAAACACCTCACACTTAATCACCATGGTGTAGGATTAAGATCATTAACCTACTTGCAATTATTTAAATGTTTTTGTAGTTTTTGTTTAGTGTTAGGTAATGAGTTTAAGCCATAATCAAGGATTTAATGGACCCATTACACCATCCTAATAGAAGGATAATAGATGAGAACATTTAAGTTGAGGAAGATACCTCAACTTAATCCATGATTAGGGATTAACCTCATGACAAAACAAAGCCTTTATTAAAGTGGATTTTAGTTAATGGTAGGATTAAGAAATGGATTTTATGGTTTGTAAGACAACTTGAGGGGGACTTGTCCATTAACACTAGGGTTATTCCTTCTTAACCAATTAAGGAAGAATTAGAACCCTAATGCAAGGCCCAAGTTACAAGCTTATTGTCTTAGTGATTATTAGGTGAATTGATTAAAGGATTTAAACACATGAAGGGTTTAACACTTAGGATTAAAGTTATACACTCCATCCTAATAGAAGGATACAGGCATAACCCTAATCACAAAGTCTTAAAACCTTTAATGTTTAGTCCTTGATTAAGAGATGAGAAGAGAAGACTCAAAGATGACACAAAGGTAAAACTAATGGGGGGACTAATCAAACCCAAATTTTTATCATGCTTGGGTGTTCCTAGGGTTTATGAGGCTTGCAAAAGATCTTCAGGAAAAGCCACCAAGGAAGGAGCAAATGAAAGGAGGAAGAAGCAGAGAGAAGCAAAACAACTTGCTTCACTTAAGAAGACAAATTGCTTGAAGAAAGAAAGTGAGAAGGATGCATGAATGAGCAAGCTCACTCTAATACTGATAACGAGAAAAAGTATCGTTTATATTTCTATGTTTCAATGCCGTTTTATCGCACAATTGCCGTTTTAACACCCGATTCCTCGAGTTTTCTTTGTCATTTTGCAGGTACATCATATACACAGCTAAATCATGAGCCACAAGTGAAATGAGCAAAAACAACCATTAAAAAATGAAGAAAAGAGGACTTCTGAATAACCTGCACTTTTTGTAACAGTCACGATCGTCACCTAGGAGTCACGACCGTGACACGCTAAAAGGAGCAGTCACGGTCGTCACAAGTCCCTCACGACCGTGACGCGCATAAGACACGGAAGACGAGCGTGACAAGGGGAATTTAGGATATTATGCTGAGACTTGGTCATGAACGTGTACGCTACGTGAATCCAACATGCCTATTTTCCCGTAGACCAAGTATGTCAACTATTTCCTGGATTTTCCAAGCTTCTACGAGGCCCATGCACCAATTCCAACTGCCAAGCCCAAAATATTGATCCTATAAATAGCTTAACTTCAAGAAACAATTTACAGAGTTTTGATTTTAATTTTCTTGCGGAAGCTCTGCCGTTTTTATTTGCACCCTATTTTATTCTTTTCAGCATTCAATTGTTCTTGTTTTAGTTTATATATCCCAACTAACCATATAACAATTTCCAACACTAGGAAATTGTTATAATTTAATTTGTTTCTAAACCTTCATAATTCTTTTAGTAATTTTTATTTCCGATTCCGGTCCGTACTCCGAGCTTTCCAGACTGTGGAAGAAGGAGTCTAATATTTTAATTGTTATTCACGTTTTTATTTTTATTGCATTTATATTAATGTTAAGTATTTATTTTTCTGTTATGCATATTTTATTTTGTGTTTTTCTGCCTCTGTCTGGTTCAACAATCATGAGTAGCTAAACACCTTAGGGAGGTATGTAATTAAAATAAACTAAATCGGTAAAATCAATTCTAGGCTTAAAATAATTAAGAGCTTAATATTCTGGCTGAGACGTTTTATTATAAAATCAACCTTTTTGTTACGAGAGTAAGGAAAGTGTAATAGGTTAGGTCAAGACCACGAGAGTGTGAGATTTTAACCAGATAGCTAAAGTTAGGCATTTAATTTAAACACAGCGAGAGCGCTTTAAAATGAATTAGAATTACTAAGTTTCGGAAAATTATTTCTAAACACTTATGGGCTAGCGAGAGCAGGCATAGGGCTTTAGGGGTAAGATCTGAGATAAGACCACGAGAGTGTGAGTTAAAGATATTTAAACTGGTAACCTCTACAGAATAGATTAAGTGAACCATCTTTATAAGCCTAGGTTAGATTGACCCGCCTAAGTTAATATAATTACATACCGACCGCCTTAGTATTATTTTATTAAACTTAAATTTAATTCCCGCATTTAATCTTTAAAAACAACCAAAAATCGTGACTACCCTTCACCTTAGCTAAACTAGTAAATCCTCTAGCACTAAGTAATCATAAAGTCCCTGTGGATCGATAATCTTAAATATTACTTTGATAGGCTGTGCACTTGCAGTTAAGATACCGCTAGACACATATTAGAGTATGTCTTTAGCCCATCAAGTTTTTGGCGCCGTTGCCGGGGACCTTAATTTAGTTACTAGTGCACTTTAGGGTAGCATTGTCTAGACTAAGGTAACAACTATTTTATTTTCTTAATCTAAATTCCCGAGTGTATGCCAAGTACTCGCTCTCAAGGCGAAGACTTGCAACCTCTAATCCTAGAATCGGAACGCTTCTTACACGTAAGAAGACGGATATTCGATTACGAACAAAATTACAACATTCCAGATCTTCAAATAGATCCACCTAAACCAGTCGTAACATCAAAGGACGCAGAGATGGCTGAAGAACAGAATCACCCACTAAAATATTACGCTAGTCCTTCGCAAGCTGAACCGCATTCCAGCATTGCCGCACCGGCTATCAACCGAAACGATTTCGAACTGAAACCTTCGCTGATATCAGCCGTGCAACAAAATCAATTCGCCGGAAATCCTACCTAGGATCCGAACCTTCATCTTTCGATATTTGTGCAGTACGCAGATACCGTAAAAGCCAATGGAGTTACCCAAGAAGCTATTAGACTACGTCTTTTTCCTTTTTCACTTCGAGACAGAGCGAGAGCCTGGCTTCAATCTCTGCCTTCGAATTCAGTAACTACGTGGGAGGAACTAAAGAGAGTTTTCTTGACCAGATATTTCCCACCTAGCAAGACAGCTATGCTGAGAGCTCAGATCAACGGATTTAAGCAAAGGGAAAACGAATCACTATTCGAAGCTTGGGAACGCTATAAGGATATGCTGAGACTTTGTCCACATCACGGATTAGTAGAATGGATGGTCATCCATACCTTCTACAATGGGCTCTTGTACAATACAAGAATGACAATTGACACTGCCGCAGGCGGTGCACTAATGGACAAGGAATATAACGATGCATATGCACTTATCGAAAGTATGGCTCAAAACCATTACCAATGGGGAAGTGAGAGAGTCGCAACTGAAAAACCAACAAAAGGAGGTATGTACGAAGTGAGTAGTATGGACCAAGTCAATGCAAAGTTTGACCAATTAAACCAAAAGATCGACAACTTGGCCATAACACCAACAGCCACCGTGGCTGCAGTAACACCTAACTGTGAGTTATGTGGAGTTCCAGGACACGATGTTCCTGATTGTCAACTATTAACAGGAATTCCCACAGATCAAGTGAATTATGCTCAAGGAAACCCATACTCAAACACATACAACCCAGGTTGGAAGAATCATCTGAACTTCTCCTATAAGAACAGCAATGCTTTATACGCACCAGGTCAAGCACCAGCTACACCACCAGGATATCAAAAGACTGCTCCTAATGTCCCTAGAAAATCGAATCTTGAGTTGATGATGGAGAACTTTATAGCTAACCAATCTCAAACAAACAAGGACTTCTTAAACCAAAACATACACACTAGTGAGCAGATTAAACAATTAGTGAGCAAAGTAGATGCATTAGCTACACATAACAAAATGCTTGAAACTCAGATTTCACAAGTAGCTCAACAACAAGCACCTACCGCTGCACCAGCTGGAGTATTTCCTGGACAACCTCAACCTAATCCGAAAGGTCAGGCTAATACTGTGATATTAAGAAGTGGCAAGGAACTTGACGGACCTACCGATCCAAGACTTGACAATCCAGCCATGTACCAAAAACCGGATAAACCGACTGAAATGGTAAATGAACCAGAAGAAAAGGAAGATGATAATCAAGAGGCAGTGGAGAAAGAAAAGCCTTATGTGCCTCCACCACCCTATAAACCACCAATTCCGTACCCTCAGAGATTAACCAATTCCAAGACGATGGGCCAGTTTAAGAAATTTGTTGAACTTCTGAAACAGTTGAATATTACTATTCCATTTACAGAAGCTATCACTCAAATGCCCTCGTATGCTAAGTTTCTAAAAGAAATCTTATCTAATAAGAAAAAGATAGAGGATAACGGAACCGTTACACTTACTGCTGAGTGTAGCGCCATAATTCAGAATAATATGCCTCCTAAGCTAAAAGATCCTGGAAGTTTCTCTATACCCTGTGTAATAGGAAAATTTGTCATTGACAAAGCTCTATGCGATTTAGGAGCCAGTATCAGTGTTATGCCCTTAACGATTTGCAAAAGGCTAGACATGGGAGACCTTAGACCAACTAAAATGTCTGTTCAACTAGCCGATCGCTCTGTTAAATATCCTGTAGGCATACTAGAAAACGTCCCAGTACGTATAGGACAATTCTATATTCCTACTGATTTCATAATCATGGACATCTCTGAAGACTCCACTACACCTATCATACTAGGAAGACCATTCTTAGCTACCGCCGGAGCTATAATAGACGTAAAGAAAGGAAAGCTAACCTTTGAAGTAGGTGAAGAGAAAGTTGAATTTAGTTTAACACAATTCTTACAATCACCAGCTATAGAGGATACATGCTATCTATTGGACGTAATTGACGAATGTGTAAGAGAAATGGAAATGAAAGAAACTACCTATTCTGAAATTATGAAAATTCAAATCCCTCCGATTTTCGAAGATGATAATTGGCGTGAACCATATCAGGATGATAGTCTAAGCGAAAGTTTAGCACTTACACCGGATCCCATGCCAAGTAAGGATAAACCTACATTAGGGTTAAAAACTTTACCTAAGAACCTAAGATACGAATTCTTAGACATTGAATGTACAAGACCAGTTATAATCAATTCCAGTTTAGGAACAATTGAAACAAAGAAACTTTTAGATGTCTTAAAGAAATATCCAACTGCATTAGGATATAACATATCTGATCTCAAAGGAATATGCCCTTCAATCTGTATGCATCGTATTCTGCTAGAAGAAGATTGCAAAACCTCCAGAGAATCTCAAAGAAGAATTAACCTAATCCTTAGCACTGTGGTAAAGGAAGAAGTTAAGAAACTACTAGATGCCGAAATAATATATCCAATCTCTGATAGTAAATGGGTTAGTCCAGTACATGTAGTACCAAAGAAAGGAGGTATCACTATTGTGAAAAACGCTAAAGGCGAATCGATATCACAAAGAGTAGTGACAGGACATAGAGTGTGCATCGATTATTGTAAACTAAACAAAGCCACTCGGAAAGATCATTTCCCACTACCTTTTATAGATCAAATGTTAGAACGATTAGCCAAGCATTCATATTTCTGTTATCTTGATGGTTACTCAGGATTTTTCCAAATCCCTATCCACCTAGATGATCAAGAGAAGACTACATTCACATGCCCTTATGGAACGTTCGCTTATAGACGAATGCCCTTTGGATTATGCAATGCTCCTGCAACCTTTCAAAGATGTATGATGTCAATCTTTGCAGATTTTATAGACAACATCATGGAAGTGTTCATGGATGACTTCTCTGTATGCGAGCAAAGTTTTGAAGGATGTCTATCAAATTTAGAAATGGTATTAGAAAGATTTGTAAAAGTAAACCTCGTGCTTAACTGGGAGAAATGTCATTTTATGGTCAGAGAAGGAATCATACTAGAACACGTTATATCCGACAAGGGAATTGAAGTTGATAAAGCTAAGATAGAAGTCATAAAAGATCTTCAACCCCCTAAAACCGTTCGAGAAATACGAAGTTTTTTAGGACACGCCGGTTTTTACCGACGATTCATCAAAGATTTCTCGAAGATCACTAAACCTCTTACCGGTTTATTAATGAAAGACGCTGAGTTCATATTCAATGGAGATTGTCTTAAAGCATTCGAAACTCTAAAAACAGCCCTCATCACCGCACCAATCATGCAACCCCCTGACTGGAGATTACCTTTCGAAATCATGTGCGATGCGAGTGACTATGATGTAGGCGCAGTTCTAGGCTAGAGGAAGGAAAAGAAACTTCATGCGATTTACTATGCCAGTAGAACCTTAGATTCTGCTCAGATGAACTACGCCACTACTGAAAAAGAATTGTTAGCAGTTGTCTTTGCGCTTGACAAATTCCGTTCTTACCTAGTGGGAGCGAAAATAATCGTTTACACAGACCACTCTGCTATCAGATACCTATTGACTAAGAAAGATGCTAAACCAAGACTCTTGAGATGGATTTTACTCTTACAAGAGTTTGATCTCGAAATAAAAGATAAGAAAGGTATTGAAAACATCGTAACGGACCATTTATCTAGAATAGAAGGTATTAAACCAGAACAAGTGCCGATTAACGATGATTTTCCGTATGAACAGCTGATAGCACAAATAGGAAGCGACCCAGTTCAGTTAGACATAGATGAACCAGAACCCGTGGAAACAATCCAAACAATTGTAGGACTGCCATGGTACGCTGACATTGTCAACTACCTAGCTGCAGGAGCTCTTCCACCTGACTTAACCTATCAGCAGAAAAAGAAATTCTTTCACAATCTCAAACATTATTATTGGGATGAACCATTATTGTTCAAAAGAGGACCCGATGGAATCTTTCGTCGATGTATTCCCGAAGAAGAAATAGAAGATGGCATTGCTCACTGCCATTCATCTCTTTATGGTGGACATGCAAGCACTTCCAAGACTTGTGCAAAAATCTTACAAGCCGGCCTATTCTGGCCTAATCTATGGAAAGATGTCCACATCGCTGTTATAAATTGCGATCGGTGTCAACGCACCGGTAATATTTCAAGAAGAGATGAAATGCCTTAAAAAGGAATATTAGAAGTAGAAGTCTTTGACGTCTGGGGAATAGATTTCATGGGACCATTCCCATCATCTTTCGGTAATAATTACATACTCGTAGCTGTCGATTACGTTTCAAAATGGATTGAAGTTATAGCTTCTCCTACAAATGACACACGAGTAGTAATAAAGCTTTTCAAAAATATAATCCTTCCCAGATTTGGTGTGCCTAGACTCGTCATAAGTGACGGTGGCTCGCACTTCATTTCAAAAATCTTTGACAAATTACTATCTAAGTATGGAGTCAGACACCGTGTGGCAACACCATATTATCCACAAACAAGTGGACAAGTCGAAGTCTCGAACAGAGAAATTAAACAAATCTTAGAAAAGACTGTCGCCATATCTCGGAAAGATTGGTCATCTAAACTTAATGAAGCTTTATGGGCTTATAGGACAGCTTACAAGACACCCATAGGAACTACACCTTTCAAATTAGTATATGGAAAATCTTGTCATCTCCCGCTAGAACTAGAACACAAAGCATATTGGGCGATCAAAACTCTCAATATAAACTATAATGCTGCAGGAGAAAAGCGAATCCTAGATATTAACGAATTAGAAGAGTTAAGGTTAGATGCTTATGAGAATGCTAAGATATATAAAGAAAGAACTAAGCGATGGCATGATAAACGCCTATCTAGGAAAGAATTTAGTGTGGGAGACGTTGTACTCCTCTTTAACTCAAGACTTAGGCTCTTTCTTGGAAAACTAAAATCTAGATGGTCAGGACCCTTTGAAATAACTAGAGTGTTCTCGAGCGGAACAATAGAAATTAAGGGTAGGAATAGTGAACCGTTCATAGTAAACGAACAACGTTTAAAACATTACCATAAAGTTGAAAATAGAGATTATGCAAATAGTCTAAGGCTTTTAGAGTTGTCAACTAATTTCCCTGATTAATCTACACCTAAGCATTACGTCAGGCTTTAGACGATAAAAATAGCGCTTAGTGGGAGGCAACCCATTTAATCATTTAACCATTTCGATCATTTTATTATTTTGTCATTTATCATTTTATTATTAGTTTATTTGTTTTGTCATTTTATTATAGTTTTATTTCATTATTACTATTATTGCTTTTATTTATGCATTTATTTCCTTATTTTCCTTATTTTAATTTTTAAATCACTTTTACAGATTTTCTAAAGTCTTTTCCACTTTCCTTCTCCCCCTGATTTGTTTCCTCCGTATTTACACTAACTATGGCTAACCAACCGATAAACCTTATGGAAACCAAATTTAGAGGTAGGAACCAAAGAATGAAATTTGAAGAGTTATCACAAAGACCAATGGATTTGACTCTGTACCCGGATGATCTGACTATGGAAACCTTAGGTATACATGATAGCATCCTATACTTGTTTAACCGACTTGGATGGGAGAATGCACTGATTAAACAAAAGTTTGTGACTTACCGCGAGCTCACCCTTGAGTTCCTCAGCTCCTTAGTTTACTTACCTGAGCGCGGTTTTGGATTCAGGAAAGGATTTATCAGTTTCCGCCTATTTGGAATAGAATATGACTTTAACCATAGAGAACTAGCTGACTTATTAGGATTCCCTAGTGGACCCTTTGCTTTTACTACCACACAGGTAGAATTGATGGACATTGAGCTGGACTTCTTTTGGGGAACCTTAACCGGAAGCTACCATCCTGAACCAAATAACATGAACAATGATGAGATACATAACCCTGCTATCCGCTATTTCCATAAGATCCTTGCCCACACCTTCTTTGGAAAAGAAGAAAACCTTACTGGAGTATCTAAAGATGAGATATTCATTATGTCATGTGTGACTAATGGATAGCCAATCAATGGTGTGCCTTTCATGATGCAAACCTTCACCCGAATCCAAGAAGAACCTGATCTACCCATATTAGTAGGAGGTCTTGTAACCATGATTGCTGATGCCTTAGGACTTAGATACCAATTACACAGGTGTAACCGCTTAGGTACCATCCGTCCTATGAATCTTAACTTTTGCTTTAACCGCCATATCATAAGGAATTTAGGACAACCACCTTTCAAGTACCTAATCAGGAATGAAGTAGTAACTCTGTTCACACTACCAAACCATGCTAGAGTCAGTGTTCATAATTTTATGAGCTTACCCCTCCTGACTATCCATCTACTCCTGAAACACCTCAATCTTACAAGATAAGGGATGATATAATGACCGATGTAGAAAGTGACCCTGAGACACCTCCTGGTTACCATGACATTGACCACACTGATGAAGTGATTGAAACCCCTGAAGTGAATCAAGTAGAATATGCTGACAACTTAAAGAAAATCATGAACACTCTTGAAGCTTACCAAGCCGATATAAATACTGTTAAGGATGAGATTAAAAGCATGAAATTGGACATTATAGGATTAACTGACATAACATGTGAGCAATTCTACCACCTGAACTCTGCAATCGAAGATTTGAAGAAGCACTTTTGAAAATGCTGTAGTGATTTAACTTATTTTATTTATTGTTTTCGTTTCTAGTTAACATTTCGCAAACATTTTCGTACTTTATTTTTATTAATGTAATTTCCCTTCAATTATATCAAAAGCAAAGCACTTCTAGTTTTACAAAATTTTCCAATTTAATCAATTTCTATGCTTTCAATTAATTTCCTGTTATATTTAAATTGATTAATGTTTTATATAATTTCTCATGTGATGAAATTTACTAATTTATGTTGATATTATATATTATATATTGTTTGTGTTTAAAATAAAATGAGAAGTGATCATAAAATATAAAAATTGTATTGAAGGTGTGAGAGATAATACATTCTGGAAAATATTCTAAGTTTTAATCCATCACGGTCGTCATCACCTTCTAACGATCGTGACAAGCTAATTAGCGCGTCACGACCGTCATCCCCTCATCACGACCGTGACGACCCTGTTATAGGAATTCTGAGAAACAGAACTGTTCTTCTTCGAAACCTCCCCTTTTTAAACTTCCACAACATTAAAAAAAAAACATTATCTCTTCCAACTCCCGTAACCTCCCATTACCCAAATTAAACTCCATTAATCTCTCCATTTACTCCAATCCTATCACATTCACATCTTGCACTATAATCAGAATCATTTTCTTCACATTTTACACTTTTCTCACAAAACTCAAAAACCTCTCATCTCCCACTCCCGTACTTGCATGCAATGGAAGAAATTCAGTTTAGAGATGGTGAGCATGGAGAAAATCAGAGACAGAAGTTTATCAGGTTCCAAAACCGTGGTGTTCAACCAACTCGATATATCGACACTGAATGTTTGAGGGAGTTGGGAATGCTCAACAGTGTCAAGAACCTGCTTCGGAAGGTTGGTTTGTGGCACTTGTGCAGTCAGCCCCAACCTACATTCGAGCTTCTGACATTGGAATTTCTAAGCTCGTTTCAATATATCACTCCTCCCGGTTCACAAAGTCAACTCATCGGCGCTGCTAAGTTCAGATTGCTCGGCCGGGAGTTCGAAGTTACACAAACAAGGATCGCCGAACTGCTAGGCTTCGATCACGGCGATGATGCTCATCTCCGCGTGCCGGACAACTTTAGTGAAACCGCTTTCACCTTATGGCACGACCTCACCAACACCCGTGCCACAGCCTTTCAGAGCCTGAATGCTACGCATATCCACAACCCGGCGATCAGATACTTTCATCGCATCATCTGCAATACCATTTTTGCAAGAGAGCAACCACAAGCTTAAATCCAAGGAGCTCTTGTTCTTGCACTGCGCCTTAAATGATGAGCACATCAATGCTGCCCCATTCATGCTATCCCATATCCAGTCCATCGCGCAAAGAGGCGCAACCCCCTTCTACATAGGCGGAATTGTCACGACCCTCGCCATTCAGCTGGAGCTTGGTGACTTGGTCATCAATTTGCCTCGCATAGCCGCAGAGTTACTAACGAAGAATTATTGCAGGTCCGCCCACTTGATTGCTCAGAGAGAGGATGGCAGGTACAACCCTGTTATCCAAGGCACTGTTTATCACCACATCATCTTGTCGTGCCGTGACCGCATCGATCCGTCCAACCGAGCCAACTGGTTATTTGCTTTACCGGATGCTGTCGGCCACGCCCCCATTATTGATGAGCAGGCCGATCCACTAGTGGACGAGATGCAAGACACCATGGATGCAGCTGAGCCTGTCCAGGACATTCTTGAGTCATACACCCGACAGCCTCCTGCACAAGAATTCACACTTGAGGACGTCCTCCGTGCGATTCATCAGAAAAACCAGATGAATGCCGCACTGGAGCGAAGGCAAAAAGAGCAACATGATGCATTACTCCTAGCTGTTGCCACCAACCAGAGGACGACTGATGAGAAGCTCAGTGAGATCTTTAGCGAGCTAGAGTCTTTGCGCATTGATATCACTGCTCTCACTGGCACCGGTTCTGATCCTGAAACGACTCCGACCAGACGCTCCCGCACCAGAAGCCGAGGCCGTGGTCATCAGCAGCCTTAGTTTTAGTTTTTGTTTATGTTTTTCCATTTCCGTTGTTTGTATTGTACTTTACCCGCTATTATATCACAACATTGAGGACAATGTCTGATATAGTGTGGGAGAGGTACCTTTCATTTTCCGCATTTTCCCTTTCCGCACTTTCCATTCCGTTGTATTTCCTTTTCGTATTTAATGAAGCAGAGTAATATTTGTGTTATTTCTTTAGTTTCGAATTTTCCCCGTTTATTTAGCCATACCGAAAAAAATCTTTAATTTATTCTTCGCATTACCCGACTTACCTACGAAATCATAGTTAGGAAGCTGAGAACGATTCAACAAGATCAATACAGTCTTGACACCCTTAGACTTCCCACTTAAGCATTCCGTTCCGATAATTGTTACGACTACACCTTAAGTTTCAGTTCAAAAGTAACCCCTAGTAGTTTATACTAGCAGTTAACACCGTCTGAACACAAACCACGTGGGGAGCCGATGAATATAAGTGCTTGATGCCTAATCTATAATGATCCTTCATATCTCGATGCAAATGAAAAGAAATTGCACCAAAGTACACGGTCGCATATAAGAAACGAGAAATATGAGAAGGAGTCCATTGCGGGTTGGTTCAGAGGTACTGGTTCTGAAAGGAGGAAGAAGCAGAGAGAAGCAAAACAACTTGCTTCACTTAAGAAGACAAATTGCTTGAAGAAAGAAAGTGAGAAGGATGCATGAATGAGCAAGCTCACTCTAATACTGATAACGAGAAAAAGTATCGTTTATATTGCTATGTTTCAATGCTGTTTTATCGCATAATTTCCGTTTTAACACCCGATTCCTCGAGGTTTCTTTGTCATTTTGCAGGTACATCATATACACAGCTAAATCATGAGCCACAAGTGAAATGAGCAAAAACAACCATTAAAAAATGAAGAAAAGAGGACTTCTGAATAACCTGCACTTTTTGTAACAGTCACGATCGTCACCTAGGAGTCACGACCTTGACACGCTAAAAGGAGCAGTCACGGTCGTCACAAGTCCCTCACGACCGTGACGCGCATAAGACACGGAAGACGAGCGTGACACCCTTGTCACGAACGTGACAAGGGGAATTTAGGGTATTATGTTGAGACTTGGTCATGAACGTGTACGCTACGTGAATCCAACATGCCTATTTTCCCGCAGACCAAGTATGTCAACTATTTCCTGGATTTTCTCAAGCTTCTACGAGGCCCATGCACCAATTCCAACTGCCAAGCCCAAAATATTGATCCTATAAATAGCTTAACTTCAAGAAACAATTTACAGAGTTTTGAATTTAATTTTCTTGCGGAAGCTCTGCCGTTTTTATTTGCACCCTATTTTATTCTTTTCAGCATTCAATTGTTCTTGTTTTAGTTTATATATCCCAACCAACCATATAACAATTTCCAACACTAGGAAATTGTTATAATTTAATTTGTTTCTAAACCTTCATAATTCTTTTAGTAATTTTTATTTCCGATTCCGGTCCGTACTCCGAGCTTTCCAGACTGTGGAAGAAGGAGTCTAACATTTTAATTGTTATTCAGGTTTTTATTTTTATTGCATTTATATTAATGTTAAGTATTTATTTTTCTGTTATGCATATTTTATTTTGTGTTTTTCTGCCTCTGTCTGGTTCAACAATCATGAGTAGCTAAACACCTTAGGGCGGTATGTAATTAAAATAAACTAAATTGGTAAAATCAATTCTAGGCTTAAAATAATTAAGAGCTTAATATTCTGGCTGAGACGTTTTATTATAAAATCAACCTTTTTGTTACGAGAGTAAGGAAAGTGTAATAGGTTAGGTCAAGACCACGAGAGTGTGATATTTTAACCAGATAGCTAAAGTTAGGCATTTAATTTAAACACAGCGAGTGCGCTTTAAAATGAATTAGAATTACTAAGTTTCCAAAAATTATTTCTAAACACTTATGGGCTAGCGAGAGCAGGCATAGGGCTTTAGGGGTAAGATCTGAGATAAGACCACGAGAGTTTGAGTTAAAGATATTTAAACTGGTAACCTCTACAGAATAGATTAAGTGAACCATCTTTATAAGCCTAGGTTAGATTGACCCGCCTAAGTTAATATAATTACATACCGACCGTCTTAGTATTATTTTATTAAACTTAAATTTAATTCCCGCATTTAATCTTTAAAAACAACCAAAAATCGTGACAACCCTTCACCTTAGCTAAACTAGTAAATCCTCAAGCACTAAGTAATCATAAAGTCCCTGTGGATCGATAATCTAAAATATTACTTTGATAGGTTGTGCACTTGCAGTTAAGATACCGCTAGACACATATTAGAGTACGTCTTTAGCCCATCAAATACACATACAAAATGCAGCAAAGAAGGCATAAAAGAAAAGAGAAGAGATTGTGAGAAGTGAAGGCAAATTCACTTCTCAAAACAACTTACCACCTGAAAAGTTAGCAAAAGAAATGAAAATGAAATGAATGTAAAGATGAAAGTCAAAACCAGAAGCATGAACATGATGTCAATGATGCTAAGAGATGACGCAAACACATATCAAGAGTTGTGGATGATCATACAAGGATGAGGATGCAAATGAAGCATGCTTTGAACCATGGAAGTTCATGAAAGTTTATGAAATGGAATGAATGCATAACATGGCAAATGAATGAATAAATGATCAAGCATGATTCTAATATGTCCTAAGATGTCTTATATGTCATGTTGATGCATAAAATGTCATGGCAAGTTTTTGAATGCAAGCATATGAAAGATGGATGCAAATGAAGGCAAGAATTAGGGTTTATATATGACATGCAACACAAAATTCAAAATCAGAAGCAAATGACATGATAAAAAATTGAAAATGGGATCAAAGGAAACCTAACCCTACACAAGTTCACTGCCCAAAGGAGGGGACCCAACTCTTAACCTAATAGGAGTTATGATTTTTTTCAAATTGGCTAGGGTTTTAAGGTACCTCAAAAGGAAAAATGCATATCAAATTGAAAATGAAAGATAAATTCAAACCAATTTTACCCTAGAAACTACATGGTATGAGGAATGCAATGCAAAAAGAATCAACATCAAACTCTCCAAGGTTAGGCAGAATGGATTTTTCCAAGTTAGAACAAAAATATTGCCTTTTAAGAACTTTAATTCCAATGAAAAATGTCAAAACACATCAAGAACCAAAAAGAAATTTGTTTGAAGAGTTTGATAATGTTTCTAAATACATCAAAATGCAATGTGAAATTTTTTGTGATTTTTAGAAACAACAATGCTATTTTAATTAATTAATTCTCATTAACTAATTAAAATAAACATTTAAATATTTTTAAAATACGAAAATTATGCAAAAAAATAAAAATAAAATTATTTTCAGAAAGAGAAAAATATTTTAAGGTATGATGCAAAAAAATGAGATTTTTTAGAAATGATTTGCTATTTTAAATAAAATGTGCAAAACAAATGAATAAAAAAGAAAATAAAATGAAATAAATGGAAAGTATGCTGATCTGAGGGCCAAGATTCAAACCTAGGGGGGCGGGAGTTGACTACGCGCGCTAATGGACGGCTGAAATTCAAATCTCACTAATTATGATTAAGCCCTAATCCTGTGCCCTAATTACTTTCAGACGACCGGAACAGTGGTTCCGGTCGTCTTCTCCAGCGAGACCAAATCCCCAACTCTCTCTACAAGCCACCCCACCCCAAATTAATTATCCAGAAATGATCTCCCACTCAAAACGAACTCAAACCATCATCCAAACATGATTTATAACAAGCATACATGGAGAATCGAAGGAAAAAAGAAAACTGGGCAAAGTTTCAGAGAGTCATAACATGTTCATTTCTCAACTATTTTCAAAAATAAAAAGAGCAGCATGATCAGTGAAGCATGGAGAACAACTCTATAACAAAAAATACAAGTTCTGGAAAAATTGTTCTTGGTGATACCTGAACTGGAGCTTTCACTTTTGGAGCTTTCTGGCCAGTTCCCTGCTTCCAATCACCTCTACTGACTTCCCTCAAGAGTTTGCAAAGCTTGTTTGGAGTTTTTTATGGCTGATTTGTGAGATTGATTCAGTTCAGTTCAAATGGGGAGGAAAATCGTATTTTTGGTATGAAAGGTTTCAGGGCAAGGTGATGGCTGGGGAATGATCAGTGGACCATGGTGAGTTGTTCTATGAAGTTTGTTTTGAGGTTTGTGACTTGTGTGATGATTTTCGAATGAAAATGCAAAAGGGGAGGTTTTTGTGAACTATGGTGATGTTGTGGTTTCAGGCTTGCCTTTTGTGTGTTTTGAGTTCCATTTGGTCCACATATCAAGTTGTGATAGGTCAGAGAGTTGTTGTGGGCTATGCTGATTGGTATGGCTTGTTTTGCAAAAAGTCATGGCTATGTGTCCTTTGAGGTATGGGCTGTTTCAGGCCTAGGACAAAGGCATGTCTGCTGCAGCTTGATTCAAGGATAACCATGGAAATGAGATTTAGGCAAATCAGCAAGTGGATTGAAGCTTATGGGGGGTTTTGCAATTTTCATTAAGTTTGGCCCTTTCTTGATTTCTTCATGCACAAGTCATGAAACTTGGAAATTCTTGGGCCAATTCTGAGTTTTAGGCAATGTGTTATGATGTTATGATGTGTATAAGTCCATTTGAAGTCATAGAAATGCTTGGCATGAGGTTTTGCAAAACTCCCTCTTTGGTGTAAAAGTGAAGTTTATGTGATTTTGTCCAACTTTGACAAGCCATAACTTTTGATCTAAAATGAATTAGAATGAGTTCTTGTACTTTTTGAAAATGGGAGGATCCAATCTACAACTTTCATGACCAAATATTTTTCATTTGAAGCATTTTTGAATCAAAAAGAGGAGGTTGAAAAACTTTCCCAAAATGGCAAGTTTGCATTACAAGTCACTTCCCCCAAAAGGCAACTTTGCAAATGGCTTGAAATTATTCAATTTTGTGAACTTCCAACATCTTATAAGATCAAATAAAGATCATACACATTTAACATGATGGAGAAACCCCTTTTGTTGGGTGATTGGGGGCCTCAGATGCCCTGATTTTACACTGACTTGCTCAAGAAGTCACCTATGGATCAGATGCCTTCCCCATTGAATTTCTTCATGAAAATTGGTATGCATGATCCTCATATCATATAGAGACCAATAGAAACAAGAATGACCAAAAAATTTGTAGTTATGGCCTCTGAAACCAAAACCCTAATTTTAGGTCATCTGTGCAGTTAAACCTGGCTCTGCTTCCATGCCTTTCTCAGTTCTTGTGATTCTTGACTTCTTTGAACTTTGAGAGACATAATATGATGATTGAACACATATGGACCCTTTTGAAATGATTGAACCCCTTTGGAGTGGCTCAGACAACTCAAGGATTGCTCAGATCACAAACTCTAGATGCAGATGATTTTGAACCAATGCAGTGAAGCAAAAATGCAATATGAGATGGTATGATTGAACTTATGCTAATGAAAAGAACCACAAGCCATGGTGAAATGAGTGAGGGCAAATTTGGGGTGTTTACAGCTGCCCCTATTCAAACATGAGTTAGCTGTGCAGGATGTAAGCAGCGGCTTAACAGGCAAACAAGATAACTTGTGGTTGAATACCAAAGACAGACCAAAATTTGCACTCACTGAATGAAGAAGAAAAGGGAAATAGATTGTAAAAGGAAGTAGAGTATGATTATAAAAGCGGGCGACGGAGGACGACTGTTGGGAAAAAGCGATGACGGGGATGACCGACATGCTGGGGAAACAAAGGTATCATGATGGGGACGACCATCAAGTAAAGACTCTCTGGGGATTAAAGGTAAACGATGGGGACGACCATCGGGTTGAAGAAATAAATGATGAGGAACGGTCATCAAAGGTGAAGGACGATCACCTAGCAGGGAACGGCTTCTCTGTTGGGGATAAGGATGGGGGACGGTCATCCAAGGTGAAGGACGATCACGTGGCAGGGTACGGCTGCCGAAAATGTCGCGACATAGGACGAATGCCGGATAGAAAAGGGTCGATGATGGGGACGGCCATCGGATAGGCATGATGAAGGACGATCATCAAGAGGTGAAGGACGATCACCTAGCATGGTACGGCTGCTCTCAGGGTTTATCATGACATATGACGAATGTCAGATAACCAGATCAACGATGGGGACGGCCATCGGATAGGCATGATGAAGGACGCTCATCAAGAGGTGAAGGACGATCACCTAGCAGGGTACGGCTGCTCTCAGGGTTTATCATGACATAGGATGAATGTCAGATAACCAGATCAACGATGGGGACGGCCATCGGATAAAATGATGAAGGACGATCATCAAGAGGTGAAGGACGATCACCTAGCAGGGGACGGCTGCTAAAAATATCATGACATAGGACGAATGTTGGATAGAAAGGGGTTCTAATGAGTAGAGACTCCACTGGGGATGATGAAGGACGATCATCAAAAAGGTGAAGGACGATCACTTGGCAGGGTACGGCTGTCGGAAGTATCATGACACAGGACGAATGTCAGATAGAAAAGAAATAGCTTATCAAGATTTGCCGGGAATTTTTCCAGGGAATGGTAGATACAGACGAGTATCTAATTTGAAGAAAGAGTGGTATAAGTGTTTGACATAGTGTATAGATTAAAGATGCGGACGAGTATCAGTAGAAACAAACGCTTGACGCATGTTCAGAGATGATGATACGGACGAGTACCAACTGGTTAACAAAGAACGCGGACGAGTGTCGACTCGGAGGGGATTTTAAGGGGGGTATACAAGACACAAACGAGTATCTGTATGAGTAAAAGTGATGAGCACGACACGGACGGGTGTCGGAATAAGTGTATTATAAACGAGTGTTTGGTTTACAAAGTGTTTAGGCTACTATGCTGGGGAAGGTGACACGGACGGGTGTCAGGGAGTTGCATATACATCTGTCTGTAGAGAATGTTCGGGCTATTTTACCGGGGAATGATGACACGGGCGAGTGTAAAAAGGAGCATGTATCTATATTTGTGGGTGCAAAGAGGATGCTTTGGCTTTCTGCCGGGGAGTTCGGGAAGTATTTTGTATATGGTGGTATATACAGATGTCTGATTCAGAACATGGCTTATGATTTATGTAGTATGTTTTATTTTTGCCGTAATGCTCCGTATTAGACGGAATGCTACGCTCTGGGGGAAAATATGATGCGAATGCTATGATTTATGCAAAGATACTGATCCGGGATTCGGATACCGTTGCGGTGAAGATCTCCGGATGATCTGCTTTAAAAGAATGTCCCAGCTGGGGATGAGATCATTGGTAGATCTGATATATATGACTCTGCTTGGAGAATAGATTCCTGATGAACCCATCTTGGTAAAGAGGAGCCCAGCTGGAGTCTGTGGGAGCTTCCGTCACTTTGTTGTGAAATCTTCAACATTGCTCCCCTGGATAGAGGTTGGAGCGTTGTGGGGAGATGGTTCCCTGCCTGACCCTTGGCCGAGGAGGAATGATCACTGAACGACCTTCCTAAATTTCTATAAGGATTCTGCTGAGGATGATGTATTCAGCTGGGGAACTGAGCCCCTTATGATGCTGTTTGGAAGACATGTTGAGGAAGTAATTATTTAGCAGCTTGTTGGGAGAAGCTTTTTATGCCCCATGTTGCGCTTTGAACACCTGCAATCCTGTTATGACAAAGAAACGTACAAGTATCCCGAGGTGTCCTTTACTGGGTTCCATCATAGGAATTTAGACACTCTCGGGAGCAAATATATTTCCTGTAAGCATGTAATTTTTAGAAAAGGCGCATCTGTACTTATGCAATCAACATCTTAAGGACATCGGACATTTTGCAAATGAAAATAAAACGTATGAGACGGAATGTGACTGAAAATCTGATTTTATTAATTGGTGTGACCTGAATTGGCAAGTACAGTCAAGGAAACATATCCCCTGAAATGAGGAGATTGTTTATAAAATTGAGAAACAAAAAGGTACGGGCAATGTTGATGACGCCTCAAGGAGCTTCCCTTTTTCCGTGACTCGTATGACATTGACGTTCTTCTCATCTTGATTTTTGAAGAAAGCTGATTCTGATCGATGCTTTTAACCTTTCGAGGCTTGCCATGTTGTAAGCGATACAGACGAATTCAGAATGCAGTTGTTCGCTTATTCCCTTATTTTGCGTGGATCGCCCTTTCGGGTTTTCAATCCACCAGGATACCCATTTTTGCCCGAGTTGTCCAGTGTGACTTTTCAACTCAGCGGGTGTACACATTTTTTTATTTATTTTCCCTTATTTTTGCCCGAGTCTTTTATTCTGTTTTTGACTCGTCGGGATGCCCTATTCTTGCCTGGACTTACATTCTGTTTTTATGTCCAGCGGGTCATTTTTATGCGAAGTATTTTTTAACTGCATCTGAATTCACAGGGGACAGGAAGTCTTCACCATCCATAGTACAGAGCATCAGTGCTCCACCAGAGAAAACTTTCTTTACTATGAATGGACCATCATAATTCGGAGTCCACTTGCCCCTGTAGTCTGTATGAGGAGGGAGGAGTCTTTTCAGCACAAGATCTCCTACTTGGTATTCCCGAAGCCTGACTTTCTAATCGAAGGCTTTCTTCATTCTCTTCTGATACAGCTGCCCATGACAGATTGCAGCTAGCCTCTTCTCTTTGATCAGACTCAGTTGTTCGTATCGGGATCGGACCCATTCTGCTTCATTTAGCTTAACATCCATCAATACCCGTAAAGAGGGTAATTCAACTTCAACAGGTAGGACTGCCTCCATACCATAAACAAGTTGATACGGTGTTGCCCCAGTGGATGTTCTGATTGACGTACGGTACCCATGCAAGGCAAATGGTAGCATTTCATGCCAGTCTTTGTAGGTGACCACCATCTTCTGCACAATCTTCTTGATATTCTTATTAGCTGCTTCCACAACGCCATTCATCTTTGGCCTGTAAAGAGAAGAGTTGTGGTGTTGGATCTTGAAGTCCCGACACAATTCTGCCATCATTTTGTTGTTTAAGATGGAACCATTATCAATAATGATTCTCTCGGGCACTCCATACCGACAGATGATGTCTCTCTTCAGGAATCGGGCTACCACTTGCCTTGTGACATTGGCATATGAAGCTGCTTCAACCCACTTGGTAAAATAGTCAATGGCAACCAGGATGAATCTGTGGCCATTTGAAGCAGTTGGTTCGATCTTGCCAATCATATCATGCCCCACATTGCAAAAGGCCAAGGTGAAGACATTACATTCAAAGGATTTGGAGGCACATGCACTTTATCCGCATAAATCTGGCATTTATGACACTTTCTGGCGTAAGCACAACAGTCTGCATCCATTGTGATCCAGTAATAGCCTGATCTTAGCAGCTTTTTAGCCATAGCATGCCCTCCAGCATGGGTACCAAAAGATCCTTCATGCACCTCGTGCATCAACAAGTCCGCTTCTGCCTTATCAACACATCTGAGAAGCACCATATCAAAGTTTCTCTTATATAGGGAACCATCGGCGTTCAGGAAGAAACTACCTGCCAGCCTTCTCAATGTCTTCTTATCATTGGATGATGCCCCAGGTGGGTATGTTTGATCCTCCAAGAAGCATTTGATGTCATGGAACCAAGGCTTATCATCTTTAGCAAGGTCTGTAGAGAATACGTATGCTGGTCTATCGAGTCTGGATACTGAAATTTGAGGCACAAAGTTGGCAGCTTGAACTTTGATCATGGATGAAATGGTAGCCAGAGCATCTGCAAACTGATTTTCATCTCGAGGGATATACTCAAGTTTGACTGTTCTGAAGAAAGTCAATAACCTCCTTGTATAATCCCGATAAGGTATCAGATGATCTAGGTGGGTGTACCATTTGTCGTTGGTTTGATTAATTACTAGAGCTGAATCTCCGAACACAGTCAATGTCTTGATCCTGAGGTCAATGGCTTCCTCAAGACCCATAATACAAGCTTCGTATTCAGCTTCGTTGTTAGTGCAGTTAAAGGTGAGCTTTGCCGAGAAAGGCATGTGAACTCCCTTAGGTGTAATGAGTACTGCACCAACACCACGACCATTCATATTAACATCCCCATCAAACATCATAGTCCATTCTTCTTCTGGGTCAGGCCCTTCGGTGTGAATAAGCTCTTCATGATCTTTTGCTTTTATGAACATGATGTCTTCATCAGGGAAGTCAAATCTCATAGGTTGGTAATCATCAATGGGTTGCTCAGCAAGATAATCAGACATTACACTGCCTTTGATTGCTTTTTGAGATGTGTATTGAATGTCATATTCTGTGAGGATCATTTTCCATCTTGCAACCCGTCCGGTAAGTGCTGGCTTCTCAAATATGTACTTGACTGGTTCCATTTTTGAGATCAATAAGGTAGTGTAGGTCAACATATACTGTCTCAGTCGGCGAGCAGCCCACGCTAAAGCACAGCAAGTTTTCTCGAGCAGTGAATAACGTTGTTCACAGTCGGTAAACGTTTTTCTTAGGTAGTATATTGCATACTCTTTTCGACCAGACTCGTCATGCTGGCCCAGCACACACCCCATTGACTCTTCTAATATTGTCAGGTACATTATTAGAGGTCTTCCTTCCACTGGAGGCATAAGGATTGGAGGCTCTTGTAAATATTCTTTGATTTTGTCAAAAGCCCTCTGGCAGTCTTCGTTCCACCTGACCGTTTGTTCTTTTCTTAACAGCTTGAATAAGGGTTCACAGGTTGCAGTAAGGTGAGATATGAACCTTAAAATTTAGTTCAATCTACCTAAGAACCCCCAAACTTCTTTTTCAGTCTTCGGTGCAGGCATTTCTTGAATGGCTTTGACTTTGTCAGGGTCAACTTCAATCCCTTTCTCGCTCACAATAAATCCCAGCAGCTTGCCGGATCGCACCCCGAATGTGCATTTGTTGGGGTTTAGCTTCAATTGGTACTTTCTCAAACGCTTGAACAACTTTAACAGATTTACCAAATGGTCTTCTTCTGTGAGGGACTTGGCAATCATGTCATCCACATAACATTCAATTTCTTTATGGATCATGTCATGGAATAATGTCACCATAGCCCGTTGATAAGTGGCACCAGCATTCTTTAGTCTGAATGGCATTACCTTGTAACAGAAGGTGCCCCAGGGTGTGATGAAAGTTGTCTTCTCCATGTCTTCAGGTGACATCTTGATCTGATTGTATCCTGAAAATCCATCCATGAAGGAGAATACCGAGAACTGAGCCGTGTTGTCGACCAATACATCAATGTGAGGTAATGGGAAGTCATCTGTCGGGCTAGCTCTATTCAGATCTCGGTAATCCACACACATCCGTACTTTGCCATCCTTCTTAGGCACTGGTACAATGTTAGCAACCCACGGTGGATAACTAGTCACAGCAAGGAAACTGGCGTCCCACTGCTTTTGTACCTCGTCTTTTATCTTCATGGCCATATCTGGGCGAGTACGGCGCAACTTCTGTTTTACTGGTGGGCAGTCTTCTTTCAGAGGTAGCTTGTGCATGACAATGTCGGTGTCCAACCCTGGCATATCCTGATAAGACCAAGCAAAAACATCCACATATTCCCGAAGCATGTCAATTAGTTTCTCTTTTACTGAATCTTGCAAGCAGGCCCCGATCTTAACTTCTTTCAAGTCTTCTTCTGTACCAAGATTAACCGTCTCAACCTCCTCCTGATGAGGAGTGATAACCTTCTCCTCTTGTCTCAACAACCTGGCTAGCTCTTCAGGTAGCTCATAATCTTCTTCAACCCCTTCATCTTCTTGATTGATTGGATTGTCAAAGTCATACGAAGTCACAGCAGTGTTGTTGTCGGTGCAATCTGGAGGGCACTCTCTGCAAGGGTTTAGATTTGTTCATTTTAGTGATCAGTTTTATCTTATTTAGAAAAAGTGAAAATGAAGTTATTTATTTTGAAAAACATTGCCATTTTATTTTTGTACAAAAAGTGAAAAATGAAAAACAGTGAGCGAAAAAGAAAAGACTCATTTGCAAAAGATGTCCTGATATTCATTAATTGATCTTTGCACAAAATACAAGATGGCCCGATTACAAAATGAGTCCTGACATCTTGGGCAAGATGCAGGACTTGATGCATGCTTCAAAATACAGGAAATAATAATTACTCTGCAGGAGTAACCCTTATAATTTCCTGGGAAGACCAGTTTGAGACATGGCTCCCCGGGGTCTTTGGAAGTATCCAGCTCTCCAGGTTGCGTTCGTCTTCTGACTCGTCTTCCAAGCTATTCACAGCATCCGGGGTGAGCATCCCCCTGCTAACAAACTTGGGCTCCCTTGCAGCCTCTGATTGATCCTGTCGAGTTGGTCTGTAACCCAACCCGAATCGGTCTTCTTTCTTCTCTACGGGCAACAGCTTGCCCCAGCCTTGAGCGGTACCTTCCTCAACAACCTTCCGGGCTTGCTGATATGATGTGATGGAGGTCCCAAGCACAACAGATGTTTCATTAATATTAAGGGCCTCAAACCCTTGGCTCATGGTTTCATGGATCTCCCCATCCATTTCAATGTATTTTAAGGTAGCCAGCTGGCTAACAAAAATATCCTATTCCCCACAAATAGTAATGACTTGGCCTTCCCACTCGAATTTTAACTTCTGGTGAAGGGTTGGCGTCACGGTGCCGGCGGCGTGTATCCATGGTCTACCCAATAGACAGTTGTAGGCAGGCTGTATATCCATCACAAAGAAGGTCGTTTTGAAAACTTGTGGGCCAATCATTATTGGTAATTCTATCTCTCCCAAAACTGATCTCTTAGAACCGTGAAAGGCTCTCACTACCAAGTTACTTGGGCGTAGTGCCAATCCATCATACTCCAGCTTCACAAGGGCTTTCTTGGGCAGAACATTGAGGGATGACCCTGTGTCTACCAATACATGAGAGAGAACTGCACCCTTACACTCCAAGGTAATGTGCAAAGCCTTGTTGTGATTGCGACCCTCCGTTGTCAAATCAGTGTTGGTAAATCCTAGCCCATTACTAGCGTTGACATTTCCAACCACAGCCTCTAACTGATTGACAGTAATCTCCTCTGGCACATAAGCTACGTGCAAGACTTTTAATAGTGCGTTCCGATGAGCCTCGGAGCACATTAGCAATGATAGTATGGAGATTTTGGAAGGTGTTTGGTGAAGCTGGTCTACCACCTTGTAATCACTTTTCTTTATGATTCTCATGAATTCATCAACCTCTTGATTAAAAGGAGTCTTCAAAGCTTCTCTAACAACTGGTTCTTCTTGCACCATGCTCTTCCCTTTTGCCTTAGCAGCAGCCTCTACTTCGGCAATGGGTTTTGGAATTTGTGAAGCAAAGAGGCGTCCGCTTCTGGTGAAGCCTCCGCCTCCCCCCACATTGTCAATCTGAGGTGAAGAAGTCGATGATTCCAAAGTGATTTTCTGCCCCTCGCAGTACAGATCTGAGCCATAATGCCAAGGGATGGCATTACTGCTTTCGTAAGGAACTGGTCCAGGCACTGTGATAGTGACTGGATTGATAGCAGCTGCAGAAGGGACCACAATGGTGTGTGGATCATAGTATATGGTGACCGGTGCTCTAACGGGAGTAACATTTTGTGGGTTGTTGGCAGGGACATTTGCAGGGTCATAGTATATGGTAACCGTTGAGACTCTTTCATCAATTGTTGCTGACGTTGTAGAAGGTACTGACTGGATGGGTGTTGAAGTTGTAGCAGGAATGGTGACTGAACTTGTATCTGTTGAAGTGATTGATTGTGCGGTTGTTGGAGTTGTAGTAGAATCCGTTGGAACAATGGTTGCTGATGTTGTAGGAGTATCTGTGATTGCTGGTGATGGAGTTGCTGGATTTGTAGGCGCCGTTGTCGTAATCTGAAGGGTATCATCCTTAATAAGTCTATCTATGTCGTCTCTCAACCTTTCACACCCATTAACTGCAATATTGAAATACCCACAGCCGAGCTCACACCCAGGGAACATTTGGCATTCTAAAAGCTGGGCTTTGATTTCAACCAAAGGTGTCCGGATCTGTGCAACACTGGTGATTAAGGTGAATGGTTTGCCTTCCTCAATAGCATTAATCCTAGGCCCGTTGTGACTAGGCATTGGATTTCTTGTGACATTCGGAGGAGGTGCAAAGTTGAGAGCTTTTGAGTCCACCAGATCTTGGACTTTCATCTGTAAGGCCCTGCATTTCTCAGTATTATGCCCCGGTGCGTTTGAGTGGAATGCACACTTGGCATTGGCATCATAGTTCTTTGGTAAATTAAGAGGATCTGGAGGTGCCAATGTCCTTAACTCGACTAGGTTGAGCTTCAGGAGTTGTGGCAAGAGTGCAGCATATGGCATGGGAATTGGGTCAATTACTCTGTTTGCTTGTGATGGTCTTTGTTGGAAGTTGTTGTTGATTGTTGTTGTTGTAGGTTCTCTGTTGCGGATACTGAACTTGTTGTTGATACTGTGGTTGTTGTTGTTGAGGATATGCTGATTGTTGAGGAATCGGAGCTGGAATGGTAACAGCTGCTACTGACCGGTGAACATACTGAGGCCTTCCTCTGCTTGCATGAATGGAATTTGTCTCACCAGCCCTTCGGGGTCCCACAAAAGGCTTTCTGGGATTACTGGATGAACTTGCATCACTGTCTGAAATTTTGCCCATCTTTAAGAGGCTCTCAATCCTCTCACCAGCTATGACCACATCAGCAAAACTGGTAGAGGAGAAGGCAGCCAATCTATCAATGTAGGTTCCTTGCAATGTATTCATGAACATGTCATCCATTTCCCTTTCTGACATGGGTGGTTGTACAACAGCAGCAAGCTGTCTCCACCTTTGGGCATATTCTCTGAAGCTTTCTCTAGAAGATTGAGACATTCCCATCAGAAGGGTCCTGTTAGGAGCCATGTCCAGATTGTATTGATATTGTCGGATGAAAGCTTCAGCCAAATCCTTCCAACATCTTATGGTGGCTCTAGACAAGTGTGAATACCACTCCTTTGAAGCCCCAGTCAGACTGTCTTCAAAGTAGAACATCCACAACTTTTCATCCATAGTATAAGCTTTGAGTCTCCCTAGGAAAGACTGCAGGTGAGTGCGAGGACAGGAGGTACCATTGTACTTTTCAAAGCATGGGGGTTTGAATTTGTGGGGAATTCTCACCCCATCCACCAATCCCATTTCCATCACATCGAAGCCCAAAGAATTCTGAGACTCCAAGGATCTCAACTTCTCAGCAATCTCGTCCAATCTCCGGTCATAAACCTCATCTCCAGCTCCCATAACAGTAAATTGCTCTTCTTGGGGATCCTCCTGCAAGATTCTCCCTCCAGCAGTATTACCTTGCACATTTCTTGGGATGTTAGCTTCTGGATCCAGATGAGGTCCAAATACTGGTGGATCAATACGAGGCTGGCCCCGTTCATTGTTACTAGTTCCTCCTGTTCCCAGATGAGGTTCCTCAGGAGTTTGTCTTTCCACTAGCTCTCTTAACCTTTCTTGACTCTGGGCTAAGCCAGTCATCACAGCCATGAATTGTGACATCTGATTTCTCATCTCCACTCTCTCATTAGCCATCTGATTTCTGACCTCAGTCAGATCCTGCTGTACTTGTTCCATTTGAATACCGGGAAGGTTGTTGCGAGTCGGGTACCGGTGCGTGCGGTTGATAGGGAACACTCGGCGACGAGCAATGTTTCCTGAGATCACAACAAAGTTAGAAACAAAAATGATAAAACCTACAAAACAAAACAAAAGTTAGTATGTAATGCAGTATGCTTATTTGTTTTCCAAGGTATCCGGTTTGGTTCTTGGTTTTGACCTTTCCAGACCTCAAGGAAGATGCTTGATGTTGTTGAGAGAAAACTGAAATATATTACAAATGGTGAACAATACATAGTCTGTTTTACAACATATGCCCATGGAGGGTCAAAATACATCAAAAAAAAAAGAAAAAGTACACCAAATGGAAATAACAACAAACAAAGAATCAGACATCTAGTCCAAACTCATCCTCCTTGACTTCCTTCAGGAGTGCCTCAGTCACTGGACCAGCTGGGTGCTCTGTAATGGTCCTAATGAGGAGGTTCCTGGTGGCAATGGCAGTGGTCAACTTCTTGTGCCTATCCTGATCCTTTGACCTCTTCAATCCTGCTCTGAGCTTCAATTCTGAAATCTCCTCCTGGGCTGCCAACAAAGCTTCCTGCTGCTTCTTCTCATGGGCCTCTAACTTTTCAATCTTAGCTTGAGTCTTCTGGTCTTCTTGTGTACGGGCTTCAGTGATTCTGACCCACCTAGCCTGACTCTCTTGCAGATAGAGCTCAGTCCTAGCCTTCTGAAACTTGGCTTCTTTACAGGCATTCTTCAATATTCGCTCCCCAGCTCTTGCTTTCCTTATGTAATCCTCTGTCTTCTCAATTTTGGCAAGATGCTCCACCCTGAGCTTTTCCAATCTCTCAATGTCCAGACGACCATCACTCCTTTCCCAAAGAGTCTTCTTCAAAGCTTGAGATAGGTTCTCATTTCTTTCCTTCAGCTTCTCAAATTCTTCTAGGCTGACAGTTGCTGTTGGCTGTAGTGTAGATGGTCCAGGTATGTCTTCCAAGGTGAAAGTCATTCCAGTAATCTGAGCTCTAGTACGGGACCAGTCATAGTATTGGGCTGAAGCAACATTATTACACCTCCCAAGAATAGCCATCCCTTTTGTCTGAATGTTGTCCCAAGCCCAGGATGCTTGCCTGACAGCAGCTGAATTAGGTTTTACTTCACAATACAGGGTCTCAGCTAGATCTTGCACTCTGGGAGGGTGGACCAAAGCATAACCCAGTTGTCTCTTAAACAGCAAAGGATTGTAGTTGATGCAGCCCTTTACTCCTATCAGAGGTACATTTGGGTATTGTCCACAGTTGGTGATAATGTCCTTGCCCTTGGTGCTCTGGGTGCACCATCTAATATCATCTGAAGTCAAAGCAATGAGCCTATTGGCCCTATTCTTCTGTTGGTGGGGATTCAGGAAGGCATCTGACTTAGGTAGGTGCTTGAGCAGCCAGGTGTAAAACAAAGGAGCACAACATCTTACCAACTTCCCCCTTTGTTTCTCATTCCTCTGATGAATGGAGTAATAAAAGTCTCCCAGTAATGTGGGCACTGGGTTCCTCAGGAGAAACAGATGGATGGAATTCTTGCTGATAAATTTGGGCTCATCTGCAAACAGTATAGCCCCATATATGCTGAGGGCTAACGATGCACAGACTGCCCTCCACTCTCCCAATGAGGCCTTCAGGATGGCCTGAGAAATCAAGAAGTCTAAGTGCAAACCAGGGATACCAGCTTTTGTTGTCATACTTTTCTCAATCAAGGCAGGCTCCAGGTACAGTGCCTTTGCCACCTCTTCATTTCTGGGAAAATTCATTCCTGGGTTGAAAGGGATTCCACCTCTGATAGGTACCCCAATCAATGAAGAAAACTCTTCCAGCAAAGGCCCTAGCTGAAAGTCTGGGAAGGTGAAGCATCTCAAAGGAGGATCATAAAACTGCAGGCATGTGTGGATCATGCTCCTCTGAGAAGGGTCAAGGTCCATAACCATATCCAGGATACCTCCATAGTGTTCTCTAAACAATGGGATGTGGTTAGGTGTGATGAGTGACTGGACCTGCCTGATGCCAGTCAACACAGGATCAAAGAAGTGGTAGGAAATGTTGCTCTTCCTGGGAGTGGTCATGAGTGCTGCTGAAGAAGATGAAGGTCACAGACTGATGCTAGAAATGAGCCAATGACAGGCTGATGCTGGTGATGATGAAGATAGCTGAAGCAGATAACTGATGAAGCAAAGGTCTATGTAGAAGAAGGGGTCAAAACCAAACCAGATATGATATGGATACCCTGAAAAGCAAATAAACAAATGTTAAATGATGCAATAATGATATATGCAAATGATATGCAAGGGTTTGTGATCAAGCTGGATCTGATTATCTGTCTTGGTATAAGTCCATGTATGTTCAAAGAAGGTCCAGATGGAGGTTCAGAAATCCAGTAACCAAGGTGGGGGACTCAAATAAAGAGTCACATGTCCAGGGTTTAATCACAAGAACTGTCCGAAGTGGAGTACTCTTAAATACAATAGTAACAGGGTATGATGTGGCTAAGGGTTCCTGCAAACCTGTAAACAGCCTAACCCCCTCACAGGTAGTGTTCTAGAACAAGGATCCTCAGACTTGTATCAGTTATGAGAAGTGTAAATACTTCTAACCGGGAGGTACAATGTTTACAATAACCATAAAAGATCCTCCTCTAATTCACCTCAGTTTCTGAAGGTCATAATAAAGGTCATCCAGACTTAGCAGGCTTCCCAGATAGCCCTAGCACTACAGGAAATCTGTAGCACAGAGTTCTCAAGAAGAAACCCATATCTGAACCGTGTTTCATATTCCCGCACCAGACCGAAATGGAATGGGAAAGAACATGAACCACTCTATCCAAGGTGTCACTCAGGTCCCAGGTATAGGACCTTGAACTCTCAATGGAACCCCACCCACCAAAACAGAAGCCAGATCCAGCAATGATAATGACAGTATGCAATATGAAAACTGTAAAGGAAAGCAATAAATAAAGCTGTACATAAAGAAGTAAATAAAGCAAATAAATATACACAATTAGCACATAACACCCCAGTAAACACAAATCAAACAAGCGCTAGGAGGAACCCACAAAAAGAACCAGAAGCCCTGGTTACAATATAAGGGTCCCCAGCGGAGTCGCCAAGTTGTCGCTCCCGCCAAATGACACAGGGCCAAGAGGGGTACAGACGCGAACGGTCGGCGAAAGAGAGGAGAGAACACACAAGGGTGAACTCAGAAGGAAAAAGTCGCCAGCTAGGCATTTTTATCCCGAAGGAAAGGCAATACTGCATAGACCTAGAAAAGAATGGATAAGACGGTTGCGAACCAGAGAAACTGAGAAAGGGGGTTGGTTACAACCTGGGAAGGTATTAGCACCCAGATTGTCCGCCGTACTCGACGGGATCCACGTTTGAAAGATTTGTGTTTTAAAGGGGTAGTGTCAGTGCAATTTGTGTATCAAAGCTAGAAAGAATGCAAGTGTCAGTGTTGAAGAAATGTGAAGTGAGATATGAGAGTGTCAGTGTAAGAACAAGGGTGAAATGCTCAAGATAATGAGGCTTAAAGAATAATACTGAAAGAGGGGGAATATACAGAGACTTTTGTTCGATAACCGTTAAGTTATGCCTACGTATCCTCTCGTGCAATGAGGAAGTCAGAACACCGTAGTTTGACTCAAAGATACTGAAAGATAAATTGACTTGTGAACTGCTTACTTGTCTATGCTCAAGTGTATGACCTGTCTGGCTCAGGTGCAAACTGTCTTGCATTAGACGGAAGAAGCAAGTTCTCGTTTGTGAATGAATGAGATGAGAAAAGAATCCCGAAGGAGACGATTATTGTTTGTTTTTTGTGTTTTCAATCTTTTATTACCTTTTGAAGTTTGTCATAAGTTAATGAGCTTAAGCCTAAACCAAGGGTTAGTAAACTCATCACATCCTCCCTCTGATTAGGGGTAAATGAGAATACCTTAAGTATGAAATAAACACCTCACACTTAATCACCATGGTGTAGGATTAAGATCATTAACCTACTTGCAATTATTTAAATGTTTTTGGAGTTTTTGTTTAGTGTTAGGTAATGAGTTTAAGCCATAATCAAGGATTTAATGGACCCATTACACCATCCTAATAGAAGGATAATAGATGAGAACATTTAAGCTGAGGAAGATACCTCAACTTAATCCATGATTAGGGATTAACCTCATGACAAAACAAAGCCTTTATTAAAGTGGATTTTAGTTAATGGTAGGATTAAGAAATGGATTTTATGGTTTGTAAGACAACTTGAGGGGGACTTGTCCATTAACAATATGGTTAGTCCTTCTTAACCAATTAAGGAAGAATTAGAACCCTAATGCAAGGCCCAAGTTACAAGCTTATTGTCTTAGTGATTATTAGGTGAATTGATTAAAGGATTTAAACACATTAAGGGTTTAACACTTAGGATTAAAGTTATATACTCCATCCTAATAGAAGTATACAGGCATAACCCTAATCACAAAGTCTTAAAACCTTTAAGGTTTAGTCCTTGATTAAGAGATGAGAAGAGAAGACTCAAAGATGACACAAAGGTAAAACTAATGGGGGGACTAATCAAACCCTAATTGTTATCATGCTTGGGTGTTCCTAGGGTTTATGAGGCTTGCAAAAGATCTTCAGGAAAAGCCACCAAGGAAGGAGCAGATGAAAGGAGGAAGAAGCAGAGAGAAGCAAAACAACTTGCTTCACTTAAGAAGACAAATTGCTTGAAGAAAGAAAGTGAGAAGGAGGCATGAATGAGAAAGCTCACTCTAATACACATACAAAATGCAGCAAAGAAGGCATAAAAGAAAAGAGAAGAGATTGTGAGAAGTGAAGGCAAATTCACTTCTCAAAACAACTTACCACCTGAAAAGTTAGCAAAAGAAATGAAATGAAATGAATGTAAAGATGAAAGTCAAAACCAGAAGCATGAACATGATTTCAATGATGCTGAGAGATGATGCAAACACATATCAAGAGTTGTGAATGATCATAAGAGGATGAGGATGCAAATGAAGCATGCTTTGAACCATGGAAGTTCATGAAAGTTTATGAAATGGAATGAATGCATAACATGGCAAATGAATGAATAAATGATCAAGCATGATTCTAATATGTCCTAAGATGTCTTATATGTCATGTTGATGCATAAAATGTCATGGCAAGTTTTTGAATGCAAGCATATGAAAGATGGATGCAAATGAAGGCAAGAATTAGGGTTTATATATGACATGCAACACAAAATTCAAAATCAGAAGCAAATGACATGATAAAAAATTGAAAATGGGATCAAAGGAAACATAACCCTACACAAGTTCACTGCCCAAAGGAGGGGACCCAACTCTTAACCTAATAGGAGTTATGATTTTTTTCAAATTGGCTAGGGTTTTAAGGTACCTCAAAAGGAAAAATGCATATCAAATTGAAAATGAAAGATAAATTCAAACCAATTTTACCCTAGAAACTACATGGTATGAGGAATGCAATGCAAAAAGAATCAACATCAAACTCTCCAAGGTTAGGCAGAATGGATTTTTCCAAGTTAGAACAAAAATATTGCCTTTTAAGAACTTTAATTCCAATGAAAAATGTCAAAACACATCAAGAACCAAAAAGAAATTTGTTTGAAGAGTTTGATAATGTTTCTAAATACATCAAAATGCAATGTGAAATTTTTTGTGATTTTTAGAAACCAAAATGCTATTTTAATTAATTAATTCTCATTAACTAATTAAAATAAACATTTAAATATTTTTAAAATA
Source organism: Lathyrus aphaca (assembly GCA_963966055.1). Lineage (NCBI taxonomy): Eukaryota > Viridiplantae > Streptophyta > Magnoliopsida > Fabales > Fabaceae > Lathyrus > Lathyrus aphaca. The sequence continues at coordinate 249,842,398 of OZ014520.1, read as the reverse complement.
CGAAAATTATGCAAAAAATAAAAATAAAATTATTTTCAGAAAGAGAAAAATATTTTAAGGTATGATGCAAAAAATGAGATTATTTAGAAATGATTTGCTATTTTAAATAAAATGTACAAAACAAATGAATAAAAAAGAAAATAAAATGAAATAAATGGAAAGTATACTGATCTGAGGGCCAAGATTCAAACCTAGGGGGCGGGAGTTGACTACGCGCGCTAATGGACGGCTGAAATTCAAATCTCACTAATTATGATTAAGCCCTAATCATGTGCCCTAATTACTTTCAGACGACCAGAACAGTGGTTCCGGTCGTCTTCTCCGGCGAGACCAAATCCCCAACTCTCTCTACAAGCCACCCCACCCCAAATTAATTATCCAGAAATGATCCCCCACTCAAAACGAACTCAAACCATCATCCAAACATGATTTATAACAAGCATACATGGAGAATCGAAGGAAAAAAGAAAATTGGGCAAAGTTTCAGAGAGTCATAACATGTTCATTTCTCAACTATTTTCAAAAATAAAAAGAGCAGCATGATCAGTGAAGCATGGAGAACAACTCTATAACAAAAAATACAAGTTCTGGAAAAATTGTTCTTGGTGATACCTGAACTGGAGCTTTCACTTTTGGAGCTTTCTGGCCAGTTCCTTGCTTCCAATCACCTCTACTGACTTCCCTCAAGAGTTTGCAAAGCTTGTTTGGAGTTTTTTATGGCTGATTTGTGAGATTGATTCAGTTCAGTTCAAATGGGGAGGAAAATCGTATTTTTGGTATGAAAGGTTTCAGGGCAAGGTGATGGCTGGGGAATGATCAGTGGACCATGGTGAGTTGTTCTATGAAGTTTGTTTTGAGGTTTGTGACTTGTGTGATGATTTTCAAATGAAAATGCAAAAGGGGAGGTTTTTGTGAACTATGGTGATGTTGTGGTTTCAGGATCGCCTCTTGTGTGTTTTGAGTTCCATTTGGTCCACATCTCAAGCTATGATAGGTCAGAGAGTTGTTGTAGGCTATGCTGATTGGTATGGCTTGTTTTGCAAAAAGTCATGGCTATGTGTCCTTTGAGGTATGGGCTGTTTCAGGCCTAGGAAAAAGGCATGTCTGCTACAGCTTGATTCAAGGATAACCATGGAAATGAGATTTAGGCAAATCAGCAAGTGGATTGAAGCTTATGGGGGGTTTTGCAATTTTCATTATGTTTGGCCCTTTCTTGATTTCTTCATGAACAAGTCATGAAACTTGGAAATTCTTGGGCCAATTCTGAGTTTTAGGCAATTTGTTATGATGTTATGATGTGTAGAAGTCCATTTGAAGTCATAGAAATGCTTGGCATGAGGTTTTGCAAAACTCCCTCTTTGGTGTAAAAGTGAAGTTTATGTGATTTTGTCCAACTTTGACAAGCCATAACTTTTGGTCTAAAATGAATTAGAATGATTTCTTGTACTTTTTGAAAATGGGAGGATCCAATCTACAACTTTCATAACCAAAGATTTTTCATTTGAAGCATTTTTTATTCAAAAAGAGGAGGTTGAAAAACTTTCCCAAAATGGCAAGTTTGCATTACAAGTCACTTCCCCCAAAAGGCAACTTTGCAAATGGCTTGAAATTCTTCAATTTTGTGAACTTCCAACATCTTCTAAGATCAAATAAAGATCATACACATTCAACATGATGGAGAAACCCCTTTTGTTGGGTGATTGGGGGCCTCAGATGCCCTGATTTTACACTGACTTGCTCAAGAAGTCACCTATGGATCAGATGCCTTCCCCATTGAATTTCTTCATGAAAATTAGTATGCATGATCCTCATATCATATAGAGACCAATAGAAACAAGAATGACCAAAAAATTTGGAGTTATGGCCTCTGAAACCAAAACCCTAATTTTAGGTCATCTGTGTAGTTAAACCTGGCTCTGCTTCCATGCCTTTCTCAGTTCTTGTGATTCTTGACTTCTTTGAACTTTGAGAGACATAATATGATGATTGAACACATATGGACCCTTTTGAAATGATTGAACCCCTTTGGAGTGGCTCAGACAACTCAAGGATTGCTCAGATCACAAGATGCAGATGATTTTGAACCAATGCAGTGAAGCAAAAATGCAATATGAGATGGTATGATTGAACTTATGCTAATGAAAAGAACCACAAGCCATGGTGAAATTAGTGAGGGAAAATTTGGGGTGTTTACAAGATGGACGTATGCAATTCATCTGTACTTCGTTATGGAGAATGGTGGGATAATTATTGTCGGATGGGTGTATGTGATTTATCCGTGTTCGATTGAATGAACAAAATAGGTACCACATACATTGTGTCATTGTTGAGTCACATTGCATAATTATTGATGTTTTCTTTGTTGTATAATTATTGGTGTAATTTGTTGTATATGTTGTTGTGAGTGAGAAACTACCCTTGATGTGTTTTATGCACCGTTATTATTTGAATTTGTTTCTCACCCCTTTGTTGTTTGTTGTTGTGTCTGTGCTTCTTTGGAAGTAAATATAATCCAGGTACTTGAGAGTGCTTGGAAGTGTGTTGCTTATTCGAGTCTTATGATGCTCTGATACATAATACGGGACGAGGATATTTTGTTGTTTATATACTTTTGTTACGTATCTTTAAACCTTGTTGGAAACATTATAAACCAAAATTATTGAGGATATATTGATGATTGATGGCATGTTGCCTAAGTTGAACAAATTATATTTTTCCGTTGTTTTAGTGAAAGCATTTTGTTGGTTATTTATGTTGATGTGGCATTCCACTTGTAAAAACTCTGATTTTTCGTATTAAACCATTATTTTATAAATTAGGAAAAGTAGGGTGTTACAGCTAGTACCATACAAGATCTGTATTTTTTGGAAAGTGCATTAACAACTTTTATCATCCTCCAAAAATATCTTCTTATGTCTCCATCGGATCTAAAAGGCTTCACCTATATAAAGGAGTTCATGAAAGGATGATACACACACTTGCGCGCATACAAAACAAATTTTCAACAAGTTATTATTTTGCTTTTATTTTGTGTAAACATCACCGTTGTGATATAGCTTACTAGAAGCTCTAGTATACACATATATTTTATTATTATTCTTGTAATTCCTTGAGTGACTAGGGTTTAGTCAGCAGACTCAAGAAAATATTGACAGTTGGTCTTTGTGTTGTAAAAGTTTTGATTAGTGGATTAAGACCTCGCTTGAGAGAGGCAAAATCACCTTGACAAGTGGACTGGAGTAGTTTGAGTTCAAATGAACCAAGATAACCAAACGTGTCAAACTATTTTAAATTTCGAAAACCCCAATTCAAACCCCCTTTCTTGTTTTTTTCTTTTCTTCATTTTTTGCCATAACACTAGTTTCATAAATTCAAATGAAGTGCGGTTTGAAGCGTTTGAAAACTAACACATATGATTATCCCATAGTGATGTATTAAGTGGCTATATGTGTCTCAACACGAAAAATACTCGAGTGAATCGCATGTCCAAAGATACATCAGTGTCGCCATCGAACTTTATTTATTCCAAAAGGAAAGAGAAAATATTGATAAAACCTAAGGGGAAGAGAAACGTGTAAGGGAGTCGATTATGCAATGGAAAGGTATTAACATATCTCAATTTTTTTGTACTCAATGAGAATTATTTTGATTATTCTTTGCACATATGGGTGTTATTATCTAAAGATTACTTGCGATTGGATTTAATTAAGGGGAAAATAAGTTTTAAATTAATGTGCTCTCGAAGGATTCAAACCCTCGATCCTACGTATTCTCATAGTGCAATGAGAAAATTAGAGTTTTGTAGTTCATGGAAACAAGGACAAGAAAATACAAGTGGTGTCATAACCAAGAGCAGGAATAAAAGTGGTATTTAAACCGAACATGAAATGATAAGTGGTGTTTAAACCAAACAAGAAATTAATTGGTGTTTAAACCAAAGAGGAAATAAAGGTGGTGTTTAAACCAAGAGAATGATAGAAGTAGTCCTTAAATCAAAGAAGAAGTAAAATGATGTTCAAACAAAGATAATGGTGTTTAAACTAAGGAAGTGGTGTTTAAACCAAATGAGTGGTGTTTAAACCAATGAAGTGATGTTTAAACCAAAGAGAAATAAAAGCGGTGTTTAAACCAAAGGAATGATGTTTAAACCAAATGAGTGGTGTTTAAACCAAGGAAGTGGTGTTTAAACCAAAAGAGTGGTGTTTGAGCCAAATAAGCGTATAAGAGTGGTGTTTAAACCAAAGGAGTAGATGGGGATCCAAAGAGTGTTGTGTTTGCTCCAAAGAGAAAAGTGTTGTTGTTCTGGATCGGCCCAATCCCTACAATTGGGCCAAGAAAACCAATCCAATAGGCCTGCTCGACGTCGAGCACAATTAGGAAAAGTGGTCCCTGTCAACCATAAGCAGTCCGACCACGATGAAGTTCCCTAACGGCTAGTATTGACCGTTGCCTATTTTCACGGATTCCTCGATCCGCGCCTCACAATATGGACCAATAATATTCCATTTAGTCCCTAATATAAACCCTCTCGTTTGAGAGGGTCAGGTATTCAATCTCTCTGACCTTTATACTTGTACTTGCCCACTCTTTGCTCGGTTACTTACTTCAGCATCGGAGTGCCTTGCAGGTACACCCCCCTTTTTCTCCTCACCGACCGTTTCCATCAGCTCTCAAGGCCAGCCGCATCGGATCCTGATCTCTAGGTACGATCAGGTGGCGCCGTTTGTGGGAAACTGATTTCCCCGTTCTTCTTTCAAAATCTTCAAAGAACCAAAGTTTTAACAAGATCCATGGCTGCTCGGGACAACCAGGAAAATCGATCAAACGATGGCATGATTCTTACACAACATGAGAGCAACATCCATCCTCCTCTACATGAGGAAACGGTGCAAGACCATCCGGACGGGAAGGCAGCATCACCTTCACCCGATCGCGACCAACCTTTGGAAAGTCGCCCAGAAACTCTTTTTCCTTCGACTCCTTCAGGGTCGGATTTCGCCGCATTGGCCGAGATCCTGAATCAGACAAACTTGCTGCTCCTCGCCCATGGCGAGAAAATCGCTCATCTCGAAGATAATTCTCTTAGACCACAGTCTCCCGCGAGACCCCAAAAGGAGCATACTCCGTCTCCCGCCAAGAAGAAGAGGAAAGGGCACACCGAAGAATCAACAGGCGACAAATGTTTTCGTCAATCTTCCCCGCAACCCTCTCCTAGAATAAAATCAAGAAGGAGCAGATCAAGATCTACCTCTGCCCGACGAACAAAGAAACATACTCACAGGTCTTCGTCGTTCAATTCCAGCGACGACGAGGACGCTCGGGGTCCCCTCTCGTCTGGAATCATGGCGGCCAAGCTTCCAAGAGGCTTAGAGAAACCCCCTCTGTTAGGCTCGTACGATGGGACCACAGACCCAGACGAGTACATCGAGAATATCGATGCACTGCTCGACTATCGGGGTGTACTAGGGGCAATCAAATGTCGCCTTTTTCCTACAACGCTGAGGAAAGGAGCAATGACATGGTACAAAAGCCTCGAGGCCGAGTCCATCACCTCATGGAAACAACTTGGACGCACGTTATCCAGGAACTTTACCGCATCAAGGCGGCACCCGAAGACAGAGGCTTCGCTCGAAGCGATCATCTAGGGGAGGGACGAGCCTTTACGAACTTACATCGAGAGGTTCAATAAATAAGCGGTCCAAGTATCCACGACCGACGACATGAAAATATATTTGCTGGAACGAGGGTTACGCCCCTCGACTGATTTTCATCGGGCGGTCGGCATTGAAACCCCGGCCACCCTCGACGCATTCCTACTGAAAGCCCAAGCCTACATTCAGTATGAGGAAAAACAAGCGGCCAGTTAAGTAAGAGACGCTCGACGCCGTGAAGATGCCAAACCACACCGAGTCGATGAACCTCCGACGTCTCGTCGAGGAGGAGACAAAAGAAAGGACGATCGCTCCCGTGAACCGCGGGAGCACCAGGGACCCATCGGTCGGTTCCACGAGTACACACCTCTCCTGGCCTCCAGGGAGAAAATTTTGTCTGAATGCGCCAATTCGGAATTCAAACAGGCAAGGGTACGTTTTCCGAGGCAACAACCTAGCAAGCCCGACACGGATAAAACGAAATACTGCAGATTCCACAAGAGTCACGGCCACAACATAGAGGATTGCATCCACCTCAAGGACGCAATCGAAATCCTCATCAAGGACGGGCACTTAAGCAGTTCACCAAGTCCAGAGACACTCCTCGACAGGAAACGCAGGAGACCCAGAAAGTCGAGGAAGCCATACCCATCCCTGTAGATGCTAACATGCAGGTCGCTCTAAGCATTTATCGCCCGGAAGATTTCTTCCTACCGGACCGCGCCGAGAGTTCGGGGTACCTCTCCTCCCACAGCCCATGGGAAGCTTTCCCTTCAGCAATGTTCATCTCGGGAGGAGGATTCAACAAAATCACGGTCGGATCCGTAAAACGGAAATTCGACCAGCTAATTGCTAAAGGGCCCGCGCAAAACGCCACCCTAGATCCACCAAGAGAGGGCTCTGTACCCCTTGCATTTTATCGAGAGGAACTCTTGGGAGGGGCGCCCAACGCTAGCATTCCTCTACTCATCCGAGCACGCATGGCGAATTTCGATGTGAGGAGGATCCTGGTAGACCAAGGAAGCTCCTACGACATCATGTACTCCCAGCTGTTTTCGACACTCCAGCTAAACGAGACACACTTAACTCCATACGTCGGAGCAGACCTGCAGGGTTTCAACGGAGCAGTATCCCGACCATGGGGCTATGTTGACCTATTTGTTACCTTCGGGGTGGGCGAGACAGCCAGGACGGTCAGGGTCCAGTTCCTAGTCGTGGACTGCCCATCTCTGTACCAATGCATCCTAGGACGACCAACCTTAGCCGAGCTAATCGCTGTGCCATCCACCGTCCACCTGAAGATGAAGTACTACACTACTTCAGGTAAGGTTGCCACGTTGCACGGAGACGTCGACGCTGCCCACAGGTGTTTCGAAGCAGCATCAAAAGGTCTCAGCTTAATATCATACCAACCAAGTCCCCCGACATCAAATTCACCAGATATTCCCAGGGCTTTCCCTCAGGTAGACTCGATCGACCTAGACTGCATATTTTCGGACAATAGCGAGGGCGTCCAAAGGCCAACAGAATCGCTATCCCGGCCAATACCAGATGGAGACTTCGAGCTAATTCCTATGGGAGAAGACCCAGCTCGGTGCGATAAAATCGGGGCACATATGCCTGAGTTGGTGAAGCGAAAATTGGAAGCTTGCCTCAAAGGGAATGCAGATTTATTTTCCTGGAGCGCCGCAGAAATGCCAGGGCTCGACCCCGAGACATCCTGCCACCACCTCTCCATTGACCCAACACACAAGGCGGTCGCTCAACGCAGAAGGAAGCAGTCGACCGAGAAAACTGAAGCAGTTGAATCTGCTGTTAAAGACCTCCTAGAGGCTAAATTTGTAAGCGAGGCCAGGTACACGACCTGGCTCTCGAATGTTGTACTTGTGAAAAAATCTAGTGGAAAATGGAGGATGTGCGTTGATTATACCGATCTCAATCGGGCATGCCCGAAAGATGCATACCCTTTACCTAACATCGATAAATTGGTCGACAATTCGTCTGGCTTCAAGCTATTATCCTTCATGGACGCATATTCAGGATATAATCAAATACCCATGGCCGTGTCTGACAAAAAATACACGTCCTTCATGACCGAATCGGGCAATTACTTTTACAACGTTATGCCCTTCGGTCTAAAAAACGCGGGCGCGACATATCAGCGCATGATGAATAAGGTTTTCCGAGCTGAAATCGGAGATATGCTCGAAGTATACATGGACGACATGATCGTCAAATCTCAACAAGAAACGGACCACGCGTCCCACTTACGGAAAGTGTTCGATCATGCACGAAAATGCAAAATGCGCTTCAACCCTGAAAAATGCACGTTCGGTGTCCGAGCAGGAAAATTTCTCGGATTCTACTTAACTGAACGAGGCATCGAGGCCAACCCTGACAAATGTCGGGCATTCACGAAGCTCCCAACTCCTACTTCTAAGAAATCCATACAATCACTAAACGGGGTCCTCACCTCCCTCGCTCGGTTCGTAGCAAAATCCGCTTAACACGCTCTCCCTTTTTACAAACTCCTCCGCAAAGAAGCAACTTTCGAGTGGACGGAGGAGTGCGAGCTAGCGTTGTCCCACTTAAAAAAGGCACTAAGTGAACCCCCAGTCTTATCCAGACCTGAAGAAGCGGAGATACTATATCTCTACCTTGCGGTTGCAAACGAAGCAGTAAGCGCGGCACTCGTGCGCGACCTACCCGAAGGGCAAAAACCTGTATATTTTACAAGTAAAGCACTCCATGGCCCAGAAATTCGATACCTCCAGATAGAAAAGGTGGCTTTGGCCCTCCTTCTCGCAGCCAGAAGGCTACGCTATTACTTTCTGGCTCACACCATCATCGTAAGGACCGATCAACCCATAAGACAATTGCTAGGTCGACCGGACATGGTCGGACGAATGCTAAAGTGGTCATTGGAACTATCCGAGTTTGACATCAAATTCGAGGGAAGACAAGCTCTCAAAGCTCAAGCGCTGGCCGACTTCGTGGCTGAACTTACTTTTGTCGAGCAAGAGCCAAAAACCTCATCCAGGTGGGTTATTTTCGTGGACGGAGCATCTGGCCCAGCAGGTAGCGGGGCCGGAATTATCTTGGAGAACGAAGAGGGAAACGTCATCGAAGTATCCCTGACCTTATCTTTCCCCACTTCTAACAACCAGGCAGAGTACGAAGCTTTTCTAGCGGGCATACAACTCGCGACCGATTTGGAAGCAGAAGAGATCACAATCTGCACGGACTCTCAGTTGGTCGCAAGCCAGGTTCGAGGAGATTTTCAGGCCAAAAACGATAACATGGCCGAATATTTGGCCCTCATAAAAGGCGAACTAAAACGCTTCAAAAGTTTGGAAGTCAAACACATCCCGCGAGAAAACAACGCCCGCGCAGACATCCTATCCAAATTAGCGAGCACTAAAAGGAAAGGAAACAACAAATCCGTCGTACAGAAAACGCTTCCCCGACCAAGTATTGGGCAATCATCGGTCCACATAGACATTAACATCGTGGGCGACACAAGCTGTTGGATGACCCCAGTATTTAACTACCTAACTAAAGGAGAATTACCGACTGACCCAAAAGAGGCCAGTACTATACGACGAAGAGCATGCTCGTATTCTCTAGTAGGTGGACGTATGTATCGTCGAGGATTCTCTACACCCCTCCTCAGGTGCGTAGAAGAAGAAAATATCCCGCATGTACTAAGGGAAGTCCATGAAGGAATCAATGCGCAACATCCTGGCGGACGGTCATTGGCTCGAAAAATCCTACGGGCAGGATACTATTGGCCCACACTCCAACACGATGTAAAGGAGCACGTAAAGAGATGCGACAAATGCCAACGACACGGAGACGTGCACGTAGTGCCCCCATCCGAGCTAAAATCATTATCGTCACCTTGGCCATTCGCATGGTGGGGGATGGATATCTTAGGACCATTCGTCGTCGGGCCCGGTCAGAACAAATACTTAATTGTAGGCGTCGATTACTTCACCAAGTGGATAGAAGCTGAGGCCTTGGCCAAAATCACTGCGCTCAACATACTACGTTTCTTCAAGAGAAACATCCTCGCCCGGTTCGGAGTACCGCTCGCCATCGTGACCGACAACGGCACTCAGTTCACAGATAAACACTTCAAAGAATTCGTTGCATCAATAGGAACGAAACAACATTTCGCTTCAGTCGAGCATCCCCAAACTAACGGGTGTTGCACCCCAAAATTTGCCCTCACAATACAAGACTTTGTGTTCTAAGAAGGTTCACAAGGTTCACAAGTTTCTCAATGCTTATATAACCTTTCATGAGGTTCATGAAGTCTACAAGTCACTTCTTGAAGGTTCACAAGGTTCACAAGCTTCACAATACCTCCCATGAGGATCACAAGACACTTTATGAAGATTCACAAGGTTCACAAGTTCCATAATGCTTTCAATGCCTTTCTTGAAGTTCATAAAGTCTACAAGTTACTTTATGAAGGTTCACAAGGTTCACAAGCTTCTCAACACTTACAAGACCTTTCATGAGGTTCATGAAGTCTACAAGTCACTTCTTGAAGGTTCACAAGGTTCACAAGCTTCACAATACCTCCCATGAGGATCACAAGACACTTTATGAAGATTCACAAGGTTCACAAAGTTCACAATTGGTCAAAGGAGTTGACAATTCCCTCAGACAATGCACCTCCTAAGCAGTGCATCCAAAACTAGGGTTTTGACTTTAATCAAGCTAAATGGACTTCCAATACCTCAAGTGAGTTTCATAACATCTTATATGTGTATAAGAACCCCCATGTCAAGTTTTAAGACTTTTCTCAAAAGTTTGCTCAGTCAGATGATCAGATAAGTCAAAATCAGTCAATGCAGTTAAAAAGTCAAACTGAGGTCAACTGTGGTCAAACCAAAGTCAAACTTCATGATTTTTTGCCAACATCAAGTATATGAAGTAAAATTCATCATTTGATCAAGGGTTGATCATGATTCATCAAGGAGATTCCAGATCATCAATAATCAGGAGTTTCTAAATTAGGGTTTCCTCAGTAAAAGTCAACTGAACTTTGACCAAGCATAACTTTCACATACTTCATCACCAAGTCTCCATCCAAAGCTCATTTTGAAGAAAATTGAATTCTCTACAACTTTGATGTTGGAGGTTAAGCCCAAAAATGCTTCATTTGAAAGATATGATCTAAGACATTATAGGTCGTTTAAAAAGTCAACAAAAAGTCAACAGCTTCAAAAGGGCATAACTTGAGATTGGTAAATGATATGGACCTGAAACCAATGGGGTTGTTTAGAGGACTCTTCAAGCTTTCCAAAATGTCCAGGAACACTCTCATACCTTTAAAATTGAGGGAGATGTGCCCTTGCAAAGTTGGACAATTTTGTGATGGTTTATCTTGAAAATGGAGGCTTAAAAGTATTTCTTTCCAAATGGGCTGCCTAATTCATGACCCAATCCATACACAAACACTATGCACGACCCAATGGAATAAAATTCATCATTTTTATTATTTTTTATTTATTTATTATTGATTTAATTCATAAAAATCATTTTAAATAAATAAAAAATGTGAAAATCTATTTTTGGATGGAAATATCACTTCTAGAAATTCATAATTGTTGATTGCATTAGAATGAGAAAGAAATCATGAGAACTATCCCAAAATAGTAAGGCTTCATGATCAAATATTTGGCTTTTAACACATGATCTTTTTCAATATTTGTTTGGATCAAATTTACATGTAACAAGTCCATGTTTCTGACCTAATTGACTCCCATATAAATATAGAACATAAGTATGACCCTAGGCACGGATTTGCAGCAGCCAAAAGGTAAGACCAAAGTTCAAAACTTCAAGCAAAAAGTGTGATTCGGATTTTGAAATCCAGGACTCTAGAAGGTAAACTAAGAACACAGAGAGTTTCCTTGATCATCACTGAAGCTAAACCAATACTCATTCGCATCCAGAACTCTCCCATTAGCATAATCCGAATCCAATTGTTCATGATATTTCAATTTTTCGATTCTAATCTTTCATGCGTTATTAATGAATTTTATTTGAGTTTTTGTGTTTGGGAGGTTCCAAGGATCGATTCTGGACAAGAAACGTGAAGTTTCATGACCTAAGGGACAAACGGCCATAGTTAGGGTTTAGGGTTCAAAAATGGGGTTATTCGATTCATGTATTATAAATGTATTTTCTGGACATGATTGAATTGTGCAGGTTGTAAGGAGCTCAAAGGTGTCATTAATTTGATAAATGGATGTTATTTGATGATAGTTTGAAAAAACACAGGATATATGCGTAAGAAAAATCGCAGGTATTTTTGCAGCAAATTTCGCAGCAAAGTCCAATGATCAGAGGTTGAAGACGAAGTGTGTTGGCGCGTGAATTTTTAAATTCAAAAATATTATATTATATTTTATGTAATGATATTGGTTTTATGTCACAGCTTGTCATGCAGCTCAGTTGGTGTGTGTATATGCGTGAGGAACAAAAGGGGAGGGGATCGAATCCTGCCTCCAGCATATTTTTGGACATTTTCCCAATTAAACTGCATTCTTCATATATTATTCTTTGTGGTTGTTGGATTAGCAGGTAGGCTCTCCCAGCCAGGCGGTAAGACGCGCGTATGCACATCCATAAGGTCCTGGGTACGAAACCACCCCAGGCCTTTTGTTCTTTTTATTTTTTTCCAGAATTTGCAAAATCAAGGCACAAAACGAATTGGCTTCCTTCCTCTTTCACCTACGCCTGAATGGCCCAGTGGCCTTGTTATTGCTTGTGAACCAAGAGGTCTTGGGATCAAATCCCATCAGGTTCCTTTCCTCTTTTTCTTTGTTTTCTTTTATTTTCTATTTTAATTAAATTAATTTAAAATAATTAATATTATGAAATATGTATATATATTATCTAATATAATTAAATCTTAAATAGATTTCTAGGAAAAATATAAACTCTTGTTTTTTCATTTAAAAATTTTATTTATAGTTTATAGCAATTAAGATAATTTTCCATGATTATTGAAAAAATAAAATTTTGTATACAAACCCTAAAAAATATAAGCCCTAACTTTCTAAATCCTAATATATTTCTCTAAATAAAATTTAAATCTTTTTTTATTATTAATTCCTAATATAATCATAATTTTTCTCATAAAGTTTTGTATTTGTAATTTAAATTAATTTTCTTTTAAATATTTAGAAATAGTTTAATTATATTTTTGTATATAGTTAAAATTAATTTATAAACATAATAACTAATAGAAATTAAATTTTAACATGATATTTGAAAGTTTATCTTTTTTTTATAATATGTATATAAATTCATAATAATTAAAATTTTTTGTAATTATAATAATTTAAATATTATATGAATATAAAAATTATCTAATTATGTATGTTAATTTTTTTTTTTATATTGTTAATTTCTATTAATTAATTGTTGTTTATTATAATTTCTTTAATTTGTTAATTAATTTTTATTACTAACCATGTTATTATCTATTTTTATGTTTATAATCTCATTTAGTCTAATTATTATTATTATTATTTTACTAACCAAATTATTTTGCTTTATTAATTTCATATTATTACTTATTATTATTTACTAACCCCTTATATTTATTATTTCTTGTTTATTTATTCTGTTTAAAACTTTGCTTATTATTTTAATTTCTTGTAATTGTTTCCTGGATGTAATTATTTAATTATTATTGTTATTATGGTTAGTAATTAGGGAGTGTAAACAATATGTTTGTTATTTAACATAAATTTAGAAAATTTTTAATTAAAGATAATTAATTTAAACACTTCACACACGTAAGTCGATTTTAATCGCCGTCTCACTTCCTTAGGGATACCCCTCCAGTTGCCTACGAATAATGGTTAAGTGGGGTGTAGAAAGCAATGTCCCTCGAATAAAAATCATCAAAGTCCCTTTATGGTTGCCTATACGAATCGAGTCCCTTCGGAAAAATGATGATAGTCCCTTACAAATGCTTATTACACCCCACCATTGCCTTCAAAATTAACTTGTCCCTCATATGTCCCTTAAACATCCAAAGTAAGGACTACCTACTCCATTATAGTAGGGATAGTCTTGCTAAGGAAAGAATAAAAAGCAAGAAAGACCTTTAAACATTAGGGTAAGTTACTTTTAAGTACTTAAGCTCATTTCAAAACTTTCTCCACACTTAAACAATTTTCAAACAAATTTTCAAACATGTTTTTAACACATCCTTACATGGATTATTTATTAACTATTCTGAAAATTTTCTTATTCATACACTACACTTTCAAAACAATTCAAAAGTGAGCTTAAGTACCTAAGAACCCATGGATAACCATGGATGAAAAGGGTGCTAACACCTTCCCTTTTCATAACCTACCCCCCGGACCCAAAATAATTCTCTAAGGTCTTTCCTGTTCTTTTATAACCTTTCCTTATGGATAAAATAAAAGTCGGTGGCGACTCTTGCTATCCGCAACATTGTTTAAAAGTCAGTTCACCGGGTTACAGAACTGGCGACTCTGCTGGGGATCTATTTTAAGAGGGGTACCCTTAGGAAATAAGATCACTTTAAATTGTTTGCCTTGTTTGCTTTACTTTAATTGTTGGGCTCTTATGTGTGAAAGATCCTAACCCGGATCTAGTGTACCTTAGGTAAATGGCAATAGACCAAGGAAACTGTACGACGTATATCGATACGGTTGATCTGGTGGCCATAGTTAGTGCGACTTCTTGGTTGGTGCTTATATTCCTTAAGTCAAGTTGAGGATAATATTGAGGCTGCCATATGTTGTCAATGCACTAACTAACTTTTAGAACCCTAGTTAACTCATCTTGGCCTTTAGAAAGTAGTGAGGTAGCCGGCTTTGGTGCAGACTGAAGTTGGTTGACACTCGATGCTACACTCATTGAGATCTTAAACTTGGAGGGTTTTGGTTGGCAAGTAAGTTGCCTTCTGAACAACCACCCTTGTGAAGGATCAATGATATTGAGATCCCTTAGAACCTGGTTACTTTTGTAAGACAGGATGAACCATCTAACTTCAGGGGAGGGTACTTACCTTTAAACCTCATGCAAGCCTTTAAACCTAGGGCTATGGTGTGACTTGTTTGTGTGTGCCACATGTTTGTGATTGAGCATAACATCATGACATCATCATGCATCATGAGCATATCATTTTCCCTAACCATTTCAAGGACCAAAGGATTTATCTTTGTTCTTTGTTGCAGGTCATGGCTTCTGCTCGTAGAAACACCATCAGGATCAACTTTGTGGGGATACCTCCCAAGCTTAAAGAGTTGGTTTCTCAAGTGTCTGATCACTCCCGGTTCATCAAGAGACATGGTCACCTATTGGATCTAGTCACTTCAGGGTTCAGTGAAGACATGATGAGTGTGCTGTTTCAGTTCTTTGACCCTAAGCACCATTGCTTTACATTTCCAGATTATCAGTTAGTTCCAACCATGGAGGAGTTCTCTAAACTTCTGGATATCCCTGTTCTTGATCAGAAACCATTCACAGGTTTGGAGAAGGAACTTAAACCAGAGGTTATTGCTGCAGCTCTACATCTGAAGAAGTCTGACATTGTTCTAGAAACGAGAAGTGGAGTCAAGGGTATTCTTGCTAAGGTATTAATGGATAAAGCTCAGATGTTCTTGAAGGCCATGAGCTATGATGCTTTTGAGGAAATTCTAGCCTTGCTAATATATGGCTTAGTATTGTTCCCCAATCCAGATCAGTTCATAGATGTTCATGCCATCAACATTTTCCTGAGTCACAATCCAGTGCCTACATTGCTTGGGGACATCCTACATTCTCTTCACACCCGTACTACAAGGGCAAGAGGAACTTTGATGTGCTGCATACCTTTACTATCCAGGTGGTTTATTTCTCACCTGCCTCGCTCAGTAATGAAGAATGAGCAAGGGTTCAGGTGGTCCGACAGGATCATGTCACTCTCGCATTCAGATATTCATTGGTGCTCCAGATCCATGGAGAATGTCACTATCATTGACCGTTGTGGGGAATTCCCTAATGTGCCACTTCTGGGCATAAGAGGAGGCATTACCTACAACCCTTCCTTAGCTTTACGACAGTTTGGTTACGCTCGGAGTGATGGTCCACATGACATGTTGATTCAGGGCATTGTGTTTGATTATGACAACGATCTTCAGGGTTACCGTCAGAGATTCATACGAGCTTGGGGAAAGGTAAACAAGATTGACAGCAAGACACTGGAGCCTAAGTATACCATTCCTATGGAGGATTATCTCAGATGGGTACGATCTCGTGCTCAGACACTCATGATGCCATATCCTGCCGTCCTACCAGTTACCATGGAACTTGTTGCTGAAGGAGACACAGCTTATACCATACTTCACCCAGACATGCCTACTGATAAGGAAGACTTGCAGAGATCATGGATCCAACTGAAGGAGCAAAGGGATACTTTTGAGGCTCATTACAAAGCAAGCCAAGCAAGAATCCTAGAGCTAACAAAGCAACTTCACGAGGAACGAAACCTCAACTCATACCTCAATACAAAGAGGAAACGTCCATGGGAGACTTAAAACCCCATCTTTTGTACTTATTTCATTTTTGTAAGCCTAAAAGGCAAAACAAGTTATTACTAATAAAAAGTTACTTTCTTGTTTGTTTAAGCAAATTTAAATCCTGCGGTCCTTGAAAACATTGCATATGCATTCCCATATCATTTCATTGCATCACAGGTTTATAATTGTGCACAGGTTTCTCATCTTCTCGCTGTTTATTTCAGCAATGGCTCTCGAACAATCAGTTAAGGATCTTCAGGCACAGAATGCACAGTTCCAAGAGTTGATCCTGAACCTGACCAAGGGGCAGGATGAATTGAAGACACTGCTGGCTAAGAAGAAGAATCCTGAGGACAACAAGGACGATCAGCTGAAACAACTACAAGCTGAGATGACAGGAATGAGGATCCAGATGAATGGCCAGATGGCTCTTATTCAAAGATTAGCTCAGGGGCAAGAAGAGCTGAGAACCTTTGTCCACAAACTTCAAAGTGATAGAGTCAAGGATCTAGTTGTCAGTCAACCTCCGTTAAAACAAGTTGATTTGGTTGAAAGGAGGATGAGGATAAAAGAGGGTAAGAGACAGGTTGCCATTGACTATTCTTCAATTGAAGAAGAAAGACTTGATAAGGTTAATCCACCTCAACACCAGAAAGGTAGAAGGCAGTTTATCAAGTTCAGCACTCCAATGTCACAAGTTTTGCAATGCCTGTTGGAGATGAAGCTGGTTTCCTTGGAAAAGTCTCCTAAAAATCCTAAAACTTCCTCTCCTCGTTATAATCCCAGGGCAAGGTGTGAGTACCATTCCAACAGTCCTGGACATGATACAAATAACTGTTGGGCATTGAAGGAAAAGATTCAAGACCTGATTGATGAAGGAATCCTAGAGGTTACTCCAGAAGGTCAAGTTGAGTTCTACTATCGTCCATCAAACACCGAAGCTGCAAGACAAGTTGCCCAAAGTAACAAGAAAGGAAGTCTACCTATTCCTGTTGAGATATGGGGCACCTTGGGGCATCCAAGTGGTAAATTTGATTTCATGGTGAAGTATACTGCTCCTCAAGGTTCACAGATTGCAATTGAAGACATTCAGCCAACTGGATGGGACAACATTTGAATTTTCATTTGTAATTTCTTTATTTGTTTGAACACTTGCTATTATGTTAAACTTTTGTTTTCATTAATGCATTGCGTATGTTTGTCTTGAATTAATCCATTCGTTCCACTATATTTTGAATTATACTTCTTATTTCTATCCTATGATATTTAACTCCTGATAAAGTTATAAGCCTGTAGAGGGAGGATGACGAAAACAATACCATAATCTTATGCAGTATGCTTTTGAACAGACTATGCTGACGATGTACAGGCATTGTTTCAATCCCTAAACAGTGGAGATATAAGGAAGTTAATCCCTAGTCAACCCTTTTGAGCCTATGAAGTAGGAGTTTTTATTCTCGTACAAATTAAAACCCTTATTCATAACCTGGGGCAGGGTAGTTACTCAGTTAACTCAAAATATGCCAAATGTATGTGTTGTACACAACTAATGATGGTTCTCTGTAATCATGAAATCTGACAGTCAATATCCAGCAAAGGAACAATTCACTAGGTCAAAACCTATGAAGGAGACTTAGTAAAACATTAAGACATCCCACTGACTGTAATCTTGAAATAAGCAATTCAGGCAAAAAGAAGGGATAATAAAGTCAAAAAGAAGAAAAAGAGGTCACTATAAATCCTCAACAAAGAAAGATGACTGAAGGTTCAAATAAACTTTTGGTTGCCAAACCATCACAAAATATCAATGTTACAATACCACACTTCTGTGGAATCTCAATGCATAAGTTAACTGAGTATAGGACTGAAGAACATCATGGAGATTGGGTTGGGTACAAATAAAATTTGAGCCTATATCCTTTGTTTCTTAAACCATGAACCAGGCCACGTTATAACCCTTTAAAAGTCCTAACTGAAGCATGGTTAGTTCGAAAGCGTACTGCTACAAAAAGGTATCCTGACTCCTTTAAGGCTTGTTATAAAACTTGAGTTAATATCACAGTTTTCAAGAAAAAAAAAAAATATAAAAAATAAATAAATAAATAAACAGTTTTTCTAAAAATAAATTGTTTTCAAGACAGACATAAGCATTGCATTTTTGAATATATTTGTTTGCATATACCTGAATGTTTGACAAATGGAGAAGCTTACAGGATGAATGTTCAAATGAACTAAGGTCCTTCCGATAAGCAAAGTTGCTTCCTGGATCAAAGTCCATGTATATAAAGGTGCATAGCCACTGTTTCCCAATTCATGGGCATTCCAAGTTACTGTTCAGATCATTCAGGGCAATCAGTTCCAGATCCAACAGTACTTAATGACCAGGGACAGTTTTTCTCATATCTTTGAAGTGCCAAGGGTAACATTATAGAATTCATAATGCCAGGGGCATGGTTGTTGTTTCCTAATCAAGGGGGCATTCTAAGTTACTGTTCAGATCATTCAGGGCAATCAGTTCCAGATCCAACAGTGCTTAATAGCCAGGGGCAGTTTTTCTCATATATTTGAATTACCAAGTGTGACATTACAAAATTCACAATGCCAGGGGCATATGCTTATGGGGCATTCTACTTGTTTCTTTTGAGATGACTCATTACAGATACTTCCATTATGGGACAATTCATCCTCAACCAAGGGGCAATACTTTCTTTTCAAATATAGTATCCGGAGAGCACATGGTCTATTACAACTTGAAGACCCAGTCCTCTACCTTGATTTGGGATTCTCAGCAGAAGCTATGGTGGAAATTAATTGTCTACGCCAGTAGTATCAGATGGTGTCAGTATCATGTCTTCAGGTCCAGTTACGAAGATTTCTGGGAAGGTATTCAGGAAAGTTATGGATTTCAGGAGCTCTAAATCCAATCTCGAAGTTGAGACGATTCTGTTTTCAAGTTCAGCTTTACTTTTCCCTCTGAATCCAGATTTACTTTTACCCTATTTTTCATAGGCGAAACGTCCATTGGTTGTGTTTGAATGTATGTATGCTTTTGAATATGATTAATGTTTACCAGAAATGCATGAAAATGCAGTAATAGTATTTACCAAGGACGAACGAGGGAAGGATTTCAACGAAGTTTCGCCGGTTCATCTTTACAAGACAGTTACAAACCCTCAGTAGGGCAAATCCATCTTCATAAGGTCTCATCTCCCCTGGAATTTATATCCATCTCTTTTATCCTCATACGGATATTCGGGAAATTACTTTCCAATAAGGGTACGACGAACGAAGACGGGATGTTATACTTATCCTACTATCAAACGAAGACGAAGGTTATATATACCTTACCATCCCCAGCATACGGGAGGTTATCTATATCTTGTTATCCCCAGCATACGGGAGGTTATCTATACCCTGTTATACCCAGCAGACAGAGGTTATACATTCTTCAACAACGAATCGGGATTTATTTTCCCTGGCCAGCAGTGGTTATACGAAGATATCCAGACGTTTCCGGCAGTTATCATATCATACATACATCATTTACATCATACCATAGCATATATACCTAATACATTACCTAAGTACATCATATCATACATGCATACATAAAGCATAAACTAATATTGTTATACAGAATGCTACTTTGTTTTCAGGTTAATTATCCAACAAGCAAACCTATGATCTTTGGGACTGCTTTATTGTAACCTCAGGGTTATTTTATCCTCCTGAAGACATATCACATCATTATTTCAAGACTGCATTGGAGTTGTCATTACTGATGTCTCCATCCTCCTGAAATCAGTACTTCAAGACTGCATTAGAGTTATCCTTATTGATTGCTCTATCCTCCTGAAGACATATCACATCATTATTTCAAGACTGCATTGGAGTTGTCATTATTGATGTCTCCATCCTCCTGGAATCAGTACTTCAAGACTGCATTAGAGTTATCCTTATTGATTGCTCTATCCTCCTGAAGACATATCACATCGTTATTTCAAGACTGCATTGGAGTTGTCATTATTGATGTCTCCATCCTCCTGAAATCAGTACTTCAAGACTGCATTAGAGTTATCCTTATTGATTGCCTATCCTCCTGAAGACATATCACATCATTATTTCAAGACTGCATTGGAGTTGTCATTATTGATGTCTCCATCCTCCTGGAATCAGTACTTCAAGACTGCATTAGAGTTATCCTTATTGATTGCTCTATCCTCCTGAAGACATATCACATCATTATTTCAAGACTGCATTGGAGTTGTCATTATTGATGTCTCCATCCTCCTGAAATCAGTACTTCAAGACTGCATTAGAGTTATCCTTATTGATTGCTCTATCCTCCTGAAGACATATCACATCATTATTTCAAGACTGCATTGGAGTTGTCATTATTGATGTCTCCATCCTCCTGGAATCAGTACTTCAAGACTGCATTAGAGTTATCCTTATTGATTGCTCTATCCTCCTGAAGACATATCACATCGTTATTTCAAGACTGCATTGGAGTTGTCATTATTGATGTCTCCATCCTCCTGAAATCAGTACTTCAAGACTGCATTAGAGTTATCCTTATTGATTGCTCTATCCTCCTGAAGACATATCACATCATTATTTCAAGACTGCATTGGAGTTGTCATTATTGATGTCTCCATCCTCCTGGAATCAGTACTTCAAGACTGCATTAGAGTTATCCTTATTGATTGCTCTATCCTCCTGAAGACATATCACATCATTATTTCAAGACTGCATTGGAGTTGTCATTATTGATGTCTCCATCCTCCTGAAATCAGTACTTCAAGACTGCATTAGAGTTAACCTTATTGATTGCTCTATCCTCCTGAAGACATATCACATCATTATTTCAAGACTGCATTGGAGTTGTCATTATTGATGTCTCCATCCTCCTGAAATCAGTACTTCAAGACTGCATTAGAGTTATCCTTATTGATTGCTCTATCCTCCTGAAGACATATCACATCATTATTTCAAGACTGCATTGGAGTTGTCATTATTGATGTCTCCATCCTCCTGGAATCAGTACTTCAAGACTGCATTAGAGTTATCCTTATTGATTGCTCTATCCTCCTGAAGACATATCACATCATTATTTCAAGACTGCATTGGAGTTGTCATTATTGATGTCTCCATCCTCCTGGAATCAGTACTTCAAGACTGCATTGGAGTTATCATTATTGATTGCTCTATCCTCCTGAAGACATATCACGCTATTGGAGTTGTCATTATTGATGTCTCCATCCTCCTGAAATCATTACTGCAAGATTGCTTTAGAGCTTTCCATTGCTCTATCCTCATGAAGACATGCTGTTACATCAGTATTACTCCAGACTCCTGACAGCTTTCATTATACTACTAAAGAACTTTCCCCTAGTGGCATTTTTAAGCCCACTCAATCATGTTCAACCAACCATCAATATCACTCTATGCACTGGTGAGTGCAAATTTTTGGGCTTTTGTGTTCAATCCCCTTCAACCTTCCAGGTTACGACTGGCAAATATACCAATCTAACCCCTCAGGTTTCAGAAAATTGAACAGGGGCAGCTGTTGCACCCCAAAATTTGCCCTCACAATACAAGACTTTGTGTTCTAAGAAGGTTCACAAGGTTCACAAGTTTCTCAATGCTTATATAACCTTTCATGAGGTTCATGAAGTCTACAAGTCACTTCTTGAAGGTTCACAAGGTTCACAAGCTTCACAATACCTCCCATGAGGATCACAAGACACTTTATGAAGATTCACAAGGTTCACAAGTTCCATAATGCTTTCAATGCCTTTCTTGAAGTTCATAAAGTCTACAAGTTACTTTATGAAGGTTCACAAGGTTCACAAGCTTCTCAACACTTACAAGACCTTTCATGAGGTTCATGAAGTCTACAAGTCACTTCTTGAAGGTTCACAAGGTTCACAAGCTTCACAATACCTCCCATGAGGATCACAAGACACTTTATGAAGATTCACAAGGTTCACAAAGTTCACAATTGGTCAAAGGAGTTGACAATTCCCTCAGACAATGCACCTCCTAAGCAGTGCATCCAAAACTAGGGTTTTGACTTTAATCAAGCTAAATGGACTTCCAATACCTCAAGTGAGTTTCATAACATCTTATATGTGTATAAGAACCCCCATGTCAAGTTTTAAGACTTTTCTCAAAAGTTTGCTCAGTCAGATGATCAGATAAGTCAAAATCAGTCAATGCAGTTAAAAAGTCAAACTGAGGTCAACTGTGGTCAAACCAAAGTCAAACTTCATGATTTTTTGCCAACATCAAGTATATGAAGTAAAATTCATCATTTGATCAAGGGTTGATTGTCGCTCCCGGGATTTTCATCCTAGTACAAACGCGGAAGTGGCGCGGAAAGGTAGAGTCGCCAGCCAGACATTTTTATCCCGAATGAATGGGAAAGGTAATGTTGCACAAACCTGAGGAAGAAGGAAAAGGACGAGGCCTTGCGAACCAAAGATCGGGGTTCGGGAGTCGGTTACGACCTGGGAAGGTATTAGCACCCCAGATCGTCCGTCGTACCCGACGGGATCCACGCTTGCTTATTTTGTTTCAAAGGGTGAGAAAATACGAATGCTGCTGAATAAAACCGCTACTGGAATAAAGGGAATGGAAAATGAGAAATGAACTGAAATGAGAATGAAAAGAAGGGGGAAATGTAGGGAAAATAAAGAATGTGCTCGAACGGGCCCTACCCCGCTGCCTACGTACCTCATCGGGATAATGAGGATCAGAGTCGACGTAGTTCGCCTAACCTAGGCTTACATTCGTTTGTGGTTTTTAGGATGACGTTGCCATAGCTCTAGCTCAGGTGTTACCGGCTCTGACACGAGGGTGTTTACCGTATCGCTGTTTGAACTGTCGAGACAAGTCATGAAGAGTATGAGATGAGAAAGAAGACGTGACTTCTTGGTTTGTTGTTTTTTAGAAGAAATGTTTTGAATTTGTTTGTGAACGGTCTTGTACTAAGACCTATCCATCGCGGGAAGTATTTACACCTCGCCCCGAAACAGGACGCGTATAAACACTCCGCAACAAAGTCTCGTGTCGTACAAGATTGTTCGGTTTTTATTAAGTGTTTTATTGTTTTTCTTTTGAGATGAGAAAGAGAATGACTCAAGTTGATAAAAGGAAAAATCTAAGGGACTAAGACTCAATCCTAATGTATTATGTATTTACAAAGTGATCCTAGTGGTTAGTGAGGTTTTCTATTCCTAATGAAAAAAAGAAAAGAAAGAAGAAATAGGATACAACTTACTTCCTAAGGAAGGTAAGTTGATCCTAACAAAGGGGGAATCCTACCAAACACAAATATGGAAGAAAAAATGAATAAAATGCATAAAAGAAATGCATAAAAAATAAAGGATAAAGTGAAGTAAACTTACCTCAATCTTCCCCACTACAAAACAAGTGTTAATGCACATTTTTATTAAAAAGAATAAGGCAAAACACACATTAATTAAATCCTAATTAAACTTGGACCTAAACTAGACTCTATTTAAATCCTAAAGGAACTAGAAAAATGCTAAACCAAAAATACAGCACCTATTACAGCCCCCTATTACACAAACAGCCATGAAAACAAGGCATGATGCAACTCAGCTTTTTACAGCCAGCATGCAACATGAAAAAAGTAGGTGTAAAAAGTCAAATACATCATGCACACAACAAACAAATTTTACAGCAGCTATATACAAAAACAGCTATGAAATGCAAAATTCAGAATTGATTATTTTCATTTTTTATACACAAACTCAATAAAACATGCATTACTTTCCACATGAACATGCATTTTAACATGGATCAACATATAAAAATGCAAGAACATGAATATTTTTGATGATTATGCAAGAATGCACCACATGGTTAATTATGCAACAAGTAATGCAAAAATGAGGTACATGAACATGCATATGAACATGATGATTATTGATTATGAACATACAACATGATAGCTCAACAAACATGCTAAACTCAATGCATAATTCAGAATTGAATTGATAACATGCTATGATCAAACATGCAAACAAATGCCACCAAATGCACATATATATGATTATGCAAAATGCAACATACATCAACATAATGAAATGCAAAATGATTTAATGCAATGCCAACATATAAAACAGAATGCAACATGATTATTATGTGTCAAATAATGCACAAACATGGTAACAACATGCAAGAACTCAAGCCATACACAAAGAACACAAAAAACACATAATATGCGACATAAACGGAATTGTGTCGAAACGACTCGAAATGGGGGAATGAGCTACTGGAAATGGACCCAAAAATTCCCTAAAATTACTACCTAAACAAGCATGAATGTTAGGGGCACTAGGACTTAGGGCTAAGCAATCAAATAAACCAAGAACACAAAAATCCACAGCGTTAACCGGTTAACCATATGGGTTAACCGGTTAACGGACCTAAAACAGAAGCAAACTGGCCAAAAAACGCATGTGTTAACCGGTTAACCATATGCGTTAACCGGTTAACACTGACCAGAATTGAAAAAAACAGCTTTTAAAATAAGTGCTTTTGGCCACCAACTTGCTTCTAATGATCCCTAACACCTAAGAACACACTAACACTAATTTCGACTTATTCGGAGCTTTTTTTACACATGCTAGCCTACATCTATTAACACTTTAAAACTAATTCAACAAAAATCACAAAAATGCAAACAACACATAATCGACGGAATTAATTCAAGCAAAGCGAAAAGCACTTAAAGAATGCCGAAACGGCTAGATGAAGAGAATAACTTAAAGAAGAAGTGATTAAGATCACCAACCTACGAAGCGGAGGAGTGCTTCGGTAATTGTTGCAATAATCGGAGCTTGAATCGAAGAGAAAACCGAAAACCGAGAAACCGCAAAATAAATGCGTTCTTGATGCTTGAATCTTTACACACTTCCGATAAGCCGAAATCTTCAACAAAATCACTAGCTTCTTCTTCTACGATCCACAATTAATGGAGGTTGGAGGCTTAAGCTTCAAAATCTTCAAGTTTCAATGTGAAACTTGAAGAGCTTATTCAAAGAAGCTTTGGTGAAAGGAGGGAAAATGGAGGAAAAGTGAGAGAGAAAAAGTGATTATGAAAAAAAGTGAAAAATTTGGAATTGTGGGAACCCTTTTGGTTTGGATGAAAATGGCTTAAATAGAGACTAGGCTAGGAGCTAGGTTTGGGTTTGGGGCCCAAAAATTAGGTTTGGGATCCAAAATTAGGTTTGGAAGTTAGTTAGGGTTAGGGTTGGAAAAGGGAATATTCCTTGGAATATTCCTTGGAATATTCCTTGGAACACTCTAGAAGATGGTGGAAGGTGGTGGAAGTTTCCAAGGGAAATGGAGTGGAATTGAAGTGGAAAAATGAGATGGAAAGAATGAAAGGAAGTGTGGAAAGAAAGTGGAAGGAAAAGCGGAAAGAAAAGGGGAGGAAAGTGGTGAATTCTTCCTTTTTAATGGGTTAGCTTGAAAGTGGTGTGGATTATTTTTGGTACATCATTTTCTCTCGAACTCCAATGTTTGCCAAGCCTCGATCAACCACACACCTCATGCAAAGGACGATGAATGACTTATTTATTTTTTCAAATGCGATGCGATGATATGCGGAATGATGCAAGAATGAAGCGTGAATCGCTCGAGGTTGATGATAAATAAGAGGGCAAATTTTGGGGTGTTACAGCTGCCCCTATTCAATCACTGTAGACTTGAATGGATGACAGCAGCTGCTTTCAGACGTTCGAAGTATGCAGGGATTGAATACTAAAACAACCCGAAAATTTGCACTCGCACTGGAAGAACAGAGAAATAAGCTCAACCAAACAAACTCCGCTTGGATATAATTATAATGGTGAGAATCATGAACGGGGGATGCCTTTTGAGTGATGCCAGAAGGCTACTGGCTTACCACACTGTGGGTGGACTTCAAAATACATTGCCACTCTGCGGGTGGACTTTTGAGATTGCCACGCTGCGGGTGGACTTTGGAAATTGCCACGCTGCGGATGGACTTTTGCCAATCTGCGGTTGGACTTCAGATACTTTACCACACTGCGGGTGGATTGCTGAATAACTTGCCACACTGCGGGTGGACTTTGAAGGTTTGCCACACTGCGGGTGGACTTCTGAAACCTGCCACGCTGCGGGTGGACTTTGGAAATGATGCCACCCTGAGGATGGACTTTCGCTCACTACGGGAGACCTTTGAAATTTGCCACCCGAAGATGGACTTTGGCCAGTCTACGGCTGGACTTTTGCTCACTACGGGAGACTTTTGAAATTTGCCACCCGAAGATGGACTTTGGCCAGTCTACGGCTGGACTTTGGAATCTTTGCCACACTGCGGGTGGACTTTAGAGATTTGCCACCCGAAGATGGACTTTGGGAATGATGCCACCCTGAGGATGGACTTTCGCCAATCTGCGGTTGGACTTCAAAATACATTGCCACACTGCGGGTGGACTTCAAAATACATTGCCACTCTGCGGGTGGACTTTTGAGATTGCCACGCTGCGGGTGGACTTTGGAAATTGCCACGCTGCGGATGGACTTTTGCCAATCTGCGGTTGGACTTCAGATACTTTACCACACTGCGGGTGGATTGCTGAATAACTTGCCACACTGCGGGTGGACTTTGAAGGTTTGCCACACTGCGGGTGGACTTCTGAAACCTGCCACGCTGCGGGTGGACTTTGGAAATGATGCCACCCTGAGGATGGACTTTGGCCAGTCTGCGGCTGGACTTCAAAATACTTTGCCACACTGCGGGTGGACTTCTGAAACCTGCCACGCTGCGGGTGGACTTTGGAAATGATGCCACCCTGAGGATGGACTTTGGCCAGTCTGCGGCTGGACTTCAAAATACTTTGCCACACTGCGGGTGGACTTTTGCTCACTACGGGAGACCTTCGAGATTTGCCACCCGAAGATGGACTTTGGCCAGTCTACGGCTGGACTTTGGAATCTTTGCCACACTGCGGGTGGACTTTAGAGATTTGCCACCCGAAGATGGACTTTGGGAATGATGCCACCCTGAGGATGGACTTTCGCCAATCTGCGGTTGGACTTCAAAATACATTGCCACACTGCGGGTGGACTTTAAAGAGTTGCCACACTGCGGGTGGACTTTTGCTCACTACGGGAGACCCTTGCTCACTACGGGAGACCTTTGCTCACTACGGGAGACTTTTGCTCACTACGGGAGACTTTTGCTCACTACGGGAGACTTTTGCTCACTACGGGAGACTTTTGCTCACTACGGGAGACTTTAGAGATTTGCCACCCGAAGATGGACTTTGGCCAGTCTGCGGCTGGACTTTTGCTCACTACGGGAGACTTTTGCTCACTACGGGAGACTTTTGCTCACTACGGGAGACTTTTGCTCACTACGGGAGACTTTTGAGATTTGCCACCCGAAGATGGACTTTGGCCAGTCTGCGGCTGGACTTTTGCTCACTACGGGAGACTTTTGCTCACTACGGGAGACTTTTGCTCACTACGGGAGACTTTTGCTCACTACGGGAGACTTTTGCTCACTACGGGAGACTTTTGCTCACTACGGGAGACTTTTGCCCACTACGGGGGACTTTAGAGATTTGCCACCCGAAGATGGACTTTGGCCAGTCTGCGGCTGGACTTTTGCTTGCCACCCGAAGATGGACTTTGGCCAGTCTGCGGCTGGACTTTGAAATTTGCCACCCGAAGATGGACTTTGGCCAGTCTGCGGCTGGACTTTGCATATGGAATTGCCTGGTATATTGCCCCATGACACTGGGGATATTATGTCTTGAGTATTGTTGATGAACTGGTGACTGTAAAAGAAATTCCTGACGCGGAAGTGATAAGTCTCTGTTGACTCTGTGGGGAAACACAATGATCGCGAATTCAATATCAAGAAGCCCTGTGGGGATAACATCTCTGTCAGAGAGGAGCGTGAATAATTCATCTGTCCCGAATTATCACCTTTGCCAAAAATAAATTGGACTTTTAGATTTGAGGGCCGTGCCCGGGGATACTCGGACTATTGAGGAATATCCACTCTTATGGATCTGCTGGGGAGGAGAATGATTTATCTGAAATCTTCTAGGGGAATAGGAATTGCCTTAGACCTGTTGGTGATGACAACACCGAGACACGTCCTGCTGAGGAGGAAAGATTTCAAATTGTCTCGTGCTGGGGATCCGTTGCTTCTGTATGGATTTTACCTTAAGAGGATTTTACAAAAGACTTGGCGTCTTTAAACTCTTAGGTATCATAACGACTACATGATTCAGTGTAACAACCTTGCTGAGGAAGTAACCATTGTCAATGCAGATGAGTTTGTATCTGTCCGAAGTGTTGAACGAGATAGTTGACTTGACCAGTAACCACGGTATTCTAGACTCCGGGTAAATGCTTCTGATCGTCTGTCTTCGGGAAAGAATGAATTCTCGTACTATTGGGGTGGCCTGCCCCAGTATGAGTATTTGAATAGTTTTGCTCTTGACTGACTAATCTTCGCTCTTGGAGGGATTTGAATCTCGAGGTGATTGCCCCAGTTTAGCTGAAATTTGAAGGGATTGCTCAACATAACTGCCCCAGATTAGCTGGCTTTTACCATGACTAACTGGGGAAATCTCTACTCAATGAAGCTTTATTCGGATAAGTGCACCTTGACGTGACAGTCTTTCAGAAGTTTTAGACTCCTCAACCTGGCAAGCTTGAGCTTCTGGATTGAATTTCCGTATGTGAACCATTTATGATGCTCAACGAATGTATGCAAGTGAGAAAATGTTTATTCTTAGAATGAAAATCCTAATTCAACAAACATGTTAATCTTGAAATTTTGAAAACGGATCGTTAACCTTTGTGAGCAAATCACTGGTTAAAATACGACCTTTATTTGAATGAAAGTATGTACATGCAATACCAACAAACGTCTTTTAGCACAACTCATAGGAGTCAGGAACGCGGTCTCTTGTTAGTACGCTCTCAATTTAACCCTGTTTCAGTTAGGACTTTTAAGGGTTGTATCGTGGCCTGGTTCACGGTTGTAGAAACAAAGGATATAGGCTCAAAGTTTATTTGTGCCCACCCGCTCTTCGTGATGTTCTCCATTCCTATGTTCAGCTAGTTTTCACAAGCATTCACCTTTCATAAGGGTTTCGTGTTGATTGAGGAACCATTGCTGCTATCCGTTCAAGCACCCATCAGGTTATTATTGAGAGTCAGTCACTCCTCTATCTTTTGTGTTTATGCCACACGACTTTGTTCTTATTTGAGGATCTTTCTTGGTGATCCTTTCGGTCTTTCGTTTTTGCGTTATTTTGCTTATCCCTAACTTTTGCCTGGACTGATTCTTGTGAATCTTCGATTGTGAAGTCCAGCGGGATGCCCTAACTTTTTCCTAAGTCGCTTGTTTTCAAGTTTCGACTTAGCGGGCCTTTTTTCTTTTTTTTTTTTTTTTTTTTTTTTTTTTTTTTTTTTTTTTTTTTTTTTTTTTTTTTTTTTTTTTTTTGCATTGTGAACAAGTCGCGTGACATTGCTTGTCTTGATTGCTTCACGAGGGTTGTGACTGCCTCATTTTGGGGTCGGCGAAGGATAACCATTGTGGTTGTCAATCTTTGGACCTTTTGACTTGGATAACCATTGTGGTTTCGGGTCTTTGGACCTCTTGATTAACATAGTAGGATGCAACGGATCTTCAAATACACTTCTTTATGAAAGTCTGAACGCTTGATCTGATTAGCTGACGTCTACCCTGCCCCTGGGTTACATGTGAGGGTTTTTTATGTGAAAAGAAACTCCTACTTCAAGGCTCGAAGGGGTTAGCAAGGGTTTATCTTCCTTATATCTCCAGTGTTTAGGATTTGAAACAATGCCTGTACATCGTCAACAGGGTCTTACTTGAGAGCACACAATTCAGAGATATTGCGTTTTCGTTTCGTCATCCTCCCTCATAGAATTTAAGCACGACAATTGGTATTGCGATATACATATGCAAAATTATAAGGGAATGCAAATGAATTTACTTCAAGAAAAACATGTGAGTTTTATTATTTCTAACATTCAAAAGCAAACAAATTTCATACATTGACAAATGTTTAACACATAAAAGAAACTACAAATGGAAATGTAGTACAGAAACTGAATATTGCCATAGTTGAGGAGGCTTGGCTCCGTCTGGACCTGTCAGTCTTGGATACTTTCGACGATCAATAGCTCTTTTCACAGACTTGTGATCTTCAATTTGCAGTTGCATGCTCAACCATGGCAGTAACACTTCCCCTTCTGGCTATACTGACTTTGACGCGAAACATCTGGAGGAAAGAGTGAAGCTGGGGAGTAAAGTTGCCCCAAAAGTTTGCTCGGAAAGACCTGACGATCTTCTGCCTACGTATCTCCATTGACTGATGACCAATGAAGAATCAGAGCGACGTAGTTCCCCTCAATAGGGATGAAAAACGAACAATGAAGAAAGGCAATCACATAAATGCCATCACTGAGAGTATTTGAATACTGCTGGCTTTATTTGCTTCATGAATACCCTAGTGTCCTGGGTGGTCAGCTTGAAGACTTCAGCTTAACGTGAACCATCTGGTAGAACGACCGTGACACCAGTTCCATTATGACTAGGCATCGGATTATGAAGTACATTGGGGAGAGGAGCGAAATTGATCGCCTTGGAGTCAACTAGGTCCTGTACCTTGTTCTGAAAGGCCCAACATTTCTCAATACTGTGCCCCTGGGCACCTGAATGGAATTCGCACCTGGCGTTAGCATCAAAATTCGGAGGTAGATTGTCAGGAGCGGGAGGTCTCATGGTACGAAGCTCGACCAGGTTCAACTTCAGCAGCTCTGGGAGCAATACAGCATACGGGCATGGGACGGGGTCGAGTCTGCGATTTCTCGCTCTTGCTCTTTCTTGAAACGGTCTCAGTACCTGTTGTTGCTGACCCTGTGGTCGTGGTTGTTGAACCTGTGGAGTAATAGTCACTGCAGCCGTTTGGTAGTAACCTTGAGAATAATTTCTGTCTCGGCCCCTATACACAGCATTCGTCTCGCCTTCTCTTCTTCTTTGGCCATTGCCAAAAGGTTTTCTCACACCAGAAGAACTAGCACTGCTTGCATCCTGGATTTTTCCCATTTTCAGAAAATTCTCTATCCTTTCTCCAGCAATGACGATATCAGAAAAACCAATGGACGGGCAGGCGGCCAGACGATCCAAGTAAACACCTTGCAAGGTGCCCATAAACATGTCTGCCATCTCCCGATCCAGCAAGGGAGGTTGAACCTGTGCGGCCAGCTCACGCCACCTCTGGGCATACTGCTTAAAACTCTCTTTAGGTCCTTGAGACAAGTTCTGCAACTGAGTGCGATTCGGAGCCATATCAATATTGTATTGATACTGCTTGAGGAATGCCTCTGCTAAATCTTTCCAACTTCGAATAGAGACCCGACTCAGCTTCATGTACCAGCTCAACGAAGCTCCAGATAAACTGTCTTGGAAGAAATGTATCCAAAGTTTCTCGTCGTCAGTATGAGCCGAGATTTTTCCGAAGTACGCATGAATGTGAGTCCTAGGACACGTGCTGCCGTTGTACTTGTCAAACAATGGTGCTTTGAACTTTGGAGGGATTCTGACTCCTGGCACTAACCCGAGACTGGTTACATCGATACCTAAGGAATTCTGACATTCCATGGCCTTGATCTTCTCTGACAGCTCTTCGTACCTGCGATTGTTGATCTCATTCATGTTACCCATGTCAGCATCCAGTAGAGTGAACTGGTCCTCTTGAGTGTCTTCATTACGGGCCGCGGTCCCATTTAGATTTGGCCCTCCGTTACGGGCAGCATTAGGATCCACATTCTCAGTCGGTGTTCCAGCATTAGCATTCACATGAGGTTGCTCAACCATCAACCGGAGACGCTCCTGGTTCTGGGCCATGCCAGTCATCATTTCCATGAACTGATCCATCCTCTGTCGGAACTCATTGAGCTCAGTCTGTACTCGATCAGCCATCCTTACTCGGTTTCTTTTGGTCGGATATCGGTGAATGCGTTGACCAGCTATTTTGCCTAAAGTTGAATAAGTTAGGAAGTCCGAATAACCTGTAAAAATGCAAAATATGCAAATCATGCAGTAAATGCATATGATATGTTCATGAGGATGCGACATGCGGCCCTGCAAATGAGTAAGCATGTGTTAGTAATGCAAGCATGCGGATGATGTTATGCAATGCACTGGTGTGTGATCAATGATCTGATGTTGGTGTCGGTGCATGGTCTCAAAATCCAGATATCACCATAATCATCCCTCTGATCCGGGGTCCATAACTTAAGAACAGAAATCCAGATCACAAAACTGAATCAAAGGCAAAGTGGGTATGCTGAAGGTACCAGGGTTCCTGCAAACCTGTAAACCCCTCCCAATCTCACGGGTATTGCTACTCGGGTCAACATCACGGACTCTCAAAGCCGAATAGCAATAATACGTTCACCATCTCCGAGAAATGGCTCATGACCAGATCAGGGAATCGGTTTGGCATTATGTACTACTCAGGGAGGTCTCAGTTGAGTCCGGAAAAACAAGCATCCCTCATAAGTCTCCAGCTTCAAGCACTGAATCGAGAAACAATAGTACATTCATCCCGAAGGGTACAATACTATCGTCATACGAACAGTTTGCTTTAACTGAATTCCTATGAGAGAACCAGGCCATCCTATGCGAGTTCCCAATGGACCCTCGGATGCGAGTGGGTTTGCCAACAAATGTGGTCTGCCACTGTCATCACTGGAGAGGGTTGTTTCCATTAAGGTTCTCAATGATCGGTCCCCAGCTGCACATAACCATCAAGGTTGTACCCTGAAGTGGGGAAGAACCCCCACACAGAATAGTCCCAAGACAGTCGCAACCTGGGTGTGGAACACATCACCACTCATCATGTAACCATGCGAGCACAACGTGTCCACGCTAATCCTATAGTGCACTCAAGCCGGGTATTTGGCTTATCTCACAGTAACTCCCAACCCACAGAAAAAATGAAAACCAGCACAGCCAGACAGTCCAGTATAATACGATGCATGGAAAATAAAATACTGAAAGCGATAAATAAATGCGATAAAGTAAAGCTGTAAAATAAAACTGTAAATAAACAGTAAAGCTAAACTAAAGCACACAGCAACAAACAAATATACACCCAAAGAAACAAAACCAAACAGGCGCTAGGATTGACTCTACAAGGGAAACCGGAAGAATCAGGTTATGTCCCCAGCAGAGTCGCCAGCTGTCGCTCCCGGGATTTTCATCCTAGTACAAACGCGGAAGTGGCGCGGAAAGGTAGAGTCGCCAGCCAGACATTTTTATCCCGAATGAATGGGAAAGGTAATGTTGCACAAACCTGAGGAAGAAGGAAAAGGACGAGGCCTTGCGAACCAAAGATCGGGGTTCGGGAGTCGGTTACGACCTGGGAAGGTATTAGCACCCCAGATCGTCCGTCGTACCCGACGGGATCCACGCTTGCTTATTTTGTTTCAAAGGGTGAGAAAATACGAATGCTGCTGAATAAAACCGCTACTGGAATAAAGGGAATGGAAAATGAGAAATGAACTGAAATGAGAATGAAAAGAAGGGGGAAATGTAGGGAAAATAAAGAATGTGCTCGAACGGGCCCTACCCCGCTGCCTACGTACCTCATCGGGATAATGAGGATCAGAGTCGACGTAGTTCGCCTAACCTAGGCTTACATTCGTTTGTGGTTTTTAGGATGACGTTGCCATAGCTCTAGCTCAGGTGTTACCGGCTCTGACACGAGGGTGTTTACCGTATCGCTGTTTGAACTGTCGAGACAAGTCATGAAGAGTATGAGATGAGAAAGAAGACGTGACTTCTTGGTTTGTTGTTTTTTAGAAGAAATGTTTTGAATTTGTTTGTGAACGGTCTTGTACTAAGACCTATCCATCGCGGGAAGTATTTACACCTCGCCCCGAAACAGGACGCGTATAAACACTCCGCAACAAAGTCTCGTGTCGTACAAGATTGTTCGGTTTTTATTAAGTGTTTTATTGTTTTTCTTTTGAGATGAGAAAGAGAATGACTCAAGTTGATAAAAGGAAAAATCTAAGGGACTAAGACTCAATCCTAATGTATTATGTATTTACAAAGTGATCCTAGTGGTTAGTGAGGTTTTCTATTCCTAATGAAAAAAAGAAAAGAAAGAAGAAATAGGATACAACTTACTTCCTAAGGAAGGTAAGTTGATCCTAACAAAGGGGGAATCCTACCAAACACAAATATGGAAGAAAAAATGAATAAAATGCATAAAAGAAATGCATAAAAAATAAAGGATAAAGTGAAGTAAACTTACCTCAATCTTCCCCACTACAAAACAAGTGTTAATGCACATTTTTATTAAAAAGAATAAGGCAAAACACACATTAATTAAATCCTAATTAAACTTGGACCTAAACTAGACTCTATTTAAATCCTAAAGGAACTAGAAAAATGCTAAACCAAAAATACAGCACCTATTACAGCCCCCTATTACACAAACAGCCATGAAAACAAGGCATGATGCAACTCAGCTTTTTACAGCCAGCATGCAACATGAAAAAAGTAGGTGTAAAAAGTCAAATACATCATGCACACAACAAACAAATTTTACAGCAGCTATATACAAAAACAGCTATGAAATGCAAAATTCAGAATTGATTATTTTCATTTTTTATACACAAACTCAATAAAACATGCATTACTTTCCACATGAACATGCATTTTAACATGGATCAACATATAAAAATGCAAGAACATGAATATTTTTGATGATTATGCAAGAATGCACCACATGGTTAATTATGCAACAAGTAATGCAAAAATGAGGTACATGAACATGCATATGAACATGATGATTATTGATTATGAACATACAACATGATAGCTCAACAAACATGCTAAACTCAATGCATAATTCAGAATTGAATTGATAACATGCTATGATCAAACATGCAAACAAATGCCACCAAATGCACATATATATGATTATGCAAAATGCAACATACATCAACATAATGAAATGCAAAATGATTTAATGCAATGCCAACATATAAAACAGAATGCAACATGATTATTATGTGTCAAATAATGCACAAACATGGTAACAACATGCAAGAACTCAAGCCATACACAAAGAACACAAAAAACACATAATATGCGACATAAACGGAATTGTGTCGAAACGACTCGAAATGGGGGAATGAGCTACTGGAAATGGACCCAAAAATTCCCTAAAATTACTACCTAAACAAGCATGAATGTTAGGGGCACTAGGACTTAGGGCTAAGCAATCAAATAAACCAAGAACACAAAAATCCACAGCGTTAACCGGTTAACCATATGGGTTAACCGGTTAACGGACCTAAAACAGAAGCAAACTGGCCAAAAAACGCATGTGTTAACCGGTTAACCATATGCGTTAACCGGTTAACACTGACCAGAATTGAAAAAAACAGCTTTTAAAATAAGTGCTTTTGGCCACCAACTTGCTTCTAATGATCCCTAACACCTAAGAACACACTAACACTAATTTCGACTTATTCGGAGCTTTTTTTACACATGCTAGCCTACATCTATTAACACTTTAAAACTAATTCAACAAAAATCACAAAAATGCAAACAACACATAATCGACGGAATTAATTCAAGCAAAGCGAAAAGCACTTAAAGAATGCCGAAACGGCTAGATGAAGAGAATAACTTAAAGAAGAAGTGATTAAGATCACCAACCTACGAAGCGGAGGAGTGCTTCGGTAATTGTTGCAATAATCGGAGCTTGAATCGAAGAGAAAACCGAAAACCGAGAAACCGCAAAATAAATGCGTTCTTGATGCTTGAATCTTTACACACTTCCGATAAGCCGAAATCTTCAACAAAATCACTAGCTTCTTCTTCTACGATCCACAATTAATGGAGGTTGGAGGCTTAAGCTTCAAAATCTTCAAGTTTCAATGTGAAACTTGAAGAGCTTATTCAAAGAAGCTTTGGTGAAAGGAGGGAAAATGGAGGAAAAGTGAGAGAGAAAAAGTGATTATGAAAAAAAGTGAAAAATTTGGAATTGTGGGAACCCTTTTGGTTTGGATGAAAATGGCTTAAATAGAGACTAGGCTAGGAGCTAGGTTTGGGTTTGGGGCCCAAAAATTAGGTTTGGGATCCAAAATTAGGTTTGGAAGTTAGTTAGGGTTAGGGTTGGAAAAGGGAATATTCCTTGGAATATTCCTTGGAATATTCCTTGGAACACTCTAGAAGATGGTGGAAGGTGGTGGAAGTTTCCAAGGGAAATGGAGTGGAATTGAAGTGGAAAAATGAGATGGAAAGAATGAAAGGAAGTGTGGAAAGAAAGTGGAAGGAAAAGCGGAAAGAAAAGGGGAGGAAAGTGGTGAATTCTTCCTTTTTAATGGGTTAGCTTGAAAGTGGTGTGGATTATTTTTGGTACATCATTTTCTCTCGAACTCCAATGTTTGCCAAGCCTCGATCAACCACACACCTCATGCAAAGGACGATGAATGACTTATTTATTTTTTCAAATGCGATGCGATGATATGCGGAATGATGCAAGAATGAAGCGTGAATCGCTCGAGGTTGATGATAAATAAGAGGGCAAATTTTGGGGTGTTACATTGATCATGATTCATCAAGGAGATTCCAGATCATCAATAATCAGGAGTTTCTAAATTAGGGTTTCCTCAGTAAAAGTCAACTGAACTTTGACCAAGCATAACTTTCACATACTTCATCACCAAGTCTCCATCCAAAGCTCATTTTGAAGAAAATTGAATTCTCTACAACTTTGATGTTGGAGGTTAAGCCCAAAAATGCTTCATTTGAAAGATATGATCTAAGACATTATAGGTCGTTTAAAAAGTCAACAAAAAGTCAACAGCTTCAAAAGGGCATAACTTGAGATTGGTAAATGATATGGACCTGAAACCAATGGGGTTGTTTAGAGGACTCTTCAAGCTTTCCAAAATGTCCAGGAACACTCTCATACCTTTAAAATTGAGGGAGATGTGCCCTTGCAAAGTTGGACAATTTTGTGATGGTTTATCTTGAAAATGGAGGCTTAAAAGTATTTCTTTCCAAATGGGCTGCCTAATTCATGACCCAATCCATACACAAACACTATGCACGACCCAATGGAATAAAATTCATCATTTTTATTATTTTTTATTTATTTATTATTGATTTAATTCATAAAAATCATTTTAAATAAATAAAAAATGTGAAAATCTATTTTTGGATGGAAATATCACTTCTAGAAATTCATAATTGTTGATTGCATTAGAATGAGAAAGAAATCATGAGAACTATCCCAAAATAGTAAGGCTTCATGATCAAATATTTGGCTTTTAACACATGATCTTTTTCAATATTTGTTTGGATCAAATTTACATGTAACAAGTCCATGTTTCTGACCTAATTGACTCCCATATAAATATAGAACATAAGTATGACCCTAGGCACGGATTTGCAGCAGCCAAAAGGTAAGACCAAAGTTCAAAACTTCAAGCAAAAAGTGTGATTCGGATTTTGAAATCCAGGACTCTAGAAGGTAAACTAAGAACACAGAGAGTTTCCTTGATCATCACTGAAGCTAAACCAATACTCATTCGCATCCAGAACTCTCCCATTAGCATAATCCGAATCCAATTGTTCATGATATTTCAATTTTTCGATTCTAATCTTTCATGCGTTATTAATGAATTTTATTTGAGTTTTTGTGTTTGGGAGGTTCCAAGGATCGATTCTGGACAAGAAACGTGAAGTTTCATGACCTAAGGGACAAACGGCCATAGTTAGGGTTTAGGGTTCAAAAATGGGGTTATTCGATTCATGTATTATAAATGTATTTTCTGGACATGATTGAATTGTGCAGGTTGTAAGGAGCTCAAAGGTGTCATTAATTTGATAAATGGATGTTATTTGATGATAGTTTGAAAAAACACAGGATATATGCGTAAGAAAAATCGCAGGTATTTTTGCAGCAAATTTCGCAGCAAAGTCCAATGATCAGAGGTTGAAGACGAAGTGTGTTGGCGCGTGAATTTTTAAATTCAAAAATATTATATTATATTTTATGTAATGATATTGGTTTTATGTCACAGCTTGTCATGCAGCTCAGTTGGTGTGTGTATATGCGTGAGGAACAAAAGGGGAGGGGATCGAATCCTGCCTCCAGCATATTTTTGGACATTTTCCCAATTAAACTGCATTCTTCATATATTATTCTTTGTGGTTGTTGGATTAGCAGGTAGGCTCTCCCAGCCAGGCGGTAAGACGCGCGTATGCACATCCATAAGGTCCTGGGTACGAAACCACCCCAGGCCTTTTGTTCTTTTTATTTTTTTCCAGAATTTGCAAAATCAAGGCACAAAACGAATTGGCTTCCTTCCTCTTTCACCTACGCCTGAATGGCCCAGTGGCCTTGTTATTGCTTGTGAACCAAGAGGTCTTGGGATCAAATCCCATCAGGTTCCTTTCCTCTTTTTCTTTGTTTTCTTTTATTTTCTATTTTAATTAAATTAATTTAAAATAATTAATATTATGAAATATGTATATATATTATCTAATATAATTAAATCTTAAATAGATTTCTAGGAAAAATATAAACTCTTGTTTTTTCATTTAAAAATTTTATTTATAGTTTATAGCAATTAAGATAATTTTCCATGATTATTGAAAAAATAAAATTTTGTATACAAACCCTAAAAAATATAAGCCCTAACTTTCTAAATCCTAATATATTTCTCTAAATAAAATTTAAATCTTTTTTTATTATTAATTCCTAATATAATCATAATTTTTCTCATAAAGTTTTGTATTTGTAATTTAAATTAATTTTCTTTTAAATATTTAGAAATAGTTTAATTATATTTTTGTATATAGTTAAAATTAATTTATAAACATAATAACTAATAGAAATTAAATTTTAACATGATATTTGAAAGTTTATCTTTTTTTTATAATATGTATATAAATTCATAATAATTAAAATTTTTTGTAATTATAATAATTTAAATATTATATGAATATAAAAATTATCTAATTATGTATGTTAATTTTTTTTTTTATATTGTTAATTTCTATTAATTAATTGTTGTTTATTATAATTTCTTTAATTTGTTAATTAATTTTTATTACTAACCATGTTATTATCTATTTTTATGTTTATAATCTCATTTAGTCTAATTATTATTATTATTATTTTACTAACCAAATTATTTTGCTTTATTAATTTCATATTATTACTTATTATTATTTACTAACCCCTTATATTTATTATTTCTTGTTTATTTATTCTGTTTAAAACTTTGCTTATTATTTTAATTTCTTGTAATTGTTTCCTGGATGTAATTATTTAATTATTATTGTTATTATGGTTAGTAATTAGGGAGTGTAAACAATATGTTTGTTATTTAACATAAATTTAGAAAATTTTTAATTAAAGATAATTAATTTAAACACTTCACACACGTAAGTCGATTTTAATCGCCGTCTCACTTCCTTAGGGATACCCCTCCAGTTGCCTACGAATAATGGTTAAGTGGGGTGTAGAAAGCAATGTCCCTCGAATAAAAATCATCAAAGTCCCTTTATGGTTGCCTATACGAATCGAGTCCCTTCGGAAAAATGATGATAGTCCCTTACAAATGCTTATTACACCCCACCATTGCCTTCAAAATTAACTTGTCCCTCATATGTCCCTTAAACATCCAAAGTAAGGACTACCTACTCCATTATAGTAGGGATAGTCTTGCTAAGGAAAGAATAAAAAGCAAGAAAGACCTTTAAACATTAGGGTAAGTTACTTTTAAGTACTTAAGCTCATTTCAAAACTTTCTCCACACTTAAACAATTTTCAAACAAATTTTCAAACATGTTTTTAACACATCCTTACATGGATTATTTATTAACTATTCTGAAAATTTTCTTATTCATACACTACACTTTCAAAACAATTCAAAAGTGAGCTTAAGTACCTAAGAACCCATGGATAACCATGGATGAAAAGGGTGCTAACACCTTCCCTTTTCATAACCTACCCCCCGGACCCAAAATAATTCTCTAAGGTCTTTCCTGTTCTTTTATAACCTTTCCTTATGGATAAAATAAAAGTCGGTGGCGACTCTTGCTATCCGCAACATTGTTTAAAAGTCAGTTCACCGGGTTACAACGGGCAAGCAGAGGCCGCGAACAGGGTAATCCTAAGAGGTCTGAAACGAAGACTGGACGAGCATAAGAAGCATTGGGTCGAGGAATTACATAGCGTACTGTGGGCATATAGGACCACGCACCACTCAACAACCGGGGAATCCCCATTTCGATTAGCATATGGAACCGAAGCGGTGATCCCTATAGAAATGCATGTCCTATTGAAACGCACAGAATCTCCTATGGACCAAGACACCAATTCCGAAGCCTTGAGAGACGAGCTCGACATGATCGAAGAAGTTTGATCAGAAGCTGCTCTTCGAGAAACCATTCTCAAACAAAAAATAGCCGCTCGGTATGATTCTAAGGTCATAAGACGAACGTTCGAGGTAGGCAGTCTTGTCCTTAGAAGAAATCACAGAGATCCCCGCGAGGGAAAATTAACGCCCAACTGGGAAGGCCCGTATCGCGTCCGAGCAAAAACCGAGAACGAAGCTTATTATTTGGAAAATCTACACGGGGAAGAGCTTGCTCGGCCTTAGAACGCCGAGAAACTCAAACAATACTACAGCTAAATCACAAAGTCACCCTGCTCAACTTTCAAGCAAGAAGAAAAGGGACCGACTGAAAACTGCGTGCCTAGGTACGAGCACGACAGTCCAAATACAACAAAGTCAAGCAAGGTCTCCTTTCGAGGGAAAGAGAAACTTGCCGCACGGACGGATACTCAAACGAGTCCGACGTTGCCTAAGTACCACGACCAGGCAGAACCCCAGCTCGCGATGGGATGTTCAAGCCACGGAACCCGGGCCATTATCTTGGCCCGGGCACCGACCAGGAGTAAGACTCCAAAATTTGATTGGTCCCCCTAACCAACAGATCACACACACACCCCGTATTTAGTCGATCACTCCCAATTAATGCAAAGATGCTTACCAAAACACTTAGTAAAAATAACAAGTAAATTATGTCCTCCGACGGACGCATCATTACGAACAAATAAAATGCAAAAACCGACCATCAAAGTCGTACATATGAAATTAAAAATGCGACCCCGAAGGGCCAACTTGTTCAGGATTACATACAAAGGGGGCCACGCCCCCAAAAAGAAACATCATAAATTATCAGGCACGCAGGCCATAAACTAATTACCCTCGCCTCCCGGGCGGCCTTCCTCCTCACAAACTCCCTCCTGCTCCGGCTGTGCTTCAGGCTGGCCAGGCTGATCAGTCGACCCCGGCTGAGAATCATCCACCACCAAGTCTGAGGGGACCACGATCTGACCGTCCACGACCTTGTACAAATAGCTGATTCGACCAGCGTCCAAGGCCATGTCAGGATGAAGAACTCTCATTTGATCCACCGCGTTCTGGAAACTGAGCTCAGTCGACGAGTTCAGATCTTCCATGTCCTGGTCAATCCGAGCGAGAAACTAAGCCCTCGTCACCAGACTCTTAGTCTCTTCGTCCTCATCATCCTTCGGGAAAAAGGCGTCCTTCAGCTTTTTATTTTGCTCAAGCACCCTTTTCTTGTCGACCTCCAACTTAGCGATGACGGCGGCCCGTTCAGTCGACTCCTTGGTCGCAGCTTTAGCCTCCTCAGTGGCCGCTGTCAGCTTAGCCTCAGAAGCAGCCAGCTGCTCCTTCAGCCTGCTATTCTCTCGCTCCAGTCCGGGACTCCCTTCGGCCGTCAACCAGGTCATTGTTAGGACCCGCATAACCGCGCTTGCATCTTGGGCCAGAGACAATCGCCGAGTAGGACGATCCATGCCTTCCAAAAACAAGGAATCCGCACGGTCCACCTCCATACTCGTTCCCTCGAAGAAGTTGCGCATCACGAAACACGGAGGCAGCCCATGCGTCGGCTTTGGAGGAACGTTGGCCGTTAAATCTACAGTGGCTGTAGACTTATGCTTCTTCATCAAGGAGCCGGTCGACGCGCTCGGCGAACCTTGGACCAAAGGGCCCGACCCCGAACCACTCGTCTCAGTCAGCTTGGTCTGCACGACCCTGGATCTTTTCCTCTGCTGTTGAACCAGGCCCTCTTGAATTTTGTCCAATGGGTTCGACACGGAGCCTGAAAAGGGAAAAAGATCTGGTTAGTCATGGATAACAAAGTTAAAGCAAAAATTTAACTAATACAAATAAACAGATACCAAAGAAGTCGGACACTTCTTGCCCGGAACGGCAAGCCAGCAACTCAGTAACATTAATCAGGGGACGCTCCACAGCTTCCCCCCCATCCTGGTTAACTATAACTTTTCCATCTCCGTCCAACAGGGGGGTCGGAGTGAAGGATGCTATCAATTTTCTGAAGGCCTCGAAACTGGCCGCATCATCATCATTTAATGTGTCCCCCACCTGAACGAACTCCCCGACAGGTTTTTCATAATGAGCATGACTCCAGGAAAATGGGAATAGCCACAATCTCCTCGGAATCACCTGACCTTGATCGTCGAGCTTAGGCTCGTCATTCTCGTCAGTATCTATTCCCAGAAAGCTCATCGCTCTCACGGCCACCGCGCTTGCGGGTTTTATCAGAAAATAATCAGTTTTGAAGGCCCGAATAGATTCTGAATGAGCCTTAAAAATCTTCGTCCGCTGCTTGAAGGACACAAATCCCTTTCGGTCAGTTCCTCGCCCGACTTGGCGCTGCAAGGAGAACAGGCGGAAGAATAGGGGAAGCGTGGCACCAACACCCAGATGGGCGCACGTCATCTCAAACGCTCTTAGGAACGCGTAGGAATTGGGGTGCAGCTGGGAAGGGGCGACGCATAGATGCCCGAGCACGGCACTCACAAAGTCGTTGAAAGGCAATGTTACCCCAAGGACCGAGATCGCATACTCGTACATGGAGAAAGCCCGACCGCGGAAATCTGAGAAGATACGGTCATCGTCCCCCGGGCAGGTTACAACCCAATCGGCAGGGTCACCGACAACGGGCAGTGGCTCCGTTCGAGGTCTTGAGAATGAAGACACCTTGTCCAACAAGTCTTCTACCACCCATTCTTCGGGCGAGACCCTCGTCTGGTCAGGACACTGGGGCGAATTTGTTGACGCTCCTGTAGTACTTGTATCCGAACTCTCTGAGGAACTCCCGGAACCAGAAGGAATGGACGCAGATGACCCTGAATCTTCCGAGGACGTCTCTTCGGAAAGCACGTCCAATGGATTCACGAGCGAGTTTTCACCTGAAAAGCAGAGGAAAGGCGTCAGTGAATTCGATTAAGAATATCAAATCCACCCTTCCACCGCTCGACAAGTGAAAGGGCGCGCATCTGCTCAGAGACTATGTCCCGAGCTATAGCCCTGGCTGACCATCGCTCGGAGCGACGACTTACACCCAATATTATAAGTCAAGGATCTAACCTAGGTATTTATCAAAACCCAAGTCTAAGTCGACCAACACCTACGTCGACCCTGATCTAGGGTTTGCAACCGACCGGCGACGGTGGCAGAAGTCCTAGGGTTTACCGGT
Source organism: Lathyrus aphaca (assembly GCA_963966055.1). Taxonomy (NCBI): domain Eukaryota; kingdom Viridiplantae; phylum Streptophyta; class Magnoliopsida; order Fabales; family Fabaceae; genus Lathyrus; species Lathyrus aphaca. Next base: position 249,798,488 of record OZ014520.1, on the reverse strand, counting down.
TCTAAATCTAAAACCTACCGTCAAAACTATCCTAAGCCACATGCATTTCTACGAAATCTAAGCTATAAACACCTAAAAGGAGAAAAAGAACCGTACCGTGCGCTTGAGAAGACATTCTTGAAGAAAAAAGCGTTCTGGGAATGGTGGTCGGCAAATAGAGACGGTGGTCGACGGTTGAGGTGGTGGCAGTTGAACGAGCAGAGCCTTGAAGAAGAAGATGAAGCGAAAAGTTCAGAATGGGCCCTGAGAATCCTATTTATAGTGAGGGGAACACGTGCAAACACGCGTGACCCATACACGCTAGCCCATAGACTAGCCGTCAAATCATTAATAGGCGCGAATTCCCAGATATTCCAGCTTTTCGTTTCACATTCCTCTGTCGAGCAACGCATCAGCTGCCCGTTCTTAGAAGATCGACAACGTAGATCCCTGGCCTTAACACCACCCACCGCCGAGCATAAAATCATTCTTAAGTCACTACTCTACCACATGAGCAATGACTTAGGGGGCTTCCTGTTCTAGATCGGCCCAATCCCTACAATTGGGCCAAGAAAACCAATCCAATAGGCCTGCTCGACGTCGAGCACAATTAGGAAAAGTGGTCCCTGTCGACCATAAGCAGTCCGACCACGATGAAGTTCCCTAACGGCTAGTATTGACCGTTGCCTATTTTCACGGATTCCTCGATCCGCGCCTCACAATATGGACCAATAATCTTCCATTTAGTCCCTTATATAAACCCTCTCGTTTGAGAGGGTCAGGTATTCAATCTCTCTGACCTTTATACTTGTACTTGCCCACTCTTTGCTTGGTTACTTACTTCAGCATCGGAGTGCCTTGCAGGTACACCCCCCTTTTTCTCTTCACCGACCGTTTCCATCAGCTCTCGAGGCCAGCCGCATCGGATCCTGATCTCCAGGTACGATCAGTTGTGGATGTTAATTATTGAAGTGTTGTTTGAGAGGAAGAAAGCTTGAAAGTTATTTGATTTGAATTGCACTAAAGTCTATGAACGGAGGCGAATACTTTGAGTAACTAGTGTCCATGTCCCGTATTTAAAGATACTCAGAACAAGGATGAGAAGTATCTCTCTCATTTTTCTTCGTTGCTTAAAGCTCGTGGCGCACAATTTGCATCATAACTAACAAGTGTATTCAAAAGAGTATTTTTGATGTCTAGAGTCTTCAAAGTGTTAGATGTGAAGCTTGGGTTGACTTGAAAGATTAAGTGCAATGCAATTACCATGGTCTAATCCAATAAAGTGATCAAGAGACTTATGATCACTTGACTGGATAGAGGAAGCAGACGATGGCCATGATAAGTCTAAGACAAATTCCAATATCAACTGTAACTAATTGATCAAGGAGGAAGTTGATCAACTAATTAAAGGATGAAGATCATGCTAAATATATTTTAAGCACATGGATTTTATTTAAAGCCTAAAAGCATAAGAAAGAAAGATTAACACGAATATCCTAATTTCTAATGAAATTAATTGAAAATTAAAGATTGTAAGAACTAGTCCTAAATAATATAAGTAATTTAAAAAAAAATGTTCTTAAATATAAGCAAAAGTTATATATATTTATTATATTTAATGTTATTATTCCAAATATATCCCTATTTTTTTTTTTACAATTTTTATGTTTTTAACGATTTCCAAAACAAAAAGTAGGGATAAAATTAAAAAGAGTATAAGATTTAAATGCATTCAAATATTTTTCTTAAAGGACGAGTTTTTTTTAAATTTATTTATATATGAGACCGGATGGAGTATTATTTTTTCAATTAAAATGTACACTAATGAGTGCTTTTATGTGCTTTTTTTCTTATGAATTAAAATGCATAGGAAAGAAAATATGACAAAAAATAAATAAAGGAAAAGTAAAGCAAAATTAATCAAGAATTAAATCTAATTATGCAGGGAAGTGCAGTAGCCCCGGGGGGAGTGAAGTCCAAGGTTGTTGTTGTGAGGTTCAGAAGGATGTGTATAGTTAATAAGGGGCGTGGCAAGTAAATCCATGGGCCTTTGGTTGGTTTTGTTGTGAGGCCCATCGTCCAGGCCATGGGAGTAACACTCTTACTTTAATCCCATACCTCTTACATTTAACTTTATTTTGCATCCTTACATTTAATCTCACACGCCTATATATTTTTAAAAATTCCAATTTTATTTTATTTTTAATTTTATTTTTTAAAAATTTTCTGAATACACAATATTTCAAATGGAAGTAACAGCATGTATTTTTTTCTCAACTGAAAAGTAACACCCTTGCCGCACCGACGCAGTCCTCTTAACCTCCTCCTATCTCTCAATCTCACCTTAATTTCAACAAAATCTCGCCACGTTCTCCAAACCGAAACAAAATGCTCAAGAACCCTAAACTCAAGAACAAGAAATTAAATCGAAACGGAGGGGAGTCAAACCATACCACTTTGGGGCTTTGATTCCCCTCACCTTGTTCTACATTGCATTAACCTTTTTGAGGCAAAAGAGGGAGAAGTGAAGACCAACCTTCAAGGCGGAGCCTGCTCTGGGATTAGTTGAAAGCAAATGTGATGAAGATGAAGAGTGAAGAAAACCAGAGGAAGTAACAAACCAGGTAAATGCTTGAATCCCTCGCTTTGCACTGCCATATCTTATTCTTCTTCTGTTTTGAACGTAGCATGTAGGATTGAAGCTCTGTATAGTTACTGTTGTTGATGCGTGGGATGGAGAGAGTATAGTGATTGAGGAATTGATGAGTGGAGAGCTGAGAAAAATTCAGAGAGAATGTGATTGATGATCGAGATTGAAGCTAGAATGAGGATTATATATAGTGTAATTTGTAACTAATTCGGGAAGCTAGAAGTTTGTTATGATATGTTAACTCTGTTAAGTTCTGTTAGTAGCAGTTAGTTATTTGGAGATGTCGGCAATTAAAAAAAATGATGTTAATGAATTGGCTGAAGTGGGCTGTTGCGATGTAAAAAAGAAGAACGGTTATGTTGGTTATTTGTTTGAATGTGAAGTTAGTATAGAGTTATGTTAGAATTAGGGACTGCTAGTTGGATTAAGTTGATCTTAGAAATGATTTTGAATTTTGCAGTTAGTGAAATTGATTGTTGACAGTTAGGTTGAATTAGCTTGTTGGTTAATTGAAGTTGAAATTTGAAGTTAGAATTAAAATGAAATTAGTTAAGTGAAACTGATAGTTGGGGTTAGTGGTTAATTGGAAATGGTTTTGGTTAATTTTGAGGCTGGTACTGAAGCAGCTAGGGTCAATTAGAGGTTAATGTTGGCATGTGTGAATGGACTGTCATGAAATGTGATCCATAAATTGTGTTGAAATGTTATGGAATTAGGATGTTTGGGTGTTGTGGAAAGTTAGTTATGTTGGATTAATGCACTGCTGTGAATTAATAGAAATCAGTTGGTGAGTTAAGTTGGCTTAGGTTAGTTTACTAGTTTGGCAAAATAAATGCTACAAAGTTATTAAATTGGTTTGCTAATAGAATTAGGATGAATCAGGATAGTTGAATGGCTGGGCTGAATGTGTGTATGTTTTGAATTGATGTTATGATTTGGATTAACGATTGTGTTAATGGATTATTGGATGAGACTGTTGGTTTGGAATTATGATGACTTGTTGGATTGAAATTTAGCTTTTGTTTGGTGCAGGTAGCTATTATGCACATAGGGTAGGGTGGCTTGGCGTGGTGTTTTAGCAAGGCATGATCAAGGTTTTGACAAGGGTTATCAAATAGCAAGGCATGGAATGAAGATATGAATAATGAAGAAGTCTATCAAAATGAAGGAAAGAATATGATAGGGTTTTAGGATAGGGTTAGTTGACATTGGTCAACAGTTTGATCAAAACGTCAACAGTTCACCAAAAGTCAACTCTAGGCCAAAGTAGCATTTTTCGTATATGATTTTGTAATTTGGATCTTTTTATAGTGAAATGGATGTTTTTGGTAATGAAATGGCTTTTTGAAATGAAATGTGTAAGTAACTTGTGTTTTCCTCCAAAATTGAATTTAAATTTGATCCTGTATTTAAACAGGTTTGCATCTTGATTTTGCTTCTTCAAATCCATTTGTTCCTTGATGCAATCCAATCATAATCAAAGACCATGCCAAGATATTATTGCGACCATAGCCAATAGTCAAAGATGCACAATGAACCAAATTTGCAAACTATAACCCAATGCCTTGTTTCTTAAATAAGTAACCTTTGAATCAAATGATGCCAAAAAAATGAAATTGTAAATGAATGACTTAAATGATAATGAGTATGTAGATGAACCCAAGACCATGGTCCAAATGAAAAGTGAATATAAGTAGGGAAAATTTGGGGGTATGATAATATGATTGCTAGAAATTGTGAAAATTTAATAGTTTTACTGGTTATGTACTAATTAACAATAACGAACAAAGGGTTACTTAATGTAAACGAACGAATTAATATTGAATTTATGTTAAGTTGATTTAACATGATTGAGTGTTGTATAGATATGTATATTATATGGTGTTGTTGTTTGATGGGGTTATTTGGTGTGAATATGACTCATATTTTTAGGAAATGCATGATTATATGGTGATTAATTATGTTTGGTTGGTGTGCACTGTTGTTATTATTGGTGGATAGTAATTCATAAGGGGGGGTTACTATTGTGTGTCAATGCATGTTGTTTATGGTCAGAAGGGGGTCGTAAGCATTATTATTATTATTGTTGCATTGATTTGTATGAACATGTATCATTATGTCATGTCGTTGAAAGAGACATGTTCGCTATTTCATAAGGGGGGACTAATGGCTTGTCCCAACCTCAAGGGGGGGGGGGGGTCATAGGTTTAGAAGGAGAGACTCGTTCTAGAGAGAACCAAATGTTGAGTTGGTACCACATGCACATTGTCACGTTGTCTCGTGAGTTGCATTACATATATTTGCATATTATTGTGAATAGGTATGAGACCATATTGATGTTGGTTGTGTATCGAATGCATGATAATTTATGTGTTATCTACCTTTACATTGTTTATATCAAAGTTTATTTCTCACTCATTTGCTTAATGTTGTCCACCATGGGCATCTTGCAGATAATTAGGAGTAAAATTATTGTTGTGTGTGGAAGGTGACTTGTTGGAGATATTCTTCATTTTGTTTGTCGCTTTATCGCAATTTAGTGATTTTAGTGCTCTAATCTTGTAACACCGAGAACAGGGGGTTGTTATGTTTTGAGTTAACGTTGAATTTGATGTTCTAATGTTTAATACTTTATTTATGAAGTTTAAACAAAAGTTGTTATGAAATGATTTTTCCGCTGCGTCTTGTCATGTGTTTTTTGAGTTTTTGGTGTTGATCATTGGTGACACCTTAAGTTGTTGATTAAACCATTTCATATAAGTTATTGGGTTTAGGGTGTTATAGATAACACATCTAACATTTGGAAAAATTTGCATATTTGATTCTCTCACAGTGATATCTTCCACATTTTAGATATTCAAAAAGATCTCTAAAAACTTCGTCAAGATACTCTAGTAGTTTCCAACTATTTTACTCAATTGAAGGTTATGTGTGTAAACATCCCAAATTTTCCCTCACTTATTCTCACACCATGGCTTGTGATCTTTCATTTTTGTTCTCACATAAGCATCACATCTCATATTGCATATTTGTTTCATCTGCATAGTTCCATTTCATCTGCATCTAGGGTTTGTAATCTGAGCAATCCAAGAATCAATCTGAGCCATCCCATTGGTCTTGAAGCTTTCCAATAGGGTCCATGTGTGTTTTATAATCATATTATGCTCCCCAAAGTTCATGGAAGTCAAGAAATCACAAAATTGGCAAAGGCATGGAAGCAGAGCTAGGATTTTCACTACACAGATGACAAAAATTAGGGTTTTGATTTTAGAGGCCTTAACTCCAAAAAATTTGGTCATTCTTGTTTCAAATGTTCTTAATATGTTATAAGGATCATGTGTACCAAGTTTGATGAAGAAATTCATTGTGGAAGTCATCTGATCACTAGGTAACTTTTATAGCAAGTTAAGTCAAAATCAGGGCATCTGAGGCCCCCAACAAGGGTACAAAGGATCATTTTCATCAAATTGAAGTTCTATGATCTTTATTTGATCTTAGAAGTGGTTGGAAGTTCACAAGATTGAAGAATTTTGAGCCAATTGCAAACTTGCCATTTTTGGAAATAACTTGTAATGGAAACTTTCCATTTTGGGAAAGATTTTCAACCTCCTCTTTCATGACCAAAAATGCTTCAAATGAAAAATTCTTGGGCTTGAAAGTTGTAGATTAGGTCTTTCCCTTTTCAGAAAGTACTAGAACATGTCTTGATTCATCCTAGAAATCAAGATATGGCCTTTCAAAGTTGGCAAAAATCACATAATTCTCAAGTTCATGTCAAAGAGGGATTTTTGCATATTGGCATTTCAAGCTTCTAAGTGACCTCTAATGTGCTCAATTATGTCATAACATGTTAAAGCAACCTCCAAAGATCAGAATTATGCCTTGAACCTAGGGTTTTGGTGACTTAATTCACAAGAAATTTCAAAATGACCAAGTTGCATAAACATTGAGAACACTTGATCTATGCATTACAACTGCATTTCTTTGATCCAAGGGCCCTCCATGGAGCATGTTGAGGCAATCTATGCTCAGAATCCCTTGCTGCAATGGCCCATACCTCAAGTACAAAGAAACTTGACTTTTTGCATTTCCTCCCATACCAATCAAGTTGTGCCACCACCCACTTTCTGACCAATCACAATGACTTATGTGAACCCTAAGGACCTCATTTCACAACACATTCAAGCCTGCAAGCTCTCACAAGCCAGAATTCACAAAATCACCAAAAAACTTCCCTTCTTCAAAACTCAAAACACAACCATCAAACTTCAAAACAAACTTCACCAATCATCTTCAAATCACTCATAGAACACAAAGCAACCCTCGAAATGGCCTGAAACCTCCCAAATCAAAAATACGATTTCTGCAAAAACCAGAACCAAACACTTCAAAATAGCCATCACAAACTTGTTCTAAGCATTGCAACATCATCAGTGAGCTCATTGGGGTTGGTTTGCATCAAAGAAAAGGCCAGAAAGCTCAAAACTGAAAAGCTTCAACTCAGGTATACCTCAAGAACATTTTTTCCATAACTTGCTATTTAAGTTAAAATATCAATCTTCATGTTCCCCTGTTCACATTGATATGTTTAGTTTCGAAAATGGTTGAGAAATGAGCATGTATGGTCGTTCTGAAACTTTGCCCATAAAAATGTTTTGATTCGATTTGCTTGATTTTTGAGATATAAATGATGTTTGATGAATGATTTTGCTTGAATTAGGGAGTGTTTCTGGGCAACTAATTTGGGTTGGGGTGGCCTGTAGAGAGACTTAGGGTTTTTGTGTCACCGGAGAAGATGACCGGAGCTCCCCTCCGGTCACCTGAAAGTGATTAGTGTAACGCTCTGTTTATTAATTAATTATTTAATTAATTATATTCGCGTTATTGGCGTTGATTTATGTTGAATTATCAGAGTTGTTTGTGATAAATTGCTAAGTTCGTTTGAATTAAGTTGAATGAGTCGATTTAAGTTGTGGGAATTGATGTGGAATATTCTCCCGTTTATTGTTGGATAAGTTGTTTAGATGCTTGGACCATTTGGTCAAATGTTGGAGGATAATCTAATTAAGTCGGGAGAAAATAATTAGTCGTGAATTATTAATTGATTTTCAACGTTATGGTAAATTAAGTTGTTAAATCGGAAAATCGAAGAAATAATATTATCATTGGTAGTATTGATTATTGGAGCATGTTGGTTATTGGGCTTGGATTTCGTCGGAATTAGCAATTAAAGGGGTGCAGTGTTTAGGCCCATTAATTGTTTTATTGGATTATTATTATTTTAATAAAAAGGAATAATAGAATGAGTCAAAAGGGAAGAAGTAAGAGAAGAAAAGGGAATAGTGGAAATTAGGGAAAACGAGGAAAAAGTCTTAGAGAAAAATAAGAGTTTTAGAGGAGAGAAAACAACTTGGGAGAAAAGAAGGAGAAAGAAGGATTCATGTTCATATCTTAATTTTCGCACATACGGTACAGCCTCTACTAAACAGGTGATAACTTTTTACTCGTAATTCTGATTAAAACGATTCTTGGATTTTTGGAAAGCTTACGAAATTCCCTTCGAATTGATATATAATTTCGTGTCAATAAGTTTAGTATTGAATGAGAAAAATGCATTTGAAGTTTGGAAGTTCATGCTGGAAATTGGTCAAATAGTGGTTACGGGATTGATGGTGATGAAGGCTAAATTTTGGTCAAGATATGAACTCAATGGCAGCATGTTCGTATTTCTAATCTCTATGGATGAAAGAGGAGAGGAAAAAGGGCCACATAGGCAAAGGATTGGAAATTCGATCGGAGATTCGAAGCGGCCATCGATTAAGGTAAGGGGGAGAAAAGGGTTTATAATTGGTGATAGGACATAGAAGGGTAATTGGGAGTTCCTTCCTCCCTTAGGTATATTAAGAGATTATGATAATAATGATTGAATTATATGAATATGTAGATTGTTATGATTGTGAATAACATGAGATATGTGTATGCTTTGTGTGTGAATAAGATGCACTGATGGTTGGTTGATGAGATCATGATGATCGTAAAGCATGATGTGTTCATGTGTATTGTGATATGGTATGCGTTGTTGTGTCTGCATGCGCATACATTTGATGGAATAATCATGTCGTGGATGTGATTATTCGGGATTCGTTGAGAATCGTGGTTGCAGGGATGATCGTGTCTTGTTGGAGACGTTAACGATGCATTCGGGGTTCTATTGATGAACCGTTATTATGAGTCGGTACCGCATTTACATTGTGCATTAGAGTCACATTGCATTATGATTGATTGAATATTATGATTGATTGAATAATATGATTGATTGAATAATATGATTGATAGTTTGGTGTGATTAGGGGTGAATTACTTCTTCATATATGTCGTATGTGCCGTTATATTATGAATCTATTTCTCACCCCTATTGTTTATTTTGTTGTGTCTGTGCTTCTTCGGAAGTACAGATAATTCAGGTGCGTGAGGAACGCTTTTGATGTTGATGTCTGTGTCCTAGGAGCTCTGATATGTAACGGGAACAGGGATTTTTAATATAATATTTCATTTGATTTTTATAAACTTTTATATAACTAAGTATTGAGTTAAGGAACATTGTTATGAATGAATTGTAATGCTTTTGAGCAATTTGATATTAAAGCTTTATTTCCGCTGCTTACTTTTGAATAAAAGAATGATGGTTGATTGATGATGTAGCGACTCACTTTAGTTGATTAACTCTGATTTAACGAAAAATTTATATAATTTTGAAAATGGGAAAAGTGGGTGTTACAATTGGTATCAGAGCTGGTCGGTCCGTCCGGCCAATGTTGTCTAACGTTGTTAATTCCTTAGTACGCGACATGTGTGTGAAACACTGTCGGTACTTGTTGTTAGTTTCTAGTCGTTGCCTGCAGGTGTTTGTTGGAATTAAGTGGGGGAGAAGCTTGACTCTCAGACTGTTGTTGGAATGTCGAAGTTGGTTCAAAGTTGATGTTTATTGCAAGAGTGCAAGGTTGTTGAAGAGATGTTGTTGCAGACCGGCAAGAGCATGGACTCATGAGTTCATATCGGTCGAATTTGAGAAGTGCGTATATTTTATATGAGAATTGTTTGAGGAGGAAGATTTATTTTGGTGGAAATGATAAGTTGAAGGACCAAGTCGGTATATTGTTTCGCTTTGAGTGTAGTTGGATTAAGTCGGGTAATTTTCTAAGTTGGAAGAAGAGTAAGATTCTTGGTAGAGCTTGGAAGTAAGAGCAAGAGAGATAGAACTTATGTTCGCCAATCTCAAAAATCTGGTTTTTGCAATGTTGGAGCAGCTGTCACGAGAAGTGGCATAAATTTTTAACCGTGAATCGGATTGAAGCGGTTCTGGATTTTTTTGAAAGCTTACAAAATTCCCTACAATTTGCATATAAGATTTTCATTCAGGAGGTTTATAATTAGGGAGATAAATGTATTTTAATAATTGGGTCTGCTGTTGATTTGTTTTTAAATTCTGCATACGGGAATTCTAAATCAGTCTCATTGTAAGGAGGATAACTTCTTACTCGTAAGTTGGATCCAAGCGGTTTTTGAAGTTCTGGAATCTTCACGAAATTCTCTTCATGTTAGAATATAATTTTGTGAGTTAGAGGTTTTTATTGGAAGATATAATTGTGTTTGAAGTTGAATGTCTATTGCTGAAAATTTGGAAAGATGAAAATGTTATTAAAGAATAAAATGTTGGTATCGGAGAATGCATAAAGATACAATTTATATCAAATGAGGAAAATTAAAGTGCCTATTCTAGATGATGGTGATGTTGAGAGGAAGACCGAAGTTGAGTAGTGTTGTTAAATATTTTAACTTGGATGAGAGTTGTAATTGGAGCGAACCGAATTAGATTATGTTGATGTTGTGGCGGCTCTGGTGTTTGAAGGATATTTAAAGTTGTGTTGCGCTTGGAGCATGTATAAGAGATTGCGTATCGAATTTTGGATGCGTTGGTGTAATTGACGAAGTCGAAAATTTTAGAGACTAAGGAGAAGTGGATAAGCCGTAGAAAGTTGGCAGAGCATTATACTTACGAACTTTGGGCACAAGTTGAAGTATGCTATTATGTTGAGTAATGATTATTTAGGCCACCGTTATGGTTGACGGATGTCTATTGACAAATTGAGGAACTGATCACCCTTAATCTATTGTTGATAGAAGACGAAATTATAATGGATGGATAGATGTGTCATACCGACTAGTATGGTATATGAGTTAAATCAGTTGAAGTCGAGTTGGGCAATTGAGTATTGTTTGAATTGTTCATGAAGAATCATGTATAAGAATGTTAGTCAGATTTAAGAATGATGGTATGAAGTTGTGTTGGGATTAAATAGTATTATGGAAATTCGTAGTTGAAAGCTAGATAATGAGAATGTTGTTTGTGATGATTTAAATGGTACGAGGCCTGAAGTTTTCTTGGGGATAATTCAAAAGTAAAGTATATGGTAAAGTAAAACCAAGATTGTCAAGAATGTAGGATAAAGTTGAATTGCAAGAGCCAGACGAAGTGGAATTATGAGTGGGTTTATTAAAGTGTGATTTTGATTAGAACATGGATAGTTGTTTTGGTTGCGTTGGTTCGGATAAGAATTTATGAAAGGTTGTGTTAGTATGAGTAAGAATCGAGGATTCGATACGTTGGATTAGTTAGAAGCAGAGAAATATGAGTTATCTTATGGAAATTGTTATATCGATGGACCTTATATTGTCCTAATGATGTAGTGTGTTAAGATGATTTTCGAAGAATGTGTTATTTTAAGATGATAAAGTTGTAGTTGTGTTGAGAATAATTGAAAATTCATGAAGCATATAGTTATTGTCTAAAATTTGGAAGTTGTCGTAGTTGTATCTATGTTGAATGTTCAGAGGTGTTGCCTTATGAATCTAAGTTGCAAGTATTAGAAGAAACGAAATTATAAGTTGGTGTATTAGAGTGGGGTTTTGGTTGTAATAAGAAGAGCCATTTTGAGGTGTTGACTTGGAAAAGAATCTATGAAGCATATTGTCCATATAAGTAGGAATCGATGATTTGGTTGTTAGATTCGTTAGGAGCGAAGAAAATGATTGATCTGGTTGGAGTTAAGTGAACTCAAATGTTATATGTTGTTGTAATGATGTTAAGTATTTTAGAGGGCATGTTAATGAAAGATAGTAAAGTTGTAGTCTATGTTGATGATAATTGGGAATTCATAGAAGTATATGAATATTTTATCCAAGATTTGGAAGTAGTCGCAGTTGTTATTGGTTGAATGTTTAGAGGCATTATCTTAAGGATCTAATTTGTAACTATTCGGTAACTACAAGAGTTAGAATACCTGTTGGAACGGAATTCCAAAGGATTAAGTCGGAGGCTTTGTTTATATGTCGATTTTGGTGAGTGTAAGTTGGAGTTAAACTCAGTAAATTTGGTAGTGTGCAATTAATCAGAGTGCGCAGCGAAGGCGCGATGTCATGTAATTGTTATTATCTGAATTACAACGATGTTGGTAGCTTTGTTGTATTATATGTTGTGTTTAAGTTATGTATTATTGTTTGTGGTATATGTGGGTTGCCTTTGGAATGAGAGTTGATTAGTCTGATGGAATAAGTAGTTGGAGTAGTTTAATCGGATAAATTTTCGAGGACGAAAATATCCTAAGTGGGGGAGAGTTGTAACGCTCTGTTTATTAATTAATTATTTAATTAATTATATTCGCGTTATTGGCGTTGATTTATGTTGAATTATCAGAGTTGTTTGTGATAAATTGCTAAGTTCGTTTGAATTAAGTTGAATGAGTCGATTTAAGTTGTGGGAATTGATGTGGAATATTCTCCCGTTTATGGTTGGATAAGTTGTTTAGATGCTTGGACCATTTGGTCAAATGTTGGAGGATAATCTAATTAAGTCGGGAGAAAATAATTAGTCGTGAATTATTAATTGATTTTCAACGTTATTGTAGATGTTTAAGAATTGGCAGAATTTTTGACCAAACAAGAAATGTTAAATTCAGTTCAGAATGTCCTATCAGATGTTGGGACATTAGCAAACAGAGTATGTGAACTTATTTCAGGATGTCCTACCAGATGTTGGGACATTGTGTAAATAACTTAAGTTCAGTTTTTCCAGGATGTCCCAACAGATGTTGAGACATCTCAGACCTGCTTCCAGAATTAATTATTGATTAACAGATCAGAGATATTTAAGGAGAAGTATCTGGAATTAATTAATGATGGATAAAAACAGAACAAGGTGCATCTGTAGGGTGTTTTATATTGAAGATTCAGATTAAAACAGAAGACCTAAATCACCTAGAATATAGGAAGTAACAAACCCTAAATTCAAGGTGACATCTGCTGCTCATTAGGGCTGGATCATTCTACAGAAAGCCCAAAATTCAGATACCTATTTAAGCAACAGAAACTCATAGAATTGAGGACGAATTCCAGAAGACCAAATAGGGTGTCTAGTGTTTTTAATAGCAGGTTGTTTTATGTACCACTTTATAAGCTTTTAAGCAAAAGTGCATTTGTGACTTGATTGAAACTGTTAAGTAAAATCAAGCTGTATTGTTTGAAGGATGTCTTCAATTTCTGTAAACTTGTAAACTTGATCACTGTGTGATTGAGGGGGAGTGAGTAGGGTACTCTTATCTAAGTGTGTCTTAGGTAGAAATTGCATTGGGTAAGTATTAAGTGATAGATTAAACAGGGTGGTTTAAGTCTAGAATTAATATTACTAATAATGGATTTCCTCCTGGCTTGGTAGCCTCCAGATGTAGGTGTGGTTATACACTGAACTGGGTTAACAAACTTCTGTGTTGTTTACTTTTCTTGCTGTTTAAGTTTTGGTTAAATTTGTCAAATGTCCTATTAAGTGTTGGGACATCTCTTAGGACATCTCATACCTGATCACAGAATTTCAATTGGCATCAGAGCAGGCACCCTGCCTGTTTATACTGGGTGAGATCTAGGGAATACAAATTCTGTAACATGGACAGAGATTTAGGGTCAGTAAATAGACCACCTATACTGGATGGATCTAATTATGACTACTGGAAGCCAAGAATGATTGCATTCTTAAGGTCACTTGACAACAGGGCATGGAGAGCAGTCAATGTTGGATGGGATTACCCTATCCAAGACACCAAAGATGGATCAAAAGTGCTGAAACCTGAAGAAGAATGGAGTAAGGAGGAAGAAGACTCAGCACTAGGCAACTCAAAAGCCTTAAATGCTTTATTCAATGGCATTGATAGGAACATTTTCAGACTTGTGCATCATTGTGAGCTGGCCAAATATGTTTGGGACACTCTCAAAACAACTCATGAAGGAACATCAAAAGTAAAAATGTCAAGACTTCAACTTCTCACCACCAAGTTTGAAAACTTGAGAATGAAGGAAGATGAATCAATTCATGAGTTCTATATGAACATCTTGGATATAGCCAATACTTCTGGAGCTTTGGGAGAAAAGATGACTGATGAAAAGCTTGTAAGAAAGATTCTCAGATCTTTGCCAAAAAGATTTGACATGAAAGTCACTGCAATAGAAGAAGCTCAAGACATATGCTCCATGAAAGTTGAAGAACTCATTGGTTCCCTTCAAACTTTTGAGATGGGAATGAATGACACAAATGCCAAAAAGAACAAAAGCATAGCTTTGGTGTCAAATACAGATGAAGAAGAAGATGATGAATCAGCAAATGATAAAAGCTTATCAGAAAACCTTGCCTTGCTTGGAAGACAAGTCAAACAAATTCTCAGAGGAATGGAAGGCAAATCCAAACCTAGTGGAAGAAACACAAGCTCTGAGAACAGAAGACCTTATGATGCTAACAAAAGATTAAAGTATGCTGAAAAGACCAGTCAAGATAAAGGAGTCAAATGCCATGAATGTGAAGGATATGGACATATCAAGTTTGAATGTCCTACCTACTTAAAGAGGCAAAAGAAAGGACTCTCTGTGACCTGGTCTGATGAAGACTCAGGAGAGTCAGAAGAAGAATCAGCTAAGCATTTTACTGCTCTAGCTGGACTGTGTGAATATGATAGTGATTCCAGTTGTGGAGAGCTTACTTATGAAGAACTTGAGCAAGCATTCAAAGATCTATACAAAAGAAGCTCTGAAATATGCAGTGAGGTTATAAAGCTAAAGAAGCAGAATGAGGTATTAGAAGATGAAAAAGCAAGTGATCAAGTAATCATTGATACCTTGAAAAGTGAAGTAACTCTTCTCAACTCTAAGTTGGAACATATGTCAAAATCTGTTAAAATGTTGAACAGTAGCTCAAATACACTGGATGTTATTCTCAGCAATAATAAACATTCAGGGGACAAAAGTGGACTGGGATATAACAGAGATGAAGCCAGCTCTAGCAAAGCTACTGCAAAAACTACACAATCAAACAAGATGTCCCAACAGATGCTTCAACATCAGAACACAAAGGCAAACATAATGTTCCAACAGATGTCTAATCATTCTGGAAAGAACAAAATGAAGAAGAAGTATCAAAGATGGAGATGCCATCACTGTGGAATATTTGGGCATATCAAACCTCACTGTTATAAGCTACATGGATATCCAAATCAGATGTATCAGCAACCTTCCAAACAGAAAGTAGAAGGTACCAAGAAAGTGCTGCATAGACATCAAAGAAATCAGCAACCTTCTAAGCAGAAGACAGAGGTCATCAAGAAGGTTTGGAGACCAAAAGCTGACATTCAGACTGATCAAAGCCACATACCCAAGAACCAGATCAACAATCAAGCTTGGAGATCAGCTGAACAACACACAGGGCAGAGGCATCAAACGAAATCTCAACTCATCTGGTCAAAGAAAAATACTGCATACATAGCACATACATCTCTGAGAGTATCAGCTAAAGAAGACTGGTACTTTGACAGTGGATGCTCAAGACACATGACTGGATTGAAGAATTTGTTAGTAAACTTAAAATCACATTCATCCAGGTATGTTACCTTTGGAGATGGAGCTAAAGGAGAAATCAAGGGAGTTGGAACCTTGGATTGTCAAGATGTTCCAAGACTAGATGATGTGCTGCTAGTTAAAGGTTTAACTGTTAACCTGATCAGCATAAGTCAACTATGTGATCAAGGATACAGTGTAAACTTTACCAAATCTGAATGTATAGTGACTAACAAAGAACAAGAGGTTGTCATGAAAGGAGCCAGATCTAAAGACAACTGTTACATGTGGGAATCCCAAAATCTCAATCTCACTTTAACCTGCTCTCTAGCTAAAGAAGAAGAAGTGAAACTGTGGCATCAAAGACTAGGTCATCTTCATTTCAGAGGCATAAAGAAGATCATATCTATGGATGCTGTAAGAGGTATTCCTAAACTGATAATTGATGATGCTCCTACAGATGTCCCAGAAGATGTTGGAACATCTGCTGATATCAAGATTGAAGCTAAAGAAAAGAATGATCAATATAACTTCACTCAAAATGATACAAGGTCAGAAGATTCAAGCAAACCTCCCTCCATCAGAATACAGAAGGATCATCCCAAAGATTTAATAATTGGTGATCCCAACAGAGGTGTAAGCACTAGATCAAGAGAAGTGATTTCAGGTTCTTGTTTTGTTTCCAAAATAGAACCTAAAAATGTCAAGGAAGCTCTCACTGATGAATACTGGATTTGTGCTATGCAAGAGGAATTAGGTCAATTCACAAGGAATGAAGTGTGGAATCTTGTACCTAGACCTGATGACATAAATGTGATTGGTACAAAATGGGTGTATAAGAACAAGTCAAATGAACAAGGAATTGTTACAAAGAACAAAGCTAGACTTGTGGCTCAAGGATACACTCAAATTGAAGGAGTAGACTTTGATGAAACCTTTGCACCAGTAGCAAGGCTTGAATCAATAAGACTACTGTTGGGAATTGCTTGCATCTTGAAGTTCAAGCTATTTCAAATGGATGTGAAAAGTGCCTTTCTTAATGGTTATCTCAATGAAGAGGTATATGTAGAACAGCCTAAAGGATTTGTTGATCCAAGCTGTCCAAATAATGTATACAAATTAAAGAAAGCACTGTATGGTCTGAAGCAAGCTCCAAGGGCATGGTATGAAAGACTGACCACATTTCTTATCAAGCAAGGATACAGAAAAGGTGGGATTGATAAAACCCTGTTTGTTAAAGATGAAGAAGGAAATGTCATGATTGCACAAATATATGTTGATGACATTGTGTTTGGTGGAATGTCTGACAGGATGGTCAAACATTTTGTCAAGCAGATGGAATCTGAATTTGAAATGAGCCTAGTAGGAGAATTAACCTACTTTCTTGGTCTGCAAATAAAGCAAATGGAAGACTCAATGTTCATCTCTCAAAGCAAGTATTCCAAGAACATAGTCAAGAAATTTGGAATGGAAAATGCTGCTCACAAGAGAACTCCTGCCCCCACACATTTAAAGCTGACTAAAGATGAAAAGGGTGAGAATGTAGATCAAAGCTTATACAGAAGCATGATTGGAAGTTTGTTATACTTGACTGCTAGCAGACCAGACATTGCTTTTGCAGTAGGAGTTTGTGCAAGATATCAAGCTGATCCAAAAGTCAGTCATCTCAATCAAGTCAAGAGAATCCTTAAATATGTTAATGGTACTTGTGACTATGGCATAATGTACTTTCATGGTTGCAAACCAATTCTCACTGGCTTCTGTGATGCTGATTGGGCAGGAAGTGCTGATGACAGAAAAAGCACTTCAGGAGGATGCTTCTTTCTAGGAAACAATCTGATTTCTTGGTTCAGTAAGAAACAGAATTGTGTATCCTTATCTACATCTGAAGCTGAGTACATAGCAGCAGGTAGCAGTTGTTCTCAGTTGGTTTGGATGAAGCAGATGCTCACTGAGTACAATGTCCCACAGGATGTCATGACATTGTACTGTGACAACTTAAGTGCAATCAACATATCAAAGAATCCTATCCAACATAGCAGGACAAAGCATATTGATATCAGACATCATTTCATCAGAGATCTTGTAGAAGAAAAGGTGATTTCATTGGAGCATGTAGCTACAAATCTGCAGTTAGCTGATATCTTTACCAAAGCATTGGATGCTACACAATTTGAGAACTTAAGGGGCAAACTTGGAATCTGTTTATGTGATATCTAGCAGTTAATGAGATGTGCCAACATGTCATATGACATTGCATGGCATAAGTTCCAGATGGCAAAACCAGTCTTGATAAGATCCTTGGGAATTCCAGCTCTAATCATTTGCACTGTAACGACTACTTATTTAGTAACTGCTTATAATCAGCTATCAAGATTCCCATCTTACTATCACAAGCGACTCACATTAACCAGCTATTCTCCAGAAATTAAAAACCCTAAAGGTTTCTATCCATCTTCCTCAACAATGTCTCAAAACCCTAACTCAACTGAAGAAGTTCTCAATCAAGAAGACGTAGTTCATGCCACTCCCATTTCTGTAGTACCAATGCAATCAACCCCATTGGATGAACTCAGGGGAAGCGTTTCTCTCACTAAAAAGGCAAGAACTCCAAAGAGAGGTAAAGATCAAGTCAGAAGCAAAGCTAAAGGCACTCCCTCTCCAGCTAACATGCCTCCTAAATCTTCACAATATGTGGATGATTCAATCAAGGAGATTGTCTCTCAAATTCTGCTTGAACAAAGAAAGGTGAGTGGGATCTCTGTTCCTCTGAAAACCATGCCTGCATCTCAAGAAGAACAAGCTCAAGCTGCAGAAGAACAAGATGTCCCAACAGATGTTGGAACATCTGAAGATAAGAGAAAGAACTCATCTGATGTTGAGTTGGAACAAATTGAGGACCAGAATAAGACCTCAAATGAAAATGATGAAGAAATCTCTGAGGATCAGACCAAAGTCTCAAATGAAGGTCAAATCCCTGCTGATCAACAAGCTGAAGAAGAGACTGCTCAATCTCATCCAGTGGTGAACCTGGAGCAGGACTCTGATGCAGAGATCATAGCCTCTGTTAAACCCAGCATAGCCAAAAGGCTAAGGTCCAGGAAAGGCAAGATGCAAGCTGAAGCAGCAATCCCTAAGAAGAAGAAGGCTAGTCCAAAGAAAGGCAAGGCTAAAGCTACCTTTGGTCCAACAAAACCATGGAGCAAAGTCCAATCCCAGAAGAGAAAAGCTGCCACACCATCAGATTCAGATGTTGGATCAGATGTCCCAACATCTCCTCCCAAGAAGAAACCAGCACCAGCTAGAGCTTCAAATGTTGTTCCAGAAGCTCCCTTGGACAACATATCCTTCCATCATGTCTCCAGTGTCAACAGATGGAAATATGTGTACCAAAGAAGGGTTGCCCTGGAAAGAGAACTAAGCAACAATGCACTTGAGTGCACAGAACTGATAGACCTCATCTCTGCTACAGGACTATTCAAAACAGTCTCAGACCTCTCTCCCTGTTATGAACTTCTTGTCAAAGAGTTCATTGTGAATCTTCAGGAGGATTGCTCAAATGGTAAGTCTTCTGAGTTTAGAAAAGTTTTTGTTAGAGGTAAATGTGTACAGTTTTCTCCTCAAATCATCAATGAGTATCTAGGAAGAGAAACAGATGGACCCAATGAACTAGGTAAGACAGATAATCATGTCTGTAAAGTGATCACTGCAAACCAGGTCAAGGCATGGCCTGTGAAGGGTAAGCTTTCAGTGAGCATGCTTACCAGAAAGTATGCCATGCTGAACAGGATTGGAACTGCTAATTGGGTGCCTACAAACCACACTTCCTCAATCTCAACTGCTCTAGCCAGATTTATATATGCTGTTGGAACTCAAACCAAAATGGACTATGGAGCTTTCATCTTTGATCAAACCATGAAGCATGCCAGCTCTTCTGCAACAAAGCTACCAATAGCTTTTCCTTCATTGCTATGTGGTATAATATTAAGCCAATATCCTGGGATTTTAACTGAGAAGGACACAGTCTGCAAGAGAGAAAGCCCCCTGGCTTTTCACTACAAATTATTTCTCAGTCACCATGCTGCAGATGTTGAAGCACCTTCTGGGACATCTGCTGGTCCCTCAACTGCTAAGAATCCCATCTCCAAGAAGGCTTTAATTGCTGAACTCAAAAGCACCTGCAAAGAGCTTGAAGCTAGAAAGCAGAAGCTTGAGGAAATCATTCAAAGGTTGGAGAATGAAGAAGACCAGAAAGCAAACTCTGATGAAGACAGTGATGCTGATGATGAAACAGAAGCTGATGAAGAAACAGAAGTTGAGGAAGCAACTGAGAGTGATGAATCTGAGTGATCAATGTATGTGAGGCAAATGTAATGACAGCAATGTAATGACAGTAATAGTGTCTTTGGCCCCTAATTTTGTGTCTACCAAGGGGGAGAACAACATCAAATGTAATTGCTGTTTAAGTATGAATGAAAAAATCTGTTTGTTTGCTTCTGAACTGAATAGTGTTTTTCTGTTGCATCAAGATTGGATACATATATGTTTGAGGGGGAGTAATCTCAAATAAGAATCAACAGAAAAGTAATGCTATACTCTAATAAAAAGAACTTCTGCTGCACTCTGAAAACCAGAAAAGATGTTAGCCAAAAATTAGCCAAAGGGGGAGTTTGTAGATGTTTAAGAATTGGCAGAATTTTTGACCAAACAAGAAATGTTAAATTCAGTTCAGAATGTCCTATCAGATGTTGGGAAATTAGCAAACAGAGTATGTGAACTTATTTCAGGATGTCCTACCAGATGTTGGGACATTGTGTAAATAACTTAAGTTCAGTTTTTCCAGGATGTCCCAACAGATGTTGAGACATCTCAGACCTGCTTCCAGAATTAATTATTGATTAACAGATCAGAGATATTTAAGGAGAAGTATCTGGAATTAATTAATGATGGATAAAAACAGAACAAGGCGCATCTGTAGGGTGTTTTATATTGAAGATTCAGATTAAAACAGAAGACCTAAATCACCTAGAATATAGGAAGTAACAAACCCTAAATTCAAGGTGACAGCTGCTGCTCATTAGGGCTGGATCATTCTACAGAAAGCCCAAAATTCAGATACCTATTTAAGCAACAGAAACTCATAGAATTGAGGACGAATTCCAGAAGACCAAATAGGGTGTCTAGTGTTTTTAATAGCAGGTTGTTTTATGTACCACTTTATAAGCTTTTAAGCAAAAGTGCATTTGTGACTTGATTGAAACTGTTAAGTAAAATCAAGCTGTATTGTTTGAAGGATGTCTTCAATTTCTGTAAACTTGTAAACTTGATCACTGTGTGATTGAGGGGGAGTGAGTAGGGTACTCTTATCTAAGTGTGTCTTAGGTAGAAATTGCATTGGGTAAGTATTAAGTGATAGATTAAACAGGGTGGTTTAAGTCTAGAATTAATATTACTAATAGTGGATTTCCTCCTGGCTTGGTAGCCTCCAGATGTAGGTGTGGTTATACACTGAACTGGGTTAACAAACTTCTGTGTTGTTTACTTTTCTTGCTGTTTAAGTTTTGGTTAAATTTGTCAAATGTCCTATTAAGTGTTGGGACATCTCTTAGGACATCTCATACCTGATCACAGAATTTCAGTTATGGTAAATTAAGTTGTTAAATCGGAAAATCGAAGAAATAATATTATCATTGGTAGTATTGATTATTGGAGCATGTTGGTTATTGGGCTTGGGTTTCGTCGGAATTAGCAATTAAAGGGGTGCAGTGTTTAGGCCCATTAATTGTTTTATTGGATTATTATTATTTTAATAAAAAGGAATAATAGAATGAGTCAAAAGGGAAGAAGTAAGAGAAGAAAAGGGAATAGTGGAAATTAGGGAAAACGAGGAAAAAGTCTTAGAGAAAAATAAGAGTTTTAGAGGAGAGAAAACAACTTGGGAGAAAAGAAGGAGAAAGAAGGATTCATGTTCATATCTTAATTTGCGCACATACGGTACAGCCTCTACTAAACAGGTGATAACTTTTTACTCGTAATTCTGATTAAAACGATTCTTGGATTTTTGGAAAGCTTACGAAATTCCCTTCGAATTGATATATAATTTTGTGTCAATAAGTTTAGTATTGAATGAGAAAAATGCATTTGAAGTTTGGAAGTTCATGCCGGAAATTGGTCAAATAGTGGTTACGGGATTGATGGTGATGAAGGCTAAATTTTGGTCAAGATATGAACTCAATGGCAGCATGTTCGTATTTCTAATCTCTATGGATGAAAGAGGAGAGGAAAAAGGGCCACATAGGCAAAGGATTGGAAATTCGATCGGAGATTCGAAGCGGCCATCGATTAAGGTAAGGGGGAGAAAAGGGTTTATAATTGGTGATAGGACATAGAAGGGTAATTGGGAGTTCCTTCCTCCCTTAGGTATATTAAGAGATTATGATAATAATGATTGAATTATATGAATATGTAGATTGTTATGATTGTGAATAACATGAGATATGTGTATGCTTTGTGTGTGAATAAGATGCACTGATGGTTGGTTGATGAGATCATGATGATCGTAAAGCATGATGTGTTCATGTGTATTATGATATGGTATGCGTTGTTGTGTCTGCATGCGCATACATTTGATGGAATAATCATGTCGTGGATGTGATTATTCGGGATTCGTTGAGAATCGTGGTTGCAGGGATGATCGTGTCTTGTTGGAGACGTTAACGATGCATTCGGGGTTCTATTGATGAACCGTTATTATGAGTCAGTACCGCATTTACATTGTGCATTAGAGTCACATTGCATTATGATTGATTGAATATTATGATTGATTGAATAATATGATTGATTGAATAATATGATTGATAGTTTGGTGTGATTAGGGGTGAATTACTTCTTCATATATGTCGTATGTGCCGTTATATTATGAATCTATTTCTCACCCCTATTGTTTATTTTGTTGTGTCTGTGCTTCTTCGGAAGTACAGATAATTCAGGTGTGTGAGGAACGCTTTTGATGTTGATGTATGTGTCCTAGGAGCTCTGATATGTAACGGGAACGGGGATTTTTAATATAATATTTCATTTGATTTTTATAAACTTTTATATAACTAAGTATTGAGTTAAGGAACATTGTTATGAATGAATTGTAATGCTTTTGAGCAATTTGATATTAAAGCTTTATTTCCGCTGCTTACTTTTGAATAAAAGAATGATGGTTGATTGATGATGTAGCGACTCACTTTAGTTGATTAACTCTGATTTAATGAAAAATTTATATAATTTTGAAAATGGGAAAAGTGGGTGTTACAATTAGCCCTAATTAGGGTTTAATCTCCAGTTGCGTTGTGGACCCTTGGATTGCGTTTAGTTTAGGAGAATGAGTGGCCCAGATTGCTTCATTAACTTTAATTCAGTTTAATTTAGGATTAATTAATTAAATTAAATCATAATCAATCCTGACCCTTGGATAGCGCGCGGAGTCAACATCTCCCCCTAGGTTTGAATCTCAGCCACTGGATCAGATTACTTTCATTTTAATTCATTTTATTTCATTTTCTTTTCATTTCTTTTGTTTAATTTATTAAAAATATCAAAACACTTTAAAAAAAATATGATTTCTTGTATTTCTATTTTAAATATTTTTCTCAACCTAAAAATAATTTTTATTTTATTTTTTGAATTAAAAAAGTATTTTTAAAATATTTAAATGTTATTTTTAATTAATTAATGGATTTTAATTAATTAAAAATGCATTTAGGTTTCTAAAAATCACCAAAAAAATCATGAACCATTCCAATACATTTAGAAACATTTTCAAACTATTCACACAAATTTCTTTTTAGGTTTGATCATAATTTCACACTTTTCTTTGAATCAGGGTTCTTAAAAATCACATTTTCTAACCCTAACTTTGAAAAATCATTTCTGCCTAATTATGAAGAGTTTGAACTTGATTCTTTTTGCATTATCTCACATATTGCATGTAGTTTCTAGGTTATTTTCCTCATGAATTTATCTTGCATTTTCCTTTGAGAATCACCCAAAAACCTTAGCAAACTTAGGAAAATCATAACTTTTAATAGGATTGGCTTCTGACCTTATCCTTTGGGGTGTGACTTTGTATAGGTTTAGGGTTTGATTGAGCTTGGTTTCAATTTTTTTATCATGTTGTATGCTTCTGTTTTGTTCAATTGCATCTCATGTGTCCATAAAACCCTAATTTCTCATGTTCATTTGCATTCTCCTTTGCATAGCATCATTACATGAACTTGCCATGACATTTCAAACACTCATATGTCATCTTAGACATCTTAGGACATGTTAGAACATTAATCGATCATTTCTTCATTCATTTGCCATGTCTTGCATTCATTTCATTTCATAAACATCCATGTGTTTTCAAGCTTCTAAGCATGTTTTCATGACATCTCATCTTTTTATGATCATTCATATGCACATTGTATGACTTTGCATCATCTCATATGCCATTTGCATTGCATAATCACTTCTGACTTTGGTCTTAGCATCTCATTTCATTTCATTCCTTTATGCTTTATGTCTATGCATTCATACTAACATTTTCAGGATCTTTTGGTAAGTTATTTGGGAGGTGGATTTGCCTTCACCTCTCACCTCTTCTTATCTCATTCATATGAATTTTAACTTGTCTTTGAAGTGGATCTAATTCACTTGTGTTCCATCCTTCTCACTTTCTTTCTTTAAGTTACTTATCTTCTTAAGGAAGTAAGTAACTTATTCTTCTTCTTTCTTCTTTTCATCTGCTTCTTCCATTGGTGGCCTTGAAGATCTTTCCTCTTAAGCCTAACAAACCATAGGATATCCAAGCATGATAACTTTTAGGGTTGTGTATAGTCCCCCTTAGACTTTTACCATTGATTCTCCTTGAGTCTCTCTCTTCTCATCTCAATAATCAGAGACTAAACTCTTAAAGTTTTAGGACTTTGGAATTAGGGTTATGCCTGCATTCTTCTCTTAGGATGGAGTGTATAACTTTAATCCTAAGTGTTAAACCTTTAATTTGTTTAAACTTCTTAATCAAATCACACTAATAATCACCAATACTTTATCTTGTAACTTGGGCCTTACATTAGGGTTCTATCTCTTCCTTATGGTTAAGAGGGACTAACCTTAGTGTTTAATGGACAAGTCCCCCTCAAGTTGTCTTACAAACTTAAAATCCACTTCTTAATCTCATCCCTTAATTAAAATCCATTTAATAAAGGTTTGTTATATAATGAATTTAGTCCATAACCATGGATTAAGTTGAAGTATCTTCCTCAGCTTAAGTGTTCTCATCTATTATCCTTCTATTAGGATGGTGTAATGAGTTCACTAATCTGTGATTAGAGATTAAACTCATTACTTAACACTAAACAAAAACCCAAAAAAATTTAAATAATCACAAGTAGGTTAATGATCTTAATCCTACATCATCATGGTAATTAAGTTGAGATGCTTATCTCATACTTAAGTAGGCTCATTATCCCTAATCAGGGAGGATATAATGAGTTTACAAGCCCTTGATTTAGGCTTAAGCTCATTAACTTATGCAAAACACCAAAAACAATAACAAAACTGAAAACACAAAAACAAACAATAATCGTCTCCTCCGGGATTCGTTTCTCATCACATTCACTCTGAAAACGAGAACTTGCTTCTTCCGTCTAATGCAAGACAGTTAGCACTCGAGCCAGACGAGTCATACACTTGAGCAAGAGATAAGCAAGCAGTTCACAATCAATTCATTTTCAGTCTCTTTGAGTCGAACTACGATGTTCTGACTTCCTCATTGCACGAGAGGATACGTAGGCATAACTTAACAGTTATCGAACAAAAGTCTCTGTGTCTTCCCCCTCTTTCAACATTCTTTTCTAAGCCTCAGTTCCTGAGCATTCACCTTTTTGCACTGACACCTGTATATTCTTTTCCTAGCTTTTGCACACAGATATCACATACACTACCCCTTTAAACACAATCTTATAAGTGTGGATCCCGTCGAGTACGACGGACAATCTGGGTGCTAATACCTTTCCAGGTTGTAACCAACCCCCTTTCTCAGTTTCTCTGGTTCGCAACCGTCTTATCCATCTTTTTCTAGGTTTATGTAGCATTACCTTTCCTTCGGGATAAAAATGCCTAGCTGGCGACTCTTTTCAGTTCATTTTCACCTTTCTCCGTTCGCCGACCGTTCGCGCTTGTACCGGGATGCAAATCTTCGGGAGCGACAGCTTGGCGACTCTGCTGGGGAATATTTATTTTGCAACCAGGGCTTCTGGTTCTCTTGTGGGTTTCTCCTAGCGTTTGTTTGATTTGTGTTTACGTGGGTGTTATGTGCTATATGTGCTTTTTGTTGCTTTATTTATTGCTTTCTATACAGCTTTATTTATTGCTTTCATTTACTGTTTTATTGCATTCCATATTACTGTCATTATATCATGTGTTGGATCTCTTGTTTGCCTTGGTGGGAGGGATATTCAGTGAGTAAGGTTCCATACCGGGAGCCTGAGTGACACATAGCATAGAGTGGCTTCATATTCTTTCCCATTCCATTTCGGTCTGGTGCGGGAATATGAAACACGGTCCAGACATGGGTTTCTTCTTGAGAACTATGTGCTACGGATTTCCTGTAGTACTAGGGCTATCTGGGAAGCCTGCTAAGTCTGGATGACCTTTAAGATGACCTTCAGCATCTGAGGTGAGTTAGAGGAGGATCCTTTATGATTAATGTAAGCACTGTACCTCCGGGTTAGAAGTGTTTACACTTCTCATAACTGATCCAAGTCTGAGGATCCTTGTTCTAGAACAATACATGTGAGGGAGTTGGGGTGTTTGCAGGTTTGCAGGAACACTTGGCCTCATCATACCTTGTTACCAGTTTTGTTTTAAGATTGCATCATTTTGGACTGATTCTTGTGAAACCCTGGACTTGTGACTCTTTATTTGAGTCCCCCACCTGGTTACTGGTTTTCTAAGCCTTCATCTGGACTTATGAACACACATGGACCTTATCAAGGCAGATAACAGATCCAGCACTTGATCACAAACCCTTGCATATCATTTTGCATACATCATTTTGCATCATTTTAACATTTGCCTATTTGTTTTACAGGGTATCCACATCTTATCTTTGGTTTGGTTTTGACTGTTCTTCTGCTCAGCCACCTTCATCAGATATTGTTCTCAGGGATCTTCTTCATCAGATATCTTCATCAGCCACCTTCATCAGAGATTCTCTTCAGCACCTTCATCATTACTTCTCTTCAGTCATTATCATCAGCATCCATTATCAGTATGGACCCATCCAGGAAGAGCAACATTACCTATCATTTCTTTGAGCCCACTCTGGCAGGCATTAGGCAGATTCAGACACTCATCACTCCTGATCATGTCCCTTTATCCAGGGAACATTATGGTGGTATCATGGACATGATCATGGACTTGGATGCATCACAAAGGAGTATGATCCACACTTGCCTTCAGTTCTATGACCCTCCTCTTAGATGTTTTACCTTTCTAGACTTTCAGTTAGGTCCTTTGTTAGAGGAGTTTTCCATGTTGTTGGGTGTCCCCATCAGGAGAGGGATTCCTTTCAACCCTGAGATGAATTCTCCCAGGAATGAGGATATAGCCAAAGCTCTGTATTTGGAGACCACCATCATTGATCAGAATATGACTACTAAGGATGGAATCTCAGGCCTCCATTTGTACTTCTTAATACTCAGACCACCAGTCATGCTGCAGCAGGGAAGTGGGACATTGTTTGTGCTCTCTTGGCCCTTAGCATATATGGTATCATTTTGTTTGCAGACGAGTCTAAGTTTGTAAGCAAGAGTGTTATCCATCTATTCCTACTGAAGAATCCAGTTCCCACCTTGCTAGGGGATTTCTATTACTCAGTACATCAAAGGAATGAGAAACAGAGGGGAAGATTAGTCAGATGTTGTGCACCTCTCTTTTACTGTTGGCTATTGAGGCACTTGCCAAATTCAGAAGCTTTCTTGAATCCTCATCAGTCAAGAAACTGGGCTAAGAGAATGATTTCCCTTACATCAGAAGACATCAGGTGGTGCACTCAGAGCACCAAGGGCAAAGACATAATCACCAGTTGTGGGCAATATCCCAATGTACCTTTGATTGGAGTGAAAGGTTGCATCAACCACAACCCTCTGCTGTTCAAAAGGCAACTAGGGTATGCCTTGGTACATCCACCAAGAGAGCAGGACTTATCAGAAACCCTTTACTGTGACATTCAACATAATCATGCCATTGCCCGGCAAGCAGCCTGGGCTTGGGATATCATTCAGACAAAAGGGACTGCCATTCTTGGCAAGTGCAACAATATAGCTTCAGCTCAGTATATTGATTGGTCACGTATCAGAGGACAGATCACCCGCATCCCATTCACCCTGGAGGATGTGTCGGGACCATCAGCAGTAGAATCTGTAGCTACAGTCAGTTTAGAGGAGTTTGAGAAGTTGAAAGAAAGGAATACCCAGCTTTCTGAAGCTTTGAAGAAGATCCCTCTGGGAGAGGAATGATAGTCGTCTGGACAATGAAAGGTTAGAGAAGCTCCGGATCGAGCATATGACCAAGATTGAGAAGATAGATGATTACATCAAAAGGGCAAGAGTCTCTGTGTCTTCCCCCTCTTTCAGCATTCTTTTCTAAGCCTCAGTTCCTGAGCAATCACCTTTTTGCACTGACACCTGTATATTCTTTTCCTAGATTTTGCACACAGATAGCACATACACTACCCCTTTAAACACAATCGTATAAGCGTGGATCACGTCGAGTACGACGGACAATCTGGGTGCTAATACCTTCCCAGGCTGTAACCAACCCCCTTTTCTCAGTTTCTCTGGTTCGCAACTGTCTTATCCATCTTTTTCTAGGTTTATGCAGCATTACCTTTCCTTCGGGATAAAAATGCCTAGCTGACGACTCTTTTTAGTTCATTTTCACCTTTCTCCTTTTGCCGACCGTTCGCGCTTGTACCAGGATGCAAATCTTCGGGAGCGACAATGTGGAGTGAATTAAAAAATTAGATTCTAATTCCTACTTGTTCATGTGCAATTCCTTGTTCTTGTGGTGCAATTACTGTTCAAATATTTGAGAGCAGAATTATGTAATATGCTTTCTCAATGGATTGAATGAAAATTTTACACATTCTAATTCTTAGATTATGATCATGAATCTTGTATTGGAGATTGATAAAAATATTTTCTCTTGCTATTTAACAAGAAAGAAAGATGAATAATTATATTATTTTTGTTACTCTAACTATTGACAATAATGAAGAAATTGCAGCTTTACAAGTTTATACCCATTTAGGAATATCTAATGGAAAACCTGGAAACAATTATTTGAAAGGGAATACTCAAAGATTTAGTATTCCAAAAGGTCATAATCGAGTATGTACACAATGTGTTAGAACTAATCACACCATAGAAACTTGCATTCTTGAGCATGCATTTCCACCGGGATTTAAAGGGAAATGCAAGGTTCAAATGTTAGAACTAATACTCAATTTATTGCTACAGTCAACAATGTTTATGATTCATCCCAATAAATATTAAATGCATCTTTTTTTGGCTTCACTCAAGATCAGCACAACAAAATCTTAGAGTTTCTTCAACATGTTGGGTGAGAATATGAAAACAAAAATGTCTAGCGGAGGGGGGGGGGGGTTGAATAGACCCAAAATCCTTTTAGAAAATTCAAAAAACTTTTAGGTCCCAGAAAACGAAATTGGAGATTTTAGAAAGTGCGGAAGCAATGCACAAAGACGAGAGCTTGGAAGCACTTCAATGAATCAATCAACATGAAATGATACATAAAGGAAATATAAGATAGATCATTCCTAGTACAACTCATTTACATGATAAGCAAAGCCGCTTGAAAACAAAGTGATTTAATAACACATTACTTGGATGATCTTAACAATGCATAATTGACTTCATGATGATTCCGTAAGAATTTATACACCACATACCTAAGTTTATCCATTAATTCACTATAAGCAAGGTCCAACCTAAATGGTATACTATCTATGCAATTTCAAACATTCAGTAGTAAATATGAAGTGAATGAATGCTTGTAAAGTAAAAAAGGATAGGAAAAAGAAAGATACATAATATATATACTTCATCGGAATTCGCCCTCACTTTCCCTACATGTACTCTTTAATGGATGATGTCATCAGAACATAATCACGATCTTCTACTATGATGATAAAATGATTACATTATTTTGATTACAAAGAACTATCACACAATAATTCCTTCTAAAGAATCATATACTAAACTGCTAACACAATACAAGATCCCATAAGATCTTGATCCAATAACCTCGGTATTTGCAATAACCTCCTCCAAGTGTTTGTATGTGGAAATCCACATGATCCCACTAATTTCTTTTCAAAGAGATTACCATTAACTGAGTGTATATTGGACAACTCCCAACTATGTCTGCTAACAATCTTTCTCCAACTCCACTAAAGAATGACAACTTCCAACTCCGCCTTACGGACTGTTGATACTTGGTTTTTCCAAATTTTTCCTTGGAGTATAATGGAAATTATCATATTGTTAAATAACTTCTCAATCCCAAATTGAACTCAAGAAACGATACTTGTACCTGTTACCAATAAAAAAACTAGCTACACACAAAAACATTAGATACACTGATGTACCACTAGTCTCCCTTTCACCCAAAATTTATATGAGGGTCGTTAAACAAGGAAATAAACTAAGGATGAAGATGGTGAATAGTTCCAGATAATCTCAACAACAACTGGCATTACGAGCGATTACTCAAGTAATTTAACTTTGATGAATGATGAACACACATACAAGGTTCAAACAAGTTTCTAGATGATTGGGTCTTGGTTTTTTATGGTTATCAAAAGTTTGATCAAATCCTCAACAAGTTTTATCAACTCATTCTAAAAATCACATAAAAACATAAACCTAGTTGCACAAATAATATGAAAAAAAACATATAAAGAATTGACATGGGTTCAATATCAAAGATTGATATATTGTGAAGAAGAGAGAAGAAAGGTTTAAAGATGAACACTAAGATGAGATAACAAAAAATCACTAATTTTGTCTCTATGAGTTATCATAGATTCCCCACACTTTTTAGTGTAATCAAAAGAAACAAGCATTTAAATGAATGATGGAAAATTGGGTTTTTACGGTTTGATTCCAGAAGGAATTGTAATTCGAATAAATCTGGACATACCAAAAAGGAGATTATTTTCAAAGTAAATAATTTGAATCATTATTTGTAATTGATTCAAATAAAATGGGATTATTATTTGAATCATGTTTAATTCTTGATCCAAATCAAATTATCTGGAAAGTAATTACAATTTTCAACATGTGAATGATTCGAATCTGATATTACACATGATCTGAATCAAATACCAAAAACATCAAAATTCAAATATTTAAACTTGTGATTCAAGATACTCATGTAGAAAAGACAGAAAAATGATTTTCATTGGCTAAAAAAGGAAATAGCTAACAAGGATCAAGTGAATACAATATGAAATGCAAAGGCTTCTAAGTGGTACTGTCGTGACATGAAAAATACCAGAGGGCATCACACGCTCTTTAATACAACATACTTGCCACCAAACTTTTATTATTCCTAAGAAAATGGAAAATATCGATAAAACCCAGGGGAAAGAGAAACGGGTAAGGGAGTCTGTTATGTGAAGGGGGTATTAGCATCCCTCATATCTATTGTACTCAATTGGAACCGTTCAATTTGTTCTCTGCGTGGATGGGTGTTATTATCTAAAGGTTACTTGCAATAAGGAAAAAAATAAGTTTTTAATTAACGTGCTCACCAAGGATCTGAACCCTCATGCCTACGTATTCACATAGTGCAATGAGAAAATAAGAGCTTCATAGTTCATTGTAGAAAATATGAATTTGTTGGTTGCTTTTAGGGAACAATTATAATCGTATCCTAGAAGTGTGTAGGCGTTAGCTGATTTTCTTGTCCGGATGCCTCAAGCTTTTAGTATGACTACTAAGGAACGAATTATAACAATTATTTTATGAAAAGAAAAAATATATTTTTTAAAAGGTTTATGTGTTAAAAAGGGAAGAAAAAGTTGCTTGAACTGAATTAAAAAAAGAGTTGTTTGAATTGAGAAAGTGTTGCTTGTATGTTGTAGAAGTATTGTTTGGACCAGGATTGTGTGGTTTGAATCCATATGATGGTGTATCTGAACTAGGAATGTAGTGTTTAAACTAAGAATGAGGTATTTTAACTGAGAAATAGTGATTGACCATGCATAAGGGGTATGTTAACCATGAAATAATGACTAATCCATTGATGAGAGTGTGGTATTTTAACCAAGAAATAATGTTGTTGGGTTTAGCTTAGATTTGAGGATCAAGACCTACAAAAAGAGGTGTTTTCCTAAGCACAAGGCTTATAGGGCAATGCATGAAGGTTGCCTGAGCATGGAGCTCACATGGTAATGCATGAAAGTTATCTGAGCATGAAGCTCACATGGTAATGTATGAAATGGGTATTTTAACCATGAGAGGTGATTAGCCTAAAGAGAGGTGTTTGGTTCAGAGATAGGTAAATTAACCATGAGGTGATTAACCCATAGAATGTATGGATGTCCAAAGAATATTCTGTTTGGTCCAAAGAGATAAGTATTGCACATGAAAATTCTTGTCTATCGTCTATGGAGAAGAAAGCTTGGCAATTATTTGATTTGAATTGCACTAAAGTCTATGAATGGAGGTTGAACTTCACTAAAGTATATGTGGAAAGCCCAAAGTATAGTGTTGTTTTTCACAAAGGAACGTAGCAGGAAGGCATGAGTGTATGAATGAAAGTCCTTGGGCTCAGAGGTGCTGAAACCCAAAATGAAACAAGGCAATGTTGTATGGAGGGGGACTATAAACAATCAACCATTCATACATTTCATCTTGTATTAGATATTTCTCCCTCAAAATGATTCCCTCGCTGAAACCTTGCTCTGGTGCGCCGAAGGTGGCAGAGCTGGCCATTTTGACCAAATTCCACCACCAAATCTCTCTTGGATCAAAGGAATGGAATGGAATAGTTTCAACTTCAACAATTAGGGTTTATGGTGGTGACTATTACTTCTCTTGTATAAACTTTGCAATTGATAATCAATATATCAATTCTAAATTTAGAATTGGGAGCAGGCGTACCTTAAGCGAGGATGAAAGGGGGACTACCTAAACAAATCTGGTGTTGTTCTCTCTTTATCTATCTCTTTGGATTTTGCATTAATTGAATCTTATGTGTAATTAATTGGTAACATAAATTCACTTGATTGTAGTATAATAACATTGTCTGAAAATTTGTTGTAATCACTTTGATTGTAGCTAAGAAAAATTATGCACTATCAAGTTAAGTGAAATTAAGACTTGGTGTATTTTGCACACCAAGTGTTTGCTAAATTGACTTCACACAAGCCAATTAATATTATGCTTGTTTTATCATTTTATTCCATCATTGGAAATAGCTATATCAATTATTTTTGTATTTGATCGATTAATTAGTATATATATATATATATAATATATTGATTCCTTTATCTTAGTCATTCCATTTGGTTTTTACACATATCTGATCTTACTAATAACGAATCGTTTAGACTATTGCAGTCTGGGGAGCTTTCGCAACCTTTAAAACATTTTTTAAAAAGCGACAAGTTTTAAATACATGATCTATTCACCACCTTCTAGATCGGTACTATCGTCTAACAAAGAGAAGTTTCCTGACAAGAAATCACTTGCTACAAGTGAAATGGGATATGTCATATCAGATGGGTATACCTTAACTTCAAAAGGGACAAGCATGTGAAGAAATCATAAGTGCTTAAAAAGAAAAGGCCGGAGAATACACAAGATGTTTCTATGACCTATGAAGACATAAGAGAAGAAGAACGAATTAACATAACATTCTTAGTTAATGTTAGAACTTCTGATGCATAAGGTATCTCTATAAGGAAAAGTAGTTTCTTATGCAACATAAACTATCTTTAATGCAAATGCTCTTAGTAGTACATTCATAACACTGGTTGTGTTATCAAGATTATGACTGTCTGCAAAAAATGAAGACAACTACTCTAATTCTAGAAAGCTTTGCAGATTTATGAAGTGATCAGAAAGGAAGATCATCACGTTGTCAGAAGTTAGAAGAGCAACACACACAAGGTCAAACTTTCTAAGTTCTTGTCATATGTGTGTTTGTGAAGAGAAATTGTTTTGACATGGACGATTAAGTCATGTTAGCTTGAGAAATACATCTCACCTGAACAAACTTATGTTTGTCACAATGTCATACATAATTTCTTTTAAGAAGCTTTTGATAAGGTACGTTAAAAATATAAGCTTTCTATTGTTTGATATTTCTACATCAAGACGTCTTGGAACTTATGTATCTTGATCTGATTGAACAATTGATAATTCATATATCATTTTCTATAAGAAGCCTTTTGTTGAATAAAACATAAATGCTTGAGTAAATACTCTTGACACATGAATGTGTCTTTCCGTGTTCACTCAAGTACTTTAGTGATTGCCTGAGATTGTTCGATGCATAAATCTTGATAAAAAATGAGAAATTATAGCTTGGGAAGCTATTTGATAAGAAAGGAATTCTCATGTTCTAATTCTTCATGATCAGATAAAAATGTGGAAGAAAGAACAAGCTTTTAAGAAGAAGTTGTCATTTTCATGATTCTATCATGACAAAGACATCTTAAGAAGCAGATGTATGCTATATATATGGTTCGAATATATATGACTAAAACGACCTGTAAGCTACAACATATTGACATTAAGTACTTCTACTAGGATTACCTATTCAGATTTATGAATGTAATAAACTTGACGAAGAAGTACGGGATGAAGATATCAAGGATGCTCTATGAGAAGTCATCATAGTTCATATCCCCTTGAGAAAAGAAAGACATAAGTTGTTACTTTCTGATGAACTGATTCTGATTGGTAATATCAAATTTGTTAGAACAAAGTCAACATTCGAACCCTCAGAAGATGTGTCTCGAGGTTTAATGTTCATGATGACATTTGCATCCATGGAAGAAGAGTGTCATGTCAAGAAATTGACTTAAGCAATGCAAGTTAAATTCAAACAGTTAATGGTCTTTAGGATTCTACCTAAAACCTAAAAGCTGGATTGAATAATCTAAGAAGATTTCTCGAAAGCATGCCAGCTTGAATAAATTGTGCAATAAATCAGATGAGAATACCAGAGAAGATTTGAAGATAATCTTGTCTCGGTACAAAATAATCCAACAATCATTCTAAAGTGAAGAGCAGAAAAGATAATAGAAGAGAAGAAGAAGTCAGTACAATGACTATTTCTGAAAGTATATGTTCTAATGGTCCATCTATAAACATGCGTCCACAAAGTCATCAACTGCAGAAGTTGATTGGAAGATGATTATGAAGAAATATCTACATCAAAAGTTGGGAGTCTAGAGAAGTATTGAGTAATTTATTTATAACCATCACTATTTATTATTTAAATAGTTTAGAAATTTATCTTTATATTCTAGAGAAATACATTTCAAGAGACTATGTTCATAAGGAATTTGTTTTCTAAAATCATTGAGATTAAACCTTATTTTAAGGTTATTATCCATTTCAAAAAAAATTCTTACTGAAAGTAGACTTATTTTCATTTATTATGTGCGAACCTAGCTCTATGTCAAAAATGAAAAAGGCTATCTCATAATTCAATTTATAGAATAGAAAAATAAGTTTCTATTGCTAAGATATATTTGCTTACTTCTGAGACGTGATATTTTTTATTAGTGAAGCTCTCTTGTGTCTGAAGTATATAATGCAATAAATGATCCTTTTAAGATTATTACTTGACCATTGGAAACTATTAAGTTTACTTCATAAACCACTACGATATGAAGGGTCAGTACGTTATAAAGACTTTTTGTCTTATGTGTATCATACATAATATTTGATGATGCAAGAACAAGAGGTGTCTCTGCATTTCATCTCTATGTTTTGATGATAGCAATGAAGTATTTGTGAAAGAATAATTTTATGTTCTAATTTTTATTACTGTGTAGATTATGTTTATGAAGAAATCATATCTAACAAACATAAATCAGATGATCATGAAAGAACATATATGAGTTACTATGTGTAACACAAGTCGCAAACACGGTGAAGAAGCAAGTATGATTATGTATTTGATCACAATCAGAAAGATCCAAAGATGCCTAATGTTGTTGTTGCAATGCTCTTGTTAATGTTGTTCTGAGAGTGGTTCTGATTCTTAAGCTAGTGAAGCTTCTGAAGTTACCATCTTCTGAGAACCAAGTGTCGAAGACTTTAATGACTTGAAGTTCTGAAGACTGAAGGTTCTGGAGAACAAGTGCAGAAAGACTCTGAAGACTTAAGGGTTTAGAAGATTAAGGTTCTGAAGACCAAGTAATGAAGACTCTGAAGACTTAAGGGTTTAGAAGATTAAGGTTCTGAATACCAAGTAATGAAGACTCTGAAGACAAGGTTCTGAGTGAACGAAGTTATAAAGACTCTGAAGACTTGAAATTCTGAAGACTAAGGGTTTCAAAGACAAGTGCTGAAGTTATGAAGACAAGCTTCTGAAGACATTGAAAACTTAAGATTATGAATACCCAATTATCACATCTCTACTCATGCTTCAATCATCTACAATTAGAAGCCTTTGAAGTTCATAAGACAATGTTACTGTTATCAAGGATAGTACACGATACAAAATGCTTTATCCCATTTCCTCTCTACTAACCTTAATTTGTGGAAAAAGGACAAACATGGTATTACTATTTCATCCTTGTGTAACGACATTCCTCAGTATCCAGCTGCTCTCCAACGAATCTATTTTGCTTGGCTATAAAAGGAAAGGATCACATGTCAATGCGATGTTGTTAATTAGTAGTCGATAGTTGAAAACAACCAAGTTATCAACTAGTATGACAACAACGAGAACAACTGTTGTCAAGATGGTTCTTGAACCATGTTGTTGATGTTTTCATACAATCACATGAGGTTGATGATTACAAGATAAAAATGGTACAAACCAAGATGAGCGAAATTGAAAATGCAGCAAAAGGCTGATTAGGATTTGACAACAATCTGCTTTAGGAAGAAGTTGTTTGATTCACAAATGTGCTTAATTTCATATGATGCAAAAGACTTGCAAATTTGCAGATGAAACGAGTAGTTGATCATGGAAGCTCAATTACAAATCCAAAACTGAATGTTGTGTTCTGAAGTGATCATTGGATTGAGAGAACAAGGGTTGTTGTCCAAAATGTTCTTCAAATGTGAATCAAGATGAAAATGTCCTTCTATATGTTGAATCAAGATCAACTAAGCTTTCAGAATGTTATGAAGAAGAAGACTTCCATTAATTCAAGAAGCTTGGATTGTTGTCCGTGAGAACATACTTGAAAAAGAAGAAGACTCCACACATTTGAGTAACAAAACAATGTAATAACTTAGTGTGTATTAGGTGATCTTATGATGTACTTAATTGTGTTTACACATGCTTATGAATGAAGTAAACAATTGTAAACATTGCCATTATCCCTTAAGGACCTTGTGAATGCTAGAAATTAAGGAGGCTCTGAACTTAGCTTGTTGATGCTTTATCAGGAATGGGGGTCTTGGTGATTTCTCAGGAGTTAGTTGTGTAAGGAAGTAACATGTCTATGTGCACTTAGTCACGATAGGTGGCCACACAAGGAAGTCGTATCAGCTAGTAACGTAATGTTGTAAGTCGTTTTTGTTAGTTGTGCAGTTAGTCACAGTGGGTAACTGTGCATTGTAATCAGTTAGGTTATAGTGGTTTAATCCTTGTCTAAGGAAAATTACCTTGCGGGGAAGACTGGAGTAGCTTGAGGTTATCAAGTGAACCATGATATATTGTGTGTCTATTTCGCAATAACGTTAAAGACGAAAAAGTTAATAAGAGTGAAAACATACAATTCAACCCCCTTTTTCTTGTGGTTTTCACACACCTTCAATTGGTATCAGAGCATGGTTATGGTTTTTATGGATATCAAACATTTAACAGTGTCAGATAAAGATCCAAATGCTCTGTGAGAAATACTCTAGGTAATGTTTCTGTAAGTTCTGTAGAATTGACATTAATTTTACAGATGACTTAAAATTAGGGTTTTGGTTTCAAAGGCCATAACTCCAAATTTTTTGGTCATTCTTGTTTCTATTGGTATCTATATGTTATAAGGATCATGTATATCAAGTTTCATGAAGAAATTCCATGGGGAAGGCATCTAATCAAGAGTTGACTTCTTGAGCAAGTCAGTGCAAAATCAGGGCATCTGAGGTCCCCAATGACCCAACCAAAGGGTATTCTCCATCATTTTGAATATGTATGATCTTTATTTGATCATAGAAGATGTTAGAAGTTCACAAAGTTGAAGAATTTCAAGCCATTTGCAAAGTTGCCTTTTTGGGAAAGTGACTTGTAATGAAAACTTGCCATTTTGGGAAAGTTTTTCAACCTCCTCAAATTGATTCAAAAATGCTTCAAATGAGAAAACTTTGGTCATGAAAGTTGTAGAATGGATCATTCCCTTTTCAAAAAGTACAAGAACTCATTCTAATTCATTTTGGATCAAAAGTTATGGCTTGTCAAAGTTGGACAAAATCACATAATTTCAAGTTTTGTACCAAAGAGGCAAAGTTGCAAAACCTCATGCCAAGCCTTTATGTGACTTCAAAGTGACTTCTAACCTTTGCACAAACATGAACCATGACCTAAAAATCAGATTGCACAAAAGAACCTCCCATTTTCATGACTTATGCCTCAAGTAATCACAAAAAGGCCAAGAATTTGTGAAATTGCAAAAACCCTCACAAACCCTAATCCACTTGCTGCATTGCCTCTAATCCATTTCCATGGTTCTACCTGATTCAAGCTGCAGCCAAGCCATGCCTTGTACCTTGACTTCCATAGCCCATACCTCTCTTACACAAAAAGTTGACTTTATGCATTTTGCTCCATACCAATCGCACTGCTCCACAACAACTCTCTGACCTATCAAGGATTGATATGTGTACCAAAAGCAACCCAACACATAAGACAACACAGCCTGAAACATCCCACAAGGCAGCATTCTCCAAACTCACCTCTTATGCATTTTGTTTCGAATCTCATCTCACAAGCCTAAAACCTCAAAACAAACTTCACAGAATCACTCACCATGATCCACTGACCAGTTACCAACCATTACTTTGCCCTGAAACCCTACATATTGTAAACACCCCAAATTTGCCCTCACCCATTTCACCATGGCTTGTGATCATTTTCATATGCATAAACACAATCATATCATCTCACATCTCATTTTTGAGTCACTGCATTGGTTCTAAGTCATCTGCACCTAGGGTTTGTGATCTGAGCAATCCAAGAACCTCTTGAGCCACTCCAAAGGCCACCAATCACTTCAAAGGGATCCATGTGTGTTCATATATCATATTACATCCTCTCAAGGTCAAGATTCCAAAAGAATCACAAGAACTAGGGTTTGAATGGATGCAGAGCCAAGTTTGACTGCACAGTTGACCTAAAATTAGGGTTTTGGTTTCAGAGGCCATAACTCCAATTTTTTTGGTCATTCTTGTTTCCATTGGTCTCTAAATGGTATAGGGAGTATG
The DNA here is from genome assembly GCA_963966055.1 of Lathyrus aphaca. Taxonomy (NCBI): domain Eukaryota; kingdom Viridiplantae; phylum Streptophyta; class Magnoliopsida; order Fabales; family Fabaceae; genus Lathyrus; species Lathyrus aphaca. The sequence continues at coordinate 249,759,194 of OZ014520.1, read as the reverse complement.
CATATCAATTTTCATGAAGAAATTCCATGGGGAAGTCATCTGATCAAGGGTTGACTTTTCAGACAAGTCAGTGTAAAATCAGGGCATCTGAGGCCCCCAATGGCCCAACCAATGGTTGATCTTCATCATTTTGAGTGTATATGATCTTCATTTGATCATGGAAGAAGGTTGAAGTTCATAGAAATCAAGAATTTGGAAGTTTTGCAAATGTTGACTTTTTGGGCATAGTTGACTTTTCAAGTATGCTTCATTTTAGGTCATTTTTCAAGCCTTGATTCTTGATCCAAAAATGCTTCAAATGGAAAAACTTTGGTCATGAAAGTTGTAGATATCATCTTTCCCTTTTCAAAAAGTACAAGAACATGATCAAACTCTTCTTGGATCAAAAGTTATGGTGTGACAAAGTTAGCAAAAATCATTGATTTTCAAGGCATGCTTCAAATGTGAATTTTGCAAAACCATGAGCCAATGCCTTTTGTAACCTCTAATTCACTTCAAACCATGACCTAAACATTCTACATGTCCTAAAAAGTCAGAATTGGACCAAGGTTCACATGTCCATAGTTCATGTAACAAGGCATTTTTCACAAAGTTTCAAAAAGTAAGCAACTTGCAAAAGCACTCATCACACTTCCTACAACTTGCAACCTTGGATGCTGACCTTGCTAGCTCTCTCACCACACCATGCTGTGCAGCCCCTAGCCCTTGTACCAAGCTAGCACCTTACCATACTTCTCTTACACAAAAGGTTGACATTTTGCAAAAGCAAACTTACCTATCACAGCAGGCCATGTCACATCATCCAGCCAATTGGATTAGTTTATACTTTTCATTTGCAAGCCATTTCATATACCAAGCCATGCTGAAACTCTTCACAACATCACATTCACAAAACACACCCTAGCTGCATTTTGGTTCGAATCTGCCTCCACAAGCTACAAACATCCAAATCATTTCCACACATCATCTCACCTGGTCTCATTGAGTACAAACCACCAAGGTTCAAGCCTGAAATCAGCATGGATTGAGCTTCACCATTCTTCACCTCAGCCTGCATTTCTCTTCGAATCTCACTATCCAGCCAACAAACACATCATTTCTCTTCACCAACAAATCAGAAACATTCAAAGGAGTCAAAACCACCCCTCACATTGATCTGAGGCAGCCTGTACACAAAACTCTTTTTCTGCTACACCAGAGTTGGATCTTTCAAACCAGCCACTCTCCAAGTTTTCTGAGCCTCATTTTGTCCTCAGGAGGTTCAAGGAAGCAAGCCTGTGCAAAGAAAAAGTCTAGAGAGCTCATAAATAGAGAAGCTTCATCTCAGGTGAGCTTCATGAACATTTTTCCCAGAAACTGATTTTTAAGTTCTTTTATGGTGTCTTGTGTTCCTCTGATCATGAATGTATGCTTACTTTTGCAAATAGTGTAGAAACCAGCATGTATGAAGCTTTTGAACATTTGCCCGTATTTTACATTTTGTTTCGATTCAGGCCCATGGATGAAAATAAATGAATTTAGGTTGAGGGTTTAGGTTTAGATTGATGAGAGAGTCGTTTTGATGGAAGAAATTTGTTGTTTGGTGACCTACAGAAGAATCTAGGGTTTTGGCTCGCCGGAGAAGATGACCGGAAGTCTTCTCCGGCAGCCTGAAAGTCATTTAGCCCTAATCTCAGGTCATTAATGAGATTTGAATATTGGGCGTTGGATGGAGTGGACCGGTTGACTTCGCGCGCGGATAGAGGGCTCAGATCATTTGGATTAGCCCTAATTCATTTTATTAACATTAATTAATTGCAATTAAGTTAATTGACTCAGAAACAATCCTGGCCCTTGGATCTGGCGCCAGTCAACCCATTCAAACCAGGATGCAATCCCAGCCTCTCCTTCTGTTTACTTTCCTTTTTATTTAATTTTAATTCATTTTCTTTTCATTTTATTTGCATAATTATTTAAAAATAGTAAAAAATGTCTAAAAATTATGAAACTTTTTCTCCTGAGTTTTATTAATTTTTATAACACAAAAATATTTTTATTTTATTTTTTATCATTTAAAAAGTATTTTTAAATATTTAAAAGATTATTTTTAATTGATTAATGAAAATTAATTTATTAAAAATACTTTTAGGTATTTAAAAATCACCAAAAAATTCATGAAATGTTCTATGACATTTAGAAACATTGTCCAACCTTCAAACCAAATTTCTTTTTTGATCTTGATGCATTTTGAGAATTTTCCCTTGAATTAAAATCATTTTTGTGCATTATTTTGATCATAAGTTCAAAAAATCATTTCTGCCTATCCATGAAGAGTTGGACATTGATTCTTCTTGCATTGTTTTGTGTTTAGCATGTAGTCTCTAGGATTAAATGGCCATGATTTGATCTTGCATTTTCAATTTGTTTGGCATTTCTTTTGTTTAGGAGCCTTAAAAACCCTAATAACTTAGAAAAATCATAACTTGAGATTGGTTAAGAGTTGAGACCTCCCCTTGGGACCTTGGTTTAGTATGGGATTAGGGTTTCTTTGGGTAGCATTTTCCATTTTTTATCTTAGGGTTTGCTTCTGATTTTGAGTTTTGTTTGATGTTTGTTTCATAAACCCTAATTTGGGCTTTCTCTTGCATCCTTCTTACATTCTCTTGCATAACATGACTTGCCATGCCATTCCATGCCTCCATTTGATTCATTTGACATCATAAGACACATAGAAAGCATGTTTGATCATTGCATCATGTATTTGCCATGTTGTATGCCTTGTGTGCTTCATAACTTTTCATGTGTATCCATGCTTCCAACTTGCTTCATTTGCATTCATGATCTTGTATGAACATCTCCATGCCTTGCCTCATGTTCATAACACTCCATAGCATCATTATCATCATCAACATGCTTCTGGTTTTGTTTATCATCATGTCATCTCATCCTATTTTGCATTGCATTGCATATCTCTTCTAACATTTCAGGTGGTAAGTGATGTTGAGAAGTGAATTTGCCTTCACTTCTCATAACTATTCTTTTCATCTCTCTTGCATCCATTGCTGCATTTTTATATGTGTTTGAGTTTGAGCTTGCTCATTCTTCTTCTTCTCACTTTCTTTCTTCAAGTGACTTGACTTCTTGAATGAAGCAAGTCACTTTGCTTTTCTTGATCCTGTTCATCTGCTTCCTGGTGGCTCCTTTGAAGATTGTTCTTGTTTAAACCTCACAAACCTTAGGAACAACCAAGCATGACAATGATTAGGGTTTTGATTAGTCTCCCCTCTTAGTTTCACCTTTGTGTCTCTTTTGAGTCTTCTCCTCTCATCTCATAATCAGGGACTAAACCCTAAAGGCTTTAAGGCTTTGTGATTAAGCTTATGCCTGCATCCTTCTCTTAGGATGGAGTGTATAACTTTAATCCTAAGTGTTAAACCCTTAATGTGTTTAAATCTCTTAATCAATTCACTTAATAAGTATCAAGACATCACACTTGTAACTTGGGCCTTGCATTAGGGTTCTAATTCTTCCTTAAATGGTTAAGAAGGACTAACCCTAGTGTTAATGGACAAGTCCCCCTCAAGTTGTCTTACAAATCATAAAACTCACTTCTTCATCATATCATTAATTAAAATCCACTTAATCAAAGGCTTGTTTTGTCATGAGTTTAATCCCTAATCATGGATTAAGTTGAGGAGTTTTCCTCAGCTTAAACACTCTCATCTATTATCCTTCTATTAGGATGGTGTAATGAGTCTGTTTAATCCCTGATTATGGCTTAACCTCATTACTTAACACTAAACAAAAACAACAAAAACATCTAAATAATCACAAGTAGGTTAATGATCTTAATCCTGCATCAAAGGTGATTAAGTGTGAGAATCTGACTTCACACTTAAGGTATTCTCATTACCCCTAATCAGAGGGAAGATGTGATGAGTTTACTAAATCCATTGGTTTAGACTTAAGCTCATTAACTTATGACAAATTTCAAAAGCAATAAAAGATTAAAAACACAAAAACAAACAATAATCTCCTCCTCCGGGATTCTTTTCTCATCACCTTCACTCATAAATGAGAACTTGCTTCTTCCGTCTAATGCAAGACAGTTTGCACCTGAGCCAGACAGGTCATACACTTGAGCATGGACAAGCTAGCAGTTCACAAGTCAATTCATCTTTCAGTCTCTTTGGGTCGAACTACGGTGTTCTGACTTCCTCATTGCACGAGAGGATACGTAGGCATAACTTAACAGTTATCGAACAAAAGTCTCTGTATATTCCCCCTCCTTCCAGCATCAATCTTTAAGCCTCATGATCTTGAGAATTCCATTCATTTCTTACACTGACACTTCATTTATACGCTTCACTTCTTTTGCACTGACACCTGTACATCCTTTTCCAGCTCTTCTATACACAGATTGCACTGACACTACCCCTTTAAAACACAAATCTTTTTAAGCGTGGATCCCGTCGAGTACGGCGGACAATCTGGGTGCTAATACCTTCCCAGGTTGTAACCAACCCCCTTTCTCAGTCTCTCTGGTTCGCAACCGTCTTATCCATCTTTTTCTAGGTCTATGCAGCATTGCCTTTCCTCCGGGATAAAAATGCCTAGCTGGCGACTCTATTCATCTCCAGTGAGTTCACGGCTGTGTGTTCTCATTGTCCCTTTCGCCGACCGTTCGCGTCTGTACCTTCATCTGATCCGTTTCATTTGTCGGGAGCGACAGCTTGGCGACTCTGCTGGGGACCCTTATACTGTAACCAGGGCTTCTGGTTCTTTTTGTGGGTTCCTCCTAGCGCTTGATTGATTTGTGTTTACTGGGGTGTTATGTGCTTATTTGTGCTTGTATATTTGTACTTATTTTGCTTTATGTACAGTTTGCTTTACTGCTTTCTTTATTGCTTTTGTATATATCATACTGTCATGCTGCTGGCTGGATCTGGTCTTTGTTTTGGTGGGTGGGTGATTCATTGAGAGTTAAGGTCCTATACCTGGGACCTGAGTGACACCTAGGCTAGAGTGAATCATATTCTTTCCCATTCCATTTCGGTCTGGTGCGGGAATATGAAACACGGTTCAGATATGGGTTTCTTCTTGAGAACTCTGTGTTGCAGATTTCCTGCAATGCTAGGGCTATCTGGGAAGCCTGCTAAGTCTGGATGACCTTTTAGTATTGACCTTCAGAAACTGAGGTGAATTAGGGGAGGAACTGTTATGGTTATTGTAAACACTGTACCTCCGGGTTGGAAGTGTTTACACTTCTCATAACTGATCCAAGTCTGAGGATCCTTGTTCTAGAACACCACCTGTGAGGGGGTTGGGCTGTTTACAGGTTTGCAGGTACCTTGACCTCAGAATACCCTGTTACTTTGATTGTTTAAGAGTACTCCATTTTGGGTCAGTTCTTGTGATTCTAAACCCGGGACATGTGGCTCTTTATTTGAGTCCCCCACCTTGGTTACTGGATTTATAGACCTCCAACTGGAATTCTTGAACACACTTGGACTTATATCAGAGTTTTGATCAGATCCAGCTCAGTCACAGACCCTTGCATATCATTTGCATACATATTCATTGCATCATATTGACATTTGCTTATTTGTGTTTCAGGGTATCCATCTTCATTTGGTTTCGGTTTTGACCCCATCTTCAGTTTTGACCTATCTTCATCAGCTATCTGCTTCAGTTATCACCTGCACCAGCCAGTCAGTGGCCCACTTCTTCAGTATTATCATCAGCACCTGTCTCTACTCAGTCTTCAGCATCATGGCTCCTAAAAAGAGCAACATCACCTATCACTTTTTCCAGCCAGAGCTATCAGACATCAGGAGGATTCAAACCCTGATCACTCCAGATCACATACCTTTGTTCAGGGAACATTATGGAGATATACTTGACATGGTTATGGATCTGGACCCTTCACAGAGAAGCCTGATCCACACCTGCATTCAGTTCTATGATCCCCCACTAAGATGTTTCACTTTCCAAGACTTTCAATTAGGCCCTCTTTTAGAAGAATACTCATCTTTGGTTGGTGTGCCTATCAGGGCTGGAATCCCTTTCAACCCTGAGATGGTCTTTCCTGCTAATGGAGAAGTAGCAAAGGCTTTGCATCTGGAACCTGTCCTGATTGAGCATCATATGACTTCTAAAGCTGGGATCCCTGGTTTCCATCTGGATTTCTTGATCTCTCAAGCTACCCTGAAAGCTTCTCTAGGAGAGTGGAAAGCTGTTTGTGCTTTACTGGCCTTGAGTATATATGGAATTGTATTGTTTGCAGATGAGCCTCGATTCATTAGCAAGAATGCAATCCATCTGTTCATCTTGAAGAACCCAGTGCCAACTTTATTGGGGGATCTTTACTATTCAGTGCATCAGAGGAATGAAAAGCAGAGGGGGAGATTAGTGAGGTGTTGTGCTCCATTGTTCCACACTTGGCTTCTCAGGCATCTACCCAGGACAGATGCATTTTTAAACCCTCATCAGCAAAGCAACTGGGCTAAGAGACTCACTGTTCTAACTTCAGCTAACATCAGATGGTGCACTCAGAGCACCAAGGGCAGGGATATCATCACCAGCTGTGGGCATTTTCCTAATGTGCCCCTAATAGGAGTTAAGGGCAGTATTAATTACAATCCTCTGCTGTTCAGAAGGCAACTGGGCTATGCACTGGTCCACACTCCTAGGGCACAGGACTTGGTTGAGACCCTCTATTGTGAGAACAAGATTAGTTTGACTGTTGTTAGGCAGGCTGCTTGGGCCTGGGATAATGTTCAAACCAAGGGAATAACCATTTTGGGAAAGTGCAACAATGTGGCATCGGCACAATATTATGAGTGGTCCCGTGCCAGGGCCCAATTCTCTGGGATGCCCTTTACCATAGAAGACATGCCTGAGTCATCTTCAGCACCACCCCCTGCCACTATCAGTTTGGAGGAGTTTGAGAGCTTGAAGGAAAGGAATGAGAAGCTAACCCAGGCCTTGCAGAAGACCCTCCGGGAGAGGAGTGAGGGTATGAGGGAGATTGAGAGATTGGAGAAGTTGAGAGTGGAGTATTTGACTAAGATTGAAAAGTCTGGGGATTATATTAAAAAGTCTAAGGCTGGAGAGCAAATTCTGAAAAATGCTTGCAAGGAAGCCCAGTTCCAGAGAGCAAGGACAGACTTGTATCTGAAGGAGAGTCAGGCTAGGTGGGTCAGGATCACCGAGGCTCGTACTCTGGAAGACAAGAGAGTTCAGGACAAGATGGAGCAACTGGAAGCTAGTGCAAAAGAACAACAAGAAGCCCTGGCAGCAGCCCAGAGGGAGATATCAGAGCTGAAGATCAAAGCAGGGGTGAAGAGGTCAAAGGACCAAACTCAGCACAAGAAGCTAGCAGCAGCTGTTACGACCCGGAATCTCCTAATCAGGAATCTCACGGAGCGTCCGGCTGATCCTGTGACCGAAGCACTTCTCAAGGAAGTTCGTGAGGATGAGTTTGGTCTTGATGTTTGACCATTTGTTTGTTGTTGCTTTCTTTCCGTGTACTTTTATTTTCTTGTAATGTATTTTGACCCCTTGGAGGGCTTGTGTTGTAAAATGAACAAGTTGTATTATTTCACCTTCTGTAATATATTTGTGTTAGTGTGCTTCATCTGAGTTTTCTTCAAGCAACAACAACAGCATCTCCAAGGGTCTGGAAGGGTCAAAACTGAATGCCAAACCGGATACCTTGAGAGCAAATAAGCATAACTGCATTGCATACTAACCCTTTGTTTGTTTTGTAGGTTTTGATTTATTGTTGCTAACCTCTGTTGTGATGCCTCAGGAACTATTGCTAGGCGCCGGGTATTTCCCCTCAACCGTCCGCACCGTTATCCAACCCGAAACAATCTTCCGGGAATCCAAATGGATCAGATGCAGCAGGACCTTACTGAGGTCAGAAATCAAATGGCAAATGAAAGGCTAGAGATGAGGAATCAAATGACTCAGTTTATGGAAGTTATGAACAACATGGCTCAGAGCCAGGAAAGATTGAGAGCCATGGTGGAAAGGCAAAATCAAGAGGATCCACATATAGGGACTGCCGGTACCAGTAACAATGAAAGAGTCCAACCTCACGTCAACCCTCCGGTATTTGGACCACACCTCCATCCTGATGTCAATATTCCTGCAAATGTTCAAGGGACTGCCACCGCAGCTAGGGTACTTCAAGAAGATCCCCAGGAGGACCAATTCACAGTAATGGGTGCTGGGGAAGAAGCTTATGATAGAAGGTTGGATGAGATAGCCGAGAAGTTGAGGTCCTTAGAATCTCAAAACTCTTTGGGCTTCGACGTCATGGACATGGGCTTGGTAGACGGGGTCAGGATCCCCCATAAGTTCAAGCCTCCTTGCTTCGAAAAATACAACGGGACTTCATGCCCCCGGACTCATTTACAGTCATTTCTGGGAAGGCTGAAGGCCTATACAATGGATGAGAAGCTCTGGATGTTCTATTTCGAAGACAGCTTAACTGGAGCGTCGAGAGAATGGTACTCTCACTTGACAAGGGCAACTATTAGATGCTGGAAGGACCTGGCAGAGGCCTTCATCAGACAGTATCAGTATAACTTAGACATGGCACCCAACAGGACCCTCCTAATGGGAATGTCACAGTCTTCAAGGGAGAGTTTCCGAGAATATGCCCAGAGATGGAGGCAATTGGCTGCTGCTGTTCAACCACCTATGTCTGAACGGGAAATGGCAGATATGTTCATGAACACCCTTCAGGGAACTTATATTGACAGGTTGGCTGCTTTCTCTTCCACTAGCTTTGCAGATGTTGTCATAGCCGGGGAGAGAATTGAAAGCTTGTCAAAAATGGGAAAGATCTCAGACAACGGTGCAAGCTCGTCCAGTAGTACAAGAAAGCCTTTTGCAGGCCCGAGAAGAACTGGCGAGACCAATGCCATCCATTCAAACAGGGGCAGGCCCCAATATGTTCAAAGGTCAATAGCAGCAGTCACCATTCCTGCTCCAGCTCATCCTCAGCCAGTCTATCAACCTCCTCAGCAAAACTACCAGCAACAACCTCAGTACCATCAGCAAAATCAGTATCCTCCAAGAAATTACAACAACAGCAACAACAACAACAGTCAGCAAAGGCCATTCCAACAGAGGCCATCTCAAGCTAATAGGGTGATCGATCCGATCCCTATGCCATATGCTACCCTGCTGCCACAACTCCTGAAACTCAACCTAGTTGAGCTAAGGACGCTGGCACCTCCAGATCCCAACAGTCTACCCAGGAATTATGACTCCAACGCTAGGTGTGCCTTTCATTCGAACGCACCTGGCCACAGTACAGAAAAGTGCAGAGCTCTGCATATGAAGGTACAAGACCTGGTAGACTCAAAAGCTTTGAATTTCGCACCACCACCCAATGTCAATAAGAACCCGATGCCAAACCACGGTGGTCCTAGAATTAACGCTATTGAAGAAGACAAGCCGTCTTATTTAATAACCAGTGTGGGACAGATCAGGACACCGTTGGTAGAAATCAAGGCTCAGCTCTTGGAATGTCAAATGTTCCCGGGGTGTGAGTTAGGTTGTGCTTACTGCAATATCTCTGTAAATGGGTGCGATAATTTGAGGATTGGCATAGATGGCCTTATTCAGAGTGGCCAGCTTCAGATCACCACATCATTTCCGACAAATCCAGCAATCTCATCAGCAACGGTTTCAGAACCTCCTACAACTGCAACAACCATTGTTCCTGACAATTCTTCGGTTTCATCAACAAGTACTTCATCCATTATCTCAACTGATCAGTTCTCAACAAATTTTCCTGCTACAACTTCAGCATCACTCCATTTTGAACCTCCTACAACAACAACATCCGTTCTTCCACCAATGTCTCCTACAACACCAGCAACCAATCATGAAGATGTCTCTACTGTCACCATATTCTATGATCCTGAAAGCAACTCCGCCTACAATTCAGAGGGTGCTGCTCCCATCAGGGCACCAGTTACAATTTATTATGATCCTCATACTATTACAATTCCTTCAACAGCTGCAATCAGTCCGGTCACCATCACGGTGCCTGGACCCGTGCCTTATGAAAGCAGCAATGCCATCCCCTGGCATTACGGCTCTGACTTGTACTGTGAAGGACAAAGAATCACTTTTGAATCATCAACCCCTGCACTACAAATTGACAATGTGGGCGGAGGCGGAGGCTTCACTCGAAGCGGACGTCTTTTCGCTCCACAAATTCAGAGACCCACAGCCGAAGCAGAAGCTGATGCCAAGGCAAAAGGGAAGAGCCCTGTGCAGGAAGATCAAGCTGTTAAGGAAGCTTTGAAGACACCATTCGATCAAGAGGTTGATGAGTTCATGCGGATCATCAAAAAGAGTGATTATAAAATAGTGGATCAGCTTCATCAGACGCCTTCCAAGATCTCAATCCTATCCTTGCTCATGTGCTCCGAAGCCCATCGGAATGCACTACTTAAAGTCTTGCACGCAGCTTACGTGCCTGAAGAGATCACCGTCAATCAGCTGGAAGCGGTAGTGGGAAATGTTAATGCTAGTCACGGACTAGGGTTCACCAATACTGATTTGACAACGGAAGGCTGCAACCACAACAAAGCCTTGCACATAACCATGGAATGCAAAGGTGCTGTCCTTTCCCATGTGCTGGTAGACACGGGGTCATCCCTTAATGTCTTACCAAAAAAGGCTTTGGTGAAGCTAGAGTATGACGGATTGACGTTGAGACCCAGCAACCTGGTGGTAAGAGCTTTTGATGGCTCAAAGAGATCGGTTCTGGGAGAGATTGAGCTGCCCGTAACGATTGGCCCGCAGACCTTTAAAACTATCTTCTACGTGATGGACATTCAGCCTGCCTACAGCTGTTTATTGGGTAGGCCATGGATTCACGCCGCTGGCGCCGTGACCTCCACCCTTCACCAGAAGTTAAAATATGAGTGGGAGGGTCAAATCGTTACAATCTGTGGAGAAGAGGACATTTTTGTCAGCCACCTGGCAACCTATAAGTACATTGAGATGGATGGGGAGATCCATGAAACAATGAGCCAGGGGTTTGAAGCCTTGAATGTGAATGAAACATCTGCTGTGTCTGGTACTCCAATGTCATCATACCAACAAGCCCGGAAGGTTGTTGAGGAAGGAACTGCCCAAGGCTGGGGCAAACTGCTATCGGTGGAGAAGAAAGAAGACAGATTTGGGTTGGGTTACAAACCAACTCAACAAGATCAAACAGCGGCTGCGAAAGAGCCCAATTTTGTGAGTGGGGGGATGCTTACCCCTGATGCTATCAACTGTCTGGAAGACGAGCTGGAAGAGGAACGCAACCTGGAAAGCTGGATTCGTCCAAAGATCCCGGGGAGCAGTATCTCGAACTGGTCTTCCCAGGAAATTATAAGAGTTACTCATGCAGAGTAATTATTATTTCCTGTATTTTTATGAGCATGCATCAAAGTCTTGCATCTTGCCCAAGATGACAAGACTCATTTTGTAATCGGGCCATCTGTACTTTTTGTGCAAACAAGATCAATTAATGAAATATCAGACATCTTTTTGCAAACGAGTCTTTTTCTTTTCGTTCACTGTTTTTCCATTTTTCTTTTTGTACAAAAAATAAATGGCGGTGTTTTCAAAATGACAACTTCATTTCACTTTTCTAAATAAAGATTAAAATCAGATCACTAAAATGAACAAACTTAACCCCTGCAGAGAGTGTCTTCCTGACAGCACCGACAACAGCACGGCTATGACTTCGTATGACTTTGACAATCCAATCAATCAAGCTGATGAAGGGGTTGAAGAAGAATATGAGCTCCCTGAAGAGCTAGCCAGGTTGTTGAGACAAGAGGAAAAGGTTATTACTCCTCACCAAGAGGAGGTTGAAGTAATTAATCTTGGTACAGATGAAGACGTGAAAGAAGTCAGAATCGGGGCCTGCCTGCAAGACTCAGTGAAGAGACAACTGATAGATCTGCTTCAAGAGTATGTAGATGTGTTTGCTTGGTCGTACCAAGACATGCCAGGGTTGGATACCGATATTGTCGTGCACAAGCTGCCTTTGAGAGAAGAATGCCCGCCAGTTAAACAGAAATTGCGCCGTACTCGCCCAGACATGGCTATGAAAATCAAAGAGGAGGTACAAAAGCAATGGGACGCCGGATTCCTTGCTGTAACTAGCTATCCGCCGTGGGTTGCTAATATAGTACCTGTGCCTAAGAAGGATGGTAAGGTAAGAATGTGTGTTGACTACCGGGATCTGAACAGAGCCAGCCCGAAAGATGATTTCCCATTACCTCACATTGATGTATTGGTGGATAACACGGCTCAGTTCTCGGTATTCTCCTTCATGGATGGATTTTCCGGATACAACCAGATCAGGATGTCACCTGAAGACATGGAGAAGACAACCTTCATCACACCCTGGGGCACGTTCTGCTACAAGGTAATGCCATTTGGGCTCAAGAATGCCGGTGCAACGTATCAACGGGCTATGGTAACGTTATTCCACGATATGATCCATAAAGAAATAGAATGTTATGTGGATGACATGATTGCTAAGTCCCTTACTGAAGAGGACCATCTGGTAAATCTGCTCAAATTGTTCAAGCGTCTGAGGAAGTACCAACTGAAGTTGAACCCCAACAAATGCACATTCGGGGTGCGATCTGGTAAGCTGCTGGGCTTTATTGTAAGCGAGAAAGGGATTGAAGTTGACCCTGATAAAGTCAAAGCCATCCAAGAGATGCCTGCACCGAAAACAGAGAAAGAAGTTCGAGGGTTCTTAGGTCGATTGAACTACATCTCACGGTTCATATCTCACCTTACAGCAACCTGTGAACCCTTGTTCAAGCTGTTAAGAAAAGAGCAAACGGTCAGGTGGAACGAAGATTGCCAGAAGGCTTTTGACAAGATCAAGGAATATCTGCAAGAACCTTCAATCCTTATGCCTCCAGTTGAAGGAAGACCTCTGATTATGTACTTGACAGTATTAGAAGAGTCAATGGGGTGTGTGCTGGGCCAGCATGACGAGTCTGGTCGAAAAGAGTATGCAATATACTACCTAAGCAAAAAGTTTACCGACTGTGAACAACGTTATTCACTGCTCGAGAAAACTTGCTGTGCTTTAGCGTGGGCTGCTCGCCGACTGAGACAGTATATGTTGACCCACACTACTTTATTGATCTCAAAAATGGACCCAGTTAAGTACATTTTCGAGAAGCCAGCTCTTACCGGACGGGTTGCAAGATGGCAAATGATTCTCACAGAATATGACATCCAGTACACTTCTCAGAAAGCCATCAAGGGCAGTGTACTATCTGAATATCTTGCTGAGAAACCCATTGATGACTACCAGCCTATGAGATTTGACTTCCCTGATGAAGACATCATGTTCATTAAATCAAAAGATCATGAAGAGCCTATTCACACTGAAGGGCCTGACCCGGAAGAAGAATGGACTATGATGTTTGACGGGGCTGTTAACATGAATGGTCGTGGTGTTGGTGCAGTACTCATTACGCCTAAAGGAGTCCACATGCCTTTCTCGGCAAAACTCACTTTCAACTGCACTAACAACGAAGCTGAATACGAAGCTTGCATTATGGGTCTTGAGGAAGCCATTGACCTCAGAATCAAGACATTGACCGTATTCGGGGATTCAGCTTTGGTAGTCAATCAGACCAACGGAAGATGGTACACCCACCAGGATCATCTGATACCTTACAGGGATTATACAAGAAGGTTATTGACATTCTTCACGACAGTCAAGCTTGAGTATATCCCTCGGGACGAGAATCAATTTGCAGATGCTCTTGCTACCATTTCATCCATGATCAAAGTTCAAGCTGCTAACTTTGTACCTCAGATTTCAGTATCCAGACTCGACAGACCAGCATATGTGTTCGCAGCAGATGTTGTTAGGGATGACAAACCTTGGTTCCATGACATTAAGTGCTTCTTGGAGGATCGAACATACCCACCTGGGGCATCTTCCAATGATAAGAAGACTTTGAGAAGGCTTGCTGGTAGTTTCTTTCTAAACACTGATGGGTCTTTATACAAAAGGAACTTTGATATGGTACTCCTCAGATGTGTTGACAAGACGGAAGCATATTTGTTGATACATGAAGTGCACGACGGCTCTTTTGGTACTCATGCCGGAGGACATGCAATGACTAAGAAGTTGTTAAGATCAGGCTATTATTGGATCACAATGGATGCTGATTGTTGTGCCTATGCCAGAAAATGCCACAAATGCCAGATCTACGCAGATAAGGTGCATGTGCCTCCCAATCCTTTGAACATAATGTCTTCACCCTGGCCCTTTGCCATGTGGGGCATTGATATGATTGGTAAGATTGAGCCAACTGCTTCGAACGGCCACAGATTCATCTTGGTTGCCATTGACTATTTCACCAAGTGGGTTGAAGCAGCCTCATATGCAAATGTTACAAGGCAAGTGGTAGCCCGATTCCTAAAGAGAGATATCATCTGTCGATACGGAGTGCCCGAGCGAATCATTACTGATAATGGTTCCAATCTAAACAATAAAATGATGGCAGAACTGTGCCAGGACTTCAAGATCCAACACCACAATTCTTCTCCTTACAGGCCAAAGATGAACGGCGCTGTTGAGGCAGCAAATAAGAATATCAAGAAGATTGTGCAGAAGATGGTAGTCACCTACAAAGACTGGCATGAAATGCTACCATTTGCCTTGCATGGGTACCGCACATCAATCAGGACATCCACTGGGGCAACACCGTATCAGCTGGTGTATGGTATGGAAGCAGTCCTACCAGTTGAAGTTGAATTACCCTCTTTACGAGTATTAATGGATGTTAAACTGAGTGAAGCAGAGTGGGTTAGGTCCCGATACGAGCAACTGAGTCTGATCGAAGAGAAAAGATTGGCTGCAATCTGTCATGGGCAGTTATATCAGAGAAGAATGAAGAAAGCCTTCGATCAGAAAGTCAGGCACCGAGAGTACCAAGTGGGAGATCTTGTGCTGAAAAGAATCCTCCCTCCTCATACAGACCACAGGGGCAAATGGACTCCAAATTATGAAGGACCGTTTGTTGTAAAGAAGGTTTTCTCTGGTGGAGCACTGATGCTCAGCACCATGGATGGTGAAGATTTCCCGTCCCCTGTGAATTCAGATGCAGTTAAAAAATACTTCGCATAAAAATGACCCGCTGGACATAAAAACAGAATGTAAGTCCAGGCAAAAATAGGGCATCCCGGCGAGTCAAAAACAGAATAAAAGACTCGGGCAAAAATAAGGGAAAATAAACAAAAAATGTACACCCGCTGAGTTGAAAAGCCGCATTGGACAGCTCAGACAAAAATGGGTATCCCGATGGATTGAAAACCCGAAAGGGCGATCCATGCAAAATAAGGGAATAAGCGAACAACTGCGTTCTGAATTCGTCTGTATCGCTCGCAACTTGGAAAGCTTCAACAGAATCAAGCTTCAATCAGAATCAGCCTTCTTCAGAAAGCAAGACGAGAAGAACGTCATGGTCATATGAGTCATAGCAGAAGAGGGAGCTCCTTAAAGCGTCATCAACACTGCCAACACTTTGTTTCTCAATTTATAACAATCTCCTTATTTTAGGAGATTTGTTTCCTTGCCTGTATCTTGCCTATTCAGGGCACAAGAATTAATAAAATCAGAGTTTTCAGTCATGTTTCGTCTTGTACATATTTCGTTTGCAAAGAATGTCTGATGTCTCTAAAACTAATTGCATAAGTACAGATGTTTATCACTAAAAATAGAAACACATGCTTGCAGGGAATATACTTACTCTTGAGAATGCTTGACGCCTATGACGGAATCCAGTAAAGGATACCTCGGGACCTTTTGTGCGCCTCCTTATCTTTGCAGGATTGCAGGTATCCAGAATGCAACCTGGGGCATGCAAGTTACATCCCAGCAAGCTGGCAAATCAACACTCAATTTTAGCACTCAAGGTGATCTCTCCCCAGCTGAGTTACCAACAATTCTCCCCAGCCATAGTACCAATCATTCTTCCTCAGTAAAATACAGGAGTCAGGGAATCATCTCCCCACAGAATCTTCAGCCTCCATTCAGAAGAGCAACGCAGGAAAGGACCACAACAGAGTGAAGAAAGCTTCTACAAACCCCAGCTGGGATAGGTCTATCAGTGACCCATATCCCCAAGCAAATATCATCTTATTAGATCTACCAATGATCTCCTCCCCAGCTGGGATGTCCATTTCAAACAGATCAACTAGGGATCTCTGCAGCAGCGGGATCCGAATCCCAGATTTGTGCCTCTTTGCATAATCATAGCATTTGCATCATATTCACCCACAAAGCGTAGCATTCCGTCTAATACGGAGCATTACGGCAAAAATCAAATACATAGCATAATCATAAGCCATGTTATGAACCAACACTTGTGAATAATAACCGTTCATCAACATACCGAAGAAAAATCCCCACCAGAGTCCCAGCAAGAGCAGTTGCCTCACAAATCACAAACACCAGTATATACACCTTTTGGCACCCGTCCGTGCCATCTTTCCCCAGTAAAGTCGCCTGAACACTCTTTACAACAATATCACCCGTATTGCAGATACTTCCTGACACCCGTCCGTGTCATACCCCAGCAGAAATCCAAAGACATCCCCTTTGCACTCGCATATGCTTATATACACTTTCTTGACATCCGTCCGTGTCATATCCCCAGCGCAGTCGCTTACACCTTCATCACCCATACACTTGTTATACTTTTCTCTCTTGACACCCGTCCGTGTCGCTCTCCCCAGCAGTTAAACACTCATCTATATATACTCATGATGCACTTATACAGATACTCGTCCGTATCTTGTATATACCGCTTATATACCCACAGATTCGACAATAGTCCTTGTTCTTTGTTAACCAGTTGGTACTCGTCCGTACCATCATCTCAGAACATTGCGTCTAGTGTTTGTTTCTACATGATACTCGTCCGTATCATAGCCTTAAGGATGCTCGTCCGCATCTTTAATCCATACACTGTGTCAAACACTTATGTCTTCTTGAATATAGACCCTCGCTCGTGTCTACTATTCCCCAGAAGAGTCCCTTCAGATGCAACACTTGTCCGTGTTCTCCGTTAACCAGTTGATACCCGTCCGTATCATCATCTCTGAACATGTGTCAGTTTGTTTCTACCTGATACTCGTCCGTATCATAGTCTTAAGGATGCTCGTCCGCATCTTTAATCTATACACTAACATCTAAACACTTGTACTTTCTCTTCTTGGTTGTAAATACTCGTCCGTGTTTACTATATCCCCAGTAGATCGCAAACAAAATTTTCCTTCTTATCTGACACTCGTCCTGTGTCATGATAAACCCTGAGAGCAGCCGTACCCTGCTGAGTGGTCGTCCTCCACTTCTTGATGGTCGTCCTCCATCATGCTCATCCGATGGCCGTCCCCATCGTTGATTTTAGCAGCCGTCCCCTGCTAGGTGGTCGTCCTCCACCCGTTGATGATCGTCCTTCATCATTTTACCCAATGGCCGTCCCCATTGTTGATTTTGGTTATCTGGCATTCGTCCTATGTCATGAGAAACCTCGAGAGCAGCCGTACCCTGCTGAGTGGTCGTCCTCCACTTCTTGATGGTTGTCCTCCATCATGCTCGTCCGATGGCCGTCCCCATCGTTGACCTTTTCTATCCGATGGCCGTCCCCATCGTTGATATTTTCGGCAGCCGTACCCTGCCAGGTGGTCGTCCTCCACCTTTGATGGCCGTCCCCATCATATTTCTTTTATTCCCAACAGAGCAGCCGTCCCCTGCTAGGTGATCGTCCTTCACCTTTGATGGCCGTACCCCATCAGCTGTTTATTTCATTTATTCTTTAACCCGATGGCCGTCCTCGTCGTGGTCCCTTTTCCCTTTTCTTTTAGCCCGATGGCCGTCCCCATCGTCGGTTACCTTGCTTTATGAACTTGATGGCCGTCCCCGTCATGTTTCATTAACTCCTAGAAAATTTTACAGCTTTATACTGATGGCCGTCCCCATCATATTTTGATTTTCCCCAGCTAGTCGGCCGTCCCCATCTTGGCTTTACCTTTTATCCCCAGCATGTCGGCCGTCCCCGTCATTGCTTTACTTCACATACTTTTCCCAGCATGTCGGCCGTCCCCGTCATTGCTCTATCATCCACTTTACAATATACTTTATCTTCTTTTACAATCTATATCCCTTTTCTTCTTCTTTTTGTGAGTGCAAATTTTGGACTGTCTTTGGTATTCAACCACAAGTTATCCTGTTTGCCTGCTAAGCCGTCGCTTACATCCTGCACAGCTAACTCATGTTTGAATAGGGGCAGCTGTAAACACCCCAAATTTTCCCTCACCCATTTCACCATGGCTTGTGATCATTTTCATATGCATAAACACAATCATATCATCTCACATCTCATTTTTGAGTCACTGCATTGGTTCTAAGTCATCTGCACCTAGGGTTTGTGATCTGAGCAATCCAAGAACCTCTTGAGCCACTCCAAAGGCCACCAATCACTTCAAAGGGATCCATGTGTGTTCATCTATCATATTACATCCTCTCAAGGTCAAGATTCCAAAAGAATCACAAGAACTAGGGTTTGAATGGATGCAGAGCCAAGTTTGACTGCACAGTTGACCTAAAATTAGGGTTTTGGTTTCAGAGGCCATAACTCCAATTTTTTTGGTCATTGTTGTTTCCATTGGTCTCTATATGGTATAGGGAGTATGCATATCAATTTTCATGAAGAAATTCCATGGGGAAGTCATCTGATCAAGGGTTGACTTTTCAGACAAGTCAGTGTAAAATCAGGGCATCTGAGGCCCCCAATGGCCCAACCAATGGTTGATCTTCATCATTTTGAGTGTATATGATCTTCATTTGATCATGGAATAAGGTTGAAGTTCATAGAAATCAAGAATTTGGAAGTTTTGCAAATGTTGACTTTTTGGGCATAGTTGACTTTTCAAGTATGCTTCATTTTAGGTCATTTTTCAAGCCTTGATTCTTGATCCAAAAATGCTTCAAATGGAAAAACTTTGGTCATGAAAGTTGTAGATATCATCTTTCCCTTTTCAAAAAGTACAAGAACATGATCAAACTCTTCTTGGATCAAAAGTTATGGTGTGACAAAGTTAGCAAAAATCATTGATTTTCAAGGCATGCTTCAAATGTGAATTTTGCAAAACCATGAGCCAATGCCTTTTGTAACCTCTAATTCACTTCAAACCATGACCTAAACATTCTACATGTCCTAAAAAGTCAGAATTGGACCAAGGTTCACATGTCCATAGTTCATGTAACAAGGCATTTTTCACAAAGTTTCAAAAAGTAAGCAACTTGCAAAAGCACTCATCACACTTTCTACAACTTGCAACCTTGGATGCTGACCTTGCTAGCTCTCTCACCACACCATGCTGCGCATCCCCTAGCCCTTGTACCAAGCTAGCACCTCACCATACTTCTCTTACACAAAAGGTTGACATTTTGCAAAAGCAAACTTACCTATCACAGCAGGCCATGTCACATCATCCAGCCAATTGGATTAGTTTATACTTTTCATTTGCAAGCCATTTCATATACCAAGCCATGCTGAAACTCTTCACAACATCACATTCACAAAACACACCCTAGCTGCATTTTGCTTCGAATCTGCCTCCACAAGCTACAAACATCCAAATCATTTCCACACATCATCTCACCTGGTCTCATTGAGTACAAACCACCAAGGTTCAAGCCTGAAATCAGCATGGATTGAGCTTCACCATTCTTCACCTCAGCCTGCATTTCTCTTCGAATCTCACTATCCAGCCAACAAACACATCATTTCTCTTCACCAACAAATCAGAAACATTCAAAGGAGTCAAAACCACCCCTCACATTGATCTGAGGCAGCCTGTACACAAAGCTCTTTTTCTGCTACACCAGAGTTGGATCTTTCAAACCAGCCACTCTCCAAGTTTTCTGAGCCTCATTTTGTCCTCAGGAGGTTCAAGGAAGCAAGCCTGTGCAAAGAAAAAGTCCAGAGAGCTCATAAATAGAGAAGCTTCATCTCAGGTGAGCTTCATGAACATTTTTCCCAGAAACTGATTTTTAAGTTCTTTTATGGTGTCTTGTGTTCCTCTGATCATGAATGTATGCTTACTTTTGCAAATAGTGTAGAAACCAGCATGTATGAAGCTTTTGAACATTTGCCCGTATTTTACATTTTGTTTCGATTCAGGCCCATGGATGAAAATAAATGAATTTAGGTTGAGGGTTTAGGTTTAGATTGATGAGAGAGTCGTTTTGATGGAAGAAATTTGTTGTTTGGTGACCTACAGAAGAATCTAGGGTTTTGGCTCGCCGGAGAAGACGACCGGAAGTCTTCTCCGGCAGCCTGAAAGTCATTTAGCCCTAATCTCAGGTCATTAATGAGATTTGAATATTGGGCGTTGGATGGAGTGGACCGGTTGACTTCGGGCGCGGATAGAGGGCTCAGATCATTTGGATTAGCCCTAATTCATTTTATTAACATTAATTAATTGCAATTAAGTTAATTGACTCAGAAACAATCCTGGCCCTTGGATCTGGCGCCAGTCAACCCATTCAAACCAGGATGCAATCCCAGCCTCTCCTTCTGTTTACTTTCCTTTTTATTTAATTTTAATTCATTTTCTTTTCATTTTATTTGCATAATTATTTAAAAATAGTAAAAAATGTCTAAAAATTATGAAACTTTTTCTCCTGAGTTTTATTAATTTTTATAACACAAAAATATTTTTATTTTATTTTTTATCATTTAAAAAGTATTTTTAAATATTTAAAAGATTATTTTTAATTGATTAATGAAAATTAATTTATTAAAAATACTTTTAGGTATTTAAAAATCACCAAAAAATTCATGAAATGTTCTATGACATTTAGAAACATTGTCCAACCTTCAAACCAAATTTCTTTTTTGATCTTGATGCATTTTGAGAATTTTCCCTTGAATTAAAATCATTTTTGTGCATTATTTTGATCATAAGTTCAAAAAATCATTTCTGCCTATCCATGAAGAGTTGGACATTGATTCTTCTTGCATTGTTTTGTGTTTAGCATGTAGTCTCTAGGATTAAATGGCCATGATTTGATCTTGCATTTTCAATTTGTTTGGCATTTCTTTTGTTCAGGAGCCTTAAAAACCCTAATAACTTAGAAAAATCATAACTTGAGATTGGTTAAGAGTTGAGACCTCCCCTTGGGACCTTGGTTTAGTATGGGATTAGGGTTTCTTTGGGTAGCATTTTCCATTTTTTATCTTAGGGTTTGATTCTGATTTTGAGTTTTGTTTGATGTTTGTTTCATAAACCCTAATTTGGGCTTTCTCTTGCATCCTTCTTACATTCTCTTGCATAACATGACTTGCCATGCCATTCCATGCCTCCATTTGATTCATTTGACATCATAAGACACATAGAAAGCATGTTTGATCATTGCATCATGTATTTGCCATGTTGTATGCCTTGTGTGCTTCATAACTTTTCATGTGTATCCATGCTTCCAACTTGCTTCATTTGCATTCATGATCTTGTATGAACATCTCCATGCCTTGCCTCATGTTCATAGCACTCCATAGCATCATTATCATCATCAACATGCTTCTGGTTTTGTTTATCATCATGTCATCTCATCCTATTTTGCATTGCATTGCATCTCTCTTCTAACATTTCAGGTGGTAAGTGATGTTGAGAAGTGAATTTTCCTTCACTTCTCATAACTATTCTTTTCATCTATCTTGCATCCATTGCTGCATTTTTATATGTGTTTGAGTTTGAGCTTGCTCATTCTTCTTCTTCTCACTTTCTTTCTTCAAGTGACTTGACTTCTTGAATGAAGCAAGTCACTTTGCTTTTCTTGATCCTGTTCATCTGCTTCCTGGTGGCTCCTTTGAAGATTGTTCTTGTTTAAACCTCACAAACCTTAGGAACAACCAAGCATGACAATGATTAGGGTTTTGATTAGTCTCCCCTCTTAGTTTCACCTTTGTGTCTCTTTTGAGTCTTCTCCTCTCATCTCATAATCAGGGACTAAACCCTAAAGGCTTTAAGGCTTTGTGATTAAGCTTATGCCTGCATCCTTCTCTTAGGATGGAGTGTATAACTTTAATCCTAAGTGTTAAACCCTTAATGTGTTTAAATCTCTTAATCAATTCACTTAATAAGTATCAAGACATCACACTTGTAACTTGGGCCTTGCATTAGGGTTCTAATTCTTCCTTAAATGGTTAAGAAGGACTAACCCTAGTGTTAATGGACAAGTCCCCCTCAAGTTGTCTTACAAATCATAAAACTCACTTCTTCATCATATCATTAATTAAAATCCACTTAATCAAAGGCTTGTTTTGTCATGAGTTTAATCCCTAATCATGGATTAAGTTGAGGAGTTTTCCTCAGCTTAAACACTCTCATCTATTATCCTTCTATTAGGATGGTGTAATGAGTCTGTTTAATCCCTGATTATGGCTTAACCTCATTACTTAACACTAAAAAAAAAAAAAAAACATCTAAATAATCACAAGTAGGTTAATGATCTTAATCCTGCATCAAAGGTGATTAAGTGTGAGAATCTGACTTCACACTTAAGGTATTCTCATTACCCCTAATCAGAGGGAAGATGTGATGAGTTTACTAAATCCATTGGTTTAGACTTAAGCTCATTAACTTATGACAAATTTCAAAAGCAATAAAAGATTAAAAACACAAAAACAAACAATAATCGCCTCCTCCGGGATTCTTTTCTCATCACCTTCACTCATAAACGAGAACTTGCTTCTTCCGTCTAATGCAAGACAGTTTGCACCTGAGCCAGACAGGTCATACACTTGAGCATGGACAAGCTAGCAGTTCACAAGTCAATTCATCTTTCAGTCTCTTTGGGTCGAACTACGGTGTTCTGACTTCCTCATTGCACGAGAGGATACGTAGGCATAACTTAACAGTTATCGAACAAAAGTCTCTGTATATTCCCCCTCCTTCCAGCATCAATCTTTAAGCCTCATGATCTTGAGAATTCCATTCATTTCTTACACTGACACTTCATTTATACGCTTCACTTCTTTTGCACTGACACCTGTACATCCTTTTCCAGCTCTTCTATACACAGATTGCACTGACACTACCCCTTTAAAACACAAATCTTTTTAAGCGTGGATCCCTTCGAGTACGGCGGACAATCTGGGTGCTAATACCTTCCCAGGTTGTAACCAACCCCCTTTCTCAGTCTCTCTGGTTCGCAACCGTCTTATCCATCTTTTTCTAGGTCTATGCAGCATTGCCTTTCCTCCGGGATAAAAATGCCTAGCTCGCGACTCTATTCATCTCCAGTGAGTTCACGGCTGTGTGTTCTCATTGTCCCTTTCGCCGACCGTTCGCGTCTGTACCTTCATCTGATCCGTTTCATTTGTCGGGAGCGACACATATCAAAAACACGATTCTCATCCCTCACTGAGCAGAACTTCATCAATCTCACAAACTAGTCACAATAAACTCCATACAAGCTTTGCAAACTCCTCAGGAGGTTCATTGGAGTCATTTTGAAGCAAGGAAGCAGTCAAAAAACTCCTGGATTGAAAGCTCCATCTCAAGTAGCCATGTGAAAACATTTTTCCAGAACTCTTGTTTTAAGTTTCTAAATGATTAAGCTTGCTTCCCTGGTCACACTAAACTTTAAATTTTCGAAAATGGTTGAGAAATGAGTGTGTATGGCTTGTCTGAAATTTCTGCCATTTTTGTACCTTGCTTCGAATCTTGTTAATGGTTAGGAATAAATTGTTTTTGAGGTCAGGGATGAGTTTAGGGAGGTGAGAGGAAGTGATCTGGAGCTTTAGAGCTCCAGAAATGACTTAGGGAGTGAGTTTGAAATTTTCAGGGAGAGATGTCACCGGAGAAGACGACCGGAGCTCTTCTCCGGTGACCTGGATGTGATTAGGCTTAATCTGTGATTAGGGCAAAGTTTGAATCTTAGCCATGGATCTGGCTGACTTTTGTTGACTCCCGCGTGTTTGAATGGCCTGGATCATTTCATTAAACCCTAATCCTATTAAATTAAATTAATTAATTAAGTTTCTGTTTAATTTAGTCAGTTTGAATGAGGACCACATGATATGGCGCGGGTCAATTCCCTCCAAAACCAGTTTAAACCACAGCCCTTAGATCTGCATACTTCTCATATTTTCATTTTTATTTCATTTTCTTTTCATTTAATTTGCACGAATTATTTAAAATAGCAAAATACATTTAAAAATTCTAAAAAATTTTGTTAAATATTTCATTAATTTTTAGAACCCAAAAATATTTTTATTTTTATTTTTTGCATTAAAAATTATTTTTAAATCATTTAAATGTTTATTTTTAATTTGTTAATGAAAATTAATTAATTAAAAATGCATTTAGGTATTTAAAAATCACCAAAAAAATTCACATTGCATTTAGAAACATTTAGAAACATTTAGAAACATTGTCCAACTCTCAAAGCAAATTTCTTTTTAGTTCTTGATGCATTTTGACAATTTTCCATGGAATTAAATTCATTTCAAGGCAATATTTTTGTGCAAACTTTGAAAAATCCATTCTGCCTAACCTTTGAGAGTTTGATGTTGGTTCTTCTTGCATTGCATCCTTCATGGCATGTAGTTTATAGGGTAAAATTGATTTGAATTGATCTTTCATTTTCAATTTGTTTTTCATTTTTCTTGATGAGGTACCTTAAAACCCTAATTGTCTTAAGAAATTCATAACTTTCACTAGGTTAAGAATTAGGTCCCCTCCTTTGGGCAGTGAACTTGTATAGGTTTAGGGTATCTTTGATTGCATTTTCAATTTTTTATCATGTCATTTGCTACTGATTTTGAATTTTGCCTTTTATGTTGCATGTAAACCCTAATTTGTGCCTTCCTTTGCATCCATCTTTCATTTGCTTGCATCCAATGACTTTCCATGACATTTTGTGCATCCACATGATTCATAATACATCTTAGGACATATTAGAATCATGTTTGATCATTGCATCTTTCATTTGCCATGTTATATGTTCATTTCATTTCATAAACATTCATGAACTTCTATGGTTCAAAGCATGCTTCATCTGCATCCATGTCCTTGTATGATCATTCTCATGTATTGCCTTATGTTTGCATCATCTCTTAGAATCATTAACATCATGTTTAAGCTTCTGACTTTTGTTTGCATCATGACATTTCATCTCATTTGTATTGCATTTCATTTCTTTTGCTAACTTTTCAGGTGGTAAGTTGTTTTGGGAAGTGAATTTGCCTTCACTTCTCACAATCTTTTCTCATCTCTCTTGCATCCTTACTGCATTATATCTTTATATTAGAGTGATCTTGCTCATTCATGTTCATCTCTTACCATCTTTCTTCAGGCAACTTGTCTTCTTAAGTGAAGCAAGTTGTCTTGCTTCTCTTTGCCTCTTCCTCCTTTCATCTGCTCCTCTCCTTGGTGGTTCTTTGAAGATCTTTCTCTCTTAAGCCTCACAAACCCTAGGAATAACCAAGCATGATAATAATTAGGGTTTGATTAGTCCCCCATTTAGCTTTTACCTTTGTGTCATCTTTGAGTCTTCTCTTCTCATCTCTTAATCAAGGACTAAACCCTAAAGGTTTTAAGGCTTTGTGATTAAGGTTATGCCTGTATCCTTCTATTAGGATGGAGTGTATAACTTTAATCCTAAGTGTTAAAACCTTAATGTGTTTAACTCCTTTAATCAATCCATCTAATAATCAGCAAGACATCAAGCTTGTAACTTGGGCCTTGAATTAGGGTGCTAATTCTTCCTTAAGTGGTTAAGAAGGACTAACCCTAGTGTTAATGGACAAGTCCCCCTCAAGTTGTCTTATAAACCATAAAATCCACTTCTTAATCTTATCATTAACTAAAATCCACTTTAATAAAGGCTTTGTTTTGTCATGAGGTTAATCCCTAATCATGGATTAAGTTGAGGAGCTCTTCTCAGCTTAAATGTTCTCATCTATTATCCTTCTATTAGGATGGTGTAATGGGTCCATTAAATCCTTGATTATGGCTTAAACTCATTACTTAACACTAAACAAAAACTCCAAAAACATCTAAATAAATGCAAGTAGGTTAATGATCTTAATCCTACATCATGGTGATTAAGTGTGAGGTGTTTACCTCATACTTAAGGTATTCTCATTATCTCTAATCAGAGGGAAGATGTGATGAGTTTACTAACCATTGGTTTAGGCTTAAGCTCATCAACTTATGAAAAACTTTCAAAAGCAATAAAAGACTGAAAACACAAAAACAAACAATAACCGTCTCCTCCGGGATTCTTTTCTCATCTCACTCACTCACAAACGAGAACTTGCTTCTTCCGTCTAATGCAAGACAGTTTGCACCTGAGCTAGACATGTCATACACTTGAGCATAGATAAGTAAGCAGTTCACAAGTCAATTTATCTTTCAGTCTCTTTGAGTCGAACTACGGTGTTCTGACTTCCTCATTGCACGAGAGGATACATAGGCATAACTTAACAGTTATCGAACAAAAGTCTCTGTATATTCCCCCCCTCTTCCAGCTTTATTCTTTTAGCCTCATAGTCTTGAGCTTCCCTTTCTTTCTTACACTGACACTTCTCTTATACACTTCACACTTCTTTTACACTGACACTTGCATTCTTTCCATCTTTGATACACAAATTGCACTGACACTACCCCTTTATACACAAATCTTTTAAGCGTGGATGCCGTCGAGTACGACGGACAATCTGGGTGCTAATACCTTCCCAGGTTGTAACCAACCCCCTTTCTCAGTTTCTCTGGTTCGCAACCGTCTTATCCATCTTTTTTCTTAGGTTTATGCAGCATTACCTTTCCTTCGGGATAAAAATGCATAGCTGGCAACTCTTGTCTTCTGAGTTCACCCTTGTGTGTACTCTCTCTTCTCGCCGACCGTTCGCGTCTGTACC
Organism: Lathyrus aphaca; assembly: GCA_963966055.1. Lineage (NCBI taxonomy): Eukaryota > Viridiplantae > Streptophyta > Magnoliopsida > Fabales > Fabaceae > Lathyrus > Lathyrus aphaca. The sequence goes on along the minus strand of OZ014520.1, from coordinate 249,732,204 downwards.
CCTCTTGGCCATGTGTCATTTGGTGGGAGCGACAGCTTGGCGACTCTGCTGGGGACCCTTATACTGTAACCAGGGCTTCTAGTTCTTTTTGTGGGTTCCTCCTAGCGCTTGTTTGATTTGTGTTTATTGGGGTGTTATGTGCTAATTGTGTGTTTATGTATTTATTTTATTGCTTTATGTACAATCTTGTTTATTGCTTTCTTTACAATTTTATATACATCATACTGTCATACTGTCATCTTGCTGGACCTGTTCTTCTGTCTTGGTGGGTGGGGTTTCATTGAGAGTATAAGGTCCTATACCTGGGACCTGAGTGACACCTAGGCTAGAGTGGTTCATATTCTTTCCCATTCCATTTCGATCTGGTGCGGGAATATGAAACACGGTTCAGATGTGGGTTTCTTCTTGAGAACTCTGTGCTACAGATTTCCTGTAGTGCTAGGGCTATCTGGGAAGCCTGCTAAGTCTGGATGACCTTTATTATGACCTTCAGAAACTGAGGTGAATTAGAGGAGGATCTATTATGGTTATTGTAAACACTGTACCTCCGGGTTAGAGGTGTTTACACTTCTCATAACTGATCCAAGTCTGAGGATCCTTGTTTTAGAACACCACCTGTGAGGGGGTTGGGCTGTTTACAGGTTTGCAGGTACCCTTGGCCACATCATACCCTGTTACTATTTGGTTTAAGAGTACTTAATTTTGGACAGTTCTTGTGATTTAACCCTGGACATGTGACTCTTTATTTGAGTCCCCCACCTTGGTTACTAGATTTCTGAACCTCCATCTGGACTTCTTGAACATACATGGGCCTATATCAAGACAGATAATCAGATTCGGCTTGATCACAAACCCTTGCATATCATTTGCATACATCATCATTGCATCATTTAACATTTGTTTATTTGTTTTTCAGGGTATCCACATTATATCTGGCTTGGTTTTGACCCCTTCATATGCATAGACCTCTGTTTCATCAGCTATCTGCTTCAGCTATCTTCATCAGTTGTCTGCTTCAGTCATCTTCATCATCACCAGCATCAACCTATCAGTGGCCCATCTCCAGTACCAGTCTTGATCTTCATCAGCACTTATCTTCAGCCCTTCATCAGCATTCATGGTTCCCAGGAAGAGCAACATATCATACCATTTCTTTGAGCCTGTGCTGACTGGTATCAGGCAGGTCCAGTCACTTATCACCCCTGACCACATCCCATTATTCAGAGAGCATTATGGAGGTATCCTGGATATGGTTATGGACCTGGACCCTTCTCAGAGGAGCATGATCCACACATGCTTACAGTTTTATGACCCTCCTTTGATATGCTTCACATTTTCAGACTTCCAGCTAGGACCTCTGTTGGAGGAATTCTCATCATTGATTGGAGTACCTGTTAGGGGTGGGATCCCCTTCAACCCAGAGATGACTTCTCCCAGCAATGGAGAAGTGGAAAAAGAACTGTACCTGGAGCCTACTTTGATTGAGCAGAATATGACAACAAAGGCTGGGATCCTTGGTTTACACTTAGACTTCTTGATTTCTCAGGCCATCCTGAAGGCCTCTTTGGGAGAATGGAGGGCAGTTTGTGCATTACTAGCTCTCCGCATATATGGGGTTGTACTGTTTGCAGATGAGCCCAAATTTATCAGCAAGAATGCCATTCATCTTTTCCTTCTGAGGAACCCAGTACCCACGTTGCTGGGAGACTTCTATTACTCCATTCATCAGAGAAATGAGAAACAAAGGGGGAAGTTAGTGAGATGTTGTGCCCCTTTGTTTCACACTTGGTTGCTCAAACACCTACCTAAGACAGATGCCTTCCTGAATCCTCACCAACAGAAGAATTGGGCTAAGAGACTTATTGCTTTGTCTTCAAATGACATCAGATGGTGTACCCAGAGCACCAAAGGCAAAGACATCATCACTAGCTGTGGGAAATACCCAAATGTACCTCTGATAGGAGTAAAGGGTTGCATCAACTACAATCCTTTGCTGTTTAAGAGACAACTGGGCTATGCTTTGGTTCACCCTCCTAGAGTGCAAGATTTAGCTGAGACCCTGTATTGTGAGATAAAGCCTAATCTAGCTGCTGTCAGACAGGCCTCCTGGGCTTGGGAGAACATCCAGACAAAAGGGATGGCTATTCTTGGAAGGTGCAATAATGTTGCTTCAGCTCAGTACTATGACTGGTCCCATGCTAGAGCTCAGATTACTGGGATGCCTTTCACCATTGAGGATATACCTGGACCATCCACCGCACAGCCAGCAGCAACTGTCAGCCTGGAAGAGTTTGAAAAGCTGAAGGAAAGGAATGAGAATCTGTCTCAAGCTCTGAAGAAGACCCTTTGGGAAAGGAGTGATGGTCGTCTGGACATTGAGAGGTTGGAGAAGCTTAGGGTGGAGCATCTGACCAAGATTGAGAAAGCAGAGGACTACATCAAAAAAGCAAGAGCTGGGGAACAAATATTGAAGAATGCCTGTAAAGAGGCCAAGTTTCAGAAGGCTAGGACTGATCTCTATCTACAAGAAAGTCAGGCTAGGTGGGTCAGGATCACTGAAGCCCGGACACAAGAAGATCAGAAAACTCAGGCCAGGATTGAATAGTTAGAGGCCCATGAAAAGAAGCAACAGGAAGCTTTGCTGGCAGCCCAGAAGGAGATTTTAGAGTTGAAGCTCAGGGCTGGTTTGAAGAGGTCAAAGGACCAGGACAGGCACAAGAAGCTGACCACTGCCATTGCCACCAGAAACCTCCTCATCAAAAACATCACAGAGCAACCAGCTAGTCTAGTAACTGAAGCACTTCTGAAGGAGGTTAAGGAGGATGAGTTTGGACTAGATGTCTGACTTTTTGATTGTTGTTATTTTCATTTGATGTACTTTTCTTTTGTGTTGTATTTTGACCCTTCAAGGGCATATGTTGTAAAGCAGACTATGTATTATTCAGTATTTGTGATATATTTTAGTTTGTTTCCATTTTTGGGGTTTCTTTTCTCAAACAACATCAAAGCATCTTCCTCGGGGTCTGGAAAGGTCAAAACCAAGAACCAAGCCGAATACCTTGGAAAACAAATAAGCATACTGCATTGCATACTAACTTTTGTTTTGTTTTGTAGGTTTTGTCATTATTTTGTTTGTTTCTAACTCTGTTGTGCTTTAGTAAATATTGCCCGCCGTCGGGTGTTCCCTCTCAACCGTACGCACCGGTACCCTACTCGCAACAATCTTCCTGGTATCCAAATGGATCAAGTGCAGCAGGACCTGACTGAGGTCAGAACACATATGGCTAATGAAAGAGTGGAAAATGAGAAACCAAATGGCCCAATTCATGACTGTAATGACTGGCTTGGCCCAAAGTCAGGAAAGGCTAAGGGCATTGGTAGAAAGACAAAACCCCGAGGAACCTCATCCTGGGACTGAAGGGACTAGTAATAATGAGGGAGGTCAACCTCATGTTAACCCACCAGTATTTGGACCTCATCTAGATCCGGAAGTCAACATCCCAAGGAATGTACAGGGCAACACTGCTGCAGGCAGGATCTTGCAAGAAGATCCTCAAGAGGAGCAGTTTACTGTAATGGGAGCTGGAGATGAAGTCTATGATAGGAGGTTTGATGAAATTGCTGAGAAATTGAGATCTCTGGAGTCTCAAAATTCCTTAGGCTTCGATGTAATGGACATGGGGCTAGTGGATGGGGTGAGAATTCCCCACAAGTTCAAACCCTCGTGCTTCGAGAAATACAATGGAACCTCTTGTCCACGAACTCACCTACAGTCTTTTCTGGGGAGACTTAAGGCATATACCATGGATGAAAAACTGTGGATGTTTTACTTTGAAGATAGCTTGACTGGAGCTTCAAGAGAGTGGTATTCACACTTGACCAGGGCTACTATCAGGTGTTGGAAGGACCTAGCTGAAGCTTTCATCAGGCAGTACCAATACAATCTGGACATGGCTCCTAACAGAACCCTTCTGATGGGAATGTCTCAATCCTCCAGGGAAAGCTTCAGGGAATATGCCCAAAGGTGGAGATAGCTTGCTGCTGCTGTCCAACCACCCATGTCGGAAAGAGAAATGGCCGACATGTTCATGAATACTCTACAAGGAACATATATTGACAGGCTAGCTGCCTTTTCTTCCACCAGTTTTGCTGACGTAGTTATAGCTGGGGAAATGATTGAAAGCCTTTTGAAAATGGGTAAGATTTCTGATAATGGTGCAAGTTCGTCCAGTAATCCCAGGAAGCCTTTTGTGGGACCTCAAAGGACCAGTGAGGCAAATTCCATTCATACCAGCAGGGGCAGACCTCAGTATGTTCACAGATCAATAGCAGTTGTCACTATTCCAGCTCTGATTCCTCAGCAACCAGCATATCAACAACCACAACAACCCCATTATCAACAGCAAGTTCAGTACCCTCCACAAAGAACCTACAACAACAACAACAACAATCAACAACAAAGACCTTTTCAGCAAAGACCGTCACAGGCAAATAGGGTGATTGACCCTATCCCTATGCCTTATGCTGCCTTATTGCCACAACTCCTGAAACTCAACTTGGTTGAGTTAAGGACATTGGCACCACCATATCCCTCCAATCTCCCAAGGAATTATGATGTCAACGTCAGATGTGCTTTCCACTCCAATGCACCTGGCCACAATACGGAAAAATGCAGGGCCTTGAAAATGAAAGTCCAAGATCTGGTGGATTCTAAAGCCCTCAACTTTGCACCCCCTCCAAATGTCAACAAGAATCCTATGCCTCATCATGGCGGGCCGAGGATTAATGCCATTGAGGAAGACAGACCATCTACCTTGATCACCAGTGTTGAACAAATTCGGACACCTCTGGTCGAGATTAAAGCTCAGCTTCTAGAGTGCCAGGTGTTTCCCGGGTGTGAGCTCGGTTGTGGGTATTGCAACATTGCAGTCAACGGGTGTGATAATTTGAGAAGCGGCATAGATGGTCTTATCAAGGATGGTATACTTCAGATCTCAACAACGGCGCCTACAAATCCAGCAATTCCTTTGACAACAATTCCTGATTCTTCTACAACAACAGCAACAATCATTCCTACCGATTCATCATTATCATCAGCAATGGCTCCATCCATCACTTCAACAGACCAAATGTCAACAACCATTTCTTCTACAACATCAGCATCCTTTTCATCGGCAGAATCTTCTACAACACCAGCAGAAATTAACGAAGATATCTCAGCAGTCACCATCTACTATGATCCATCAAATGTTCCTCCAAACAACAACTTTCAACAACAAACAGTGGCATCTCCTGCCAGATCACCAGTCACCATTTACTACGATCCGCACACCATTTCAGTACCCTCCTCTGCTGCAGTCAGTCCAGTTACTATCACGGTGCCCGGACCAGTTCCATATGAAAGCAGTAATGCCATACCTTGGCATTATGGCTCTGATCTTTACTACAACGGGGAGAAAATCACTTTGGATTCTTCAACCTCTTCTCCACAAATTGATAATGTCGGGGGAGGCGGAGGCTTCACCAGAAGCGGACGCCTTTTTGCCTCACAAACTCAGAGGCCTAATGTGGAAGCAGAAGCTGCTGCCAAAGCAAAAGGAAAAAGTGTGGTATCTGAAGAGCCAGCTGTCAAAGAAACTCAGAAGACATCTTTTGAACAAGATGTAGACGAGTTTATGAGAATCATAAAGAGAAGTGATTACAAAGTGGTGGATCAGCTTCACCAAACTCCCTCAAAAATCTCCATATTATCCCTGTTGATGTGTTCAGAAGCTCACAGGAATGCATTATTAAAAGTCCTGCACGCAGCATACGTGCCAGAGGAGATTACCGTTAATCAGCTAGAAACTGTGGTGGCAAATGTCAACACCAGTCATGGACTGGGTTTTACCAATGTTGACTTAACAACTGAGGGACGTAACCACAACAAGGCTTTACACATTACTCTAGAGTGCAAGGGTGCTGTTTTATCTCATGTACTGGTGGACACTGGGTCGTCACTCAATGTTCTACCAAAGAAAGCCTTAGTGAAGCTGGAGTATGATGGCTTGGCACTACGTCCGAGTAATTTGGTGGTGAGAGCATTCGATGGCTCTAAAAGATCAGTGCTGGGGGAGATTGATCTGCCTGTGATGATTGGCCCAGAGACTTTTAAAATTACCTTCTATGTGATGGACATTCATCCGACCTACAGCTGTTTGTTGGGTAGACCCTGGATCCACGCCGCTGGCGCTGTTACGTCTACCCTTCACCAGAAGCTGAAATTCGAGTGGGAAGGCCAGATCATCACCATCTGTGGGGAAGAAGACATCTTTGTTAGCCATCTGGCTACGTATAAGTACATAGAGATGGATGGAGAAATCCATGAAACCATGAGCCAGGGGTTTGAGGCCCTGAACATTAATGAAGCATCTGCTGTACTGGGAACTTCCATGACGTCTTATCAGCAAGCCAGGAAGGTTGTTGAAGAGGGTACTGCCCAAGGCTGGGGCAAGCTGCTGCCCGTGGAAAAGAAAGAAGACAGATTTGGGTTGGGTTACAAACCAACTCAACAAGATCAATCAGAGGCTGCAAAAGAGCCCAACTTTGTCAGTGGGGGGATGCTCACCCCGGATGCCGTGAACAACTTGGAAGACGAGGAGGAAAGCGACCGCAACCTGGAGAGTTGGATACGTCCAAGGATCCCGGCGAGCCAAGTCCTTAACTGGTCTTCCCAGGAAATTATAAGGGTTACTCCTGCAGAGTAATTATTATTTCCTGTATTTTTAAGCATGCATCAAGTCTTGCATCTTGCCCAAGATGACAAGACTCACTTTGTAATCGGGCCATCTTGTAATTTTGTGCAAATAGATCAATCAATGAATATCGGACATCTTTTGCAAATGAGTCTTTTCCTTTTCCGCTCACTGTTTTTCATTTTTCTTTTTGTACAAAAATAAAATGGAAATGTTTTCCAAAATGGTAACTTCATTTCAATTTTTCTAAACAAGATTAAAATTGATCACTAAAATAAACCAATCTAAACCCTTGCAGAGAGTGCCTTTCAGACTGCACCGACAACAACACTGTTATGACTTCGTATGACTTTGACAATCCAATCAATCAAGCTGATGAAGGGGTTGAAGAAGACTATGAACTACCTGAAGAGCTAGCTAGGTTGTTGAGACAAGAGGAGAAGGTTATCACTCCTCACCAGGAGGAGGTCGAAACGGTTAATCTTGGTACAGAAGAAGGTGTGAAAGAGGTTAAGATCGGGGCCTGCCTACAAGATTCAGTAAAGGAACAACTGATTAACATGCTTCGCGAGTATGTGGATGTTTTTGCTTGGTCTTATCAGGATATGCCAGGGTTGGACACCGACATTGTCATGCACAAGCTGCCTCTGAAAGAAGATTGCCCACCGGTAAAACAGAAACTGCGCCGTACTCGCCCATATATGGTAATGAAGATTAAGGAAGAGGTACAAAAGCAGTGGGACGCCGAGTTCCTTGCTGTAACTAGCTATCCGCCGTGGGTTTCTAATATTGTACCTGTGCCTAAGAAAGACGGCAAGGTGAGAATGTGTGTGGATTATCGGGATCTGAACAGAGCCAGCCCGAAAGATGCCTTCCCTTTACCTCACATTGATGTATTGGTTGACAATACGGCTCAGTTCTCGGTATTCTCCTTCATGGATGGATTTTCAGGATACAATCAGATCAAGATGTCGCCTGAAGACATGGAGAAGAAAACTTTCATCACACCCTGGGGCACGTTCTGTTATAAAGTGATGTCATTCGGACTGAAGAATGCCGGTGCCACCTATCAACGGGCTATGGTAACATTATTCCATGACATGATCCACAAAGAAATTGAATGTTATGTGGATGACATGATTGCCAAGTCCCTTACAGAAGAAGACCACCTGGTGAATCTGCTGAAGTTATTCAAGCGTCTGAGGAAATACCAACTGAAATTGAACCCCAACAAATGCACATTCGGGGTGCGGTCCGGTAAGCTGCTGGGATTTATTGTAAGTGAAAAGGGGATTGAAGTTGACCCTGATAAAGTTAAAGCCATTCAAGAAATGCCTGCACCGAAGACTGAAAAAGAGGTTCAGGGGTTTCTAGGTAGATTGAACTACATTTCAAGGTTCATATCTCACCTTACAGCAACCTGTGAGCCTTTGTTCAAGCTGTTAAGAAAAGAACAAATGGTCAGGTGGAACGAAGACTGCCAGAAGGCTTTTGACAAAATCAAGGAATACTTACAGGAGCCTTCAATCCTTATGCTTCCGGTTGAAGGAAGACCTCTAATCATGTACTTGACAGTATTAGAAGAGTCGATGGGGTGCGTGCTGGGCCAACATGACGAGTCTGGTCGAAAAGAGTATGCAATATACTACCTAAGCAAAAAGTTTACCGACTGTGAACAACGTTATTCACTGCTCGAGAAAACTTGCTGTGCTTTAGCGTGGGCTGCTCGCCGACTGAGACAGTATATGTTGACCCACACCACTTTATTGATCTCAAAAATGGACCCAGTTAAGTACATATTTGAGAAGCCAGAACTTACCGGACGGGTTGCGAGATGGCAAATGATTCTCACAGAATATGACATTCAATACACATCTCGAAAAGCCATCAAAGGCAGTGTGTTGTCTGATTATCTTGCTGAGCAACCCATTGATGATTACCAGCCTATGAGATTTGACTTCCCTGACGAAGACATCATGTTCATAAAAGCAAAAGATCATGAAGAGCCTATTCACACTGAAGGGCCTGACCCAGAAGAAGAATGGACAATGATGTTTGACGGGGCTGTTAATATGAATGGTCGTGGTGTTGGTGCAGTACTCATTACACCTAAAGGAGTTCACATGCCTTTCTCGGTAAAACTCACTTTTAATTGCACTAACAACGAAGCTGAATACGAAGCTTGTATTATGGGTCTCAAGGAAGCCATTGACCTCAGGATCAAGACTTTGACTGTGTTTGGAGATTCAGCTCTGGTAATCAATCAAACCAACGGCAAATGGTACACCCACCAAGATCATCTGATACCTTATCGGGACTATACAAGGAGGTTATTGACTTTCTTCACAACAGTCAAGCTTGAGTATATCCCTCGAGATGAGAATCAGTTTACGGATGCTCTTGCTACCATTTCATCCATGATCAAAGTTCAAGCTGCCAACTTTGTGCCTCGGATATCAGTATCCAGACTTGACAGACCAGCATACGTGTTCTCGGCGGAGGTTGTCAAAGATGATAAGCCTTGGTTCCACGACATCAAAAGCTTCTTGGAGGATCAAATATACCTGCCTGGGGCATCTTCCAATGATAAGAAGACATTAAGAAGGCTTGCTGGCAGTTTCTTCCTGAATACTGACGGTTCCCTGTACAAGAGAAACTTTGATATGGTACTCCTCAGATGCGTTGATAGGACAGAAGCAGACTTGCTGATGCACGAGGTGCACGAAGGATCCTTTGGTACCCATGCAGGAGGGCATGCAATGGCTAAGAAATTGTTGAGATCAGGCTACTACTGGATCACAATGGATGCAGACTGTTGTGCTTATGCTAGAAAATGTCATAAATGCCAGATTTATGCAGATAAAGTGCATGTGCCTCCGAATCCTTTGAATGTGATGTCTTCACCCTGGCCCTTTGCCATGTGGGGCATTGATATGATTGGCAAGATTGAACCGACTGCTTCAAACGGCCACAGATTCATCCTGGTTGCTATTGACTATTTCACCAAGTGGGTCGAAGCAACTTCTTATGCAAATGTTACAAGGCAGGTGGTAGCCCGATTTCTGAAGAGAGACATCATCTGTCGGTATGGAGTGCCCGAGCGAATCATTACTGATAATGGTTCCAATTTAAACAACAAAATGATGGCAGAACTGTGTCGGGACTTCAAGATCCAACACCACAATTCTTCTCCTTATAGGCCAAAGATGAATGGCGCTGTTGAAGCAGCTAACAAGAATATCAAGAAGATTGTGCAGAATATGGTAGTTACGTACAAAGACTGGCATGAAATGCTACCGTTTGCCTTGCATGGGTACCGTACGTCAATCAGAACATCCACTGGGGCAACACCGTATCAGCTTGTTTATGGTATGGAGGCAGTCCTACCTGTTGAAGTTGAATTACCCTCCCTGCGGGTATTGATGGATGTTAAACTAAATGAAGCAGAGTGGGTCCGATCCCGATACGAACAACTGAGTCTGATTGAAGAAAAGAGGTTGGCTGCAATTTGTCATGGGCAGCTGTATCAGAAAAGAATGAAGAAAGCCTTCGATCAGAAAGTCAGGCTCCGAGAGTACCAAGTAGGAGATCTTGTGCTGAAAAGACTCTTCCCTCCTCATACAGACCACAGGGGCAAGTGGACTCCGAACTATGAAGGGCCATTCGTAGTAAAGAAAGTTTTCTCAGGTGGAGCACTAATGCTCAGTACTATGGATGGAGAAGACTTCCTGTCCCCTGTGAATTCAGATGCAGTTAAAAAATACTTCGCATAAAAATGACCCGCTGGACATAAAAACAGAATGTAAATCCAGGCAAAAATAGGGCATCCCGGCGAGTCAAAAACAGAATAAAAGACTCGGGCAAAAATAAGGGAAAATAAATAAAAAGAATGTACACCCGCTGAGTTGAAAAGCCGCCTTGGACAACTCAGGCAAAAATGGGTATCCCGGTAGATTGAAAACCCGAAAGGGCGATCCACGCAAAATGAGGGAATAAGCGAACAACTGCATTCTGAATTCATCTGTATCACTTACAACATGGTAAGCTCCGAAAGGTTCGAGTGTCGGTCAGAACCAGCCTTCTTCAGAAAGCAAGATGGGAAGAACGTCAATGTCATACGAGTCATAGCAAAAAGGGGAAGCTCCTTGAAGCATCATCAACATTGCCAGCGCCTTTTCGTCTTTCACTTTGTAACGATCTCCTCATTTCAGGGGATCTGTTTCTTTGACTGTATCTTGCCAATTCAAGGCACATGAATTAATAAAATCAGATTTTCAGTCATGTCTCGTCTCGTACATTTTATTTTCGTTTGCAAAAATGTCCGATGTCTTTAAAATATTGATTTGCATAAATACAAATGTTTCCTTTCTAAAGAAAACATGCTTACAGGAAATATGTTTGCTCCTGGGATTGCCTAAACTCCTATGACGGAATCCAATAAGAAATATCTCGGGATGCTTGTACGAATCTTTGTCTTTACAGGAAATATGTTTGCTCCTGGGATTGCCTAAACTCCTATGACGGAATCCAATAAGGAATATCTCGGGATGCTTGTACGAATCTTTGTCTTTACAGGATTGCAGGTGTTCAACGCACAACATGGGGCGTGAAGGCTTCTCCCCAGCAAGCTGTCTAATCATTATCCACTCAGTCTGTCTCCCGTTTAGCACCAGAGGTGTTTTCTCCCCAGTTGAGTTTCCAGGCATCTTTCCTTCTCGGCCAAATGCAAAGACCAGGGAACTATCTCCCCGCGAAGTTTCAGCCTCTATCCAGAGAAGCCATGTCTGAAAAATCTCACAACAGAGTAACGAAAGCTTCTGCAAACCCCAGCTGGGTCTCTCCTTACCGAGAAAGATCTATCAGTGATCTATTTCCCCAAAGCAGAGTCATATATGTCAGATCTACCAATGATCTTATCCCCAGCTGGGAAATCCACTTCAAGCAGATCAGCCAGAGATCTCCACGGCGGCGGGATCCGAATCCCGGATCGGTATCTTCGCATAATCATAGCATTCGCATCATATTTTCCCCACAGAGCGTAGCATTCCGTCTAATACGGAGCATTACGGCAAAAATCAAACATATTGCATAATCACAAGCCATCTGTCGAACTAAACACTTGTAAAAAATGACCATCCATCAACAATATACAGAATATTTCCCAAATTCCCCACCAGAAAGCCAAAGTATTACACCCACAAATACAGCAAACAGATACTTTTTGACACTCGTCTGTGCCATATCCCCAGCGGAAAGCCAAAGCGTCCCCTTTGCACTCACAACACATGTGTACATATTTATACAATTCCCTGACACCCGTCCGTGCCACATCCCAGCATAGTTGCCTAAACACTTTGGAAATCAAATACTTGTTTATAATACACTTTTTCTGGCACTCGTCCGTGTCATGCTTTCCCTAGCAAGTTAAATACTCGTCTGTGTCTCACTCATCACTTTTTACTCATACAGATACTCGTCCGTATCTTATATATGCCACCTGAATTCTCTTAGAACCAACACTCGTCCGTGTTCTTTGTTAACCAGTTGGCACTCGTCCGTACCACCATCTCTGAACACGCGTCAAGCGTTTGTTTCTACTGATACTCGTCTGTATCATAGTATTAAGGATGCTCGTCCGCATCTTTAATCTATACACCGTGTCAAACACTTATGTCTTCTTGAATTTAGACACTCGTCTGTGTCTACCATTCCCCAGAAGAGTCCCAGCAAATCCCATTAAATTATTTCCTTTCTATCTGACATTCGTCCTATGTCATGATACCTTTCGGCAACCGTACCCTGCCAGGTGATCGTCCTTCACCTTTTCAATGATCGTCCTTCATCACCCCCAATGGAGTCTCTATTCATTAGAACCCCTTTCTATCCGACATTCGTCCTATGTCGTGACTTTTTTAGCAGCCGTCCCCTGCTAGGTGATCGTCCTTCACCTCCTGATGATCATCCTTCATCATGCTGATCCGATGGCCGTCCCTATCGTCGACTTTTTCATCCGACATTCGTCCTGTGTCGCGATACTTTCGGCAGTCGTACCCTTCCAGTTGATCGTCCTTCACCTTAGATGACCGTCCCTCATCTTATTCCCCAACAGAGCAGCCGTCTCCTGCTAGGTGATCGTCCTTCACCTCTGGTGACCGTACCTTATCATTTATTTCATTTATGCCGTGAGCTTGATGGTCGTCCCCATCATTTACCTGTAATCCCCAGAGAGTCTTATATCTTTACTTGATGGCCGTCCCCATCCTAATCTATTATATCCCCAGTATGTCGGCCGTCCCCATCATCGCTTCATCCCCAGCAGTCGTCCTCTGCTCGACGGTCGTCCTCCGTCGCCCGCACTTTATAATATAATTTATTTTCCTTTTACAATCTATATCCCTTTTCTTCTTCATTCTGTGAGTGCAAATTTTGGACTGTCTTTGGTATTCAACCACAAGTTATCTTGTTTGCCTGTTAAGCCGTTGCTTACATTCTACACAGCTAACTCATGTTTGAATAGGGGCAGCTGTAAACACCCCAAATTTTCCCTCACCCCTTTCATCTTGGCTTGTGATCTCTTCATATGCATAAGTTCAATCATAGCATCTCATACCACATTTTTGATTCACTGCATTGCTCCTAAGTCATCTGCATCTAGGGTTTGTGATCTGAGCCATCCCTGAGCCATTTGAGCCATTCCAAAGGTCTTCAATCACTTCAAAGGGTTCTATGTGTGTTCAAACATCATATCATATCCTCACCAAGTCAAGAAAGTCAAAGAATCACAAGAACTGAGAAAGGCATGGAAGCAGAGCCAGGTTTAACTACACAGATGACTTAAAATTAGGGTTTTGGTTTCAAAGGCCATAACTCCAAATTTTTTGGTAATTCTTGTTTCTATTGGTATCTATATGTTATAAGGATCATGCATATCAAGTTTCATGAAGAAATTCCATGGGGAAGGCATCTAATCAAGAGTTGACTTCTTGAGCAAGTCAGTGCAAAATCAGTGCATCTGAGGTCTCCAATGACCCAACCAAAGGGTATTCTCCATCATTTTGAATATGTATGATCTTTATTTGATCATAGAAGATGTTAGAAGTTCACAAAGTTGAAGAATTTCAAGCCATTTGCAAAGTTGCCTTTTTGGGAAAGTGACTTGTAATGAAAACTTGCCATTTTGGGAAAGTTTTTCAACCTCCTCAAATTGATTCAAAAATGCTTCAAATGAGAAAAATTTGGTCATGAAAGTTGTAGAATGGATCATTCCCTTTTCAAAAAGTACAAGAACTCATTCTAATTCATTTTGGATCAAAAGTTATGGCTTGTCAAAGTTGGACAAAATCACATAATTTCAAGTTTTGTACCAAAGAGGCAAAGTTGCAAAACCTCATGCCAAGCCTTTATGTGACTTCAAAGTGACTTCTAACCTTTTCACAAACATGAACCATGACCTAAAAATCATATTGCACAAAAGAACCTCCCATTTTCATGACTTATGCCTCAAGTAATCACAAAAAGGCCAAGACTTTGTGAAATTGCAAAAACCCTCACAAACCCTAATCCACTTGCTGCATTGCCTCTAATCCATTTCCATGGTTCTCCTTGATTCAAGCTGCAGCCAAGCCATGCCTTGTACCTTGACTTCCATAGCCCATACCTCTCTTACACAAAAAGTTGACTTTATGCATTTTGCTCCATACCAATCACACTGCTCCACAACAACTCTCTGACCTATCAAGGATTGATATGTGTACCAAAAGCAACCCAACACATAAGACAACACAGCCTGAAACATCCTACAAGGCAGCATTCTCCAAACTCACCTCTTATGCATTTTGTTTCGAATCTCATCTCACAAGCCTAAAACCTCAAAACAAACTTCACAGAATCACTCACCATGATCCACTGACCAGTTACCAACCATTACTTTGCCCTGAAACCCTACATATAAAAAACACGACTCTCATCCCTCACTGAGCAGAACTTCATCAATCTCACAAACTAGTCACAATAAACTCCATACAAGCTTTGCAAACTCCTCAGGAGGTTCATTGGAGTCATTTTGAAGCAAGGAAGCAGTCAAAAAGCTCCTGGATTGAAAGCTCCATCTCAGGTAGCCATGTGAAAACATTTTTCCAGAACTCTTGTTTTAAGTTTCTAAATGATTAAGCTTGCTTCCCTGGTCACACTGAACTTTAAATTTTCGAAAATGGTTGAGAAATGAGTGTGTATGGCTTGTCTGAAATTTCTGCCATTTTTGTACCTTGCTTCGAATCTTGTTAATGGTTAGGAATAAATTGTTTTTGAGGTCAGGGATGAGTTTAGGGAGGTGAGAGGAAGTGATCTGGAGCTTTAGAGCTCTAGAAATGACTTAGGGAGTGAGTTTGAAATTTTCAGGGAGAGATGTCACCGGAGAAGACGACCGAAGCTCTTCTCCGGTGACCTGAATGTGATTAGGGCTTAATCTGTGATTAGGGCAAAGTTTGAATCTTAGCCATGGATCTGGCTGACTTTTGTTGACTCCCGCGTGTTTGAATGGCCTGAATCATTTCATTAAACCCTAATCCCATTTAATTAAATTAATTAATTAAGTTTAGTTTAATTTAGTCAGTTTGAATGAGGACCACAGGATATGGCGCGGGTCAACTCCCTCCAAAACAAGTTTAAACCACAGTCCTTAGATCTGCATACTTCTCATATTTTCATTTTTATTTCATTTTCTTTTCATTTAATTTGCACGAATTATTTAAAATAGCAAAATACATTTAAAAATTCTGAAAATTTTTGTTAAATATTTCATTAATTTTTAGAACCCAAAAATATTTTTATTTTTATTTTTTGCATTAAAAATTATTTTTAAATCATTTAAATGTTTATTTTTAATTAGTTAATGAAAATTAATTAATTAAAAATGCATTTAGGTATTTAAAAATCACCAAAAAATTCACATTGCATTTAGAAACATTTAGAAACATTGTCCAACTCTCAAAGCAAATTTCATTTTAGTTCTTGATGCATTTTGACAATTTTCCATGGAATTAAATTCATTTCAAGGCAATATTTTTGTGCAAACTTTGAAAAATCCATTCTGCCTAACCTTTGAGAGTTTGATGTTGGTTCTTCTTGCATTGCATCCTTCATGGCATGTAGTTTATAGGGTAAAATTGATTTGAATTGATCTTTCATTTTCAATTTGTTTTTCATTTTTCTTGATGAGGTACCTTAAAACCCTAATTGTCTTAAGAAATTCATAACTTTCACTAGGTTAAGAATTAGGTCCCCTCCTTTGGGCAGTGAACTTGTATAGGTTTAAGGTATCTTTTATTGCATTTTCAATTTTTTATCATGTCATTTGCTACTGATTTTGAATTTTACCTTGTATGTTGCATGTAAACCCTAATTTGTGCCTTCCTTTGCATCCATCTTTCATTTGCTTGCATCCAATGACTTGCCATGACATTTTGTGCATCCACATGATTCATAATACATCTTAGGACATATTAGAATCATGTTTGATCATTGCATCTTTCATTTGCCATGTTATATGTTCATTTCATTTCATAAACATTCATGAACTCCTATGGTTCAAAGCATGCTTCATCTGCATCCATGTCCTTGTATGATCATTCTCATGTCTTGCCTTATGTTTGCATCATCTCTTAGCATCATTAACATCATGTTTATGCTTCTGACTTTGGTTTGCATCATGACATTTCATCTTATTTGTATTGCATTTCATTTCTTTTGCTAACTTTTCAGGTGGTAAGTTGTTTTGGGAAGTGAATTTGCCTTCACTTCTCACAATCTTTTCTCATATCTCTTGCATCCTTGCTGCATTATATCTTTATATTAGAGTGAGCTTGCTCATTCATGTTCATCTCTTACTTTCTTTCTTCAGGCAACTTGTCTTCTTAAGTGAAACAAGTTGTCTTGCTTCTTTTTGCCTCTTCCTCCTTTCATCTGCTCCTCTCCTTGGTGGTTCTTTGAAGATCTTTCTCTCTTAAGCCTCACAAACCCTAGGAATAACCAAGCATGATAATAATTAGGGTTTGATTAGTCCCCCATTTAGCTTTTACCTTTGTGTCATCTTTGAGTCTTCTCTTCTCATCTCTTAATCAAGGACTAAACCCTAAAGGTTTTAAGGCTTTGTGATTAAGGTTATGCATGTATCCTTCTATTAGGATGGAGTGTATAACTTTAATCCTAAGTGTTAAACCCTTAATGTGTTTAACTCCTTTAATCAATCCATCTAATAATCAGCAAGACATCAAGCTTGTAACTTGGGCCTTGCATTAGGGTGTTAATTCTTCCTTAAGTGGTTAAGAAGGACTAACCCTAGTGTTAATGGACAAGTCCCCCTCAAGTTGTCTTATAAACCATAAAATCCACTTCTTAATCTTATCATTAACTAAAATCCACTTTAATAAAGGCTTTGTTTTGTCATGAGGTTAATCCCTAATCATGGATTAAGTTGAGGAGCCCTTCTCAGCTTAAATGTTCTCATCTATTATCCTTCTATTAGGATGGTGTAATAGGTCCATTAAATCCTTGATTATGGCTTAAACTCATTACTTAACACTAAACAAAAACTCCAAAAACATCTAAATAAATGCAAGTAGGTTAATGATCTTAATCATACATCATGGTGATTAAGTGTGAGGTGTTTACCTCATACTTAAGGTATTCTCATTATCTCTAATCAGAGGGAAGATGTGATGAGTTTACTAACCATTGGTTTAGGCTTAAGCTCATCAACTTATGAAAAACTTTCAAAAGCAATAAAAGACTGAAAACACAAAAACAAACAATAATCGTCTCCTCCGGGATTCTTTTCTTATCTCACTCACTCACAAACGAGAACTTGCTTCTTCCGTCTAATGCAAGACAGTTTGCACCTGAGCTAGACAGGTCATACACTTGAGCATAGATAAGTAAGCAGTTCACAAGTCAATCTATCTTTCAGTCTATTTGAGTCGAACTACGGTGTTCTGACTTCCTCATTGCACGAGAGGATACGTAGGCATAACTTAACAGTTATCGAACAAAAGTCTCTGTATATTCCCCCCTCTTCCAGCTTTATTCTTTTAGCCTCATAGTCTTGAGCTTCCCTTTCTTTCTTACACTGACACTTCTCTTATACACTTCACACTTCTTTTACACTGACACTTGCATTCTTTCCAACTTTGATACACAAATTTCACTGACACTACCCCTTTATACACAAATCTTTTAAGCGTGGATCCCGTCGAGTACGACGGACAATCTGGGTGCTAATACCTTCCCAGGTTGTAACCAACCCCCTTTCTCAGTTTCTCTGATTCGCAACCGTCTTATCCATCTTTTTTCTTAGGTTTATGCAGCATTACCTTTCCTTCGGGATAAAAATGCATAGCTGGCGACTCTTGTGTTCTGAGTTCACCTTGTGTGTACTCTCTCTTCTCGCCGACCGTTCGCGTCTGTACCCCTCTTGGCCATGTGTCATTTGGTGGGAGCGACAATTTTATAAAACAAATAAGCAGCAGTGTGTATGTACAAGATCTTTGCAAAACACAAAATATAAAGCAAGGAATCCTTTGTGTGTGCCTAAACATGTTGTGTTGAAATGTTTCAACATCTGGAACAACATGTCGAAGAAGATGTCAAGACAATTCATCCGACATCATGAACTGCTGAAGATGGATTGAAGTTTTTGTTTTGGTTTCAACAAAAACAGAATATTTTGATGATTTAAATCAATCCAATGGAACTGATGTAAAAGATCTTGAAGACTCAAATTTAAATTGAAGACAAATATTGAAAAATAGAGTTTCTTTATTTAGAGATATTTTAGGGGTTTTTAGATTTGAAGATCTTTTTGTTATTTGTAAGCAGATTTTTTTGCATATTTGTAGTAGCTATTGATGTGATTGTTTAGGCCCAAATCCAGTTGGGAATAGGTTATAAAAGAAACCTTGTAACCTAGTTTAGAAACAACTAACCAACTGATCAAAATGTAAACATAATTTGGGTTGTGTTCTTGTGCAGATGTACGTAACAAGGAACCCTGTTGTGGCTGTGTATTTGTAAACCTCGAAGGTGCTAAGCAAGAGATGGATTGTACTTAACTGAAGCTGCTAAGTAAGGTTAAGTTATTTGTAATGGAAGTATAACTTCTGTTATGGATTTTTGTATAGGTATGAACCCGTCAATATCAACAACTGAGAGTTGAGAATTGTGAGACATCACTGAGGTGATTGGAAGTGAGGATGAGTTTCTCATATTTAGGAGTTCCTAAGTAGAAGTTGCATTGGTAGTGATTAAGTGAGAAGACTGTAAATTGTAGGTGTTTGCTGAGAAGTCTTTGAATTGATACTTGTCACACCCCAAATTTTACCCCTAACTGCTCGCATCATACATTCATCGCATTTAGCAGGGAAATTCCAGATTTATTTTCTGTTGCTTTCTTCTCATTTTCTAGTTATTTATAATTTTAATTCTTAATTTCTTTTCACTTATAAGCTTCAATTTTAATTTAATTTCTATCTCTCATTTATAACTTTTTAATTCATTTTTGTGTTTTTAATTTTAATTTCTATTTTCGTTTCTATTTTCAAGTTCCTATTTTAAAATTTTATTTCAATTTCTACCTCTAATTTTTTTAGTTCATTTTCAAATTTTTTCTAAAAAAACTTATTTGTTATTTCTATTCATTTTCAAGTTCTCATTTCTAAATTAATTTTTTTATTTCATTTTCAAGTTTTTATTTTTGAATTTATTTTCTATTTTTCAATTTTTAAGTTTTATTTCATTTTCAAGTTTTTATTTCTAAATTTAATGTCAATTTCTATTTGTAATTTTCAATTCATGTTCAAGTTTCTATTTTCATTCCAAGTCCTATTTCAAATTTCATTTTCAATCTCAATCATTCATAGTTTTAAAGTTCTTTTCTAAAATTCAAGTTTATAAGCTCAAGTGTTAATTCCAAATTTTCAACTCAAGTTCCATTTCCAATTATATTTCCATTCTTAATTTAAATTTTATTTTCAATTGCAAGTTCTAATTTCAAATGTCCAATTCAATTTATTTCCCATCTCCTTTCTAATTTTTATTCCAATTTTCCATTTCAATTTATATTCATGTATTTATTTTCTAAACTCTAAATTTATTTCTTAAGTTCTAAGTCAATTTTAATTCCAAGTTTAATTTTTTAGTTTATAAGTTATTTTCAATTTTAAGTTTAATTCCTATTTTTTTTAATTCACTTCCTATTCAAGTTCATATTTAATTTCTAATTCAAAGTTCCCATTTCAAATATCAAGCTTCAATTTCACAGTTTAAATATCCAACTTTATTCCAAACATTTGTTTATGTTACAAACACACAAAAATGTACAACACAACCACAAAATGTACAATACAACACCCACAAAGCACCAAAATTCAGCAGGGACCACAATGCACAACAGCCCCCCACAGCAGCACAAACTCAGCCTGCTCCACAGCCACCCACAGCAGGTCTGCACAACACAGCCTCTGCTCCACTTCCTCCACTACAGCAGCATTCAGATGTTGTCTCCTTTCCTCCAACCCTTCACCTACAAGCAACAAGGACAAAATTCAAACCAAAAAAACCCTAGAAAAAGTCCTATAAGAACACTGTTTCATTCATCAAACAAAGACAGAAAATTTCAGCCACAAACACAACTCAGAACAGTCACCATAAAACACAACACAGAACAGCCTCAAACACTACTGTTACATCCAAAACACACTACAGAACAGCCCTCAAAACCCCAAAAACAGCCATCAAACACACTACTGTTACATCCAAAATTCAGCCAAGAACAACCAAAATTCAGCCATCAAATAACCCCAAAAACAGCCACCGAAAAACAAAAACAACCATCAAATAACCCCAAAAAAACAGCCACCAAATAATCCAAAAACAAGCAAGCAAGCCACACAACAGCAAGGGGTAGAGAAGAAGCTGCACGGAAGAAGAATAGAAGAAGGAGGAAGTGTACAAGTGGAGCTTACCAGTGCGGATTCTTCACCCCGATAACTTTCGGGTCGGTAATGCTCTCCTTTTCCTTCACCTCTTTTCGCATATTGTTCATAGCTAGGCTTCTTCTTTAGTTTCATTTCATCATTCCACATACTGCATACAAAAAAAAACTTCAAAAGAAATCTAGAAAAAGAACTTCCTACAAAAAGTAACAGAAAACAACAACACACAGATCCAATAACTTTTCAACCTTAACAACCCTTCACCTCCTTCAACCTTAACAACCTTTAAACTTCCACCACAAATCCAAAATCAACCTCATTCTCTTGTTATTTTCTCTATGCTTCATTATCATCGTAATCCTCATTAATATCATCATCACTTTCACTCATAATCTTTTGCTCATCTTCATGTTACAACAATATCCCAAGGCCTTCACTGATACCATTCACCTCAAATAAACCTTCCAATTTATTTCCACTTTCATTTTTTTTACTCAGAACCGTCACAAACGTTTCATCACCCAAATCCATCTGAAACCGAAAAACACAGGAAAAGCTTGAGACAGAATAAACCATTCACAAGACTACCTTCAAATCTTACAAAACCAAACTCTTCAAATACCTTCTTACTGTAAAAACCCACCCTTGTTTTCAATATCACCATTTTCAAAAATCACTGCAAACCCCTCAACTTTTTCTTCAAAACTGCAAAAACACAAAAGCCAGCAAAACCAGAAAAACAGAAGAATGAGATAAATCGTGAAAATCGAAAAATACTCACCTCTCACAACCTCCAACTTTCGGTCATCCGTGTTCCTCCTTCGCAGCACACATTTCTTCACTTTTCTGCTCACAATATCGACCCTTCATACATCTTCAACCTCCTCCCGTTTCACCACTGCCAAACAACAAAACCACCATCTTCAAACATTTCCAAAACCAAAACCCAGCCAAATCACAACTCACCTTCATACATCTTTAACCTCCTCCCGTTTCACCACTGCCAAACAACAAAACCACCATCTTCAAACATTTCCAAAACCAAAACCCAGCCAAATCACAACTCACCTTCATCATCTTAAACCACTAACCGCTCACAACCTCCTCAACCAAAATCTGATTCTCCCATCAACTCTTCAAACCATCAGCCAGCTACCACCGAAGCAACAAACCGAAGCCACCCCCTTCACCTGCATAACACTTAACAACATTCAACCAACATCCACTTCAAACAGAACCATCCTCACCATAAACCGCCGACAACCACAACTAAACCGTGCAAAACCCAACAAAAATCCGGAAAACATAAGCAATTACTAAAACCAAAACCTTGTTCTTGTATGAAAAAAATCCGAAATTACCGAGAAACATCCTTCAGCCCTCATCAATCAAACAGCCGCGCCACCAACCAAACGCCAGCCCCTTTTCGCGGAAACCCTTGACCTTCTCCCTTCATTTCCGTTTAAACCCCATTTTTACCACGAATCCACCGCAGACAAACCAATCCGTGCATCTTCTCAACGCAATAACCTTCCTCACCTTAAACCAGATCAGCAACGCAAACCACCAGCCTCATCCGCAGAACCGTTGCAAACCGCATCCACCAAAACCTCTCAACATAAACCCTCACCGCCACTTTAACAACACCGTACCAACACCGTAAAACCCAAAACAGTAGAGAGAATAGTGAAAATCCATATCACGAAACCACACCATTTCACCGAGCCACCATCATCTTCCTACACTAACCTTCAAACAACACCATTCATCACCGTCAGAACCTAACCTTCACATCCGCAAACAGCCGTAACCGTTAAACACCACCGTGAGAAACCATCGGCCATCACCGCAAGCTCAGACCACCATCACCTCACAGAACCTTTCAAAAACCTGTAACACCCCAAAAAGACCGAATCAGTGGAAAAACCAAATCGAAACCAAAAAGAAATTGAGATGAGTGAGTTCTGCCGTGAGTGAGAGAAGCAACAAACCAGAACTTCACTCAGACATCATCTTCGACCCCAAATCTGTGAGCAACCCTTCAAACCCACTAATAGACCTTTCTCTGCCCCACCATTTTTCCGCTCCCCATCCAACACCACAAACCCCTCTTCATTCGCGAAAACCATATGCCACCACCTTCACCGCTCGCAATCACCTTATCCGCAAACCATCCCGCCGCGAAATCATCGCCGAGGCCACCACGAATTTGAGCCTGAACCAGTGAGAGAAACGTGATTACAAACTTGAAACCATGAACACAACTGAATCGCAAAGAACGCGTGAGAAAGAGAGCAGAGAAAGAGAAAGAATTTCGGCGATGAGAGAGTGAGACGAGAGGGGGTCTTTTTCCCATTTCACGAAACGATGCCGTTTTGGCCTAGGGTTCCTGTTTCCCCCTTTTACAACTGAAGCGGGTCGGGTTCTTGTTTCCCCCTTCCCTTGCCTGACCCAGCGCCCTTTGGGCCTTTTAGTATCTGCACCCTCTAACTTTTTTTCTATTTGTCAAAAAAATTTTCAATTAAATCTTTTATGTAATTTTAACTTATTAGATTGATTTTTGTAATTATTTTAGTTAATTTATTTTCTTTTATTATTTTCTCATCTATATATATATAAAATAAATAAAAACATTTTAATTTATTTTTTTCTTTTCTATTATTATTATTATATTCAGTTAGAAACGTATATACAAATAAATAAAAACTTTTAATTTCAAAATTTTCTTTTCTATTTTATTATTATATTTTAGAAAAATAAATGAAAAAATTTTTTTAAAAAAAAACTTTCTTTTTTTATTTTCATTATTATATTTAGTTAGATATTTATATATACATATAAAAATAAATAATACAACAAAAAATATTTCAAATTCAATTTCTTCTTTTCTATTTTGTTTTAGTATATATTTAATTAATCATTTATTTTTTATAAAAATCCAAAAACATTTGTATAGTTCTTCCTCGTTTAAGATAGAGATTGTTTAGCTTAGTTGTAGTGTGAGAGGTTTAGATCTAGGTTTATCTCTTGGTGTGAGTTTTTTTATTTAATCTTCCGATACCTTGTTTGTGTGCATACTATGTTTATATTTATTTTGCATCATGACCATATACCTGTTAACATAAAATTGAAAGCGCACACTAATTTTCAAGATAATAAATCATTGGTCCAACGCCAAGTGAACTTCACATACACTTCACTCACACACGTAAGTCGGTCGTTTTACGATCGCCATCTGCACATTCTTTACACTTCCAGCTTTCTAACTTAAACAAATTGACGCACCACGCTTGTTTTCCACCCCCGCATTCTCGATCCATATATCGAGTCATAGCCCGGTTACTAAGCCTTTTACCTCGCATTTCTATTTACTTTATCCAATTTATTTTTGCAAGTAGCAACCTATGCCTTAGACTTAGGAGCTTGCACCCTCATTTATTTACTTTATTTTTTCGCATTTCAATCCAAAAGGGAAAGAACTCCTGCAGTTGACTTAATGTCATAGGAAGTTTAGCCATCCCTAGTTCCTTAGGTCCTTAGCCATTAGGTCCTTAGTGTTTTATTTTATAACTTGTTGTGACTTTGTTAAGTCACGTGAGTGTTTGCCATAACACTTACCTTCCCCCGCGAACCTTGAGCATAACCAAGTGTTCGTTAATCCTTAGGAGAACTACGAGTGCTCTGATTCTATACCCGATACGTAGGCATCGATGCGATGTTGTGCGAGCACCATTAGAAATAAAACTTTAGGTTCCCATAATTTTAACAAGCAATAAATAACAATAATACAAATGTTAACAAGAGGTTCCCGTAGGATACTGCGGATGCTTAGGATGCTAACACCTTTCCTAGGTATAATCAACCCCCGAACCTAGTTTCTCCTCATTTAGGGTTTTTACGATCTTTTTCCCTTTTCCCTTTGGATTAAATTAAATTCAGTGGTGAACATAAAAGTTTTGTGATTCAAGCTTAATCAATAGTTTGGTATCCGATTCTCACCGCAACAGAAAATGGTGACTTCACTGGGGACTCTATTTTTGAGGGTTAAGCCCACCTTGTATATTTGTATATTTGTTGTTGTATTGCTTGTTATTATTTGGGATTTTTGTTGGGTGTTCCATGTGTGGTGAGATAAGTCCTAACCCGGACTTGAGTGCAAAATAAGATAGGACGGTGGTATATTCAAGAAGGCTTGTAGGGAGTTGAGTCCCGATCAAGTTGACTTGAGACACCACCACTCAGCGGAGGCCTCCTCGGATGTAGTTTTGTTGATCGAGTTCAGTCGTGAAAGCATTACTATATTCGACCTGAGAGCCGTTAATGTTGAGGACCGTAGAACATTTACCCCCACTTGGCCTTTTAGGGATGTAGTGTGATGACTATGAGGGTGCAAATCCAAAATGGTTGATACGCGATACTACACTCGGGTGAGACTCTCTTGAGAATATTATTGATTACCAAGTTGAGTTGGGAAGTCGGTAATATCCAAAAGATGGGACAATGATTCTGGGAACTTTTAGAACCCGTTGTACAGGTACAAATAAACTCATAGTACATACCTTTTTGGGAGGGTTGAAACTTCGACCTCATGCAAGCTTTGAACCTAAGCCTTGTGTGTGTTTGTGTATTCATGCATTCACGCATCATGAAGCATCATTTTTACCAATTTATTCAAGGAACTCAGAAACTCTATCTTTGCAAATATCGTAGGTATCATCATGGACTTTGGAAGAAGAAAGACTGTCAAGTACACATTCAAAACTCCCAAACTCGAAGACCTAAGGAAATTAAGAGATTTGGTTTTGGATCAAGAAGCCTTCATGGAGAAGCATAGGAGACTTTTAGCCTTACTTAAGACTGAGTGGGATGGAAGGTTGCTCTCTTTGATGCTCCAGTTTTATGATCCTCTCTACCATTGTTTTACGTTCCCTGATTACCAATTGGCGCCTACTTTGGAAGAGTATTCATTTCTGGTGGGATCACGTGTTAGGGATGAGTTTCCATTCCCTGTTCTAGAGAAGGACCCTGAAGAAGCGGAGATTGCAAAGGTAACATATTTGAGTGTTCCTGAGGTCAAGGCAAATATGACCTATAAAGGAAAGATTTTCGGATTCCCTACAAAGTTTTTGGTAGAAAAGGCCAAGAATTTTGTTAGTGTGAAGGATATGAAAGCTTTTGAGGCGACCTTTATTCTGCTAATATATGGAGTGTTACTTTTCCCAAACTTTGAAGACTTTGTAGACCTGAACGCCATCAAAATATTTCTGAAGAAGAACCCGGTCCCTACTTTGCTCGGAGACACTTACCATTCCATCCATCTGAGGAATCTCCATAAGGGAGGGATGATTACTTGTTGTGCATCATTGTTGTACGAGTGGTTTATTTCGCACTTGCCTAAGTCAGCTTCATTTTGGAACCTTAAGGATTGTTTGTGGTGGTCACAAAGGATCATGTCTCTTACCCACTCTGACATTAGCTGGTACAATCGTGTTTATGATGGAGCATTGATTATTGTTAGCTGTGGTGATTTTGCTAATGTGCCTCTTCTTGGCACTAAGGGAGGAATCAGCTATAATCCAGTTTTGGCTCGCCGCCAACTCGGGTATCCGTTGAAGGACAAACCTAAGAGTGTTGAAGTGGAAGGAATTTTCTTTAAAGATGACGAAGAACCAGAGCTCAAGAAACAGATTATGCAAGCTTGGAAGTACATCCATAGGAAAGGGAGGAGTAGCTTGGGAAAGCCGAATTGTGTTTCTATGGAACCTTATCTCCAATGGGTACGAGATAGGGCAATCAGTATGAAGATGCCTTACCCTCGCCAGGATCCTATGACCTTCAAGAAACCCATTCTAATCTTTATGGATGATGCAGAGAAGCTGAAGATTGATTTGGAGAAAGAGATTCGAGAGAAGAATGCATGGAAGAATCGACATTAGATCATCAGTAGTGAGAATGAAGAACTTAGAAGACAACTAAAGATGAAGGAAGAAGAAGAGCTCTCCAACAAGAAAAGGAAAGCGCAAGAGGATTTATTTTCCTCCAGCACTCAAGGGGACACTTCTTGGAAGTCGATCGTGGATCAACTTATGCTTGAAAGGGCTCAGATGAAGGCACAAATCGAGAAGCTCAACTTGAGGCTTTTAGGAGAATCTCCTTAGGACTTTGTCTTTGTTTTTATTAAGCTTTGTTTGGGATTTTTGAAGATGTACTCAAGACTTTGTATCACTTTTTGAATTTAATGAAATCATATCCTTTTGATTATTATGTTTTCCTTGGTATTTGCAAATTGTTTCTTAAGTTCCTTGAATAAAATTTAATTTTCGCATTGCACTCATTTGGCATTTCATTTGCATTTTTCATATAAAACTCATTCCCGTTATCTGCTCTCAATTCAGCTTTCACACTGAGGCTCTCACGCAAATACTACACTCGAGCTCAAGCCAGAAAGAGGATGGCTGAAAGAGACCTAGAGATGGACAGAGTTAACGAGGAGCTTACTGATATTCGTGGAAATATGGGTCAGATGATGGAAATGTTGCAGGTCATTCGGGCGAAAATGGATACCCAACAGACTGTAGTGTCAGAAATTGTCACTGCAACGACTGAGCCTACATCATCAGTCACTACCCCTGTAACCTGGCCTCCTTTTGGGCTTCCTCATGGATTCGTCCCTCCTTCTCAAGGTTTTGCTTCTCAAAGTTTCATTCCCTTTTCTCAAGGACTGGCTACTCATGGATTCTTCCCTCCGTCCCAAGGCTTAGCCTCTCAAAGTTTCGCACCTCCTTCTCAGGGTATGGCATTCCCTTCCCAAGGTTTTGTGCCTCCTCCTCATGGATTTGCTGCTCAACAGACTATTCCGGTGACTAATGAAGAGAACCATGCAGTTGCTAATTTTACACCAGACATTGTGCACACCCGTGCCCAACCATACTTTAATGACCATCAGGCGTATGAAGCGCCAGATATGTCTGAAAACGGAGATGAGAAACATGAGAAGATGCAAGAGAATTTTGATACCCTTGAAAAAAGGTTAAGAGCAATTGAAGGTGACCAGATCTCTGGGGCCGCTGCTAGAGAGATGTGTCTGGTGTCTGGATTGGTAATACCTCCAAAGTTCAAGATACCCACTTTTGATATGTATGAGGGTGCAACTTGTCCTAAGAACCATCTCTTGATGTACTATCGAAGAATGGCTGCACAGGTGGACAATGATAAATTAATGATCCACTGCTTCCAGGACAGTCTGAAGGGAATCTCCTCCAAATGGTATCTAACGCTAGACCAGTCAAAGATTCGCAGTTTCCAAGACTTGGCAGATGCTTTCATCCAGCAATACAAATACAATATGGACCTTGCTCCCGATAGGAGGCAACTGTTGAGTATGTCACAAAAAGATTCTGAATCATTTAAAGAATATGCTCAGAGGTGGAGAGGGACCGCTGCTCAAGTAGAGCCCCCATTGACTGAAAGAGAATTAGCTGACTGGTTTGTTGACACTGTGCGACCAGAATTCTATGAGAGAATGATGGGGAGCATAACTGCTAGCTTCTCTGACCTTGTAGCCGTGGGAATCAAAGTTGAACTTGGACTAAAAAGTGGAAAGATGAGTGGTGCATCTGGCAGTTCCAGCACTGGCAGTGGAAATAATGTCAAGAAATTTACCAGTAATTTCCACAAGAAGAAAGAGGGCGAGACAAATGCAATAATGACAAGTCAAAGAAGAAATCCGCTTTGGCAGAGACCTCCACCTATGGCTCAACAGCAGTATGCTCATCCACCACAGTATGCCCAACACCCTTATGTAGCGGCGGTTCAACCGTCATATAATCCACAAGTCCCGATGTATCGGCCAACTCAAGCAGTACCGATGTATCAGCAAGCGGCTCCAGTGATTCCACCTTATCAGCCAATGCTCAACAATCCAGGCTATCAACAAGCGCCCAATGCTTCAGCCTACCAGCAGAGGACCCCAGCTCCTCATCCGAATCCCAACTTTCAGAATAGAAGACCAGGAGGAAGGCCTCCTAATCCTCGAATCCCTATGACCTATACTGAATTATATCCTTCACTGCTGAAGAAAGGTTTGGTTACTCCAAGGCCTTTGGGTCCTCCACCAAATCCGCTCCCACCAAATTACAACTCAAATGCCCACTGTTTATTCCATGAAGGTGCCCCAGGGCACGATTTGGAGGGTTGTTATGCTTTGAAGTACATCGTGAAA
Organism: Lathyrus aphaca; assembly: GCA_963966055.1. Lineage (NCBI taxonomy): Eukaryota > Viridiplantae > Streptophyta > Magnoliopsida > Fabales > Fabaceae > Lathyrus > Lathyrus aphaca. The sequence continues at coordinate 249,703,264 of OZ014520.1, read as the reverse complement.
GATTTGTTGGAGAAAAACATTCTGTCATTTGGGAATACTGGTCCGAATGTCAAGGATAATCCTTTACCCAAGCATGGGTCCATAAATGCCATTGTTGACGAGTCTGACGAAGGTTTGATTTTCCACGCCACAGAGATCAAGACCCCGCTGAGAGATTTCCATGCGAAGTTAGTAGAAGTGGGTATGTTGAAGAGCTGTCATAAGAATTGTGAAGCTTGTGCAAATAACCCAAAGGGATGTGAATTGGTCTTAAAAGATGTTCAAGATTTGATTAATCTGGGTGTTTTACAAGTAAGCGGTCGTGTGAAGAAGAATGAAGTGGCAATGATTGAACCCATTTTCAACTTGCCTGAATCAGATTCTACCTTGGTGCCAGTGTTCAACCTGCCTGAGTCCTCAAGAGTTCAACCCATCTTTAATATGCCAGAGCCTGTGATGCCCATTTTCAATATACCTGAGCCAAGGTTTGAACAAAGGAGTAACCCTTTCCTTTATGAAGACACTAAAGCAGTTCCATGGAAGTATGATACAGGGAAAGTTCATCAGAAGATTGATAAAGCTAGTCAGAAGGAAGGTTCAAAAGTGGCAAGTGCTGACATAGCGGGTGCAGGTCGTTTAACTCGCAGTGGTTGTGTTTATACTCAGCAAACCAATACGGTTCCGCCTAAAGAAGTCATTCCAGCTGTTGTCAACCAGGATAAAGGGGTAGTCTTGGGAGAAGAGGATGCAGAATTTCTCAGAATCATTAAGAAGAGTGATTATAAGGTTATTAATCAGCTACATCAAGCACCTTCCAAAATATCTATCCTATCACTTCTTATGCATTCACCGGCCCATCGGAGTGCTCTCCAGAAATTACTAGCCCAAGCCCATGTTACACATGATATAACTGTGAACCAGTTTGATGGAGTCATTGCCAATATCACTGCATGTAACAATCTTAGCTTCAGTATGGAGGATCTTCCAAAGGAGGGCTTGGACCATAACCGTGCTCTCCACATATCTGTAAAATGTCAAGAGGATACTTTAGCAAGAGTTCTTGTGGATACAGGATCTTCATTGAATGTTTTGCCGAAAAGAACGCTTGCCAAGTTATCTTATCGAGGGGTGTAACACCCCAAATTTGCCCTCTTCATTTTTAAGCATCATATTACATCATATTCATCATACGCATATCATTTCCTCAGCATCATATCATGGAAAAATGAAGCATAACATCCCTCATGTCCAAGCATCAGCATGTGGTCATCTGGAGAGTTCCAGAGGCACCTCAAGCCATGACAAGGGTCCCAAAGAATTTGTACGAGTTTTATGGTGAGTTTATACCCCATTTGCAAGATCAAGTCCCTTAGCAAAAGTTCAGAGGATTGCAGGATCGTAGGAGATCTCAGGACAAGCCCTTATGCAAAGCACCCGAATTGGGGTCTTGAGATGCAAGTACCGTGACCTCACAACTTTGGCCATTTAATTTAGGCAAAGTGTTTCTATATGTCAAGAGAATCCTAGATGTTGATTTTTGTGAGAAAAATTTCATGTGGAGGTCAGAGAATTCTTCGGTTGCTTGAAGATGAAGCAGGAAAGTCAACTGCACGGTCAGAAAAGTCAACATGGCAATTTCAGAAGTTTTTTAATCAGGATTATCAATTTGTGAGGTCATATCTTGTCAAGGAATAATTCAGTCGAGCTCAAATGTCAAAAATTGGGAGTATGCAAAAAGTTGCTAAAATTGGATATCTAGAAATTTCCATTTTTAGAAATTATTTGTCCCGAAACTTCAAGTTATTATTTCATGTGCTAAAAAGCTCCGAATGATTTTCCGGTGAACACAAAAGTTGTAGATCACGATTTTCCCTTTCCGAAAAGTCGTAGAACACCTTCATAGCATTTGTATAACTCAAGATATGAATTTTGGAAGTTTGATGCATTTTAAGGTTTTAATGTGCACAATTGTCATTACTCCATTGGTCCTTTATTTTGAAATATTTTTATGTCACATTTTTTGTACCCTTACATAACTATGTTTGATGAGCCATTTTTTTTTACGTGGCATAAAAAGTGGTGGTGGAAGCTTTTGTTAGTTTTGTTATTGGAAAAAGGTAGAAAACTGATACAAAGTGCATGTGATGGTGAGGCAAGGTAGCAAAAAAAAAAAAGAGAAAAAAGGAAAAAAAAAAGAGAGAGTCAACATGGGGTTCCACGTGCCTTGTTTGCTCCACCAAAAGGAGAGGTCTTGTTTCTCATGCATAATGAAATCACAAATTTGGAATTGGGCTGGTATTCACGCTTTTGGCATTAAAGAATAAGAAGCTGTCACGTGAAGAGGACAGGTCATGGGAGGAAAAAGTAATGAATCATAAGTGGACACGTGGCGAAAAAAAAAGAAAGAAGAAGGTGATGGCCAGCACAATAGAGAATGCACTGCATTTTTTCTTGCTCTTGCTGTGGTTGCGGACGAAAACAAGTAGCAGCATAAGGGAGATAGATTTTTTTTGATATTGGAAAAAACACCATAAAGGAACACTCTTATCACTATAAAAACAATCACACAAAGGAGGACCTCAGGGAAAACTTCAATTTTTTCACACATCACATTCTTCAATCTTTCTCTCCTCTCTCTCTCCTTTGAAAGCTTAACCGAATAACAGAAAAAGAAGCATCTAGATCGAATTCTCATCTCATTTCTTCATCCTCAAAGATCTGCATTTTCGGATTGAATCTCACAATACCTCCATAGCAAGGATCTTGGAGCTTTGAGCAAGCTGAAGATTCAACATCACCTTCGGATCCTCCATACTTCTTGTTATCTTTGCTCGGCAGGCCTTTATTTGGCTCATAGAAGATTCAAAGGAGCTTTCAACACCTCTGGTTTTTCTTTCTTTTTTTTTTCCAGAAAGATCAATCTCAGGTTTGGTTTCAGATCTGTTTGCTTCGATTTAATCTCAATTTTTGTTTGTTTTGGCTTGCATATGATTGATATAAGTTAATGGAAGTAGAATGAAGCTTGCACATGTCTTAAGTTATAGATTTTAGTCTGAATGCTTGAACTTGTTTCGATCGGTTCGTTCTCTGTGATGCTTGTTTGTGAAAGTTACTGGCATATTTGTGATCTTTATGATCTATGCTTCATGAGGATATGCGTTTTATAAGTTTCCGGAATTTTGTTCGCGGCGGCGATCGAAACTGTGCGTGGTGGTGTTACTTCATTGCCATATTTCTCCATGTTTAGGCCGTGGTTTCAATTATTTTTTGTGCCGGTCGTGTAGATCTCATTTCGTAGTTGAATTTTGATGTTTACAGTTTTGATTTTCGTTAAGATTTGAGAGAGTTATGATAATGTGAAATTGGAAGGAAGTTATTGCTTTGCTGTGTTTTCCATTGCTGTTGCTGCTACATGCGTCTTCTTCATGCATGGGGAGGGAGGAGACGGTGACGTGTCTCCTCCTGGTTGGTCCGCGGTTTCATGAGATTGATTATTATTATTTTAATGTGTTTCTTCACTTAAATGAAAAGTGACCTATTGATTTAAATCACATGCATTGTTCATTCAGTTTATTAAAAAAAAGAGGGATTAATAATAGGTATGGCAAGTCTGAGAGTTGGGAGAAAGAGATACTTTGTGGTTGCTGTATTACTGTTCTAATGAGTTTTGTTTATAATATATTCAGTTAGTAAAAGTTTAGAAAAATAATGAGTTTTGTTTATAATATATTCAGTTAGTAAAAGTTAGAAAAATAGCATAATTTTAGGATTAAAAATATAGTAATTAAAAAGCTGTTAAAAAAATATAAAATATAGTAATTAAAAAAAAAGAGCTGTTAGGAAATTGTTTAAAAAAATTTGTTTAGAATACTGTTTAGGAAATATAATAGATTAATTGTTTAATGGTTAGAATAGATTAATTAGGAAATATTAATAGAATTGGTTAGAGTAGATTAATTAGGAAATATAATATAATGTTTAATCAATTAGAATTTGATTAGAATAATTAATTAAAATTGTGTTTAGGATAATTTCGTTTAGAATAATTAATTAAAATTGTGTTTAGGATAATATTTCGTTTAGAATATATTGTTTAGTTCTTTGAATATTGATTAAAAAAATATAAAAGAATTGATTTGATAATTTTTTTAGAAAATATAATATAGTTTTAGGATTAGATAATTGTTTAGAAAAATTGTTTAGAAAATAAAGGGAATTTAATTAGTGGAGATTAATTATAATAAATTTGTTTAGGAAATAAAAAGAATTTAGTTAAAAAATTGTTTAGATATAATAGAGTTTAAGTAGATAAAAAAAAATTGTCTAGGTTAGTTAGATAATTTTTAGGAGTTTAATAATAGTTTAATTAGGATAATATTTCGTTTAGAATATATTGTTTAGCTCTTTTAATGTTGTTTAGAAAGATATTTGTTTAGAATGTTTTGCTTAGAAAAATGTTAATTAGGAAAAATCGTTAGAAAATAGAATAGTATAATTAGGAAAAATCGTTAGAAAATAGAATAGTATAATTAGTTAACTTTTCTTTTAGGAAAATATAGTAATTAAAAAAAAAAGACTGTTAGGACATAATATAAAAATGTTTAGGAAAGTGTTTAGAAATTATAATGGAGACTAGTTGATATTTGTTGAGAATTATTTAGAAATAATGGTTAGAATTGTTTAAAAAAAAAGCTGTTAGAATTGTTTAGAAATAATGGTTAGAATTTGGTTAGAACAATAATTGTTTAGAAATTGTTTAGAAAATAAAAAGATTTTTATTAGTTGAGATTAGTTAGTATAATTGTTAGGATTTTAATATTGGGTTTAATTAGCATAATGATAGTGGTTTAAGGAATAAGAGAGGTTCAAAAGAGTTGTTTATGTGTTCAGACCTGGGCCCATACCAGGTTGATTTTTGCACCCCCACTCCCTGCTAGGCCCATTCGGATTACACTTTCAAGCCCTACTACATGCACCTTTCCTTTATTTCCTTAAATTCTTTTTCTTCCATTTATTTTCTTTTTATTTCAGTTTGGTTTTAATTCGTATAAAATAGAAATATTCATCTAAAAATTCCCAAATAAATCATGGATGTTCCTTTGTGTCTCTAAAATTTTGTCATATTTTTATTTTATTTTTTTTCATTGATTAGCATGCCAGAATTAATTCATCTTTGCACCTAGTTTCATTTGCTTCATTTCTTGACCAGCCTGTCTTGTTGATTTTCTATAGATTTCAATATTTGGAGTTTTGATCCCATTCTTTTTGCATTGTGTTCCTAAGATCTTCTAGTTTTCATGTGATTTTTCTCATAATTTTTAGAAATTTATTTCTTGGGTTTTGATCTGATATCTTGTGATATAAGTTTTCTGTCCTAGCTTGTGTTTGTCCATCCATTTGACCTAGTTCCTTTCTGAATTTGTGCAAATCCTTTTGGCAGGTTGATATAATGTATTTTAAGATCATTTGGTTTCAGTTGTAGATTATTTTAGATGGCTGGTTGATTATTTATGGATTTTTGTTCTCACATTGTCCCATTTTGCTTCTTTTGGTTTGTTAGATCTCTCATAGGCTTAGAAGGGCACTTGTGCCAACATTTTCTTCTTTATTGGGGTTCCTTTAGGGTATGGGCACCTTCTTGGTCCTAAGATAGGTCTTGGTTCTTCTAAATTTTTGAGTTTTCTTCATATTCAAGTCATTTGTTTCTTTAAGCGTTTTAAATTCCATCTTTTGGTTCCATTGCTTTTATTTTGATATTGTTTGGTATTGTGTGACTTCTCTCTTCATCTTGCTGGACTCTTAGGCCCTTCTTTATACCATTTTGATTCTGGTTTTGAACTTTGTGCTTGTATTCATTTGTGTATGCTAACCTTGCAGGGGCTATGGTAAGTGTGAGATGTGGGAATTGAGTTCCACATCTCTAATTCTTATCTTTTCCTTTTATGTTTATGTGAATTAACTCTCTTGTGTTGGGCCTAGGCCTTTCTCATCCCTTCTTCTATCTTCTTCTTCTCTTCTTCATTAGGATAGAAACCTCACTAACCTTTAGGATATCCATGCATGTGAATACTTAGGATTATTTTAGTCCCCCTTTAGAATTTTTCCTTTGAGATCCTTTGGTGCTCTCTCTTCTCATCTTCAAACTTAATTCTAATTCATTTAATAAAGGTTGAGTACTTTCATGTGACATGAGACTTTGCTATGAGATGCTCACATGCGTTCCATTTCGGGGCGAGGTGTGAGTCATCACTCGTGGTGGATAGGTCTTAGCATGAATACCTCACAAAGAAAAGCTAAAAAAACACTTCTTAACCAAAAAACACAAAAACACTTAATAATGGTAATAGGCCAGTGTGTTTGAGCCTTCACTTGTGGGGCTAGCTTTGGGGATTTCCTCCATAGATAGGTGTGCCTCTTGCGCATTCCATTTCGGGATGATGTGAGATGTACACATCCCATTGAGTAAGACTTAGGTACATTTACCTATGCAAACTCTCACTCATAAAAGCTTCATAAAAAATACAAATAATAAGCGTCCTTCCTTCGGGAATTTTCTTCTCATCTCATTCGCTTCGTACGCGAACTTGCTCCTACTTGTCATTTTGCAAGACGGTAACGCACTCGTCGTCCGAGCCTGCAACACCTGAGCATTGACATAGGCAGTTCAAGTCTTTAATTCACAAGCAATTTCCTTTTGGTACCCCTAGTTAGGCGAACTACGTCGACTCTGATCCTCATTATCCCGATGAGGTACGTAGGCAGCGGGGTAGGGCCCGTTCGAGCACATTCTTTATTTTCCCTACATTTCTCCCTTTCTTTCCATTTTCTTATCTCAGTTCCTTTCTCATTTCATTCCATTCCAGTTAGCAGTTTTATTCAGCAGCAGTTATATTTTTCTCACCCTTTGAAACAAACAAGCAAGCGTGGATCCCGTCGGGTACGACGGACGATCTGGGGTGCTAATACCTTCCCAGGTCGTAACCGACTCCCGAACTCAGATCTTTGGTTCGCAAGGCCTCGTCCTTTTCCTTCTTCCTTAGGTTTGTGCAACATTACCTTTCCCATTCATTCAGGATAAAAATGTCTGGCTGGCGACTCTAACCTTTCCGCGCCACTTTCGCGTTTGTACTAGGATGAAAATCCCGGGAGCGACAGCTGGCGACTCTGCTGGGGATTGCACACCAGATGATCTCTGGTTCCCCTGAGAGTCTCTCCTAGCGCTTGTGTGTTGCTATTTCATTGGGTGATGTTTGTTTGATGTGGCTTGTTGTATTGTATTGTTGTTTGTTTACTGCTTTATTTACAGCTTTATTTACAGTTTTCAGTATTTATTTTCCGCATCATTTATATCATACTGGACTGTCTGGACTGGTTTTCTGTTTGGTGGGATGGGTGATACTGTTTCTGAGAGATAAGCCAAGTACCCGGCTTGAGTGCACCCTAGGATTAGAGTGGACATATTGTACTCGCATGTGGCATGATGAGTGGCGATGTGTTTCACGCCCAGATTGCGACTGTCTTGGAAATATCTTGTGTGGGGATTTCCTCCACTTCGGGATAGGACCTTGATAGTTATGTGCATCTGGGGACCGATCACTGAGAACCTTTGTGGAAACAACCCTCTCCAGTGGTGGCAGTGGCAGACCACATTTTGTGGCAAACCCATTTGCACCCGAGGGTCCACTGGGGACTCGCATAGGATGGCCTGGTTCTCTTATAGGAACTCAGTCAAAGCATCTGGTCGTATGACATTAGTACTGTATCCTGCGGGCTGAATGTACTATTGTTTCTCGATCTCAGCGCTTGAAGCTGGGGACTTATAAGGGATGCTTGTATTTCCCGGACTCAGCTGAGGCCTCCCTGCATAGTACATAATGCCTAACCGATTCCCTGATTTGGTCATGAGCCATTTCTCGGAAATGGTGAAAGTATTATTGCTATTCGGCTTTGAGAGTCCGTGATGTTTGACCCGGAGCACACCCGTGAGATTGGGGATGGGTTTACAGGTTTGCAGGAACCCTTGACCTCATCATACCCTTGTTATCAGTGCAGTTCATGTTATGATACAGTTACTTTGGTTCCGAAGTTCTGGTTTTCTGGTTCTGGTATTCTTGATATTATGGTCCAGAGATTCTCTTCAGAGGGTTGTGATTATCAGAGAGTGTGACTCAGTGAATTTTTGGTTTGTCAGTTATTCAGAGGGACCTTGTCAGTGGCCAGATTCCAGACAGTCTCAGATGACCATATGTCCTTGCATTCGCATCTGCATTGCATCATTGCATCATTAATCATTGTTTTTTGTTTTCATTCACAGGTTCATATCTCTGCTTCCGGTTCCGGTATTCTCTTCAAAGATGGAAGATCCTCGCAAGCAGAATATTCATTTCAAGTTCTTTGATATCAAAGTTGGTTTGTTGAAAAAGATGGTAAAGCTGATTACACCCAACCAGGTAGAGAGATTCAGAAAGGCTTACGGGAGTATTCTTGATGTGGTGATAGAGTTAGATTCTTCAGAGAGGAGTGCCATTCATACATTGCTTCAGTATTATGATCCTCAGCTCCGTTGCTTCACCTTTCCCGATTTCCAGTTGGGTCCTATGCTGGAGGAGTATGCTTTGATCCTGGGTGTGCCGGTTCGAGATCAGGTTCCTTTCAATTCTGAGATGAGTAGGCCTGCACCTGAGGCTATTGCTGAGGCTCTTTATTTGAGCCCTGCTACTGTGAAGTCTCTGACCATTATTAAAGGAGGTGTGTCTGGGTTTTCTTTGGAGGTTCTGGTAAAGAAGGCGGAAGAATTGGCTGTTGAAGAGGAATGGGATGCGGTCTGTGCTATCTTGGCTCTTTCTATTTATGGAATCATCTTATTTGCTGATATGGAGAAGTTCATAGATATAAACGCCATACATATCTTTTTGCTGAAGAATCCTGTGCCTACCTTACTCGGGGATTTGTATTACTCGGTTCATTACAAGACTGAGAAGAAGAGGGGAGGTTTGGTCCGTTGTTGTGCTCCGTTATTTCACATGTGGTTCATGAGGCATTTGCCTAGTACGGGAGTGTTTAGTGACCATAGTCTGATATGGGCTCAGAAGCTGGAAAAGTTGTTGGCCAAGGATGTTAGATGGTTCACTCAAAGGCTGCAAGGCGCACGTTTCATCACCAGCTGCGGGAGTTATCATAGTGTGCCTTTGTTGGGAATAACTTGAGGGATTAATTATAATCCAATCTTGTTAAGAAGACAATTAGGATACGCTCTGAGAGATGTGCCTGAAGATTTGAAGTTGACCCCTATTTTCTACTTCTCAGTGAAAGATAATATGCCCTTAGTGAGGAAGGTTGCGGGAGCTTGGAAGAGCATCAAAGGAGAAGGAATAGCTAGTTTCGGGAAGTGCAACAATCAGACATTCCCAGAGTACGAAGCTTGGTTGAAAGACAGAGCCAGAAGAGTTTTGTTACCATTTTCAGCACCAGTTCCCCCAGTTGCTGAGTCCGTTGATACTGTGCCTCTGGAGGAATTCAAGAAGTTAGAAGCCCAACTACATGCAGTTAGAGTTGAAAATACCGAGATGGTAAGCTTGTATCACCAAGCTAACAGGGCCAAGAAGGAAGCTGAGGAGAAGTTGCTGAAGATACAGACGACTTTGGAGGCTAAAGAGAAGGACTTTGCAGGAAAAGAAGCGCATTTCCACAGATTAGGGATGATGGAAGCCCAAAGAGAAGTTGAGCGCAAGAAGAAGTCAAAGACTCTCAGAGATGCTCGTCAGTCTATTGTTTGGTTGAAGGGACAAAGAGAGCAAGAGTTGAAGCAATATAAAGAAAAAGAGGAGTTCTTTGAGACTCAGATGGCTTACAAGAAAGAAGAGGTGGAGCAGGCCCACAGGATTCGCAGAGAGAAGACCCAACAGCTCGCAGACAGTCAACAAGCCCTTGAAGCAGCACTCAAAGAGATTGAAGACCTCAAGTTGATGGCAGGAGTCAAGAAGGTCAGGTCTGATGATGGAGTTTCAGGATCCTCAGGCGGCGGTTATGCTTCTTAGTTTGTTTTCTTTGTATTTGGATTACCTACAGGCATGTTGTAGGAGTCCTAGCTGTTTGTTTATCCTCTGTAAGAACTCGTACCCTATGAGGAATTCTGTTTTATTGTGCCTAATGGGCTGATCTATGTTATGATGTTTCTCACCATTTCTTGGTTTGCTTGCTATTATGGTTTGAATGTGGTTTCCCGCAAAGGTTTCTGAAAGTCGAGGATCAGTGCCCATCTGGTTTTCTTTGCTAAATACCGGAACCGGGGCATAAATGACCTGTGATTGGAAACATAAACAACTGCATTGCATCCATATAACTTGTTTGTTGTTTTGCAGGTGTTGCATCAGATACTAATGTGTTTTGTGATAACAGGCACTATAGCTCCTCGCAAGGTCCGAGAACAACCAGCAGTGCACAGATACCCAACCAAGACTAACCGAGAGCGAGCCATGGATCAAATGCAGGCAGATTTGGCAGATCTAAGGCAGAGAATGGACAACTTCATGACGTTAATGGCCGGCATGGGGAAGAATCAAGAACGTTTGCGAGAGATGGTTGAAAATCAGAACCGGAATGCTGCTGCTGCTGCTAATGCTGATAATCACATCGGTGCGGGCGCACGACAGGGTGGAACTCCAGTTATACAACCAGGAGTGAATATCAACAACGAAGGGTTGCAACACCTTCAGATGGACAACCATGAGGATCAGTTTACTCTACTCGATGAAGCCGAGGTTCAAGGGGTAGAAATGAACAAGAGGTTTGAAGAGATGGCCGAGCAAATCAAGGCTATTCAGTCCCAGAGTTCTTTGGGATTCGATATAACAGACTTGGGCTTGGTTCCGGGAGTCAGGATTCCATATAAGTTCAAAGTTCCTACTTTCGAGAAGTATAACGGCACTGCTTGCCCAAAGACCCATCTGCAATCATATGTGGGGAGAATAGCCGCTCATACAGACGACGAAAAACTGTGGATGTATTACTTTCAGGACAGTTTGGTGGGAGCTTCCCTTGAGTGGTACATGAAACTCAGCAGGGTCAATGTCAAGAGCTGGAAAGATCTCGCTGAGGCCTTCGTGAAGCAGTACCAATATAACATGGATATGGCTCCGAATCGCACGCAGTTGCAACATATGGCTCAGACAGCAAAGGAAGGCTTCAAAGAATACGCCCAGAGGTGGCGTCAGCTAGCTGCTAGGGTGTAACCACCTTTGTTGGAGAATGAAATGGCCGATATGTTTATGGGTACCCTCCAGGGGGTATTTCTTGAAAGACTGGCGTCGAGTTCTGCTACAAGGTTCAACGATATTGTCATTGCGGGAGAAAGGGTTGAAACGCTGTTGAAAATGGGGAAGATACAAGACCCCGGTGCTAGTAGTGGAGCGAGGAAAGCTTTTAACGGACCTCCGAGAAGGCGAGAAGGCGAGACCAATGCTGTATTTGGCCGAAGCCAGGGTCATGGTTATAGGAGGCCTTATGAACATATGGCTGCTGTCACCATTCCTGCAGCTCCTGTACAACAGATGCTACCTCCACCACAACAACATCAACAACAACAGCAACCTCGAACCAACTACCAGCAAAGACCATATCAGCCAAGGCAGACTCGCCCAGCTAACAGGGTGATTGAAGCTATTCCGATGACATATGCTGCCTTGTTGCCGAGATTACTAGACTTGAACCTTATTCAATTGAGGACTTTGGCACCACCACCTCCTGGAGAGCTTCCAGCTGGTTATGATGTCAACGCGCGATGCGCTTTTCATTCAGGAGCACCCGGGCACTCAACCGAGAAGTGTAGGGCGCTGCATCACAAAGTTCAAGATCTCGTAGATTCCAAGGCAATCAACTTTGCGCCGCCACCGAATGTCAACTCGAACCCTATGCCTAACCATGGCGGGGCAAGAGTCAATGCTGTTGAGAGTGATGATAAGTTGAGTTTGGTGCTGAGAATTGATGAAGTCAAGACACCATTGAGGATGGTGAAAGAGAGACTGTTGAAAGGTCAAGTGTTTCCTGGTTGTTGTCTCGAATGTGAAGATTGTATAAGTGCTGCGAATGGCTGCGAGAAATTGAAGATGGGTTTGCAAGGGTTAATTGATGATGGGTCTCTGCAATTTAGCAAGATTAGTAATGAAGAGGCTGATGATGTGTCAACCATTACTATCTTCTACGATGAAGCTGACATGCCCGTCAGACAAGAGCCGATTACCATTTATGCTCCTCAGATTAGTCCCGTGACTATAACTGTACCTGGGCCGGTGCCGTACACCGATGATAGGGCCATTCCGTGGCATTATGGTTCCGATGTCTATGTGGCGGGACAGAAGATGGAGAGTAGACCTGTTGCTGACTTGACTATTGAAAATGTGGGAGGTGTTGGAGGTTTTACTCGAAGTGGTCGTTTATTTGCTCCCCCTGCACTGAGAAAGGATCCTGAGGCCGAAGCTTCGTCTAAAGACAAAGGAAAGCAGACTGCGATTGACGAGTCAACTACTCCTATGGCTGGGCAGGGGACGTTTGAAAAGGAGGTAGAGGAGTTCATGAGGATCATCAAAAGGAGTGACTATAAGGTGGTTGATCAACTAAATCAGACACCTTCAAAGATTTCTATCTTGTCCCTGTTGATGTGCTCACCCACGCACCGAGAAGCCTTGCTGAAAGTACTTCAAATGGCTTACGTACCTCAAGAGATCACGGTCAATCAACTCGAGGCTGTTGTTGGAAGTGTTAATGCTAGCCATGGCTTGGGCTTCACTAACCGAGACCTCACTTCGGAGGGAAGAAATCACAATAAAGCACTGCATATCACGATGGAATGCAAGGGCGCTGTGTTGTCTCATGTTCTTGTAGACACAGGCTCTTCTTTGAACGTGCTTCCGAAAAAGGCGTTGATGAAGCTTGACATTGATGGGATTGTCCTGACGCCGAGTGATCTGGTGGTTAAAGCTTTCGATGGTTCAAGAAGATCAGTTTTCGGAGAGGTTGAGTTGCCTGTTAAGATAGGCTCTCAAGTCTTCAGGAGTGTCTTCTATGTCATGGATATCCAACCTGCGTATAGTTGCTTGTTGGGCAGACCGTGGATACATGCAGCCGGAGCTGTTACCTCAACCCTGCACCAGAAGCTTAAATATGTGGTGGACGGCCAGGTCATCACGGTTTGTGGGGAATAAGATATATTCGTCAGTCATCTGTCAACGTTCAAATATGTGGAAATGGACGGAGAAATTCACGAGACTTTGTGCCAAGCTTTTGAAGCAGATGTCAGTATCTTGACTCCGGTGAAGAAAAACAACGAAGGCACGTCAATTCATTCCTACCAGGAAGCAAAGCAGGTCGTCCAATCAGGCAATGCTCAGGGCTGGGGCAAGCTGTTGGAGATGGAAAAGAAAGATGACAAATTCGGCTTAGGATATCAGCCTGGGGGGTCTACTCAGAGTGGTAAAGCTATCTCATTCACAAGTGCTGGGTTGCTCGACCGCGATCAAATCTGTGTGGCAAGCCAAGACGGAGATAGTGACCGAGACTGGGACAACAACTGGATCCGCCCGTGTGCACCCGACGAGGAGCTAGGAAATTGGTCTGCTGAAGACATTGTTCAAGTCACCTGGCTCTCAAAGTAATTGTTTGTTTCCTTTTATTAGCATACTGCATTATCAAGTCCAGCATTCTGCCCAAGATGCTTGGATCCATTGTATTGGGCCACCATGTTTTGTATCGCATTGTTATTTTGCTATGAAATAAAAGGACATTTTCAGACAAATTGTGTTCTCTTTCTTTGTTTTTAAACTTTTTCACAAAAACAATATATAAAAATGGCGATGTGTTTTTTCATTTTTTGTTTCGTGTTAGCGTCTCTTTTTCAAAATAAGCAGATTCTGAATAAGCACATCATTTGTGCAGTGTTGATCATCCGGATTCCACGGATAACGTTCCTGCTATGACTATGCATGACTTTGATAATCCAGTCTACCAAGCTGATGAAGGGGTTGAGGAAGACTGTGACCTCCCTGAAGAGTTGGTCAGATTGTTGAAACAGGAGGAACGGGTTATTCAGCCTCATCAAGAAGAGATTGAGACCATCAACATTGGCAGTGAAGATGCAAAGAAAGAAATCAAGATAGGGGCCAATCTGCAGGCCAACGTCAAACAAGAGCTGATCAGTATGCTGAGAGAGTATGTGGATATCTTTGCTTGGTCATATCAAGATATGCCAGGTTTAGATACTGACATCGTGATGCATAAGCTACCCCTGAGAGAAGATTGTCCTCCTGTAAAGCAAAAATTGAGAAGAACTCGCCCGGATATGGCGATGAAGATCAAAGAGGAGGTGCAGAAGCAGTGGGATGCCAGGTTCCTTGCCGTGACTAGTTACCCACCGTGGGTAGCTAACATCGTACCAGTACCTAAGAAGGACGGCAAAGTCCGGATGTGCGTTGACTATCGAGATTTGAACAGAGCAAGCCCAAAGGATGATTTTCCGTTGCCACACATTGACGTGTTGGTCGACAATACTGCTCAATTCTCGGTGTTCTCCTTCATGGATGGATTCTCCGGTTATAATCAGATAAAAATGGCGCCGGAAGACATGGAGAAGACAACGTTCATTACCCCGTGGGGAACATTCTGCTATAAGGTCATGCCCTTCGGTTTGAAGAACGCTGGGGCAACTTATCAACGGGCGATGGTCACGTTGTTCCATGACATGATCCACAAGGAGATCGAATTTTATGTGGACGATATGATTGCAAAGTCCAAAGACGAAGAGGAGCATTTGGTTAACCTAAAGAAGTTGTTTGACAGATTGATCAAGTACAAGCTGAGGTTGAATCCGAACAAGTGCACCTTCGGAGTGCGTTCCGGAAAATTGCTGGGTTTCATTGTAAGTCAAAGAGGAATTGAGGTAGATCCTGCTAAAGTGAAAGCTATTCAAGATATGCCTGCACCGAGGACAGAAAAGGAAGTGCGCGGGTTCTTAGGTAGATTGAACTACATTTCTCGGTTCATATCTCACCTAACTGCCACGTGCGAACCGATATTCAAACTACTAAGAAAAGAGCAGACAGTCAGGTGGAATGATGATTGTCAAAGAGCTTTCGACAAAATAAAGGAATATTTGCAGGAGCCTCCAATTCTGATGCCTCCAGTGGAGGGGAGACCATTAATCATGTACTTGACCGTGCTAGAAGGGTCGATGGGGTGTGTGCTTGGCCAACATGACGAGTCTGGTCGAAAAGAGTACGCCATTTATTACCTTAGCAAAAAGTTTACCGACTATGAATCCCGATACTCACTGCTCGAGAAAACTTGCTGCGCTTTGGTATGGGCTGCTCGCCGACTGAGGCAGTACATGTTGACCCATACCACACTTCTCATTTCCAAGATGGATCCTGTCAAGTATATCTTTGAAAAACCAGCATTGACCGGAAGGGTTACTAGATGGCAGATGATTTTAACTGAATACGACATCCAGTACACTTCTCAGAAAGCCATCAAAGGAAGTGTGTTGTCGGAATACCTTGCTCAGCAACCTCTTGAGGATGACTATCAGCCGATGAGATTTGATTTCCCTGATGAGGACATCATGTACCTCAAAACAAATGATTATGAGGAACCACTTCCGGAGGAGGGGCCTGACCCTGAATCCAAATGGAAGTTGATGTTTGATGGGGCTGTCAATATCAATGGTCGTGGAGTTGGTGCCGTACTCATTAATCCTGAAGGTGTTCACTTACCCTTCGCTGCCAGAATTACTTTTGGCTGCACCAACAATGAAGCGGAATACGAGGCTTGTATAATGGGAATAGAGGAGGCAATTGATCTTCGGATTAAGAACCTCGATATATTCGGAGATTCAGCCCTCGTCATTAACCAAATTACCGGCAAGTGGTATACACATCAAGAGCATCTAGTTCCGTACAGGGATTATGCTAGAAAACTGTTGACATTCTTCACGACAGTTGAGATCAAATACATACCACGTGACGAAAATCAATTTGCCGATGCTTTGGCCACTCTCTCTTCGTCGATTAAAGTCATGTGTTGGAATTTTGTGCCCAGAATTGACATCTCCAGGCTTGACTCTCCAGCTTATTCTTTCTCTGTAGACGCCATGTCTGACGAGAAACCTTGGTATTTTGATATCAAGTTATTCCTGGAGAAGCAAGAATACCCAACAGGGGCATCTTCCAAAGATAAAAAGACCTTGAGGCGACTTGCTGCTAGTTTCTTCTTGAACACAGACGGGGTTTTGTACAAGAGGAACTTCGACATGGTTTTGCTCAGATGCGTGGATAGACACGAAGCAAGCCTGTTGATGCAGGAAGTCCATGAAGGATCTTTTGGTACCCATGCAGGAGGGCATGCTATGGCAAAGAAACTGCTGAGATCAGGGTATTACTGGATGACAATGGATGCAGACTGTTGTTCATTCGCTCGTAAATGCCACAAGTGCCAAATATATGCAGATAAAGTGCATGTTCCTCCTAACCCGCTCAACGTCATGTCATCTCCTTGGCCTTTCTCTATGTGGGGCATTGACATGATCGGGAAGATCGAGCCAACTGCTTCGAATGGTCATCGCTTCATCCTGGTCGCGATTGATTACTTTACCAAGTGGGTAGAAGCAGCGTCTTATGCCAATGTCACTCGTCAAGTGGTGGCAAGATTTCTGAAAAGAGATATCATATGCAGATATGGAGTACCCGAAAGGATCATTACTGATAATGGTTTTAATCTCAACAACAAAATGATGGCAGACTTATGTCGGGACTTCAAAATACAACATCACAATTCTTCTCCTTACCGACCAAAGATGAATGGTGCGGTAGAGGCAGCTAACAAGAATATCAAGAAGATTGTGCAGAAAATGGTTGTCACCTACAAAGATTGGCATGAGATGTTACCGTTTTCCTTGCATGGGTACCGAACGTCGGTCAGGACGTCAACAGGGGAAACTCCCTTATTTCTGGTGTATGGCATGGAAGCAGTCCTGCCTGTTGAAGTAGAGATCCCATCACTGCGTGTGATGATGGACGTCAAACTGGATGAGGCTGAATGGGTGCGTGCTCGTTACAATCAACTATGTCTAATTGAGGAAAAGAGATTAGCGGCTATTTGTCATGGTCAGCTTTATCAGAGGAGAATGAAGCGGGCATTCGACCAACGAGTACGTACTCGAGAGTATCAAGTGGGAGAGCTTGTATTGAAGAGGATCGTTCCTCCAGGTTCAGATAACAGGGGCAAGTGGACCCCAAATTACGAAGGGCCATTCATAGTGAAGAAAGTATTCTCAGGAGGGGCGCTGATGCTCACCACTATGGATGGAGAGGACTTCCCATCCCCTGTTAACTCGGACGCAGTTAAAAAATACTTCGCATAAAGAGACCCGCTGGACACAAAAACAGAATGTAAGTCCAGGCAAGAAAAGGGCATCCCGGCGAGCTAAAAACAGAATAAAAAGCTCGGGCAAAATTAGGGAAATAAATATAAAAGATGTGTACACCCGCTGAGTTGAAAAGCCACATTGGACAGCTCAGGCAAAAAAGGGTATCCCGGTGGATTGAAAACCCGAGAGGGCGATCCACGCAAAATAAGGGAATAAGCGAACAACTGTGATCCGAGTTATCTGAACCATGTCATCGTTTCGTACAGTTTGACAATATCAGAAGGATAGGAAATAGTTCCCTTGTCCTCTCAGAAAGCCAAAGCAGAATGGAAAGTCTTGAAGACATGCAGGTCATGGCAGAAATGGAACTCCTTGGAATGTCATGTACATTGCCATTAGGATAGTTTCTTTTCTCAATTTGTTATAGTGGCTACCTCTTTCCAGGTAGTTGCTTCCTGATGTAAATCTTTGCCTATTCAGAGGCCATTCAATAAAATAATATTCAGTTAAAAAGTTGGGTGTGTTTATTTTTGTTTGCAAAATGTCCTGAATTTTTGGCAAAAATAGCATTGCATCTAAACATGGTGATAATCTTGAAAAGAAAACTGACATGCAGGGAAACTGTAACCCTCTTTGAGTGTCGGGTGATGATGGATGAACTGATCATGCCATGCAAATCCCCGGGACACACGTGTGTTTTCTGTTGTTGCAGGTTGCGGGATGGCGTCACATTCTATCAAACAATTTAATCTTCCCCAGTAGGATATCTCCCCAAGCAGAGATTTCTTCTCCAACAGGTATCTGAAGCCTGGCATCTCCGACAGAGATTTTATCCAGCTAAGTCTTGGTGGCAGCCCAAGCAGGTTCTTCTTCCCCAGTGAAGTGGCAGTCCATTCTTCCCCAGCAAAGTATGCCTAGCAGGTGTGACTGAAAGCCTGATAGCCCCTTAGAGTCTTGAATCATCAGATGCTCTCCCCAACCAGAGTATTCGCCCAAGAGGATTCCCCAGCCAAGTCTGAAGATGATCTGGTCCCCACAGAGTTCATATTTGATTTTCACCTCCGTCCGTGAAATATTTCTCAGCCAAGTTGCCATACTTTTGGGTATTTGATGATACAGCCAGGTATTCATCACCTCAGTCAGAGTTGAGTGTCCAGACCTCTTGACTTGTCTTCCCCTGTAGAGTTGTATCTCTTGCTGCCAATCAAGCATTTGTCTACCGCTCGTCTGCGTTTGTCAACACTCGTTTGTGTTATCCCTAAGCAGGTTTTTCCCCAGCAAGGATATATTACTGCTTTATTGTTGCTCGTCTGCATCTTTCAACACTCGTCTGCGTTAGCTCTGTGGTATTGCTCGTTTGCTTTCCCCAGCGGTGGTTTATGATTACTTTGATTCTGCTTGCCTGCAATTCCAAACACTCGTTTGTGTTTGGTTATATCAGTTGCTGTTTGCTCGTCTGCAATTTCCAGCATTCGTCTGTGCTTTGAAATGGTTACCTTGTTATTGCTCGTCTGCAATTTCCAGCACTCGTCTGTGTTTGGTTATGATAGTTGTTATTGCTCGTCCGCAACTCCTCAACACTCTTCTGTGTTCTGATATGATATTTGTTGTTGCTCGTCTGCAACCTCCCAACACTCGTCTGTGTTTGGTATTAGATCCTTCGCTGCACTCGTCTGTGCCTTGATATGTATTCTCTGTTGTTGCTCGTCTGCAACTGTCCAGCACTCGTCTGTGTTTGTTTGAAGCTCGTCTGCTTTTATCCCCCATAAGTTGTTTGTGTTCTGAAGCTCGTCTGCTTTGCTTGGATACTCGTCTGTATCATCCCCAGCACTCGTCTGTGCTAGCTTACGTCTGTATTCCTGTATTGCTACTTCAAATGCTCGTCTGTATTTGAATTTCTGGTATTCGTCTATACCAGTGGCTGATACTCGTCTGTATCATTGTCTGAAACGCTCGTCTGTGTTTCTCAGATCATTGTCTGATACTCGTCTGTATCATTGACTTATGGCACTCGTCTGTGTTATCTTGATGATCATCCAATACTCGTCTGTATTGAAGAGGTTTCGAATCCTGACAGTGGGAATTAAATGTCGAAATGGTTACCGGTCCTGGCGTAACAGGTAAATCCGAAGGAGGCTCGTCTGTCTCAGGCACCAATTATTGTTGTTGCTGCACCTGGCGTAACAGGTTTGATCAGAAGACTCGTCTGTCTTGTACCATATATCCGCGGATAATATATGAAGAAGGTTCGTCTACCTTGATTGCATGTCTATCCCACAGACTTATATGCATTCCCGGAGCTTGCGTAAGGGTTATCCGAAGAAGACTCGTCCGTCTTATTCCACTTATCTGCATAAGGATTAGTGAAGGAGATTCGTCTATCTCAGGCTACTTTGAAGATCCTTAAGGGCTCGTCCGCTCTCTGCACCTGGCGTCACAGGTCATTCCAAGACTCGTCTGTCAACATGTTATGATTCCAGATTTTAGTTTCAACTTGGACGAAGCTCGTCTGCTTTTTCTCCCCTTCAGTCCCCAGAGTGTCATCTGGTTGGGTTTATATCCCAGTGTTGCAGTCTTCGTCAGAGTGCAAATTTCAGGTCTTCTTGGTATTCAATCACAGTTTATCTTGAATGGTCAATAGCCAGTACTATCGTCCTTTTCAGATTAACAGTTGATTGAATAGGGGCAGCTGTAACACCCCAAATTTGCCCTCTTCATTTTTAAGCATCATATTACATCATATTCATCATACGCATATCATTTCCTCAGCATCATATCATGGAAAAATGAAGCATAACATCCCTCATGTCCAAGCATCAGCATGTGGTCATCTGGAGAGTTCCAGAGGCACCTCAAGCCATGACAAGGGTCCCAAAGAATTTGTACGAGTTTTATGGTGAGTTTATACCCCATTTGCAAGATCAAGTCCCTTAGCAAAAGTTCAGAGGATTGCAGGATCGTAGGAGATCTCAGGACAAGCCCCTATGCAAAGCACCCGAATTGGGGTCTTGAGATGCAAGTACCGTGACCTCACAACTTTGGCCATTTAATTTAGGCAAAGTGTTTCTATATGTCAAGAGAATCCTAGATGTTGATTTTTGTGAGAAAAATTTCATGTGGAGGTCAGAGAATTCTTCGGTTGCTTGAAGATGAAGCAGGAAAGTCAACTGCACGGTCAGAAAAGTCAACATGGCAATTTCAGAAGTTTTTTAATCAGGATTATCAATTTGTGAGGTCATATCATGTCAAGGAATAATTCAGTCGAGCTCAAATGTCAAAAATTGGGAGTATGCAAAAAGTTGCTAAAATTGGATATCTAGAAATTTCCATTTTTAGAAATTATTTGTCCCGAAACTTCAAGTTATTATTTCATGTGCTAAAAAGCTCCGAATGATTTTCCGGTGAACACAAAAGTTGTAGATCACGATTTTCCCTTTCCGAAAAGTTGTAGAACACCTTCATAGCATTTGTATAACTCAAGATATGAATTTTGGAAGTTTGATGCATTTTAAGGTTTTAATGTGCACAATTGTCATTACTCCATTGGTCCTTTATTTTGAAATATTTTTATGTCACATTTTTTGTACCCTTACATAACTATGTTTGATGAGCCATTTTTTTTTTACGTGGCATAAAAAGTGGTGGTGGAAGCTTTTGTTAGTTTTGTTATTGGAAAAAGGTAGAAAACTGATACAAAGTGCATGTGATGGTGAGGCAAGGTAGCAAAAAAAAAAAAAAGAGAAAAAAGAAAAAAAAAAGAGAGAGTCAGTATGGGGTTCCACGTGCCTTGTTTGCTCCACCAAAAGGAGAGGTCTTGTTTCTCATGCATAATGAAATCACAAATTTGGAATTGGGCTGGTATTCACGCTTTTGGCATTAAAGAATAAGAAGCTGTCACGTGAAGAGGACAGGTCATGGGAGGAAAAAGTAATGAATCATAAGTGGACACGTGGCGGAAAAAAAAGAAAGAAGAAGGTGATGGCCAGCACAATAGAGAATGCACTGCATTTTTTCTTGCTCTTGCTGTGGTTGCGGACGAAAACAAGTAGCAGCATAAGGGAGATAGATTTTTTTTGATATTGGAAAAAACACCATAAAGGAACACTCTTATCACTATAAAAACAATCACACAAAGGAGGACCTCAGGGAAAACTTCATTTTTTTCACACATCACATTCTTCAATCTTTCTCTCCTCTCTCTCTCCTTTGAAAGCTTAACCGAATAACAGAAAAAGAAGCATCTAGATCGAATTCTCATCTCATTTCTTCATCCTCAAAGATCTGCATTTTCGGATTGAATCTCACAATACCTCCATAGCAAGGATCTTGGAGCTTTGAGCAAGCTGAAGATTCAACATCACCTTCGGATCCTCCATACTTCTTGTTATCTTTGCTCGGCAGGCCTTTATTTGGCTCATAGAAGATTCAAAGGAGCTTTCAACACCTCTGGTTTTTCTTTTTTTTTTTCCAGAAAGATCAATCTCAGGTTTGGTTTCAGATCTGTTTGCTTCGATTTAATCTCAATTTTTGTTTGTTTTGGCTTGCATATGATTGATATAAGTTAATGGAAGTAGAATGAAGCTTGCACATGTCTTAAGTTATAGATTTTAGTCTGAATACTTGAACTTGTTTCGATCGGTTCGTTCTCTGTGATGCTTGTTTGTGAAAGTTACTGGCATATTTGTGATCTTTATGATCTATGCTTCATGAGGATATGCGTTTTATAAGTTTCCGGAATTTTGTTCGCGGCGGCGATCGAAACTGTGCGTGGTGGTGTTACTTCATTGCCATATTTCTCCATGTTTAGGCCGTGGTTTCAATTATTTTTTGTGCCGGTCGTGTAGATCTCATTTCGTAGTTGAATTTTGATGTTTACAGTTTTGATTTTCGTTAAGATTTGAGAGAGTTATGATAATGTGAAATTGGAAGGAAGTTATTGCTTTGCTGTGTTTTCCATTGCTGTTGCTGCTACATGCGTCTTCTTCATGCATGGGGAGGGAGGAGACGGTGACGTGTCTCCTCCTGGTTGGTCCGCGGTTTCATGAGATTGATTATTATTATTTTAATGTGTTTCTTCACTTAAATGAAAAGTGACCTATTGATTTAAATCACATGCATTGTTCATTCAGTTTATTAAAAAAAAGAGGGATTAATAATAGGTATGGCAAGTCTGAGAGTTGGGAGAAAGAGATACTTTGTGGTTGCTGTATTACTGTTCTAATGAGTTTTGTTTATAATATATTCAGTTAGTAAAAGTTTAGAAAAATAATGAGTTTTGTTTATAATATATTCAGTTAGTAAAAGTTAGAAAAATAGCATAGTTTTAGGATTAAAAATATAGTAATTAAAAAGCTGTTAAAAAAATATAAAATATAGTAATTAAAAAAAAAGAGTTGTTAGGAAATTGTTTAAAAAAATTTGTTTAGAATACTGTTTAGGAAATATAATAGATTAATTGTTTAATGGTTAGAATAGATTAATTAGGAAATATTAATAGAATTGGTTAGAGTAGATTAATTAGGAAATATAATATAATGTTTAATCAATTAGAATTTGATTAGAATAATTAATTAAAATTGTGTTTAGGATAATTTCGTTTAGAATAATTAATTAAAATTGTGTTTAGGATAATATTTCGTTTAGAATATATTGTTTAGTTCTTTGAATATTGATTAAAAAAATATAAAAGAATTGATTTGATAATTTTTTTAGAAAATATAATATAGTTTTAGGATTAGATAATTGTTTAGAAAAATTGTTTAGAAAATAAAGGGAATTTAATTAGTGGATATTAATTATAATAAATTTGTTTAGGAAATAAAAAGAATTTAGTTAAAAAATTGTTTAGATATAATAGAGTTTAAGTAGATAAAAAAAAAATTGTCTAGGTTAGTTAGATAATTTTTAGGAGTTTAATAATAGTTTAATTAGGATAATATTTCGTTTAGAATATATTGTTTAGCTCTTTTAATGTTGTTTAGAAAGATATTTGTTTAGAATGTTTTGCTTAGAAAAATGTTAATTAGGAAAAATCGTTAGAAAATAGAATAGTATAATTAGGAAAAATCGTTAGAAAATAGAATAGTATAATTAGTTAACTTTTCTTTTAGGAAAATATAGTAATTAAAAAAAAAAGACTGTTAGGACATAATATAAAAATGTTTAGGAAAGTGTTTAGAAATTATAATGGAGACTAGTTGATATTTGTTGAGAATTATTTAGAAATAATGGTTAGAATTGTTTAAAAAAAAAGCTGTTAGAATTGTTTAGAAATAATGGTTAGAATTTGGTTAGAACAATAATTGTTTAGAAATTGTTTAGAAAATATAAAGATTTTTATTAGTTGAGATTAGTTAGTATAATTGTTAGGATTTTAATATTGGGTTTAATTAGCATAATGATAGTGGTTTAAGGAATAAGAGAGGTTCAAAAGAGTTGTTTATGTGTTCAGACCTGGGCCCATACCAGGTTGATTTTCGCACCCCCACTCCCTGCTAGGCCCATTCGGATTACACTTTCAAGCCCTACTACATGCACCTTTCCTTTATTTCCTTAAATTCTTTTTCTTCCATTTATTTTCTTTTTATTTCAGTTTGGTTTTAATTCGTATAAAATAGAAATATTCATCTAAAAATTCCCAAATAAATCATGGATGTTCCTTTGTGTCTCTAAAATTTTGTCATATTTTTATTTTATTTTTTTTCATTGATTAGCGTGCCAGAAATAATTCATCTTTGCACCTAGTTTCATTTGCTTCATTTCTTGACCAGCCTGTCTTGTTGATTTTCTATAGATTTCAATATTTGGAGTTTTGATCCCATTATTTTTGCATTGTGTTCCTAAGATCTTCTAGTTTTCATGTGATTTTTCTCATAATTTTTAGAAATTTATTTCTTGGGTTTTGATCTGATATCTTGTGATATAAGTTTTCTGTCCTAGCTTGTGTTTGTCCATCCATTTGACCTAGTTCCTTTCTGAATTTGTGCAAATCCTTTTGGAAGGTTGATATAATGTGTTTTAAGATCATTTGGTTTCAGTTGTAGATTTTTTTAGATGGCTGGTTGATTATTTATGGATTTTTGTTCTCACATTGTCCCATTTTGCTTCTTTTGGTTTGTTAGATCTCTCATAGGCTTAGAAGGGCACTTGTGCCAACATTTTCTTCTTTATTGGGGTTCCTTTAGGGTATGGGCACCTTCCTGGTCCTAATATAGGTCTTGGTTCTTCTAAATTTTTGAGTTTGCTTCATATTCAAGTCATTTGTTTCTTTAAGCGTTTTAAATTCCATCTTTTGGTTCCATTGCTTTTATTTTGATATTGTTTGGTATTGTGTGACTTCTCTCTTCATCTTGCTGGACTCTTAGGCCCTTCTTTATACCATTTTGATTCTGGTTTTGAACTTTGTGCTTGTATTCATTTGTGTATGCTAACCTTGCAGGGGCTATGGTAAGTGTGAGATGTGGGAATTGAGTTCCACATCTCTAATTCTTATCTTTTCCTTTTATGTTTATGTGAATTAACTCTCTTTTGTTGGGCCTAGGCCTTTCTCATCCCTTCTTCTATCTTCTTCTTCTCTTCTTCATTAGGATAGAAACCTCACTAACCTTTAGGATATCCATGCATGTGAATACTTAGGATTATTTTAGTCCCCCTTTAGAATTTTTCCTTTGAGATCCTTTGGTGCTCTCTCTTCTCATCTTCAAACTTAATTCTAATTCATTTAATAAAGGTTGAGTACTTTCATGTGACATGAGACTTTGCTATGAGATGCTCACATGCGTTCCATTTCGGGGCGAGGTGTGAGTCATCACTCGTGGTGGATAGGTCTTAGCATGAATACCTCACAAAGAAAAGCTAAAAAAACACTTCTTAACCAAAAAACACAAAAACACTTAATAATGGTAATAGGCCAGTGTGTTTGAGCCTTCACTTGTGGGGCTAGCTTTGGGGATTTCCTCCATAGATAGGTGTGCCTCTTGCGCATTCCATTTCGGGATGATGTGAGATGTACACATCCCATTGAGTAAGACTTAGGTACATTTACCTATGCAAACTCTCACTCATAAAAGCTTCATAAAAAATACAAATAATAAGCGTCCTTCCTTCGGGAATTTTCTTCTCATCTCATTCGCTTCGTACGCGAACTTGCTCCTACTTGTCATTTTGCAAGACGGTAACGCACTCGTCGTCCGAGCCTGCAACACCTGAGCATTGACATAGGCAGTTCAAGTCTTTAATTCACAAGCAATTTCCTTTTGGTACCCCTAGTTAGGCGAACTACGTCGACTCTGATCCTCATTATCCCGATGAGGTACGTAGGCAGCGGGGTAGGGCCCGTTCGAGCACATTCTTTATTTTCCCTACATTTCTCCCTTTCTTTCCATTTTCTTATCTCAGTTCCTTTCTCATTTCATTCCATTCCAGTTAGCAGTTTTATTCAGCAGCAGTTATATTTTTCTCACCCTTTGAAACAAACAAGCAAGCGTGGATCCCGTCGGGTACGACGGACGATCTGGGGTGCTAATACCTTCCCAGGTCGTAACCGACTCCCGAACTCAGATCTTTGGTTCGCAAGGCCTCGTCCTTTTCCTTCTTCCTTAGGTTTGTGCAACATTACCTTTCCCATTCATTCAGGATAAAAATGTCTGGCTGGCGACTCTAACCTTTCCGCGCCACTTTCGCGTTTGTACTAGGATGAAAATCCCGGGAGCGACAAGGGGCAGAGATGATGCCCAGTGCACTGATTGTGAAAGCTTTTGATGGGTCAAGGAGGACTGTTATTGGAGAAGTAGACTTACCGATCTTGATTGGGCCACAGGTGTTCAAAATCACTTTCCAGGTTATGGACATTAACCCCAATTACAGTTGCTTGCTCGGAAGACCTTGGATCCATGCCACTGGGGCAGTCACTTCTACCTTACACCAGAAGATAAAGTTTGTGGTCGATAATAAGCTGGTAACCGTATCTGGGGAAGAAGATCTCATGGTTAGCAACCTTTCATCCTTTAGCTATATTGAGGATGATGAAGATGCTTTGGAAACTTCTTTCCAAGCTCTTGAGATAGCCAATGTTGTCCTTTTGGAAGTAGAGGAACCAAAAGGGAGGGGTATCCCATCTTTTGCATCGCTGAAGAGTACCATTTCCACCATTGAAGAAAGAAGCTATGAAGGTTGGGGTGATGTCATTGAAGTCAAATAGAAGTTAGATCGTTGCGGGTTGGGTTACAAACCAACTCATGTGAAAGAAGGAGCGTCAACCTCCATTAAAGGACGTCTGAAGACCATTCAAGAGGTGTTTTCCAGTGCTGGTTATCAGGTCAATGCAATTGATGGAGTTTCTGAAGATGAAGATGTGAATCATTTGGTGTATCAGTGTGAAGAAGCCTTGGGCAATTGGGAGGCAGTCGAGATCCCAGAGTTTTTTCCATTGTCAAAGTAATTTATTGTTTTTTAAATGTTTTCAAAGTTCCCTAGTTCTGCCCAAGGCTATGGGAGTATTTTGTAGGGCCCCTTCTCATTTTCAAAAGTTATTATCAATGAAGGCATTTTGTTAAACTCTTATTTTGATCATTTACTGTTTTCTCTCTCTCTCTCTCTCTCTCTCTCTCTCTCTCTTTTCACCTAAAAAAAAGGAAAATGGCAATCTTTCAAAACCAATGAAAAAGTTTTTTTCTCTTGCATTTCTCTATTTTCCACTTTTAATAAAAGCAAATCATTCTCATATGCAGAATAAGTGAAAACCCTGTTGAATCCAATGACTCTACATTTTCTCCTAACTTTGATTCGCCCATCTACCAAGCGGAAGATGAAAGTGAGGAGGATTGTGACATTCCCGAAGAACTGGCAAGATTGGTTGAGTATGAGCACACAGATCTCCAGCCACATAAGGATCAGGTAGAGACCATCAATCTTGGCACTAATGAAGACAAGAAGGAAGTCAAGATTGGTACAACACTTGGGGCAGACATCAGAGAAAGATTGGTCAAGCTTCTCAGAGAGTATGTAGATGTGTTTGCATGGTCATATCAGGATATGCCCGGCTTAGACACAGACATAGTGGTCCACAAGTTACCTCTTCGACCAGATTGTCCTCCTGTAAAGCAAAAGCTTCGAAGAACAAGACCAGACATGGCTCTGAAGATTCGAGAAGAGGTCAAAAGGCAGTTTGATGCGGGATTCCTCGCAGTTGCAAAGTACCCTGAGTGGGTAGCTAATATTGTGCCAGTCCCTAAAAAGGATGGCAAAGTCAGAATGTGTGTGGACTATAGGGATTTGAACAGAGCCAGTCCGAAGGACGATTTCCCTCTTCTGCATATTGATACTTTGGTTGACAACACTGCTAAATTTGCTGTTTTCTCCTTCATGGATGGGTTTTCAGGATACAACCAGATCAAGATGGATCCTGACGATATGGAAAAGACTACATTCATCACACCATGGGGCACTTATTGTTACAAGGTTATGCCATTTGGTCTCAGAAATGCAGGAGCCACTTATCAGAGGGCAATGGTCACCCTGTTCCATGATATGATGCATAAAGAGATAGAAGTTTATGTGGATGATATGATTGCCAAATCACGGAGTGAGGAGGATCATTTGAATCATCTCCTGAAGTTATTTGAGCGCCTCAGAAAGTTCCAACTGCGTCTGAATCCAGCTAAGTGTACCTTTGGTGCCCGATCAGGAAAGTTACTTGGTTTTATTGTTAGTCAACAAGGTATTGAAGTAGATCCGGATAAGGTCAGAGCGATTCAAGAGATGCCAGCTCCCAAAACAGAAAAGCAAGTCAGGGGTTTCCTCGGAAGATTAAACTACATCTCCAGATTCATCTCCAATATGACTGCTACATGTGAGCCTTTATTCAAGTTACTCTGGAAGAATCAAGCAATTTAGTGGAGTCCTGATTGTCAACTGGATTTTGAGAAGATTAAGGTTTATCTACAGGAACCCCCTATCTTGATCCCACCTACCCCAGGGAAGCCTCTTTTCATGTATCTGACTGTGCTCGAGGGATCTATGGGTTGCGTATTAGGCCAACAAGACGAAACTGTTCGTAAGGAGCACGCCATTTATTACTTAAGCAAGAAGTTCACAGACTGTGAAAGCAGATATTCTCTTTTAGAGAAAACTTGTTGTGCCTTGGCATGGGCGGCCAGACGCCTCAGGCAGTACATGATTTGTCACACTACTTTGTTGATCTCGAAAATGGATCCAATAAAGTACATCTTTGAGAAGCCTGCTTTGACTGGAAGACTCGCCCGTTGGCACATGTTGTTATCCGAATATGATATCCAATATATAACCCAGAAGTCTATTAAAGGCAGTGTTTTATCTGAATACCTTGCTGATCATCCTGTCGAAGATTATGAACCTTTGAAATTCGATTTCCCGGACGAGGACATTATGTTGATAAAGGACTGTGAAGTTCCAGGTCCAGATGAAGGTCCCGAGCCAAGTTCTCGTTGGAAGATGATGTTTGATGGTTCCTCTAACTACATGGGGCATGGTGTAGGAGTTGTTTTGATGAATCCAGATGGTGGTTATACTCCTTTCACAACCAGATTATGTTTCGAATGTACAAACAACATCGCAGAGTATGAAGCCTGTGTTTTGGGTATCGAAGCTGCAATTGATACCAGAATCAAGATCCTTGATGTATATGGAGACTCAGCTTTGGTAATATACCAAGTCAAAGGTGAATGGGAGACCCGTGATGAGAAGTTGATCCCATACCGTGCCCACATTGTGGAGTTGATCAAATACTTTGATGAAGTCACTTTCCATCATGTTCCAAGGGCAGAGAATCAAATAGCAGACGCCTTGGCTATGTTGGCCTCTATGTTTCAAGTCAGATTTCTTAATGAAGCTCCACTCATTACAATCGAGCGAAGAACTGCACCCGCCTACTGTCTACTGGTCGAAGAAGAAACTGATGAGAAACCGTGGTTCTATGACATCAAGAACTACTTGCAAAATCAGGAGTACCCAGCGGATGCAACAACTCTAGACAAGAAGACTTTAAGAAGATTGGCGTCCAAGTTTTTCCTCAGCAACAATGTGCTTTACAAGAGAAATCATGATATGGTTCTGCTCAGATGTGTGGACAAACGCGAAGCAGACTTATTGATCAGGGAAATCCATGAAGGATCATTTGGAACACATGCCAATGGACATGCCATGTCCAGGAAGATTTTGAGAGCTGTATACTTCTGGTTGACCATGGAATCAGATTGTTTCAAGTATGCCAGGAAGTGTCATAAATGCCAGATTTATGCCGACAAGGTGCACGTACCTCCAACACTTTTGAATGTTCTGTTATCGCCTTGGCCTTTCTCAATGTGGGGCATTGACATGATAGGGGCAATTGAGCCTAAAGCTTCCAATGGTCATCGGTTTATCTTGGTCGCAATCGATTACTTCACCAAATGGGTAGAAGCAGCTTCCTACGCCAATGTGACAAAGCAAGTGGTTGCTCGTTTCATCAAGAACCAAATTATCTGCCGCTATGGGATCCCAAGCCGAATCATCACAGATAATGGGACCAATTTGAACAAAAAAACAATGAAGGAGCTGTGTGAGACATTCAAGATTGAACATCATAACTCTTCTCCGTATCGTCCGAAGATGAACGGAGCTGTTGAAGCTGCAAACAAGAACATCAAAAAGATTATGCAGAAGATGGTAAAAACTTACAAAGATTGGCACGAGATGTTACCATATGCTTTACACGGATACAGAACATCAGTTCGCACTTCAACAGGGGCAACCCCTTTCAATCTGGTATATGGGATGGATGCAGTTCTCCCTATTGAAGTAGAGATACCATCTTTAAGAATCTTGATGGAAACCAAACTGGAGGAAGCTGAATGGGTCCAGAACAGGTATGACCAACTAAACCTCATTGATGAGAAGAGAATGACCGCCATGTGCCATGGCCAGTTGTACCAGAAGCGCATCAAGAGAGCATTTGACAAGAAAGTCCATCTTCGAGAATTCAAAGAAGGAGATCTTGTACTCAAGAAAATCTTGCTAGTCCACAAAGACATGCGTGGAAAATGGAGTCCTAATTATGAAGGTCCATATGTTGTGAAGGTGGCATTCTCCGGGGGTTCCTTAATCCTTACAACTATGGATGGTGAACAGCTGAAACACCCGGTGAATTCTGATGCAGTCAAAAAATATTATGCCTAAATGAAACCCGATAGGTCGAAAACCAGAAATGGCGACCTATGCAAAAAAGGGTATCCCGGTGGGTCAAAACCTATGAAGTAGATCCAGGCAAAAGTTAGGGATAAAAATAAAAAAAATAAGAGCTCGCTAAGTTGAAAACCCGAAAGGGCGGCTTAGGCAAAAAAGAGCGTCCCGGTGGATTGAAAACCCGAAAGGGCGATCCAGGCAAAAGTTAGGGACAAAGGCATTTGATTGTGTCAGATGGTGTTTACCATTACTGAAGAATCATAATGGAAGACTAATCCAATTGCTCTTGTCAGAAGCAAGGTGTCGGGCAGTCTTAGTTATTAGGGATTGTAGTGGTCGTTTGATTCAATGTAGACCTTTCCCCATTGCCATTTTCAAATTGTAATTTCCCATGGAGTTTTTGCCATTAGCAAGCTACCATTCTTAAATAAAATACAAACTTTGCCTATGAATTTTGTTGTTCAGCTTCTTATTTTCTTTTGTTATGCAAAATGCCATCACTTGATTACTATCTAACTCTGAAAATGACAAGTTTTTTTTAAGGAAATGTTTTTGAAAACACACTGAAAACTTTTAAGTTTCTTTGATTTTGGAAAAAATTGGAAAAGCCTTCTGTTTCCCTAAGAAGTCCTGGTTTGCAACAACACTTTTATACTATTATTACAGAAATTCCCATAGAAGTTCAAAACTGATAACACTCTTGGATGGATCCTTGGACCAAGCATGATTTCCAAGTTCGAAGACATCTCCCCAGTGTTTTTCATGTTGCTCATCTAAGTATTGGTGTTGAGAGCCTACTCCCTATTTGAGTCTTGTCAAAACTCTTTGTCTATTTAGAGTCAACATTTGCATATCATGATCATTCGCATCATGCTCAATCATGCGCATTTGACATTAGCATTTATCTTTCCCCAGTTGTCGTCTGTCTAACTCCAAATCCAGATATCATTAGTGTTCAATTTGAGAATTCATTGTTGTTGGTACCCGAAGTTTGGTTTACCAATGTTTTTGTCCCCAGTAATTGCTGGTGTTCCCTGTGAAATTCTAATTGTGGTTGGTATTTGTCTTTATGACCACCATATCTCCTTGAAGTCCAATTGTCATTGGCACAAATCTTTTAAGCAGGTCCTGAAACCTTTTGCTTAAATCCAAGTCCATTTGATTTTGGCACATACTTGTACCTTTCTCCTGATGGTTCCTGAAGGAATTTCCAGAAGTTGGATGTCTTATCTTATTTGAAAACTCCAACATATTTTGTTGTTACTTCTTTGCGTTAGCCGGTCGCTTAGAGCCGTTGATCTATCTTTGGGTGATCTGCATTCTATCCCCAATGCTAGCTGGTCGCATAGAGCCGCTACTAAATCAACGTGATTTCCTTCCTTATCCTCGGTGTTGGCAGTTACATTTGAACCTGCTAATTTACCATTTTGAATCTTATTTTATCATTCTTAGTGTCAACCGGTTTTTCTAACCTGTTGCGCATTCACTTTGAGTGTATCTTGGCTTCTATTCTTAGTGTCAATAGGTCTCGAGCCTATTGCGCTTCCACTTCGAATATTTTTGTTGTTATTCATGGTGTCAGTTGGTCGCATCGAGCCGCTGCGCATTCACCTTGAATAAGTTTTTTGGTTGTATTCTTAGTGTCAGTTGGTCGCATCGAGCCGCTGCGCATTCACTTCGAATATTTTTGTTGATTATTCGTGATGACAGTTGGTCGCATCGAGCCGCTGCGCATTCACTTTGAATATTATGATTATCATTTTCAGTGACAGTTGGTCGCATCGAGCCGCTGCGCATTCACTTTGAATATTGTGTTGTTTCTGTTCTTAGTGTCAGTTGACCGACAATGGCCGCTACGCATTCACTTCGAATATTTTGTTGGTGTTATTCTTAGTGTCAGTTGGTCGCATCGAGCCGCTGCGCATTCACTTTGAATATTATGTTTTTCATTTCCAGTGACAGTTGGTCGCATAGAGCCGCTGCACATTCCCTTTGAATGTTTATTTTGTTGTATTCTTAGTGTCAGTTGGTCGCATCGAGCCGCTGCGCATTCACTTTGAATATGTTGTTGCTTTTTATTTCTCAAAGTCAATTTGGTCGCATAGAGCCATTGATCTACCACTTCGATTTATTTCCTTGTCTTATTTGTATTCTTGGTATCAGTTGGTCGCATTGAGCCGCTGTGCAGTCACTTTGAAGTTTATTTTGTTTTGTCTGTGTTTGTTGATCCAACGCTTTGGATTTCCTTTTGTTCCCGTCTTTTGTTATTCTTAGTGTCAACAGTTACACTTGAACCTGTTGATTTATCACTTCGAATATTTCCTGTTTTCGTTTCTTTATCCCCAGTGTATGTCATCCCCAGTGAGTCTTGGCTTGTGGTCGTTGTTTTATCTCATTCTAATCATTCATACCATAATCATCATTCATTGCATAGTTGTTACAGAGTTAGAAAGTTTTGTAGTCCAGCATAACATTGCATTTAGGGGCAAAATCTCCGGTTATTTATATATTTAAATACCTTTCACCCTGATCGCCTGAGTGTCCTCCGTCATTCATGCCATCTGGTAAAGTTATTTAAATAGGGGCAACTGTCACACCCCAAATTTTA
Source organism: Lathyrus aphaca (assembly GCA_963966055.1). NCBI lineage: Eukaryota > Viridiplantae > Streptophyta > Magnoliopsida > Fabales > Fabaceae > Lathyrus > Lathyrus aphaca. Next base: position 249,670,067 of record OZ014520.1, on the reverse strand, counting down.
CCCCTGACTGCTCGCATCATACATTCATCGCATTTAGCAGGGAAATTCCAGATTTATTTTCTGTTGCTTTCTTCTCATTTTCTAGTTATTTATAATTTTAATTCTTAATTTCTTTTCACTTATAAGCTTCCATTTTAATTTAATTTCTATCTCTCATTTATAACTTTTTAATTCATTTTTGTGTTTTTAATTTTAATTTCTATTTTCGTTTCTATTTTCAAGTTCCTATTTTAAAATTTTATTTCAATTTCTACCTCTAATTTTTTTAGTTCATTTTCAATTTTTTTCTAAAAAAACTTATTTGTTATTTCTATTCATTTTCAAGTTCTCATTTCTAAATTAATTTTTTTATTTCATTTTCAAGTTTTTATTTTTGAATTTATTTTCTATTTTTCAATTTTTAATTTTTATTTCATTTTCAAGTTTTTATTTCTAAATTTAATGTCAATTTCTATTTGTAATTTTCAATTCATGTTCAAGTTTCTATTTTCATTCCAAGTCCTATTTCAAATTTCATTTTCAATCTCAATCATTCATAGTTTTAAAGTTCTTTTCTAAAATTCAAGTTTATAAGCTCAAGTGTTAATTCCAAATTTTCAACTCAAGTTCCATTTCCAATTATATTTCCATTCTTAATTCAAATTTTATTTTCAATTGCAAGTTCTAATTTCAAATGTCCAATTCAATTTATTTCCCATCTCCTTTCTAATTTTTATTCCAATTTTCCATTTCAATTCATATTCATGTATTTATTTTCTAAACTCTAAATTTATTTCTTAAGTTCTAAGTCAATTTTAATTCCAAGTTTAATTTTTTAGTTTATAAGTTATTTTCAATTTTAAGTTTAATTCCTATTTTTTTTAATTCACTTCCTATTCAAGTTCATATTTAATTTCTAATTCAAAGTTCCCATTTCAAATATCAAGCTTCAATTTCACAGTTTAAATATCCAACTTTATTCCAAACATTTGTTTATGTTACAACCACACAAAAATGTACAACACAACCACAAAATGTACAATACAGCACCCACAAAGCACCAAAATTCAGCAGGGACCACAATGCACAACAGCCCCCCACAGCAGCACAAACTCAGCCTGCTCCACAGCCACCCACAGCAGGTCTGCACAACACAGCCTCTGCTCCACTTCCTCCACTACAGCAGCATTCAGATGTTGTCTCCTTTCCTCCAACCCTTCACCTACAAGCAACAAGGACAAAATTCAAACCAAAAAAAAACCTAGAAAAAGTCCTATAAGAACACTGTTTCATTCATCAAACAAAGACAGAAAATTTCAGCCACAAACACAACTCAGAACAGTCACCATAAAACACAACACAGAACAGCCTCAAACACTACTGTTACATCCAAAACACACTACAGAACAGCCCTCAAAACCCCAAAAACAGCCATCAAACACACTACTGTTACATCCAAAATTCAGCCAAGAACAACCAAAATTCAGCCATCAAATAACCCCAAAAACAGCCACCGAAAAACAAAAACAGCCATCAAATAACCCCAAAAAAACAGCCACCAAATAATCCAAAAACAAGCAAGCAAGCCACACAACAGCAAGGGGTAGAGAAGAAGTTGCACGGAAGAAGAATAGAAGAAGGAGGAAGTGTACAAGTGGAGCTTACCAGTGCGGATTCTTCACCCCGATAACTTTCGGGTCGGTAATGCTCTCCTTTTCCTTCACCTCTTTTCGCATATTGTTCATAGCTAGGCTTCTTCTTTAGTTTCATTTCATCACTCCACATACTGCATACAAAAAAAAACTTCAAAAGAAATCTAGAAAAAGAACTTCCTACAAAAAGTAACAGAAAACAACAACACACAGATCCAATAACTTTTCAACCATAACAACCCTTCACCTCCTTCAACCTTAACAACCTTTAAACTTCCACCACAAATCCAAAATCAATCTCATTCTCTTGTTATTTTCTCTATGCTTCATTATCATCGTAATCCTCATTAATATCATCATCACTTTCACTCATAATCTTTTGCTCATCTTCATGTTACAACAATATCCCAAGGCCTTCACTGATACCATTCACCTCAAATAAACCTTCCAATTTATTTCCACTTTCATTTTTTTTACTCAGAACCGTCACAAAAGTTTCATCACCCAAATCCATCTGAAACCGAAAAACACAGGAAAAGCTTGAGACAGAATAAACCATTCACAAGACTACCTTCAAATCTTACAAAACCAAACTCTTCAAATACCTTCTTACTGTAAAAACCCACCCCTGTTTTCAATATCACCATTTTCAAAAATCACTGCAAACCCCTCAACTTTTTCTTCAAAACTGCAAAAACACAAAAGCCAGCAAAACCAGAAAAACAGAAGAATGAGATAAATCGTGAAAATCGAAAAATACTCACCTCTCACAACCTCCAACTTTCGGTCATCCGTGTTCCTCCTTCGCAGCACACATTTCTTCACTTTTCTGCTCACAATATCGACCCTTCATACATCTTCAACCTCCTCCCGTTTCACCACTGCCAAACAACAAAACCACCATCTTCAAACATTTCCAAAACCAAAACCCAGCCAAATCACAACTCACCTTCATACATCTTTAACCTCCTCCCGTTTCACCACTGCCAAACAACAAAACCACCATCTTCAAACATTTCCAAAACCAAAGCCCAGCCAAATCACAACTCACCTTCATCATCTTAAACCACTAACCGCTCACAACCTCCTCAACCAAAATCTGATTCTCCCATCAACTCTTCAAACCATCAGCCAGCTACCACCGAAGCAACAAACCGAAGCCACCCCCTTCACCTGCATAACACTTAACAACATTCAACCAACATCCACTTCAAACAGAACCATCCTCACCATAAACCGCCGACAGCCACAACTAAACCGTGCAAAACCCAACAAAAATCCGGAAAACATAAGCAATTACTGAAACCAAAACCTTGTTCTTGTATGAAAAAAATCCGAAATTACCGAGAAACATCCTTCAACCCTCATCAATCAAACAGCCGCGCCACCAACCAAACGCCAGCCCCTTTTCGCGGAAACCCTTGACCCTCTCCCTTCATTTCCGTTTAAACCCCATTTTTACCACGAATCCACCGCAGACAAACCAATCCGTGCATCTTCTCAACGCAATAACCTTCCTCACCTTAAACCAGATTAGCAACGCAAACCACCAGCCTCATCCGCAGAATCGTTGCAAACCGCATCCACCAAAACCTCTCAACATAAACCCTCACCGCCACTTTAACAACACCGTACCAACACCGTAAAACCCAAAACAGTAGAGAGAATAGTGAAAATCCATATCACGAAACCACACCATTTCACCGAGCCACCATCATCTTCCTACACTAACCTTCAAACAACACCATTCATCACCGTCAGAACCTAACCTTCACATCCGCAAACAGCCGTAACCGTTAAACACCATCGTGAGAAACCATCGGCCACCACCGCAAGCTCAGACCACCATCACCTCACAGAACCTTTCAAAAACCCGTAACACCCCAAAAAGACCGAATCAGTGGAAAAACCAAATCGAAACCAAAAAGAAATTGAGATGAGTGAGTTCCGCCGTGAGTGAGAGAAGCAACAAACCAGAACTTCACTCAGACATCATCTTCGACCCCAAATCTGTGAGCAACCCTTCAAACCCACTAATAGACCTTTCTCTGCCCCACCATTTTTCCGCTCCCCATCCAACACCACAAACCCCTCTTCATTCGCGAAAACCATATGCCACCACCTTCACCGCTCGCAATCACCTTATCCGCAAACCATCCCGCCGCGAAATCATCGCCGAGGCCACCACGAATTTGAGCCTGAACCAGTGAGAGAAACGTGATTACAAACTTGAAACCATGAACACAACTGAATCGCAAAGAATGCGTGAGAAAGAGAGCAGAGAAAGAGAAAGAATTTCGGCGATGAGAGAGTGAGACGAGAGGGGGTCTTTTTCCCATTTCACGAAACGATGTCGTTTTGGCCTAGGGTTCCTGTTTCCCCCTTTTACAACTGAAGCGGGTCGGGTTCCTGTTTCCCCCTTCCCTTGCCTGACCCAGCGCCCTTTGGGCCTTTTAGTATCTGCACCCTCTAACTTTTTTTCTATTTGTCAAAAAAAATTTCAATTAAATCTTTTATGTAATTTTAACTTATTAGATTGATTTTTGTAATTATTTTAGTTAATTTATTTTCTTTTATTATTTTCTCATCTATATATATATATATAAAATAAATAAAAACATTTTAATTTATTTTTTTCTTTTCTATTATTATTATTATATTCAGTTAGAAACGTATATACAAATAAATAAAAACTTTTAATTTCAAAATTTTCTTTTCTATTTTATTATTATATTTTAGAAAAATAAATGAAATTTTTTTTTTTTTAAAAAACTTTCTTTTTTTATTTTCATTATTATATTTAGTTAGATATTTATATATACATATAAAAATAAATAATACAACAAAAAATATTTCAAATTCAATTTCTTCTTTTCTATTTTGTTTTAGTATATATTTAATTAATCATTTATTTTTTATAAAAATCCAAAAACATTTGTATAGTTCTTCCTCGTTTAAGATAGAGATTGTTTAGCTTAGTTGTAGTGTGAGAGGTTTAGATCTAGGTTTATCTCTTGGTGTGAGTTTTTTTTATTTAATCTTCCGATACCTTGTTTGTGTGCATACTATGTTTATATTTATTTTGCATCATGACCATATACCTGTTAACATAAAATTGAAAGCGCACACTAATTTTCAAGATAATAAATCCTTGGTCCAACGCCAAGTGAACTTCACATACACTTCACTCACACACGTAAGTCGGTCGTTTTACGATCGCCATCTGCACATTCTTTACACTTCCAGCTTTCTAACTTAAACAAATTGACGCACCACGCTTGTTTTCCACCCCCGCATTCTCGATCCATATATCGAGTCATAGCCCGGTTACTAAGCCTTTTACCTCGCATTTCTATTTACTTTATCCAATTTATTTTTGCAAGTAGCAACCTATGCCTTAGACTTAGGAGTTTGCACCCTCATTTATTTACTTTATTTTTTCACATTTCAATCCAAAAGGGAAAGAACTCCTGCAGTTGACTTAATGTCATAGGAAGTTTAGCCACCCTAGTTCCTTAGGTCCTTAGCCATTAGGTCCTTAGTGTTTTATTTTATAACTTTTTGTGACTTTGTTAAGTCACGTGAGTGTTTGCCATAACACTTACCTTCCCCCGCGAACCTTGAGCGTAACCAAGTGTTCGTTAATCCTTAGGAGAACTACGAGTGCTCTGATTCTATACCCGATACGTAGGCATCGATGCGATGTTGTGCGAGCACCATTAGAAATAAAACTTTAGGTTCCCATAATTTTAACAAGCAATAAATAACAATAATACAAATGTTAACAAGAGGTTCCCGTAGGATACTGCGGATGCTTAGGATGCTAACACCTTCCCTAGGTATAATCAACCCCCGAACCTAGTTTCTCCTCATTTAGGGTTTTTACGATCTTTTTCCCTTTTCCCTTTGGATTAAATTAAAGTCGGTGGTGAACATAAAAGTTTTGTGATTCAAGCTTAATCAATAGTTTGGTATCCGATTCTCACCGCAACAATACTACATAGTGGATTTCCTTCCTGGATTGGTAGCCCCCAGAGTAGATGAGTTTGTTCTAACTGGGTTATCAATTATGTTGTGTACTTTACAGCTTTTCTGTCTTTATTTTATGCAGTACTGGAACTCAATATCTTATCATATGTCGTAACATCCTGAAGCATGTTTGACTCTAATATATCAGAATTTTTAAGTGTTGATGTGTATGCCTTACCATGTTTATTAGTAATAGATAAGATGTATCAACATCATATTCGACATCTGAGTCTTTCATACCAAAATTTCAATTGGTATCTGAGCAGGCATCCTAGTCTTTTTCTAGATGAGATCCAAGGGGGATACTTTCTGGTTCATGGTTAATGTAGAAGGGTTCTACTGAAAGTTGTTTAGATGTGTGAATGGTCCCTAGAAGTGGAGGGTGGATTGTTTTGTTGTTGTAGTATGGGGTTCATGTTGATATTGTGATAGGTTTTATTTATTTTCAAACCTATGGCTGCTGGTGTCACCTGGAGATAATTTCTAGGGCTAATTTGTGACACTTGAAGCTTCCAAGGAGTTTGTTATCCGCTGCTTTTCTATCTGATAACTCCTTTGTGTGAGAAAGTTGCTCTTCTCTAGAGATATATCCTATAGTGTTGGGGATATATGTCCATCTGCTTCTCTCAATTGTGCTAGTGATACTTGAAGACTCTTTTTCAAGTCCACTTAAGGCACTATGAAGAGAAGTGGTTGTATGGAGATCTGAAGACTTCTATTAAAAGACATATCTTTTTATGTAGATCTCTTTGTGATTCTTGGAATGATGTCTCATCCCATGATAGAACTTCACATCATAATTATGCATGATTTTGTTGTCCAAGGAATGGCTATATAGATGCTTGGGGTGCTAAACTACTGTATTTATTTCACAAGTGTTTGGAACATACTCCTGATCTGGAAGAGGGGGCGTCTGTATGGTGTGTCTAAGGAGGTTCTTTCTCTGGAACGTTCCTTAGCTATGGGTATTGATCAAGGAGTGATCAACATGTGTTTTCTCTTAAGGACAGTTTATTTTTGGTCCTTGCTGTAGGAGTGAAGTATTTGAGCTTCAAGGAGGATTACTTCAGAGAGACTCCTTGTACATGAAGGTCAAGTTGTGTCAACTGGTGGAGTTGACTGATGTGGATATAGCTGATCAGTAGCTATATTATATGTGAAGACATCTTAATTCAGCCTGATTACTGGGTCTGAAGAAGAAGTCTATGGAAGCGTCCCAGATGTTGCTTATGTCTGTGTTTTGGTAGCCTGGTCAACTGCTGATGGTTGATTCCCATGTGTTTCCATGCATATGGTTTATGTGGAGACTTTTGTGACTGATACTGATGTCTGGACGAAGGTTAGAACATCATCTCAGAAAGTGTCAAATTTCAGCAGAAGAAGAAGAAGTCAGATTACATGTTCAACCTTGTGTGAGAATGTAATTTTATCTAACCATTAGTAAATACCTTGACGAGAGACTTGGTATTTGTCTATTGTTTTTATGATGCATATAGATGGATACTTAGACGGGAGACTTAGTATTTATGTAAGGAGTGTGCATATTTGCAGTCTGAATCTTATGGTTAAGAAAGTGCTATGAGTAACTAATGCTCATCTTTAAAAAGGGCTTTGGTTGTTCATGAGAGGGGTAGTTAATTGGTGCTATCTGTGGTGTTTTGGTGCAAGAGTGCAGACTGGTTTTGGTGGATGCAGTTGTAGTGTTGTTCTTCCCTTGACAAGGAATGTGTTTATAATCATGAAGTTATTATTGATAAATCATCAGGACTTTGTGAAGATTGCTTTACTCAGGGAGAAATGTCATCCTTGGTATTTCTGCAAGGTGTAGTTCTGAACTATTCCTTCTGAAGATTCAGACAGTCGCAGGTTTGAAGACTTTGGAGAAACATTGGAAGTTTCTCATCAATATGTGATATTGGTAGGAATTTCTACAAAACCAACATAATGGAGGTTGTTTACTCAAACTTGGTTGATGAATCAAGTGTATGAGAGCATGGAACTCTTGTTCTATAAAGGAAGGAGGTTCTTTCAAGTGGCAGAAGAAGGAGCTGAATTTAACAGTTGGATGTGGTCTAACAATGTTCAAACATCTAGTTCAACATCAGAGTCTAATTGGTGAAGTGGCACATCAATTTAAGATAGAATGATCTACAGGGATTGAATGCTTCATAAGGCCTATTATTTTGACAACTTAGTGAAGATCAACTTTATTGATCAAGATATCTTTGGAAGATTTCTAATAAACGTGAAGAAGACAAGTGTGGCAATTGGCTTTTTCATATGAGGATTCATAAAAGAGGTGATCAAAGTGTGGCAATTGGTTGATCTTTATATTGGATTCGAAGAGTCGAGATAATCAGAGTGTGGCAACTGGTTATTCTTGAGGATTGTCTTGGAGCAAATTGCTCTTGGGCAGAAGAGTGGTGAGTTGAAGACTCAAGGAGATTTTTTCTTCTTGAAGGTGGCTGAGAGTTTAACTCTCTTTCTGGATTTCTGATTCTAGCTGGTGGCACAGTGCAGTTGAAGATTTTCAGTTCTTGGATTACTATGCTATAGTAAGTCCAGTTGGTGGAGCACATCTAGTGAAATTCTGTGATCAGGTATGAGATGTCCTAAGAGATGTCCCAACACTTGATAGGACACTTGACAAATTTAACCAAAACTTAAATAGCAAGAAAAGTAAACAACACAGAAGTTTGTTAACCCAGTTCAGTGTATAACCACACCTACATCTGGAGGCTACCAAGCCAGGAGGAAATCCACTATAAGTATTATTAATTCTAGACTTAAACCACCCTGTTTAATCTATCACTTAATAACTACCCAATGCAATTTCTACCTAAGACACACCTTAGATAAGAGTACCCTACTCACTCCCCCTCAATCACACAGTGATCAAGTTTACAAGTTTACTGAAATTGAAGACATCCTTCAAACAATACAGCTTGATCTTACTTCACAGTTTCAATCAAGTCACAAATGCACTTTTGCTTAAAAGCTCATAAAGTGGTACATAAAAACAACCTGCTATTAAAACACTAGACACCCTATTTGGTCTTCTGAAATTCGTACTCAATTCTATGAGTTTCTGTTGCTTAAATAGGTATCTGTAATTTGGGCTTTCTGCAGAGGATCCAGCCCTAATGCGCATGCAGCTTCCACCTTGAATTTAGGGTTTGTTACCTCCTAGATTCTAGGTGATTTAGGTCTTCTGTTTTAATCTGAATCTTCAATATAAAACTCCCTACAGATGCGCCTTGTTCTGTTTTTAACCATCATTAATTAATTCCAGATAACTCTCCTTAAATATCTCTGATAAGTTAATCATTAATTAATTCTGGTAGCAGGTCTGAGATGTCTCAACATCTGTTGGGACATCCTGAAAAACTGAACTAAGTTCTTAACACAATGTCCCAACATCTGATGAGACATCCTGATATAAGATCATATACTCTGTTTGATAATGTCCCAACATCTGATAGGACATTCTGAACTGAATTGAACATTTCTTGTTTGGTCAAAAATTCTGCCAATCCTTAAACATCTACAAACTCCCCCTTTGGCTAATTTTTGGCTAACATCTTTTCTGGTTATCAGAGTGCAGCAGAAGTTCCTTTTATCAGAGTATAGCATTACTTTTCTGTTGATTCTTATTTGAGATTACTCCCCCTCAAACATATATGTATCCAATCTTGTTGCCACAGAAAAACACTTATTCAGTTCAGAAGCAAACAAACAGATTTTTTTATTCATGCTTAAACAGCAATTACAATAATTTGATGTTGTTCTCCCCCTTGGTAGACACAAAATTAGGGGCCAAAGACACTATTCCAAATACATTGCTGTCATTACATTTGCCTCACATACATTGATCACTCAGATTCATCACTCTCAGTTTCTTCCTCCACTTCAGTTTCTTTATCAGCTTCACTTTCTTCATCAGCTTCACTGTCTTCATCAGATGCAGCATTCTGATCTTCTTCACTTTCCAACCTTTTAATGATTTCCTCAAGCTTCTGCTTTCTAGCTTCAAGCTCTTTGCAGGTGCTTTTGAGTTCAGCAATTAAAGCCTTCTTGGAGATTGGATTCCTAGTAGTTGAAGGACCTGCAAATGTCCCAGAAGGTGCTTCAACATCGGCTGCATGATGACTGAGGAATAACTTGTAGTGAAAAGCCAAGGGGCTTTCTCTTTTGCAGGCTGTATCCTTGTCAGTGAGAATTCCAGGGTATTGATTGAGCACAATACCACACAGCACAGATGGAAAAGCTATTGGCAGCTTTGTTGCAGAAGAGATGGCATGCTTCATAGTCTGATCAAAAATATAAGCTCCATTATCCATCTTGGTTTGAGTTCCCACAGCATAGATGAATCTGGCCAGACCAGTTGAGATTGAAGAAGTGTGGTTGGTAGGCACCCAGTTAGCAGTTCCAATCCTGTTCAGCATGGCATACTTTCTGGTAAGCATGCTCACAGAGAGCTTTCCCTTCACAGGCCAAGCCTTGACCTGATTTGCAGTGATCACTTTACAGATTTGATTATCTATTTTGCCTAGCTCATTTGGTCCATCTGTTTCTCTTCATAGGTATTGATTTATGATTTGAGGAGAGAACTCAACACACTTACCTCTCACAAACACTTTTCTGAACTCAGATGACTTACCATTTGAGCAATCCTCCTGAAGATTCACAATGAACTCTTTGACAAGAAGTTCATAGCAGGGAGAGAACTCTGAGACTGTCTTGAATAGTCCTGCAGCAGAGATGAGGTCAATCAGTTCTGTGCACTCAAGTGCATTGCTGCTCAGTTCTCTTTCTAGAGCAACCCTTCTTTGGTACACAAACTTCCACTTGTTCACACTAGAGACATGGTGGAAAGATATGTTGTCTAATGGAGCTTCTGGAACAGCTGTTGAAGCCCTAGATGGGGCTGGTCTCTTCTTGGGAGGAGATGTTGGGACATCTGATTCAACATCTGAGTCAGATGGGGTGACAGCTTTCCTTTTCTGAGTTTGGACTTTACTCCATTGTTTTGATGGCCCAAAAGTGGCTTTAGCTTTGCCTTTCTTTGGAGAGGCTTTCTTCTTCTCAGGAATTGCTGCTTCAGCTTGCATCTTGCCTTTCCTGGACCTGAGCCTTTTGGCTATGCTAGATTTAACAGAGGCTATGATCTCTGCATCAGAGTCCTGCTCCAGGTTCACCACTGGAGGAGATTGTGCAGTCTCCTCTTCAGCTTGTTGATCAGCAGGGATTTGACCTTCATTTGAGGCTTTGGTCTGATCCTCAGAGATTTCTTCATCATTTTCATTTGAGGCCTTATTCTGGTCCTCAGTTTGTTCCAACTCAACATCAGATGAGTTCTTTCTCTTATCTTCAGATGTTCCAACATCTGTTGGGACATCTTGTTCTTCTGCAGCTTGAGCTTGTTCTTCTTGAGGTGCAGGCATGGTGTTCAGAGGAACAGAGATCCCACTCACCACTCTTTGTTCAAAGAGAATTTGGTTGACAATCTCCTTGATGGAATCATCAACATATTTTGAAGAGTTTGGGGGCCTGTTAGCAGGAGAGGGAATGCCTTTTGCTTTGCTGCGTACTTGATCTTTAGCTCTCTTGGGAGTTCTTGCCTTTTTAGTGTGAGAAACGCTTTCCCTGAGTTTGTCCAATGGGGTTGATTGCATTGGTACTACAGAAATGGGAGTGGCATGAACTACGTCTTCTTGATTGAGAACTTCTTCAGTTGAGTTAGGGTTTTGAGACATTGTTGAGGAAGATGGATAGAAAGCTTTAGGGTTTTTAATTTCTGGAGAATAGCTGGTTAATGTGATTCGCTTGTGATAGTATGATGGGAATCTTGATAGCTGATTATAAGCAGTTACTAAATAAGTAGCCGTTACAGTGCAAATGATTAGAGCTGGAATTCCCAAGGATCTTGTCCAGATTAGTTTTGCCATCTGGACCTTATGCCATACAATGTCATATGACATGTTGGCACATCTCATTAACTGCTAGATATCACATAAACAGATTCCAAGTTTGCCCCTTAAGTTCTCAAATTGTGTAGCATCCAATGCTTTGGTAAAGATATCAGCTAACTGCAGATTTGTAGCTACATGCTCCAATGAAATCACCTTTTCTTCTACAAGATCTCTGATGAAATGATGTCTGATATCAATATGCTTTGTCCTGCTATGTTGGATAGGATTCTTTGATATGTTGATTGCACTTAAGTTGTCACAGTACAATGTCATGACATCCTGTGGGACATTGTACTCAGTGAGCATCTGCTTCATCCAAACCAACTGAGAACAACTGCTACCTGCTGCTATATACTCAGCTTCAGCTGTAGATAAGGATACACAATTCTGTTTCTTACTGAACCAAGAAATCAGATTGTTTCCTAGAAAGAAGCATCCTCCTGAAGTGCTTTTTCTGTCATCAGCACTTCCTGCCCAATCAGCATCACAGAAGCCAGTGAGAATTGGTTTGCAACCATGAAAGTACATTATTCCATAGTCACAGGTACCATTAACATATTTAAGGATTCTCTTGACTTGATTGAGATGACTGACTTTTGGATCAGCTTGATATCTTGCACAAACTCCTACTGCAAAAGCAATGTCTGGTCTGCTAGCAGTCAAGTATAGCAAGCTTCCAATCATGCTTCTGTATAAGCTTTGATCTACATTCTCACCCTTTTCATCTTTAGTCAGCTTTAAATGTGTGGGGGCAGGAGTTCTCTTGTGAGCAGCATTTTCCATTCCAAATTTCTTGACTATGTTCTTGGAATACTTGCTTTGTGAGATGAACATTGAGTCTTCCATTTGCTTTATTTGCAGACCAAGAAAGTAGGTTAATTCTCCTACTAGGCTCATTTCAAATTCAGATTCCATCTGCTTGACAAAATGTTTGACCATCCTGTCAGACATTCCACCAAAGACAATGTCATCAACATATATTTGAGCAATCATGACATTTCCTTCTTCATCTTTAACAAACAGGGTTTTATCAATCCCACCTTTTCTGTATCCTTTCTTGATAAGAAATGTGGTCAGTCTTTCATACCATGCCCTTGGAGCTTGCTTCAAACCATAAAGTGCCTTCTTTAGTTTGTATACATGATTTGGACAGCTTGGATCAACAAATCCTTTAGGCTGTTCTACATATACTTCTTCATTAAGGTAGCCATTTAAAAAGGCACTTTTCACATCCATTTGAAATAGCTTGAACTTCAAGATACAAGCAATTCCCAACAGCAATCTGATTGATTCAAGCCTTGCTACTGGTGCAAAGGTTTCATCAAAGTCTACCCCTTCAATTTGAGTGTATCCTTGAGCTACAAGTCTAGCTTTGTTCTTTGTAACAATTCCTTGTTCATTTGATTTGTTCTTATACACCCATTTTGTTCCAATCACATTTATGTCATCAGGTCTAGGAACAAGATTCCACACTTTATTCCTTGTGAATTGACCTAATTCCTCTTGCATAACACAAATCCAGTATTCATCAGTGAGAGCTTCCTTGATGTTTTTAGGTTCTATTTTGGAAACAAAACAAGAACCTGAAATCACTTCTCTTGATCTAGTGCTCACACCTCTGTTGGGATCACCAATAATCAAATCTTTGGGATGATCCTTCTGTATTCTGATGGAGGGAGGTTTGTTGGATTCTTCTGTCCTTGTATCAGTTTGAGTGAAGTTATATTGATCATTCTTTTCTTCAGCTTCAATCTTGATATCAACAGATGTTCCAACATCTTCTGGGACATCTGTAGGAGCATCATCAATTATCACATTTATGGACTCCATGATAACCTTGGTTCTAGAATTAAATACTCTATATGCTCTGCTGTTTATAGAGTATCCAAGGAAAATTCCTTCATCACTTTTAGGATCCATTTTTCTCCTTTGCTCTCTATCTGCTAGAATATAACAGTTACTTCCAAACACATGAAAGTATTTCACAGTGGGTTTTCTTCCCTTCCAGACTTCATATATTGTGGACAAGGTTCCTTTCCTCAAAGTAACTCTGTTATGGATGTAGCAGGCAGTGTTCATAGCTTCAGCCCAGAAGTACAGAGGTAACTTTTTAGCATGGATCATAGCTCTTGCTGATTCTTGAATAGTTCTATTCTTCCTTTCAACAATCCCATTCTGTTGAGGAGTGATTGGTGAAGAATATTCATGATTGATTCCTTCTGAAGAGCAGAAATCTAAGAACTTTTGATTCTCAAATTCCTTTCCATGATCACTTCTTATTCTGATTACACAGCTGGATTTTTCTCTTTGTAATCTTTGGCATAGTTCTTTGAATACATCAAATACATCAGACTTTTCTTTGATGAAATTTATCCATGTATATCTTGAAAAGTCATCAACCACCACATAAGCATACCTCTTACCACCAAGACTTTCAACCTGCATAGGTCCCATAAGATCCATATGTAGAAGTTCCAAAACTTTGGAAGTTGTCAGATGTTGGAGCTTTGGATGGGACATCTTGGTTTGCTTGCCTATTTGACATTCACCACATATTTTGCCATCATCAATCTTCAGTTTAGGAATACCTCTTACAGCATCCATAGATATGATCTTCTTTATGCCTCTGAAATGAAGATGACCTAGTCTTTGATGCCACAGTTTCACTTCTTCTTCTTTAGCTAGAGAGCAGGTTGAAATGAGACTGAGATTTTGGGATTCCCACATGTAACAGTTGTCTTTAGATCTGGCTCCTTTCATGACAACCTCTTGTTCTTTGTTAGTCACTATACATTCAGATTTGGTAAAGTTTACACTGTATCCTTGATCACATAGTTGACTTATGCTGATCAGGTTAGCAGTTAAACCTTTAACTAGCAGCACATCATCTAGTCTTGGAACATCTTGACAATCCAAGGTTCCAACTCCCTTGATTTCTCCTTTAGCTCCATCTCCAAAGGTAACATACCTGGATGAATGTGATTTTAAGTTTACTAGCAAATTCTTCAATCCAGTCATGTGTCTTGAGCATCCACTGTCAAAGTACCAGTCTTCTTTAGCTGATACTCTCAGAGATGTATGTGCTATGTATGCAGTACTTTTCTTTGACCAGATAAGTTGAGATTTCTTTTGATGCCTCTGCCCTGTGTGTTGTTCAGCTGATCTCCAAGCTTGATTGTTGATCTGGTTCTTGGGTATGTGGCTTTGATCAGTCTGAATGTCAGCTTTTGGTCTCCAAACCTTCTTGATGACCTCTGTCTTCTGCTTAGGAGGTTGCTGATTTCTTTGATGTCTATGCAGCACTTTCTTGGTACCTTCTACTTTCTACTTGGAAGGTTGCTGATACATCTGATTTGGATATCCATGTAGCTTATAACAGTGAGGTTTGATATGCCCAAATCTTCCACAGTGATGGCATCTCCATCTTTGATACTTCTTCTTCATTTTGTTCTTTCCAGAATGTTGAGACATCTGTTGGAACATTATGTTTGTCTTTGTGTTCTGATGTTGGAGCATCTGTTGGGACATCTTGTTTGACTGTGTAGTTTTTGAAGTAGTTTTGCTAGAGCTGGCTTCATCTCTGTTATATCCCAGTCCACTTTTGTCCCCTGAATGTTTATTATTGCTGAGAATAACATCCAGTGTGTTTGAGCTGCTGTTCAACATTCTAACAGATTTGGACATATGTTCCAACTTAGAGTTGAGAAGGCTTACTTCACTTTTTAAGGTGTCAATGATCTCCTGATCATTTGCTTTGTCATCTTCTAATGCCTCATTCTGCTTCTTTAGCTTTATAACTTCACTGCATATTTCAGAGCTTCTTTTGTATAGATCTTTGAATGCTTGCTCAAGTTCTTCATAAGTAAGTTCTCCACAACTGGAATCACTATCATATTCACACAGTCCAGCTAAAGCAGTAATATGCTTAGCTGATTCTTCTTCTGAATCTCCTGAGTCTTCATCAGACCAGGTCACAGAGAGTCCTTTCTTTTGCCTCTTTAAGTAGGTAGGACATTCAATCTTGATGTGTCCATATCCTTCACATTCATGGCATTTGACTCCTTTATCTTGACTGGTCTTTTCAGCATACTTTACTCTTTTGTTAGCATCATAAGGTCTTCTGTTCTCAGAGTTTGTGTTTCTTCCACTAGGTTTGGATTTGCCTTCCATTCCTCTGAGAATCTGTTTGAATTGTCTTCCAAGCAAGGCAAGGTTTTCTGATAAGCTTTTATCATTTGCTGATTCATCATCTTCTTCTTCATCTGTATTTGACACCAAGGCTATGCTTTTGTTCTTTTTGGCATTTGTGTCATTCATTCCCATCTCAAAAGTTTGAAGGGAACCAATGAGTTCTTCAACTTTCATGGAGCATATGTCTTGAGCTTCTTCTATTGCAGTGACTTTCATGTCAAATCTTTTTGGCAAAGATCTGAGAATCTTTCTTACAAGCTTTTCATCAGTCATCTTTTCTCCCAAAGCTCCAGAAGTATTGGCTATATCCAAGATGTTCATATAGAACTCATGAATTGATTCATCTTCCTTCATTCTCAAGTTTTCAAACTTGGTGGTGAGAAGTTGAAGTCTTGACATTTTTACTTTTGATGTTCCTTCATGAGTTGTTTTGAGAGTATCCCAAACATCTTTGGCCAGCTCACAATGATGCACAAGTCTGAAAATGTTCCTATCAATGCCATTGAATAAAGCATTTAAGGCTTTTGAGTTGCCTAGTGCTGAGTCTTCTTCCTCCTTACTCCATTCTTCTTCAGGTTTCAGCACTTTTGATCCATCTTTGGTGTCTTGGACAGGATGATCCCATCCAACATTGACTGCTCTCCATGCCCTGTTGTCAAGTGACCTTAAGAATGCAATCATTCTTGGCTTCCAGTAGTCATAATTAGATCCATCCAGTATAGGTGGTCTATTTACTGACCCTATATCTCTGTCCATGTTACAGAATTTGTTTTCCCTAGATCTCACCCAGTATAAACAGGCAGGGTGCCTGCTCTGATGCCAATTGAAATTCTGTGATCAGGTATGAGATGTCCTAAGAGATGTCCCAACACTTGATAGGACACTTGACAAATTTAACCAAAACTTAAATAGCAAGAAAAGTAAACAACACAGAAGTTTGTTAACCCAGTTCAGTGTATAACCACACCTACATCTGGAGGCTACCAAGCCAGGAGGAAATCCACTATAAGTATTATTAATTCTAGACTTAAACCACCCTGTTTAATCTATCACTTAATAACTACCCAATGCAATTTCTACCTAAGACACACCTTAGATAAGAGTACCCTACTCACTCCCCCTCAATCACACAGTGATCAAGTTTACAAGTTTACTGAAATTGAAGACATCCTTCAAACAATACAGCTTGATCTTACTTCACAGTTTCAATCAAGTCACAAATGCACTTTTGCTTAAAAGCTCATAAAGTGGTACATAAAAACAACCTGCTATTAAAAAACTAGACACCCTATTTGGTCTTCTGAAATTCGTACTCAATTCTATGAGTTTCTGTTGCTTAAATAGGTATCTGTAATTTGGGCTTTCTGCAGAGGATCCAGCCCTAATGCGCATGCAGCTTCCACCTTGAATTTAGGGTTTGTTACCTCCTAGATTCTAGGTGATTTAGGTCTTCTGTTTTAATCTGAATCTTCAATATAAAACTCCCTACAGATGCGCCTTGTTATGTTTTTAACCATCATTAATTAATTCCAGATAACTCTCCTTAAATATCTCTGATCAGTTAATCATTAATTAATTCTGGTAGCAGGTCTGAGATGTCTCAACATCTGTTGGGACATCCTGAAAAACTGAACTAAGTTCTTAACACAATGTCCCAACATCTGATGAGACATCCTGATATAAGATCATATACTCTGTTTGATAATGTCCCAACATCTGATAGGACATTCTGAACTGAATTGAACATTTCTTGTTTGGTCAAAAATTCTGCCAATCCTTAAACATCTACATCTAGGATCATGGTGATAAGGTCTTGGTGTGTGTAAAATGTTCTAACTAAGTTTTAGTACATTACCTTGGGTATTTGTCTACATGGTTTCTATTCTTAGTCTACCTAAACATAAGGGAGAATGATGAAGTATATGATCTATATTGGAAGAAACGTGTAGAAGAGACTGAAGTAGATCAGGTATTGATTGCTTGCAAGTCTGTTTATGGACATTATTTCTAATTTCAGAATTAGTTTGAATGTGGTTTGTTTGGATTGTATGGCCAAAGGACTGTAAAGATATTATGTTGGGACAGTTTCAAGAACCTGTATGTAGAAGATGTTCAACTTGTGTAGTTTGTGGTAACAACAAACTTAGGTGTTTGCTGAGAGTTGAGAACTGTGAGACATCACTAAGGTGATTGGAAGTGAGGATGAGTTTCTCATATTGAGGAGTTCATAAGTAGAAGTTGCATTGGTAGAGATTAAGTGAGAAGACTGTAAACTGTAGGTGTTTGCTGAAAAGTATTTGAATTGATACTACATAGTGAATTTCCTTCCTAGCTTGGTAGCTCCAAAAGTAGATGAGTTTGATCGAACTGGGTTAACGATTTTGTTGTGTACTTTACAGCTTTTTTGTCTTTATTTTATGTAGTAGCTGAACTCAATGTCCTATCAGATGTCGCAACATCCTAAAGCACGTTTGACTCTGATATATCAGAATTATTAAGTGCTGATGTGTATGCCTTATCATGTTTATTAGTAACATATAAGATGTCTCAACATCATATTCGACATTTGAGTCTGTCATACCAGAATTTCAGTTTCAATCCACCTGCAATGTCATTGTCATATGTTCAAAATCTTCATTTGTAAATGAATGAACATGAGAACTGAATCGTGAAACCATAAAGGCTTACAATGAGCATGTCACTGATTCTTGAAGTTTGAAGTTGTCAACAATAAATCTTCTATGTTGGAGATTGCAAGAAGATTGAAGAATCAAATGATAAAATAGATTCAATAGATAAGGAGAAATATTTGTCGAATGTTATTCTTGGAATACATTGGTTGGACAATGTATCTGCTTAAGATTAAATCATCTAAAAGCAAGAAATCTTGTCTACTAAAGATTAATTATGTGTGAGTATGAGATGTTTTCAAAAAGAGGATTAGTCCACCTTTGACTTTCTCATAAAAAGCTCATTAGGAATTTATTCATGTAAAGAAGAAAGATTGTTGGCTAATGATTTTGATACTTAAAGAACTTCATGATGAAGTTTGCAAAAGAAGTCTGAAATCATGAACAAAGGAACTCAAATCTCTAAGAATGATTTCTCTGAGTCATAACATCTGAATCCTAATTGATCAAGCAGTTAGAAGATCTAATGCAGAAAAACTGAATATTGTTTCCTTTGGAAAGCTTTACAGAAAACTAAAGCTTATTTAGCAAAGGAAGTTTATTGATTCATCGAGAATATGAGAAAAGGTATAATTCGTAATACATCGGATCCTCTGAGTATCAATGGAAGTAACATAGACTATTAAGTTTTATTAGCTTGAGAATTTACCTCAGTTGAACAAACTATAATTGGTCAGAATGTTATCTGATATTGCTCTTAGAAATTCATGATGTATGAATCCTGAAATCAAAGTTGTCTAGTAAGATGCAAAGATAGAAGCTATATACTCTGAGTTAAAAAGGGTTAAAGTCACTGATGGTGTTCAAAATGATGAAATCAGTAGATATTCTTTTTAGAAGCAGATATGATGTCAAACTCTGATGAACTAACTCTGAACAAGTTAGCTCAACATTGTAAGAACAAGATTGTCCTTCAAAACCCTTCATGAATTACATCTAGGTTTGATGACACTTGTATCTGTTGAATATTTGCATTCACTCAAGGAGACAAAATAAGAAGATGATAAAATATTTCAATTAGTTCTCTTAAGCACATAACCTCTTAGAAGTTTATGTTTAATCTAAGGAATTAACGACCTTCTGAAGATAAGCTTTTGTTCAAATGAAGCTTGATAAAAGATGGATGTTCTGATGGTGAAGACTAGAGCAAGAATTTGATTCTTTTCTATTACTCAAGGATATAGTTTTTTTCATCAGAAAGGAAGATGACAAGATCAGAAGACGATTGTTCTCTGAAGAATGTTCTCAAAATTCAGATGGATAATTCTAAACAGATGAATAATGAAAAGCTTATCTGAAGAGAAAATTGGTTCTAATATTCAAACTAGATATCAACGTACAGAAGGAACTTATATTCTTCAAAATATAATTCAAAGAACTTCTGATGAAGTGGTGATCCTTTTACATCCAAGACTATCTAAAGAAAGTGGAAGCTAAATGAAGCAGTCAAAAGCTCTGTCAAAGAGTGATTTGATTCAGAATCAGATATAGAATCAGCATGTCTCAAAATCTCAAAGGTATGATTTTTTTTATCTATGACTTATTTTATTAGACACTCTGATAAAGATACTTCTACGAGTTAGAAGATGTTTTAATTATAAGCATAATAGTTAGATGCTTGTGTGACTCTGAAAAGTGAACTTTCATAATAGTGAAAGTCTCATGAGTAAGAACGTTTTCCCTCCAAGAGAAAATATTTTGAGTTATTATCTAAAAAGTGAACAGTCACAACATTTAATGTTGTTCTTCTTTATGTGATTGTATGAACATGAATTGTGACACCTGTCATAGTCATTGATCATGCACAATCATGAATTAACACATTGGTTTTATAAGTATTATTGAAAATAGATTAAAAACTCTTACATATTCTCCTTTCTAAGCATTAAAATTGATAAGATGTTTTTGAGACTGTTGAGTTTCTAGAAAAATAAACCATTTTCGTCATGACATTTATTGTGTGACAGTTATATTTTGTCACTTATGAACTTACACTCATTAGTATCCTTAGTTGTGATCGGTTGATATTTCCTCCCAGCGAGACTACTCATTCATTTCACATTCCAAGTTAAGGTTGTCCCTTGCTCTACACTATGCACTCATAACTTATCTTGTAAATAACAATTTTTGTCGTTTATAATTTATCGAGTCTTTATACTCATTTATTTCCGTCCACTCTCATTCCTCTATAAATAGTCATAACCTTTCCTCCATGTTTTCTCATCCTTAGTCTAACTAACTAATCTCTTAGTTAATATCCGTCTTATAACAATGTCTGTCAAAACTTTTCTCGAAAATGAAGACACCTTAGAAGTCATATCCGAAAAACGACCAAACCTTGCTCACAATGTTTTAAAAATCGGACTGATCATCAAACCGGTGAGGATATTGGGTCATTGGTTCATCGGTCGAACCATTGGGTCACTGGTCGAACAGTATGACCAAATCAGATAACTCGGTTGAATAGACCAGTCATTATAACAAAACTATATAGATATAAAACTGGTCGAACCAGATGATTCAATCTCTAAAAAATATAACTAGCACTTAAATTTTTCGAAATATCATATCTTAAATTCATAAATTCATAATTTAAATTCAAATTTTAAACATAGTCTAATTGCAAAGTATCACCACATAACAAAATAGTACAAAATAACAAAATGTACTTGCAAACAAAGTCTAATTGGATCATAATCTAATTGAATAGTGTATAACAAAATAAATCTAATGTCTACTAAATTTAGTTCCAAGGAGGTAAAATCATTTCAATGTTGGGATCTCCTTCTTGCATATCAAAACCATCTGAAGTAAAATCAATTGCATCCACAACATCTTCTCCATCAATGATATCATTACTTTGATTGTTTTCTCCAGAATTAAGTTATGCATCACCTTCAACATCAACCTCATCCAAATTTAATTGATCTATAGCAAAATAAATTTAAATATTTTAGCAATTGACATATAGTGATAAATTAATATAACAAAATTGTAATTCACACTAACTAATACCATACCAATATCGTTTGAAACAGGTTGGGTTGTCATACTAGCAGATCTTTCTGTATTGCTTCCACCTCCTCAATTGTTAAGAATGGTGGTGAATCCTCCAACACCAAATTAGAGTGATCACCAAGTGTTTCAAAATTGATAGGATCATAATTTTGTTTCTTGTTTCTATAAATCACAAAGTGTATATGTATTAATTGGATATATATTAAATTATTACATAATAGCTCTATTTGGCCTATACTGTATCAATTTGGCATATTAATTTATTAGAAACATGGCATATAAATGACTCACTATATTAGAAACATAGTATATTAGCAACTATATATTAGCAGCATATAAATGACTCACTATATTAGAAACAAAACTTACTATCAGAAACAATTTGACATATATTAGCAGCATGACAGTATATTAGAAACAATTTGGCATGGAAGTAAAAGATAGTAACATGGCATATAGCAACTCAGTAACATGGCATATAGCAGCTCATGTCAATTTATTTTATTCTCTTAACATGTATCTAAAATACTAGATGGATAAATACCAAATATAAAAACGGTAACATATATTAGCATATATACCTATTTTGTAACCGTAAGTTATAACGAACAAAGACGAGATCATTAAGCTTTTGATACTCCAACATATTCATTTTTTAGTGAATGTGTTCAAATACACTCCAATTTCGTTCACAACCAGATGCACTATAAGTTTGGCTCAAAATCCAAATAGCAAGCTTTTGCAAATTGGGCGCTTCGGTCCCATAAGTTTTCCACCATTTATCTAGAAAATTTCATGTGAAAAAATTAGAAAACTTCATCTCGGTTTAAAATGCATAAAATTTATCATCTAATTTTATGAAAACAGTTCCTTTGAGACAATAAACTAAAAAGTTGATAAGAGTTCTCCTACAACAATCAGTCCACCCATCTGCCATAAGAGTACAACTTGTATCCTTCCAAATAGAACGATATTTCTCTATCTGTATCTTCACGTCATCAACCCACTTGTTTAACAAATTACCATGAAGGGCATGCATTGTAGGAACTTTATATCCAGCACCCATGCAACAAAGAGCATCAACTGCAGGTTGAAAATAAGGCGAATTTGCAGCATTGAAAGGAATAGATACATCAATAAACCACTTTGCAATAGCAATATCACACTTTTCTACCACTTCTTTACTTTGCATCACACTTTTTAAAGTAGGCTTAGCTCCTGGAGTTGTTCTGGGTAAAAAATAAGTACCAATGCGAGTGTCATTCCTTTTTAGAAGCACCCCCCTCTGCAGTAAATGACTCACTTTCAGTTTCAGCCACATCTGTAATTTTTATTTTCTTGCTCCGCTCATTAATATGTTGTTTCATCTGAAAACGAATTTTTGCAGGTACTGACTTACAAATTTCAACATTTCCTACCACTCCAGCCAAGTGTTGCTTTACCCTATGAATTCCACCTCCGCCAAAAGCTTTGTGACAGTATATGCAAACAAGAGATTTTCCATCTGGACTTTTAGTACAATGTGCCCAAGCTATATTCGTCTTTCCTCTAACATTATTTTGAACTAAACTATGACCTGAAGAGGCTTTTTGTGATGGTGGTTGTTGTGATGATGGTGTTTCAGAAGATGTCATTTTCCTGTAAAACATGATAAATAATGCATTTAGAAAAAAACATTTATTGTAATATAAATTAGTAAAAAACATATAAATATAAATTAGAAAAAACCAAATTGTAAAAAAAACATATAAATATAAATTAGAAAAACATGATAAATAATCCAATT
The DNA here is from genome assembly GCA_963966055.1 of Lathyrus aphaca. Classification (NCBI taxonomy): domain Eukaryota; kingdom Viridiplantae; phylum Streptophyta; class Magnoliopsida; order Fabales; family Fabaceae; genus Lathyrus; species Lathyrus aphaca. The sequence goes on along the minus strand of OZ014520.1, from coordinate 249,646,750 downwards.
AGTAACATGTATTTAGTTTTTCCATCATCATATTGTCTCTAACAGTAAAAACTTTCATACTATCTCAATTTTTCTAACATGTTTTTAGTTTTTAATTTTATTAATACTCATACAAATTAGTAACAAAGTAAAACCAATTAGTAACGAAGTAAAGCCAATTAGTAACAAGGTAACATGTATTTTTTTTCATATTTCGTCATTTTCAATTCAACCTCATTTTCAACCTCACCCTACAATTACCACCACCCTGCAGTTACCACCATCACCCTGAATTTCAACCTCATTTTCATTCTATAATTTACCAACAAAGTAAATCAACAACAATAAATCAGTAACCAACAACAATAAATATATCAGTAACCAAACACTAAATCAACAACCAATAACAGTAAATCAACAACCAATAAATCAGTAACCAACAACAAAGTAAATCAACAACCTCATTTTCATTCTATAAAGTAAATTAACAACAATAAATATAAATAAATCGGTAACCAAATAACAAGTACCAATAAATAAAAATTACTTGTTTTCCTACGAAAGGCAAGAAACGACGGAGGCGAGAAACCCTAACCTGGTTTTAGGTATATCACGGAGGCGAGAAACGATGGTGGCGCAGCACTGTGGTGGGACGGAGGACGGATGAGAGAAATTTAAATTCCTGGTGGTGCGGCAGAAATGATTAGGATGAGAGAGATGACCGTGAATTCCTTTATGCATTCCTACTTCGTTTGGCTTTTCCCTTTCTGCATATTTTTTATCTTTGTTAGAGGAAAACAACCAATAAGTCCAAAATGACGTTGTGTTTGAGTGTTAAAAAAATTGCATTTGAACCACGGTTTTACGGAAACCGCCAGTTTTTCCAGTTCATCTGGTTCACATCGGTTCACACTGGTTCCCTCCGATCCAACTGTACAAGCGATCCCGCAAGCGAAGCAGACCGGAGACTGGTTTGGTTCCCGGTTCAACTTGTCTGACCGACCGGTCTGGTCCGATTTTTAAAACATTGTCTGCTCGTCTAAAAAATGATGGATTGGACATAGTGAGGAGTATGCAACTCTAATCTTGGTATGGGTACTACTCCATGTTAAATGGTCCCGTCTTTCCCAACCTGGTGGAAGAATTCTAGAAGTTTTCTAGAACCAGAGATGATGGCAACACCATATGGTCTGAGATCTATAGGTTTCCCATTGTGATCACTATATCCTCAATAGTTGAAGTCACAAACCGTGTCTCCTATGGAATCACTATCGATGACTATAAACTAGATCTGGGTTTGGTGGAGAGGCTTAAGGTTCTTCATGATGGCTCCTCTCCCATATATGAACCAACAAATCCAAACACACTCTTTCCTTCTACCTGAGTGTGGTTTCAATTCTCTTTAACCAACCTCCGTCCACGAGAAACTTCAAGAAGCACTCTGCCATATGATGCCATAATTTTTATCTTTCTCCTGATGCATCACTTCAGGATCAACCTACCATAAACCATCTTCAACCATTTGAAACACTATATTGAGGTTTCAAGAAGACAGATTAAATCATATATTCCTTATGGAAGGATAATGTCTGAGATTTTTCTCAAAGAAGGATTGTTTGAGATGGCAAGGAGAATTGGATCAGAAAATGCATTGGTTGAGAATAGATGTGATAGAGTGGACATAATTAAAGATTTTTGATGATTTATTCAGGGTGATGGAGGGATTTTATGATGTTATGGATGGTTCTGGTCTTGTATGTTTGTGTCTAGTGTGACGTTTAAGTATTTTTAAGTTTAAGTTTTTTTTGTTGTTTTGTTTGTTTTGTTTCTTTTCCTTCCCGATGTACTCCCTTAGTCAATTAATGAAAATATTTTCTATTTTAAATTGAATGGCTTATTCTTTAAGAATGCTTAATCTCATATTTGTCTTATCATTATGTTTGAATATGCTTAAGTTGATATAATCTTTTTGATGATGTCAAAAAGGGGGAGAAAGTTAAGATGATTTTGATAATAATTATATTTTAGAATCAAAACTCATAAGCTAAACTAATATAAAATGCATTTATTACTAACAAATGTTTGATGTTTAAGGAACTCTGAAAAAGTTCACTAAGATTTCTAAGACATGTTAAATCAAAAGAACTATGCTTAAGATCTTAATAGACAAATGCTGATAAATCTTAAGAACTGATTGATCATATGATCGAAGTTGTACACTTCACAAACATATGAGTTCAGAATCAGATAAACCCAATATTGTTCAGAAGTTGAGAACTTTATGAAAGTTAAAGTTATTTGGATTTTGGTACCATAGTGTTCATAAGTTGTAAAATGTCTAAGAATATGATATTCAGAACATTAGAATCAGAAGAAAAATCTTCCTGAAAGCAGTCGAGACAAATGTTCAAATTCAAAGATGATGTTCAGAAGATATGAGCAAATCAAAATTCAAAGACTATCTGAAGATCTGAAAAAAATTTGTCAAGTCAAACTCTGATACTCCAGAAGTATAGTGTTTTGGTCTTGAAGAACCAAGGATAAAAATTTCTAATACACAAGCGATGCTATATCATATGAGACTCAGAATTAAGCTTTGATTGATCACCAGATGCTACCAATCAAATATAAAATCAAGCTTTGATCAACCATTAAGTTCTAATAGAAACAAGGTTCTGAGATGAAGACATGTGTTCTAGTAAGACTCTGATGAGTTACAATAGGGAAGTATTCCTTCTCTATTCTATGATTTGACAACTCAAAATTTCTACTTTGTGAGTCTTGACATCAAGGGGGACTCTGAATAAGCTTAAATAAAATTTTAGGGTTAACACATTCAAGGGGAGTTGTTTCTCAAAAATATGAATATGTTATGTTTGGTGATTACTCTATATAAATATTCTATCAAAATACATGGTTTTGTCATCATAAAAAATGGGGAGATTGTAAAAACAAGAGTTGTCTCTACATTTCATCTCTATGTTTTGATGATAACAATGAAGTATTTGTGAAAGAAAAATTTTATGTTCTAATGTTTGTTATTGTGCAAATCATGTTTATGAAGAAATCATATTTAACAAACATAGTTCATATGATTATGAAAGAACATATGTGAGTTACTATGTGTAACACAAGTCACAAACATGGTGAAGAAGCAAGTATGCTTTTGTATCTGATCACAATCAGAAATATCAAAAGATGCCTGACGTTAGTGTTGCAATGCACTTGTGGATGTTGTTCTGAGAGTGGTTATGATTCTGAAACTAACGAAGCTTCTAAAGTTACCATCTTATGAGAACCAAGTGTTGAAGACGATAATAACTTGAGGTTATGAAGACTGAAGGTTCTGAAGACCAAGTGCAGAAAAACTCTAAAGACTTAAGGGTTCTGAAGATTAAGGTTCTGAAGACCAAGTGCTGAAGACTTTGAAGACAAGGTTCTAAGTGAATGAAGTTCTGAAGACTCTGAAGACTTGATATTCTGAAGACCAAGAGTTTCAAAGAAAAATGTTGAAGTTTTGAAGACAAGGTTCTGAGTGAACAAAGTTCTGAAGACACTAAAGACTTGAGATTCTGAAGACCCAGTTATCATGTCTTTAGTAATGCTTCAATCATCTACAATTAGAAGCCTCTGAGGTTCAGAAGACAATGTTATTGTTATCAATGATAGTACAAATTTAAAAAATGCTTTATCCCACTACCTATCCACTAACCTTAATTTATGGAAAAATGACAGATGTGGTTGTACTATTTCATCCTTGTGTAAAGCTATTCCTCAGTAGCCAACTGCTCTCCAACGACTCTATTTTGCTTGGCTATAAAAGGAAAGGATCACATGTCAATGTGATGTTGTTGAATAGCAGTCGATAGTTGAAAATAACCAAGCTATCAACTAGTATGACAACAACAATAACAAATGTTGTCAAGATGTTTCTTGAACCCTGTTGTTGATGTTTTCATAAAATCACATGAGGTTGATGATTACAAGATAAAAATGGTACAAACCAGGATGTGCGAAATTGAAAATGCAGCAAAAGGCTGATTAGGATTTAACAACAATATGCTTTAGGAAGAATTTGTTTGATTCAAAAATGTGTTTAATTTCATATGATGCAAAAGACTTGCAAATTTGCAGATGAAACGGGTAGATGATCATGGAAGCTTAATTACAAATCCAAAACCGAATGTTGTGTTCTGAAGTGATCATTGGATTGAGAGAACAAGGGTTGTTCTCCAAAATGTTCTTCAAAAGTGAATTAAGATGAAGAAGTCCTTTTATGCGTTGCATCAAAATCAAATAAGCTTTCAGAAGCTTATTAAGAATAAGATTTCCATCAATTCAAGAAGCTTGTGTTGTTGTCTGTGAGAAGCTACTCGAAGAAGAAGAAGACCCCACACATTTGAGCTTTAATAAAATGTAATAAATTAGTGTGTATTAGGTGATCTTTTGATGTACTTAATTGTGTTTACACATGCTTATGAAAGAAGAAAAAATTGTAAATGTTACCCGTATCCCTTAAGGACCTTGTGAAGGTCAAAACTTAAAGAGGCTCAAAAGTTAGTTGGTTGGTGCTTTCTCAAGACTTGGGGTCTTGATTATTATTCAAGAGTTAGTGTCCTGGTGCTTCTCAAAACTATGTTTTATGGTGATGCTCAGGACTGTGTGTCGTGGTGCATTAAGTCACATGTCTATGTGTAGTCAGTCACAACAGGTAGCTATGGAAGGAAGTCGCATGTCTATGTGCAGTTAGTCACGACAGGTAGCCGCGCAAGGAAGTCGTATCAGCTAGTAACACAATTTTATGTCATTTTAGTTGGTTGTGCAGTTAGTCATAGTGGGTAGTTGTGCATTGTAATTAGTTTGGTTATAATGGATTAAATCCTTGTGTAAGGAAAATAACCTTGCAAGGTGGACTAGAGTAGCTTGAGGTTATCAAGTGAACCAGAATATATTGTTTGCCTCTTTCACTTGTTTATGCTTTAGTTTATTTACTTATGCTTCCTCAACACAATAATGTTAAAGACGAAAAAGTTAACAAGAGTGAAAAATACAATTCAAACCCCCCTTTTTCTTGTGGTTTTCTCACACCTTCAGATGGGACACATCGGGTTATGAGAATATCTTTGGGACGAGTATTAAAATCGTTTCGCTTTACCTCTGTTAGAATGTGTGTGTTCATTCCTTTTGTGTTTCTCCTTGAAACTAGTGTTTACATAGTTATCATACTTATATCTTTTATTAGGCGTGTTGTTTCTAGTTATCATATCCGTTTTTGGAAATGACAATAGTCTCCACTTTCAGTCGTGTCATTAATAGTTGCGTGTCTAAAATCTCTCTATCATTTATGATAGTCATAATTTCTTCCATTGTCTCATATCTTCGTCTTTAAATCTAAGTTCTTACCCCCCCCCATTTTCACTCATCCATTTGCATTTTCTCTAAATATCTCTTAGTCTCTCTTCAATTCCGAGTCATCATGTATTTCAGAACTTTTAGCGGAAATGAAGATATTCTTGAAGTCATTATTGAGAAAATACCTAACCTTATGAGTCTTAAGGGAACAAATCGTGAGAATATCCTTAGCATGCACGGACAAGACTGACCTAGATACTATGCAATGTTACAAGACCCATGTATCCTAATCTTGTGAAAGATTTATGGATACATGCCTTGGAGAGTGGGATGGAAACTCTATAAATCCAAGTGTTTATGGACATCCAATTATTGTTACTCCATCATTCATTGCAAAAGCCATTGACTGCACTAAAGAGGGTGTTATTGTGGATGAGTTTCGTCTCAATTATAATTTTGAAGAGAAATTCAGATATATCTTCAACCTCTCTTTTCTTAGGTTCAGACCTAACAATCTAGGCATGCTACAACATATTGCTAAGGCATGGCTTAACCTCTTCCTAACAAATTTTCGACCTTGGAATGTTGACAAGAATGTTCTATCTCATGTTGACAAAATTTGTATCTTCTTTCTGATGAAGATTATTTGAATCAACTTGCCTCAAACTATCTTCAGTCATCTCAAGGACTCTATCAATATATACAAATGATAACATAAGTTCTACATTCCTTATGGTATGGTCTTATCCGAGTTCTCCGGGATGCCCTTTTTTTGCCTGAACTCTCTTTTTTTGTCCAGCGGGTCTCTTTATGCGAAGTATTTTTTGACTGTGTCTGAGTTGATAGGGGATGGAAAATCTTCACCATCCATGGTTGTAAGCATTAAGGCTCCACCCAAGAAAACCTTCTTAACCACGAATAGACTTTCATAATTGGGAGTCTATTTTCCCCTGTAATCTGTGATAGGAGGAAGGATCCTTTTGAGTACTAGTTCACCAACTTGATACTCCCGAGGACGCACTTTCTAATCAAAGGCATGTTTCATCCTTCTCTGATATAATTGACCATGGCATACATCTGCAAGTATCTTTTCCTCAATCAGGCTCTATAACACTCAAAATTCCCCCGAATAATTTAATCGAAAAATCAGAGTAAAATGAAACAACTCGGAATAAAAAGGGTATTACTTTCAACACGAACTTGCTCATAAATAAGACACGTAATAGATAATTATTATTATTACAACTTCAATTCAAAAATAAATCTTTATTACACAACGAAAATTATTTATTTTGGACAACAAAATATAATTGTTTCACTTAATCAAACTAGTTTTCACATGATAAACAACTAACTATTCTTTTACAAATAAAAATATGCATAAGCGTTCCCGACTCCCAATTTTACATATTAGAGCAGACTCCAAACTAAAGTGAAGCACATTGTAACACCCTTCTACCCCATAAACAATTTAAGTAAAATATTTTCAGAGTAATTCATAGAAGGTGTCACATTTCTTCATAAAACATCAATCCAAAATATTATATAAAAACAATATTCTTTTCTCAAAAAATCAAAACTATCATAGGGGAATTATATATTCAAAATATTTTCCTCTTATCTCATTAAAAAATAAAGACCCATTGTTCAAATTAAAACTATCACAGCAGAATTATATATTCAAAATATTTTCCTCTTATCTCATTAAAACATAAAGACCTATCGGTCAAAGTTAACAATTATCATCATTCTCAATTCAACATTTAACAACTCATAAAACTCATCATAACAAAACAAAAATCCAATCATATAAGCATTCTATTTCCCCCGATGTTATATCTATCAGAGCAAGACACCAGACACTCTAGACTTAAGTTATACAACCTCCAGCTAAGACTTCACGTACCGCGAACTCATCTCGGATATCTGCAAGTTACCCACAAAAGAGGCAACATTTCCAAGCAGGCAGGGTGAGTAATCATAATTTAATATAACAATACAAGGATATGGAATATAAATAAATCAAGCATAAACAATATCATAACAACATCAACAACAAAATTCAGCAACAAACACCATCATAAACACATTCCAAAGAAAATGTGAATTCAACCATCATGAAATGCACAATATGCATGTGGTACCAATTTCTCCGTGAGATGGATACTTGACCATCAACCCTCCACAAGGGAGCACACTGTAATTTCCGAATCACTCCAATCCATACAATGGGATTGAAGCTACCAAATAGGCCAAAGCCCCATCGTGAATGTCATGAAATGCAATGATGCGTTACTTCGTAAAAATTATCGAAAAATCAAATGTGCATCATTCATTTCATATTCAGCAAATCAATCAATAAATAATCATGTCGTTCATCATGACAACACATCGAGAATACTTCTTTATCAATAATACAACAAAAAAATAACTCCTTTGATCAACATGATAACAAAACAGCTTCGCTCATCAACATCAACATCAACAAATCGTCAATTCACAATAACCTCATGTTTATAAGCATAAAAACCAATTTTCAACAATACAACAAAACAACTTCTTTTATAAATAACAACCAATCATCAATTTACAATATAAATCATGTTTATAATCATAAAACTAATTCCAGCAACACAACAAAACAACTTCCTTCATCAACAACAACAAATCGTCAACTTACAATAGAATCCTATTTATAATCATAAAACCAACTCAACTTTTTCTAAATATTCATCATTGAAAAATATCTCACTTCATTCACTTTATTTCATCAAATTAAAGTTCTACTCGTTAGCTTTCCGACGCTTCAAACGGGACCTAAATCAGAGTTACGGATCAAAAGTTATGAATTTTTCAAAATTAAAAGTGTCACTGTTACAGTGTTAACCGGTTAACCCATAGTGTTAACCAGTTAACGCCTCAATTTTTCGCCCAAAACGCATATTTTTCACTGGTTAACCGGTTAACACCTATGGTTAACCGGTTAACACCTGTACATAAGTAGTTTTCTGCTGTTTTTACGAATTCTACACCAAAATACCCCAATATTTCATACGAATTCATCCCAATGCAACCCGAATTCACCCCATCCCAATTCAACATATAGGAACCTACACGGAAAACTTATATGGTGCCTCAAATAGTTGGAAATCTATCATTGAAAATAAATTTAACATAAAGTACATGAAGTCAGCTTTCCAACAATTTGAACAGTGACCCAAACAGACTAAGAGTCAAAAGTTATGAATTTTCGAAGTTTTCAAAATCAAGATGTCGGGGGGGACCTCAATAAGTGAGCTGGAGCTGGCTAAGCGAGCCTTGCAAACTAACCAAAAATACATGTGATGAAAACATTTCTCCCACTATGATTCTACACCCTTAAACTGCATTTTTAACCCCAATAATCTCAGTTTAAGTCATTAAAACCCCTATCTATCACACATACATAATCCATAACAATTCAAACACAACAATTTAGTTAATTCCAAACATTTAGTTATAGATTCTTCCTAACAACCCCAATTAACCCACAAACAAAAATTCATGGTATCAACCTAATGATTTCTACCCACATACTTACATCCTCTAACTCTTGAGTGATTAAAGAAATCCCATCCTTACCTTATAGTGACGAGCTTTCTTTATCTTCAATAGGTTCTCCCTTTTCCTTCCTTTTTCCCTAGCTTTTCCCCCTTTTTCTCCCTTTTCTCTTCTTCTCTATTCTCCCTTTTTACCTTCAACTTTCTTTCACTTTTACGTACAATGAGAATAACCTTCATTCCCCACTCTTTACATATCCCTAAATATGATTCGCCTCTTTTACCCTTACTTATTCCTACGAATTTACCACATTATCCTTCCACCCTCCACACTTCTAATATTCCAACTTATTCTATTTATTTTATTTTCATTATATTAGCATTTTCACTTCCACTCATGAAATAATTACAACAATAATATTTTCCACCACAACTCTAATTATATATATGCTACACTATGCTTAACAAATTTAAAATTAAAGTAATTGAGTTAGTTTTTACTCTCCACATCACCAATTTCTACATTATTAGACATACACCCCTACTACCCTTAATATTCACTGCTTAAGGTCACTACCCCTCCTCACGGGTACACCAAACACAACGAATGCACAACAAACACACAATTATTCACAAATAATAATTAAAAAGAAAAACAGGGCATTACAGGCTCAACTGGTTAAACTTGACATAGACCCATTCGGCTTCGTCAAGTTTGACATCCATCATCACCCGTAGTGAAGGAATATCGACTTCAACTGGTAGGACTTCCTCCATACCATACACAAGCGAGAATGATGTTGCCCCAATAGATGTCCTTATTGGTGTTCAGTACCCATGAAAAGCAAATGGTAACATCTCATGCCAGTCTTTGTAGGTCACTACCATTTTCTGCACAATCTTCTTGATATTCTTATAGGCCGCTTCAACTGCGCCATTCATCTTCCAACGATATGGTGAGGAATTGTGATGCTGAATTTTGAATCCCGACATAGTTTTCCCATTATCTTATTGTTAAGATTGGAACCATTATCAATAATGATTCTCTCGGGAACTCCATATCGACAGATGATATCTGTTTTCAGAAATCTGACTACCATTTGCTTAGTGACATTAGCATAGGACGCTGTTTCCACCCATTTGATAAAGTAATCGATGGCAACCAAGATGAAACAAGTGTTGTTGGAATCAGTAGACTCAGTTTTTCTGAACATGTCAATGCCCCGCATATCAAAGGGCCAAGGAGAAGACATGACATTCAATGGACTCGGAGGCACGTGCACTTTGTCTTCATAAATTTGGCACTTGTGGCATTTACGGGTGTATGAGCAACAGTTTGAATCCATGGTCATCCAATAATACCCCAATCTTAGTAATTTCTTTGCCATGGCATGTCCCCCAACATGGGTACCGAAAGAACCTTCATGCACTTCTTGCATTAACAAGTCTGCTTCTTGCTTATCCACACATCTAAGAAGAACCATTTCAAAGTTTCTCTTGTATAAAATATCATATGAATTTAATAAGAAACTACCAGCAAGTCTTCTCAAAGTCTTATTATCATTGGAAGATGCCCTAGCTGGGTATTTCTGGCTCTTCATGAAGCATTTGATGTCATGAAACCACGGCTTGTCATGAGACACCGCATCAACAACAAACACATATGCAAGCATGTCAAGGCGAGATACATCAATCTCGGGCACATAATTCCAACACATCACTTTGATCATAGAAGCCAAAGTTGCCAATGCATCAACAAACTAATTCTCCTCATGGGGTACGTAATGCAACTTTACTGTTGTAAAGAACATCAACAGTCTTCTCGCATAATCCATATATGGAATTAGGTGAGGTTGGTGAGTGAACCATTTGCCATTAATTTGGTTAATCACGAGAGTTGAATCTCCAAATATATTGAGGGTCTTAATTCGCAAATTAATCGCCTCCTCTATACCCATGAGGCAAGCTTCGTATTTTGCTTCATTGTTTGTGCAACCAAAAGTTATCCAGGCAATAAAGGGAAAATGAACACCTTCAGGTGTGATCAATACTGAACCAACTCTGCGCCCGTTCATGTTGACAGCCCCATCAAACATTAGACTCCATTTGGATTCAGGGTCAGGCCCATCTTCCACGAGTGGTTCCTTGCATTCATTGGCATTGAGGTACATGATGTCCTCACTAGGGAAGTCAAACCGCATCGGCGGATAATCATCAATAGGTTATTGCGCAAGATAGTCTGACAAAATACTTCCTTTGATGGCATTTTGGGAAGTGTACTGGATATCATATTTGGTCAACACCATTTTCCAACGTGCAACTCTTCCGGTCAATGTTGGTTTCTCAAAAATATACTTGATAGAATCCATCTTTGAAATCAGCAAAGATGTATGAGTGATCGTGTATTGTCTCAAACGCTTAGCAGCCCATGCAAGTGCACAACATGTCTTCTCAAGCATTGAGTATCTTGATTCACAATCATTGAACTTTTTTCTCAGGTAGTAGATGGCATGTTCTTTCCTACTTGACTCGTAGTGTTGACCGAGAACATAACTCATGGATCCTTTAAGTACCGTCAAATACATGATGAGCGACCTCCCTAGAACTGGAGGCATGAGAACCAGAGGGTCATGTGTAAACACCCCAAATTTGCCCTCACCCATTCACACAATGGCTTGTGATCATCTCATATGCATAAACTCAATCATAGCATCTCATATCACATTTTTGATTCACTGCATTGGTTCTAAGTCATCTGCATCTAGGGTTTGTGATCTGAGCAATCCAAGAGCTTCTTGAGCCACTCCAAAGGCCATTAATCACTTCAAAGGGGTTTATGTGTGTTCAAGTATCATATCATATCTTCTCAAAGTCAAGAATGCCAAAGAATCACAAGAACTGGAAATGGTGTGGATGCAGAGCCAGGTTTAACTGCACAGATGACCTAAAATTAGGGTTTTGGTTTCAGAGGCCATAACTTCAAATTTTTTGGTCATTCTTGTTTCTATTGGTCTCTATATGGTATAGGGAGTATGCATATCAATTTTCATGAAGAAATTCCATGGGGAAGTCATCTGATCAAGAGTTGACTTTTCAGACAAGTCAGTGCAAAATCAGGGCATCTGAGGCCCCCAATGACCCAACCAAGGGGTGATCTTCATCATTTTGAGTGTATTTGATCTTTATTTGATCATGGAAGAAGGTTGAAGTTCACAAAATTCAAGAATTACAAGTTTTTGCAAAGTTGACTTTTTGGGTTAAGTTTGACTTTTAAGGATTTTGTCATTTTAGGCAACTTTTCAACCCTTACTTTTTGATCCAAAAATGCTTCAAATGGAAAAACTTTGGTCATGAAAGTTGTAGATTAGATCTTTCCCTTTTCAAAAATTACAAGAACATGACCTAATTCATTTTGGATCAAAAGTTATGGTTTGTCAAAGTTGGCAAAAATCACTAAAATTCAAAGTTTCTACCAAAGAGGTATTTTGCAAAATGACTTGATCAAGTGTTCTAAGGCTATCAAATGGACTTATAATTCACATAACATGATCATGTAACATCTAAAGTTCAGATTGAACCAAAGAGTTGCATGTTTGTATGGCCTTGGGAGCAAGATATTTCCATGTGAACTAAAAGTGAACAAGTTGCAAAACCAATGATCACACTTCATCCACTTGCTGCCTAGCCTGCTGAATCACACTAGCCTTTCCCTCACACCATGCTGCGCCAGACAAGCCCTTTGTACTTGGCTAGAAGCTGCCCATGCCCTCTCTTACAAGAAGTTGACATTTTGGCAAAAGCTAGCACACCTATCACTAAAGCACAGGTCACATCTTCTGACCAATCCCATTTGTTTATACAAACAAAAAGCAAGACATTTCATATAGCCAGCAAGCCTGAAACCAGCAAGAGCATCACTTTCCCATTTTCCACCCTTGGAGCAAAAACCTTCGAAACTCAGAAAACAAGCCACCAACTCGCAAACACACTTCATAGAACTCATCACCACATCCTCCTGATCATTTCCCTGCCTTCATTCACCCTTGAAACACCACATAAGCCAAACACGATTCTCACCTGAGCTTGAACAGAACCTGTTCAAACTCTCAAACCAGCCAACATAAATCTTTTCTAAGCATCAAGGGTTCATCAGGAGCACAAGAGGAGTGGATACCACAAAGGAAAGCACCCAGAAAGCTGTGAACTGAAAGCTTCAAAACTCAGGTAGCTCAAGAACATTTTTCCAGAAATCCTTTTTTAAGTTCTAAATAGATTTTATATGTTCTCCTGATCATTCTGATGTCATTGGTTTTGAAAATGGTGGAGAGATGAGAGTTTAATCGTGTTCTGAAATTTTTGCCCTAGAAACTGTTTTGATTCGATTCTCTCTGATTATGAATGATAAATGATGTTTGAGTGAGGGGTTTGAATCGTTTTAAGGTGGGGATGATTTCTGGATAGTTAGTTTTCATTTTCATAGCTTGTAGAGTAACTTAGCATTTGAGCTCGCCGGAGAAGATGACCGGAACCACTGTTCCGGTCATCTGAAAGTCATTAGGGCAAAATTAGGGCTTAATCAGTGTAATTAGCAAGTTTGAATTCTGGCCCTTGGATGTGGCGCCATGTCAATTCGCGCGCAGGCTTGTTTGAATCTGGACCATCAGATTGCTTGACTTTTCTTTTTTCAGCATTTATTTCATTTTTATTTTTCTTTTATTTCATTTAATTTATACAATTTATTAAAAATAGCAAAAATCATTTAAAAATTATGAAATTTTTTACCAAGGGTTTCATTAATTTTTAAAACACAAAAATATTTTTATTTTCATTTTTAGCATTAAAAAAGTATTTTTAAATATTTAAAAGTTTCTTTTTAATTAATTAATGAGAATTAATTGATTAAAAATACTTTTAGGTATTTAAAAATCACCAAAAAAATTCATGAAACTTTTAAAAACATTTAGAAACATTGTCCAACCCTCAAACCAAATTTATTTTTTGATCTTGATGCATTTTGAGAATTTTACATAGAATTAAAATCATTTTTATGCATTATTTTGATCCAAATTTTCAAAAATCATTTCTGCCTAACCCTAAAGAGTTGGACCTTGATTCTTTTTGCATTGCATTTTGTTTAGCATGTAGTTTGTGATATTAAATGGCCATGATTTGATCTTTCATTTTCATTTTGTTTGGTAATTTTCTTGTTAAGGAACCCTAAAACCCTAGAAAACTTAGGAAAGTCATATCTTGAGTTAGGTTAAGAGTTGAGACCTCTCCTTTGGGCAGTGAGTTAGTATAGGTTTAGGGATCCTTTGAGTGCATTTTCAATTTTTTGTAATGTTGTTTGCTTCTGATTTTGGTTTTTGTTTGTTGTATTGTTCATAAACCCTAATTTGGGCTTCCATATGCATCCATCTTGTATTTGCATTCATACCTTGACTTGCCATGATACTTTATGCATTCATGTGATTCATTTAACATCATAAGACATATTGGAAGCATGTTTGATCATTGCATATTTCATTTGCCATGTTGTATGCCATATGCATCTCCTAACTTTTCATGTATGTTCATGTGTCTTAACCTGCTTCATCTGCATCCATAAGTTTGTATGATCATCCACATGTGTTGTTTCTGGTTTGTAGCATCTCATAGCATCATTAACATCATGTATGTGCTTCTGGTTTGGTTTTTCATCATACCATTTCATCTCATTTTGCATTGCATTGCATTGTCTTTTCTAACTTTTCAGGTGGTAAGTGACTTTGAGAAGTGAATTTGCCTTCACTTCTCATAACTTCTCTTCATCTCTTCTATGCATCCTTGCTGCATTTTTGTATGTGTTTGAGTTTGAGCTTGCTCATTCTTCTCCTTCTCACTTTCTTTCTTCAAGTGACTTGACTTCTTAAATGAAGCAAGTTACTTTGCTTCTCTTGATCCTTTCATCTGCTTCCTGGTGGTTCCTCTGAAGATTTCTCCTGTTAACCTCACAAACCTTAGGAACAACCAAGCATGACAATGATTAGGGTTTTGATTAGTCCCCCATTTAGATTCTACCTTTGTGTCTCTTTGAGTCTTCTCTTCTCACCTCATAATCAGGGACTAAACCCTAAAGGCTTTAAGGCTTTGTGATTAAGCTTATGCCTGCATCCTTCTATTAGGATGGAGTGTATAACTTTAATCCTAAGTGTTAGACCCTTAATGTGTTTAAATCTCTTAATCAATTCACTTAATAATCATCAAGACATCAAGCTTGTAACTTGGGCCTTGCATTAGGGTTCTAATTCTTCCTTAATTGGTTAAGAAGGACTAACCCTAGTGTTAATGGACAAGTCCCCCTCAAGTTGTCTTACAAACCCTAAAAAACACTTCATCATCATACCATTAAATAAAATCCATTTAATAAAGACTTGTTTTGTCATGAGTTTAATCCCTAATCATGGATTAAGTTGAGGAGCTTTCCTCAGCTTAAACACTCTCATCTATTATCCTTCTATTAGGATGGTGTAATGAGTCTGTTTAATCCTTGATTATGGCTTAACCTCATTACTTAACACTAAACAAAAACACCAAAAACATCTAAATAATCACAAGTAGGTTAATGATCTTAATCCTACACCAAAGGTGTTTAAGTGTGAGAAGCTGACTTCACACTTAAGGTATTCTCATTACCCCTAATCAGAGGGAAGATGTGATGAGTTTACTAAATCCATTGGTTTAGACTTAAGCTCATTAACTTATGACAAAATCCAAAAACAATAAAAGACTGAAAACACAAAAACAAACAATAATCGTCTCCTCCGGGATTCTTTTCTCATCTCATTCACTCACAAACGAGAACTTGCTTCTTCCGTCTGATGCAAGACAGTTTGCACCTGAGCCAGATAGGTCATACACTTGAGCATAGACAAGTAAGCAGTTCACAAGTCAATTCACCTTTCAGTCTCTTTGGGTCGAACTACGGTGTTCTGACTTCCTCATTGCACGAGAGGATACGTAGGCATAACTTAACGGTTATCGAACAAAAGTCTCTGTATATTCCCCCTCCTTCCAGCTTCATTCTTTTAAGCCTCATAGTCATGAGCATTTCACTCCTGTCCCTACACTGACACTTCTCATTTATACACTTTACACTTCCTTTACACTGACACCTGTACATTTTGCTTTCTAGCTCTTTACACACAGATTGCACTGACACTACCCCTTTAAAACACAAATCTTTTAAGCGTGGATCCCGTCGAGTACGGCGGACAATCTGGGTGCTAATACCTTCCCAGGTTGTAACCAACCCCCTTTCTCAGTCTCTCTGGTTCGCAACCGTCTTATCCATCTCTTTCTAGGTCTATGCAGCATTGCCTTTCCTCCGGGATAAAAATGCCTAGTTGGCGACTCTATTCATCTCCAGTGAGTTCACGGCTGTGTGTTCTCATTGTCCCTTTCGCCGACCGTTCGCGTCTGTACCTTTATTTGGGCCAGTCCCACTTATCGGGAGCGACATCATGCAAATATTCTTTTATTTTCTTGAAAGCCCTTTGGTAATCATCATTACACCTGACCGCCTGTTCTTTTCTTAGCAACTTGAATATTGGTTCACAAGTGGCTGTGAGGTGAGATATGAACCCTGCAATGTAGTTCAATCTACCCAAGAAACCACGTACTTCTTTTTCTGTTTTCGATACATGTATATCTTGTATAGCTTTCACTTTGGCAGGATCAACCTCGATTGCTTTTTGGCTCCCAATGAAACCCAGATGTTTACTGGACCACACTCTGAAAGTGTAGTTGTTCGGATTCAGCCTCAAACGAAACTTTCTCAACCTTTCAAACAACTTTTTCAAATTAACCAGATGTTCTTCTGTTCTTGACTTGGCAATCATGTTATCCATATAGCATTCAATCTCCCAATGAGTCATATCGTGGAACAATGTTACCATAGCTCGCTGATACGTTTCCCCGACATTCTTCAAACCAAATGGCATCACCTTATAACATAAGGTACCCCACGGGGTAATGAATGTTGTCTTCTCTGTGTCTTCTAGTGCCATCTTAATCTGATTATATATGGAGAAGCCATCCATGAAGGAGAATCCCGAGAACTAAGCGGTGTTGTCAATGAATACATCAATGTAAGGTAAAAGGAAGTCATCTTTCGGACTTACTCTATTGAGGTCTTGGTAATCAATGCACATTCTAACTTTGCCGTCTTTCTTTGGAATGGGCGCAATATTAGCTAAGCAAGGTGGATAACTAGTCACAGCAAAAAAAACCCGCATCCCACTGCTTTTGAACTTCTTCTTTGATCTTCATGGCCATATCAGGGCGAGTTCTACAAAGCTTCTGCTTGACTGGAGGGCCTCCTCTCTCAAAGGCAACTTATGCACACAATGTCGGTATCCAATCCTGGCATATCTTGATATGACCAAGCAAAGATGTCAACATATTCACGCAACGTACTAATCAGCTCTTCCTTTACACCGGCCTGCAGACTGGCCCAAATCTTAATCTTTTTCTTTGCATCCTCAGAACCAATATTGACAACCTCAACCGTCTCTTGGTGAGGCTGAATGACCATTTCCTCTTGTATCAATAATCTGGCAATTCTTCAGGGAGTTCACAATCTTCCTCACCCTCTTCTTCGGCTTGATATATTGGATTCTCGAAGTCATACTTGACCATAGCAAAATCGTTATCAGTGGAATCTGGGTGATCAAGTTTGCACAAGTGATGGCTCATGCTTTATTTTAGAATTAATTTTTTGAAAAGAAAAAAGAAAATAAACATTTCCATTTTATTGTTTTTTTGAAAAAATAAAAAACAACAGAAAAGGAACACAATTTTTGAATGCAAAATGTCATTTATTCATGATAAAATAATTGCAAATGCAACAGATGACCCTATAATGGATCCTTACACCTTGGGCAGAGTGTATGATTTGACATGCATATGATTATGAGAAAAACATAGAAAATTACTCTGTCTGAAGAATGACTTGGACAATGTCTTCACCGAACCAGTTGTTGAGCTCCTCCCTAGGGACACGCGGGCGCATCCAGTTGTCGAGATCATATTCACTGTTGATATCATCTTCAGTGGCAGAACACATATGATCTGGGTTAATGATACCTCCACTAGAGAAAGTAATCGGCCCTTGCCGTTTTATGCAACATCTTGATACGGTTGATAGCCCACGCCAAACGTGTCCTCTTTCATAGAGACTTCTACCATCTTTCACCAGCCTTGGGTGTTGCCAACTTTGACCACTTCTAATGTCTTCTTGTAGGAAGCAATTGAAGTACCAGTATGCTCTTTACTCGGAACCATTGCTTTTGGAGATGCTTCACTAACATTCACTGCTTCAAATGCTTGGCACAACATCTCATGAACTTCTCCATCAATCTCAACATACTTGAAAGTCGACAAGTGACTAACAAAAATATCCTCTTCCCCGCATACAATCACAACTTGACCGTCAACCACATACTTCAGCTTTTGGTGCAACGTGGATGTCATTGCGCCTGCAGCATGAATCCATGGTTTGCCTAGCAAAAAAATGTATGCTGGTTGTATATCCATGACATAAAACACACATTTAAATACTTGAAGGCCAATCTTAACTGGGAGTTCCACCTCTCCAAATACAGATCGTTTCTAACCATCAAAAGCCCTCACCACCAAGTCACTCGACCTCAGAATAATCCCCTCGGTGTCTAACTTCATTAGAGCCTTTTTTAGTAACACATTGAGGGACTAACCCGTGTCTACCATCACATGGGATAGAATTGCGCCTTTACACTCCATAGTGATGTGTACAGCTTTGTTGTGATTGTAACCCTCATACGTCAAATCATAATCTGTAAAACCTAGCCCATGGCTAGCATTGACATTAGAAACAACATACTCCAACTGATTGACTGTGATCTCTTGGGGTACATATGCCATATTCAACACCTTCAATAATGCTTCCCGATGAGCCTGGAAACACATAAGCAATGACAAGATAGAAATCTTTGATGGCGCCTTATTCAACTGGTCAACCACCTTATAATCACTCTTCTTTTTTATCCTCATAAACTCCTCGACTTCTTTTTCGAAAGTACTATTCTGAACGAGTTCTGGAACAACAACCTCTTTTGTGACTGCCTATTTTCCTTTAACCTTAGTTACTGTCTCGACTTCAACATTGGTCCTTAAAGTTTATGGAGCAAACAAATGTCTACTTCTAGTAAATCAACCAAGACCTCCAACATTATCAATACCATAGTTACTCACAGTTGGAGTCTTTACTTCTTGTTTTTGTCCCTGAACATACACATTTACACCAGAATGTCAGGGGATAACTTTCTCACTCGTATAAGGAATTGGTCCTGGTACCGTGATGGTAACATGACTCACTACATTAGGCACAATAATATTAACAGGTGGTGGCCTAGCTGGCACTTGAATCTCAACTGGTGTGTAATAAATGGTGACACTTGATACATCATCATTCTCTCTATTCATCTGATCAAATTATAGACACCCTTCATCAATCAAATCTTGAATCCCAGCTCTCAGCTTATCACAACCATTTCTCTGATTAACACATTTAACACATTCTTCATTACATATGGGGAACATATGCTCCTACAATAACCTGGCCTTCAACACTATAAGAGGAGTCTTAACCTTATTCACATCCATTACCAGATTTAAAGCCTTACCATCCTCAACAACATTAACCCTATCCCTGCCAAGATTTGGCATAAGGTTCTGAATCACATTCGGAGGGGGAGAGAAGTTAATAGCCTTTTGTTGCACCCCAAAATTTGCCCTCACAAGACAAGACTTTGTGTACTAAGAGGTTCACAAGGATCACAAGGTTCACAAGACCTCTCATGAGGTTCACAAGGTTCACAAGACCTCCCATGAGGTTCACAAGGTTCACAAGACCTCCCATGAGGTTCACAAAGTTCACAAGACATCTTATGAGGTTCACAAGGTTCACAAAGTTCACAAATAGTCAGAAGATTTGACAATTCCCTCAGACAATGCATCCTCCTAAGCACTGCATCCTAAACTAGGGTTTTGACTTTAATCAGGCTAAATGAACTTCCAAGACTTCAAGTGAGCTTCATAACATCTTATATGTGTTTAAGAATCCCCATGACAAGTTTCAAGACTTTTCCCAAAGGTTTGCTCAGTCAGATGATCAGATAGGTCAAAATCAGTCAAAGCAGTTAAAAAGTCAAACTGAGGTCAACTGTGGTCAAACCAAAGTCAAACTTCATGATTTTTTGCCAACATCAATTATATGAAGTAAAATTCATCATTTTATCAAGGGTTGATCATGATTCATCAAGGAGATTTCAGATCATCAAGAATCAGGAGTTTCTAAATTAGGGTTTCCTCAGGAAAAGTCAACTGAACTTTGACCAGCCATAACTTTCACATGCTTCATCAAATTTTTCCCATCCAAAGCTCATTTTGAATTAAATTGAATTCTCTACAACTTTGTGTCTCACAAGCCAAGCCCAAAAATGCTTCATTTGGAAGGTATGAGCTAAGACATTATAGGTCCTTTTGAAAGTCAACAAAAAGTCAACAACTTCAAAAGGGAATAACTTGAGAATGGTAAAAGATATGGACATGAAACCAATGGTGTTGGTTATAGGACTCCTTAAGCTTTCCAAAATGTCCAAGAACACCCTCATAGCATTAAAATTGAAGGATTTGTGACCTTGCAAAGTTGGGAAATTTTTGAGAGGTTTATGAAGCAAATAGGGCCTTAAAACCAATTTCTTCCAAATGGGCTTGCAATTTTGTGATCCAAACTTCAACATGACATCTTGCACGACCCAATCCTCATTTATTCAGATTTTTATTATTTTTATTTTATTCATTTTGATTTTATTCATTTAAAATCATTTTAAATCAAAATAAAATATGAAAATTGAATATTTAAAAGTGATTCTTCTTCTAGAAACTCTTAATGACCATTTAAGTTGATTCAAAACCATCCAAATTCGTGCTAAGGCATTATAGCATGAAAATATTTGATTTTTTGACTAATTTGGCAAGGAGATTTCTTCACACTCAAGGTATCCATCAAGGCCCATAAATCCATGTTATTTTGACCTAATTCCATTCTTCTATAAGTATACAAACTCATCACAATGCATAGGGACGATTTTTGCAGTCTCAAGAGCAAGTTCTAAATTTTCAAAATTCACAAAAAAACTCTCAATTCGGATTCTCCCTTAGAGGTTTTCTCAAAGCATTCTAAAGGTTCAAACATGTTCTTTGAACATCATTGATGCAATCCCAACCATTCATTGCATCCAAAACACCTTGAATTGCTTAAACCGAATTCGTTTCTTTCAATTTTTCTTAATTTTAGATTTCAAACATTTGTGCATTATAAACGTGTTTTGATCTCATATTGTTGTTTGTTTGGATGTTTAGAATGATTCTGGACCATTTGATTGAAGCTTAAGTGCAGAAACAAGGAAGTGCCATAGTTAGGGTTTCACCTTCGAATTTGGGGATTCACGATACACCTTATATAAATGCCTTTCATTAACATGTTTTTACTGTATGGACTGCAAGGATCACATTGGTACGATCAATTTGATGAAATTGTATGTATTTGTTGAGATATGGTATTCGCAGGTTTATGGTCGCAAGAAAATTCGCAACAAAATGCATAGCAAAATTCGCAGGAAAACCTGCGAAATTTTGAGGAAGAAGATGATGAATTGGCGCCATCAGAAAATTCAAAAAAACTGTCATAATATTTTTACAATTGCTTTATGTTTTGTTTCAGGAAACATTGATTGGTCTGGTGGTAAGGTGCGCGTATGAAAAGCTTTGAGGGACACAGTTCGATCCCTGGCTTGCACATTATTTTTGTTAATATTCATCATTATTATAAGGCTGAAAATATAATGATTGGCATCTGTTTGTTATCACCAAGCGCACGCTAGCCTGGTGGTTGTGGAGGCAGGACTCAAAGATTGAAGCCTAGGGCCTGGGTTCGAATCCCAGCCCCAGGTAAGTCCCTTTTTCTCATTTTTTTTCTTATTTTATTTAATTTATTTATATTATAGTTAATTAATGAATAAATATTAAAATAAAAATGTTTATTACTATTTTCTTATTTATAATTCAAAATTTTGTTAAAATTTAAACTTTATTAAAATTATCTAGCATTTATTTTATTATATATATTATATTATGTTTGTATAAATAAATTAATTATATTTAGATTAACTTATAAAACCTAATTTTTTTATATAAACCCTAATAATATTTTATAAACCCTAACTATTTTGTAAATATTTAATTTATTTGTTTATTTTAATTTTTATAACTTTGTGTAGTTTTCTAATTAAAAAAAAATATAGTTAAATAGTAAACCTTAATTCACTTCATTTTATAAATATTAATATATATTTGCATATAAATTCTAATTATGTCCATTTATTTTTATAATTTGTTTATATTATTATTATTATGCATGGTTTTATATAAATAATGTAAATAGTTTAATTAATTAATTAACCTTAATCTATTTTTCTAAATAACTAAAAAAAAACCTAATTTTATTTTATGAATATAATTTATTATTTGTATATGTTTATTTAATTATAATTAAATATTTTTAATATGTATATAAAATTAAAATAATTAGACTATTAGTCATATTTTTGTTAATATATAATATTTATCATTTATTTCTCTTATTAATTAAAAACCTTAAAAATAATTATTCATTTAAAATTGAACTTTTAATTTATTATTTATCATCATGCTAATTCTTTCATCTTATTCTTATTTATTTTATTACTACTAACCCCCTTTATTTATTTATTTATCTATTATGTGATTGTTTATTTTATTATTATTATTATTACTAACCCATTTAATTATTTATTTATTTACTTATTTATTTTAATTATTTTAATTATTATAATGTAATTGTACCCATTATGTAATAGTTGTAGTAATTTTTTTTATTATTAAAATGCCATGGTTAGTAAAATAGGGAGTGCAAGACATGTTTGTATGTAAAATTGAACTTAGATCATTAAATCTCAAGACAAATATTTGAATTGGTACACTCACACACGTAAGTCGATCTTGGATCGTCATCTCACTTTTTAAGGGTTACCTCTCAAGTTGCCTAAACAAAAGGTCAAGTAAGGTGTAAAGCAAAGTCCCCCATCTCATATCATCTAGTCCCTTAACAGATAAAAAGATCAAGTCCCTTTATGGTTGCCTTCGTAATTATCTTGTCCCTTTCGAATAAAGATGATAAGTCCCTTCGAATTGCTTATACACCTTACAGTTGCCTAAATAACAGTTGTCCCTTCACATGTCCCTTATTACATCCAAGGTAATGACTACCTATTCCTTAATAATAGGGATAGTCTTACCATTTAAAGGATATTTAAGAACAGAAAAGACTTAACTTAGGGTAGGTTCCTCTTATGTACTTGCTCACTCTTCAAAACATTTCAAAACACTTCACATTTTCAAACAATTTTCAAAACAAAGGCTTTATATATATCCGTACATGGATCATTATAAAGTACTTAAGAAAATTTCTAAACACACACTACACTTTTCAAAAACATTTTAAAGTGAGCTAAGTAACTAAGAGCCCATGGATAACCATGGATGTAAAGGGTGCTAACACCTTCCCTTTACATAACCTACCCCCCGAACCCAAAAATCTTTTAAAGGTCTTTCCTGTTCTTTTATGCCTTTCCTTTGGATAAAATAAAAGTCGGTGGCGACTCTTGCTATCCGCAACATAACTAAAGTCAGTTCTCCCACCGTGTTACACCTTTGCATCAATCAGATCTTGAACTTTCAACTAGAGAGCCCTGCATTTTTCAGTGGTGTGCCCCAGAGCACCCGAATGAAATGCACAACGGGCATTCACATCATATCCCCTAGGTAGAGCCCCCGTAGGTGGCGCCAACGTCCTCAACTCAACCATATTCAACATTAACAACCTTTGTAGCTATACAGTGTAAGTCATAGGAATCAGATTAATAACACGATTGACTTACATGGGATGACGTTGATATGGTCTCTGTTGTTGCTGATTATACTATGGCTACTGCTGCAATTGTACGGGTGGAGTTGGAATAGTGATAACATCTACCTGGTAATAAGAATCAGGACGAACTCTACCCCGGCCTCTTCCTCCATAAACGACACTAGTCTCACCATCTCTTCTTCTTGGAGGACCATCAAACGATTTCTTTTCCCCTGAAGAGCTAACACCACTGACATCTTGTATCTTCCCAAGATTCAGCAAATTTTCAATTCTTTCTCCATCTACCACTATGTCTGCACACCCAGTTGATGGAGAAGCAGCCAACCTATCCAGAAATTCTCCTTGAAGAGTTCTTGTGAACATATCTACCATTTCACAGTCCAAAATTGGAGGTTGAACCATGACAGCTAGCTGGCGCCATTGTTGAGCATATTCCTTAAAACTCTCCTTTGCAGTTTGAGCCATACTCTACAATTGAGTACGATTTGGAGCTATGTCCATATTGTACTAGTACTGCTTTACAAAAGCCTCAGCCAACTCTTTCCAACTCCTGACAGAAGCCCAACTCAACTTCATATACCACTCCTAAGATGCCCCAGTGAGGCTATCCTGAAAGTAATACATCTGTAGCTTTTCATCATCAGTGTGAGCGGCAATCCTTCCCACATAAGATTGCAAATGAGTTTTTGGACAAGTAGTGTCGTTATACTTGGCAAAAGTTGGTGGCTTGAACTTGTGCGGGATTCTCACCCCGGGGACCAAGCCCAAGTTAGAAACATCGAAACCGAAAGTGTTCTGAGATTCAATGGATCAAATTTTTTCAGCGATTTCCTCAAACCTTCTATTCACCACAACATTCTAGGCATCCATATTTCCATCGATCAATGTAAACTGATCTTTTTTTCCCGTCCATGTAACCAACATTACAACCGTTGTCTCCTCCTAGAGCTCCATTTGCATTCAAAAAAGGGGTGACCTAAGGGTTACCTTGTGGAGTAGGATCACCATATCCTCCCAGATTGCCTTCAGGATTTTCCTGTGTCTGCTCGACCATCTCCTGAATCCTTTCCTGATTATAATTCATACCAGTCATGAGAGTCATAAACTGGTCCATCCTATTCCTCAGCTCTGCCAACTCAGCTTGCATCTGTTCCATGATCCTAGTTGTGTTTTCTCTGTTTAGATACCGGTGGACCCACCTATCTGCTATAGTGCCTGAAATAGAAGAGAATCAAAAATTCGGACATGTACCTGCAAAAAGCAAAGAAATGTGATATGCATGCTATGCAATTGTTATGTTTTTCATTCTCAATGTTGTTTGTCTCCTAATTCCGGTATTCAACAATAACAGAGAAGTCCATATGGCTCTTTGGGGTCTGAATTTTGAGAAGAAACATTTACACAAGGCTCATATATGATTTCCTGAAACTGTGTCTGGAACAAGTGTCAGTGCATGGCCAACAATTCAAAAATCTAAGCAAGATCCAATGACATAAAGAAGCTCATATCCCAGAGGGTTACAAGTCTTACAATAATTAATAATAAGAAAGAGTAAAGCAATGATTCCCACAACAAGCTTGTGGGTAATCAAGTACATCAAAACATCAAACCCTACGGAACTCTACGTCCTTCAACCTCCAACTAAACTGCTTGACAGCCTCAAACAATTGAGCAGCCTCGGGATGTCCTGGATCTTAAATCAATCTCTGGATGAGAAGGTTTCTTTGGTCAAAATATGCATGCAAGTCATAGATTTGTCGAAGTAATACTTCTTTGTTCGCCCTACTAGAACTTGGATCTAGCCTAGCCCTCTTAGTCTTAGCCCGGATCTTGAGTTCATTAATCTCGTTCTGAGAATCTTCCAGCAACCTTTGACTCTAATCAAGCCTTTGAAGATGTTCCCGATGCTCTTCGTGGGCCCTTTGAAGCTCTTCATTCAGACTTTCTACTTGGACTTGCAGACCTTCAATCTTCATCTTGTACTCCTTTTCTACCTCTTTTTGCTACCTCTGATTGGCTTCCCATTGTTCTTGCCAAAGGGTAATAACTTCATTTTCTTTAGCTAGGGATTTTTTAATCCTTTGCCGCTCACCAGCTTTGCTTATCTCCGCTAGACCTTTCTTTCGGAAATAAAGCTATCTATCTTCAAACTCTTTCTGTTTGTCCTTCATCATCTTCTCGACATTTTGAGCCCTTTCTTCCAATCCCTGATTGAGGTGTACCATCTTCTGATATGAACTATGGACCTTATTAATCTCTATACTGAGTTGGTTCACTAGAAATTCCAAATTCTGATACTCTTCTAGAGGCACAATGGTCTTGTGTTCGGCCACTGAAGGAGGAGGTTGAGAAGAAAAAGGTAAGAAAGTAATTTGGGCTCTCTTCTTCAGCCACATGTCGTACTCAGGAAACGTTTGATTGTTTCTCTTGCCAAAGAATGATACCACTCTCTTCCGGATAAACTTCCAAGAGCCAGAAACTTTCCTCAATAGTGGGAGATTGTCTTTCACAGTGAAGTAAAAAGTCTTTGTCAACTCAAACTCCTCAGGAACATCTTTTAAAGCATACCCTAATTGTCTTCTTAGATGAATTGGGTTATAGTCGATTCTCCTAGTTACTCCCAAGAGTGGAACATTCAAGGGTAGCTCCCACAACTAGTAATGCAATTTTTCCCTTTCAATCTCATAACGATCCAATTAATGTCCTTGGTAGACAACCCGCTCAACCTCTGGGAGCAAATCATATTAGGATTAGTGAAGGCATCAGTACTCGAAAAATGTCTCATAAATCACCGGTGAAACAAAGGAGCGCAACAACGTACTAGACCTCCTCGTTTCTTCTCATTCTTGTACTGTACCGAGTAATAAAGATCTCCCAAAAGAGTGGGCATCGAATTCTTCAGTACAAAGAGATGAGTTGCATTCATATCTACAAACTTGTCGATGTCAACAAACACAATAATCCCGTATATGTGTAATACCTCAAAATTTGCCCTCATATTTATAACCTTAACTGGCTTATGCTTCACGACCATCTGCATCATTCATTAGGTCATATAACACATCATGCATTTTTTAATGTCATGCTTGCCATTTGGATCAGAGGCTTTGAGAATCGGGGTTTTGCAGTGCTATATGGTATTCTCTTCTACAAGTTTGGTTCATGGGAGAATACAAAGATTTTGGTTTGGGGTTTGTCTTTTGTGCTCATAGTTATCTGGTGGGTCCTCAAAGCTTGAATCTGCAATTATCAAAGATATCCATCATCGTTTGGTTAGGGTTTATTTCCCTAGTTAAGTGGCGTTCAAGTGATTTTCTCAGGGAAACGATCCATTGGTGCGTCTGATCATCCAAAGTGCCATCGTTACTTAACAAATCAAGTTATGGGCAAAGGTTTGATTCACATAGTCTATTCTAAGTACATTCAAAATCTATGAAAGGCTAGCTATATTCAGGGCCAAGTTCTTTGGTTTTTACTTGTCATCTGGTTATGTGCTTGTCAAGATTTGATTTAAATAGTGCATTAGAGGCTTTCTAAGGATCCAAGTTTGTCATTCACTACCAAAGTCCATTTTTCCTAAACCCATAACCATTCTAGTCAAATTTGAACCCTTTGTCCATATCCAAAAGGATCACATTCTAAACCATTTCGCTTCCGAAATTCATAAATTAATTCCAATACCTTTTTATGTTCAACTAATATTCATTTCCAATTCTATTCCATGTTTGACCATTTCCATCCAGTTTTTTAGACCAATTCTAAATCATTTTCCAATCATTTTCATTTATCAAACTCCAAGTCTCACATCTTATTTATAAAAAAAAAACATTAACCATTTCTTTCTTTCTTTTTTTACTACAACCCTTAAGCCTATTATTCATTTCTACTCAACATATCATGGCCATGCTACACAATAAAGAAGTTTAGTGTGTTACTTATGTGTCTTATTTGGTTTAGGAGTTGGAGACAAAACTAAAGTTGGGAGTGAATTGAATTTCTACATATAACCCTTGTTTGTTTGTTGTTGGGCCCATTTACTTTCTGATATGGGCTGGCCTTTTGACTTTCCCATATCCATCCATTTTTTATGGTACACTATCATTATGTATTGTGGAAAGGTTAAACATACAAAAAGAAAAGAAAATGTCGTTCATTTTTGGATCAGCTTACACCATAACAAAAAAAAGGAGCGATGAGGAAATAACAGAATTTTATTCTAATAATTAAATGAAAAAAACCGATAAGTGATTACAACAACAACAAAAATTCAGAGCAGGGGATGATAACTGAAATTGAAAATGATAAACAACTGATATACAAAAATTTGAAACAAAAATCAAAAATAGAAATAACGGATAACAAACTTCCACAAACTTCAAGTTCCTGGATCAAGTTCCAATCTCAGAGTCGATTATATAAAAAAACTGAGAATTTAGCAGAAGAAAATATCCATAACAGAAAGTTGGTTACAAGGTTTCAACCGAAAAAAACAGAAAAAGATCAGTTATCAGAAAAAAAGGAAAGGATCAATACATGGAAGCTCTTCATCCTTCTCTAAGATCTCAACTCTCTGAAAATATCAGTCCAAAAAACTCTCCAACAAACCTTTTTCAATCTCTTTGCGATTTGACTCTTCAATCTTCAACCACCACTCACATCTTCATCAATAATCTTAATCACTCTTCTCCGATCCTGACTCTTTTTAGCACCTACTCTCACCCATTATCAGGATCCAAATCGTTATTCATCAATCTGCTGCAACATCTTCATCGGTAATCAATTCTGAATCATCACTACACCATCATCATCTGCAACTTTCCGCAACAATCTTCAACGTCGCAAGCCATCTGCAAATTCATCCTCCGATAACAATCTTCGATCTTGAAGAATCTGATTCAACACTTCCAGCTTCATCAAGAACCTGCATCAGATTCAGATTAGCATATTGGAGACGATTCAGAAACAGGAAGAAGGAAATGTGAGTTCAATACAATTCAGTTAGCGGCGAAACTAACGGTGTTGTCATCTTCTTCTCGAGTAGAGCGACTACAGCTCAAAGGTTCACCAAGAACTGCATCATCAACGCCAAGAACAACATCAATTCGTTGATACCGTCTCTGCAAGATTCACGACATTTGCGAGTCAATCAACACAACAATTTCAGAAGCACCAGCAATCAAGAACAACAACAACTGATATCAGCAACTCCTATCCGCACAGAAATGAGAAGAAGGAGTGAAAAGAAAGCACACACGAAAGGGAGAAAATAAAAATCGTAATCAACCATACCTGGAGCACCTTCAAGGTTTTTCAGATCAGCACCCCGAAATTCTGTTCCTACCCCCTCAACATCATCAGCATCATGAAATGGGCCTTCGGGCCATGGTTATGCTATTCAGGCCCCCCAAACTCCTATTTTCACCCCTTGATCCGAATTTGGAGAGGAATTGGGCCTCTTGGGCCATCTTTTTATTTCCTGCACCACTGGATTTCGAATCCACTCCTCATGGTTTCTTCATGGTTCTTGTAGAAACTTCTACTTAGTTTCTTGCTATAAAAAAATGTGTATTAATTTTTTGTTAATTATGTTTTGATAATTAGCATATTGTTTGATGTTTTAGCAATTTAATTTAGAATTTTTGCACTAATTTTAATTAGTGTTTAGGATTAATTTTAGATTAATTTGTTCATGAGTTTTTTTATCGATAAGAATCAAGTTTGGTTATGGTGGAGCTTCAAAGAGACATTATGGAAGATGAGCATTTATTTTTCTCATGGGAGATTACAAGACCTTGTACGGAGTTTTTGGATTTTTTTTATATGAATAATCGGTACTTCGATCAAGTAAGTAATTTCGAATTTCCACTTTAACGCACCATTTTAGTAGTATGTGGCTTATGATCATATAACTTAAGGTGCATATTGAGCCCTCCCACCTGAGGCACTGGATTTATTTGTGAATTATGATTATATGTGTCGACTTCGGAGCTTAGAGATTAGGTTACGAACAATAGAATCCGCTTCCTTTCGCTTTCCCTTAAAACACTGTTTTTTGCCCGTTTCGTCACAATTATTAAAAATATTTTTGGGTGTGATAAAATTCTGGAATTATTCATGAGTGATCCTCATCCTCTTATTTAATTTTATATAATTTTTGTTTCCAGGTTTGGTTGATTTTAGTAATTAATTTGTATTTTTGATTACAAGCTGTCCCAAAACGCATTGTTTTAGTTAAAGGGACCAAACACCATTTTTTCAAATAGGTGTGAGACCTATTTTTGTGTGTATGGTTAATCACTGGAATTTGTGACATTTTGATGCTCCTTAGGAATTTTTTCATAATTTTTGGAGTCATTTTTTATCCACTTTGTGGAGTTGTTTTTCGGTGATCATGCCTTGTTATCTTACTCATCAAGTAATTGTTTTGGAACTTTGGTGCATAATTTTGTGAAATACTTTTAGACTATGTAAGTTACTGACTTTATTATTCCAAGTATTTAATTTCATAATTTTTAAAGTCTTTTTGCTATTTTTCCATGTCACCTAGATCATAGGTTGATTCATGTGCTTATTTGTCCCATAACCTAAATGATAGGAAGGCATTCATGCCATTGGCTTGAGAGACTTTTTGGCCACTTTTAGGAGTTAATTATAGGTCACTTTTAGGTCCTTAATTCCAGTTATAGGTCACTTTTTGAACCATATTCATTTGGTTTGTTTTTGTGTTTCAAAGTGCATTCTTATGTGAACATGTTTAACTTAAACTTGTTTCTCTTCTCTCCTAAATGTTAACATGAATTATGTGAAAATCATAAATGGATATTCATGCAATCAATTGCATCTCATAACTTGTATTCTACTGACCCATAATCATCTCATGCATATTCACATGTCATTCATCCTTAACTTGCATCATTTGTGATCTTATGTGACACCATGTTTCATTTGTTCTCACATATTCTTCTCCTTACTCCATAGGACTAAACCATTGCATCAATGATAGTATGATCATTAATATAGATTCATATGCATTCACTACTGACTTTGATTATCATTTCATGTACTAATTCATGCTTGTAAGCCATACACATTCATACTTCATCCATAAGCCCTAACTTGCATTTAGGTGAACTTTTTGTACATAGTTTGACATAATTTGATCTTGTGAGGTATTCTAGCATACTAGGGACCTATAGCATGTAGATACTGACTTTAGAAGTCATATAACCTTTATGTACCTTCACCTTTAGACTTAGGTCTTATTTTTAACCCTAGTTCCATTCTAGGACGTTTATGGTACTTAATCGCTTTCATGCTTTGATTTTACTTTCAATATGCATTGTCATGCTAACTTTTGTTTTGTAGGGAGGAATATTGAGGTAAGCCTCACTTAATTCCTATCTCTTATGCATTATAAATGTGTTTACCTTAGCACATTGTGCTTTACTCTTAGGCTTTCCCTTTCTTTAGAGACAACTTAACTTCCTTAGGAAGTAAGTTAGTTTCTAACTCTCTTTTTTTCTTTTCTTTTCTTCCTTAGGAATAGAAAAACCTCACAAACCATTAGGATTTCCCTTTTGAATATAATAACTAAATTAGGGTTGCGTCTTAGTCCCTTAGATTTTTTCCATTTTTCAACTTGAGTCTTCTTTTCTCATCTTCAAACAAAATAAAAAATACTTAATAAAGGTTGAATAATCTTATACGCCATGAGACTTTGTTGCGGAGTACTTATACGCGTCCTGTTTCAGGGGCGAGGTGTAAGTATTTACCACGATGGATAGGTCTTAGTATGAGAATGTTCACAAACAAATTCAAAACAGTTCTTATAAAAGACAAAACAAACACAATAAGCGGCTATCCTGCGGGAACTTCTCTTTCTCATCTCATTCACTCATAACACGAACTTGCGATGACTTGTCTCGCATGCAAGACGGTAAACACACTCGTACCAGATGATCCTGCAACACCTGAGCATAGACATATGTAGTTCCAACTATAAAAAACACGAACAAATATTTCTCGCCTTAGTTAGGCGAACTACGTCGACTCTGATCCTCATTATCCCGATGAGGTACGTAGGTAGGTAGTGGGGTAGGGCCCGTTCGAGCACATTATTTATTTTCCCTACATTTTCCCCATTCTTTCTTTTTGATCTCCTTTCCAGTTCCCTTTCTCTTTTCTCACTTCCATTCCAGTTAGCGGTTTTATTCAGCAGTAGTTTTATTTCTCACCCTTTGAAACAAACAAACAAGCTTGGATCCCGTCGGGTACAGCGGATGGTCTGGGGTGCTAATACCTTCCCAGGTCGTAACCGACTCCCGAACCCAGATCTTTGGTTCGCAAGGCCTCGTCTTTTCCTTCTTCCTCAGGTTTATGCAGCATTACCTTTCCCGTTCCTTCGGGATAAAAATGCCTGGCTGGTGACTCTACCTTTTCCGCGCCACTTTCGCGTTTGTACTAGGATGAAAATCCCGGGAGCGACAGTTGGCGACTATGCTGGGGATCGAACCCAGAATATCTCGTTTCCCTCGTAGAGTCAATCCTAGCGCCTGTTCGATTTTGTTTCTTTGGGTGTTTATCTGTTTGCTGCTGTGTGCTTTAGTTTAGCTTTACCGTTTTCATTTACAGTTTCACTTTACAACTTTACTTTACAACATTTATTTACTGCTTTCAGTATTTATTTTCCATGTATCATATATACTGGACTGTTTGGCTGTGCTGGTTTTCATTTTTTCTGTGGGATGGGAGTTACTGTGAGATAAGCCAAATACCCGGCTTGAGTGCACCCTAGGATTAGCGTGGACACGTTGTACTCACATGGTTACATGATGAGTGGCGATGTGTTCCACACCCATACTGCGACCGTCTCAGAAATATCTTGTGTGGGGATTTCCTCTACTTCGGGATAAGACCTTGATAGTTATGTGCATCTGGGGACTGATCATTGAGAACCTTTGTGGAAACATCCCTCTCCAGTGATGACAGTGGCAGACCGCATTTGTTGGCAAACCCACTCGCATCCGAGGGCCCACTAGGAACTCGCATATGATGGTCTAGTTCTCTCATAGGAATCCAGTTAAGGCAAACTATTCGTATTACAATAGTATTGTACCCTTCGGGATGAATGTACTATTGTTTCTCGATTCAGTGCTTGAAGCTAGGGACTGATGAGGGATGCTTGTTTCCTTGGACTCAACTGAGACCTCCCTGAGTAGTACATAATGCCAAACCGATTCCCTGATTTGGTCATGAGCCATTTCTCGGAAATGGTGAACATATTATTGCTATTCAGCTTTGAGAGTCCGTGATGTTGACCCGAGTAGCACACCCGTGAGATTGGGAGGGGTTTACAGGTTTGCAGGTGTCGCTCCCGATAAGTGGGACCGGCCCAAATAAAGGTACAGACGCGAACGGTCGGCGAGAGGGACAATGAGAACACACAGCCGTGAACTCACTGGAGAATGAATAGAGTCGCCAGCTAGGCATTTTTATCCCGGAGGAAAGGCAAT
Organism: Lathyrus aphaca; assembly: GCA_963966055.1. Taxonomy (NCBI): domain Eukaryota; kingdom Viridiplantae; phylum Streptophyta; class Magnoliopsida; order Fabales; family Fabaceae; genus Lathyrus; species Lathyrus aphaca. The sequence continues at coordinate 249,613,319 of OZ014520.1, read as the reverse complement.
GCTGCATAGACCTAGAAAGAAATGGATAAGACGGTCGCGAACCAGAGAGACTGAGAAAGGGGGTTGGTTACAACCTGGGAAGGTATTAGCACCCAGATTGTCCGTCGTACTCGACGGGATCCACGCTTAAAAGATTTGTGTTTTAAAGGGGTAGTGTCAGTGCAATCTGTGTATAAAGCTGGAAAAGAATGTACAGGTGTCAGTGCAAAAGAAGTGTAAAGTGTGATATATACAGTGTCAGTGTAAGAAAGGAATGAAATGCTCATGATAATGAGGCTCAAAGAATAATGCTGGAAGGAGGGGGAATATACAGAGACTTTTGTTCGATAACTGTTAAGTTATGCCTACGTATCCTCTCGTGCAATGAGGAAGTCAGAACACCGTAGTTCGACCCAAAGAGACTGAAAGATGAATTGACTTGTGAACTGCTTGCTTGTCTATGCTCAAGTGTATGATCTGTCTGGCACAGATGCAAACTGTCTTGCATTAGACGGAAGAAGCAAGTTCTCGTTTGTGAGTGAAGATGATGAGAAAAGAATCCCGGAGGAGACGATTATTGTTTGTTTTTTTGTTTTCAGTCTTTTATTGCTTTTGAAAGTTTGTCATAAGTTAATGAGCTTAAGCTTAAACCAATGGATTTAGTAAACTCATCACATCTTCCCTCTGATTAGGGGTAATGAGAATACCTTAAGTGTGAAGTCAGATTCTCACACTTAATCACCTTTGATGTAGGATTAAGATCATTAACCTACTTGTGATTATTTAGATGTTTTTGTTGTTTTTGTTTAGTGTTGAGTAATGAGATTAAGCCATAATCAGGGATTAAACAGACTCATTACACCATCCTAATAGAAGGATAATAGATGAGAATGTTTAAGCTGAGGAAAACTCCTCAGCTTAATCCATGATTAGGAATTAAACTCATGACAAAACAAAGCCTTTATTAAGTGGATTTTAGTTGATGGTAAGATGATGAAGTGAATTTTAGGGTTTGTAAGACAACTTGAGGGGGACTTGTCCATTAACACTAGGGTTAGTCCTTCTTAACCAATTAAGGAAGAATTAGAACCCTAATGCAAGGCCCAAGTTACAAGTTTGATGTCTTGATGATTATTAAGTGAATTTGATTAAAGGATTTAAACACATTAAAGGTTTAACACTTAGGATTAAAGTTATACACTCCATCCTAATAGAAGGATGCAGGCATAAGCTTAATCACAAAGCCTTAAAGCCTTTAGGGTTTAGTCCTTAATTATGAGATGAGAAGAGAAGACTCAAAGAGACACAAAGGTAAAACTAAGTGGGGAGACTAATCAAAATCCTAATCATTGTCATGCTTGGTCATTCCTAGGGTTTGTGAGGTTTAAGAAAGAAGTCTTCAATGGAACCACCAGGAAGCAGATGAAAGGATCAAGAGAAGCAAAGTAACTTGCTTCATTCAAGAAGTCAAGTCACTTGAAGAAAGAAAGTAGGAAGAAGAAGAATGAGCAAGCTCAATCTCAAACACATACAAAAATGCAGCAAGGATGCAAGAGAGATGAAAAGAAGAGTTATGAGAAGTGAAGGCAAATTCACTTCTCAAAATCACTTACCACCTGAAAAGTTAGAAAAGAAAGTGCAATGCAATGCAAAATGAGATGAAATGGTATGATGTACATCAAAACCAGAAGCACATACATGATGCTAATGATGCTATGAGATGCTACAAACCAGAAGCAAAACATGTGGATGATCATACAAGCTTATGAATGCAAATGGAGCAAGTTAAGAACCAAGAACATACATGAAAAGTTATGAGATGCATATGGCATACAACATGGAAAATGAGAGATGCAATGATCAAACATGCTTTCAATATGTCTTATGATGTCAAATGAATCAAATGGATGCTTGAAATGTCAAGGCAAGTCAAGGTATGAATGCAAATGCAAGATGAGTGCATATGAAAGCCCAAATTAGGGTTTATGATCAAAGCATCAAACAAAAACCAAAATCAGAAGCAAACATCAAGAAAAAAAATTGAAAATGCACACAAAGGATCCCTAATCCTATACTAACTCACTGCCCAAAGGAGAAGTTCCAACTCTTAACCAATCTCAAGTTATGATTTTTACAAGTTATTAGGGTTTTTAGGGTTCCTAAACAAAAGAAATGCCAAACAAATGAAAAATGCAAGATCAAATCATGGCCATTTTATCTCAAAAACTACATGCTAAACACAATGCAATGCAAGAAGAAACAATGTCCAACTCTTCATAAATAGGCAGAAATGATTTTTTGAACTTAGGATCAAAATAATGCACAAAAATGATTTTAATTCAATGAAAAATTCTCAAAATGCATCAAGGTCAAAAAAGAAATTTGGTTTAAAGGTTGGACAATGCTTCTAAATGTCTTAGAACATTTCATGAATTTTTTGGTGATTTTTAAATACCTAAAAGTATTTTTAATAAATTAATTCTCATTAATCAATTAAAAATAATCCCTTAAATATTTAAAAATACTTTTTTAATGATAAAAATAAAAATAAAAATATTTTTGTGTCACAAAAATTATTAAAACTCTTAAGAAAAAGTTTCATAATTTTTAGACAATTTTTGCTATTTTAAATAAATTATGCAAAACAAATGAAAAGAAAATGAATTTAAATGAATTTAAATGGAAGTATGCACAATGGAGGGTTGAGATTGAGTCTGGCAAAGAATGGGTTGACTGCGCGCGCAGATCAAAGGCCCATATTCAAACTTGGTTAATCTGATTTATGAATTAATTAAATGCAATTAGGGTTTCTAATGATCAATCTGAGCCGTTCACACGCGCGGGAGGTCAACAAGTCAAGGCCATCGCACGCTCCAGATTCAAACTCAATTAATTACAGGGATTAAACCCTAATGATTTTCAGGTGGCCGGAGAAGACCTCCGGTCGTCTTCTCCAGTGGGAACCCCACCTGAAAATCCCTAAAAACCTCAAAACGTAACAAAAATGAAAACCAAGCATACAGAAATGATTCCCATGATCCACTGAATCAAAACCCCATCACAAACAACATTTATTCTTCCTCAAACTCATGAATCGAGCAAAACAAAATTTTAGGTCACAGAGTTTCAGAGATCAATTAAATCCTCATTTCATCACCATTCCAAAAACTAAAAGCATCAGGATAATCAGTGAAGCATGGAGAACAAGTTTAGAACATAAAAAATGATTTCTGGAAAAATATTTCTTGAGCTACCTGAGTTTCGAAGCTTTCACTCTGGTGACTTCCAGACCTCCTCTCCTTGTGAAATCCACTCCTTATGACCTCTTGATGATGCTTGAATGCTTTGGAGAAGTTTGTGCTGGCTGGATGAAGAGTTTGAACAACTTCTGCTCAAGCTCAGTTGAGAATGGCAATGGTGATTCAAGCTGTTTCTGGCAATGGTGAAGGGTTGTTTGTGGTCCAGATGATGAGTGGAGAAGGTTTGTGGAGTTTGTTTGGATGTTTGTGAGCTGTGGAGAGAGTTTCGAAAGAAACTGCAAGTTGGAGTGAAAATGGTGAAGTGGTGTTATGGCTTGTTTCAGGCTTGGTTCTTTGCTGGTTTCTACTCAATGGAACATGGTAAGATGATTGGTGAAAATGGTTTGGATGTTTGAAGTTTGTGGAGGCAGATTCGAAGAGTTTTGCAAAATGAGGTGTTTTTGTGTATGTGATGTTGTGTGTTGTTTCAGCCTTGCTTCTTGAGTGTTATGGCCTGCATTTGGATAGTATATTTTAATCCTATAGGTCAGATGATTTGACATGGCCTCTATTGATTGGTAAGTTTGCTTTTGCCAAAAGTCCACTTTTGGTGTAAGAGAGGTATGGCTTGGTTCTAGGCTAGTACAAAGCATGGGCTGGCGCAGCAAGGGTGAGGGCAAGGGCTAGCAAAGCTCAGCATCCAATGTGGCAAGTGGTAGGGAGTGTGATCATGAGTTTTGCAAGTTGGTGCAACTTTGGTTCACATGTGACTTTCTCATTTCACAAGCCATGAAACATGAGCATTCTTGGTTCAATTCTGACTTTTAGAGTTTATGTGATGTTTGTGTCATGGTTTGAAGTGAATTAGAAGTTACAAATGGCATTGGTTCATGATTTTGCAAAATTCACATTTGAAGCATGTCTTGAAAATCAATGATTTTTGCCAACTTTGTCACACCATAACTTTTGATCCAAGAAGAATTTGATCATGTTCTTGTACTTTTTGAAAAGGGGAAGATGTATTCTACAACTTTCATGACCAAAGTTTTTCCATTTGAAGCTTTTTTGGATCAAGAATCAAGGCTTGAAAAATGACCTAAAATGAAGCATTCTTGAAAAGTCAACTATGCCCAAAAAGTCAACATTTGCAAAAACCCCAAATTCTTGATCTTTGTGGACTTCAACCTTCTTCCATGATCAAATAAAGATCATATACACTCAAAATGATGAAGATCACCCATTGGTTGGGTCATTGGGGGCCTCAGATGCCCTGATTTTGCACTGACTTGTCTGAAAAGTCAACTCTTGATCAGATGACTTCCCCATGGAATTTCTTCATGAAAATTGATATGCATACTCCCTATACCATATAGAGACCAATGGAAACAAGAATGACCAAAAAATTTGGAGTTATGGCCTCTGAAACCAAAACCCTAATTTTAGGTCAACTGTGCAGTCAAACCTGGCTCTGCATCCATACCAATCCCAGTTCTTGTGATTATTTGGCATTTTTGTCTTTGAGAGGATGTGATATGATGCTTGAACACACATGGATCCCTTTGAAATGATTGGTTGCCTCTGGAGTGGCTCAAGAAGCTCTTGGATTGCTCAGATCACAAACCCTAGGTGCAGATGACTTAGAATCTATGCAGTGACCCAAAAATGAGATATGAGATGATATGATTGTGTTTATGCATATGAGAAAGATCACAAGCCATGGTGTGAATGGGTGAGGGAAAATTTGGGGTGTTTACAGCTGCCCCTATTCAAACATGAGTTAGCTGTGCAGGATGTAAGCAATGGCTTAACAGGCAAACAAGATAACTTGTGGTTGAATACCAAAGACAGTCCAAAATTTGCACTCACAGAAATGAAGAAGAAAAGGGATATAGATTGTAAAAGAAAATAAAGTATATTGTAAAGTATGGGTGACGGAGGACGACCGTCGAGCAGAGGACGACTGCTGGGTAAATAGCAATGACGGGGACGGCCGACATGCTGGGGATGAAAGGTAAAGCTAAGACGGGGACGGCCGACTAGCTGGGGAAAATAGAATTATGATGGGGACGGCCATCAAGATAAAGTTGTAGAATTCTCTGGGGATCAATGAAACATGACGGGGACGGCCATCAAGTTCATAAAGCAAGGTAACCAACGATGGGGACGGCCATCGGGCTAAAAGAAAAGGAAAAGGGACCACGACGGGGACGGCCATCGGGTTAAAGAATAAATGAAATAAACAGATGATGGCGTACGGCCACCAAAAGTGAAGGACGATCACCTAGCAGGGGACGGCTGCTCTGTTGGGGAATAAAAGAATTATGATGGGGACGGCCATCAAAGGTGGAGGACGACCACCTGGCAGGGTACGGCTGCCGAAAATATCAACGATGGGGACGGCCATCGGATAAAAGGTCAACGATGGGGACGGCCATCGGACGAGCATGATGGAGGACGACCATCAAGAGGTGGAGGACGACCACCTAGCAGGGGACGACTGCTCTCAGGGTTTATCATGACATAGGACGAATGTCAGATAACCAAAATCAACAATGGGGACGGCCATTGGATAAAATGATGAAGGACGATCATCAAGAGGTGGAGGACGACCACCAAGAGGTGGAGGACGACCACCTAGCAGGGTACGGCTGCTAAAAATATAAACGATGGGGACGGCCATCGGATGAGCATGATGGAGGACGACCATCAAGAGGTGGAGGACGACCACCTAGCAGGGTACGGCTGCTTTCAAAATTTATCACAACACAGGACGAGTGTTAGATAAAAAGAAATTTGCTTGGCGATTTACTGGGGAGTAGTAAACACGGACGAGTGTTTATATCCAAGAAACAAAAGGTATAAGTGTTTGGTATTTGTGTATAGAATAAAGCTGCGGACGAGCATCCTTAAGACTACGATACGGACGAGTATCGGGTAGAAACAAACTGACATGTGTTCAAAGATGATGATACGGACGAGTATCAACTGGTTAACAGAGAACACGGACGAGTGTTGAATCTGAGAGGATTCCTCTGGGGAATAGTGGACACAGACGAGTATCTATATTCAAGAAGACACAAGTGTTTGACACGGTGTATGGATTAAAGATGCGGACGAGCATCCTTAAGACTATGATACGGACGAGTATCATGTAGAAACAAACACTAGACGCAATGTTCTGAGATGATGGTACGGACGAGTACCAACTGGTTAACAAAGAACAAAGACTACTGTTGAATCTGTGGGTATATAAGTGGTGTATGCAAAACACGGACGAGTATCTGTATGAGTGTAACATGAGTAGTGAGTATGAGTGATGTATAGATGAGTGTTCAATCTGTTGGTGAGGGTGACACGGACAAGCGTCAAAAGGAGAAGAGTATAGTATAAACAAGTATCTGATATGCAAAGTGTAGGTGACTGCGCTGGGGAAATGACACGGACGGGTGTCGAAGGATTGTGTATATAGGTATATGTGAGTGCAAAGGGGATGTCTTTGGCTTTCTGCTGGGAGATATGACATGGACGGGTGTCAAGGAGTATCTGTAGTGCGGGTGATCTTGTTTGTAAAGAGTGTTCAGGCGACTTTACTGGGGAGAGATGGCACGGACGGGTGTCAAAATGAGTATATATTGGTGTTTGTGAATGTGAGGCAACTGCTTTTGCTGGGGACTCTGGTGGGGATTTTTCTGTACGTTGATGAATGGTTATTATTCACAAGTGTTGATTCAAAACACGGCTTATGATTATGCTATGTGTCAGATTTTGCCATAATGCTCCGTGTTAAAACGGAATGCTACGCTTTGTGGGTAAATATGATGTGAATGCTATGATTGCAAAGATACCAAACCGGGATCCGGGTCCCGTTGCTGCGAAGATATTTGTTTGAAACAGGCATCCCAGCTGGGGATGAGATCACGGGTAGATCTGATGATATGATATTTGCTTGGGGATACGGGTCAATGATAGACCTATCCTAAATGATGAGAGACCCAGCTGGGGTTTGTAGAAGTTTTCTTCACTCTGTTGTGACTCCCTCATGCGTTGCTCTTCTGAATAGAGGCTGAGACTCTGTGGGGAGATGGTTCCCTGACTTCTGCCTTCTGCTAAGGAAGAATAAATGGTACTACAGCTGGGGAATGTTGTTGGCAACTCAGCTGGGGATAGAGCATTTCGGATGCTGAGATTGTTTGTTGATTTGCCAGCTCGCTGAGATGTAACTTGCATGCCCCAAGTTGCGTTCTGGATACCTGCAATCCTGCAAAGATAAGGAAACGCACAAATGGTCCCGAGGTATCCTTTACTGGATTCCGTCATAGGAGTTAGGATACTTCTGAGAGTAAGCATATTTCCTGCAAGCATGTTTTTACTTTTGAAGATAGCATTTGTATTCTTATGCAATCAGTTTTTTCTTTTGAGACATCAGACATTTTTGCAAATAAAATGTACAAGACATGACTGAAAATCTGGTTTTATTAATTCATATGCCCTGAATTGGCGAGATACAGTCAAAGAAACAAATCCCCTGAAATGAGGAGATTGTTACAAATTGAGAAACAAAATGCTGGCAATGTTGACGACGCTTTCAAGGGGCTTCCTCTTCTGCTATGACTCGTATGACAATGACGTTCTTCTCGTCCTGCTTTCTGAAGAAGGCTGATTCTGATTGAAGCTTGATCCTTTAGAGCTTACCGAGTTGTAGATAATGTCGCTCCCGACAAATGAAAATAATATCATATGAAGGTACAGACGCGAACGGTCGGCGAAGGGAACAGTGAGAACACACAGCCGTGAACTCACTGGAGATGAATAGAGTCGCCAGCTAGGCATTTTTATCCCGGAGGAAAGGCAATGCTGCATAGGCCTAGAAAGAAAATGGATAAGACGGTTGCGAACCAGAGAGACTGAGAAAGGGGGTTGGTTACAACCTGGGAAGGTATTAGCACCCAGATTGTCAGCCGTACTCGACGGGATCCACGCTTAAAAGATTTGTGCCTTAAAGGGGTAGTGTCAGTGCAATTTGTGTATAGAATAGCTGGAAAAGATATACAGGTGCCAGTGTAAACGGAGTGAAGTGTGTAATAGGGACAGTGTCAGTGTGAGAACAAGAATAAGATGCTCAAGATCATGAGGCTAAAATAATGATGCTGGAAAGAGGGGGGATGGACAGAGACTTTTGTTCGATAACTGTTAAGTTATGCCTACGTATCCTCTCGTGCAATGAGGAAGTCAGAACACCGTAGTTCGACCCAAAGAGACTGAAAGATGAATTGACTTGTGAACTGCTTACTTGTCTATGCTCAAGTGTATGACCTGTCTGGCTCAGGTGCAAACTGTCTTGCATTAGACGGAAGAAGCGAGCTCTCGTTCGTGAGTGAATGAGATGAGAAAAGAATCCCGGAGGAGACGATTATTGTTTGTTTTTGAGTTTTCAGTCTTTTATTGCTTTTGGAAGTTTGTCATAAGTTAATGAGCTTAAGTCTAAACCAATGGATTTAGTAAACTCATCACATCTTCCCTCTGATTAGGGGTAATGAGAATACCTTAAGTGTGAAGTCAGCTTCTCACACTTAATCATCTTTGGTGTAGGATTAAGATCATTAACCTACTTATGATTATTTAGATGTTTTTGTGGTTTTTTTTTAGTGTTGAGTAATGAGGTTAAGCCATAATCAAGGATTAAACAGACTCATTACACCATCCTAATAGAAGGATAATAGATGAGAATGTTTAAGCTGAGGAAAACTCCTCAACTTAATCCATGATTAGGGATTAAACTCATGACAAAACAAGCCTTTATTAAGTGGATTTTATTTAATGGTGAGATGATGAAGTGATTTTTAGGGTTTGTAAGACAACTTGAGGGGGACTTGTCCATTAACACTAGGGTTAGTCCTTCTTAACCAATTAAGGAAGAATTTGAACCCTAATGCAAGGCCCAAGTTACAAGTGTGATGTCTTGATGATTATTGAGTGGATTGATTAAAGGATTTAAACACATTAAGGGTTTAACACTTAGGATTAAAGTTATACACTCCATCCTAATAGAAGGATGCAGGCATAAGCTTAATCACAAAGCCTTAAAGCCTTTAGGGTTTAGTCCCTGATTATGAGGTGAGAAGAGAGGACTCAAAGAGAGACACAAAGGTAAAACTATGAGGGGAGACTAATCAAAACCCTAATTCATTGTCATGCTTGGTTGTTCCTAAGGTTTATGAGGTTTCCAAGAACAAACTTCAAAGGCCACCAGGAAGCAGATGAACAGGATCAAGAGAAGCAAAGTGACTTGCTTCATTCAAGAAGTCAAGTCACTTGAAGAAAGAAAGTGGGAGAAACAAGAATGAGCAAGCTCAATCTCAAACACATATAGAAATGCAGCAATGGATGCAAGAGAGATGAAAAGAAAAGTTATGAGAAGTGAAGGCAAATTCACTTCTCAAGTTTACTTACCACCTGAAATGTTAGAAAGAAATGCAATGCAATGCCAAATGAAATGAAATGGTATGATGCTAAACAAAACCAGAAGCATGTTGATGATGAAAATGATGTTATGAGATGCTGCAAACATGAGGCAAGGCATGGAGATGTTCATACAAGATCATGGATGCAAATGATGCAAGCTAAGGAGCATGAATGAACATGAAAAGTTATGAAGCATACAAGGTAAATGACATGGCAAATATGTGATGCAATGATCAAACATGCTTCCTACATGTCTTAAGATGTCAAATGAAACACAAGCATGCATAAAATGCAAAGACAAGTCATGTTATGCAAGAGAATGCAAGAAGGATGCAAAGGAAAGCCCAAATTAGGGTTTATGAATCAAACATTAAACAAAAACCAAAAACAGAAGCAAACCCTAAGATAAAAAATGGAAAATGCTAACCAAAGAAACCCTAAACCTATACTAAACCAAGGTCCAAAGGGGAGGTCTCAACTCTTAACCAATCTCAAGTTATGAATTTTCTAAGTTATTAGGGTTTTTTAGGGTTCTTAACAAAAGAAATGCCAAACAAATTGAAATTGAAAGATCAAATCAAGACCATTTTATCCTAGAAACTACATGCTAAACACAAGACAAAGCAAAAAGAATCAATGTCCAAACCTTCTTAGATAGGCAGAAATGAATTTTTGAACTTAGGATCAAATTAATGCATAAAAAATGATTTAATTCAATGAAAAATTCTTAAAATGCATCAAGATCAAAAAAGAAATTTGGTTTGAAGGTTGGACAATGTTTCTAAATGTCTTAGAACATTTCATGAATTTTTTTGTAATTTTTAAATACCTAAAAGTATTTTTAATTAATTAATTTCCATTAATCAATTAAAAATAATCTTTTAAATATTTAAAAATACTTTTTTAATGATAAAAAATAAAATAAAAATATTTTTGGGTCTTAAAAATTAATAAAACTTTTAGGAAAAAGTTTCATAATTTTTAAGACATTTTAAATATTTTAAAATAATTATGCAAATTTAATGAAAAGAAATGAAAATAAAATTGATTTAATCTGAATTAAATGAAAAGTAATCTAATCCTAAGGTGGAGATTCAAACTGGGCTGGGGACAGTTGACTGGCGCGCAGATCCAAGGGTCCTGGTTGACTCTGATTAAATTAATTAAATTAAGGATTAATTAAGCTAATTAGGAGGATTAGGGCAAACGAAATGATCTGGGCCGTTCAAAGCAGCGGGAAGTCAACAAGTCAGAGGCAATCTACGCTCAGCATTCAAATGGCCATAATGACCTGAGTTTAGGGTTAATCACCCTCAGGTGACCGGAGAGAAGCTCCGGTCATCTTCTCCGGTTGCACAAAAACCCTAGAACACGATTCAGGTACCTATTCTACAAATCAAGCACACCTAAATGATCCTCTAACTTCCTAGGTCATGAATCCATCTCCAAACAACATTTATGCATCATGAATCAAAGGAATCGAAAGGAAAGAAATTCACGGGCAAAAATTCAGAGGGACCATACAAGCTCAGTTTTCACTCATTTTTAAATCTAAACATATCACCATGATCCTTGAAGCATGCATTTTCACTTTATAACAAAAAATCAGAGCTTTGAGAGAAAAGTTTCATGGTCATACCTGAGGTGACAACTCCTGTTTCTGGGCTTTCAGAGCAGTTTCTTGATGCAAGCTAGCTCCAATGACTCCCCTGGTGCTAATGGCAGGCTTGGAATGAACTTTAGCAAGCTATTTCAAGAGGTACCAAACTGATATAGCAGAAAGTGAGCTTTGTGTACAGGCTGTTTTAGGTCAATGTAAAGGGTGGTTTTGACTCCTTGTGGTATGCTTGACTTGTTGGTGAAGAAAGATGAGGTGTTTGATGGCTGGATGAAGGGATTCGATGAGTTCTGGTTTGGAAGGTGAGGAATGGTGAAACTCAGGTCAGGCTTGTTTCAGGCTTGAGCTTTGGTGGTTTGAGGTCTATGGAGTATGGTGAGTTGAATGGTGAAGATGGTTTTTGTGTTTGCAAGCTGTGGAGGCAGATTCGAAGCAACTTGCAAGATGAGGTGTTTTTGTGAATGTGTTGTATGAAGTGTTTCAGCCTTGCCTTGTACATGAAATGGCTTGCAATTTGTCCACAAAAACCTCTCTCATTGGTCAGTTGACAAGACATGTCCTTTATTGATTGGTAAGTCACCTTTTGCAAAAAGTCCAATTCTTGTAAGAGAGGGCATGGGCTGATCTATAGCTAGTACATGGGCTGGTTCTGGTGCAGCAAGGTGAGGTGAGAGGCTAGGCAAAGTGCAGCATCCAATGCATCAAGTGGTAGAAGCACAATGATGATTTTGCAAGTTGTTGGCCTTTTGGTTCACATGTGATTCCCTAATCCCACAAGCCATAACTCATGGGCATTCTTGGTTCAATTCTGATTTTTATGACTTATAGAATGTTTGTATGCTGGTTTGAAATGAACTAGAGGTCACAAGAAGCATTGGTTCATGATTTTGCAAAATTTCCATTTGAGGCATGCCTTGAAAATCAATGATTTTTGCCAACTTTGTCACACCATAACTTTTGATCCAAGAAGTGTTTGATCATGTTCTTGTACTTTTTGAAAAGGGAAAGATGAGATCTACAACTTTCATGACCAAAGTTTTTCCATTTGAAGCATTTTTGGATCAAAAATCAAGGCTTGAAAAATGACCTAAAATGAAGCATTCTTGAAAAGTCAACTATGCCCAAAAAGTCAACATTTGCAAAAACCCTAAATTCTTGATTTGTATGAACTTCAACCTTCTTCCATGATCAAATAAAGATCATATACACTCAAAATGATGAAGATCACCCATTGGTTGGGTCATTGGGGGCCTCAGATGCCCTGATTTTACACTGACTTGTCTGAAAAGTCAACCCTTGATCAGATGACTTCCCCATGGAATTTCTTCATGAAAATTGATATGCATACTCCCTATACCATATAGAGACCAATGGAAACAAGAATGACCAAAAAATTTGGGGTTATGGCCTCTGAAACCAAAACCCTAATTTTCAGTCAACTGTGCAGTCAACCCTGGCTCTGCACCCACTCAAACCCTAGTTCTTGTGATTCCTTTGAATTCTTGACTTTGAGAGGGTGTACTATGATGCTTGAACACATGTAGACCCCTTTGAATTGATTGGTAACCTTTATAGTGGTCCAAGAAGCCCTGAGATTGCTCAGATCACAAACCCTAGGTGCAGATGACTTAGAACCAATGCAGTGAATCAAAAATGAGATGTGAGATGATATGATTGTGTTTATGCATATGAAATGATCACAAGCCATGGTGTGAATGGGTGAGGGCAAATTTGGGGTGTTTACAGCTGCCCCTATTCAAACATGAGTTAGCTGTGCAGGATGTAAGAGACGGCTTAACAGGCAAACAAGATAACTTGTGGTTGAATACCAAAGACAGTCCAAAATTTGCACTCACAGAATGAAGAAGAAAAGGGATATAGATTGTAAAAGAAAATAAAGTATATCGTAAAGTGTGAGCGACGGAGGACGACCGTCGAGCAGAGGGCGACTGCTGGGCAAGGAGCAATGACGGGGACGGCCGACATGCTGGGGATAAAAGGTAAAGCCAAGACGGGGACGGCCGACTAGCTGGGGAAAATCAAAATATGATGGGGACGGCCATCAAGATAAAAAGGTAAAGCAACCAACGATGGGGACGGCCATCGGGCTAAAAGAAAAGAAAAAGGGACCACGACGGGGACGGCCATCGGGTTAAAGAATAAATGAAATAAACAGATGATGGGGTACGGCCATCAAAGGTGAAGGACGATCACCTAGCAAAGGGACGGCTGCTCTGTTGGGGAATAAAGGAATTATGATGGGGACGGCCATCAAAGGTGGAGGACGACCACCGGGCAGGGTACGGCTGCCGAAAATATCAACGATGGGGACGGCCATCGGATAGAAAAGGTCAACGATGGGGACGGCCATCGGACGAGCAAGATGGAGGACGACCATCAAGAAGTGGAGGACGACCACTCAGCAGGGGACGGCTGCTCTCGAGGTTTGTCATGACATAGGACGAATGTCAGATAACCAAAATCAACAATGGGGACGGCCATTGGATAAAGTGATGAAGGACGATCATCAAAAGATGGAGGACGACCACCTAGCAGGGGACGGCTGCTAAAAAGATCAACGATGGGGACGGCCATCGGACGAGCAAGATGGAGGACGACCATCAAGAAGTGGAGGACGACCACTCAGCAGGGTACGGCTGCTCTCGGGGTATCATAACACAGGACGAGTGTTAGATAAAGGAAAAAGCTTTGTTGGTGATCTACTGGGGATACAGTGAACACGGACAAGTGTTCACAACCAAGAAAGGAAAGTATAAGTGTTTGATATTGTGTATAGATTAAAGATGCGGACGAGCATCCTTAAGACTATGATACGGACGAGTACCATGTAGAAACAAATACTGACATGCGTTCAGAGATGATGATACGGACGAGTATCACCTGGTTAACAGAGAACACGGACGAGTGTTGAATCTGAAGGGAAACTTCTGGGGAATAGTAGACACGGACGAGTGTCTATATTTAAGAAGACAAAAGTGTTTGACACAGTGTATGGATTAAAGATGCGGACGAGCATCCTTAAGACTACGATACGGACGAGTATCATGTAGAAACAAACACCAGACGCAATGTTCTAAGATGATGGTACAGACGAGTACCAACTGGTTAACAAAGAACAAGGACTACTGTCGATTCTGTGGGGAGATAAGTGATGGTGTATACAAGATACGGACGAGTATCTGTATAAGTGTATCGTGAGTAGATATAGATGAATGTTTTAACTGCTGGGGAGAATGACACGGACGGGTGCCAAGAGAGAAAAGTGTAATATGAACAAGTATCTGCTATACAAAGTATAGATGACTGCTGGGGATATGACACGGACGGGTGTCAAAGGATGGGTATATGTGAGTGCAAAGAGGGTGTCTTTGGCTTTCTGCGGTGATTTGACACGGACGGATGTCAAGAAAGTATCTGTAATATGGGTAATCTTGCTTGTAAGGAGTGTTCAGGCGACTTTACTGGGGAGTGATGATACGAACGGGTATCAAAGGGTGTATATGGTAGTGTTTGTGATTTGAGAGGCAACTGCTTTTGCTGGGACTCTGGTGAGGATTTCTGTACAATGATGATGAACGGTTATTATTCGCAAATGTTAATTCAGAACATGGCTTATGATTATGCTATGCGTTTGACTTTTTGCCGTAATGCTCCGTTTTAGACGGAATGCTACGCTCTGAGGGGAAAATATGATGCGAATGCCATGATTATGCAAAGATATCAAACCGGGATTCGGATCCCGTTGCTGCGAAGATCTCTGGCTGATCTGTTTGAAAAGGGCCTCCCAGCTGGGGATGAGATCATTGGTAGATCTAATAAGATGATATTCGCTTGGGGATATAGGTCACCAATTGACCTATCCTTTGACATGAGAGACCCAGCTGGGGTTTGTAGAAGCTTTCTTCACTCTGTTGTGATCTTCTATGCGCCGCTCTTCTGGATAGAGGCTGGGGATTCTGTGGGGAGATGGTTCCCTGACTTTTGCACTCAGCTGAGGATGAAATGGCAACTCGGCTGGGGGGTGTTGTTGGTAACTCAGCTGGAGAGTAATGAGAGGCAACTCAGCTGGGGATAGAGCATTTCGGATGCTGAGATCTTTTGTTGATTTGCCAGCTTGCTGAGATGTAGCTTGCATGCCCCGAGTTGCGTTCTGGATACCTGCAATCCTGCAAAGATAAGGAAATGCACAAAAGATCCTGAGGTATCCTTTACTGGATTCCGTCATAGGAGTCAAGCATTCTCAAGAGTAAGCGAAATTTCCTGCAAGCATGTTTTTTATTATTATTACTTTTTGAGAGAAAAGCATTTGTACTTATGCAATTAGTTTTTTTAGAGACATCAGACATCCTTTGCAAATAAAAATATACAAAACGAAACATGACTGAAAAATCTGATTTTATTAATTCAAATGCCCTGAATTGGCAAGATACAGTCAAAGAAACATATCTCCTGAAATGAGGAGATTGTTACAAATTGAGAAACAAAGTGCTGGCAGTATTGACGACGCTTTCAAAGGAGCTTCCTCTTCTGCTATGGCTCGTATGACTTTTGACTTTCTTCTCATCTTGCTTTTGAAGAATGTTGATTCTGATTGAAACTTGATCTTGAAGCTTACCAAGTCGTAATTGATACAGACGAATTCAGAATGCAGTTGTTCGCTTATTCCCTTATTTTGCATGGATCGCCCTTTCGGGTTTTCAATCCATCGGGATACCCATTTTTGCCTGAGCTGTCCAATGCGGCTTTTCAACTCAGCGGGTGTACATTTTTTCATTTATTTCCCTTATTTTTGCCCGAGTCTTTTATTCTGTGTTTGACTCGCCGGGATGCCCTATTTTTGCCTGGACTTACATTCTGTTTTTGTGTCCAGCGGGTCATTTTTATGCGAAGTATTTTTTAACTGCATCTGAATTCACAGGGGACGGGAAATCTTCACCATCCATGGTGCTGAGCATCAGTGCTCCACCAGAGAAAACTTTCTTTACCACAAATGGTCCTTCATAATTTGGAGTCCATTTGCCCCTGTGGTCTGTATGAGGAGGGAGGATTCTTTTCAGCACAAGATCTCCCACTTGGTACTCGCGGTGCCTGACTTTCTGATCGAAGGCTTTCTTCATTCTCTTCTGATACAATTGTCCATGACAGATCGCAGCCAATCTTTTCTCTTCGATCAGACTCAGTTGTTCGTATCGGGCCCGAACCCATTCTGCTTCACTCAGTTTAACATCCATTAGTACCCGCAGAGAGGGTAATTCAACTTCAACCGGTAGGACCGCTTCCATACCATAAACAAGCTGATACGGCGTTGCCCCAGTAGATGTCCTGACTGATGTGCGATACCCATGCAAGGCAAATGGCAGCATTTCATGCCAGTCTTTGTAAGTGACTACCATCTTCTGCACAATCTTCTTAATATTCTTGTTAGCCGCCTCAACAGCGCCATTCATCTTTGGCCTGTAAGGAGAAGAATTGTGATGTTGAATCTTGAAGTCCCGGCATAGCTCTGCCATCATTTTGTTGTTTAGATTGGAACCATTATCAGTAATGATTCGCTCGGGAACTCCATATCGACAGATGATATCTCTTTTCAGAAATCGGGCTACCACTTGCCTTGTGACATTTGCATATGAGGCTGCTTCAACCCACTTGGTAAAATAGTCGATGGCGACCAGGATGAATCTGTGGCCGTTTGAAGCAGTTGGCTCAATCTTGCCAATCATATCAATGCCCCACATGGCAAAGGGCCATGGTGAAGACATGATGTTCAAAGGGTTGGGAGGCACATGCACCTTATCTGCGTAGATCTGGCATTTGTGGCATTTTCTGGCGTAAGCACAACAGTCTGCATCCATTGTGATCCAGTAATAACCTGATCTTAACAACTTCTTGGCCATGGCGTGCCCTCCAGCATGGGTACCAAAGGAGCCTTCGTGCACTTCATGCATCAACAAATCTGCTTCCGTCTTGTCAACACATCTGAGGAGTACCATATCAAAGTTCCTTTTGTATAGAGATCCACCAGTGTTCAGAAAGAAACTTCCAGCAAGCCTTCTCAAGGTCTTCTTATCATTGGAAGATGCCCCGGGCGGGTATGTTTGATCCTCCAAGAAGCATTTAATATCATGGAACCAAGGCTTATCATCTTTAACAACATCTGCTGCGAACACATATGCTGGTCTGTCAAGTCTGGACACTGAAATCCGAGGTACAAAGTTAGCAGCTTGAACTTTGATCATGGACGAAATGGTAGCCAAGGCATCTGCAAACTGATTCTCATCCCGAGGGATATACTCAAGTTTGACTGTTGTGAAGAAAGTCAATAACCTTCTTGTATAATCCCTGTAAGGTATCAGATGATCCTGGTGGGTGTACCATTTTCCGTTGGTCTGATTGATTACCAAAGCTAAATCTCCGAATACGGTCAATGTTTTGATCCTGAGGTCAATGGCTTCCTCAAGACCCATAATGCAAGCTTCGTATTCAGCTTCGTTGTTAGTGCAGTTGAAAGTGAGTTTTGCCGAGAAAGGCATGTGAACTCCTTTGGGTGTAATAAGTACTGCACCAACACCACGGCCATTCATGTTAACAGCCCCATCAAACATCATAGTCCATTCTTCTTCCGGGTCAGGCCCTTCAGTGTGAATAGGCTCTTCATGATCTTTTGATTTAATGAACATGATGTCTTCATCAGGGAAGTCAAACCTCATAGGCTGGTAATCATCGATGGGTTGCTCAGCAAGATATTCAGACAATACACTGCCTTTGATGGCTTTCTGAGATGTGTATTGGATGTCATACTCCGTGAGAATCATTTGCCATCTTGCAACCCGTCCGGTAAGAGCTGGCTTCTCGAAAATGTACTTGACTGGGTCCATTTTTGAGATCAATAGAGTGGTGTGGGTCAACATATACTGCCTCAGTCGGCGAGCAGCCCACGCTAAAGCACAGCAAGTTTTCTCGAGCAGTGAATAACGTTGTTCACAGTCGGTAAACTTTTTGCTTAGGTAGTATATTGCATACTCTTTTCGACCAGACTCGTCATGCTGGCCCAACACACACCCCATTGACTCTTCTAATACTGTCAGGTACATTATCAGAGGTCTTCCTTCAACTGGCGGCATGAGGATTGGAGGTTCTTGCAGATATTCCTTGATCTTGTCAAAAGCCTTCTGGCAGTCTTCGTTCCACCTGACCGTCTGTTCTTTTCTTAATAGCTTGAACAAGGGTTCACAGGTTGCTGTGAGGTGAGATATGAACCGTGAGATATAGTTCAATCGACCTAAGAACCCTCGAACTTCTTTCTCAGTTTTCGGTGCAGGCATCTCTTGGATGGCTTTGACTTTATCAGGGTCCACTTCAATCCCTTTCTCGCTTACAATAAAACCCAGCAGCTTACCAGATCGCACCCCGAATGTGCATTTGTTGGGGTTCAACTTCAGCTGGTATTTCCTCAGACGTTTGAACAACTTGAGCAGATTCACCAGATGGTCTTCTTCAGTGAGGGACTTGGCGATCATGTCATCCACATAACATTCTATTTCTTTATGGATCATATCGTGGAATAATGTCACCATAGCCCGTTGATACGTTGCACCGGCATTCTTGAGCCCAAATGGCATTACCTTGTAACAGAACGTGCCCCAAGGTGTAATGAATGTTGTCTTCTCCATGTCTTCAGGTGACATCTTGATCTGGTTGTATCCTGAAAAACCGTCCATGAAGGAGAATACCGAGAACTGAGCCGTGTTATCAACCAATACATCGATGTGAGGTAAAGGGAAATCATCTTTCGGGCTGGCTCTGTTCAGGTCCCGATAGTCAACACACATCCTTACTTTGCCGTCCTTCTTAGGCACAGGTACTATATTAGCAACCCACGGCGGGTAGCTAGTCACAGCAAGGAACCCGGCGTCCCATTGCTTCTGTACCTCTTCCTTGATTTTCATAGCCATGTCTGGACGAGTACGGCGCAGCTTCTGTTTGACTGGCGGGCATTCTTCTCTCAAAGGCAGCTTGTGCATGACGATATCGGTATCCAACCCTGGCATATCTTGGTACGACCAAGCAAACACATCTACATACTCTTGAAGCAGGTCAATCAGCTGTCCTTTCACTGAGTCTTGCAGGCAGGCCCCGATTCTAACTTCTTTCACGTCTTCATCTGTACCAAGATTGATCACTTCAACCTCCTCCTGGTGAGGGGTAATAACCTTTTCCTCTTGTCTTAACAACCTGGCTAGCTCTTCAGGAAGCTCATATTCTTCATCAACCCCTTCATCAGCTTGATTGATTGGATTGTCAAAGTCATACGAAGTCATAGCCGTGTTGTTGTCGGTGCTGTCTGGAAGGCACTCTCTGCAAGGGTTAAGTTGTTCATTTTAGTGATTTGATTTTAATCTTTACTTAGAAAAGTGAAATGAAGTTGTCATTTTGAAAACACTGCCATTTATTTTTGTACAAAAAAGAAAAATGGAAAAACAGTGAACGAAAAGAAAAAGACTCATTTGCAAAAAGATGTCTGATATTTCATTAATTGATCTTGTTTGCACAAAAAGTACAGATGGCCCGATTACAAAATGAGTCTTGTCATCTTGGGCAAGATGCAAGACTTTGATGCATGCTTATAAAATACAGGAAATAATAATTACTCTGATCGAGTAACTCTTATAATTTCCTGGGAAGACCAGTTCGAGACACTGCTCCCCGGGATCTTTGGACGAATCCAGCTTTCCAGGTTGCGCTCCTCTTCCAGCTCGTCTTCCAGACAGTTGATAGCATCAGGGGTAAGCATCCCCCCACTGACAAAACCAGGCTCTCTAGCAGCCTTTGCTTGATGTTGAGTTGGTCTGTAACCCAACCCAAATTTGTCTTTCTTCTCCTCCACAGCTAAAACCTTGCCCCAGCCCAGGGCGGTTCCTTCCTCAACAACCTTCCGGGCTTGTTGGTATGATGACATGGAGATCCCAGATACAGCAGATGCTTCATTCACATTCAAAGCTTCGAACCCCTGGCTCATTGTTTCATGGATCTCCCCATCCATTTCAATGTACTTATAGGTTGCCAGGTGGCTGACAAAAATGTCTTCCTCTCCACAGATTGTGACAACTTGGCCTTCCCACTCAAATTTTAACTTTTGGTGGAGGGTAGACGTTATTGCGCCGGCGGCGTGAATCCAAGGTCTACCCAACAAACAGCTGTAGGCGGGCTGAATGTCCATCACATAAAAGATAGTTTTAAAGGTCTGTGGGCCAATTGTCACAGGTAGTTCAATCTCTCCCAGAACCGATCTCTTAGAACCATCAAAGGCTCTTACCACCAGGTTGCTGGGTCTCAATGCCAGTCCATCATATTCTAACTTCACCA
Organism: Lathyrus aphaca; assembly: GCA_963966055.1. Classification (NCBI taxonomy): domain Eukaryota; kingdom Viridiplantae; phylum Streptophyta; class Magnoliopsida; order Fabales; family Fabaceae; genus Lathyrus; species Lathyrus aphaca. The sequence goes on along the minus strand of OZ014520.1, from coordinate 249,592,637 downwards.
GAGCCTTCTTTGGTAAGACATTCAGGGACGAACCTGTGTCTACCAGCACATGAGAAAGGACAGCTCCTTTGCATTCCATGGTTATGTGCAAGGCTTTGTTGTGGTTGCGGCCATCCGCTGTCAAGTCAGTATTGGTGAACCCTAGCCCATTGCTAGCAGTAACATTTCCAACCACGGTCTCCAACTGGTTGACAGTAATCTCTTCAGGCACGTAAGCTGCGTGCAAGACCTTGAGCAGTGCATTCCGATGGGCTTCGGAGCACATAAGCAGTGAGAGGATAGAGATTTTGGATGGCGTCTGGTGAAGTTGATCCACAATTTTGTAATCACTCTTTTTGATGATTCTCATAAACTCATCAACTTCTTGATCGAACGGTGTCTTCAAGGCCTCTTTAACAGTTTGATCTTCCTGTACCGGGCTCTTTCCTTTTGCCTTGGCAGCAGCTTCTGCTTCGGCAGTAGGTCTTTGAATTGGTGGAGCGAAGAGACGTCCGCTTCGGGTGAAGCCTCCGCCTCCCCCCACATTATCTACTTGTGGTGCAGGTGTTGATGTTTCAAGAGTGATTCTTTTTCCTTCGCAGTATACGTCAGAGCCATAGTGCCAAGGGATGGCCCTATTGCTTTCATATGGTACTGGTCCAGGCACCGTGACAGTGACTGGACTGATTGCTGCTGCTGAAGGGACTGTAATTGTTTGTGGATCATAAAAGATTGTAACTGGTGCTCTGGTGGGAGCAGCACCTTCTGAATGGTAGGCAGAGTTGTTTTCCGGATCATAGAATATCGTGACAGTGGAGACGTCTTCGTGATTTGTTGCTGGTGTTGTAGGAGGTATTGTCGGAAGAAATGATGTTGTTGTTGTAGGAGTCTCAAAATGGAGTGAAGCTGAAGTTGTAGCAGGAAGATTTGCTGTAAACTGATCAGTTGAGATGATGGATGAAGTACTTGTTGATGAAACCGAAGAATTGTCAGGAACAATGGTTGTTGCAGTTGTAGGAGGTTCTGAAACCGCTGCTGTTGAGATTGCTGGATTTGTTGGAAATGATGTAGTGATCTGAAGCTGGCCACTCTGAATAAGGCTGTCTATGCCATTCCTCAAATTATCGCACCCATTTACAGAGATACTGCAGTAAGCACAACCTAACTCACACCCCGGGAACATTTGACATTCCAAGAGCTGAGCCTTGATTTCTACCAATGGTGTCCTGATCTGTCCCACACTGGTTATCAAATAAGACGGTTTGTCTTCTTCAATAGCGTTAATCCGGGGACCACCATGGTTTGGCATCGGGTTCTTATTGACATTGGGTGGTGGTGCGAAATTCAGAGCCTTGGAGTCTACCAGGTCTTGTACCTTCATATGCAGAGCCCTGCATTTTTCTGTACTGTGGCCAGGTACGTTTGAATGAAAAGCACACCTAGCATTGGAGTCATAATTCCTTGGTAGACTGTTGGGATCCGGAGGTGCCAACGTTCTTAGCTCAACCAGGTTGAGTTTCAGAAGCTGTGGCAGCAATGTAGCATATGGCATTGGGATCGGATCGATCACTCTGTTAGCTTGAGATGGCCTTTGCTGAAATGGCCTCTGTTGACTGTTGTTGTTGGTGTTGCTGTTGTTGTAATTTCTTGGAGGATACTGATTTTGCTGATGATACTGAGGTTGTTGTTGATAGTTTTGCTGAGGAGGTTGATAGACTGGTTGAGGATGAGCTGGAGCAGGGATGGTGACTGCTGCTATTGATCTCTGAACATACTGGGGCCTGCCCCTGTTTGAATGGATGGCATTAGTCTCGCCAGTTCTTCTCGGGCCTGCAAAAGGCTTTCTTGTACTACTGGACGAGCTTGCACCGTTGTCTGAGATCTTTCCCATTTTTAACAAGCTTTCAATTCTCTCCCCGGCTATGACAACATCTGCAAAGCTAGTGGAAGAGAAAGCAGCCAACCTGTCAATATATGTTCCCTGAAGGGTGTTCATGAACATATCTGCCATTTCCCGTTCAGACATAGGTGGTTGAACAGCAGCAGCCAGTTGCCTCCATCTCTGTGCATATTCTCGGAAACTTTCCCTTGACGACTGTGACATTCCCATTAGGAGGGTCCTGTTGGGTGCCATGTCTAGATTATACTGATACTGTCTGATGAAGGCCTCTGCCAGGTCCTTCCAGCATCTAATAGTTGCCCTTGTCAAGTGAGAGTACCATTCTCTCGACGCTCCAGTTAAGCTATCTTCAAAATAGAACATCCACAATTTCTCATCCATTGTATAGGCCTTCAGCCTTCCCAGAAATGACTGTAAGTGAGTCCAGGGGCATGAAGTCCCATTATACTTTTCGAAACAAGGAGGCTTGAACTTATGGGGAATCCTGACCCCGTCTACCAAGCCCATATCCATCACGTCAAAACCCAAAGAGTTTTGAGACTCTAGGGATCTTAACTTCTCAGCTATTTCATCCAACCTTCTATCGTAAGCCTCTTCTCCAGCACCCATTACCGTGAACTGGTCTTCTTGAGGGTCTTCCTGTAGTACCCTCCCTGCTGTGGCAGTCCCTTGTATATTGACAGGGATGTTGGCCTCTGGATGGAGATGGGGTCCAAAAACTGGGGGATTGACATGAGGTTGGACCCTCTCGTTGTTACTTGTGCCGGCAGTCCCCACATGGGGCTCCTCTTGATTCCTCCCTTCTACCAAAGCTCTGAGCCTCTCCTGGCTTTGAGCTAAGTTGTTCATTACTTCCATGAACTGTGTTATCTGAGTTCTCATCTCCAACCTTTCGTTGGCCATCTGGTTTCTGACCTCCGTAAGGTCCTGCTGCATCTGGTCCATCTGGATGCCCGGAAGATTGTTTCTAGTTGGGTACCTGTGTGGCCTGTTGAGGGGAAATACCCGGCGGCGAGCAATAATTCCTGAGATTCACAACAGAGGTTAGTAACAACAAAACAAAAACCTACAAAACAAACAAAAGGGTTAGTATGCAATGCAGTTATGCTTATTTGCTCTCAAGGTATCCGGTTTGGCCTTCAGTTTTGACCCTTCCAGACCCTTGAAGATGCTGCTGTTGAAGTTGCTTTCGAAGTAAACTAACATGAATATATTACATAAGGTGAAATAATACAATTTGTTCATTTTACAACACAAGCCCCCTAAGGGGTCAAAATACATCACAAAAAAAAAAAGTAAAAGTACATGGAATAGAAACAACAACAAGCAAATGGTCAGACACCGAGGCTAAACTCATCCTCACGAACTTCCTTGAGAAGTGCTTCGGTCACAGGATCCGCCGGACGCTCCGTGAGATTCCTGATAAGGAGGTTCCGGGTTGCAATAGCTGCTGCTAGCTTTTTGTGCTGAGTTTGGTCCTTGGACCTCTTCACCCCTGCTTTGATCTTCAATTCTGATATTTCCCTCTGGGCTGCTGCCAGGGCTTCTTGCTGTTCTTTTGCACTAGCTTCCAGTTGTCCCATCTTGTCTTGAACTCTCTTGTCCTCCAGGGTACGAGCTTTAGTGATCCTGACCCACCGGGCTTGACTCTCCTTCAAGTACAAGTCTGTTCTTGCTCTCTGGAACTGGGCTTCTTTGCAAGCATTCTTCAGAATTTGTTCTCCAGCCTTTGACTTTTTAATGTAATCCCCAGATTTCTCAATCTTAGTCAGGTGCTCCATTCTCAACTTCTCCAATCTCTCAATCTCCCTCATACCTTCACTCCTCTCCCGGAGGGTCTTCTGCAAAGCCTGGTTTAGCTTCTCATTTCTTTCCTTCAAGCTCTCAAACTCTTCCAAACCGATGGTGGCAGGGGGTGATGCTGAAGATGACTCAGGCATGTCTTCTATGGTAAAGGGCATTCCAGAGAATTGGGCCCTGGCACGGGACCATTCATAATATTGTGCCGAGGCCACATTGTTGCACTTCCCCAGAATGGTTATTCCCTTGGTTTGAACATTATCCCAGGCCCAGGCAGCCTGCCTAACAACAGCCAAACTAACCTTGTTCTCACAATAAAGGGTCTCCACCAAATCCTGTGCCCTAGGGGTGTGGACCAGTGCATAGCCCAATTGCCTCCTGAACAGCAGAGGGTTATAATTGATACTTCCCTTAACTCCTATTAAAGGCACATTGGGAAAATGTCCACAGCTGGTGATGATATCCCTGCCCTTGGTGCTCTGAGTGCACCATCTGATATCTGCTGAAGTTAGAACAGTGAGTCTCTTAGCCCAGTTGCTCTGCTGATGAGGGTTTAGAAATGCATCTGTCCTGGGTAGGTGCCTGAGAAGCCAAGTGTGAAACAATGGAGCACAAAACCTCACTAATCTCCCCCTCTGCTTTTCATTCCTCTGATGCACTGAATAGTAAAGGTCCCCCAATAAAGTGGGCACTGGGTTCTTCAGGATGAACAGATGGATTGCATTCTTGCTAATGAATCGAGGCTCATCTGCAAACAATACAATTCCATACACACTTAAGGCTAACAAAGCACAAACAGCTTGCCACTCCCCCAGAGAAGCTTTCAGAGTAGCTTGAGAGATCAAGAAATCCAGATGAAAACCAGGGATTCCAGCTTTGGAGGTCATATGCTGCTCAATCAGGACAGGTTCCAGGTGCAAAGCCTTTGCTACTTCCCCATTAGCAGGAAAGACCATCTCAGGGTTGAAAGGAATTTCTCTCCTGATAGGCATACCAACTAATGAGGAGTACTCTTCCAATAAGGGGCCCAACTGAAAGTCTTGAAAAGTAAAACATCTCAGTGGAGGATCATAAAACTGAATGCAGGTGTGGATGAGGCTCCTCTGTGAAGGGTCCAGATCCATGACCATGTCCAGTATATCTCCATAACTCTCCCTGAACAAAGGTATGTGATCTGGAGTGATCAGGGTTTGAATCCTCCTGATGTCTGATAGCTCTGGCTGGAAGAAATGATAGGTGACATTGCTCTTTTTAGGAGCCATGAGGCTGAGACTGAGTAGAGACAGGTGCTGATGATAATACTGAAGAAGTGGGCCACTGACTGGCTGGTGCAGGTGGTAGCTGAAGCAGATAGCTAAACTGAAGCAAGTGCTGATGAAGATGGGTCAATACTGAAGATGGGGTCAAAACCAAAACCAAATGAAGGTGGATACCCTGAAACACAAATAAGCAAATGTCAATATGATGCAATGAGTATGTATGCAAATGAAATGCAAGGGTCTGTGACTGAGCTGGATCTGATCAAAACTCTGATATAGGTCCAAATGTGTTCAAGAAATCCAGTTGGAGGTCTATAAATCCAGTAACCAAGGTGGGGGACTCAAATAAAGAGTCACATGTCCAGGGTTTAGATTCACAAGAACTGTCCAACATGGAGTACTCTTAACAAAATCAAAGTAACATGGTATTCTGAGGTCAAGGTACCTGCAAACCTGTAAACAGCCCAACCCCCCTCACAGGTGGTGTTCTAGAACAAGGATCCTCAGACTCGGATCAGTTATGAGAAGTGTAAACACTTCTAACCCGGAGGTACAGTGTTTACAATAACCATAACAATTCCTCCTCTAATTCACCTCAGTTTCTGAAGGTCAGTACTAAAGGTCATCCAGAATTAGCAGGCTTCCCAGATAGCCCTAGCATTGCAGGAAATCTGCAACACAGAGTTCTCAAGAAGAAACCCATATCTGAACCGTGTTTCATATTCCCGCACCAGACCGAAATGGAATGGGAAAGAATATGATTCACTCTAGCCTAGGTGTCACTCAGGTCCCAGGTATAGGACCTCAACACTCAATGAAATACCCACCCACCAAAGAAAAACCAGATCCAGCCAGCAGTACAGTATGATATAATGCAAAAGCAATAAGGAAAGCTGTAAAGCAAACTGTACATAAAATCAAAATAAATACAAATATACAAACATAAATAAGCACATAACACCCCAGTAAACACAAATCAAACAAGCGCTAGGAGGAACCCACAAAAAGAACCAGAAGCCCTGGTTGCAATATAAGGGTCCCCAGCAGAGTCGCCAAGCTGTCGCTCCCGACAAATGAAAATAATATCATATGAAGGTACAGACGCGAACGGTCGGCGAAGGGAACAGTGAGAACACACAGCCGTGAACTCACTGGAGATGAATAGAGTCGCCAGCTAGGCATTTTTATCCCGGAGGAAAGGCAATGCTGCATAGGCCTAGAAAGAAAATGGATAAGACGGTTGCGAACCAGAGAGACTGAGAAAGGGGGTTGGTTACAACCTGGGAAGGTATTAGCACCCAGATTGTCCGCCGTACTCGACGGGATCCACGCTTAAAATATTTGTGCCTTAAAGGGGTAGTGTCAGTGCAATTTGTGTATAGAATAGCTGGAAAAGATATACAGGTGCCAGTGTAAAAGGAGTGAAGTGTGTAATAGGGACAGTGTCAGTGTGAGAACAAGAATAAGATGCTCAAGATCATGAGGCTAAAATAATGATGCTGGAAAGAGGGGGGATGGACAGAGACTTTTGTTCGATAACTGTTAAGTTATGCCTACGTATCCTCTTGTGCAATGAGGAAGTCAGAACACCGTAGTTCGACCCAAAGAGACTGAAAGATGAATTGACTTGTGAACTGCTTACTTGTCTATGCTCAAGTGTATGACCTGTCTGGCTCAGGTGCAAACTGTCTTGCATTAGACGGAAGAAGCGAGCTCTCGTTCGTGAGTGAATGAGATGAGAAAAGAATCCCGGAGGAGACGATTATTGTTTGTTTTTGAGTTTTCAGTCTTTTATTGCTTTTGGAAGTTTTTCATAAGTTAATGAGCTTAAGTCTAAACCAATGGATTTAGTAAACTCATCACATCTTCCCTCTGATTAGGGGTAATGAGAATACCTTAAGTGTGAAGTCAGCTTCTCACACTTAATCATCTTTGGTGTAGGATTAAGATCATTAACCTACTTATGATTATTTAGATGTTTTTGTGGTTTTTTGTTTAGTGTTGAGTAATGAGGTTAAGCCATAATCAAGGATTAAACAGACTCATTACACCATCCTAATAGAAGGATAATAGATGAGAATGTTTAAGCTGAGGAAAACTCCTCAACTTAATCCATGATTAGGGATTAAACTCATGACAAAACAAGCCTTTATTAAGTGGATTTTATTTAATGGTGAGATGATGAAGTGATTTTTAGGGTTTGTAAGACAACTTGAGGGGGACTTGTCCATTAACACTAGGGTTAGTCCTTCTTAACCAATTAAGGAAGAATTTGAACCCTAATGCAAGGCCCAAGTTACAAGTGTGATGTCTTGATGATTATTGAGTGGATTGATTAAAGGATTTAAACACATTAAGGGTTTAACACTTAGGATTAAAGTTATACACTCCATCCTAATAGAAGGATGCAGGCATAAGCTTAATCACAAAGCCTTTAGGGTTTAGTCCCTGATTATGAGGTGAGAAGAGAGGACTCAAAGAGAGACACAAAGGTAAAACTATGAGGGGAGACTAATCAAAACCCTAATTCATTGTCATGCTTGGTTGTTCCTAAGGTTTATGAGGTTTCCAAGAACAAACTTCAAAGGCCACCAGGAAGCAGATGAACAGGATCAAGAGAAGCAAAGTGACTTGCTTCATTCAAGAAGTCAAGTCACTTGAAGAAAGAAAGTGGGAGAAACAAGAATGAGCAAGCTCAATCTCAAACACATATAGAAATGCAGCAATGGATGCAAGAGAGATGAAAAGAAAAGTTATGAGAAGTGAAGGCAAATTCACTTCTCAAGTTTACTTACCACCTGAAATGTTAGAAAGAAATGCAATGCAATGCCAAATGAAATGAAATGGTATGATGCTAAACAAAACCAGAAGCATGTTGATGATGAAAATGATGTTATGAGATGCTGAAAACATGAGGCAAGGCATGGAGATGTTCATACAAGATCATGGATGCAAATGATGCAAGCTAAGGAGCATGAATGAACATGAAAAGTTATGAAGCATACAAGGTAAATGACATGGCAAATATGTGATGCAATGATCAAACATGCTTCCTACATGTCTTAAGATGTCAAATGAAACACAAGCATGCATAAAATGCAAAGACAAGTCATGTTATGCAAGAGAATGCAAGAAGGATGCAAAGGAAAGCCCAAATTAGGGTTTATGAATCAAACATTAAACAAAAACCAAAAACAGAAGCAAACCCTAAGATAAAAAATGGAAAATGCTAACCAAAGAAACCCTAAACCTATACTAAACCAAGGTCCAAAGGGGAGGTCTCAACTCTTAACCAATCTCAAGTTATGAATTTTCTAAGTTATTAGGGTTTTTTAGGGTTCTTAACAAAAGAAATGCCAAACAAATTGAAATTGAAAGATCAAATCAAGACCATTTTATCCTAGAAACTACATGCTAAACACAAGACAAAGCAAAAAGAATCAATGTCCAAACCTTCTTAGATAGGCAGAAATGAATTTTTGAACTTAGGATCAAATTAATGCATAAAAAATGATTTAATTCAATGAAAAATTCTTAAAATGCATCAAGATCAAAAAAGAAATTTGGTTTGAAGGTTGGACAATGTTTCTAAATGTCTTAGAACATTTCATGAATTTTTTTGTAATTTTTAAATACCTAAAAGTATTTTTAATTAATTAATTTCCATTAATCAATTAAAAATAATCTTTTAAATATTTAAAAATACTTTTTTAATGATAAAAAATAAAATAAAAATATTTTTGGGTCTTAAAAATTAATAAAACTTTTAGGAAAAAGTTTCATAATTTTTAAGACATTTTAAATATTTTAAAATAATTATGCAAATTTAATGAAAAGAAATGAAAATAAAATTGATTTAATCTGAATTAAATGAAAAGTAATCTAATCCTAAGGTGGAGATTCAAACTGGGCTGGGGACAGTTGACTGGCACGCAGATCCAAGGGTCCTGGTTGACTCTGATTAAATTAATTAAATTAAGGATTAATTAAGCTAATTAGGAGGATTAGGGCAAACGAAATGATCTGGGCCGTTCAAAGCAGCGGGAAGTCAACAAGTCAGAGGCAATCTACGCTCAGCATTCAAATGGCCATAATGACCTGAGTTTAGGGTTAATCACCCTCAGGTGACCGGAGAGAAGCTCCGGTCATCTTCTCCGGTTGCACAAAAACCCTAAAACACGATTCAGGTACCTATTCTACAAATCAAGCACACCTAAATGATCCTCTAACTTCCTAGGTCATGAATCCATCTCCAAACAACATTTATGCATCATGAATCAAAGGAATCGAAAGGAAAGAAATTCACGGGCAAAAATTCAGAGGGACCATACAAGCTCAGTTTTCACTCATTTTTAAATCTAAACATATCACCATGATCCTTGAAGCATGCATTTTCACTTTATAACAAAAAATCAGAGCTTTGAGAGAAAAGTTTCATGGTCATACCTGAGGTGACAACTCCTGTTTCTGGGCTTTCAGAGCAGTTTCTTGATGCAAGTTAGCTCCAATGACTCCCCTGGTGCTAATGGCAGGCTTGGAATGAACTTTAGCAAGCTATTTCAAGAGGTACCAAACTGATATAGCAGAAAGTGAGCTTTGTGTACAGGCTGTTTTAGGTCAATGTAAAGGGTGGTTTTGACTCCTTGTGGTATGCTTGACTTGTTGGTGAAGAAAGATGAGGTGTTTGATGGCTGGATGAAGGGATTCGATGAGTTCTGGTTTGGAAGGTGAGGAATGGTGAAACTCAGGTCAGGCTTGTTTCAGGCTTGAGCTTTGGTGGTTTGAGGTCTATGGAGTATGGTGAGTTGAATGGTGAAGATGGTTTTTGTGTTTGCAAGCTGTGGAGGCAGATTCGAAGCAACTTGCAAGATGAGGTGTTTTTGTGAATGTGTTGTATGAAGTGTTTCAGCCTTGCCTTGTACATGAAATGGCTTGCAATTTGTCCACAAAAACCTCTCTCATTGGTCAGTTGACAAGACATGTCCTTTATTGATTGGTAAGTCACCTTTTGCAAAAAGTCCAATTCTTGTAAGAGAGGGCATGGGCTGATCTATAGCTAGTACATGGGCTGGTTCTGGTGCAGCAAGGTGAGGTGAGAGGCTAGGCAAAGTGCAGCATCCAATGCATCAAGTGGTAGAAGCACAATGATGATTTTGCAAGTTGTTGGCCTTTTGGTTCACATGTGATTCCCTAATCCCACAAGCCATAACTCATGGGCATTCTTGGTTCAATTCTGATTTTTATGACTTATAGAATGTTTGTATGCTGGTTTGAAATGAACTAGAGGTCACAAGAAGCATTGGTTCATGATTTTGCAAAATTTCCATTTGAGGCATGCCTTGAAAATCAATGATTTTTGCCAACTTTGTCACACCATAACTTTTGATCCAAGAAGTGTTTGATCATGTTCTTGTACTTTTTGAAAAGGGAAAGATGAGATCTACAACTTTCATGACCAAAGTTTTTCCATTTGAAGCATTTTTGGATCAAAAATCAAGGCTTGAAAAATGACCTAAAATGAAGCATTCTTGAAAAGTCAACTATGCCCAAAAAGTCAACATTTGCAAAAACCCTAAATTCTTGATTTGTATGAACTTCAACCTTCTTCCATGATCAAATAAAGATCATATACACTCAAAATGATGAAGATCACCCATTGGTTGGGTCATTGGGGGCCTCAGATGCCCTGATTTTACACTGACTTGTCTGAAAAGTCAACCCTTGATCAGATGACTTCCCCATGGAATTTCTTCATGAAAATTGATATGCATACTCCCTATACCATATAGAGACCAATGGAAACAAGAATGACCAAAAAATTTGGGGTTATGGCCTCTGAAACCAAAACCCTAATTTTCAGTCAACTGTGCAGTCAACCCTGGCTCTGCACCCACTCAAACCCTAGTTCTTGTGATTCCTTTGAATTCTTGACTTTGAGAGGGTGTACTATGATGCTTGAACACATGTAGACCCCTTTGAATTGATTGGTAACCTTTATAGTGGTCCAAGAAGCCCTGAGATTGCTCAGATCACAAACCCTAGGTGCAGATGACTTAGAACCAATGCAGTGAATCAAAAATGAGATGTGAGATGATATGATTGTGTTTATGCATATAAAATGATCACAAGCCATGGTGTGAATGGGTGAGGGAAAATTTGGGGTGTTTACAGATAATACAGACGAATTCAGAACGCAGTTGTTCGCTTATTCCCTTATTTTGCATGGATCGCCCTTTCGGGTTTTCAATCCATCGGGATACCCATTTTTGCCTGAGCTGTCCAATGCGGCTTTTCAACTCAGCGGGTGTACATTTTCCTTATTTATTTCCCTTATTTTTGCCCGAGTCTTTTATTCTGTTTTTGACTCGCCGGGATGCCCTATTTTTGCCTGGACTTACATTCTGTTTTTATGTCCATCGGGTCATTTTATGCGAAGTATTTTTTAACTGCATCTGAATTCACAGGGGATGGGAAATCTTCACCATCCATGGTGCTGAGCATCAGTGCTCCACCAGAGAAAACTTTCTTTACCACAAATGGTCCTTCATAGTTTGGAGTCCATTTGCCCCTGTGGTCTGTATGAGGAGGGAGGATTCTCTTCAGCACAAGATCTCCTACTTGGTACTCTCGGTGCCTGACTTTCTGATCGAAGGCTTTCTTCATTCTCTTCTGATACAATTGCCCATGACAGATAGCAGCCAATCTTTTCTCTTCGATCAGGCTCAGTTGTTCATATCGGGCCCGAACCCATTCTGCTTCACTCAGCTTAACATCCATCAATACTCGTAAAGAGGGTAGTTCAACTTCAACAGGTAGGACTGCCTCCATACCATACACCAGTTGATACGGTGTTGCCCCAGTGGATGTTCTGATTGACGTGCGGTACCCATGCAAGGCAAACGGTAGCATTTCATGCCAGTCTTTGTAAGTGGCTACCATCTTCTGCACAATCTTCTTGATATTCTTATTTGCTGCCTCAACAGCGCCATTCATCTTTGGCCTGTAAGGAGAAGAATTGTGATGTTGGATCTTGAAGTCCCGGCACAGTTCTGCCATCATTTTGTTGTTTAGATTGGAACCATTATCAGTAATGATTCGCTCGGGCACTCCATATCGACAGATGATATCTCTCTTCAGAAATCTGGCTACCACTTGTCTTGTGACGTTTGCATATGAGGCTGCTTCGACCCACTTAGTGAAATAGTCAATGGCGACCAAGATGAATCTGTGGCCATTTGAAGCAGTTGGCTCAATCTTGCCGATCATATCAATGCCCCGCATGGCAAAGGGCCATGGTGAAGACATGATGTTCAAAGGATTGGGAGGTACATGCACTTTATCTGCATAGATCTGGCATTTGTGGCATTTTCTGGCATAGGCACAACAGTCTGCATCCATTGTGATCCAGTAATAACCTGACCTTAGCAACTTCTTAGCCATGGCATGCCCTCCTGCATGGGTACCAAAAGATCCTTCGTGCACTTCATGCATCAACAAATCTGCTTCTGTCTTGTCAACACATCTGAGGAGTACCATATCAAAGTTCCTTTTGTATAAAGACCCATCAGTGTTCAGAAAGAAACTACCAGCAAGCCTTCTCAAAGTCTTCTTATCATTGGAAGATGCCCCAGGTGGGTATGTTTGGTCCTCCAAGAAGCATTTAATGTCGTGGAACCAAGGCTTGTCATCTTTGACAACATCTGCTGCGAACACATATGTTGGTCTGACAAGTCTGGACACTGAAATCTGAGGTACAAAGTTAGCAGCTTGAACTTTGATCATGGATGAAATGGTAGCGAGAGCATCTGCAAACTGATTCTCGTCCCGAGGGATATACTCAAGCTTGACTGTTGTGAAAAAAGTCAATAACCTCCTTGTATAATCCCTGTAAGGTATCAGATGATCTTGGTGGGTGTACCATTTTCCGTTGGTTTGATTAACTACCAGAGCTGAATCCCCGAATACGGTCAATGTCTTGATCCTGAGGTCAATGGCTTCCTCAAGACCCATAATGCAAGCTTCGTATTCAGCTTCATTGTTAGTGCAGTTGAAGGTGAGTTTTGCCGAGAAAGGCATGTGGACTCCCTTAGGTGTAATGAGTACTGCACCAACACCACGACCATTCATGTTAACAGCCCCGTCAAACATCATAGTCCATTCTTCTTCCGGGTCAGGCCCTTCAGTGTGAATAGGCTCTTCATGATCTTTTGATTTTATGAACATGATGTCTTCATCAGGAAAGTCAAACCTCATAGGCTGGTAGTCATCAATGGGTTGCTCAGCAAGATATTCAGATAGTACATTGCCCTTGATGGCTTTCTGAGATGTGTACTGTATGTCGTATTCTGTGAGAATCATCTGCCATCTTGCAACCCGTCCGGTAAGAGCTGGCTTCTCGAAAATGTACTTAACTGGGTCCATCTTGGATATCAATAAAGTAGTGTGGGTCAACATATACTGTCTCAGTCGGCGAGCAGCCCACGCTAAAGCACAGCAAGTTTTCTCGAGCAGTGAATAACGTTGTTCACAGTCGGTAAACTTTTTGCTCAGGTAGTATATTGCATACTCTTTTCGACCAGACTCGTCATGCTGGCCCAACACACACCCCATTGACTCTTCTAATACTGTCAAGTACATGATTAGAGGTCTTCCTTCAACTGGAGGCATAAGGATTGGAGGTTCTTGCAGATATTCCTTGATCTTGTCGAAAGCCCTTTGGCAGTCTTCGTTCCACCTGACCGTCTGTTCTTTTCTCAATAGCTTGAACAAGGGCTCACAGGTTGCTGTAAGGTGAGATATGAACCGTGAGATGTAGTTCAATCGACCTAAGAACCCTCGAACTTCTTTCTCTGTCTTCGGTGCAGGCATCTCTTGGATGGATTTGACTTTATCAGGGTCAACTTCAATCCCTTTCTCGCTTACAATAAAACCCAGCAGCTTACCAGATCGCACCCCGAATGTGCACTTGTTGGGGTTCAGCTTTAATTGGTACTTCCTCAGACGCTTGAATAACTTCAGTAGATTCACCAGGTGGTCTTCTTCAGTAAGGGACTTGGCAATCATGTCATCCACATAACATTCGATTTCTTTATGGATCATATCGTGGAATAACGTTACCATAGCCCGTTGATATGTTGCACCGGCATTCTTGAGCCCAAATGGCATTACCTTGTAGCAGAACGTGCCCCAAGGTGTGATGAATGTTGTCTTCTCCATGTCTTCAGGTGACATCTTAATCTGGTTGTATCCTGAAAATCCATCCATGAAGGAGAATACCGAGAACTGAGCCGTGTTATCAACCAATACATCAATGTGAGGTAATGGGAAGTCATCTTTCGGGCTGGCTCTGTTCAGGTCCCGGTAGTCAACACACATTCTTACTTTGCCGTCCTTCTTAGGCACAGGTACTATATTAGCAACCCACGGCGGATAGCTAGTTACAGCAAGGAACCCGGCGTCCCATTGCTTTTGTACCTCCTCCTTGATTTTCATAGCCACGTCTGGGCGAGTACGGCGCAGCTTCTGTTTGACTGGTGGGCATTCTTCCCTCAACGGCAGCTTGTGCACAACAATATCGGTGTCCAATCCTGGCATATCTTGATAAGACCAAGCAAACACATCCACATACTCTTGAAGCAGATCAATCAGTTGTCTCTTCACTGAGTCTTGTAAGCAGGCCCCGATTTTAACCTCTTTCACGTCTTCGTTTGTGCCAAGATTAATCACTTCAACCTCCTCCTGGTGAGGAGTAATAAACTTTTCCTCTTGTCTCAACAACCTGGCTAGCTCTTCAGGAAGCTCATACTCTTCTTCAACCCCTTCATCAGCTTGATTGATTGGATTGTCAAAGTCATATGAAGTCATAGTCGTGCTGTTGTCGGTGTTGTCTGGAAGGCACTCTTCTGCATGAGTAACTCTTATAATTTCCTGGGAAGACCAGTTTGAGATACTGCTCCCCGGGATCTTTGGACGAATCCAGTTCTCCAGATTGCGCTCCTCTTCCAGCTCGTCTTCCAGACAGTTGATGGCATCAGGGGTAAGCATCCCCCCACTCACAAAATTGGGCTCTTTCGCAGCCGCTGCTTGACCTTGTTGAGTTGGTTTGTAACCCAACCCAAATCTGTCTTCTTTCTTTTCCACCGGTAGCAATTTGCCCCAGCCTTGGGCGTTTCCTCCCTCAACAACCTTCCGGGCTTGTTGGTATGATGATATTGAAGTACCAGATACAGCAGATGTTTCATTCACATTCAAAGCTTCAAACCCCTGGCTCATTGTTTCATGGATC
The DNA here is from genome assembly GCA_963966055.1 of Lathyrus aphaca. Taxonomy (NCBI): domain Eukaryota; kingdom Viridiplantae; phylum Streptophyta; class Magnoliopsida; order Fabales; family Fabaceae; genus Lathyrus; species Lathyrus aphaca. The sequence continues at coordinate 249,577,414 of OZ014520.1, read as the reverse complement.
TCCCCGTCCATTTCAATGTACTTATAGGTTGCCAGGTGGCTGACAAAAATGTCCTCCTCTCCGCAGATTGTAACGATTTGACCCTCCCACTCATATTTTAACTTCTGGTGAAGGGTAGAGGTCACGGCGCCAGCAGCGTGAATCCATGGCCTACCCAATAAACAGCTGTAGGCGGGCTGTATATCCATCACGTAGAAGGTAGTTTTAAAGGTCTGCGGGCCAATCGTTACGGGCAACTCAATCTCTCCCAGAACCGATCTCTTTGAACCATCAAAGGCTCTTACCACCAGGTTGCTGGGTCTCAACGCCAATCCGTCATATTCTAGCTTCACCAAGGCCTTCTTAGGTAAGACATTGAGGGATGACCCCGTGTCTACCAGCACATGGGAAAGGACAGCACCTTTGCATTCCATGGTTATGTGCAAGGCTTTGTTATGGTTGCGGCCTTCCGTTGTCAAATCAGTATTGGTGAACCCTAGTCCGTGACTAGCATTAACATTCCCCACTACAGCTTCCAGCTGATTGACAGTGATCTCTTCAGGCACGTAGGCTGCGTGCAAGACTTTGAGTAGTGCATTCCGATGGGCTTCGGAGCACATAAGCAATGATAGGATTGAGATCTTGGAAGGCGTCTGATGAAGCTGATCCACTATTTTATAATCACTCTTTTTGATGATTCGCATGAACTCATCAACCTCTTGATCGAATGGCGTCTTCAAAGCTTCCTTAACAGCTTGATCTTCCTGCACAGGGCTCTTCCCTTTTGCCTTGGCAGCAGCTTCTGCTTCGGCAGTGGGTCTCTGAATTTGTGGAGCGAAAAGACGTCCGCTTCGAGTGAAGCCTCCGCCTCCGCCCACATTGTCTATTTGTGGTGCAGGGGTTGATGATTCAAAAGTGATTCTTTGTCCTTCACAGTACAAGTCAGAGCCGTAATGCCAGGGGATGGCATTGTTGCTTTCATAAGGTACGGGTCCAGGCACCGTGATAGTGACTGGACTGATTGCTGCTGTTGAAGGAACTGTGATAGTTTGCGGATCATAATAAATTGTAACTGGTGCTCTAATGGGAGTAGCACCTTCTGAATTGTAGGCAGAGTTGCTTTCAGGATCATAGAATATGGTGACAGTTGAGACGTCTTCATGATTGGTTGCTGGTGTTGTAGGAGATATTGCCAGAAGAAAGGATGTTGTTGTTGTAGGAGTTTCGAAATGGAGTGAAGCTGAAGTTGTAGAAGAAGAAATTGCTGATAACTGATCAGTTGAGACGATAGATGGAGTACTTGTTGATGAAACCGAAGAATTGTCAGGAACAATGGTTGCTGCAGTTGTAGGAGGTTCTGAGACCGTTGCTGATGAGATTGCTGGATTTGTTGGAAACGATGTGGTGATCTGAAGTTGGCCACTCTGAATAAGACCATCTATGCCATTCCTTAAATTATCGCACCCATTTACTGAGATGTTGCAGTAAGCACAGCCTAACTCACACCCCGGGAACATTTGACATTCCAAGAGCTGAGCTTTGATTTCCACCAACGGTGTCCTGATCTGGCCCACACTGGTTATTAAATAAGACGGCTTGTCTTCTTCAATAGCGTTAATCCTAGGACCACCGTGGTTTGGCATCGGGTTCTTATTGACATTGGGTGGTGGTGCGAAATTCAGAGCTTTTGAGTCTACCAGGTCTTGTACCTTCATATGCAGAGCTCTGCACTTCTCTGTACTGTGGCCAGGTGCGTTTGAATGGAAGGCACACCTAGCGTTGGAGTCATAATTCCTGGGTAGACTGTTGGGATCTGGAGGTGCCAGCGTCCTTAGCTCAACTAGGTTGAGTTTCAGGAGTTGTGGCAGCAGGGTAGCATATGGCATAGGGATCGGATCGATCACCCTGTTGGCTTGAGATGGCCTTTGCTGAAATGGCCTTTGTTGACTGTTGTTGTTGGTGTTGCTGTTGTTGTAATTCCTTGGAGGATACTGAGATTGCTGGTGGTACTGAGGTTGTGGCTGATAGTTTTGTTGCGGAGGTTGATAAACTGGCTGAGGATGGACTGGAGCAGGAATGGTGACTGCTGCCACTGATCTGTGAACATATTGGGGCCTGCCCCTGTTGGTGTGGATGGCATTGGTCTCGCCAGTTCTTCTCGGGCCTGCAAAAGGCTTTCTTGTACTACTGGACGAGCTTGCACCATTGTCGGAAATCTTACCCATTTTTAACAGGCTTTCAATTCTCTCCCCAGCTATGACAACATCTGCAAAGCTAGTGGAAGAGAAAGCAGCCAGCCTGTCAATATATGTTCCCTGAAGGGTGTTCATGAACATATCTGCCATTTCCCTTTCAGACATAGGTGGTTGAACGGCAGCAGCCAATTGCCTCCATCTCTGGGCATATTCTCGGAAACTTTCCCTTGACGACTGTGACATTCCCATTAGGAGGGTCCTGTTGGGTGCCATGTCTAAGTTATACTGATACTGTCTGATGAAGGCCTCTGCCAGGTCCTTCCAGCACCTAATAGTTGCCCTTGTCAAGTGAGAGTACCATTCTCTTGACGCTCCAGTTAAGCTGTCTTCGAAATAGAACATCCAGAGCTTCTCATCCATAGTGTAGGCCTTCAGCCTTCCCAGAAATGACTGTAAATGAGTCCGGGGGCATGAAGTCCCGTTGTATTTTTCAAAACAGGGAGGCTTAAACTTATGGGGGATCCTGACCCCGTCTACCAAGCCCATGTCCATGACGTCGAAGCCCAAAGAGTTTTGAGATTCTAAGGACCTCAATTTCTCAGCTATCTCATCCAACCTTCTATCATAAGCTTCCTCCCCAGCACCCATTACTGTGAATTGGTCCTCCTGAGGATCTTCTTGCAGTACCCTGGCTGCAGTGGCAGTCCCTTGAACATTTGCAGGAATGTTGACCTCAGGATGGAGGTGTGGTCCAAATACAGGGGGATTTACATGAGGTTGGACCCTTTCATTGTTACTGGTGCCGGCAGTCCCTATATGTGGATCTTCTTGATTCTGCCTTTCCACCATGGCCCTTAATCTTTCCTGGCTCTGAGCCATGTTGTTCATTACTTCCATAAACTACGTCATTTGATTCCTCATTTCTAGCCTTTCGTTTGCCATCTGGTTTCTGACCTCAGTAAGGTCCTGCTGCATCTGATCCATTTGAATGCCCGGAAGATTGTTTCGGGTTGGATAACGGTGCGGACGGTTGAGGGGAAATACCCGACGCCTAGCAATAGTTCCTGAACATCACAACAGAGTTAGTGGCAATAAATCAAAAACCTACAAAACAAACAAAGGGTTAGCATGCAATGCAGTTATGCTTATTTGTTCTCAAGGTATCCGGTTTGGCCTTCAGTTTTGACCCTTCCAGACCCTTGAAGATGCTGTTGATGTTGCTTTTGAAGTGAAACCCGGATGGAACAAACCAATACATATATTACAAAAATCAAAAGGTACATAGTTTGCTTTACAAATACAAGCCCTCTGGGGGGTCAAAATACATTACAAGAAAATAAAAGTACATGGAATGAAAGCAACAACAAACAAAGGGTCAAACACCAAGACCAAACTCATCCTCACGAACTTCCTTGAGAAGTGCTTCGGTCACAGGATCAGCCGGACGCTCCGTGAGATTCCTGATGAGGAGGTTCCGGGTCGTAACAGCTGCTGATAACTTCTTGTGCTGACTTTGGTCTTTTGACCTCTTCACTCCTGCTTTGATCTTCAGCTCCGATATCTCCCTCTGGGCTGCTGCCAGGGCTTCTTGCTGCACTTTTGCACTAGCTTCCAGTTGCTCCATCTTGTCTTGAACTCTCTTGTCCTCCAGGGTACGAGCCTCGGTGATCCTGACCCACCGGGCTTGGCTCTCCTTCAAATACAAGTCTGTCCTTGCTCTCTGGAACTGGGCTTCCTTGCAAGCATTCTTCAGAATTTGTTCTCCAGCTTTAGACTTTTTGATATAATCCCCAGACTTCTCAATCTTAGTCAGATGCTCCATTCTCAACTTCTCCAACCTCTCAATCTCCCTTATGCCCTCACTCCTCTCCCGGAGGGTCTTCTGCAAAGCCTGGGTTAACTTTTCATTTCTTTCTTTCAAGCTCTCAAACTCCTCCAAACTGATAGTGGCAGGGGGTGGTGCTGAAGATGACTCAGGCATGTCTTCTATGGTAAATGGCATTCCAGAGAATTGGGCCCTGGCACGGGACCACTCATAATATTGTGCTGATGCCACATTATTGCACTTCCCCAGAATGGTTACTCCCTTGGTTTGAACATTATCCCAGGCCCAGGCAGCCTGCCTAACAACAGTCAAATTAATCTTGTTCTCACAATAAAGAGTATCCACCAAGTCCTGTGCCTTAGGAGTATGGACCAGTGCATAGCCCAGTTGCCTTCTGAACAGCCGAGGGTTGTAATTAATACTACCCTTAACTCCTATTAGGGGCACATTGGGAAAATGCCCACAGCTGGTGATGATATCCCTACCCTTGGTGCTTTGATTGCACCATCTGATGTCGGCTGAAGTTAGAGCAGTGAGTCTCTTAGCCCAGTTGCTCTGCTGATGAGGATTTAGAAATGCATCTGTCCTGGGTAGATGCTTGAGAAGCCAAGTGTGGAACAATGGAGCACAACACCTCACTAACCTTCCCCTCTGCTTTTCATTCCTCTGATGCACTGAATAGTAGAGATCCCCCAATAAAGTGGGCACTGGGTTCTTCAAGATGAACAGATGGATTGCATTCTTGCTAATGAATCGAGGCTCATCTGCAAACAATACAATTCCATATATGCTCAAAGCCAACAAGGCACAGACAGCTTTCCACTCTCCTAAAGAAGCTTTCAGGGTAGCTTGAGAGATCAGGAAATCCAGATGAAAACCAGGAATTCCAGCTTTAGAGGTCATATGCTGCTCAATCAGGACAGGTTCCAGATGCAGAGCCTTTGCTACCTCTCCATTACCGGGAAAGACCATCTCAGGGTTGAAAGGGATTCCACCCCTGATAGGCAGACCAACCAATGATGAGTATTCTTCTAATAGAGGGCCTAGCTGAAAGTCCTGAAAAGTAAAACACCTCAATGGGGGATCATAGAACTGAATGCAGGTGTGGATCAAGCTTCTCTGTGAAGGGTCCAGATCCATAACCATATCAAGTATATCCCCATAGTGTTCCCTGAACAATGGTATGTGATCTGGAGTGATCAGGTTCTGAATCCTCCTGATGTCAGATAGCTCTGGCTGGAAAAAGTGATAGGTGATGTTGCTCTTTTTAGGAGCCATGATGCTAAAGATGAGTAGAGACAAGTGCTGATGATAATACTGAAGAAAATGGCCACTGATTGGCTGGTGCAGGTAGCTGAAGTAGATAGCTGAAGCAAATGCTGATGAAGATAGGTCAGTACTGAAGATGGGGTCAAAACCAAAACCAAATGAAGATGGATACCCTGAAACACAAATAAGCAAATGTCAATATGATGCAATGTTTATGTATGCAAATGATATGCAAGGTTTTGTGACTGAGCCGGATCTGATCAAGAGCTCTGATATAAGTCCAAGACATATTCAAGAATACCAGATGGAGGTCTATAAATCCAGTAACCAAGGTGGGGGGCTCAAATAAAGAGCCACATGTCCAAGGTTTTAGAATCACAAGAACTGTTCCAACATGGAGTATTCTTAAACAAACAAAGTAACAGGGTATTCTGAGGTCAGGGTACCTGCAAACCTGTAAACAGCCCAACCCCCTCACAGGTGGTGTTCTAAAACAAGGATCCTCAGACTTGGATCAGTTATGAGAAGTGTAAACACTTCTAACCCGGAGGTACAGTGTTTACAATAACCATAAAAGTTCCTCCTCTAATTCACCTCAGTTTCTGAAGGTCAATACTAAAAGGTCATCCAGACTTAGCAGGCTTCCCAGATAGCCCTAGCATTGCAGGAAATCTGCAACACAGAGTTCTCAAGAAGAAACCCATATCTGAACCGTGTTTCATATTCCCGCACCAGACCGAGATGGAATGGGAAAGAATATGATTCACTCTAGCCTAGGTGTCACTCAGGTCCCAGGTATAGGACCTTAACTCTCAATAGAACACCCACCCACCAAAGCAAAACCAGATCCAGCCAGACAGCATGACAGTATGATATATGAAAAACTATAAAGAAAGCAATAAATAAAGCTGTACAGAAAGCAGTAAATAAAGCAAATATATAAACACAAATAAGCATATAACACCCCAGTAAACACAAACCAAACAAGCGCTAGGAGGAACCCACAAAAAGAACCAGAAGCCCTGGTTGCAGTATAAGGGTCCCCAGCAGAGTCGCCAAGCTGTCGCTCCCGATAAGTGGGACCGGCCCAAATAAAGGTACAGACGCGAACGGTCGGCGAGAGGGACAATGAGAACACACAGCCGTGAACTCACTGGAGAATGAATAGAGTCGCCAGCTAGGCATTTTTATCCCGGAGGAAAGGCAATGCTGCATAGACCTAGAAAGAAATGGATAAGACGGTCGCGAACCAGAGAGACTGAGAAAGGGGGTTGGTTACAACCTGGGAAGGTATTAGCACCCAGATTGTCCGTCGTACTCGACGGGATCCACGCTTAAAAGATTTGTGTTTTAAAGGGGTAGTGTCAGTGCAATCTGTGTATAAAGCTGGAAAAGAATGTACAGGTGTCAGTGCAAAAGAAGTGTAAAGTGTGATATATACAGTGTCAGTGTAAGAAAGGAATGAAATGCTCATGATAATGAGGCTCAAAGAATAATGCTGGAAGGAGGGGGAATATACAGAGACTTTTGTTCGATAACTGTTAAGTTATGCCTACGTATCCTCTCGTGCAATGAGGAAGTCAGAACACCGTAGTTCGACCCAAAGAGACTGAAAGATGAATTGACTTGTGAACTGCTTGCTTGTCTATGCTCAAGTGTATGATCTGTCTGGCACAGATGCAAACTGTCTTGCATTAGACGGAAGAAGCAAGTTCTCGTTTGTGAGTGAAGATGATGAGAAAAGAATCCCGGAGGAGACGATTATTGTTTGTTTTTTTGTTTTCAGTCTTTTATTGCTTTTGAAAGTTTGTCATAAGTTAATGAGCTTAAGCCTAAACCAATGGATTTAGTAAACTCATCACATCTTCCCTCTGATTAGGGGTAATGAGAATACCTTAAGTGTGAAGTCAGATTCTCACACTTAATCACCTTTGATGTAGGATTAAGATCATTAACCTACTTGTGATTATTTAGATGTTTTTGTTGTTTTTGTTTAGTGTTGAGTAATGAGATTAAGCCATAATCAGGGATTAAACAGACTCATTACACCATCCTAATAGAAGGATAATAGATGAGAATGTTTAAGCTGAGGAAAACTCCTCAGCTTAATCCATGATTAGGAATTAAACTCATGACAAAACAAAGCCTTTATTAAGTGGATTTTAGTTGATGGTAAGATGATGAAGTGAATTTTAGGGTTTTTAAGACAACTTGAGGGGGACTTGTCCATTAACACTAGGGTTAGTCCTTCTTAACCAATTAAGGAAGAATTAGAACCCTAATGCAAGGCCCAAGTTACAAGTTTGATGTCTTGATGATTATTAAGTGAATTTGATTAAAGGATTTAAACACATTAAAGGTTTAACACTTAGGATTAAAGTTATACACTCCATCCTAATAGAAGGATGCAGGCATAAGCTTAATCACAAAGCCTTAAAGCCTTTAGGGTTTAGTCCTTAATTATGAGATGAGAAGAGAAGACTCAAAGAGACACAAAGGTAAAACTAAGTGGGGAGACTAATCAAAATCCTAATCATTGTCATGCTTGGTCATTCCTAGGGTTTGTGAGGTTTAAGAAAGAAGTCTTCAATGGAACCACCAGGAAGCAGATGAAAGGATCAAGAGAAGCAAAGTAACTTGCTTCATTCAAGAAGTCAAGTCACTTGAAGAAAGAAAGTAGGAAGAAGAAGAATGAGCAAGCTCAATCTCAAACACATACAAAAATGCAGCAAGGATGCAAGAGAGATGAAAAGAAGAGTTATGAGAAGTGAAGGCAAATTCACTTCTCAAAATCACTTACCACCTGAAAAGTTAGAAAAGAAAGTGCAATGCAATGCAAAATGAGATGAAATGGTATGATGTACATCAAAACCAGAAGCACATACATGATGCTAATGATGCTATGAGATGCTACAAACCAGAAGCAAAACATGTGGATGATCATACAAGCTTATGAATGCAAATGGAGCAAGTTAAGAACCAAGAACATACATGAAAAGTTATGAGATGCATATGGCATACAACATGGAAAATGAGAGATGCAATGATCAAACATGCTTTCAATATGTCTTATGATGTCAAATGAATCAAATGGATGCTTGAAATGTCAAGGCAAGTCAAGGTATGAATGCAAATGCAAGATGAGTGCATATGAAAGCCCAAATTAGGGTTTATGATCAAAGCATCAAACAAAAACCAAAATCAGAAGCAAACATCAAGAAAAAAAATTGAAAATGCACACAAAGGATCCCTAATCCTATACTAACTCACTGCCCAAAGGAGAAGTTCCAACTCTTAACCAATCTCAAGTTATGATTTTTACAAGTTATTAGGGTTTTTAGGGTTCCTAAACAAAAGAAATGCCAAACAAATGAAAAATGCAAGATCAAATCATGGCCATTTTATCTCAAAAACTACATGCTAAACACAATGCAATGCAAGAAGAAACAATGTCCAACTCTTCATAAATAGGCAGAAATGATTTTTTGAACTTAGGATCAAAATAATGCACAAAAATGATTTTAATTCAATGAAAAATTCTCAAAATGCATCAAGGTCAAAAAAGAAATTTGGTTTAAAGGTTGGACAATGCTTCTAAATGTCTTAGAACATTTCATGAATTTTTTGGTGATTTTTAAATACCTAAAAGTATTTTTAATAAATTAATTCTCATTAATCAATTAAAAATAATCCCTTAAATATTTAAAAATACTTTTTTAATGATAAAAATAAAAATAAAAATATTTTTGTGTCACAAAAATTATTAAAACTCTTAAGAAAAAGTTTCATAATTTTTAGACAATTTTTGCTATTTTAAATAAATTATGCAAAACAAATGAAAAGAAAATGAATTTAAATGAATTTAAATGGAAGTATGCACAATGGAGGGTTGAGATTGAGTCTGGCAAAGAATGGGTTGACTGCGCGCGCAGATCAAAGGCCCATATTCAAACTTGGTTAATCTGATTTATGAATTAATTAAATGCAATTAGGGTTTCTAATGATCAATCTGAGCCGTTCACACGCGCGGGAGGTCAACAAGTCAAGGCCATCGCACGCTCCAGATTCAAACTCAATTAATTACAGGGATTAAACCCTAATGATTTTCAGGTGGCCGGAGAAGACCTCCGGTCGTCTTCTCCAGTGGGAACCCCACCTGAAAATCCCTAAAAACCTCAAAACGTAACAAAAATGAAAACCAAGCATACAGAAATGATTCCCATGATCCACTGAATCAAAACCCCATCACAAACAACATTTATTCTTCCTCAAACTCATGAATCGAGCAAAACAAAATTTTAGGTCACAGAGTTTCAGAGATCAATTAAATCCTCATTTCATCACCATTCCAAAAACTAAAAGCATCAGGATAATCAGTGAAGCATGGAGAACAAGTTTAGAACATAAAAAATGATTTCTGGAAAAATATTTCTTGAGCTACCTGAGTTTCGAAGCTTTCACTCTGGTGACTTCCAGACCTCCTCTCCTTGTGAAATCCACTCCTTATGACCTCTTGATGATGCTTGAATGCTTTGGAGAAGTTTGTGCTGGCTGGATGAAGAGTTTGAACAGCTTCTGCTCAAGCTCAGTTGAGAATGGCAATGGTGATTCAAGCTGTTTCTGGCAATGGTGAAGGGTTGTTTGTGGTCCAGATGATGAGTGGAGAAGGTTTGTGGAGTTTGTTTGGATGTTTGTGAGCTGTGGAGAGAGTTTCGAAAGAAACTGCAAGTTGGAGTGAAAATGGTGAAGTGGTGTTATGGCTTGTTTCAGGCTTGGTTCTTTGCTGGTTTCTACTCAATGGAACATGGTAAGATGATTGGTGAAAATGGTTTAGATGTTTGAAGTTTGTGGAGGCAGATTCGAAGAGTTTTGCAAAATGAGGTGTTTTTGTGTATGTGATGTTGTGTGTTGTTTCAGCCTTGCTTCTTGAGTGTTATGGCCTGCATTTGGATAGTATATTTTAATCCTATAGGTCAGATGATTTGACATGGCCTCTATTGATTGGTAAGTTTGCTTTTGCCAAAAGTCCACTTTTTGTGTAAGAGAGGTATGGCTTGGTTCTAGGCTAGTACAAAGCATGGGCTGGCGCAGCAAGGGTGAGGGCAAGGGCTAGCAAAGCTCAGCATCCAATGTGGCAAGTGGTAGGGAGTGTGATCATGAGTTTTGCAAGTTGGTGCAACTTTGGTTCACATGTGACTTTCTCATTTCACAAGCCATGAAACATGAGCATTCTTGGTTCAATTCTGACTTTTAGAGTTTATGTGATGTTTGTGTCATGGTTTGAAGTGAATTAGAAGTTACAAATGGCATTGGTTCATGATTTTGCAAAATTCACATTTGAAGCATGTCTTGAAAATCAATGATTTTTGCCAACTTTGTCACACCATAACTTTTGATCCAAGAAGAATTTGATCATGTTCTTGTACTTTTTGAAAAGGGGAAGATGTATTCTACAACTTTCATGACCAAAGTTTTTCCATTTGAAGCTTTTTTGGATCAAGAATCAAGGCTTGAAAAATGACCTAAAATGAAGCATTCTTGAAAAGTCAACTATGCCCAAAAAGTCAACATTTGCAAAAACCCCAAATTCTTGATCTTTGTGGACTTCAACCTTCTTCCATGATCAAATAAAGATCAAATACACTCAAAATGATGAAGATCACCCATTGGTTGGGTCATTGGGGGCCTCAGATGCCCTGATTTTGCACTGACTTGTTTGAAAAGTCAACTCTTGATCAGATGACTTCCCCATGGAATTTCTTCATGAAAATTGATATGCATACTCCCTATACCATATAGAGACCAATGGAAACAAGAATGACCAAAAAAATTGGAGTTATGGCCTCTGAAACCAAAACCCTAATTTTAGGTCAACTGTGCAGTCAAACCTGGCTCTGCATCCATACCAATCCCAGTTCTTGTGATTCTTTGGCATTTTTGTCTTTGATAGGATGTGATATGATGCTTGAACACACATGGATCCCTTTGAAATGATTGGTTGCCTCTGGAGTGGCTCAAGAAGCTCTTGGATTGCTCAGATCACAAACCCTAGGTGCAGATGACTTAGAATCTATGCAGTGACCCAAAAATGAGATATGAGATGATATGATTGTGTTTATGCATATGAGAAAGATCACAAGCCATGGTGTGAATGGGTGAGGGCAAATTTGGGGTGTTTACAGCAGGAACCCTAAACTTCAACATACCCACTTTTCCAGTATTGTTCAGTGTTATATGGTTCTTTGATTATGAGATCCGGGATTTCTATTCAGAAAAATTGTTACTGTGATTACCATTGTGACCTTGATACTGTTATATTATTATTATGACTCTCCATATACATTTGGCTCGTTGTTCAACATACCAACACCATCAGTGACTATTTTGTGACGTGATCTAGTTCTATGAGGTACTTTGGTTCTTAATTTCAAGGTTTTGTATGAAGATGGTACTACTATTATGACTCTCAGACCGTTGGTTCATTGCCTAACACCAACACCATACCAGTGATCACATGCTTACTGCATACATGACATCATAGCATTTCAGCACACATGTTCAGTTATTTCTGAGAATCACATATCTGAATCATGCCATTAGACTTTTCTGTGTCAAAACTTGAATCAAAGCAGATAAATTCCTCAGAAATAACTGAACATGGCATTTGCATACATCCTTGCATTCATAACAGGTGCTCAGAGACAGATTATTATCCTGACTTGGTTTCTCGTCAAAATGGCCAACTTGAATCACAATCTTCAAGGTATGAATTTGGAACAACTCCGGGCGGAGGTAACCAAAATAAAGACCCAGCTGAGGTAATTCAAGGCAGATGTGCAAGTTTTACTTAAGAACCAGAAATTGCTGAAACAAGAAGTCAACCAGATGAAGACTCAGATGAGATTGGTTATGGAAATTTTGAACGAAGCTATTTTCATCCATATTAAGGGAACTACGTCGCTCTGATTCTCCATTAGTCAATGGAGATATGTAGGTAGGAGGTCGCGTGAGATCTTTCCGAGCAACCTTATCTATCAACTTTATTTATCAAACTCTTCCACCCAGATGTCGTTTGTCAGCATCCAACCTCAGCTTCCTAAGAAAGTCCTAGGGGGCAGAGCATATGGGTAATGGCCGGAATAACTTGAGAAGAAGTTTGAACATATTCTGATGTCGTACACGCAACAGGTTTCCTCATTTACTCAAATTCGAACTGGTTGAGCTAATTGCATCAAGATAATTTCCGACAAAGCTTCCTTTGGGGTTTCAAGGCCAAGTATGACCACCATTCTGGGGCACATGGCCATTTAATTGAAGATTTCAAGTATTTCAGAGACAGAGGTAAAGACAAGGTCCCGAATTTGATTGAATCCAAGACTATTGTGTTCACGCCAGGAAAAGGTGGGAATATGGCACCAAATTAGTAATAGAATGAACATCCAGATTGTTGACAGCTGAAAGTCTCTGAGAGAAATAGGTCCAGACGGAGTCAGACCTCCTCCATAATGGCAACCACGATGTGAATGCTAGGTGGAAGTACCACTCAGGGGCATTTAGGCATACAATTGACAACTGTGATATGTTCAAGTACAAGGTGCAAATTTGATCGACTCAAAGGTCATCATGCCAGAAAGTCTGCCCACATATTGAAGTCTCATCATCAAATTGACATACTAGTTTGCAAGGGCATCTTCAGAAGCAATGAGTCCAAACGGAGTTAAGTCTCCTCAATGACGGCAATGTTCAACTTCTTTACTGCATTTTCATTTATAGTTTCTATTGTTTGTTTAAACATTTGTATGCATGCATGAAACTTATTTGTTTTTGAATGTTAATAATAATATAATGCACATGTTTTTCTTGAAGTAATCCATTTGTATTCACTCGTGATTTTGTGTATGGGCATTGCAATACCAATTGTTGTGCTTAAACTCTATGAGGGAGGATGAGGAAATGAAAACGAAAAAATCTCTAATTGTGTGCTTTTGGGAAAGACCTTGTTGACGATGTACATGCATTGTTTCAAATTTTAAACACCAGAGATATAAGGGAGATAGACCCTCGCCAACCCATTTTAGCCTTGAAATAGGAGTTTCTTTTCGCATGAAAAAACCCTTGCATTTAACCCAGGGGCAGGGTAGGCGTCAGTTAATTTGACCGAGCGTTCAAATTTCAAAAAGGAGTGCACATTTGAGGATCCATTACCTTTCGTTGTACCAAATCAAGAGGTCCAAAGACCAGAAACCACAATGGTTATTTCAATCAAGAGGTCCAAAGACCAGAAACCACAATGGTTATCCCTCAACAACCAATAAGTGAGACAATCATGATCCTTTCAAAGCAATCAAGACAAACAGTGTCACACGATTTGTTCAAAAAAAAGAATTGAAAAAAAAGGGAAATAAAAAGCCTGCTAATTCGAAACTTGAAAACGAGCGACTTAAGCAAAAATTAGGGCATCCCGCTGGACTTCACAATCAAAGATTCACAAGAATCAGTCCAGGAAAAAGTTAGGGATAAGCAAAATAATGCAAGAGCAAAAGACAAAAAGGATTACACAAGAAAGATCCTTAAAACAAGAACAAAGTCGTGTGGCACAGACACAAAAGACAAAGGGGTGACTGACTCCAAACGACAACCTAGTTGGTGCTTGAAATTGTTAGTGTCATTGGTTCCTCACCATCACAAAACCCTTTTTGAGAGGCGAGCACTTGTGAAAGCTAGCTGAACATAGGAATGGAGAACATCACGAAGATGGGTGGGCACAAGTAAACTTCGAGCCTATATCTTTTGTTTCTATAACCGTGAACCAGGCCATGATACAACCCTCAAAAGTCCTAACTGAAACAGGGTTATTTCGAGAGCGTACTACCACAAGATCGCGTTCCTAACTCCTATGAGTTGTGCTAAAAGATCTGGATTGGTGTTGCATATGCATGCTTTCTTCTATCAAAAATCAATGTCGTATTTTAACCAGTGATTCACTCACAAAGGTTGGAGACATCTTTTTACAGTAAAACTTCAAGATTAACATGTGTTTTGCATTAGAATTTTCATTCTCAAAATAAATATTTTCTTCTTGAATACATTTGTTTGGCATCATAAAAGTTCACGTATGGAATCTCAGTCCAGAAGCTTAATCTTGCCAAGTTGAGAAGTCTGAAACTTCCGAAGGTCAATCTGTTGAGATGCACTTTTCCAAGAGATTCCATTGAGTGGGGACTTTCCCAACAATCGTGGTAAGAGCCAATTAATCTGGGGCAATCACGTCGAGTAATCTCTCCAAAGTTCAGCCAAACTGGGGCAATCACTTCAAGATCAAATATCTCAAAAAGCCATTAGTCTGAGGAATTCATTCAAATTTCAACCAAAATGGGGAAATCACTTCGAGATTTAAATATCTCCAGGAGTATTTAGTCTGGCTATTCACTCAGAGATCATTTAATCAGGGGCAATTACTCAAAGGCTCGTATTGGGGCAGGCCACCCCAAGAGCACGAGAAGTACTCTTTCCTGAAGACGATTGATCCAAAGCACATATCCAGAGTTCAAAATACTAGGGCAGAATATCTCACGGTGATATGAGGTCTTTCATAAATCCTTGCGAGGCAAATTCTTTCACAGACCATGCAGACTGGGGCAGTTATTTCGAGATCCGACGAATCTCTCCAAGAGTTTTAAGACACTGAGGCATTTCGTATGTCATGTTTTATGTAAAATCCTCTTGAGACATTTTCTTCCGATGGACCTTAATCTGAGGCGAGTTGAAAATTGCAAAGAACCTTTGTTCACCCATGATTAGTTGGCAATCTATCAACCCAGAGTCTAGGGGCAAAGCCATTGTCAGCACAATACTTCAAGAGTTGTTTCATCAGCAGGCTTCATTGATCAGAATTCCTTAGCAAGTCTCATTAAACAATCCCTCCTCCAGTAGTGTAGCAAAGGGAAGGATACTTCTTGAGCAGAAGGGTATCATCGTCTCTCATCCCCAGTATGAGACACTTTATATTCGCACATTCCCAGCATGAGTCGCTTCATATCTTTTATCCCTAGCAATGGGCAACTTGAACTCTTATCTTCAGCAGGAAGCTTTATCAGTGACATTCTCCATCATCCCTAGTAGGGTTGGAGATTGAAATCTTCCCCAGCAGTGGTGAAAGAAGATTGATGGTCTCCCCAAACAGAGATTTTCCTTCAATACAGGGGGAATCCCCAACAGTACAAGGAGTGTCTTTCCTCCCCAGCAGGTTTCTTTCTCAGAAGCGTCATACATCTGGTTCCCCAGCCAAGTTAGAAGGTTTCCACTTCCCCAGTGGAGTTCAACGGGTAGCGTACCTAGCAAGATGAGTCCATCTCCAGCAGGGTCTTGGCGCTCCAATCTCAAAGTTCAATTTATTTTTGGCAATGGCGGCAGTTCGGAGCTGGTGTGTCATTAACACTATCCCCCGCAAAGTTGCTTTCCCCCACAGGAATTCATCCAATAAATTCAGTGATTATTTCTCCCCATTCAAGCCATCTGGGATACCTGTTATCTCCTCATCGGGATACCCTTTTGCATTTGCATTTGCATTTAGTAATCATCATTACATTTTCATCCTCAAAAAGCGTAGCATTTCTATCATCATGGAGCATTACGCCATAGAAAAATTCAAACATATGCATGCGAAGCATAAGCCAGTTTTGGTACCCTACATAAGATCCGTAACATCTTTTCAACCTGAAGTACTCCCCACAGAGGATATCAATACCATTTTCCAGGCATCCTTGCCTTTTCAAGTCAATGTTTGTCACCTATTCCGCGTCTTGTTTTGTACAACAGTCGCGTCGCAGGTTCTCGTTTTGTACAACGGTCCTATTTGTCTAGGCTCTCATTTATGTACAACAATCCCGTTCCATCTTGTCATATTTCAATTGTGTTTTTGGTTATCGACTGAGGCCGGTATACCATTGCGTCTCCATTCGAGGATGGTTTCATGTTAGATCCGAGGATCTTTTGTGAGTTGTCCTTCGAGGATGGCATTCTCTTCTTCAAGTCCTTCTGAGGTTGTTCTTGTTGTTTTAGCTATCATTCGAGGATGGTAGACCATTTTGAGCTTATTGATTGAGGTCAGTTTGTCTATTTTGCAAAGTCTGTCTGAGGTTAGTCTTTGTGTTTTTGGTTATCGACTAAGGCCGGTATACCATTGCGTCTCCATTCGAGGATGATTTCATGTTAGTGTAACACCCCAAATTTTCCCTCTTATTTTTTGAGCATCATCATCATACCATAATCATCATAAGCATATCATATCCTTGGCATCTTTGCATGGAAAGATGAGGCATAACATTCTCATGACCTAACATTAGGCATATGATCATCTGTGGAGGGATTTGAGGTATCACAAGCTATAATAGGAGGCCCGGTGGATTTGTCCAAGTCCTATGAGGGGTCTACATTGCATTCACAAGTTCAATATCCTTCACAAAAGCCCATGAGGTTGGGAGATCATCAGGGAAATTCAAGCTAGGGCAAGCTCCTACACAATGATCCCAAATTAGGGTTTCACTTTCAAGCATGAAAACTTTGTGACTTTGGCCATTTCATCTGGGCAAAGTCTCTCATATGACAAGAGGATCCTAAGGATGAAGTTTGATGAGAAAATTCCTTAGGGAAGTCAGTTATTTCATCAGAAGTTCCCAAAATGCATTTTTTCTCCTGTATGAGGAAATCCTGATTAGGGTTTTGGGCCAGATACTCATACCTTCTGAATTTTGACCATTTCTTGAGGGCAAAGGCTTTTATTTAGTATGCATGGCTTATGTATGAAGTTTGGGGCAAAAATTCACTGAAGAAGTCAAGGTTTGGTTCAGTTGCTTGAAGGTGAAGCAAGAAAGTCAACTGTGCAGTCAGAAAAGTCAACATGAAGATTTCAGAGTTTTTTAATCAGGATTATCTTTTTTTGAGGGCATATAATGTCAAGGAGTAATTCAGTTGAGCTTAAATGTCAAAAATCGGGGGTATGCAAAAAAGTTACTAAATTTGGAAGTTTCCATTTTTGGAAATTATTTGTCCCTAAACTTCAAGCTATTATTTCATGTTCGAAAATGCTCCGAATGATTTTCTGGTGAACACGAAAGTTGTAGAGCACGATTTTCCCTTTCTGAAAAGACGTAGAACTCTTTCATAGCATTTTTAGAACTCAAGTTATGATTTTTTTGAAGTTTGGAGCATTTTTAGGGTTTTTGTGGACATGTGTCATTTGGTCACTGGTTTATTATTTTAAATAAGGTTATGTGTGGCATGCCATGAGTATTTTGTTCACATTTATTTTAGTGAGCCCATTGTATTATTTGTGTGACCAAAAATATAAAATAATCCAAAAAATAGTAATACTTCGTGATGTTGTACGAAGAAGTAGTGTGAAGAGCAGCATTTTGAGCCAGCCACCCTTTGCTTGCCACATGTCCCTTGGAGTCACGATTTTCTTCACTCTCATACACTCATTCTCACGCGGACGCCACAGATAGAAAGGAAAGAAGGAATTCATGTGGCCAAGCAGTATGCACCCCATGCACTACACCCAATCAGCCAATCCTAACCCTTCTCTCATTCTCATCATCCAATGATAATCCACCAGCATACATGCACTACCATAACACTCTACACCATCATGCACATGATTTATTTTAAATTTGAAAATTGAAAGAAAAAAGCCAAGGGAGTCACGCAAGCTGCAACATAACTGAATTGGTTCTCACACTCCAAAGGGGGCCTCACACCCTGCATCATATATAAGGTTGCATTTAGGGCAAAGAGTTAAGAGGACACTGCAAATCACATGCCTCTCTTTCTCTCTTTTCATGGTGCTCTCAAGCTGCACATAACAAAGCATTTCCAGATCTGTTTCCTTACTCTCTCATCTCATTCTTCATCTCCAACACCTTTGCATCCTTACATTCATCTTCTCATCACATATATAAGGGGTTTTTGGAGCTTCGGGCAAGAAAAGAGTTCAATCACTCTTTCTGTTTTTGCTCATTCTTCCATCTGCAAGCCTTCATTTGGCTCAAGCAAGGCAAATGAGTTCATAAGGAAGCTTGGTTGATCTCTGGATTTCTGAAGATCTCAAGAAAAGCTCAAGTGCAGGTTTGAATATTCACTCTTCTTCATTTCGGATTTGGTGTGTTTTCATTTGTTTTGACTTGCTAAGTTTAGAGTTAAGATGACTGAAGTGTTTGAGTTCTTTGATTGAGCTTAAATTTGAGATTTACAGTTTTCATGTTGAATGTTATGTTGCTCGATCTGCTTTGGTTATGGTTTGTTTTTAAAATATGATAGCATATTCATGATCCTTGTTCTTTGGACTCCATTTTTGGCTTTTGTACCTTTGATTTTCATGGAAAGATGGAGGAGTTGTGGTGCTATGAAGTGTGGTTGTTGATGCTGCAGTTTGCCCTGTTTTTCTTGCTTATGTTCGAATTTTTCATGAGCCAGGGAAGAAGATGAGGACGTGGTGATTGCTGAGTGGTTGTTGTGTTTTTTGTCTTCTTGTGACTTAAACCCTATGTGACCAATTGATCCTGTGTTGCATGATTTTGTTATTTCATTTTTAATAAGATAATTATAACATGTAAATATTAACAATAATTAATCCTGATTACTAATGGTTAATGGATATTTTTTGTGGGCCTTGCCCAGAGTTGCTAATTGAACCTCCATGTTGGGCCCAATTTTGTAATGAACTGAATTTGACTGCTGAATGCACCCCTGGCCTGGTTTCTCTTATTTTTATTTCTTTTTTTATTTTCAGTTTTCTCTTTAATTTTTAAAAATAGATTTAGGTCATTAAAAATTATAAGAAAATTCATGAAAGGTCCTTTGAGTTTTCTCTAATTTTTTGGCATTTTTATTTTTCATTTATTTTTAATTACCACGTGGAAATTAATTGTCTCTTTTAATTAATTGTTTTTTATTTCATTTTGAAGCATGCTGGCTTGTTCATTTTCTATCTTGGTCATTAACTTGAATTTTGAGATGATTCTTTTTGCTCTGGATTCATGATGAGATGTAGCTTATTGATGATTTTTGTTCTGATTTTTAGAAGTTTGCTTAAGTGATTTTGGTCTCTAACTTGTGCATGAAGCCTTTTAACCCTAATCCATGTTCGAGAACTTATTTGACTTGCTTAACTTCTGATTCGCATTCTCTCCTTTTGGCATGTTGATATTGTATGATTGAATATTGTTTGTGCAAGTTTTTGGAATTTTTGGATGTATACTTGAATTGATTTGAATTTTTGTTCCTTATCTATTCCATTTTTGCTTCTTTTGGGTCTTATGGTCACTCTTTAGGTTAGAAGGGCACTTGTGCCAACTTCTTTAATTTGTTTAGAGCCATCTTAGGTTGTTGATACCCCTCTGGTTTTGAGTTGATGCTTGTGCCTTGAGAAAGCTTGTGTTTGGTTGCTCTTGAAATTCATTCACACTTATGCACGCTCACTTCACTTCCTTTGCTTCTTTTCTTCTCATGATGTAAGTACTTGAGTATGTGCACTTATTCTCTTCATCTCATGTGATCCTTAGGCACTTTCTTAACATTTTAGGGTTCTGATCTTGAACTTTGTGATGTTGCTTTGACTATTTTGCTTTGTATCTTCTCATGTTTACTTTGTTTTGTCATGATGATTCATAATGCTTCATGTTGAGTTGTGTAGTTCTTTTTTCATTCTTATGCTTTGAATTTGCATTTGGCATTTGTGATTAAGACTTCACTTCTGGTTGTATGACTTTGGTTTGGCATTATGTTCATTTTGTGTTGCATTTATTCTTGTGTCACTAACCATCTCAGGGGCTTTGGTAAGTGAGAGGTGTGGATGTGATTCCCACATCTCCAGTTCTTATCTCTTCTCTTTTCTTCATTGATTCTATTCTTGTGATTGTTGGGGGCTTAGGCCTTACTTTATCCCTCTTTTATTCTTCTTTCTTCTCTTTCTTTTCTTCTCCTCCTTTAGGATAGTAAACTTCACTAACCTAGGATTACCTTTGCATGATAACTTTAGGATTCATTAGTCCCCCAATAGACTTTTACCTTTGTGATCCTTTTGTTTCTCTTCTGTTCTCATCTCAAAACCCTGAAGAAGACATTTAATAAGGATTGAAGTGATATCTTGAGCAATAGCCTTATCCCATGAGACACTTGTAGTCTTCCCATCTTGGGATAGTACAAGCTTGTCTGGTGATGCACAAGTCTGATCAGGATATCATCTTCACCAAGAAAATCATAAAACACACTTCTTCATTGTAAATACAAAAAAACACTTAATAAGTTAATGAGTTAGTGAGCTTAAGCCCTAATCTCTGGATTCAAGTTTTGGGGATCTTCTCCTTACTTTAGTGTGCTTGTTCTATTATTCAATCTTGGAATGTAGTGACAAGTGCACATTCCATGGAAAAGAGCTTGAGTTCACTTCCTTGTGTCACACTCATAAAAGCTTCTAAAAGACATAAACAAACAATAAGCATCTTTCCTTCGGGAATTCTTTTCTCATCTCCTTCGCTCCGTCCGCGAACTTGCTCCTACTTGTCATTTTTCAAGACGGTAACGCACTCGTCGTCCGAGCCTACAACACCTGAGCATTGACATAGGCAGTTCAAGCCTTAAGACACAAGCAATCTTTCCACCCCTAGTTAGGGGAACTATGATGACTCTGATCCTCATTGTCCAGATGAGGTACGTAGGATGCGGGGTAGGGCCCATTCGAGCACAATCTTTATTTTCCCTACATTTTTCCTTTCTTTTTTTCAGTTCACTTTTCTTTTCTTTTATCCAGTTCAGTTCCTTTTCGTCGCAACAACTTTCATTTCTTCACCCTTTGAAGCAGATTTCTTCGCAAGCGTGGATCCCGTCGGGTACGGCAGACGATCTGGGTGCTAATACCTTCCCAGGTCGTAACCAACTCCCGGACTCAGTCTCTTTGGTTCGCAGGACCCGTGTCCTTCCTTTTCTTTTCTTCTGGTTTGTGCAGCATTACCATTCCTGTTCTTTCGGGATAAAAATGTCTGGCTGGCGACTCTATTCTTTCCGTGCCACTTTCGCGTTTGTACCAGGATGGAAATCCAGGGAGCGACAGCTGGAGACTCTGCTGGGGACGCCCTAACCAGAGTATCTCTGGTTCCCTTGAGAGTCTCTCCTAGCGCTTGCGTGTTTCTGTTTCGCGGGTTGTTGATTGTTTGATGTTGTGTGTATATTTTACTGTTTGTTTATTTACAGTTTATTTACAGCTTTATTTACAGTTTTCAGTATTTATTTTCTGCATCATGTATATACTGGACTGTCTGGACTGGATTTTCTGTTTGGTGGGACTAGGGTGATACTGTTTCTGTGAGATGAGCTCATTACCAAGGCTCGAGTGCACCTTAGGACTTAGAGTGGTTCCACTTTGGCCTCATGAGATCTTGTCATGGGGGTAGTAGTGAGTTCCACACCCAGATTTGTAACTATCTTGGAAATGTCTTGATTTGGGGATCTTCCTCTCTCATTTCATACCCTTGATAGTTATGTGCAGCTGGGGACCGATCATTGAGAACCTTGTGGAAACATCCCTCTTTAGTGGTGACAGTGGCAGACCACATTGTGTGGCAAACCCATTCGCATCCGAGGGCCCACCTGGAACTCACATAGGATGACCTTGTTTTCCTGGACTCAGCTGAGGCCTCCCTGCGTAGTATATAATACCAAACCGATTTCCTGATTTGTTCATGAGCCATTTCTCGGAAATGGTGAAAGTATTATTGTTATTCGGATTTGAGAGTCTGTGATGTTTGACCCGGAGCATACCAGTGAGATTGGGAGGGGTTTACAGGTTTGCAGGAACCCTTGGCCTCTACATACCCTCATTATCAGTGGTCCTTGTTATGATTTGGTCTTTATGGTTCTGGATTTCTTGTTCTCTTGGTTCTAAGAGTCTCTATCAAAGGGTTATGGCTCAGAGGATCTTGGTTTTCAGTCATTCAGAAGGTCCTTATTTTCAGTGTCCAGTATCCAGATGGTCCCAGATTGATCATATGCCTGCATTGCATTTGCATTGCGTCATACTTGCATTAACTATTTGTGTTTCCATTTTTCAGGTTATTGTTCACAGTTAGCACCCAGTTCTGGTAATTATAAGCTCTTCATATGGCAAAAGTTAAAAGAATTACAAGGAAAAAGAATGTTCATTATACTTTTCTCCAAGCTGAAGTCAAGAGTGTTCAGAAATTAGCAGGGCTGATGAATGACCAAGTCTTAGGGAATTTCAGAAAGAGGTATGGTCAGATATTGAAGTACATGGACAAACCTACTGTAGACCAGAAGGATAGCTTGCACACGTTGCTTCAGTTTTATGATCTCTTGCTGCGGGGTTTTGTATTTTCGGATTACATCTTGGCTCCTACCTTGGAGGAGATTTCCAGCATTTTGGGTGTTCCAGTCAGAGATACTTTGCCTTACTATGGGTATGAGGTGGTTCTCAAGGAAGAAGACATAGCCAGAGTTTGTCGTTTACTAGTTGCTAAGGTTAAGAAGGATTTGAAGGATAGTGAAGGAAGAGGACTTCCTTGGAATGTGATTATACCAGAGGCTGAGGAATATGCCAAAGAGGGTAAATTGGGAAACTTTGGTGTTGTGCTGGCTCTGATGGTGTATGGATCTAGTATTTTCCCGGGAGAAAAAGAGTTTGTGAGCTTGGAAGTAATCTCCATATTTGTTAAAGGAAATCTTGTGCCAACTCTGTTGGGAGATTTCTACAACAACGTTCATTACCGGAATGAGAAAGGCAGAGGTGGACCAGTGGGCTGTTGTGCTTCATTGTTTGCTGAGTGGTTTGCTAGGCAATTGCCAAAGTCAGGCTCTTTCAAGGAGATGAGAGATGAATGGAGGTGGTCTAGGAGGCTAATGGGGCTAACTTCTGAGGATATAGCTTGGGGATATGACAGAGATCTGCTGGGAAAGGAGTTGCTGGTTAGTTGTGGAAGATTTGCTGGAGTGCCTTTGCTAGGAAGAAAGGGTGTGATCAGTTATCATCCAACATTAGCCAGGAAGATTTTCTGAGTCTTTGTATTTTCCTGTGGAGGGAAACAAAGAGTTAGTTATACAAGCATCTCAGGCTTGGGCTCACAGGGTGAGGAAAGGTAAGAAGGACTTTGGCAGAGTGGATCCCAAGACATATCCTCCTTTTGCTACATGGTTGCAGAAATGTGTAGAGGAAGTTATCATGCCATTCTCAGTGGAAGCTCCATTATATCCCAAAGAAGTGCCATGCCAGAATACTGTCTCCCTTGAAGAGTATAAGAAACTGGAAGCTCAGCTGCACGAAGTCCGAGTAGAGAATGCTGAAATGGTTAACTTGTACCATCTTGCCAATCGTGCCAAAAATGAAGCAGAGGGAAAGCTACAGAATATGCAAGCCTCATTGGAAGCTAAAGAGAAAGAGTTTGCTGGAAGAGAAGCTCATTTTCAGAGATTGGGTCTGATGGAATCTAAAAGAGAAGCGGAGCGCAAGAAGACTTTGAAGATTCTTAAAGAAGCTCGCCAGTCCATTGTTTGGTTGCAAGGCCAAAGAGAACAGGAGCAGAAGAAATATAAAGAAAAGGAAGAGTTTTTCGAGGTACAGATGGCCTTCAAGAAAGAAGAAGTGGAACAGGTCCACAACATACAAAGGGAAAAGACTCAACAGTTGGCATAAAGCCAGATAGCCTTGGAGGAGGCACTGAAGGAGATTGAAGAGCTCAAGCTGAGAGCAGGTGTGAAGAAGAACAGGACAGAGGCAGCTGCAGAGGAACCTGGGTCTTTAGTTTAGTTTTTGTTATTGTTGTTCGGACTACCTACAGGCTTGTTGTAGGAGTCTTGCTTTATCTTTTGTCTGTTGTTCATGTATTGACTTGTAACCCTCCGGGGAATTTGTTTGTGCTCTAACTTTTTGGCCGGCAGTGGGTTATCCATGTTATGCAGTGTTAATATGCAAATTACCGTTTCTGAATATGCAAAGCTTGTTTGTCTGGTACTGCTAAGATCTGAATACTCTTCAAAGGGAAAGTTTGAAAATTAATACTCAAAGTGGCTATCTGGAGCAAATACCAGAACTGGGGCATACAAATGCCTAAAACTTCGAAACATGAATAGTTACATTGCATGCATATAACGTGTTTGTTTGTTTTGCAGGTAGTTCTTCAGTTTCTAACATTTATGTCCTTTCAGGCACTATAGCTCCCAGGAAGGTTTGAGAACAGCCGATTGTACACAGATATCCCACAAGAATCAACAGAGAAAGAGTGATGGATCAAATGCAGGCTGATTTAGCTGACTTGAGATTGAGGATGGACAATTTCATGACCCTTATGGCAGGGATGGGTCAGAATCAGGAACGTTTGCGTGAGATGGTGGAAAATAGTCAAGCCAGGAACAACGGGGTTGTTAACGGAGGTAATCGTAACGGTGCTGGCGCCCGTCAAGTTGAAATCCCTGTGGCACAGCCAGGGGTCACCATTATCAATGATGGACTGAACAACGTACAAATGGATGGTCAAGACGAATAGTTTACTTTGCTGGACGAAGCGGAAGGCCAAGGGGCTGAAATGAACAGAAAGTTTGAAGATATGGCTGAGCAGATCAGGGCCATTCAATCTCAGAGTTCTCTGGGGTTCGATATTACTGACTTGGGCTTGGTTCCAGGGGTTAGAATCCCTTACAAGTTCAAGGTTCCTACTTTCGAGAAGTACAATGGCACAGCGTGTCCAAAGACTCACCTCCAGTCCTTTGTAGGAAGAATTGCTGCCCATACTGACGACGAGAAGCTATGCATGTATTATTTCCAGGATAGCCTGGTAGGGGCCTCCTTGGAGTGGTATATGAAGCTGAGTAGGGTTAACATTAAGAGTTGGAAGGACTTGGTAGAGGCGTTCGTGAAGCAATACCAGTACAATTTGGACATGGCTCCAAATCGCACTCAACTGCAAACCATATCTCAAAATGCTAAGAAGGGATTTAAGGAATATGCTCAAAGGTGGCGTCAACTTGCTGCCAGAGTACAACCACCTTTGCTGGAGAATGAGATGACTGATATGTTCATGGGAACATTGCAAGGGGTGTTTATCTAAAGGTTGGCGTCTTGTTCAGCTACCAAGTTCAATGATATAGTAATAGCAGGCGAGAGGGTCGAAACTCTGTTAAAGATGGGGAAGATTCAGGACACCGGTGCGAGTAGCTCGAGCGGTGTAAGAAAAAATTTCAATGGGCCTCTGAGAATGAGAGAAGGTGAAACCAATGTTGTGTATGGCCGAGGACGGGGCCGAGGATATAAAAGATCATATGAGCAAGTGGCAGCTGTCACTATCCCTTCTAGTCCTGTGCAGCAGGTACAGACTCCACAACAGCAACAACAGCAACAACCACAACGTAACAATTATCAACAAAGACCTTATCAACCGAGACAAGATCGTCCGACTAATAGGGTGCTTGAAGCAATTCCCGTGACATATACTGCACTGCTGCAGAGGTTGCTAGACCTGAACTTGATACAACTGAGGACATTAGCACCACCTCCACCTGGAGAACTTCCAGTGGGGTATGATTCCAATGCTAGATGCGCATTCCATTCAGGGGCACCCGGGCACTCAACTGAGAAGTGCAGGGCGCTACAGCATAAAGTTCAAGATTTGATCGACTCAAAGGCGATTAATTCCGCACTACCGCCTAATGTTACTTCAAACCCTATTCCAAACCATGGAGGGGCTAGAATAAATGCTGTTGACGGAGGTGAGAAGTTAAGTTTGATTCTGAACGTAGAAGAAGTGAAGACTCCACTGCTGGTGGTGAAGGAAAGGCTGTTAAAAGGACAAGTGTTTCCTGGATGTGGTTCTGATTGTGGAAAGTGTTTGAGTTCAGTAAACGGCTGTAAAGACCTGAAGGTGAGGCTGCAATATTTGATTGATGAGGGGTCGTTGCAGTTTGATAAAGTTGATAATGAAGGTGATTGTGTGTCCACTATAACAATCTACTATGATCCAGCTGAAATGCCTGCCAGGAGGGAGCCTGTGACTATATATGCTCCAGAAGTCGGTCCTGTTACTATTACTGTTCCCGGGCGTGTTCCTTATACTGATGATAAAGCCATCCCATGGCATTATGGCTCAGATGTGTATGTGGAAGGACAAAAAGTGGAGAGTAAGTCAGTAACAATTGACCCGACTGTGGTGAACGTCGGAGGGGTTGGTGGTTTTACGAGAAGTGGTCGTCTTTTTGCTCCTCCAGTTCTGAGAGGAGATCCTGAAGTTGAAGTTGCGGCAAAAGCTAAAGGAAAGAAAACAACAACTGAAGAAATGACAACTCCTGCTGCTGGAAAAGGTACCTTTGAGAAAGAGGTGGAGGAATTTATGCGGATAATAAAGAAGAGCGATTATAAGGTGGTCAAACAGTTGAACTAGACGCCGTCCAAGATATTAATTTTGTCTTTGCTGATGTGTTCTCCAGCTCACAGAGAAGCCTTGTTGAAAGTGTTGCAGATGGCATACGTTCCTCAGGAGATAACTGTTAATCAATTGGAAGCTGTAGTGGGCAGTGTGAATGCAAGCCATGGATTGGGCTTTACAGATAGTGATTTTACTTTAGAAGGCCGCAATCACAACAAAGCACTGCATATTACCATGGAATGTAAGGTTGTTGTTTTGTCACATGTCCTGGTAGACACAGGCTCTTCTCTTAACGTACTCCCTAAGAAAGCCTTAATGAAGTTGAATGTAGATGGCATCGTCTTGCGACCCAGTGATTTGATAGTTAAAGCCTTTAATGGGTCCCGAAGGTCTGTGTTTGGAGAAGTCGAGTTACCTGTGAAGATAGGATCTCAAGTGTTCAAGAGCACATTCTATGTCATGGATATTTAGCCTGCGTACAGTTTCTTGCGGGGGCGTCCTTGGATTCATGCTGCAGGAGCAGTGACA
The DNA here is from genome assembly GCA_963966055.1 of Lathyrus aphaca. Taxonomy (NCBI): domain Eukaryota; kingdom Viridiplantae; phylum Streptophyta; class Magnoliopsida; order Fabales; family Fabaceae; genus Lathyrus; species Lathyrus aphaca. Next base: position 249,550,196 of record OZ014520.1, on the reverse strand, counting down.
TCCACATTGCATCAAAAGCTGAAATACGTGGTGGATGGCCAAGTAATCACTGTGTGTGGAGAGGAAGATATCTTTGTGAGCCACCTATCAACTTTCAAAATGTGGAGATGGACGGAGAGATCCATGAAACTCTGTGTCAGGCCTTCGAAGCGGTTAATGTCAGCATTTTGGCTCCGGTAGAGAGGAACAATGAGAAAGAAGGTACCTCCATTCACTCCTACAAGCAGGCCAAGGTGTAACACCCCAAATTTGCCCTCTTCTTTTTAAGCATCATATCACATCATATTCATCATGAACATATCATTTCCTCAGCATCATATCATGGCAAGATGAAGCATAATATCCCTCATGTCCTAGCATCAAGCATATGGTCATCTGTGGAGATCCTAGAAGCATTTCAAGCCATGAAAAGGGTCCCAATGAGTTTGTACAAGTCTTATTGTGAGTCTACACTCCATTTACAAGATTAAGTCCATTGGCAAAAGCTCAGAAGATTGCATGATCATCAGAAGTCTCAGGACAAGGCAAAGCTCCTATACAAGGCACCCAAATTAGGGTTTGAGATTCAAGCACCATAATCTCACAACTTTGGCCATTTCTTTTGGGAAAAGTCTTCTATATGTTAAGAGGATCCTATGTGTCAAATTTCATGAGAAAATTCCATGTCGAAGTCAGTCAATGCCTCAGCTGCTTGCAGATGAAGGAAAAAGTCAACAGAGCCCTTAAAAAGTCATTTGTGCATTTTGAAGGGGTCTAACCCAATTTTTTTGGCCAAGAGGGGTCCTTAAAATGTTATAAGAGGTTTGGAATGATAAAAGTTCAAGAATAATGGAGATTTTAAGGGTTTTGCAAAAATGGTACAAAGTTGGTTATTAAGGATTTTCCAAATTTGGCAACTTTTGCCCTAATTTTCAAATGGCCTTAACATTATCAAAAATTCTTCAAATGGACCAAAGTCAAACATGAAAGTTGAAGAGTAAGGGCTCCCATTTTCAAAAAGTACAAGTAAATTTTCATGGGATTCCTAAAACTCCATATAGGGCCTTCGAAAATTTCACCATCCTAGGGCTAAAATCAACTTTTCGGAAAGCCACCAAATGCAAAAGGCCTCAAACTTGAATTTTGTGACTTGGTACTGGCCCAATCTTGTTTCCAACTTAATATTCATTGCATTTGAAGCATTTTTCTCCAAAGAATTAGTCATTTTCGTGCCAAATGAGAAAATCCCTCCAAAAATGCAAATTTGGCAAAAGTCATGAAATAAGTGTGATACTTGAATCTAAGGGCCAGGAATGACTGGATTTGAATCAAGGGTGGAAAATGAAAGTCACATGTGCTGAGAGGCCCAAGAGAGCATGAGCATAGCATGCTTATCTCACCAAGTGCAAATTATGCAAAATCACTCAAAACTCATGACTCATTCGTGCATTCTTTTTCACACTTTCAACATTGCTTTGTGAGGTCATAACAAGCACAATTAGGGTTTAGCAAATCTCAGATCTCCCTCATTCTCTCATTCTAAACTTTCTTGCAACTTTGCATTTTCCTCCATATCTCTTGATCCAAGCAAGTAAACTCCAAACCAATTGTGGATCTGTGATCTAGGCAACCTCAGGATCCTTAAGCATACACTCATTGAAGCTTATCCTCAAGTTTGGCCAGCTTACCATTTCAAGGAAACTTGTTGTGAAACCTCAGATCCAGTTTGTTTCAAGGCCTTAGATGCATTTATTTTGCATCTAAGGAGTAAGAGGAGTGATTTGCATGCATTGGTTGGTTTTCTAGCTCACTATATCAAGATCTCCATCTCAGGTATGGCTTGAAATCTCATGTTCTAAAAATGGAATTGAATTGTTGCTTTGTGTTCTTTGATCTTCACTGGTCATGCTGCACTTTGTGGATTTGAATTTAGTGCATTGTAGTGAAAGTTATATGCATTTCAATTTTGAAGGTCAATCTTTATTTTGCTCGATCCCTTAGATTCAGTGAGTTTTAAGTGTTTTTGATGCCATATTCTTGTTCATGGGTGGTGAATTAGTTAATCTGGGTTATTTATTTTCATTTTTTGGTGGATTTATGGTTCTGGTTCGAATTCCGGTGCCGGAGCCCTAGCTCCGGTCACCGGAAAGTTGCTGGAGTTCAGTTAGGGTTTCATGCGAAGAAGATGCACCATAGCCCTTGGATCACCTCATCTAACGCTCATCACACTGCCACATAGCCCTAGGGCTTCTTCCATTTCTTTATTAATTCTGTTTTTTCATTTAATTCAGCGTGTTATGCAGCCTATAATACTTACCGTCCGCCAACCAATCAATACCTAGCCTTTGTCCACCTCAATTAATGAGGTATTCCCTCACAGCCGCGCGATTGATCCAAGGTCCTCCATATTTTCCTTCATTTATTTCATTAATTCACTAAATTCCACATTAAACTCATAAGTCAGCGCCTGCTACTGGGCTGAACATGTGCTCTTCGCATCCCCATGTACCTTGGCCCATTCATTTTCCAGTTTCACACCTCCCTTCATTTCTTTTAATTTCTTTTTTCCTTTTTCTTAGCAAGAATACCCTTAACTCCACTCCTTGTTTCTAGGACAATGTCTGATTTCTTCAGATGTAGGGCTGCAGCAATGACTTCAGGTTTAGGCTCTTTCTCTAAGCCTGTGAAGGGTTTCTGATCCCAGATAGGTATACCCAACAGTTTGGAGAACTCTTCCATTGTAGGAACCAGCTGATAGTCGGGGAATGTGAAACAATGATGTTTAGGGTCAAAGAACTGAAATAGGACACTCATCATGTCTTCATTGAACCCTGAAGTGACTAAATCCAGTAGGTGACCATGCCTCTTGATGAATTGGGAGTTTTCAGAAACTTGAGAGACCAATTCCTTAAGCTTAGGAGGTATTCCTACAAAGTTGATCCTGATAGTATTCCTACGAACAGAAGCCATGACCTGCAACAAAGAACAAAGATAAATCCTTTGGTCCTTGAAATGGTTAGTGAAAATGCTATGCTTATGATGCATTGATATCATGATGTTATGATGTTATGTTCAATCACAAACATGTGGCATACACAAACAAGTCACACCATAGCCCTAGGTTTAGAGGCTTGCATGAGGTTTAAAGGTAAGTACCCTCCCCTGAAGTTTAGTTGGTTCATCCTGTCCTACAAAAGTAACCGAGTTCTAAGGGATATCAATATCATTGATCCTTCACAAGGGTGGTTGTTCAGTAGGCAACTTACTTGCCAACCAAAACCCTCCAAGTTTAGAATCTCAATGAGTGTATCATCGAGTATTAACCAACTTCAGTCTTCACCAAAGCCGGTTATCTCACTACTTTTCTAAAGGCCAAGATGGGATGACTAGGGTTCTAAAAGTTAGTTAGTGTATTGACAACATATGGCAGCCCCATATTATCCTTAACTTACTTAAGGAACATAAGCACCAACCAAGAAGTCACACTAACTATGGCCACCAGATCAACCATATCGGTATACGTCGTACAGTTTCCTTGGTCTATTTCCATTTACCTAAGGTACACTAGATCCGGGTTAGGATATTTCACACATAAGAGCCCAACAAGTAATATAAAACAAACAAGACAAACAAATTTAAAGTGATCTAATTCCTAAGGGTACCCCTCTTTTATTAAATCCCCAACAGAGTCGCCAGTTCTGTAACACGGTGGGAGAACTGACTTTTAGTCATGTTGCGGATAGCAAGAGTCGCCACTGACTTTTATTTTATCCAAATGGAAAGGACATAAAAGAACAGGAAAGACCTATTTTAAAAGACTTGGGTTCGGGGGGTAGGTTATACAAAAGGAAGGTGTTAGCACCCTTTATATCCATGGTTATCCATGGGCTCTTAGTTACTTAGCTCACTTTAAATTGTTTTGAGAAAGGTGTAGTGTGTGATTAAAAATTTTCTAAGTACTTTATAATGATCCTCGTATGGATGTATATAAAGACTTTGTTTTGAAAATTTGTTTGAAATGTGAAGTGTAAAATGTATTTTGAAAAGGTGAGCAAGTACTTAAGAGGAACCTACCCTATATTAAGTCTTTACTATTCTTATATGTTCTTTCAATGGTAAGACTATCCCTATTATTAAGGAATAGGTAGTCATTACCTTGGATGTAATAAGGGACATATGAGGGGACATCTGAATTTAGGCAACTGCAAGGTGTCTTTAGCAATTTGTAAGGGACTTATCATCTTTTATTCGAAGGGACAAGATCCTTTATCGTAGGCAACCTCGAAGGGACTTGATCTTATAAACTTGAAGGGACTTGATGATATTTTATGAAGGGACTTTGCTTAAGACACCTTACTTGACCTTAGAAATAGGCAGCATGAGAGGTAACCTTAGAAAGTGCAAGATGGCGATCAAAGATCGACTTACGTGTGTGAGTGTTCATATTTCAAGTATTTATCTTATTTAAATTAGTTATTCTAAATTAATTTTAATCACAAACATGTTATGCACACCCTAAAATTACTAACCACACAGTTAATATATTTACAATAAAAATAAAGCAAGAATATAAACCTAAACTATTACAAAGCTTTGGGATAGTTACAATATAATCGAGAAATATAAATAATGATAAATAAGCAATAATTTAAATGGTTAGTAATAATGAAACAATAATAATAATAAAAGGGATTAGCAAAAATATAAAGAAAAATAACAATTTAAGAGAAAATATTATTTTTTAAGTTAAATAAATATTTAGAGAAAATTTTAGAAGAAAATAGAATAATTATAATAATAATAAACAAAATAATAATTATTTACAAAAAAAATGATTAATTATTTAATTATAATTTAGAACAAATATTAATTAAGTTAAATGTTAAAATTAAAAAATTAGGGTTAGTAAAAAAATTAGGGTTTTGAAAGAATTAGGGATTATATTTTATTTAAGAAAAATTAGGGTTTATGGAATTAATCTAAACCTAATTATTTAATTTATTTACAAAAATATATACATAATAATAATATAAACATATTACAAAAGAAATAGAAACAATTTTAAATTTAAGAAAATAAATTATGATTTTTATTTAGTAATTATTTTGAATTAAATTAGGTTAATGTTAATAAACAAAAGAATAGTAAAAATAAAGAAAATATGAAAAACCCTAAAAAATAGGATCTGGGATTTGAACCCAGGTCCTTTACCTGGATAATAAGGAGCATAACCAGCTGAGCCACGTGCTGGTTGTGTTATTGAGTGGTCCAAACATAATAATATGAGAAATCTTCTTTAATGTTTGAGAAAACCAAAAAAAATTGCCATCACCCAGACTCGAACCCTGAACCTCATGTATACAAAGCAAAGCCTTTACCACCAAGCCACATGGGGCGCGCTTGTTATTGTGATGACCACTGAATATTATATATCAAACATGTGAAATAAATGAAATAAAAGAACAAAACGTAACAAACAGGGAATCAAACCCAAGACCAAACCCTATACATATACGCCTCCAACCACTGGGCCAAGCATGCGTCTGTGACCATAAATCAACACCAATCCATAAAATACAAGACACAAAATTCAAATTATGAATTCCGCGCCAAGGGAGTCATCTTCTTCCTCAAGACCTGCAAAAATACCTGCGAAAATTGTTACGAATTTTCTTGTGAATTTAGTTTCGCAGGTTTTCCTATGTTTCTTCAATCATCACTAAACCTGTAAAATTTTGACAAATTGAATACACCATATTGATCCTCATGTTATATAACATTCAACCATGCCATTAGAATCTATTTAAATTATTTAAATCACAAAACCCCAATTTGGAGCTTAGAACCCTAGCTATGGCCGATTGTAATATAGGGCATGAAACTTCACGAAAACTATCCAGAAAGCATCTATGGATCATAACAAACACAAATCAGGCATTAAATTCAAACAATAGTGGTTAATTATATGAAAACGAAAAAATGCAAAAGAAGGAGAAAACGTGATTCGGTTTGTGCTTTTCATGGCACTATGAATGATGATGATGGTTGCTACATGATCAATGATTCATCAGGAAGCTATTGAAACTTGACATAGTGATTATTGAAGCTATATAGGATTCTATGAAGCTCACTTGAAGCCTTGGAAGTCCATTTAGCCTGATGAAAGTCAAAACCCTAGTTTAGGATGCATTGCTTAGGAGGATGCATTGTCTGAAGGAATTGTCAAACTTTCTGACTAATTGTGAACCTTGTGAACCTCTTGAGATACCTTGTGAATCTTGTGAACCTTGTGAACCTCTTGGGACACCTTATTACACAATGTCTTGTCTTGGTGAGGGCAAATTTTGGGGTGCAACACTTAGCATAACTCAATTGTGTGACAAAGGGTTCCAAATCAACTTTACAAAGGACGAATGCTTAATTGAACATGAAGTCACACATGATGTCTTGCTATAAGGTACAAGAATTAATAATATTTTATGATTTCTTTTGATAACACTTCCTTGAAGGTAAAATGCTTATTGGCGAACAACAACGAGGTTTGGCTATGGCATAAAAGATTCGCTCACATTCACATGGAGCACTTGAACAAGTTGATAAAGCATGACCTAGTTGTTGGTCTTCCAAAGATAAAATTCATCAAGGATAAGTTATGTGATGCATGTCAAAAAGGGAAACAAACCAAGAAATATTTCAAATCCAAGAAAGTGGTGTCCACATCTAGGCCACTACAATTATTGCATATGGATCTTTTTAGTCCATCAAGAACGAAAAGCTTCGGAGGTAATGTTTACGCTTTAGTTATTATTGATGATTTCTCTAGATACACTTAGACATTGTTTCTAGTGCAGAAAAGTGACACTTTCAAAGCCTTCAAGAAGTATGCAAAACAAATACAAAATGAGAAATCGCTCACAATAGCCTCCATTAGAAGCGACCACGGTGGAGAATTCCAAAACGCTTCATTTGAAGAATTTTGCGAAGAGCATGGAATCTCTCACAATTTCTCTGCACCAAGAACTCCTCAACAAAACGGTGTCGTATAAAGGAAGAATAGGTCGTTGGTGGAACTTGTAAGAACGATGCTTAGCGACTATAATATTCCAAAATACTTTTGGGCAGATGCGGTAAGCACAACATGTTTCGTAAGCAACCGTGTTAACATTCGGTCAATTCTCAAAAAGACTCCGTATGAGTTATTCAAAGGAAGGAAACCCAATATATCATTCTTTCATATCTTTGGATGTAAGTGCTTTGTCCTAAACAATGACAAAGACAACCTTGGTAAGTTTGACGAGAAATCCGATGAAGGTATTTTTCTCGGTTACTCTCTCTAGTAAAGCTTTTAGAATTTACAATAAAAGAACTTTAACTATAAAAGAATCAATGCATGTCAAATTCGATGAATCTAACCCCTCGAAAGAGGATATTGTTGTTTGTGATGATGATGATAATTTTGTAGAAATCCCTAGAGAAGATACTTCTAAGAATATTACAGAGAATCAAGTGAAATATCAAGATAGTCTGATTCAACAAGAACCCGAAGTCAATGATCTACCAAAATAATGGAGGACTCATAAAGATCATCCTATTGATAAAGTTATCAGAGACATAAGTCAAGGTGTTACTACAAGATTGGATCTCAAAGATGCATGCTTGAACATGGCGTTAGTTTCTCAAATAGAACCTTCCAAAGTTGATGAAGCTCTTGGAGATGATAAATGGATTATTGCTATGCAAGAATAATTCAACCAATTTGAGAGAAATCAAGTTTGGGAACTTTTTTTTAGGCCAAGTGATAAACATATCATCAGAATAAGATGGGTGTTTAAGAACAAACTTGATGAGAATGGAATAATTATTTGAAACAAAGCAAGACTGGTGGCTCAAGGGTACAATCAAGAAGAAGGAATCAACTTTGAAGAAACTTTTGCTCCGGTTGCAAGGTTAGAAGCTATACGTTTATTACTTGCTTATGCATGTTCAATGAGTTTTCAGTTATTTCAAATGGACGTCAAAAGTGCCTTCCTAAATGGATATATCAACGAATAAGTCTATGTCAAACAACCTCTGGGCTTTGAAGACTTCAAGCATCCTTCACATGTGTACAAATTGAAGAAAGCGCTCTATAGACTAAAACAAGCACCAAGGGCATGGTATGATCGTCTAAGTAACTTTCTATGTGATAAAGGTTTTGAAAAAGTCAAGGTAGATAAAACTTTATTCATTAAAAAGATAAAGAATAATACCTTACTAGTTCAAGTTTATGTGGATGACATCATCTTCGGTTCAACAAATAAGAAACTATGTGAAAAATTTGCGTTGATGATGCAAGGCGAGTTTGAAATGTCTATGATGGGTAAGATGAGTTACTTCCTTGGATTGAAAATCAAGCAACTAAAAGACATAATCTTCATCAAACAATCAAAGTATTGCAAAAAGTTATTAAAGAGATTTGATATGGATGGTTGCAGAGCAATGTTAACACCAATGGGATCTGGAACTTATGTTGATCAAGATGAATCAGTAATATCGGTTGATATTACGAAGTATCGAGGTATGATTGGTTCTTTACTATATTTGACGACAAGTCGTCCTGACATAATGTTCAGTGTGTGTTTATGTGCTCGCTTCCAAGCAAATCCAAAGGAGTCACATCTCACAGCGGTTAAAAGAAACATGAAGTATCCCAAGGGAACGACGAATGTTGGCCTATAGTATCCTAAAGGTAGTGTTTGTACTTTAATAGGTTATTCTGACGTGGATCATGCAGGTTATAAAACAAATAGAAAAAGAACGAGTGGAACTTGTCATATCTTTGGAAATACACTAGTTTCTTAGTCTTGTAAGAAGCAAACATGTGTTGCTCTTAGTACGACTGAAGCAGAGTACATAGTAGCGGGCAATTATTGTGCACAAAAGCTTTGGCTAAAGCAACAATTAAGCGACTACAAAATTGATCTTGGATGCATTCCTCTCTGGTGCGACAACAAAAGTGTGATTAACATTACAAAGAATTCGGTCATGCACTTAAGAACCAAACAAATCGATATTCAACATCATTTTCTCTGGGATCATGTGCTTAAAGGAGATGTTGAAGTCACCTTTGTAGATACGCATAATCAACTTGCAGATATCTTCACAAAACCTCTCGCAAAAGAACCATTTTTCAAGATTCGGCGAGAACTCGACATTCTCGATGAAGGTGACATCTAAAAATTGTCTAAAAATATCTTATATATAGTAAAATATCATGAAAGTTCATTTATCTTGCTTTTTGTGCATAAAATGCTAGTACTTATTTTTTGTCGGTTCTCGTTTTTCTCACTTTCGCACATTCAAAATTTATCGCGTTCAAAATATTTTTTGACCAAAAGTTGCGTCATGATATGTGCTAACACTTTGTAAAATATTTTTTTTTAAAACTCATCACCATTTACTCTATCTTAAGCTGCTGTTTTTAATTTTGTTTTTGAAAATCTGAGGCAAGTAACCGGTTACCGGGTAGGTAGTAACCAGTTACCACTGCTATTTTATGAATTTTTTTTTATGTTTTTACAATGCAGTATGTGTTATGTGTATGGTTTATATTTTTTGGTTAAGTATTCATGCGCTAATTAATTTTAAGTACTTTTCTCATCCTTTTTGTGGATGACAAAGGGAGAGAAGTCTATATGGTATGCATTCTTGTTTCTCTCTTTATGCAGAATTTTTCATACAAATCTCCTAGTATCACATTGAGGGGGAGCCCCTTCAAAGGGGGAGTGTTTGGAGAAACATAGAAGCAAACTTTATTTACATTATTATGGTTGTCATCATCAAAAAGGGGGAGATTGTAGAAGCAAACTTCTCAAATTATATTTTGATGATAACAACTTAGCAATCAAGTCTTGAAAGCACACAAAAGGATCATTCAAGATTCGATAAAATATGGAGTCTTCATTAAGACATAAGATTTTTCATCGGAAGGTATAATCTTATTCCTCATGAATCAATAATGTCAATAAGTGTTCAACTTAAAATGCACTCACATTTGCTATTTGGAACAAATCATATTGCATGCCTATGTGTTACTGATCTTACTTCAAAAGGAATCTTTCCGAGTTTTGATCAAGTAACCGGTTACCTTATAGGTAGTAACCGGTTACTTCATCCCCAGTTTGAAAATTTTGCAATGTTACAGCAAGTAACTGGTTACCCTATGGGTAGTAACCGGTTACCACTGTTCAGATTTCAAAAATTATTTTGTTTCAATTTAAATTATGTCTTTTGATTTGAATTTGAATTGAGACATCTTTTCATAATTTTTGTACCTTTTAAAAAGGGGTGTCTTGACTCTTATAAAAACCTTTTAAGTGCAGATTTTTTTCTGACCTCCTATATTTTCTTAATAACATTTTCTTGCTCACAAATCTCCAATTTTCATACAAAAGTCAAAGTGAACTAAATTCAATTCTTTACAAAGTAAAACTTTACATACACACTTTCATAGTTTTATCTTAAAGTTTTACATACACTTTAGTGGACACTTATATATTCATCATTGTGAGTGAGAAATATCCATAAAAGGAGAAGATCAACATTGCTTGATATTTCAAAGACTTCATCATTGTCATCTCTACAAAACAACTTATCTATTTGTATTACCATTTCTCTTGAATTCTTGTGATCTAGGATTGTTGGATACAAGTATAGTGTTGTTAGAGGATTATTCTTCAACACTTTAGTCATATAGCTTTAGATAGTAAGCTTCATCGGTTTGATGTGAATAGGATTGTAGGATAATTCTAAAACTATAAGTGAAAATCTCTTACGAGTCGTTAGGGGTATAAAGTACTCTCGGTCTGTGAGGGGAACCAGTATAAATTTCTGGTGTTCTTTTTTTTCCCGCATTTACCGCTTTCATCACTTAGAGACATTAGGCATAAAATTTAACTACCGCAAAAATACAAAAAAAAGTCTCAAAAGTCCTAATTCACCCCCTCTTAGACACTCTTTTACTTACACTGCCAATACACGTACAAGAGAGTCCATACGTGTATGGAAGGGCGTGCCAGCACGTCATTACGCGTAATAGGGTGTAATACGCGCACGATAAGCCTTGGTGATTGTAAACACCCCAAATTTGCCCTCACCCATTTCACCATGGCTTGTGATCTTTCTCATATGCATAAACACAATCATAACATCTCATATCTCATTTTTGATTCACTGCATAGTTTCTAAGTCATCTACACCTAGGGTTTGTGATCTGAGCAATCCAAGGGCATCTTGAGCCACTCCAAAGGCAACCAATCACTTCAAAGGGATCCATATGTGTTCTTGTATCATATTCCATCCTCTCAAAGTCAAGATTTCACAAGAATCACAAGAACTAGGGTTTGAATGGATGCAGAGCCAAGTTTGACTGCACAGTTGACCTAAAATTAGGGTTTTGGTTTCACAGGCCATAACTCCAAATTTTTTGGTCATTCTTGTTTCCATTAGTCTCTATATGGTATAGGGAGTATGCATATCAATTTTCATGAAGAAATTCCATGGGGAAGTCATCTGATCAAGGGTTGACTTTCTGGACAAGTCAGTGCAAAATCAGGGCATCTGAGGCCCCCAATGACCCAACCAATGGGTGATCTTCATCATTTTGAGTGTATATGATCTTTATTTGATCATGGAAGAAGGTTGAAGTTCACAAAAATCAAGAATTTGGAAGTTTTGCAAATGTTGACTTTTTGGGCATAGTTGACTTTTCAAGAATGCTTCATTTTAGGTCATTTTTCAAGCCTTGATTCTTGATCCAAAAAAGCTTCAAATGAAAAAACTTTGGTCATGAAAGTTGTATATCTCATCTTTCCCTTTTCAAAAAGTACAAGAACATGATCAAATTCTTCTTGGATCAAAAGTTATGGTGTGACAAAGTTAGCAAAAATCATTGATTTTCAAGTTATGCACCAAGTGTGAAAATTGCAAAATCATGTACCAAGGCAAATTGCAACTTCTAATTGGCATCAAACCCTCACATAAACATCATGTAAGTCCTAAAATTCAGAATGGACTAGGCATTGCTCATGTTTCATGGCTTTTGGGACAAGATCTTTCCATGTGAACCATAAAGCAACAACTTGCAAAATCATCATGATCACCTCACCAACTTGATGCATTGGTTGCTGCACCTTGCTAGCCCTCTCACCTCATCTTGCTGCACCAGAACCAGCCCATGTACTAGCCTAGAAGCTGCCCATACTTTCTCTTACACAAGAGTTGACAAATTGCAAAAGTGGCCATACCAATCAAAAAAGCACATGTCTTGTCATCTGACCAATGAGAGAGGGTTATGTGGACAAAGAGCAAGACATTTGATACATCTAGCAAGGCTGAAACACTTCATAACAACACATTCACAAAACACACCCTAGCTGCATTTTGTTTCGAATCTCTCTGCCCAGCCACAAAACACTCAAACCATTTTCACCATTCAAATCACCTTGCCTTGTTGAGTAGAAACCACCAAGAGCCAGGCCTGTTTTGATCAAGAACACCCCATTGCCATTTCTCACCTCAACTTGCAGTTTCATTCGAAACTCTCTCCATAGCTCACAAACATCCAAACAAACACCACAGACCTTCTCCACTCATTATTCTGATCACAAAGAACCATTCACAATGACCTGAAACTGCCTGAAACTCCATTGCCATTTTCAACTGAGTTGAAGCAGAAGCTGTTTAAACTCATCAACCAGCCAGCATAAATTGCTCCAAAGCATTCAAACATCATCAAGAGGTCCTAAGGAGTGGATTGCACAAGGAGAAGTGGCCAGAAAGTCATCAGAGTGAAAGCTTCGAATCTCAGGTAGCTTGAAAAATATTTTTCCAGAAATCATTTCTTTTGTTCTAAACTTGTTCTTTGTGTCTTCCTGATCATGAATATGCTTTTAGTTTTTGAAATGGTGATGAAATGAACATTTAATTGATCTCTGAAACTTGCGTGCCCTAAAATTTGTTTGTTTCGATTCGTGCTTCTGGGGAAATATAAATTTGTTTTGAGATGGGGTTTTGGTTCGTGAGTGAGTGGGGATCATTTCCCAATTCTTAGATTTCATTTTAGTTAGGTTTTTGGGGGTTTTGGAGATTTTCAGGGGAGATGTTGGCCGGAGAAGACGACCGGAAGTCTTCTCCGGCAGCCTGAATGTGATTATGCCCTAATCCTTGTCATTAAGCCAGTTTGAATCTTGGGCGTTAGATTAGGTTGACCAGTTGACTTCGCGCGTGAGGGAAGGGCTCAGATCACTTTGATTAGCCCTAATTCTTTTATTAGTTTTAATTAATTGTGATTAAATCAGAACCAATCCTGGCCACAAGATCTGGCGCCAGTCAACGCGTTTGAATCCAGGCTCAATCTCCACCCTCCATCCTGCATACTTCTCCTTTTATTTATTTTAATTCATTTTCTTTTCATTTTATTTGCATAATTATTTAAAAATAGTAAAAAATGTTTAAAAATTATGAAACTTTTTCTCCTGAGTTTTATTAATTTTTATAACACAAAAATATTTTTATTTCATTTTTTATCATTTAAAAAGTATTTTTAAATATTTAAAAGATTATTTTTAATTGATTAATGGAAATTAATTTATTAAAAATACTTTTAGGTATTTAAAAATCACCAAAAAATTCATGAAATGTTCTAAGACATTTAGAAACATTGTCCAACCTTCAAACCAAATTTATTTTTTGATCTTGATGCATTTTAAGAATTTTCCATTGAATTAAATCATTTTTTGTGCATTAATTTGATCCAAAGTTCAAAAATTCATTTCTGCCTATCTAAGAAGAGTTGGACATTGATTCTTTTTGCATTGCATTCTATTTGGCATGTAGTTTTTGAGATATGATGGCCTTGATTTGATTCCTCATTTCCAATTTGTTTGGCATTTCTTTTGTTTAAAAGCCCTAAAAACCCTAATAACTTAGAAAAATCATAACTTGAGATTGGTTAAGAGTTGAGACCTCCCCTTTGGACTTTGGTTTAGTATAGGTTTAGGGTTTCTTTGGGTGGCATTTTCCATTTTTTTATCTTAGGGTTTGCTTATGATTTTGAGTTTTGTTTGATGTTTGTTTCATAAACCCTAATTTGGGCTTTCATTTGCATCCCTTTTGCATTCTCTTGCATAACATGACTTGCCATGACATTTCAAGCATCCATTTGATTCATTTGACATCTTAAGACATATAGAAAGCATGTTTGATCATTGCATCCCATATTTGCCATTTTGTTTGCCATGTATGTTTCATAACTTTTCATGTGTATCCATGCTTCCAACTTGCATCATTTGCATCCATGGTCTTGTATGAACATCTCCATGCCTTGCCTCATGTTTGTAGCATCTCATAGCATCATTATCATCATCAACATGCTCCTGGTTTTGTTTAGCATCATACCATTTCATTCCATTTTGCTTTGCATTGCATTTCTTTCTAACATTTCAGGTGGTAAGTGATGTTGAGAAGTGAATTTGCCTTCACTTCTCATAACTATTCTTTTCATCTCTCTTGCATCCATTGCTGCATTCTTATATGTGTTTGAGTTTGAGATTGCTCATCCTTGTTCTTCTTACTTTCTTTCTTCAAGTGACTTGACTTCTTGAATGAAGCAAGTCACTTTGTTTCTCTTGATCCTGTCCATCTGCATCCTGGTGGTTCTCTTTGAAGACTTCTCTTGAAAACCTCATAAACCTTAGGAACAACCAAGCATGACAATGATTAGGGTTTTGATTAGTCTCCCCTCTTAGTTTTGCCTTTGTGTCTCTTTTGAGTCTTCTCTTCTCATCTCATAATCAGGGACTAAACCCTAAAGGCTTTAAGGCTTTGTGATTAAGCTTATGCCTGCATCCTTCTCTTAGGATGGAGTGTATAACTTTAATCCTAAGTGTTAAACCCTTAATGTGTTTAAATCTCTTAATCAATTCACTTAATAAGTACCAAGACATCACACTTGTAACTTGGGCCTTGCATTAGGGTTCTAATTCTTCCTTAACTGGTTAAGAAGGACTAACCCTAGTGTTAATGGACAAGTCCCCCTCAAGTTGTCTTACAAATCATAAAATTCACTTCATCATCATACCATTAATTAAAATCCACTTAATCAAAGGCTTGTTTTGTCATGAGCTTAATCCCTAATCATGGATTAAGTTGAGGAGCTTTCCTCAGCTTAAACATTCTCATCTATTATCCTTCTATTAGGATGGTGTAATGAGTCTGTTTAATCCTTGATTATGGCTTAACCTCATTACTTAACACTAAACAAAAACCACAAAAACATTTAAATAATCACAAGTAGGTTAATGATCTTAATCCTGCATCAAAGGTGATTAAGTGTGAGAATCTGACTTCACACTTAAGGTATTCTCATTACCCCTAATCAGAGGGAAGATGTGATGAGTTTACTAAATCCATTGGTTTAGACTTAAGCTCATTAACTCATGACAAACTTTCAAAAGCAATAAAAGACTGAAAACACAAAAAACAAACAATAATCGTCTCCTTCGGGATTCTTTTCTCATCTCATTCACTCATAAACGAGAACTTGCTTCTTCCGTCTAATGCAAGACAGTTAGCATCTGTGCCAGACAGATCATACACTTGAGCATAGGCAAGCAAGCAGTTCACAAGTCAATTCATCTTTCAGTCTCTTTGGGTCGAACTACGGTGTTCTGACTTCCTCATTGCACGAGAGGATACGTAGGCATAACTTAACAGTTATCGAACAAAAGTCTCTGTATATTCCCCCCTCCTTCTAAGCCTCATTCTTTTAGCCTCATGATCTTGAGCATTTCACTCTTATCCTTACACTGACACTTTCATACTTCATATCACTTATACACTTTACACTGACACCTGTACATCTCTTTCCAGCCATTTTACACACAAATTGCACTGACACTACCCCTTTAAAACACAAATCTTTTAAGCGTGGATCCCGTCGAGTACGGCGGACAATCTGGGTGCTAATACCTTCCCAGGTTGTAACCAACCCCCTTTCTCAGTCTCTCTGGTTCGCAACCGTCTTATCCATCTTTTTCTAGGTTTATGCAGCATTACCTTTCCTTCGGGATAAAAATGCCTAGCTGGCGACTCTATTCATTTCCAGTGAGTTCACGGCTGAGTGTTCTCATTGTCCCTCTCGCCGACCGTTCGCGTCTGTACCTTCATCTGGACCCTGTTTCATTTGTCGGGAGCGACAGCTTGGCGACTCTGCTGGGGACCCTTATAATGCAACCAGGGCTTCTGGTTCTTTTTGTGGGTTCCTCCTAGCGCTTGATTGATTTGTGTTTATTGGGGGTGTTATGTGCTATTTGTATGTGTATATTTGCTTTATTTACTGCTTTCTGTACAACTTTATTTATTGCTTTCTTTACTGTTTTTTCATTTATCATACTGTCATGCTGCTGGCTGGATCTGGTTTTCCTTTGGTGGGTGGGGTTCTATTGAGAGTTAAGGTCCTATACCTGGGACCTGAGTGACACCTAGGCTAGAGTGAATCATATTCTTTCCCATTCCATTTCGGTCTGGTGCGGGAGTATGAAACACGGTTCAGATATGGGTTTCTTCTTGAGAACTCTGTGTTGCAGATTTCCTGCAATGCTAGGGCTATCTGGGAAGCCTGCTAAGTCTGGATGACCTTTTAGTATTGACCTTCAGAAACTGAGGTGAGTTAGAGGAGGAACTTTTATGGTTATTGTAAACACTGTACCTCCGGGTTAGAAGTGTTTACACTTCTCATAACTGATCCAAGTCTGAGGATCCTTGTTTTAGAACACCACCTGTGAGGGGGTTGGGCTGTTTACAGGTTTGCAGGTACCTTGACCTCAGAATACCTTGTTACTTTGTTTGTTTAAGAGTACTTCAATTTGGGACAGTTCTTGTGATTCTAAAACCCTGGACATGTGGCTCTTTATTTGAGTCCTCCACCCTGGTTACTGGATTTATAGACCTCCATCTGGAATTCTTGAACACACATGGACCTATATCAGGGCATTTTGATCAGATCCAGCTCAGTCACAGACCCTTGCATTTCATTTGCATACATAATCATTGCATCATATTGACATTTGCTTATTTGTGTTTCAGGGTATCCATCTTCACTTTTGGCTAGTTTTGACCCCATCTTCAGTTTTGACTTGTCCTCATCAGCTATCTGCTTCAGTTATCACCTGCACCTGCCATTCAGTGGCCCACTTCTTCAGTATTATCATCAGCACCTGTCTCTACTCAGTCTCAGCATCATGGCTCCTAAAAAGAGCAACATCACCTATCACTTCTTCCAGCCAGAGCTATCAGATATCAGGAGGATTCAGACCTTGATCACTCCAGATCACATACCATTGTTCAGGGAAAGTTATGGAGATATACTTGATATGGTCATGGATCTGGACCCATCACAGAGAAGCTTGATCCACACCTGCATTCAGTTTTATGATCCTCCACTGAGATGTTTTACTTTTCAAGACTTTCAGTTGGGCCCTTTATTGGAAGAATACTCCTCATTAGTTGGTATACCTATCAGAGGTGGAATCCCTTTCAACCCTGAGATGGTCTTTCCTGCTAATGGAGAAGTAGCAAAGGCTTTGCATCTGGAACCTGTTCTGATTGAGCAGCATATGACTTCTAAAGCTGGGATCCCTGGTTTCCATCTGGATTTCTTGATCTCTCAAGCTACCCTGAAAGCTTCTCTAGGAGAGTGGAAAGCTGTTTGTGCTTTACTGGCCTTGAGTATATATGGAATTGTATTGTTTGCAGATGAGCCTCGATTCATTAGCAAGAATGCAATCCATCTGTTCATCTTGAAGAACCCAGTGCCAACTTTATTGGGGGATCTTTACTACTCAGTGCATCAGAGGAATGAAAAGCAGAGGGGGAGATTAGTGAGGTGTTGTGCTCCATTGTTCCACACTTGGCTTCTCAGGCATCTACCCAGGACAGATGCATTTTTAAACCCTCATCAGCAAAGCAACTGGGCTAAGAGACTCACTGTTCTAACTTCAGCTGACATCAGATGGTGCACTCAAAGCACCAAGGGCAGGGATATCATCACCAGCTGTGGGCATTTTCCCAATGTGCCCCTCATAGGAGTTAAGGGTAGTATTAATTACAATCCTCTGCTGTTCAGAAGGCAACTGGGCTATGCACTGGTCCACACTCCTAAAGCACAGGACTTGGTTGAGACTCTCTATTGTGAGAACAAGCTTAATCTGGCTGTTGTTAGGCAGGCTGCCTGGGCCTGGGATAATGTTCAAACCAAGGGAGTGACCATTCTAGGGAAGTGCAATAATGTGGCATCCGCACAATATTATGAGTGGTCCCGCGCCAGGGCCCAATTCTCTGGGATGCCCTTTACCATAGAAGACATGCCTGAGTCATCTTCAGCACCACCCCCTGCCACTATCAGCTTGGAGGAGTATGAGAGCTTGAAGGAAAGGAATGAGAAGCTAACCCAGGCTTTACAGAAGACCCTCCGGGAGAGGAGTGAAGGTATGAGGGAGATTGAGAGGTTGGAGAAGATAAGAGTAGAGCATCTGACTAAGATTGAGAAGTCTGGGGATTATATCAAAAAGTCAAAGGCTGGAGAACAAATTCTGAAGAATGCTTGCAAAGAAGCCCAGTTCCAAAGAGCAAGGACAGACTTGTATTTGAAGGAGAGTCAAGCCCGGTGGGTCAGGATCACCGAGGCTCGTACTCTAGAGGACAAGAGAGTTCAAGACAAGATGGAGCAACTAGAAGCTAGTGCAAAGGAGCAGCAAGAAGCCCTGGCAGCAGCCCAGAGGGAGATATCAGAGCTGAAGATCAAAGCAGGGGTGAAGAGGTCAAAGGACCAAACTCAGCACAAGAAGCTAACAGCAGCTGTTACGACCCGGAATCTCCTCATCAGGAATCTCACGGAGCGTCCGGCTGATCCTGTGACCGAAGCACTTCTCAAGGAAGTTCGTGAGGATGAGTTTGGTCTTGATGTTTGACCATTTGTTTGTTGTTGCTTTCTTTCCATGCACTTTTATTTTCTTGTACTGTATTTTGACCCCTTAGAGGGCTTGTGCTTGTAAACAAACTATGTACCCTTTGCTTTTGTAATATATGTATTAGTTTGTTCCATCCGAGTTTCACTTCAAAAGCAACAACAACAGCATCTTCAAGGGTCTGGAAGGGTCAAAACTAAAGGCCAAACCGGATACCTTGAGAACAAATAAGCACAACCGCATTGCATGCTAACCCTTTGTTTGTTTTGTAGGTTTTTGTTTTGTTGTTGCTAACCTCTGTTGTGATAAATCAGGAACTATTGCTAGGCGCCGGGTATTTCCCCTCAACCGTCCGCACCGTTATCCAACCCGAAACAACCTTCCGGGAATTCAAATGGATCAGATGCAGCAGGACCTTACCGAGGTCAGAAATCAAATGGCAAATGAAAGGCTAGAGATGAGGAATCAAATGACTCAGTTTATGGAAGTTATGAACAACATGGCTCAGAGCCAGGAAAGATTGAGGGCCATGGTGGAAAGGCAGAATCAAGAAGATCCACATATAGGGACTGCCGGTACCAGTAACAATGAAAGGGTACAACCTCACGTCACCCCTCCGGTATTTGGGCCACACCTCCATCCTGAGGTCAATATTCCTGCAAATGTTCAAGGGACTGCCACCGCAGCTAGGGTACTTCAAGAGGATCCTCAGGAGGACCAATTCACAGTAATGGGCTGTCGCTCCCGATAAAATGGGACTGGCCCAGATAAAGGTACAGACGCGAACGGTCGGCGAGAGGGACAATGAGAACACACAGCCGTGAACTCACTGGAGATGAATAGAGTCGCCAGCTAGGCATTTTTATCCCGGAGGAAAGGCAATGCTGCATAGACCTAGAAAGAGATGGATAAGACGGTTGCGAACCAGAGAGACTGAGAAAGGGGGTTGGTTACAACCTGGGAAGGTATTAGCACCCAGATTGTCCGTCGTACTCGACGGGATCCACGCTTAAAGATTTGTGTTATAAAGGGGTAGTGTCAGTGCAATTTGTGTGTCAAAGAGCTGGAAAAGGATGTACAGGTGTCAGTGTAAAGAAATGTGATGTGTATAAATGTACAGTGTCAGTGTAAGAAAGAGTATGCTCATGATTATGAGGCTTAAAGAGTAAAGCTGGAAGGAGGGGGAATGGACAGAGACTTTTGTTCGATAACTGTTAAGTTATGCCTACGTATCCTCTCGTGCAATGAGGAAGTCAGAACACCGTAGTTCGACCCAAAGAGACTGAAAAATGAATTGACTTGTGAACTGCTTGCTTGTCAATGCTCAAGTGTATGACCTGTCTGGCTCAGGTGCTAACTGTCTTGCATTAGACGGAAGAAGCAAGTTCTCGTTTGTGAGTGAAGGGGATGAGAAAAGAATCCCGGAGGAGACGATTATTGTTTGTTTTTGTGTTTTCAGTCTTTTATTGCTTTTTGGATTTTGTCATAAGTTAATGAGCTTAAGTCTAAACCAATGGATTTAGTAAACTCATCACATCTTCCCTCTGATTAGGGGTAATGAGAATACCTTAAGTGTGAAGTCAGATTCTCACACTTAATCACCTTTGATGTAGGATTAAGATCATTAACCTACTTGATTATTTAGATGTTTTTGTAATTTTGTTTAGTGTTGAGTAATGAGGTTAAGCCATAATCATGGATTAAACAGACTCATTACACCATCCTAAAAGAAGGATGATAGATGAGAATGTTTAAGTTGAGAAAAACTCCTCAACTTAATCCATGATTAGGGATTAAACTCATGACAAAACAAGCCTTGGATTAAGTGGATTTTATTTAATGGTATGATGATGAAGTGAGTTTTATTGTTTGTAAGACAACTTGAGGGGGACTTGTCCATTAACACTAGGGTTAGTCCTTCTTAACCACTTAAGGAAGAATTAGAACCCTAATGCAAGGCCCAAGTTACAAGTGTGATGTCTTGATACTTGTTAAGTGAATTGATTAAGAGATTTAAACACATTAAGGGTTTAACACTTAGGATTAAAGTTATACACTCCATCCTAAAAGAAGGATGCAGGCATAAGCTTAATCACAAAGTCTTAAAGCCTTTAGGGTTTAAACCCTGATTATGAGGTGAGAAGAGAGGACTCAAAGAGATGACACAAAGGTAAAAACTATGGGGGGACTAATCAAAACCCTAATTCATTGTCATGCTTGGATGATCCTAAGGTTTGTGAGGTTTTCAAGAGCAATCTTCAGAAGAACCACCAGGAAGCAGATGAACAGGATCAAGAGAAGCAAAGTGACTTGCTTCATTCAAGAAGTCAAGTCACTTGAAGAAAGAAAGTGGGAGGAAGAAGAATGAGCAAGCTCAAACTCAAACACATATAATAAATGCAGCAATGGATGCAAGAGAGATGAAAAGAAAAGGTATGAGAAGTGAAGGCAAATCCACCTCTCAAATTTACTTACCACCTGAAATGTTAGAAAGAAATGCAATGCAATGCTAAATGAGATGAGATGACATGATGCTAGAACAAACCAGAAGCATGTTGATGATGAAAATGATGTTATGAGGTGCTGCAAACATGAGGCAAGACATGGAGATGCTCATACAAGATTATGAATGCAAATGATGCAAGCTAAGGAGCATGAACAAGCATGAAAAGTTATGAAACATACAAGACAAATGACATGGCAAACATGAGATGCAATGACCAATGATGCTTTCTATATGTCTTAAGATGTCAAATGAATCACAAGGATGCACAAAATGCAAAGACAAGTCATGTTATGCAAGAGAATGCAAGAAGGATGCAAGAGAAAGCCCAAATTAGGGTTCATGGATCAAACATCAAACACAAACCAAAAACAGAAGCAAACCTCATGATAAAAAATGGAAAATGGTATTCAAAGAAAACCCTAGACCTATAACAAACCACTGCCCAAAGGGGAGTTCTCAACTCTCAACCAAACTCAAGTTATGAATTTTCTAAGTTACTAGGGTTTTTTAGGGTTCTTAACAAAAGAAATGCCAAACAATTAGGAAATGAGGAAACAAATCATGACCATTTTATCCTAGAAACTACATGCTAAACACAAAACAATGCAAGAAGAATCAATGTCTCAACCTTCTCCAATAGGCAGAAATGAATTTTTGAACTTATGATCAAATTAATGCATAAAAAATGATTTAATTCAATGAAAAATTCTTAAAATGCATCAAGATCAAAAAAGAAATTTGGTTTGAAGGTTGGACAATGTTTCTAAATGTCTTAGAACATTTCATGAATTTTTTTGTAATTTTTAAATACCTAAAAGTATTTTTAATTAATTAATTCTCATTAATCAATTAAAAATAATCTTTTAAATATTTAAAAATACTTTTTTAATGATGAAAAATAAAATAAAAATATTTTTGGGTCTTAAAAATTAATAAAACTTTAAAGAAAAAGTTTCATAATTTTTAAGAATTTTTTGCTATTTTAAATTAATTATGCAATTTAAATGAAAGAAATTGAATTAAAAATTAAGTAAAATAAAAGTCAGAGGAATGGAGGGCCAGGATGAGCCTAGGATTTGAATTGGTTGACTGGCGCGTGATCTTGTGGCCAAGATTGGTTCTGAGTTAATTACATTTAATTAAAACTAATAATAAAATTAGGGCTAATCAAAGAGATCCTGGCCTTTCCCTTGCGCGCGCAGTCAACAAGTCAATGGCAATCAATGGTCCAAATTCAAACTAGCATTAATGACTGTAATTAGGGCAAATCACTCTCAGGTGGCCGGAGAAGACCTCCGGTCGTCTTCTCCGGCCAGCACCTCACCTGAAAAATCTCCAAACCTCTCAAAACGTACCAAAAATGAAAACCAAGAACATGGAAATGATCCTCATCCTCTCACGAACCAAACCCCTCTCTCAAAACAAATTTATATTTCCTAAATCAACTGAATCGAAGAGAAAAAGTTCTAGGTCACGCAAGCTTCAGAAACAAATTAAATGCTCAAATCACAACCATTTTCAAAACCAATGGTACCAGAATGATCAGTGAAACAAATAGAACAAGTTTGTAACAAGCAAAATCATTTCTGGAAAAATAAATTTCAGGCTACCTGAGATTTGAAGCTTTCCACTTGAGGACTTTCTGGCCTTCTCTTTATGTGCAAACCAACCCTTAGGACCCCTTGATGATGTTTGAATGCCTTAGAACAATTTATGTAGGCTGGCTGATGAGTTTCGAAAGCTCCTGCTTCAAGCTCAGTCAACAATGGCTATGGTGATTCTGACTGATTCAGGCCACTGTGAATGATGGTTTATGGTCCAGATGATGTGTGGAGAAGCTTTGCAAGGTTTGTTTGGCTGTTTGTGGGCTAGGGAGGGAGATTCGAATGAATCTGCAGAATGAGGGTGAAGAATGGCAGTGGGGTGCTTTGGCTGTTTCAGGCTTATGCTTTGGGTGGTTTCTACTCAATGATACATGGTGAGTTGAATGGAGGAAAAGGTTTTTGTGTTTGCAAGCTGTGGAGAGGAATTCGAAGCAAGTTGCAAATGGGAGTGTTTTTGTGAATGTGTTGAATGAGTTGGTTTCAGCCTTGCTTCTTGTTATGGCTAGCTTGCAAATTGTCCATATGACTCTCTCTCATTGGCCAGTTGATTTGACATGTGCTTTATGGATAGGTGTAGCCACTTTTGCAAAAATGTCAACTTCTTGTAAGATAGGGCATGGGCAACTTCTAGCCAAGTACAAAGCATGGGGCTGCGCAGCATGATGTGTGTATGAGCCTAGCTTGGTTCAGCATCCAAGGCTGCAAGTGGTAGGGAGTGAAATGAGTGTTTTGCAACTTGTGGCAACTTTGGTTCACATGTGATAAAGTCTTGTTACACAAACCAAGCCATGAGCAAACTTGATCCAATTCTGATTTTTGGGACTTAGAGAATGTTTGTGTAATGGTTTGAAATGAATTAGAGGTCACATGATGCATTGGTTCAAGGTTTTGCAAAATTTCCATTTGAAGCATGCCTTAGAAATTAATGATTTTTGCCAACTTTGCATTGCTATAACTTTTGATCCAAGAAGAGTTTGATCATGTTCTTGTACTTTTTGAAAAGGGAAAGATGAGATCTACAACTTTCATGACCAAAGTTTTTCCATTTGAAGCCTTTTTGGACCAAGAATCAAAGCTTGAAAATTGACCTAAAATGATGCATTCTTGAAAAGTCAACTATGCCCAAAAAGTCAACCTTTGCAAAAACCCTAAATTCTTGATTTCTATGAACTTCAACCTTCTTCCATGATCAAATAAAGATAATATACACTCAAAATGATGAAGATCACCCATTGGTTGGGTCATTGGGGGCCTCAGATGCCCTGATTTTGCACTGACTTGTCTAGAAAGTCAACTCTTGATCAGATGACTTCCCCATGGAATTTCTTCATGAAAATTGATATGCATACTCCCTATACCATATAGAGATCAATGGAAACAAGAATGACCAAAAAATTTGGAGTTATGGCCTCTGAAACCAAAACCCTAATTTTCAGTCAACTGTGCAGTTCATCCTGGCTCTGCACCCACTCAAACCCTAGTTCTTGTGATCCCTCTGCAATTTTGACTTTGAGGAGATGGAATATGATATAAGAACACACATGGACCCCTTTGAGTTGATTGGTGGCCTTTGGAATGGCTCAAGATGCTTTGGGATTGCTCAGATCACAAACCCTAGGTGCAGATGCCTTAGAAACTATGCAGTGAAACAAAAGTGAGATATGAGATGATATGTTTGTGTTTATGCATATGAGAATGATCACAAGCCATGGTGTGAATGGGTGAGGGCAAATTTGGGGTGTTTACAGCTGCCCCTATTCAAACATGAGTTAGCTGTGCAGGTTGTAAGCGACGGCTTAACAGGCCAAACAAGATAACTTGTGGTTGAATACCAAAGACAGTCCAAAATTTGCACTCACAGAATGAAGAAGAAAAGGGATATAGATTGTAAAAGCAAATAAAGTATATTGTAAGGGTGCGGTAAACAAAGCGATGACGGGGACGGCCGACATGCTGGGGATAGAAGGTAAAGCCAAGACGGGGACGGCCGACTAGCTGGGGAAATAAAATCATGATGGGGACGGCCATCAAGATAAAGCTGTAAAATTCTCTGAGGTTTTAATGAAACATGACGGGGACGGCCATCAGGTTCATAAAGGTAAAGCAAACAACGATGGGGACGGCCATCGGGCTAAAAAGGAAAAGGGACCACGACGGGGACGGCCATCGGGTTAAAGAATAAATGAAATAAACAGTTGATGGGGTACGGCCATCAAAGGTGAAGGACGATCACCTAGCAGGGGACGGCTGCTCTGTTGGGGATAAAAGAAATATGATGGGGACGGCCATCAAAGGTGGAGGACGACCACCTGGCAGGGTACGGCTGCCGAAAATATCAACGATGGGGACGGCCATCGGATAGAAAAGGTCAACGATGGGGACGGCCATCGGACGAGCATGATGGAGGACGACCATCAAGAAGTGGAGGACGACCACTTAGCAGGGGACGGCTGCTCTCGAGGTTTCTCATGACATAGGACGAATGCCAGATAGCCAAAAATCAACAATGGGGACGGCCATTGGATAAAGTGATGAAGGACGATCATCAAGAGGTGGAGGACGACCACCTAGCAGGGGACGGCTGCTAAAATATCAACGACGGGGACGGCCATCGGATGAGCATGACGGAGGACGACCATCAAGAAGTGGAGGACGACCACTTAGCAGGGTACGGCTGCTCTCAAAGGTATCATAACACAGGACGAGTGTTAGATAAAAAGAAAATTTGTTGGTGATCTACTGGGGAGGTAGTAAACACGGACGAGCGTTTACATCCAAGAAACAAAAGGTATAAGTGTTTGGTATTGTGTATAGATTAAAGATGCAGACGAGCATCCTTAAGACTATGATACGGACGAGTATCATGTAGAAACAAACTGACACATGTTCAGAGATGATGATACGGACGAGTATCAACTGGTTAACAAAGAACACGGACGAGCGTTGCATCTGAAAGAATTTTCTGGGGAATAGTAGACACGGACGAGCATCTATATTCAAGAAGACATAAGTGTTTGACACGGTGTACGGATTAAAGATGCGGACGAGCATCCCTAAGACTATGATACGGACGAGTATCATGTAGAAACAAACACTAGACGCAATGTTCTGAGATGATGATACGGACGAGTATCAACTGGTTAACAAAGAACAAGGACTACTGTTGAATCTGCGGGGATATGAGTGATGATGTATACAAGATACGGACGAGTATCTGTATATGAGTATCATGA
The DNA here is from genome assembly GCA_963966055.1 of Lathyrus aphaca. Taxonomy (NCBI): domain Eukaryota; kingdom Viridiplantae; phylum Streptophyta; class Magnoliopsida; order Fabales; family Fabaceae; genus Lathyrus; species Lathyrus aphaca. The sequence continues at coordinate 249,523,870 of OZ014520.1, read as the reverse complement.
GTAGTGAGTATATAAATATGAGTGTTTATCTGCTGGGGAGAGTGACACGGACGAGTGTCAAGAGAGAAAAGTATAATATTAACAAGTGTATGAGCGATGAAAGTGTAAGCGACTGCGCTGGGGATATGACACGGACGGGTGTCAAGAAAAGTGTATATATAAGTATATGTGGGTGCAAAGAGGATGTCTTTGGCTTTCTGCTGGTGATTTGACACGGACGGGTGTCAGGAGGTATCTGTAATGCGGGTGATTTTGTTTGTAGAGAAAGTTCAGGCGACTTTACTGGGGAAAGATGACACGGACGGGTGCCAAAAGGTGTATATACTGGTGTTTGTGATTGAGGAGGCAACTGCTTTTGCCGGGGACCCTGGTGGGGACTCTGGGGGAAAGTAATCTGTATTCTGATGAATGGTTACTAATCACAAGCGTTCAATTCACAACATGACTTATGATTATGCTATGTATTTGATTTTTGCCGTAATGCTCCGTATTAGACGGAATGCTACGCTCTGAGGGTGTAAGATGATGCGAATGCTATGATTATGCAAAGAGGCACCGATCCGGAATTCGGATCCCATTGCGGCGAAGATCTCTGGATGATCTGCTTGAAGTGAACATCCCAGCTGGGGATGAGATCATTGGTAGATCTAGTGACGTATCTGTTTGGGGATATAGGTCACTGATGGACATATCCTTATAATACGGGACCCAGCTGGGGTTTGTAGAAGCTTTCTCCCTCTCTGTTGTGACCTCTTCGTGCGTTGCTCTTCTGAATAGAGGCTGGGGATTCTGTGGGGAGACGATTCCCTGATTTCTGCATCCTGCTGAGGAAGAATGGTTGGTACTACAGCTGGGGAATGCTGTTGATAACTCAGCTGGGGAGAATAATGAGAGGCAACTCGGCTGGCGAGAAAACATCCTGAGTGTTAAACCTGTTAGTTGATTTGGCAACTTTGCTGGGGAAAACAATGGGGAGCAACTCAGCTGGGGATAGAGCATTTCCGATGCTGAGATTGAGTGTATGTTGATTTGGCAGCTCCGCTGGGGAAATGGGCACCTTCTAGTGCCATGTGGAAGATAGACCGAGTTGATAATGATTCGCCTACTTGCTGAGACATAATCTGCATGCCCCAGGTTGCGTTCTGGATACCTGCAATCCTGCAAAGGTAAGGAAACGTACAAAAGGTCCCGAGGTATCCCTCACTGGATTCCGTCATAGGAGTTAAGTACTTTCGAGAATAATCACATTCCCTGTAAGCATGTGTTTTATTTTTAGGGAAAGGCATCTGTACTTATGCAATTGTATTTTTAGAAATATCAGACAATTCTTTGCAAAACATAAATGTAAAAACGAGACATGACTGAAAATCTGATTTTATTAATTCATGTGCCCTGAATTGGCAAGATACAGTCAAAGAAACAAATCTCCTGAAATGAGGAGATCGTTACAAATTGAGAAACAAAGTGCTGGCGATGTTGACGATGCTTCCAAGGAGCTTCCTCTTCTGCTATGACTCGTATGACAATGACATTCTTCTCGTCTTGCTTTCTGGAGAGAGTTGATTCTGATTGAAGCTTGATCCTTTGGAGCTTACCAAGTTGTAGGTGATACAGACGAATTCAGTATGCAGTTGTTCGCTTATTCCCTTATTTTGCATGGATCGCCCTTTCGGGTTTTCAGTCCATCGGGATACCCATTTTTGCCTGAGTCGTCCAATGCGGCTTTTCAACTCAGCGGGTGTACATTTTTTTAATTATTTCCCTTATTTTTGCCCGAGTCTTTTATTCTGTTTTTGACTCGCCGGGATGCCCTATTTTTGCCTGGACTTACATTCTGTTTTTATGTCCAGCGGGTCATTTTATGCGAAGTATTTTTTAACTGCATCTGAATTCACAGGGGACGGGAAATCTTCACCATCCATGGTACTGAGCATCAGTGCTCCACCGGAGAAAACTTTCTTTACCACGAATGGTCCTTCATAGTTTGGAGTCCATTTGCCCCTGTGGTCTGTATGAGGAGGGAGGATTCTTTTCAGCACAAGATCTCCTACTTGGTACTCTCGGTGCCTGACTTTCTGATCGAAGGCTCTCTTCATTCTCTTCTGATATAGTTGTCCATGACAGATTGCAGCCAATCTTTTCTCTTCAATCAGACTCAGTTGTTCGTATCGGGCCCGAACCCAATCTGCTTCACTCAGTTTAACATCCATTAATACCCGTAGGGAGGGTAATTCAACTTCAACAGGTAGGACTGCTTCCATACCATACACAAGCTGATACGGTGTTGCCCCAGTGGATGTTCTGATTGACGTGCGGTACCCATGCAAGGCAAACGGTAGCATTTCATGCCAGTCTTTGTATGTGATTACCATCTTCTGCACAATCTTCTTGATATTCTTGTTAGCTGCCTCAACAGCGCCATTCATCTTTGGCCTGTAAGGAGAAGAATTGTGATGTTGGATCTTGAAGTCCCGGCACAGTTCTGCCATCATCTTGTTGTTTAGATTGGAACCATTATCAGTAATGATTCGCTCGGGCACTCCATACCGACAGATGATATCTCTTTTCAGAAATCTGGCTACCACTTGCCTTGTAACATTTGCATATGAGGCTGCTTCAACCCACTTGGTGAAATAGTCGATGGCGACCAAGATGAATCTGTGACCATTGGAAGCAGTTGGCTCAATCTTGCCAATCATATCAATGCCCCACATAGCAAAGGGCCAGGGTGAAGACATGATGTTCAAAGGATTGGGAGGTACATGCACTTTATCTGCATAGATCTGGCATTTGTGACATTTTCTGGCGTAAGCACAACAGTCTGCATCCATTGTGATCCAGTAATATCCTGATCTTAGCAGTTTCTTAGCCATTGCATGTCCTCCAGCATGGGTACCAAAAGACCCTTCATGCACTTCATGCATCAGTAAATCTGCTTCCGTCTTATCAACACATCTGAGGAGTACCATGTCAAAGTTCCTCTTGTATAAAGACCCATCAGTGTTCAGGAAGAAACCACCAGCAAGCCTTCTTAAAGTCTTCTTATCATTGGAAGATGCCCCGGGTGGGTATGTCTGACCCTCCAAGAAACACTTAACGTCATGGAACCAAGGCTTATCGTCTTTTACAACATCCGCTGCAAATACATATGCTGGTCTATCAAGTCTAGACACTGAAATCTGGGGTACAAAGTTAGCCGTTTGAACTTTGATCATGGATGAAATGGTAGCAAGAGCATCTGCAAACTGATTCTCGTCCCGAGGGATATACTCAAGTTTGACCGTTGTAAAGAAAGTCAGTAACCTCCTTGTATAGTCCCTGTAAGGTATCAGATGATCCTGGTGGGTGTACCATTTCCCGTTGGTTTGATTGACTACCAGAGCTGAATCTCCGAATACGGTCAATGTCTTGATCCTGAGGTCAATGGCTTCCTCAAGACCCATAATGCAAGCTTCGTATTCAGCCTCGTTGTTAGTGCAGTTGAAAGTGAGTTTTGCCGAGAAAGGCATGTGAACTCCTTTAGGTGTAATGAGTACTGCGCCAACACCACGGCCATTCATGTTAACAGCCCCATCAAACATCATAGTCCATTCTTCCTCCGGGTCAGGCCCTTCAGCGTGAATAGGCTCTCCATGGTCTTTTGATTTAATGAACATGATGTCTTCATTAGGGAAATCAAACCTCATAGGCTGGTAGTCATCAATGGGTTGCTCAGCAAGATATTCAGATAGTACACTGCCCTTGATGGCTTTCTGAGATGTGTACTGTATGTCGTATTCCGTGAGAATCATCTGCCATCTTGCAACCCGACCGGTAAGAGCTGGCTTCTCGAAAATGTACTTAACTGGATCCATTTTTGAGATTAATAAGGTAGTGTGGGTCAACATATACTGTCTCAGTCGGCGAGCAGCCCACGCTAAAGCACAGCAAGTTTTCTCGAGCAATGAATAACGCTGTTCACAGTCGGTAAACTTTTTGCTTAGGTAGTATATTGCATACTCTTTTCGACCAGACTCGTCATGCTGGCCCAGCACACACCCCATTGACTCTTCTAGCACTGTCAAGTACATAATCAGAGGTCTTCCTTCAACTGGCGGCATGAGGATTGGAGGTTCTTGCAGATATTCCTTGATCTTGTCAAAAGCCTTCTGGCAATCTTCGTTCCACCTGACCGTTTGTTCCTTTCTTAACAGCTTGAACAAGGGTTCACAGGTTGCTGTAAGGTGGGATATGAACCGTGAGATGTAGTTCAATCGACCTAAGAACCCTCGAACTTCTTTCTCAGTTTTCGGAACAGGCATCTCTTGAATAGCTTTGACTTTATCAGGGTCAACTTCAATCCCCTTCTCGCTTACAATAAAGCCCAGCAGCTTACCGGATCGCACCCCGAATGTGCATTTGTTGGGGTTCAGCTTCAGTTGGTACTTCCTCAGACGCTTGAACAACTTCAGCAGATTCACCAGGTGATCTTCCTCTGTAAGGGACTTGGCGATCATATCATCCACATAACATTCTATTTCTTTGTGGATCATATCGTGGAATAATGTCACCATAGCCCGTTGGTATGTTGCACCAGCATTCTTCAGTCCGAATGGCATCACTTTGTAACAGAACGTGCCCCAAGGTGTAATGAATGTTGTCTTCTCCATGTCTTCAGGTGACATCTTGATCTGATTGTATCCTGAAAATCCATCCATGAAGGAGAATACCGAGAACTGAGTCGTGTTATCCACCAATACATCAATGTGAGGTAATGGGAAGTCATCTTTCGGGCTGGCTCTGTTCAGATCCCGGTAGTCCACACACATCCTTACTTTGCCATCTTTCTTAGGCACAGGTACTGTATTAGCAACCCACGGCGGATAGCTAGTTACAGCAAGGAACCCGGCGTCCCATTGCTTTTGTACCTCCTCCTTGATTTTCATAGCCATGTCTGGGCGAGTTCGGCGCAGCTTCTGTTTGACTGGTGGACACTCTTCTCTCAAAGGCAGCTTGTGCACAACTATATCGGTATCCAACCCTGGCATATCTTGATACGACCAAGCAAACACATCAACATACTCTTGAAGCAGATCAATCAGTTGTCTCTTCACTGAGTCTTGCAGGCAGGCCCCGATTTTAACCTCTTTCACGTCTTCCTCCGTACCAAGATTAATCACTTCAATCTCCTCCTGGTGAGGAGTAATAACCTTTTCCTCTTGTCTCAACAACCTGGCTAGCTCTTCAGGAAGCTCATACTCTTCATCAACCCCTTCATCAGCTTGATTGATTGGATTGTCAAAGTCATACGATGTCATAGCCGTGCTGTTATCGGTGCTGTCAGGAAGGCACTCTCTGCAAGGGTTAAGTTTGTTCATTTTAGTGATTGATTTTAATCTTGCTTTAGAAAAAGTGAAATGAAGTTATCATTTTGAAAACACCGCCATTTATTTTTGTACAAAAAGAGAAATGGAAAAACAGTGAGCATAAAAGAAAAAGACTCGTTTGCAAAAAGAGATGTCTGATATTTCATTAATTTAATCTTGTTTGCACAAAAGTACAGATGGCCCTGATTACAAAATGAGTCTTGTCATATTGGGCAAGATGCAAGACTTTGATGCATGCTATAAAATATACAGGAAATAATAATTACTCTGCATGAGTAACTCTTATAATTTCCTGGGAAGACCAGTTCGAGACACTGCTCCCCGGGATCTTTGGACGAATCCAATTCTCCAGATTGCGCTCCTCTTCCAGCTCGTCTTCCAGACAGTTGATAGCATCGGGGGTAAGCATCCCCCCACTGACAAAACCTGGCTCTGCAGCAGCCTTTGCTTGATGTTGAGTTGGTCTGTAACCCAACCCAAATTTGTCCTTCTTCTCCTCCACAGCTAATACCTTGCCCCAGCCTAGGGCAGTTCCTTCTTCAACAACCTTCCGGGCTTGTTGGTAAGATGACATGGAGATACCAGATACAGCAGATGCTTCATTGACATTCAAAGCTTCGAACCCCTGGCTCATTGTTTCATGGATCTCTCCATCCATCTCAATGTATTTATAAGTAGCCAGATGGCTAACAAAGATATCCTCTTCCCCACAGATTGTGACAACTTGGCCTTCCCACTCAAATTTTAACTTTTGGTGAAGGGTAGACGTTATTGCGCCGGCGGCGTGAATCCAGGGTCTACCCAACAAACAGCTGTAGGCGGGCTGAATGTCCATCACATAAAAGATAGTTTTAAAGGTCTGTGGGCCAATTGTCACGGGCAGCTCAATCTCTCCCAGAACCGATCTCTTCGAACCATCAAAGGCTCTTACCACCAGGTTGCTGGGTCTCAATGCCAATCCATCATATTCTAACTTCACCAGAGCCTTCTTCGGTAAGACATTCAGGGAAGAACCTGTGTCCACCAGCACATGAGAAAGTACGGCTCCTTTGCATTCCATGGTTATGTGCAAGGCTTTGTTGTGGTTGCGGCCATCCGTTGTCAAGTCAGAATTGGTAAACCCTAGCCCATTGCTAGCAGTAACGTTTCCAACCACGGTTTCCAATTGGTTGACAGTAATCTCCTCAGGCACGTAAGCTGCGTGCAGGACTTTAAGTAGTGCATTCCGATGGGCTTCGGAGCACATAAGCAGTGAGAGGATAGAGATTTTGGATGGCGTCTGGTGAAGTTGATCCACAATTTTGTAGTCACTCCTTTTGATGATTCGCATAAACTCATCAACTTCCTGATCGAATGGAGTCTTCAGGGTTTCTTTGGCAGCTGAATCTTCCTGCACCGGGCCTTTTCCTTTTGCCTTGGCAGCAGCTTCTGCTTCGGCAGTAGGTTTTTGAACTTGTGAAGCAAAGAGACGTCCGCTTCGGGTGAAGCCTCCGCCTCCCCCCACATTATCTACTTGTGGTGCAGGTGTTGATGTTTCAAGAGTGATTCTTTTTCCTTCGCAGTATACGTCAGAGCCATAGTGCCAAGGGATGGCCCTATTGCTTTCATATGGTACTGGTCCAGGCACCGTGACAGTGACTGGACTAATTGCTGCTGCTGAAGGGACTGTAATTGTTTGTGGATCATAAAAGATTGTAACTGGTGCTCTGATGGGAGCAGCACCTTCTGAATGATAAGCAGAATTATTCTCAGGATCGTAGAATATGGTAACAGTGGAGACATCTTCGTGGTTGATTGCTGGAGTTGTAGGAGGTACTGTTGGAAGGACTGATGTTGTTGATGGAGAGTCGAAATGGACTGAAGCTGAAGTCGTAGCAGGAGAAACTGTTGAAAACTGATCATTTGGTAGGACAGATGGAGTACTTGTTGATGTTGCTGATGAATTGTCGGGAACAATAGTTGTTGCATTTTTAGGAGGTTCTGAAACCGTTGTTGATGAAGTTGTCGGATTTGTTGGGAATGACGTAGTGATCTGTAGCAGGCCACTCTGAATAAGGCTGTCAATGCCATTCCTCAGGTCCTCGCACCCATTCCATGAAATATTGCAGTAGGGGCACCCTAGTTCACACCCCGGAAATATCTGGTTTTCACGGAGTTGAGCTTTGATTTCCACCAATGGCGTCCTGATCTGATCCACACTAGTTATCAAATAAGACGGTTGGTCTTCTTCAATAGCGTTAATTCGGGGACCACCATGGTTTGGCATTGGGTTTTTATTGACATTGGGCGGAGGTGCAAAATTCAGAGCCTTGGAGTCTACCAAGTCTTGTACCTTCATATGCAGAGCCCTGCATTTTTCTGTACTGTGACCAGGTGCGTTGGAATGAAAAGCACACCTAGCATTGGAGTCATAGTTCCTTGGTAGACTGTTGGGATCCGGAGGTGCCAACGTTCTTAGCTCAACTAGGTTGAGTTTCAGAAGTTGTGGCAGCAAGGCAGCATACGGCATTGGGATCGGGTCGATCACTCTGTTGGCTTGGGATGGCCTTTGTTGGAATGGCCTCTGTTGATTGCTGTTGTTGGTGTTGTTGTTGAAGTTTCTTGGAGGATATTGATTCTGATGATACTGAGGTTGTTGTTGGAAGTTTTGTTGCGGAGGTTGATAGACTGGCTGAGGATGAGCTGGAGCAGGGATAGTGACTGCTGCTATTGACCTTTGAACATATTGGGGCCTACCCCTGTTGGTGTGAATGGCATTGGTCTCGCCAGTTCTTCTCGGGCCTGCAAAAGGCTTTCTTGTACTACTGGACGAGCTTGCACCGTTGTCTGAGATCTTTCCCATCTTTAACAGGCTTTCAATTCTCTCCCCCGCTATGACAACATCTGCAAAGCTGGTGGAGGAGAAGGCAGCTAGCCTATGAATATAGGTTCCCTGAAGGGTATTCATGAACATATCAGCCATTTCTCTTTCAGACATAGGTGGCTGGACAGCAGCAGCAAGCTGTCTCCATCTTTGAGCATATTCTCTGAAGCTCTCCCTGGACGACTGTGACATTCCCATTAGGAGGGTCCTGTTGGGTGCCATATCTAGATTATACTGATACTGTCTGATGAAGGCCTCTGCCAGGTCCTTCCAGCATCTAATTGTTGCTCTTGTCAGATGGGAATACCACTCCCTCGAAGCTCCAGTCAAGCTATCTTCAAAATAGAACATCCACAATTTCTCATCCATTGTATAGGCCTTCAGCCTTCCCAGAAATGATTGTAGATGAGTCCGGGGGCATGAAGTCCCATTATACTTTTCGAAACAAGGTGGCTTGAACTTATGGGGGATCCTGACCCCGTCTACCAGCCCCATGTCCATGACGTCGAAGCCCAAAGAATTTTGGGATTCTAAGGACCTCAACTTCTCAGCTATTTCTTCCAATCGTCTATCATAAGTTTCCTCTCCGGCACCCATTACTGTATACTGGTCTTCCTGAGGATCTTCTTGAAGTACTCTGGCTGCAGTGGCTGTTCCTTGAACATTTGCAGGAATGTTAATCTCAGGATGTAGATGTGGGCCAAACACAGGAGGGTTAACATGGGGTTGCACCCGTTCATTGTTACTTGTGCCTGCAGTCCCCACATGGGGCTCCTCTTGATTCCTCCCTTCTACCAAAGTTCTGAGCCTCTCCTGGCTTTGAGCTAAGTTGTTCATCACTTCCATGAACTGTGTTATCTGAGTTCTCATCTCCAACCTTTCGTTGGCCATCTGGTTTCTGACCTCCGTAAGGTCTTGTTGCATCTGGTCCATCTGGATTCCCGGAAGGTTGTTTCTAGTTGGGTACCTGTGTGGCCTGTTGAGAGGAAATACCCGGCGGCGAGCAATAATTCCTGAGTATCACAACAGAGGTTAGTAACAAAAACAAAAAAACCTGCAAAACAAACAAAAGGGTTAGTATGCAATGCAGTTATGCTTATTTGCTTTCAAGGTATCCGGTTTGGCCTTCAGTTTTGACCCTTCCAGACCCTTGAAGATGTTGCTGTTGAAGTTGCTTTCAAAGTGAACTTAAATAGAATCCAACAAAGATATATTACAAAGGTGAAATAATACAAATTGTTCATTTTTACAACACAAACCCTCTAAGGGGTCAAAATACATCACAAAGAACAAAAGTACATGGAATAGGAACAACAACAAGCAAATGATCAAACTCCAAGGCCAAACTCATCCTCACGAACTTCCTTGAGAAGTGCTTCGGTCACAGGATCAGCCGGATGCTCCGTAAGATTCCTGATGAGAAGGTTTCTTGTTGCAACAGCTGCAGTCAACTTCCTGTTCTGACTTTGGTCTTTAGACCTCTTCACTCCTGCTTTAATTTTCAGCTCTGATATTTCCTCCTGGGCTGCTGCCAAGGCTTTTTCCATCTGCTCCATCTTGTCCTGAACTCTCTTGTCTTCTAGAGTACGGGCCTCAGTGATCCGGACCCACCTGGCCTGACTCTCTTTCAAATACAAGTCTGTTCTTGCTCTCTGGAACTGGGCTTCTTTACAAGCATTCTTCAGAATCTGCTCACCAGCCTTAGACTTGTTGATATAATCTCCGGATTTCTCGATCTTAGTCAAGTGTTCCACTCTCAACTTCTCTAATCTCTCAATCTCCCTCACACCTTCACTCCTCTCCCGGAGGGTCTTCTGCAAAGCCTGGGTTAGCTTCCCATTTCTTTCCTTCAAGCTCTCAAACTCCTCCAAACTGATAGTGGCAGGGGGTGGTGCTGAAGATGACTCAGGCATGTCTTATATGGTAAAGGGCATTCCAGAGAATTGGGCCCTAGCATGGGACCACTCATAATATTGGACTGATGCCACATTATTGCACTTCCCCAGAATGGTGATTCCCTTGGTTTGAACATGATCCCAGGCCCAAGCAGCCTGCCTAACAGTTGCCAGACTAACCTTGTTCTCACAGTAGAGGGTCTCAATCAGGTCCTGTGTCTTAGGAGTATGGACCAATGCATAGCCCAATTGCCTCTTGAACAGCAGAGGGTTGTAATTGATACCTCCCTTAACTCCTATTAAGGGCACATTGGGAAAGTGCCCACAGCTGGTGATTATATCTCTGCCCTTGGTGCTTTGAGTACACCATCTGATGTCTGCTGAAGTGAGAGTAGTGAGCCTTTTGGCCCAGTTGCTTTGCTGATGAGGATTTAGAAATGCATCCGTCCTGGGTAGATGCTTAAGAAGCCAAGCATGGAATAATGGAGCACAACACCTCACTAGCCTTCCCCTCTGCTTCTCATTCTTCTGGTGCACTGAGTAATAGAGATCTCCTAGCAAAGTTGGCACTGGGTTCTTCAGGATGAACAAATGGATTGCATTCTTGCTAATGAATCGAGGCTCATCTGCAAACAACACAATTCCATATACACTTAAGGCCAACAGAGCACAAACAGCTTTCCACTCCCCCAGGGAGGCCTTCAGACTAGCTTGAGAAATTAAGAAGTCCAGATGAAATCCAGGGATCCCAGCTTTAGAGGTCATGTGCTGCTCAATCAGAGCAGGCTCCAGGTGTAAAGCTTTTGCTATCTCTCCATTGCTGGGAAAGACCATTTCAGGGTTGAAAGGGATTTCCCTCTTGATAGGCAATCCAACCAAAGATGAGTATTCTTCTAAAAGAGGTCCCAACTGAAAGTCTTGAAAGGTGAAGCACCTCAATGGGGGGTCATAAAACTGGATGCAGGTGTGGATCAAACTCCTCTGAGATGGGTCCAGATCCATGACTAAGTCAAGTATATCCCCATAATGCTCCCTGAACAAAGGTATGTGATCTGGTGTGATCAGGGTTTGGATCCTCCTGATGTCTGATAAGTCTGGTTGGAAGAAATGATAGGTGATGTTGCTTTTCTTTGGAGCCATGATACTGAAGACTGAGTAGAGTGCTGATGAAGATGCTGAGGAGTGGGCCACTGGCTGGCTAGTGCAAGTAACTGAAGTATATGGCTGACAGGCTGAAGCAAGTGCTGGTGGAGACAGGTCAATATAGTAGATGGGGTCAAAACCAAAACCAAAGGTGAAGGTGGATACCCTGAAACACAAATAAGCAAATGTTAAAATGATGCAATGAGTATGTATGCAAATGATATGCAGGGGTTTGTGACTGAGCTGGATCTGATCAAAATGCCCTGATATAAGTCCATGTGTGTTCAAGAATTCCAGATGGAGGTCTAAAAATCCAGTAACCAGGGCGGGGGGACTCAAATAAAGAGCCACAAGTCCAAGGTTTTAGAATCACAAGAACTGTCCAACATGGAGCATTCTTAACAAAGTCAAAGTAACAGGGTATTCTGAGGTCAAGGTACCTGCAAACCTGTAAACAGCCCAACCCCCTCACAGGTGGTGATCTAGAACAAGGATCCTCAGACTTGGATCAGTTATGAGAAGTGTAAACACTTCTAACCCGGAGGTACAGTGTTTACAATAACCATAACAATTCCTCCTCTAATTCACCTCAGTTTCTGAAGGTCAATACTAAAAGGTCATCCAGACTTAGCAGGCTTCCCAGATAGCCCTAGCATTGCAGGAAATCCGCAACACAGAGTTCTTAAGAAGAAACCCATATCTGAACCGTGTTTCATATTCCCGCACCATACCGAAATGGAATGGGAAAGAATATGATTCACTCTAGCCTAGGTGTCACTCAGGTCCCAGGTGTAGGACCTTAACTCTCAATGAAACACCCACCCACCAAAGAAAAACCAGATCCAGCCAGCAGCACAGTATGACAATATGATAAATGAAAAAACAGTAAAGAAAGCAATAAATAAAGCTGTACAGAAAGCAGTAAATAAAGCAAATATACACATACGAATAGCACATAACACCCCCAATAAACACAAATCAATCAAGCGCTAGGAGGAACCCACAAAAAGAACCAGAAGCCCTGGTTGCAGTATAAGGGTCCCCAGCAGAGTCGCCAAGCTGTCGCTCCCGATAAAATGGGACTGGCCCAGATAAAGGTACAGACGCGAACGGTCGGCGAGAGGGACAATGAGAACACACAGCCGTGAACTCACTGGAGATGAATAGAGTCGCCAGCTAGGCATTTTTATCCCGGAGGAAAGGCAATGCTGCATAGACCTAGAAAGAGATGGATAAGACGGTTGCGAACCAGAGAGACTGAGAAAGGGGGTTGGTTACAACCTGGGAAGGTATTAGCACCCAGATTGTCCGTCGTACTCGACGGGATCCACGCTTAAAGATTTGTGTTATAAAGGGGTAGTGTCAGTGCAATTTGTGTGTCAAAGAGCTGGAAAAGGATGTACAGGTGTCAGTGTAAAGAAATGTGATGTGTATAAATGTACAGTGTCAGTGTAAGAAAGAGTATGCTCATGATTATGAGGCTTAAAGAGTAAAGCTGGAAGGAGGGGGAATGGACAGAGACTTTTGTTCGATAACTGTTAAGTTATGCCTACGTATCCTCTCGTGCAATGAGGAAGTCAGAACACCGTAGTTCGACCCAAAGAGACTGAAAAATGAATTGACTTGTGAACTGCTTGCTTGTCAATGCTCAAGTGTATGACCTGTCTGGCTCAGGTGCTAACTGTCTTGCATTAGACGGAAGAAGCAAGTTCTCGTTTGTGAGTGAAGGGGATGAGAAAAGAATCCCGGAGGAGACGATTATTGTTTGTTTTTGTGTTTTCAGTCTTTTATTGCTTTTTGGATTTTGTCATAAGTTAATGAGCTTAAGTCTAAACCAATGGATTTAGTAAACTCATCACATCTTCCCTCTGATTAGGGGTAATGAGAATACCTTAAGTGTGAAGTCAGATTCTCACACTTAATCACCTTTGATGTAGGATTAAGATCATTAACCTACTTGATTATTTAGATGTTTTTGTAATTTTGTTTAGTGTTGAGTAATGAGGTTAATCCATAATCATGGATTAAACAGACTCATTACACCATCCTAAAAGAAGGATGATAGATGAGAATGTTTAAGTTGAGAAAAACTCCTCAACTTAATCCATGATTAGGGATTAAACTCATGACAAAACAAGCCTTGGATTAAGTGGATTTTATTTAATGGTATGATGATGAAGTGAGTTTTATTGTTTGTAAGACAACTTGAGGGGGACTTGTCCATTAACACTAGGGTTAGTCCTTCTTAACCACTTAAGGAAGAATTAGAACCCTAATGCAAGGCCCAAGTTACAAGTGTGATGTCTTGATACTTGTTAAGTGAATTGATTAAGAGATTTAAACACATTAAGGGTTTAACACTTAGGATTAAAGTTATACACTCCATCCTAAAAGAAGGATGCAGGCATAAGCTTAATCACAAAGTCTTAAAGCCTTTAGGGTTTAAACCCTGATTATGAGGTGAGAAGAGAGGACTCAAAGAGATGACACAAAGGTAAAAACTATGGGGGGACTAATCAAAACCCTAATTCATTGTCATGCTTGGATGATCCTAAGGTTTGTGAGGTTTTCAAGAGCAATCTTCAGAAGAACCACCAGGAAGCAGATGAACAGGATCAAGAGAAGCAAAGTGACTTGCTTCATTCAAGAAGTCAAGTCACTTGAAGAAAGAAAGTGGGAGGAAGAAGAATGAGCAAGCTCAAACTCAAACACATATAAGAAATGCAGCAATGGATGCAAGAGAGATGAAAATAAAAGGTATGAGAAGTGAAGGCAAATCCACCTCTCAAATTTACTTACCACCTGAAATGTTAGAAAGAAATGCAATGCAATGCTAAATGAGATGAGATGACATGATGCTAGACCAAACCAGAAGCATGTTGATGATGAAAATGATGTTATGAGGTGCTGCAAACATGAGGCAAGACATGGAGATGCTCATACAAGATTATGAATGCAAATGATGCAAGCTAAGGAGCATGAACAAGCATGAAAAGTTATGAAACATACAAGACAAATGACATGGCAAACATGAGATGCAATGACCAATGATGCTTTCTATATGTCTTAAGATGTCAAATGAATCACAAGGATGCACAAAATGCAAAGACAAGTCATGTTATGCAAGAGAATGCAAGAAGGATGCAAGAGAAAGCCCAAATTAGGGTTCATGGATCAAACATCAAACACAAACCAAAAACAGAAGCAAACCTCATGATAAAAAATGGAAAATGGTATTCAAAGAAAACCCTAGACCTATAACAAACCACTGCCCAAAGGGGAGTTCTCAACTCTCAACCAAACTCAAGTTATGAATTTTCTAAGTTACTAGGGTTTTTTAGGGTTCTTAACAAAAGAAATGCCAAACAATTAGGAAATGAGGAAACAAATCATGACCATTTTATCCTAGAAACTACATGCTAAACACAAAACAATGCAAGAAGAATCAATGTCTCAACCTTCTCCAATAGGCAGAAATGAATTTTTGAACTTATGATCAAATTAATGCATAAAAAATGATTTAATTCAATGAAAAATTCTTAAAATGCATCAAGATCAAAAGAGAAATTTGGTTTGAAGGTTGGACAATGTTTCTAAATGTCTTAGAACATTTCATGAATTTTTTTGTAATTTTTAAATACCTAAAAGTATTTTTAATTAATTAATTCTCATTAATCAATTAAAAATAATCTTTTAAATATTTAAAAATACTTTTTTAATGATGAAAAATAAAATAAAAATATTTTTGGGTCTTAAAAATTAATAAAACTTTAAAGAAAAAGTTTCATAATTTTTAAGAATTTTTTGCTATTTTAAATTAATTATGCAATTTAAATGAAAGAAATTGAATTAAAAATTAAGTAAAATAAAAGTCAGAGGAATGGAGGGCCAGGATGAGCCTAGGATTTGAATTGGTTGACTGGCGCGTGATCTTGTGGCCAGGATTGGTTCTGAGTTAATTACATTTAATTAAAACTAATAATAAAATTAGGGCTAATCAAAGAGATCCTGGCCTTTCCCTTGCGCGCGCAGTCAACAAGTCAATGGCAATCAATGGTCCAAATTCAAACTAGCATTAATGACTGTAATTAGGGCAAATCACTCTCAGGTGGCCGGAGAAGACCTCCGGTCGTCTTCTCCGGCCAGCACCTCACCTGAAAAATCTCCAAACCTCTCAAAACGTACCAAAAATGAAAACCAAGAACATGGAAATGATCCTCATCCTCTCACGAACCAAACCCCTCTCTCAAAACAAATTTATATTTCCTAAATCAACTGAATCGAAGAGAAAAAGTTCTAGGTCACGCAAGCTTCAGAAACAAATTAAATGCTCAAATCACAACCATTTTCAAAACCAATGGTACCAGAATGATCAGTGAAACAAATAGAACAAGTTTGTAACAAGCAAAATCATTTCTGGAAAAATAAATTTCAGGCTACCTGAGATTTGAAGCTTTCCACTTGAGGACTTTCTGGCCTTCTCTTTATGTGCAAACCAACCCTTAGGACCCCTTGATGATGTTTGAATGCCTTAGAACAATTTATGTAGGCTGGCTGATGAGTTTCGAAAGCTCCTGCTTCAAGCTCAGTCAACAATGGCTATGGTGATTCTGACTGATTCAGGCCACTGTGAATGATGGTTTATGGTCCAGATGATGTGTGGAGAAGCTTTGCAAGGTTTGTTTGGCTGTTTGTGGGCTAAGGAGGGAGATTCGAATGAATCTGCAGAATGAGGGTGAAGAATGGCAGTGGGGTGCTTTGGTTGTTTCAGGCTTATGCTTTGGGTGGTTTCTACTCAATGATACATGGTGAGTTGAATGGAGGAAAAGGTTTTTGTGTTTGCAAGCTGTGGAGAGGAATTCGAAGCAAGTTGCAAATGGGAGTGTTTTTGTGAATGTGTTGAATGAGTTGGTTTCAGCCTTGCTTCTTGTTATGGCTAGCTTGCAAATTGTCCATATGACTCTCTCTCATTGGCCAGTTGATTTGACATGTGCTTTATGGATAGGTGTAGCCACTTTTGCAAAAATGTCAACTTCTTGTAAGATAGGGCATGGGCAACTTCTAGCCAAGTACAAAGCATGGGGCTGCGCAGCATGATGTGTGTATGAGCCTAGCTTGGTTCAGCATCCAAGGCTGCAAGTGGTAGGGAGTGAAATGAGTGTTTTGCAACTTGTGGCAACTTTGGTTCACATGTGATAAAGTCTTGTTACACAAACCAAGCCATGAGCAAACTTGATCCAATTCTGATTTTTGGGACTTAGAGAATGTTTGTGTAATGGTTTGAAATGAATTAGAGGTCACATGATGCATTGGTTCAAGGTTTTGCAAAATTTCCATTTGAAGCATGCCTTAGAAATTAATGATTTTTGCCAACTTTGCATTGCTATAACTTTTGATCCAAGAAGAGTTTGATCATGTTCTTGTACTTTTTGAAAAGGGAAAGATGAGATCTACAACTTTCATGACCAAAGTTTTTCCATTTGAAGCCTTTTTGGACCAAGAATCAAAGCTTGAAAATTGACCTAAAATGATGCATTCTTGAAAAGTCAACTATGCCCAAAAAGTCAACCTTTGCAAAAACCCTAAATTCTTGATTTCTATGAACTTCAACCTTCTTCCATGATCAAATAAAGATCATATACACTCAAAATGATGAAGATCACCCATTGGTTGGGTCATTGGGGGCCTCAGATGCCCTGATTTTGCACTGACTTGTCTAGAAAGTCAACTCTTGATCAGATGACTTCCCCATGGAATTTCTTCATGAAAATTGATATGCATACTCCCTATACCATATAGAGATCAATGGAAACAAGAATGACCAAAAAATTTGGAGTTATGGCCTCTGAAACCAAAACCCTAATTTTCAGTCAACTGTGCAGTTCATCCTGGCTCTGCACCCACTCAAACCCTAGTTCTTGTGATCCCTCTGCAATTTTGACTTTGAGGAGATGGAATATGATATAAGAACACACATGGACCCCTTTGAGTTGATTGGTGGCCTTTGGAATGGCTCAAGATGCTTTGGGATTGCTCAGATCACAAACCCTAGGTGCAGATGCCTTAGAAACTATGCAGTGAAACAAAAGTGAGATATGAGATGATATGTTTGTGTTTATGCATATGAGAATGATCACAAGCCATGGTGTGAATGGGTGAGGGCAAATTTGGGGTGTTTACATGGGCGCTGGTGAAGAAGCTTATGATAGAAGATTGGATGAGATAGCTGAGAAATTGAGGTCCTTAGAATCTCAAAACTCTTTGGGTTTCGATGTCATGGACATGGGCTTGGTAGACGGGGTCAGGATCCCCCATAAGTTCAAGCCTCCTTGCTTTGAAAAATACAACGGGACTTCATGTCCTCGGACTCATTTACAATCATTTCTAGGGAGGCTGAAGGCCTATACTATGGATGAGAAGCTCTGGATGTTCTATTTCGAAGACAGCTTAACTGGAGCGTCAAGAGAATGGTACTCTCACTTGACAAGGGCAACTATTAGATGCTGGAAGGACCTGGCAGAGGCCTTCATCAGACAGTATCAGTATAACTTAGACATGGCACCCAACAGGACCCTCCTAATGGGAATGTCACAGTCGTCAAGGGAAAGTTTCCGAGAATATGCACAGAGATGGAGGCAACTGGCTGCCGCTGTTCAACCACCTATGTCTGAACGGGAAATGGCAGATATGTTCATGAACACCCTTCAGGGAACCTATATTGACAGGTTGGTTGCTTTCTCTTCCACTAGCTTTGCAGATGTTGTCATAGCCGGGGAGAGAATTGAAAGCTTGTTAAAAATGGGAAAGATCTCGGACAACGGTGCAAGCTCGTCCAGTAGTACAAGAAAGCCTTTTGCAGGCCCGAGAAGAACTGGCGAGACCAATGCCATCCACGCCAACAGGGGCAGGCCCCAATATGTTCACAGGTCAGTGGCAGCAGTCACCATTCCTGCTCCAGCTCATCCTCAGCCAGTCTATCAACCTCCTCAGCAAAACTATCAACCGCAACCTCAATACCATCAACAAAATCAGTATCCTCCAAGAAATTACAACAACAGCAACACCAACAACAATAACCAGCAAAGGCCATTCCAACAAAGGCCATCTCAAGCTAACAGAGTGATCGATCCGATCCCCATGCCATATGCTACATTGCTGCCACAGCTTCTGAAACTCAACCTAGTTGAGCTAAGAACGTTGGCACCTCCGGATCCCAACAGTTTACCCAGGAACTATGACTCCAACGCTAGGTGTGCCTTCCATTCAAACGCACCTGGCCACAGTACAGAAAAATGCAGGGCTCTGCATATGAAGGTACAAGACCTGGTAGACTCCAAGGCTCTGAATTTCGCACCACCGCCCAATGTCAATAAAAACCCAATGCCAAACCATGGTGGTCCCAGGATTAACGCTATTGAAGAAGACAAGCCGTCTTATTTAATAACCAGTGTGGGACGGATCAGGACACCATTGGTAGAAATCAAGGCTCAGCTCTTGGAATGTCAGATGTTCCCGGGGTGTGAGTTGGGTTGTGCTTACTGCAATATCTCAATAAATGGGTGCGATAATTTGAGGAATGGCATAGATGGCCTCATTCAGAGTGGCCAGCTTCAGATCACCACATCATTTCCTACAAATCCAGCAATATCATCAGCAACGGTTTCAGAACCTCCTACAACTGCAGCAACCATTGTTCCTGACAATTCTTCGGCTTCGTCAACAAGTACTTCATCTATCATCTCAACTGATCAGTTTTCAACAAATTTTTCTTCTACAACTTCAGCTTCACTCCATTTTGAAACTCCTACAACAACAACATCATTTCTTCCGACAATATCTCCTACAACTCCAGCAACAAATCATGAAGATGTCTCTACTGTCACAATATTTTATGATCCTGAGAACAACTCTGCCTACCATTCAGAAGGTGCTGCTCCCATCAGAGCACCAGTTACAATCTTTTATGATCCACAAACAATTACAGTCCCTTCAGCAGCAGCAATCAGTCCAGTCACTGTCACGGTGCCTGGACCAGTACCATATGAAAGCAATAGGGCCATCCCTTGGCACTATGGCTCTGACGTGTACTGCGAAGGAAAAAGAATCACTCTTGAAACATCAACACCTGCACCACAAGTAGATAATGTGGGAGGAGGCGGAGGCTTCACTCGAAGCGGGCGTCTCTTTGCTCCACCAATTCAAAGACCTACCGCCGAAGCAGAAGCTGCTGCTAAGGCAAAAGGGAAGAGCCCTGTGCAGGAAGATCAAGCTGTTAAAGAAGCCTTGAAGACACCGTTCGATCAAGAAGTTGATGAGTTTATGAGAATCATCAAAAAGAGTGACTACAAAATTGTGGATCAGCTTCACCAAACGCCATCCAAAATCTCTATCCTCTCACTGCTTATGTGCTCCGAAGCCCATCGGAATGCATTACTCAAAGTCTTGCACGCAGCTTACGTGCCTGAAGAGATTACTGTCAACCAGTTGGAAACCGTGGTTGGAAACGTTACTGCTAGCAATGGGCTAGGGTTCACCAATACTGACTTGACAGCGGATGGCCGCAACCACAACAAAGCCTTGCACATCACCATGGAATGCAAAGGGGCAGTCCTTTCTCATGTGCTGGTAGACACGGGGTCGTCCCTTAATGTCTTACCAAAGAAGGCTCTGGTGAAGTTAGAATGTGATGGATTGGCATTGAGACCCAGCAACCTGGTAGTAAGGGCCTTCGATGGTTCTAAGAGATCGGTTCTGGGAGAGATCGAGCTACCTGTGACAATTGGCCCACAGACCTTTAAAACTATCTTTTATGTGATGGACATTCAGCCCGCCTACAGTTGTTTGTTGGGTAGACCCTGGATTCACGCCGCCAGCGCAATAACGTCTACCCTTCACCAAAAGTTAAAATTTGAGTGGGAAGGCCAAGTTGTTACAATCTGTGGGGAGGAGGATATATTTGTTAGCCATCTGGCTACATATAAGTATATTGAAATGGATGGGGAGATCCATGAAACAATGAGCCAAGGATTTGAAGCCTTGAATGTGAATGAAGCGTCTGCTGTATCTGGGATCTCCATGTCATCATACCAACAAGCCCGGAAGGTTGTTGAGGAAGGAACTGCCCTAGGCTGGGGCAAGGTTTTAGCTGTGGAGGAGAAGAAAGACAAATTTGGGTTGGGTTACAGACCAACTCAACATCAAGCAAAGGCTGCTGAGAAGCCCGGTTTTGTCAGTGGGGGGATGCTTACCCCTGATGCTATCAACTGTCTGGAAGACGAGCTGGAAGAGGAGCGCAACCTGGAAAGCTGGATTCGTCCAAAGGTCCCGGGGAGCAGTGTCTCGAACTGGTCTTCCCAGGAAATTATAAGAGTTACTCGATCAGAGTAATTATTATTTCCTGTATTTTATGAGCATGCATCAAAGTCTTGCATCTTGCCCAAGATGACAAGACTCATTTTGTAATCGGGCCATCTGTACTTTTTTGTGCAAACAAGATCAATTAATGAAATATCAGACATCTTTTTGCAAACGAGTCTTTTTCTTTTTGCTCACTGTTTTTCCATTTTTCTTTTTGTACAAAAAATAAATGGCGGTGTTTTCAAAATGACAACTTCATTTCACTTTTCTAAATAAAGATTAAAATCAAGTCACTAAAATGAACAAACTTAACCCTTGCAGAGAGTGCCTTCCAGACAGCACTGACAACAGGAAAAGGGGTTGATGAAGGGGTATGAGCTTCCTGAAGAGCTAGCCAGGTTGTTAAGAAAAGAGGAAAAGGTTATTACTCCTCACCAGGAGGAGGTTGAAGTGATCAATCTTGGTACAGATGAAGACGTGAAAGAGGTTAGAATCGGGGCATGCCTGCAAGACTCAGTGAAGAGACAACTGATTGACCTGCTTCAAGAGTATGTGGACGTGTTTGCTTGGTCTTACCAAGATATGCCAGGGTTGGATACCGATATTGTTGTGCACAAGCTGCCTTTGAGAGAAGAGTGCCCACCGGTTAAACAAAAACTACGCCGTACTCGTCCAGACATGGCAATGAAAATCAAAGAAGAGGTACAAAAGCAATGGGACGCCGGGTTCCTTGCTGTGACTAGCTACCCACCGTGGGTTGCTAATATAGTACCTGTGCCTAAGAAAGACGGTAAGGTAAGGATGTGTGTTGACTACCGGGATCTGAACAGAGCCAGCCCGAAAGATGATTTCCCATTACCTCACATTGACGTATTGGTTGATAATACGGCTCAGTTCTCGGTATTCTCCTTCATGGATGGTTTTTCAGGATACAATCAGATCAAGATGTCACCTGAAGACATGGAGAAGACAACATTCATCACACCCTGGGGCACGTTCTGCTACAAAGTGATGCCATTTGGACTGAAGAATGCTGGTGCAACATATCAACGGGCTATGGTGACACTATTCCACGATATGATCCATAAAGAAATAGAATGTTACGTGGATGATATGATCGCCAAGTCCCTTACAGAGGAAGATCACCTGGTGAATCTGCTCAAGTTATTCAAGCGTCTGAGGAAGTACCAACTGAAGCTAAACCCCAACAAGTGCACATTTGGGGTGCGATCCGGTAAGCTGCTGGGCTTTATTGTAAGCGAGAAAGGGATTGAAGTTGACCCTGATAAAGTCAAAGCCATCCAAGAGATGCCTGCACCGAAAACTGAAAAAGAAGTTCGAGGGTTCTTAGGTCGATTGAACTACATTTCAAGGTTCATATCTCACCTTACAGCAACCTGTGAACCCTTGTTCAAGCTGTTAAGAAAAGAACAAACGGTCAGGTGGAACGAAGATTGCCAAAGGGCTTTTGACAAGATCAAGGAATACCTGCAAGAACCTCCAATCCTTATGCCTCCAGTTGAAGGAAGACCTCTGATTATGTACTTGACAGTATTAGAAGAATCAATGGGGTGTGTGCTGGGCCAGCATGACGAGTCTGGTCGAAAAGAGTATGCAATATACTACCTAAGCAAAAAGTTTACCGACTGTGAACAACGTTATTCACTGCTCGAGAAAACTTGCTGTGCTTTAGCGTGGGCTGCTCGCCGACTAAGGCAGTATATGTTGACCCACACTACCTTGTTGATCTCAAAGATGGACCCAGTTAAGTACATATTTGAGAAGCCAGCTCTTACCGGACGGGTTGCAAGATGGCAGATGATTCTCACAGAATACGACATCCAGTACACCTCTCAGAAAGCCATCAAGGGCAGTGTACTATCTGAATATCTTGCTGAGCAACCCATTGATGATTACCAGCCTATGAGATTTGACTTCCCTGATGAAGACATCATGTTCATTAAAGCAAAAGATCATGAAGAGCCTATTCACACTGAAGGGCCTGACCCAGAAGAAGAATGGACTATGATGTTTGACGGGGTTGTTAACATGAATGGCCGTGGTGTTGGTGCAGTACTCATTACACCTAAAGGAGTTCACATGCCTTTCTCGGCAAAACTCGCTTTCAACTGCACTAACAACGAAGCTGAATATGAAGCTTGCATCATGGGTCTTGAGGAAGCCATTGACCTCAGGATCAAGACGTTGACTGTATTCGGGGATTCAGCTTTGGTAGTCAATCAAACCAACGGAAAATGGTACACCCACCAAGATCATCTGATACCTTACAGGGATTACACAAGAAGGTTATTGACTTTCTTCACAACAGTCAAGCTTGAGTATATCCCTCGAGACGAGAATCAGTTTGCAGATGCCTTGGCTACCATTTCGTCCATGATCAAAGTTCAAGTTGCTAACTTTGTACCTCAGATTTCAGTATCGAGACTCGATAGACCAGCATATGTATTTGCGGCAGAAGGTGTCAAAGATGATAAGCCTTGGTTTCATGACATTAAATGCTTCTTGGAGGATCAGACATACCCACCTGGGGCATCTTCCAATGATAAGAAGACTTTGAGAAGGCTTGCTGGTAGTTTCTTTCTGAACACTGATGGATCTTTATACAAAAGGAACTTTGATATGGTACTCCTCAGATGCGTCGACAAGACGGAAGCAGATTTGTTGATGCATGAAGTGCACGAAGGCTCCTTTGGTACCCATGCCGGAGGGCATGCCATGGCTAAGAAGTTGTTAAGATCAGGCTATTACTGGATCACAATGGATGCAGACTGTTGTGCTTACGCCAGAAAATGCCACAAATGCCAGATCTACGCAGACAAAGTACATGTGCCTCCCAATCCTTTGAACATCATGTCTTCACCATGGCCCTTTGCCATGTGGGGCATTGACATGATTGGTAAGATTGAGCCAACTGCTTCAAACGGCCACAGATTCATCCTGGTCGCCATTGACTATTTTACCAAGTGGGTTGAAGCAGCTTCCTATGCAAATGTTACAAGACAAGTGGTAGCCAGATTCCTAAAGAGAGATATCATCTGTCGGTACGGAGTGCCCGAGCGAATCATTACTGATAATGGTTCCAACTTAAACAACAAAATGATGGCTGAGTTATGCCGGGACTTCAAGATCTAACACCACAATTCTTCTCCTTACAGGCCAAAGATGAATGGCGCTGTTGAGGCGGCAAATAAAAATATCAAGAAGATTGTGCAGAAGATGGTAGTCACTTACAAAGACTGGCATGAAATGCTACCGTTTGCCTTGCATGGGTACCGCACGTCAATCAGAACATCCACTGGGGCAACACCGTATCAGCTTGTGTACGGTATGGAAGCAGTCCTACCTGTTGAAGTTGAATTACCCTCCTTACGGGTACTGATGGATGTTAAGCTGAACGAAGCAGAATGGGTCCGGTCCCGATATGAACAGCTGAGTCTGATCGAAGAAAAGAGATTAGCTGCAATCTGCCATGGGCAGTTATATCAGAAGAGAATGAAGAAAGCCTTCAATCAGAAAGTCAGGCACCGAGGGTACCAAGTAGGAGATCTTGTGCTAAAAAGAATCCTCCCTCCTCATACAGACCACAGGGGCAAGTGGACTCCAAATTATGAAGGACCATTCGTGGTAAAGAAAGTTTTCTCTGGTGGAGCACTGATGCTCAGCACCATGGATGGTGAAGATTTCCCGTCCCCTATGAATTCAGATGCAGTTAAAAAATACTTCGCATAAAATGACCCGCTGGACACAAAAACAGAATGCGAGTCCAGGCAAAAATAGGGCATCCCGGCGAGTCAAAAACAGAATAAAAGACTCGGGCAAAAATAAGGGAAAATAAATAAAAATGTACACCCGCTGAGTTGAAAAGCCGCATTGGACAGCTCAGGCAAAAATGGGTATCCCGATGGATTGAAAACCCGAAAGGGCGATCCATGCAAAATAAGGGAATAAGCGAACAACTGCATTCTGAATTCGTCTGTATCACTTGCAACTTGGAAAGCTTCAAAAGAATCAAGCTTCAATCAGAATCAACTTTCTCCAAAAAGCAAGACGAGAAGAAAGTCAAAAGTCATACGAGTCATAGCAGAAGAGGAAGCTCCTTAAAGCGTCATCAGCATCGCCAGTACTTTGTTTCTCAATTTGTAACAATCTCCTCATTTCAGGAGATATGTTTCTTTGGCTGTATCTTGCCAATTCAGGGCATTTGAATTAATAAAATCAGATTTTTCAGTCATGTTTCGTGTTGTATATTTTTATTTGCAAAGAATGTCTGATGTCTCTAAAAAGTCAATTGCATGAGTACAGATGCCTTTCTCTAAGAAAATAAAAACACATGCTTACAGGGAATATACTTACTCTCGAAGGTACTTAACTCCTATGGCGGAATCCAGTAAAGGATACCTCGGGACCTTTTGTGCGTTTCCTTATCTTTGCAGGATTGCGGGTATCCAGAACGCAACTCGGGGCATGCGAGCTACATCTCAGCAAGCTGGCAAATCAACAAAAGATCTCAGCATCCGAAATGCTCTGTCCCCAGCTGAGTTGCCTCTCATTACTCTTCCCAGCTGAGTTACCAACAATCATCCCCAGCCATAGTACCAATCATTCTTCCTCAGTAAGATACAAGAGTCAGGGAATCATCTCCCCACAGAGTTCCAGCCTCTATCCAGAAGAGCAATGCATGAAGATCACAACAGAGTGAAGAAAGCTTCTGCAAACCCCAGCTGGGCCTCTCATTTATTAGGATAGGTCTATCAGTGACCCGTATCCCCAAGCAAATATCATCTTATTAGATCTACCAATGATCTCATCCCCAGTTGGGAGGTCCATTTCAAACAGATCAGTCAGAGATCTTCGCGGCAACGGGATCCGAATCCCGGTTTTGATATCTTTGCATAATCATGGCATTTGCATTATATTATCCCCTCAGAGCGTAGCATTCCGTCTAATACGGAGCATTACGGCAAAAATCAAACGCATAGCATAATCATAAGCCATGTTCTGAATTAACACTTGTGAATAATAAGCCATCTGTCAGTATACAGAATACAATACACAAAAAATCCCCACCAGGGTTCCCAGCAAAAGCAGTTGCCTCACAACTCCCAAACATCAGTATATACTCCTTTTGACACCCGTCCGTGTTATATCCCAGCAGAAAGCCAAAGACATCCTCTTTGTACTCACATATACTTATATACACTTTCTTGACACCCGTCCGTGTCATATCCCCAACGCAGTCGCTTACACTTTCATCACCCATATATTTACTTATTATACTTTTCTCCTTTTGGCACTCGTCCGTGTCACTCTCCCCAGCAGTTAAAGTATCCATTTGTACAATACTCATGCTCACTATTCATGTCACACTACTCAGATACTCGTCCGTATCTTGTATATACCTTTTATATCCCCTCAGATTCGACAATAGTCCTTGTTCTTTGTTAACCGGTTGGTACTCGTCCGTATCATCATCTCAGAACATTGCGTCTAGTGTTTGTTTCTACATGATACTCGTCCGTATCATAGTCTTAAGGATGCTCGTCCGCATCTTTAATCCATACACTGTGTCAAACACACTTGTCTTCTTGAATATAGATGCCCGTCCGTGTCTACTATTCCCCAGAAGAGTCCCTTCAGATACAACACTCGTCCGTGTTCTTTGTTAACCAGATGGTACTCGTCCGTATCATCATCTCTGAACACGCGTCAGTATTTGTTTCTACATGATACTCGTCCGTATCATAGTCATAGGGATGCTCGTCCGCATCTTTGATCTATACACAACATCTAAACACTTACACTTTCCTTTCTTGGTTGTGAATGCTCGTCCGTGTTCACTATATCCCCAGTAGATCACCAACAAAGCATTTTCCTTTTTTATCTGACACTCGTCCTGTGTCATGATAAACCCTGAGAGCAGCCGTACCCTGCTGAGTGGTCGTCCTCCACTTCTTGATGGTCGTCCTCCATCATGCTCATCCGATGGCCGTCCCCATCGTTGATTTTAGCAGCCGTCCCCTGCTAGGTGGTCGTCCTCCACCTTTTGATGATCGTCCTTCATCATTTTATCCAATGGCCGTCCCCATTGTTGATTTTGGTTATCTGGCATTCGTCCTATGTCATGAGAAACCTCGAGAGCAGCCGTACCCTGCTGAGTGGTCGTCCTCCACTTCTTGATGGTCGTCCTCCATCATGCTCGTCCGATGGCCGTCCCCATCGTTGACCTTTTCTATCCGATGGCCGTCCCCATCGTTGATATTTTCGGCAGCCGTACCCTGCCAGGTGGTCGTCCTCCACCTTTGATGGCCGTCCCCATCATATTTCTTTTATCCCCAACAGAGCAGCCGTCCCCTGCTAGGTGATCGTCCTTCACCTTTGATGGTCGTACCCCATCATCTGTTTATTTCATTTATTCTTTAACCCGATGGCCGTCCCCGTCGTGGTCCCTTTTCTTTTTTAGCCCGATGGCCGTCCCCATCAGTGGTTACTTTGCTCTATGAACTTGATGGCCGTCCCCGTCATGTTTCATTAAATCCTCAGAGAATTTTACAGCTTTATCTTGATGGTCGTCCCCATCATGATTTTATGTCCCCAGCTAGTCGGCCGTCCCCGTCTTGGCTCTACCTTTTGTCCCCAGCATGTCGGCCGTCCCCGTCATTGCTATTTACCCAGCAGTCGTCCTCTGCTCGACGGTCGTCCTCCGTCGCCCACATTTTACAATATACTCTATTTTCCTTTGCAATCTATATCCCTTTTCTTCTTCATTCTGTGAGTGCAAATTTTGGACTGTCTTTGGTATTCAACCACAAGTTATCTTGTTTGCCTGTTAAGCCGTCGCTTACATCCTGCACAGCTAACTCATGTTTGAATAGGGGCAGCTGTAAACACCCCAAATTTGCCCTCACCCATTTCACCATGGCTTGTGATCTTTCCCATATGCATAAACACAATCATAACATCTCATATCTCATTTTTGATTCACTGCATAGTTTCTAAGTCATCTACACCTAGGGTTTGTGATCTGAGCAATCCAAGGGCATCTTGAGCCACTCCAAAGGCAACCAATCACTTCAAAGGGATCCATATGTGTTCTTGTATCATATTCCATCCTCTCAAAGTCAAGATTTCACAAGAATCACAAGAACTAGGGTTTGAATGGATGCAGAGCCAAGTTTGACTGCACAGTTGACCTAAAATTAGGGTTTTGGTTTCAGAGGCCATAACTCCAAATTTTTTGGTCATTCTTGTTTCCATTAGTCTCTATATGGTATAGGGAGTATGCATATCAATTTTCATGAAGAAATTCCATGGGGAAGTCATCTGATCAAGGGTTGACTTTCTGGACAAGTCAGTGCAAAATCAGGGCATCTGAGGCCCCCAATGACCCAACCAATGGGTGATCTTCATCATTTTGAGTGTATATGATCTTTATTTGATCATGGAAGAAGGTTTAAGTTCACAAAAATCAAGAATTTGGAAGTTTTGCAAATGTTGACTTTTTGGGCATAGTTGACTTTTCAAGAATGCTTCATTTTAGGTCATTTTTCAAGCCTTGATTCTTGATCCAAAAAAGCTTCAAATGAAAAAACTTTGGTCATGAAAGTTGTAGATCTCATCTTTCCCTTTTCAAAAAGTACAAGAACATGATCAAATTCTTCTTGGATCAAAAGTTATGGTGTGACAAAGTTAGCAAAAATCATTGATTTTCAAGTTATGCACCAAGTGTGAAAATTGCAAAATCATGTACCAAGGCAAATTGCAACTTCTAATTGGCATCAAACCCTCACATAAACATCATGTAAGTCCTAAAATTCAGAATGGACTAGGCATTGCTCATGTTTCATGGCTTTTGGGACAAGATCTTTCCATGTGAACCATAAAGCAACAACTTGCAAAATCATCATGATCACCTCACCAACTTGATGCATTGGTTGCTGCACCTTGCTAGCCCTCTCACCTCATCTTGCTGCACCAGAACCAGCCCATGTACTAGCCTAGAAGCTGCCCATACTTTCTCTTACACAAGAGTTGACAAATTGCAAAAGTGGCCATACCAATCAAAAAAGCACATGTCTTGTCATCTGACCAATGAGAGAGGGTTATGTGGACAAAGAGCAAGACATTTGATACATCTAGCAAGGCTGAAACACTTCATAACAACACATTCACAAAACACACCCTAGCTGCATTTTGTTTCGAATCTCTCTGCCCAGCCACAAAACACTCAAACCATTTTCACCATTCAAATCACCTTGCCTTGTTGAGTAGAAACCACCAAGAGCCAGGCCTGTTTTGATCAAGAACACCCCATTGCCATTTCTCACCTCAACTTGCAGTTTCATTCGAAACTCTCTCCATAGCTCACAAACATCCAAACAAACACCACAGACCTTCTCCACTCATTATTTTGATCACAAAGAACCATTCACAATGACCTGAAACTGCCTGAAACTCCATTGCCATTTTCAACTGAGTTGAAGCAGAAGCTGTTTAAACTCATCAACCAGCCAGCATAAATTGCTCCAAAGCATTCAAACATCATCAAGAGGTCCTAAGGAGTGGATTGCACAAGGAGAAGTGGCCAGAAAGTCATCAGAGTGAAAGCTTCGAATCTCAGGTAGCTTGAAAAATATTTTTCCAGAAATCATTTCTTTTGTTCTAAACTTGTTCTTTGTGTCTTCCTGATCATGAATATGCTTTTAGTTTTTGAAATGGTGATGAAATGAACATTTAATTGATCTCTGAAACTTGCGTGCCCTAAAATTTGTTTGTTTCGATTCGTGCTTCTGGGGAAATATAAATTTGTTTTGAGATGGGGTTTTGGTTCGTGAGTGAGTGGGGATCATTTCCCAATTCTTAGATTTCATTTTAGTTAGGTTTTTGGGGGTTTTGGAGATTTTCAGGGGAGATGCTGGCCGGAGAAGACGACCGGAAGTCTTCTCCGGCAGCCTGAATGTGATTATGCCCTAATCCTTGTCATTAAGCCAGTTTGAATCTTGGGCGTTAGATTAGGTTGACCAGTTGACTTCGCGCGTGAGGGAAGGGCTCAGATCACTTTGATTAGCCCTAATTCTTTTATTAGTTTTAATTAATTGTGATTAAATCAGAACCAATCCTGGCCACAAGATCTGGCGCCAGTCAACGCGTTTGAATCCAGGCTCAATCTCCACCCTCCATCCTGCATACTTCTCCTTTTATTTATTTTAATTCATTTTCTTTTCATTTTATTTGCATAATTATTTAAAAATAGTAAAAAATGTTTAAAAATTATGAAACTTTTTCTCCTGAGTTTTATTAATTTTTATAACACAAAAATATTTTTATTTCATTTTTTATCATTTAAAAAGTATTTTTAAATATTTAAAAGATTATTTTTAATTGATTAATGGAAATTAATTTATTAAAAATACTTTTAGGTATTTAAAAATCACCAAAAAATTCATGAAATGTTCTAAGACATTTAGAAACATTGTCCAACCTTCAAACCAAATTTCTTTTTTGATCTTGATGCATTTTAAGAATTTTCCATTGAATTAAATCATTTTTTGTGCATTAATTTGATCCAAAGTTCAAAAATTCATTTCTGCCTATCTAAGAAGAGTTGGACATTGATTCTTTTTGCATTGCATTCTATTTGGCATGTAGTTTTTGAGATATGATGGCCTTGATTTGATTCCTCATTTCCAATTTGTTTGGCATTTCTTTTGTTTAAAAGCCCTAAAAACCCTAATAACTTAGAAAAATCATAACTTGAGATTGGTTAAGAGTTGAGACCTCCCCTTTGGACTTTGGTTTAGTATAGGTTTAGGGTTTCTTTGGGTGGCATTTTCCATTTTTTATCTTAGGGTTTGCTTATGATTTTGAGTTTTGTTTGATGTTTGTTTCATAAACCCTAATTTGGGCTTTCATTTGCATCCCTTTTGCATTCTCTTGCATAACATGACTTGCCATGACATTTCAAGCATCCATTTGATTCATTTGACATCTTAAGACATATAGAAAGCATGTTTGATCATTGCATCCCATATTTGCCATTTTGTTTGCCATGTATGTTTCATAACTTTTCATGTGTATCCATGCTTCCAACTTGCATCATTTGCATCCATGGTCTTGTATGAACATCTCCATGCCTTGCCTCATGTTTGTAGCATCTCATAGCATCATTATCATCATCAACATGCTCCTGGTTTTGTTTAGCATCATACCATTTCATTCCATTTTGCTTTGCATTGCATTTCTTTCTAACATTTCAGGTGGTAAGTGATGTTGAGAAGTGAATTTGCCTTCACTTCTCATAACTATTCTTTTCATCTCTCTTGCATCCATTGCTGCATTCTTATATGTGTTTGAGTTTGAGATTGCTCATCCTTGTTCTTCTTACTTTCTTTCTTCAAGTGACTTGACTTCTTGAATGAAGCAAGTCACTTTGTTTCTCTTGATCCTGTCCATCTGCATCCTGGTGGTTCTCTTTGAAGACTTCTCTTGAAAACCTCACAAACCTTAGGAACAACCAAGCATGACAATGATTAGGGTTTTGATTAGTCTCCCCTCTTAGTTTTGCCTTTGTGTCTCTTTTGAGTCTTCTCTTCTCATCTCATAATCAGGGACTAAACCCTAAAGGCTTTAAGGCTTTGTGATTAAGCTTATGCCTGCATCCTTCTCTTAGGATGGAGTGTATAACTTTAATCCTAAGTGTTAAACCCTTAATGTGTTTAAATCTCTTAATCAATTCACTTAATAAGTACCAAGACATCACACTTGTAACTTGGGCCTTGCATTAGGGTTCTAATTCTTCCTTAACTGGTTAAGAAGGACTAACCCTAGTGTTAATGGACAAGTCCCCCTCAAGTTGTCTTACAAATCATAAAATTCACTTCATCATCATACCATTAATTAAAATCCACTTAATCAAAGGCTTGTTTTGTCATGAGCTTAATCCCTAATCATGGATTAAGTTGAGGAGCTTTCCTCAGCTTAAACATTCTCATCTATTATCCTTCTATTAGGATGGTGTAATGAGTCTGTTTAATCCTTGATTATGGCTTAACCTCATTACTTAACACTAAACAAAAACCACAAAAACATTTAAATAATCACAAGTAGGTTAATGATCTTAATCCTGCATCAAAGGTGATTAAGTGTGAGAATCTGACTTCACACTTAAGGTATTCTCATTACCCCTAATCAGAGGGAAGATGTGATGAGTTTACTAAATCCATTGGTTTAGACTTAAGCTCATTAACTCATGACAAACTTTCAAAAGCAATAAAAGACTGAAAACACAAAAAACAAACAATAATCGTCTCCTTCGGGATTCTTTTCTCATCTCATTCACTCATAAACGAGAACTTGCTTCTTCCGTCTAATGCAAGACAGTTAGCATCTGTGCCAGACAGATCATACACTTGAGCATAGGCAAGCAAGCAGTTCACAAGTCAATTCATCTTTCAGTCTCTTTGGGTCGAACTACGGTGTTTTGACTTCCTCATTGCACGAGAGGATACGTAGGCATAACTTAACAGTTATCGAACAAAAGTCTCTGTATATTCCCCCCTCCTTCTAAGCCTCATTCTTTTAGCCTCATGATCTTGAGCATTTCACTCTTATCCTTACACTGACACTTTCATACTTCATATCACTTATACACTTTACACTGACACCTGTACATCTCTTTCCAGCCATTTTACACACAAATTGCACTGACACTACCCCTTTAAAACACAAATCTTTTAAGCGTGGATCCCGTCGAGTACGGCGGACAATCTGGGTGCTAATACCTTCCC
The DNA here is from genome assembly GCA_963966055.1 of Lathyrus aphaca. Taxonomy (NCBI): domain Eukaryota; kingdom Viridiplantae; phylum Streptophyta; class Magnoliopsida; order Fabales; family Fabaceae; genus Lathyrus; species Lathyrus aphaca. The sequence continues at coordinate 249,491,442 of OZ014520.1, read as the reverse complement.
AGGTTGTAACCAACCCCCTTTCTCAGTCTCTCTGGTTCGCAACCGTCTTATCCATCTTTTTCTAGGTTTATGCAGCATTACCTTTCCTTCGGGATAAAAATGCCTAGCTGGCGACTCTATTCATTTCCAGTGAGTTCACGGCTGAGTGTTCTCATTGTCCCTCTCGCCGACCGTTCGCGTCTGTACCTTCATCTGGACCCTGTTTCATTTGTCGGGAGCGACAGTGATATGTCCATCTGCCCAAATACGTAGGATTCCCGTAGGGTGTGTGGGCAATACAGGTATGGATGAGTGATACGCGTATTGAATCATGTTGAGTGGGTTTTCAAGGGGATTTTGGCTCTGCCTGTAACACCCTTTACCCCACAACAAAATAATACAAAATTATTCAATAAAATCAGAGTATTCAACAAAAAGGGTATCATATTTCTACTTCAACAAAATCAATAAAAATCATCATTTTGTCCTGTCCCATAACACGGGTTACAACACACATTCATAATTAAAACAAACAACATTTTTACGCAGCGAATCATCATTCATCAACTTAATCAACTCAATATGAAAATTCAAATGTTAATTCTAAACATCATCAACTCAAGGTAAAAAAAAACGAAACCAACAAATTCCCAAGCATTCCCGATGTTACATAACACATAGCAGGGCACCACCCTAAACTCTATAAATGACCAAAAGACATAACACTCTAAGTTACTCCATGCACCAAGCTTATTCTTGAGTATATGCAGGATGACATAATAAACCATCACCAAAGGCAGACAGGGTGAGTAATCAGAAATCAATATAATTGACATACAGTAAAGATAATCATGCAATAGTTCGTCATATAGAAACACATCAAAATTCTAACTCATCACATCATCAAACTCATCAAACATCTAATCAACACATATGCATCATGCTATGCCACCAAGAATGAAATGTAACTTCAAAAATGCACGTGGTACCGATTTCAACATGTGATGGACATTGGGCCATCTACCCTCCACAGTGGAGCACAACATATTCAACATAACCTCGATCCACACTATGGGATCGAAGCTTCCAACAACATAGGTATGTGATGAATGCAACAATACAACAATTCAACATATTCAACATAATTCAACATTTGCATCGGCATTCATGTAATCAAACATCATATAATAACCTACATCTTATCTTCATTTCTATCATAAAATAATCACTAAAACCAACAACAGAAATCATGGCAACAAGTATAATACATTACAACATTAATACATTCTATCTACACCTCAATAGACAATTTTCTGAAATTAAATCACTACTTTTTCACTTCCAGGGCTTGCTAAGAGACCTCATCGCTCACTAAGCGGCCTCCTCTCGGGTTGGGGAAAAATCTAATTTTCATTGCTCGCTAAGCGAGCTAGGCGAATTTCAGAAATTCAGCTCTGCGATGACAGCAAACTCAGGTACAATATTTCACCCTAAAAACAAAGTTTTTCATCATTGTAATCACCAATTCAATAATTAAACATATAGTTAACCCACATACATCATTTACAACATACAATACACCACAAATTCATCACTATTCCTCAATTTTATTCATCAAATCCTAGGTTTTCTCTAAAATCCCAATTCTCCCCATTACCTAAACTCTACATCAAAATACATTGAAAAAAGATATTCCCCATACCCTAGAGTGAAGTTTTTCCACGGTCTTCACAAAAATCTTCGGAAAACTTCTTCAAACCTTGGCTTCTCTCCTTCGTTCTTCAGACCTTTTCTTTTCTCTCTCCCAAGAGCGATCGTAAAATTGATCGTATCCCCAGCCTCAATTTCCTTTTCGTCAATCTTACCCCTAGGACCCCAAATATGTTTTTCCCCTTCTACCCATACTAACTCTCCACCAAAGACCATTATACCCCTCATACTTCTAATTTTTTATTTTAATTAACTAATAATATCTAAATAACATAACTTGCATTATTCAATATTATCATTAAATAAAAATAATTTCATCACAACAACACCACAACAAATACACAAAAAATTTCCAAATTATCATAATAATTAATTAAATAATTAAATTATGAAATTAGTGTGTTACACTGCCCATACGCGTAAGGGGTTGTCCATATGCGTATGAGGCCAAGGCTTGGTGAGGATACGCGTAAGAGGACGTAAAGGCATGGGGGCGAGCCAATTGGGCAATACGTGTATGCCCTTGTGCATTACGTGTATGGCCAGTGGTGTGGTTCAATTTTGATGTTTTCACGATGTTTAACCGATTTCACATTTAATGGTGATTATCTTGATATGAGGTGTTGAAGTAAGCATTAAGACTTATTAATCGGAGATTGGTGATGGAAAATAATTGATAATGAAACTTAGGTAGATTAATCAGACGATTAATTAATTAAGTCGTGTGAGGTACTTTTGGTGATTATGTGGATTGTATGTTGCATATGTGCTCGGATGGATCATGCAGATGTATAACTATGTGTTTATACATGTTTTGTATGCATAGTTATTGTCATGTATACATTGAGGTATTATTGGTGGGGATGGATCATTATCGGATAGGCGTATGTGATTCATATGAACTCTGTTGTGGAGAGTGTTAGAGGTAAATAATTGTCGGATGAGCGCATGTGATTTATCCAGATTCTTTTATGAATCGATTTCGATTGAATGAACTATGGTGACTTGGTACCACATACATTGTGTCATTGTTGAGTCACATTGCATATTAATTATCGTTGAATCATGACTCATGTTGCTAATCATTGTTGTGTATATGTGTTGTTTATGTTGATTGTGTGAGATACTACTCCTTGAAATGTATTATACACCGTTAATTATTGAATGCGTTTCTCACCCCTTTGTTGTTGTTGTATCTGTGCTTCCTTGGAAGTGCAGATAATCCAGGTACTTTAGGGTGTATGGAGTGCAAGTTGTTTGATCGAGTCATATGATCGCTCTGATACATAACACGAGACTTGGGGATTATTTTTGATGTTTCACTTATTCGTCATGTTTTGTTACATATCGCACTTTTGTTGAAAAATTGTAAACTATGAGATGTTGATGAATTTACTGGTGTGGCAAATTGCCATGAGTTGAATAACTAATATTTTCCGGTGTTTTAATAAAGAAGTTTTGTTGTTATTTTTGATGATGTGGCATTCCACTTTGGATAAAAACTCTAATTTTATGCATTATTTTATTATTTTCTAAAATGAGAAAATGGGGTGTTACATAGTGAACCAACTGAAGTGATTCACAAAGATGAACAATAATGAAGAAAAAAAGTTAAGTTGACTGATTTAGCAAACAAATTAAAGAGACAAGTATAATGATTCATGTAATGCTATGAAATACCATATAAGCTGATGCAATGTGTTAAAGATGAATTCAAGCGTGAAATGTCACAACAATGCAAGCAAGCTATGAAGATAATACAAGTTGAAGCTTGAAGAAGAAATGAAAACCGCCTTTGTGGCTAAACAAAGAAAAGTTGAAACTACTGCATTTATGTATGTACAATGATGTAATATGCTAACACCATGTTAAACTAGTCAAGTGAAACACCAATAAATAAAACATAGTAACTTAGTTGATCTTGATGGTTAAATTGGAAGTAACATTATATGCTCAGAAAGGAGTACATCAGAAAGAAGCTAAAAGCTCATGAAAAAAAGTCGTAGTGCTCATCAAGAAAACTTTTAAGCAATACATAACTAGTGTGCTTTATAATCTCTTAGAGATTTATCATTAGATAGTTTTGTATTATAAAGCAAGGAGTTGTTGCTCATATCTTGATAGAAACACTTAGGTGTTTATGTACTTCATTTGTGTAATCTGCTTGTTAGAATCACTAATTGTACACAAGAAAATCCTTTGTAGAAAGGTAGCATAAATCCTTGTTGAAGGTAGCTTGGAAAATCCTTCGTGTTAAAAGTGGCGTAAATCCTTGTTGAAGGTAGCTTGGAAAATCCTTTTTGAGAAAGGTGGCATAAAACCTTGTGAAGGTAGCTTGTTGATTCCTTGAGTGGCTATTTAGATAGTATGGATACTTGAGTGGACCAAAGGCGTTTCTGACCACCTGGAGGTTGTTTCCTTGAGAGGTTTTGAAGGCCAATATTCTAAATAAGGCAATGGTTGTTCCCATTATGGTTGTAATCATGTTGGTGGTTATTTGATTAAGTCCTTTTGAGAAGGAAAATCACCTTGATGGATGGATTGGAGTAACTTCGTTAATAGTGAACCAAGATAAAAATAATTGTGTCATTTATTTTTATTATCATTGTTAGATTTATCTTTCTAGTTCCGTAAAAGGGGACAAAATGTGGAATCCAATTCAAACCCTCATTTCTTGTGTTTCTCAACCTCCATTCTCTTATGTTATTTTATTGCTTTCTGCATTGTGTCATTGTTGATGCTATATTGCTGTCATACCAATTTAACAAGTTGGACAAATTGTCCCAACATCGCGTCCAATATATGTCCTCTCATGAACAAAATTTCAGTAGTTGTTATTGTCATGGATGTTGTTCACATATTTTGTTAACCTATTGGGTGGTATTAATGTTTCTATGGCACACTTCTTTGGTTATTGGGCTTAACTTCTTTAAGCCTAAAGCTATCTCATTGCATTGTGGCTGACCCGCTAAATTTGTATTCATTTCATATTGAGTCGTCCTATGTTGACTATTGTAAACACCCCAAATTTGCCCTCACCCATTCACATCATGGCTTGTGATCATCCTCATATGCATAAACACAATCATGTCATCTCACATCTCATTTTTTGATTCACTGGATAGTCTCTAAGGCATCTGCACCTAGGGTTTGTGATCTGAGCAATCCCAATGCTTCTTGAGCCATTCCAAAGGCCACCAATCATCTCAGAAGGGTCCATGTGTGTTCTTGTATCATGTTACATCCTCACAGAGTCAAAATTGCAGAGGAATCACAAGAACTAGGGTTTGAGTGGATGCAGAGCCAGGTTGAACTGCACAGTTGACCTAAAATTAGGGTTTTGGTTTCAGAGGCCATAATCTCAAATTTTTTGGTCATTCTTGTTTCCATTGGTCTCTATATGGTATAGGGAATATGCATATCAATTTTCATGAAGAAATTCCATGGGGAAGTCATCTGATCAAGAGTTGACTTTTCAGACAAGTCAGTGCAAAATCAGGGTATCTGAGGCCCCCAATGACCCAACCAATGGGTAATCTTCATCATTTTGAGTGTATATGATCTTTATTTGATCATGGAAGAAGGTTGAAGTGCATAAAATCAAGAATTTAGGGTTTTTGCAAAAGTTGACTTTTTGAGGCATAGTTGACTTTTCAAGAATGCCTCATTTTAGGCCAATTTTCAAGCCTTGATTCATGATCCAAAAAGGCTTCAAATGGAAAAACTTTGGTCATGAAAGTTGTAGATCTCATCTTTCCCTTTTTAAAAAGTATAAGAACATGATCAAATGCTTCTTGGATCAAAAGTTATGACCATGCAAAGTTGCCAAAAATCACTTATTTTCAAGTTATGCACCAAATGGAAATTTTGCAAAGTCTTGAACCAATGCATTATGCAGCCTCTAATTCATGTCAAACCATTATGTAAACATCCTCTAAGTCACAAAAATCAGATTTGGATCAAGTTTGCTCATGGTTTGGTTCATGTAACTTGACTTTTCTCATGAAAATCCATAAAGTTAACCAAGTTGCAAAACACTCATGACCTTTTCACCAACTTGCTGCATTGATCCTTGAGTCAAGCCAGCCTCTCACACTCACCATGCTGCACCAGAACCCAACTTGTACTTGCCTAAACTTGAGCCATGCCCTATCTTACACAAAAGTGGACTTTTTTGCAAAAGTAGTCACACCTATCACTGCAGGCCAGGTCACATCCCCCAGCCACTTGCAATTGTTTATTGAATCAATTTGCTGGCCATAACACATAGGAACCAAGGCTGAGACAACAACATTCATCACTTACACAAAAACTCACCTCATTGCAAGTTCCTTCGAATCACTCTCCACAGTCTTCAAACACTCAAACTCTCATCATCACTCAACTCACCACACTTCATAGATCACAAAGCACCCAAAGCCCAAGCTTGAAACAGCCAGAAACTCCTACTGCCATCTCTCACCTCAGTTTGCAGTTTCACTTGGAACTATCACCATAGCCCACAAACATCAAAACAAACCTTGCAAACCTTCTCAACACATTGCATAGACCTCAAACAACCCATCATCATGACCTGAAAGTGCCAGAATCACTGCTGCCATTTTTGACTGAACTGAAGCAGAAGCTTTCGAAGCTCACTCTCTAGCCAACCCAAACTCATTTTGAGCATTCAAGCACCTTTGGGGGACCAAGAGGAGCAGCTTGCACTGAAGGAAGAGGCCTGAAAGTTCCTAAATTGAAAGCTGCAAATCTCAGGTAGTTCGAAATTAATTTCTCCAGAAATGATTTTTCTTGTTACAAACTTGTTCTTTATGCTCTCCTGATCATCCTGATGCTTTTAGTTTTTGAAATGGTTGTGTTTTGAGAATTTAATTTGTGTTTGAAGCTTACGAACCCTAGAACTTTCCCTCTTCGATTCAGCTTATTTAGGTAAGATAAATTTGTTTTAGGTTAGGGGTTTGATTCGTGAGAGTGAGAGGATCATTTCCCTGGTCTTAGATTTCATTTATGTTACGTTTTTAGGAAGTTTGAAGATTTTCAGGTGAGCTTCTGGCCGGAGAAGACGACCGGAAGTCTTCTCCGGCCACCTGAGTGTGATTAGGGTTTAATCCCATAATTAATGCTGGTTTGAATATTGGCCGTAGGATGCGTTGAATTTGTTGACTACGCGCGCAAGGGAAGGGCCAGGATCTCTTTGATTAACCCTAATCCACGTGTTAGGATTAATTAATCATATTTTAGTTAATTTAATCAGAAACAATCTGGGCCTCTCATTCTGGCGCGCAGTCAATGCTTTTAAACTCAGGAGCAATCCTGGCCATCCAATCTGTTTACTTTCATTTTCTTTTAATTTTTATTCATATTTATTTCATTTAAATTGCACAATTTATTTAAAATAGCAAAAAATCCTTAAAAATTATGAAACTTTTTCTTTAAAGTTTTATTAATTTTTAAGACCCAAAAACATTTTTATTTTATTTTTTATCATTAAAAAAGTATTTTTAAATATTTAAAAGTTTATTTTTAATTGATTAATGAGAATTAATTAATTAAAAATACTTTTAGGTATTTAAAAATTACAAAAAAATTCATGAAATGTTCTAAGACATTTAGAAACATTGTCCAACCTTCAAACCAAATTTCTTTTTTGATCTTGATGCATTTTAAGAATTTTTCATGGAATTAAATCATATTTTGTGCATTATTTTGATCACAAGTTTAAAAATTCATTTCTGCCTATTGGTGAAGGTTGAGACATTGATTCTTTTTGCATTGTTTTCCATTTGACATGTATTTTCAAGGATAAAAAGGCCATGATTTGATCTTGCATTTTCTAATTGATTGGCATTTGTTTTGATAAGAACCCTAAAAAACCCTAATAACTTGCAAAATTCATATCTTGAGTTTGGTTGAGAGTTGAGAGCTCCCCTTTGGGCAGTGGTTCATTATAGGCCTAGGGTTTATTTGGGTGCCATTTTCCATTTTTTATCTTAGGGTTTGCTTCTGTTTTGGGTTTTTGTTTGATGTGTGATCCATAAACCCTAATTTGGGCTTTCTCTTGCATCCTTCTTGCATTCCCTTGCATAACATGACTTGTCTTTGCATTTTGTGCATTCTTATGATTCATTTGACATCTTAAGACATGTATAAAGCATCTTTGATCATTGCATTGCATATTTGCCATGTCATTTGTCTTGTATGCTTCATAATATTCCATGCTTGTTCATGCTCCTTAGCTTGCATCATTTGCATCCACACTCTTGTATGAACATCCCCCATGTCATGCCTCATGTTTGCAGCACCTCATAACATCATAATCATCATGTGCATGCTTCTGGTTTGGTCTAGCATCATATCATTTCATCTCATCTTGCATTGCATTGCATTTCTTTCTAACATTTCAGGTGGTAAGTAAACTTGAGAAGTGGATTTGCCTTCACTTCTCATAACTTTTCTTCTCATCTCTCTTGCATCCATTGCTGCATCTCTATTTGTGTTTGAGTTTGAGCTTGCTCATTCTTCTTCTTCCCACTTTCTTTCTTCAAGTGACTTGACTTCTTGAATGAAGCAAGTCACTTTGCTTCTCTTGATCCTGTTCATCTGCTTCCTGGTGGCTCCTCTGAAGATTGTTCTTGAAAACCTCATAAACCTTAGGACCAACCAAGCATGATAATGAATTAGGGTTTTGATTAGTCCCCCCATAGTTTTACCTTTGTGTCTCTCTTTGAGTCTTCTCTTTCTCACCCCATAATCAGGGACTAAACCCTAAAGGCTTTAAGGCTTTGTGATTAAGCTTGTGCCTGCATCCTTCTCTTAGGATGGAGTGTATAACTTTAATCCTAAGTATTAAACCCTTAAGATGTTTAAATCTCTTAATCAATTCATCTAATAATCATCAAGACATCACTTGTAACTTGGGCCTTGCATTAGGGTTCTAATTCTTCCTTAATTGGTTAAGAAGGACTAACCCTAGTGTTAATGGACAAGTCCCCCCCAAGTTGTCTTACAAACCATAAAAAACACTTCATCATCATATCATTAAATAAAATCCTCTTAATCAAAGGCTTGTTTTGTCATGGGTTTAATCCCTAATCATGGATTAAGTTGAGGAGTTTTTCTCAACTTAAACATTCTCATCTATTATCCTTCTTTTAGGATGATGTAATGAGTCTGTTTAATCCTTGATTATGGCTTAACCTCATTACTCAACACTAAACAAAATCACAAAAACATCTAAATAATCACAAGTAGGTTAATGATCTTAATCCTACACCAAAGGTGATTAAGTGTGAGAATCTGACTTCACACTCAAGGTATTCTCATTACCCCTAATCAGAGGGAGGATGTGATGAGTTTACTAAGTCCACTGGTTTAGGCCTAAGCTCATTAACTTATGACAAAATCCAAAAACAATAAAAGACTGAAAACACAAAAACAAACAGTAATCGTCTCCTTTGGGATTCTTTTCTCATCACCTTCACTGACAAAACGAGAACTCGCTTCTTCCGTCTAATGCAAGACAGTTTGCACCTGAGCCAGACAGGTCATACACTTGAGCATAAACAAGCAAGCAGTTCACAAGTCAATTCATCTTTCAGTCTCTTTGGGTCGAACTACGGTGTTCTGACTTCCTCATTGCACGAGAGGATACGTAGGCATAACTTAACAGTTATCGAACAAAAGTCTCTGTTCATTCCCCCTCCTTCCAGCTTTACTCTTTAAGCCTCATTATCATGAGCATTTCATTCCTGATCTCACACTGACACTGTATATATCACACTTCACACTCTTCTACACTGACACCTGTACATTCTTTTCCAGCTATTTTATGCACAGATTGCACTGACACTACCCCTTTAAAACACAAATCTTTTAAGCGTGGATCCCGTCGAGTACGGCGGACAATCTGGGTGCTAATACCTTCCCAGGTTGTAACCAACCCCCTTTCTCAGTCTCTCTGGTTCGCAAACCGTCTTATCCATCTTTTTCTAGGTCTATGCAGCATTACCTTTCCTCCGGGATAAAAATGCCTAGCTGGCGACTCTTTTCACCTCCAGTGGGTTCACGGCTGTGTGTTCTCACTGTTCCCTTCGCCGACCGTTCGCGCTTGCACCTTCATCTGACCCGGTGTCATTTGTCGGGAGCGACAGCTTGGCGACTCTGCTGGGGAACCTTATACTGCAACCAGGGCTTCTGGTTCTTTTTGTGGGTTCCTCCTAGCGCTTGATTGATTTGTGTTTACTGGGGTGTTATGTGCTTGTTTGTGCTTGTATTTATTTTTGTTTATTGCTTCATGTACAGTTGCTTTACTGCTTTCTTTACTGCATTTATATATCATACTGTCATTGTTGCTGGCTGGATCTGGTTTTTTCTTTGGTGGGTGGGTGTTTCATTGAGAGTTAAGGTCCTATACCTGGGACCTGAGTGACACCTAGGCTAGAGTGAATCATATTCTTTCCCATTCCATTTCGGTCTGGTGCGGGAATATGAAACACGGTTCAGATATGGGTTTCTTCTTGAGAACTCTGTGTTGCGGATTTCCTGCAATGCTAGGGGGATCTGGGAAGCCTGCTAAGTCTGGATGACCTTTTAGTTTGACCTTCAGAAACTGAGGTGAATTAGAGGAGGAATTGTTATGGTCATTGTAAACACTGTACCTCCGGGTTAGAAGTGTTTACACTTCTCATAACTGATCCAAGTCTGAGGATCCTTGTTCTAGATCACCACCTGTGAGGGGGTTGGGCTGTTTACAGGTTTGCAGGTACCTTGACCTCAGAATACCCTGTTACTTTGACTTTGTTAAGAATGCTCCATGTTGGATAGTTCTTGTGATTCTAAAACCCTGGACATGTGGCTCTTTATTTGAGTCCCCTACCCTGGTTACTGGATTTATAGACCTCCATCTGGAATTCTTGAACACACATGGATCTATACCAAGGCAGTTAATCAGATCCAGCTCAGTCACAAACCCTTTGCATATCATCTGCATTCATACTCATTGCATCATATTGACAGGTGCTTATTTGTGTTTCAGGGTATCCACCTTTATCTGGTTTTGGTTTTGACCCCATCTGCAGTTTTGACCTGTCTCCACCAGCATCTTGCTTCAGCTTGTCAGCCATATACTTCAGTTACTTGCATTAGCCAGCCAGTGGCCCACTTCTCAGCATCTTCATCAGCACTTATTCTACTCAGTCCTCAGCACTCATGGCTCCAAAGAAAAGCAACATCACTTACCATTTCTTCCAACCAGACTTATCAGACATCAGGAGGATCCAAACCCTGATCACTCCAGAGCACATACCTCTGTTCAGAGAGCATTATGGGGATATACTTGACTTGGTTATGGATATGGACCCATCTCAGAGAAGCCTAATCCATACCTGCATTCAGTTCTATGACCCCCCATTGAGGTGTTTCACCTTTAAAGACTTTCAGTTGGGACCTCTTTTAGAAGAATACTCAGCATTGGTTGGCTTGCCTATCAAGAGAGAAATTCCTTTCAATCCTGAAATGGTCTATCCCAGCAACGGAGAGATAGCAAAAGCTTTACACCTGGAGCCTGCTTTGATAGAACAGCATATGACATCTAAAGCTGGGATCCCTGGTTTTCATCTTGACTTCCTGATTTCTCAAGCTAGTTTGAAGGCCTCCCTGGGGGAGTGGAAAGCTGTTTGTGCATTGTTGGCCTTAAGTGTATATGGAATTGTGTTGTTTGCAGATGAGCCTCGATTCATCAGCAAGAATGCAATTCACTTGTTCATCCTGAAGAACCCAGTGCCAACCTTGTTAGGAGATCTCTACTACTCAGTGCATCAGAGGAATGAGAAGCAGAGGGGTAAGTTAGTGAGGTGTTGTGCTCCACTATTCCATGCTTGGCTTCTCAGGCATCTGCCCAGGACAGATGCATTCCTAAATCCTCATCAGCAAAGCAACTGGGCTAAGAGGCTCACTACTCTCACTTCAGCAGACATCAGATGGTGCACTCAGAGCACCAAGGGCAGAGATATTATCACAAGCTGTGGACACTTTCCCAATGTGCCTTTGGTAGGAGTTAAGGGAAGTATCAATTACAACCCTCTGCTGTTCAAGAGGCAGTTAGGCTATGCACTGGTCCATGCTCCTAGGGTGCAGGATTTGGTTGAGACCCTCTACTGTGAGAACAAGGTTAACTTGGCTGTTGTTAGGCAGGCTGCCTGGGCCTGGGATCATGTTCAAACCAAGGGAATCACCATTCTGGGGAAGTGCAATAATGTGGCCTCAGCCCAATATCATGAGTGGTCCTATGCCAGGGCCCAATTCTCTGGATTGCCCTTCACCATAGAAGACAGGCCTGAGTCATCTTCAGCACCACCCCCTGTTACTATCAGTCTGGAAGAGTTTGAAAGCCTGAAGGAAAGGAATGAGAAGTTATCTCAAGCCTTACAGAAGACCCTCCGGGAGAGAAGTGAAGGTGTGAGGGAGATTGAAAGATTGGAGAAGTTGAGGTTGGAACACTTGACCAAGATTGAGAAGTCTGGGGAGTATATCAACAAGTCTAAAGCTGGTGAGCAGATTCTGAAGAATGCTTGTAAAGAAGCCCAGTTCCAAAGAGCAAGAACAGACTTGTATTTGAAAGAGAGTCAGGCCAGGTGGGTCCGGATCACTGAGGCCCGTACTCTAGAAGACAAGAGAGTTCAAGACAAGATGGAGCAGATGGAAAAAGCCCTGGCAGCAGCCCAGGAGGAAATATCAGAGCTGAAAATCAAAGCAGGATTGAAGAGGTCTAAGGACCAAAGTCAGAGCAGGAAGTTGACTGCAGCTGTTGCAACCAGAAACCTTCTCATCAGGAATCTCACGGAACATCCGACTGATCCTGTGACCGAAGCACTTCTCAAGGAAGTTCGTGAGGATGAGTTTGGCCTTGGAGTTTGATCATTTGCTTGTTGTTGTTCCTTTTCCATGTACTTTTGCTTTTTGTGATGTATTTTGGCCCCTTTGAGGGTTCGTGTTGTAAAATGAACAAATTGTATTATTTCACCTTTGTAATATATTTGTGTTAGTTTCTATCTGGGTTCACATCAAAAGCAACTTCAACAGCATCATCTTCGAGGGTCTGGAAGGGTCAAAACTGAAGGCCAAACCGGATACCTTGATAGCAAATAAGCATAACTGCATTGCATGCTAACCCTTTTGTTTGTTTTGTAGGTTTTTGTTTTGTTGTTGCTAACCTCTGTTGTGATGTTCAGGAATTATTGCTCGCCGCCGGGTATTTCCTCTCAACAGGCCACACAGGTATCCAACTAGAATCAACCTTCCGGGAATTCAGATGGATCAAGTTCAACAAGATCTTGCTGATGTCAGAAATCAGCTAGCCAATGAAAGGTTAGAGATGAGAACGCAGATGACGCAGTTCATGGAAGTTATGAACAACATGGCTCAGAGCCAGGAGAGACTGAGAGCTATGGTGGAAAGGCAGAACCAAGATGAGCCTCATGTGGGGACTGCAGGCACAAGTAATAATGAAAGGGTGCAGCCACATGTTACCCCCCCGGTGTTTGGTCCACATCTACATCCTGAGATTAATATCCCTGCAAACGTTCAAGGGACAGCCACCGCGGCCAGAGTACTTCAAGAAGATCCTCAGGAGGACCAATTTACTGTAATGGGTGCTGGAGAGGATGCTTATGATAGGAGATTGGATGAAATAGCTGAGAAGTTAAGGTCTTTAGAATCTCAAAATTCTTTGGGTTTTGACGTCATGGACATGGGCTTGGTTGATGGGGTCAGGATCCCCCACAAGTTCAAGCCTCCATGTTTCGAAAAGTATAATGGGACTTCATGCCCCCGAACTCATTTGCAATCATTTCTGGGAAGGCTGAAGGCCTATACAATGGATGAGAAACTGTGGATGTTCTATTTTGAAGATAGCTTGACTGGAGCTTCTAGGGAATGGTATTCCCATTTGACAAGAGCAACTATAAGATGCTGGAAGGACCTGGCAGAAGCCTTCATCAGACAGTATCAGTATAATCTAGATATGGCGCCCAACAGGACCCTCCTAATGGGAATGTCACAGTCTTCGAGGGAGAGCTTCAGAGAATATGCCCAAAGGTGGAGGCAACTGGCTGCTGCTGTTCAACCACCAATGTCTGAGAGAGAAATGGCAGACATGTTTATGAACACTCTTCAGGGAACGTATATTGACAGGTTAGCTGCTTTCTCTTCCACCAGCTTCGCAGATGTTGTCATAGCTGGGGAGAGAATTGAAAGCCTGTTAAAAATGGGTAAGATATCTGATAATGGTGCAAGCTCGTCCAGTGGTACAAGAAAGCCTTTTGCAGGTCCGAGAAGAACTGGCGAGACCAATGCCATTCACACCAACAGGGGCAGGCCCCATTATGTTCCCAGAACAATAGCAGCAGTCACAATCCCTGCTCCAGCTCATCCTCAACCGGTCTATCAACCTCCTCAACAAAATTTCCAACAACAACCTCAGTATCATCAGCAGAATCAGTATCCTCCAAGGAACTTCAACAATAACTCCAACAACAACAATCAACAGAGGCCATTCCAACAAAGGCCATCCCAAGCTAACAGAGTGATCGACCCGATCCCAATGCCATATGCTGCCTTGCTGCCACAACTTCTGAAACTCAACCTGGTCGAGCTAAGAACGTTGGCACCTCCGGATCCCAACAGTCTACCAAGAAACTATGACTCCAATGCTAGGTGTGCTTTCCATTCAAACGCGCCTGGTCACAGTACAGAAAAATGCAGGGCTCTGCATATGAAGGTACAAGACTTGGTAGACTCCAAGGCTCTGAATTTTGCACCTCCGCCCAATGTCAATAAAAACCCAATGCCAAACCATGGTGGTCCTCGAATTAACGCAATTGAAGAAGACACACCGTCTTATTTCATAACCAGTGTGGATCAGATCAGGACACCATTGGTGGAAATCAAAGCTCAACTCCGTGAAAACAACATATTTCCAGGGTGCGAACTAGGGTGCCCCTACTGCAATATTTCATGGAATGGTTGCGGAGACCTGAGGAACGGCATTGACAGCCTTATTCAGAGTGGCCTACTGCAGATCACTACATCATTTCCGGCAAATCCAGCAACTTCATCAACAACGGTTTCAGAACCTCCTACAAATACAGCAACTAATGCTCCCAACAATTCATCAGCACCATCAACAAGTACTTCACCAGTTCTCCCAAATGATCAGTTTTCAACAGTTCCTCCTGCTACAACTTCAGCTTCATTCCATTTCGACTCTCCATCAACAACAACAACAGTCCTTCCAACAGTACCTCCTACGACACCAGCAAACAATCATGAAGATGTCTCTACTGTTACCATATTCTATGATCCTGAAAATAACTCCGCTTACCATTCAGAAGGTGCTGCTCCCTCCAGAGCACCAGTTACAATCTTCTACGATCCGCAAACAATAACAGTCTCTTCAGCAGCAGCAATTAGTCCAGTCACTGTCACGGTGCCTGGACCTGTACCATATGAAAGCAATAGGGCCATCCCTTGGCACTATGGCTCTGACGTGTACTGTGAAGGAAAAAGAATCACTCTTGAAACAACGGCACCTGCACCACAAGTAGATAATGTGGGGGGAGGCGGAGGCTTCACTCGAAGCGGGCGTCTCTTCGCCTCACAAGTTCAAAGACCTACTGCCGAAGCAGAAGCTACTGCCAAGGCAAAAGGAAAAGGCCCGGTGCAGGAAGATTCAGCTGCCAAAGAAGCCCTGAAGACTCCATTCGATCAGGAAGTTGATGAGTTTATGAGGATCATCAAAAAGAGTGATTACAAAATTGTGGATCAACTTCACCAGACGCCATCCAAAATCTCCATCCTCTCACTGCTTATGTGCTCCGAAGCCCATCGGAATGCACTACTGAAAGTACTGCACGCAGCTTACGTGCCCGAGGAGATTACTGTCAACCAATTGGAAACCGTTGTTGGAAATGTTACTGCTAGCAATGGGCTAGGGTTTACCAATTCTGACCTGACAGTGGATGGCCGCAATCACAACAAATCCTTGCACATAACCATGGAATGCAAAGGAGCTGTCCTTTCTCATGTGCTGGTGGACACAGGTTCTTCCCTGAATGTCTTACCAAAGAAGGCTCTGGTGAAGCTTGAATATGATGGATTGGCATTGAGACCCAGCAACCTGGTAGTAAGAGCCTTTGATGGTTCTAAGAGATCGGTTCTGGGAGAGATTGAGCTGCCTGTGACAATTGGCCCGCAGACCTTTAAAACTATCTTTTATGTGATGGACATTCAGCCCGCCTACAGCTGTTTGTTGGGTAGACCCTGGATTCACGCCGCCGGCGCAATAACGTCTACCCTTCACCAAAAGTTAAAATTTGAGTGGGAAGGCCAAGTTGTCACAATCTGTGGAGAGGAGGACATTTTTGTCAGCCACCTGGCAACCTACAAGTACATTGAAATGGATGGAGAGATCCATGAAACAATGAGCCAGGGGTTTGAAGCTTTGAATGTGAATGAAGCATCTGCTGTGTCAGGGATCTCCATGTCATCTTACCAGCAAGCCCGGAAGGTTGTTGAGGAAGGAACTGCCCTAGGCTGGGGCAAGGTCTTAGCTGTGGAGGAGAAGAAGGACAAATTTGGGTTGGGTTACAAACCAACTCAACATCAAGAAAAGGCTGCTGGAGAGCCTGGTTTTGTCAGTGGGGGGATGCTTACCCCTGATGCTATCAACTGTTTGGAAGACGAGCTGGAAGAGGAGCGCAATCTGGAGAATTGGATTCGTCCGAAGATCCCGGGGAGCAGTATCTCAAACTGGTCTTCCCAGGAAATTATAAGTGTTACTCGAGCAGAGTAATTATTATTTCCTGTATTTTTTATAGCATGCATCAAAGTCTTGCATCTTGCCCAAGATGACAAGACTCATTTTGTAACCAGGGCCATCTGTACTTTTGTGCAAACAAGATTAAATTAATGAAATATCAGACAATCTTTTTGCAAACGAGTCCTTTTCTTTTATGCTCACTGTTTTTCCATTTTTCTTTTTGTACAAAAATAAATGGCGGTGTTTTCAAAATGATAACTTCATTTCACCTTTTTTTTTCTAAAGCAAGATTAAAATCAATCACTAAAATGAACAAACTTAACCCTTGCAGAGAGTGCCTTCCTGACAGCACCGACAACAGCACGGCTATGACATCGTATGACTTTGACAATCCAATCGATCAAGCTAATGAAGGGGTTGATGAAGAATATGAGCTTCCTGAAGAGCTAGCTAGGCTGTTGAGACAAGAGGAGAAGGCTATTACTCCTCACCAGGAGGAGATTGAAGTGATTAATCTTGGTACGGAGGAAGACGTGAAAGAAGTCAAAATCGGGGCCTGCCTGCAAGACTCAGTGAAGAGACAACTGATAGATCTGCTTCAAGAGTATGTTGATGTGTTTGCTTGGTCGTATCAAGACATGCCAGGGTTGGATACCGATATTGTTGTGCACAAGTTGCCTTTGAGAGAAGAGTGCCCTCCAGTCAAACAGAAGCTGCGCCGTACTCGTCCAGACATGGCTATGAAGATCAAAGAGGAGGTACAAAGGCAATGGGATGCCGGATTCCTTGCTGTGACAAGTTACCCGCCGTGGGTTGCTAACATAGTACCTGTGCCAAAGAAGGACGGTAAAGTAAGAATGTGTGTCGATTACCGGGATCTGAACAGAGCCAGCCCAAAAGATGACTTCCCATTACCTCACATTGATGTATTGGTGGATAACACGGCTCAGTTCTCGGTATTCTCCTTCATGGATGGATTTTCAGGATATAATCAGATCAAGATGTCACCTGAAGACATGGAGAAGACGACATTCATCACACCTTGGGGCACGTTCTATTACAAAGTGATGCCATTCGGACTGAAGAATGCTGGTGCCACATATCAACGGGCTATGGTGACACTGTTCCACGATATGATCCACAAGGAAATAGAATGTTATGTGGATGATATGATCGCCAAGTCCCTTACAGAGGAAGACCACCTGGTGAATCTGCTCAAATTATTCAAGCGTCTGAGGAAGTACCAATTGAAGCTGAACCCCAACAAATGCACATTCGGGGTGCGATCCGGTAAGCTGCTGGGTTTTATCGTAAGCGAGAAAGGGATTGAAGTTGACCCTGATAAAGTCAAGGCTATCCAAGAAATGCCTGCACCTAAAATTGAGAAAGAAGTTCGAGGGTTCTTAGGTCGATTGAACTACATTTCAAGGTTCATATCTCATCTTACAGCAACCTGTGAACCTTTGTTCAAGCTGCTAAGAAAAGAACAAACGGTCAGGTGGAACGAAGACTGCCAGAAGGCTTTTGACAAGATCAAGGAATATCTGCAAGAACCTCCAATCCTCATGCCGCCAGTTGAAGGAAGACCTCTGATTATGTACTTGACAGTGTTAGAAGAGTCAATGGGGTGTGTACTAGGTCAGCATGACGAGTCTGGTCGAAAAGAGTATGCAATATACTACCTAAGCAAAAAGTTTACCGACTGTGAACAGCGTTATTCACTGCTCGAGAAAACTTGCTGTGCTTTAGCGTGGGCTGCTCGCCGACTGAGGCAGTATATGTTGACCCACACTACCTTATTGATCTCAAAAATGGATCCAGTTAAGTATATTTTCGAGAAGCCAGCTCTTACTGGACGGGTTGCCAGATGGCAGATGATTCTCACAGAATACGACATACAGTACACATCTCAGAAAGCCATCAAAGGCAGTGTACTATCTGAATATCTTGCTGAGCAACCCATTGATGACTACCAGCCTATGAGGTTTGACTTCCCTGATGAAGATATCATGGTCATTAAAGCAAAAGATCACGAAGAGCCTATTCACACCGAAGGGCCTGACCCGGAGGAAGAATGGACTATGATGTTTGATGGGGCTGTTAACATGAATGGCCGTGGTGTTGGTGTAGTACTCATTACACCTAAAGGAGTTCACATGCCTTTCTCGGCAAAACTCACTTTCAACTGCACTAACAACGAAGCTAAATACGAAGCTTGCATTATGGGTCTTGAGGAAGCCATTGACCTCAGGATCAAGACATTGACCGTATTCGGAGATTCAGCTTTGGTAATCAATCAGACCAACGGAAAATGGTACACCCACCAAAATCATCTGATACCTTACAGGGATTATACAAGAAGATTATTGACTTTCTTCACAACAGTCAAACTTGAGTATATCCCTCGGGACGAGAATCAGTTTGCGGATGCTCTTGCTACCATTTCGTCCATGATCAAAGTTCAAGCTACTAACTTTGTACCTCAAATTTCAGTATCGAGACTTGATGGACCAGCATATGTATTTGCAGCAGATATTGCTGAAGATGATAAGCCTTGGTTCCACGACATCAAATGCTTCTTGGAGGATCAAACATACCCACCTGGGGCATCTTCCAATAATAAGAAGACTTTAAGAAGGCTTGCTGGAAGTTTCTTTCTGAACGCTGATGGATCTTTATACAAGAGGAACTTTGATATGGTACTCCTCAGATGTGTTGACAAGACGGAAGCAGATCTACTGATGCATGAGGTGCATGAAGGCTCTTTCGGTACCCATGCTGGAGGGCATGCAATGGCTAAGAAGCTGTTAAGATCGGGCTATTACTGGATCACAATGGATGCAGACTGTTGTGCCTATGCCAGGAAATGTCATAAATGCCAGATCTACGCAGATAAAGTGCATGTACCTACCAATCCTTTGAACATAATGTCTTCACCATGGCCCTTTGCCATGTGGGGCATTGATATGATTGGCAAGATTGAGCCAACTGCTTCAAACGGCCACAGATTCATCCTGGTCGCCATCGATTATTTCACGAAGTGGGTCGAAGCAGCCTCATATGCAAATGTCACCAGGCAAGTGGTAGCGCGATTTTTGAAAAGAGATATCATCTGTCGGTATGGAGTGCCCGAGCGAATCATTACTGATAATGGTTCCAATCTGAACAACAAAATGATGGCAGAACTGTGCCGGGACTTCAAGATCCAACACCACAATTCTTCTCCTTACAGACCAAAGATGAACGGCGCTGTCGAGGCAGCAAATAAGAATATCAAGAAGATTGTGCAAAAGATGGTAGTCACCTACAAAGACTGGCATGAAATGCTACCGTTCGCCTTGCATGGGTACCGCACGTCAATCAGAACATCCACTGGGGCAACACCGTACCAACTTGTATATGGTATGGAAGCAGTCCTACCTGTTGAAGTTGAGTTACCCTCGCTACGGGTATTAATGGATGTCAAACTGAGTGAAGCAGAGTGGGTTAGGTCCCGATTCGAACAACTGAGTCTGATCGAAGAGAAGAGATTGGCCGCAATCTGTCATGGGCAGTTATATCAGAAGAGAATGAAGAAAGCCTTCGATCAGAAAGTCAGGCACCGAGAGTACCAAGTGGGAGATCTTGTGTTGAAAAGAATCCTCCCTCCTCATACAGACCACAGGGGCAAATGGACTCCAAATCATGAAGGACCATTCGTTGTAAAGAAAGTTTTCTCTGGTGGGGCACTGATGCTCAGCACCATGGATGGTGAAGATTTCCCATCCCCTGTGAATTCAGATGCAGTTAAAAAATACTTCGCATAAAATGACCCGCTGGACATAAAAACAGAATGTAAGTCCAGGCAAAAATAGGGCATCCCGGCGAGTCAAAAACAGAATAAAAGACTCGGGCAAAAATAAGGGAAATAATTAAGAAAATGTACACCCGCTGAGTTGAAAAGCCGCATTGGACAGCTCAGGCAAAAATGGGTATCCCGATGGATTGAAAACCCGAAAGGGCGATCCATGCAAAATAAGGGAATAAGCGAACAACTGCATTCTGAATTCGTCTGTATCACCTACAACTTGGTAAGCTTCAAAGGATCAAGCTTCAATCAGAATCAACTCTCTCCAGAAAGCAAGACGAGAAGAACGTCATTGTCATACGAGTCATAGCAGAAGAGGAAGCTCCTTGAAAGCGTCGTCAGCATCGCCAACACTTTATTTCTCAATTTGTAACAATCTCCTCATTTCAGGAGATATGTTTCTTTGACTGTATCTTGCCAATTCAGGGCACATGAATGAATAAAATCAGATTTTCGGTCATGTTTCGTTTTTACATTTATGCTTTGCAAAGAGTTGTCTGATATCTCTAAAATACAACTGCATAAGTACAGATGCCTTTCTCTAAAAAATGATAAAAACACATGCTCGCAGGGAAGGTGATTATTCTCGAAAGTACTTAACTCCTATGACGGAACCCAGTGAGGGATACCTCGGGACCTTTTGTACGTTTCCTTACCCTTTGCAGGATTGCAGGTATCCAGAGCGCAACCTGGGGCATGCAAGTTACGTCTCAGCAAACTGGCGAATCATTATCAACTCACATGGCACTGGGAGGTGCCCATTTCCCCAGCTGAGTTGCCTCTTGTTGCTCTCCCCAGCTGAGTTGCCTCCCATTTCCCCAGCGAAGTTGCCAAATCAACATGCACTCAATCCCAGCATCGGAAGTGCTATATCCCCAGCTGAGTTGCCTCTTATTGCTCTCCCCAGCTGAGTTGCCTCTCTCAATTCCCCAGCCGAGTTGCCTTTCTTCCTCAGCAGAATGCAGAAATCAGGGAATCATATCCCCACAGAATCTTCAGCCTCTATCCAGAAGAGCAAGGCATGAAGAGATCACAACAGAGTGAAGAAAGCTTCTACAAACCCCAGCTGGGTCCCGTATTACAAGGATATGTCAACCAGTGACCTATATCCCCAAGCAGATATATCATTAGGTCTACCAATGATCTCATCCCCAGCTGGGATGTTCACTTCAAGCGGATCGACCAGAGATCTTCGCAGCGACGGGATCCGAATCCCGGATCTGTGCCCCTTTGCATAATCATGGCATCCGCATCATATTCACCCCCCCCAAAGCGTAGCATTCCGTCTAACACGGAGCATTACGGCAAAAATCAAATGCATAGCATAATCATAAGTCATGTTGTGAATTGAACGCTTGTGACTAGTAACCATTCATCAGGATACAGATTACTTTCCCCCAGAATCCCCATCAGAGTCCCAGCAAAAGCAATTGCTCCACAATCATAAACACCAGTATACACCTTTTGGCACCCGTCCGTGTCACCTTTCCCCACAGGTCGCCTGGATACACTCCACAAACAAAATCACCCGTATTACAGATACATTCTGGCACCCATCCGTGTCCTAACTCCCAGCAGAAAGCCAAAGACATCCTCTTTGCACTCACATACCTTATATACACTTCCCTGACACCCGTCCGTGTCATATCCCCAGCGCAGTCACTTACACTTTCATCAACTCATATACTTGTTAATATTATACTTTTCTCTCTTGACACTCGTCCGTGTCACTCTCCCCAGCAGATAAACACTCATCTATACAATACAATACTCACCGCTCATGGTACACTTATGCAGATACTCGTCCGTATCTTGTATACTCTATCACTCATAACCCCACAGATTCGGCAATAGTCCTTGTTCTCTGTTAACTAGTTGGTACTCGTCTGTACCATCATCTCAGAACATTGCGTCTAATGTTTGTTCTGCATGATACTCGTCCGTATCATAGTCTTAAGGATGCTCGTCCGCATCTTTGATCCATACACCATGTCAAACACTTATGTCTTCCTGAATATAGATACTCGTCTGTGTCTACTATTCCCCAGAAGAGTCCCCTCAGATGCAACACTCGTCCGTGTTCTTTGTTAACCAGTTGATACTCGTCCGTATCATCATCTCTGAACATGTGTCAGTTTATTTCTACATGATACTCGTTCGTATCATAGTCTTAAGGATGCTCGTCCGCATCTTTAATCTATACACGATACCAAACACTTATACCTTTTGTTTCTTGGATGTAAACGCTCGTCCGTGTTTACATTATCCCCAGTAGATCACCAACAAATTTCCTTTTTATCTAACACTCGTTCTGTGTTATGATACCCCCGAGAGCAGCCGTCCCCTGCTGAGTGGTCGTCCTCCACTTCTTGATGGTCTTCCTCCATCATGCTCATCCGATGGCCGTCCCCATCGTTGATTTTAGCAGCCGTCCCCTGCTAGGTGGTCGTCCTCCACCTTTTGATGATCGTCCAATGGCCGTCCCCATTGTTGATTTTTGGTTATCTAACACCCGTCCTGTGTTATGATAAACCCCGAGAGCAGCCGTCCCCTGCTGAGTGGTCGTCCTCCACTTCTTGATGATCGTCCTCCATCTTGCTCGTCCGATGGCCGTCCCCATCGTTGACCTTTCTTATCCGATGGCCGTCCCCATCGTTGATATTTTCGGCAGCCGTACCCTGCCAGGTGGTCGTCCTCCACCTTTGATGGTCGTCCCCATCATATTTCTTTTATTCCCAACAGAGCAGCCGTCCCCTGCTAGGTGATCGTCCTTCACCTTTGATGGCCGTACCCCATCATCTGTTTATTTCATTTATTCTTTAACCCGATGGCCGTCCCCGTCGTGGTCCCTTTTCCTTTTTAGCCCGATGGCCGTCCCCATCGTTGTTTACTTTACCTTTATGAACTTGATGGCCGTCCCCGTCATGCTTCATTAATCCTCAGAAATTTTACAGTTTTATCGTGATGGCCGTCCCCATCATGATTTGATTTTCCCCAGCTAGCCGGCCGTCCCCGTCTTAGCTTTACCTTTTATCCCCAGCATGTCGGCCGTCCCCGTCATCGCTTTATACACTTTACCAGCATGTCGGCCGTCCCCGTCATCGCTTTACATACCTCTTTACCCAGCAGTCGTCCTCTGCTCGACGGTCGTCCTCCGTCGCCTGTACTTTACAATATACTTTATTTTTCTATATCCCTTTTCTTCTTCATTCTGTGAGTGCAAATTCTGGACTGTCTTTGGTATTCAACCACAAGTTATCTTGTTTGCCTGTTAAGCCGTCGCTAACAACCTGCACAGCTAACTCATGTTTGAATAGGGGCAGCTGTAAACACCCCAAATTTGCCCTCACCCATTCACATCATGGCTTGTGATCATCCTCATATGCATAAACACAATCATGTCATCTCACATCTCATTTTTTGATTCACTGGATAGTCTCTAAGGCATCTGCACCTAGGGTTTGTGATCTGAGCAATCCCAATGCTTCTTGAGCCATTCCAAAGGCCACCAATCATCTCAGAAGGGTCCATGTGTGTTCTTGTATCATGTTACATCCTCACAGAGTCAAAATTGCAGAGGAATCACAAGAACTAGGGTTTGAGTGGATGCAGAGCCAGGTTGAACTGCACAGTTGACCTAAAATTAGGGTTTTGGTTTCAGAGGCCATAATCTCAAATTTTTTGGTCATTCTTGTTTCCATTGGTCTCTATATGGTATAGGGAATATGCATATCAATTTTCATGAAGAAATTCCATGGGGAAGTCATCTGATCAAGAGTTGACTTTTCAGACAAGTCAGTGCAAAATCAGGGTATCTGAGGCCCCCAATGACCCAACCAATGGGTAATCTTCATCATTTTGAGTGTATATGATCTTTATTTGATCATGGAAGAAGGTTGAAGTGCATAAAATCAAGAATTTAGGGTTTTTGCAAAAGTTGACTTTTTGAGGCATAGTTGACTTTTCAAGAATGCCTCATTTTAGGCCAATTTTCAAGCCTTGATTCATGATCCAAAAAGGCTTCAAATGGAAAAACTTTGGTCATGAAAGTTGTAGATCTCATCTTTCCCTTTTTAAAAAGTATAAGAACATGATCAAATGCTTCTTGGATCAAAAGTTATGACCATGCAAAGTTGCCAAAAATCACTTATTTTCAAGTTATGCACCAAATGGAAATTTTGCAAAGTCTTGAACCAATGCATTATGCAGCCTCTAATTCATGTCAAACCATTATGTAAACATCCTCTAAGTCACAAAAATCAGATTTGGATCAAGTTTGCTCATGGTTTGGTTCATGTAACTTGACTTTTCTCATGAAAATCCATAAAGTTAACCAAGTTGCAAAACACTCATGACCTTTTCACCAACTTGCTGCATTGATCCTTGAGTCAAGCCAGCCTCTCACACTCACCATGCTGCACCAGAACCCAACTTGTACTTGCCTAAACTTGAGCCATGCCCTATCTTACACAAAAGTGGACTTTTTTGCAAAAGTAGTCACACCTATCACTGCAGGCCAGGTCACATCCCCCAGCCACTTGCAATTGTTTATTGAATCAATTTGCTGGCCATAACACATAGGAACCAAGGCTGAGACAACAACATTCATCACTTACACAAAAACTCACCTCATTGCAAGTTCCTTCGAATCACTCTCCACAGTCTTCAAACACTCAAACTCTCATCATCACTCAACTCACCACACTTCATAGATCACAAAGCACCCAAAGCCCAAGCTTGAAACAGCCAGAAACTCCTACTGCCATCTCTCACCTCAGTTTGCAGTTTCACTTGGAACTATCACCATAGCCCACAAACATCAAAACAAACCTTGCAAACCTTCTCAACACATTGCATAGACCTCAAACAACCCATCATCATGACCTGAAAGTGCCAGAATCACTGCTGCCATTTTTGACTGAACTGAAGCAGAAGCTTTCGAAGCTCACTCTCTAGCCAACCCAAACTCATTTTGAGCATTCAAGCACCTTTGGGGGACCAAGAGGAGCAGCTTGCACTGAAGGAAGAGGCCTGAAAGTTCCTAAATTGAAAGCTGCAAATCTCAGGTAGTTCGAAATTAATTTCTCCAGAAATGATTTTTCTTGTTACAAACTTGTTCTTTATGCTCTCCTGATCATCCTGATGCTTTTAGTTTTTGAAATGGTTGTGTTTTGAGAATTTAATTTGTGTTTGAAGCTTACGAACCCTAGAACTTTCCCTCTTCGATTCAGCTTATTTAGGTAAGATAAATTTGTTTTAGGTTAGGGGTTTGATTCGTGAGAGTGAGAGGATCATTTCCCTGGTCTTAGATTTCATTTATGTTACGTTTTTAGGAAGTTTGAAGATTTTCAGGTGAGCTTCTGGCCGGAGAAGACGACCGGAAGTCTTCTCCGGCCACCTGAGTGTGATTAGGGTTTAATCCCATAATTAATGCTGGTTTGAATATTGGCCGTAGGATGCGTTGAATTTGTTGACTACGCGCGCAAGGGAAGGGCCAGGATCTCTTTGATTAACCCTAATCCACGTGTTAGGATTAATTAATCATATTTTAGTTAATTTAATCAGAAACAATCTGGGCCTCTCATTCTGGCGCGCAGTCAATGCTTTTAAACTCAGGAGCAATCCTGGCCATCCAATCTGTTTACTTTCATTTTCTTTTAATTTTTATTCATATTTATTTCATTTAAATTGCACAATTTATTTAAAATAGCAAAAAATCCTTAAAAATTATGAAACTTTTTCTTTAAAGTTTTATTAATTTTTAAGACCCAAAAACATTTTTATTTTATTTTTTATCATTAAAAAAGTATTTTTAAATATTTAAAAGTTTATTTTTAATTGATTAATGAGAATTAATTAATTAAAAATACTTTTAGGTATTTAAAAATTACAAAAAAATTCATGAAATGTTCTAAGACATTTAGAAACATTGTCCAACCTTCAAACCAAATTTCTTTTTTGATCTTGATGCATTTTAAGAATTTTTCATGGAATTAAATCATATTTTGTGCATTATTTTGATCACAAGTTTAAAAATTCATTTCTGCCTATTGGTGAAGGTTGAGACATTGATTCTTTTTGCATTGTTTTCCATTTGACATGTATTTTCAAGGATAAAAAGGCCATGATTTGATCTTGCATTTTCTAATTGATTGGCATTTGTTTTGATAAGAACCCTAAAAAACCCTAATAACTTGCAAAATTCATATCTTGAGTTTGGTTGAGAGTTGAGAGCTCCCCTTTGGGCAGTGGTTCATTATAGGCCTAGGGTTTCTTTGGGTGCCATTTTCCATTTTTTATCTTAGGGTTTGCTTCTGTTTTGGGTTTTTGTTTGATGTGTGATCCATAAACCCTAATTTGGGCTTTCTCTTGCATCCTTCTTGCATTCCCTTGCATAACATGACTTGTCTTTGCATTTTGTGCATTCTTATGATTCATTTGACATCTTAAGACATGTATAAAGCATCTTTGATCATTGCATTGCATATTTGCCATGTCATTTGTCTTGTATGCTTCATAATATTCCATGCTTGTTCATGCTCCTTAGCTTGCATCATTTGCATCCACACTCTTGTATGAACATCCCCCATGTCATGCCTCATGTTTGCAGCACCTCATAACATCATAATCATCATGTGCATGCTTCTGGTTTGGTCTAGCATCATATCATTTCATCTCATCTTGCATTGCATTGCATTTCTTTCTAACATTTCAGGTGGTAAGTAAACTTGAGAAGTGGATTTGCCTTCACTTCTCATAACTTTTCTTCTCATCTCTCTTGCATCCATTGCTGCATCTCTATTTGTGTTTGAGTTTGAGCTTGCTCATTCTTCTTCTTCCCACTTTCTTTCTTCAAGTGACTTGACTTCTTGAATGAAGCAAGTCACTTTGCTTCTCTTGATCCTGTTCATCTGCTTCCTGGTGGCTCCTCTGAAGATTGTTCTTGAAAACCTCATAAACCTTAGGACCAACCAAGCATGATAATGAATTAGGGTTTTGATTAGTCCCCCCATAGTTTTACCTTTGTGTCTCTCTTTGAGTCTTCTCTTTCTCACCCCATAATCAGGGACTAAACCCTAAAGGCTTTAAGGCTTTGTGATTAAGCTTGTGCCTGCATCCTTCTCTTAGGATGGAGTGTATAACTTTAATCCTAAGTATTAAACCCTTAAGATGTTTAAATCTCTTAATCAATTCATCTAATAATCATCAAGACATCACTTGTAACTTGGGCCTTGCATTAGGGTTCTAATTCTTCCTTAATTGGTTAAGAAGGACTAACCCTAGTGTTAATGGACAAGTCCCCCCCAAGTTGTCTTACAAACCATAAAAAACACTTCATCATCATATCATTAAATAAAATCCTCTTAATCAAAGGCTTGTTTTGTCATGGGTTTAATCCCTAATCATGGATTAAGTTGAGGAGTTTTTCTCAACTTAAACATTCTCATCTATTATCCTTCTTTTAGGATGATGTAATGAGTCTGTTTAATCCTTGATTATGGCTTAACCTCATTACTCAACACTAAACAAAATCACAAAAACATCTAAATAATCACAAGTAGGTTAATGATCTTAATCCTACACCAAAGGTGATTAAGTGTGAGAATCTGACTTCACACTCAAGGTATTCTCATTACCCCTAATCAGAGGGAGGATGTGATGAGTTTACTAAGTCCACTGGTTTAGGCCTAAGCTCATTAACTTATGACAAAATCCAAAAACAATAAAAGACTGAAAACACAAAAACAAACAGTAATCGTCTCCTTCGGGATTCTTTTCTCATCACCTTCACTCACAAAACGAGAACTCGCTTCTTCCGTCTAATGCAAGACAGTTTGCACCTGAGCCAGACAGGTCATACACTTGAGCATAGACAAGCAAGCAGTTCACAAGTCAATTCATCTTTCAGTCTCTTTGGGTCGAACTACGGTGTTCTGACTTCCTCATTGCACGAGAGGATACGTAGGCATAACTTAACAGTTATCGAACAAAAGTCTCTGTTCATTCCCCCTCCTTCCAGCTTTACTCTTTAAGCCTCATTATCATGAGCATTTCATTCCTGATCTCACACTGACACTGTATATATCACACTTCACACTCTTCTACACTGACACCTGTACATTCTTTTCCAGCTATTTTATGCACAGATTGCACTGACACTACCCCTTTAAAACACAAATCTTTTAAGCGTGGATCCCGTCGAGTACGGCGGACAATCTGGGTGCTAATACCTTCCCAGGTTGTAACCAACCCCCTTTCTCAGTCTCTCTGGTTCGCAAACCGTCTTATCCATCTTTTTCTAGGTCTATGCAGCATTACCTTTCCTCCGGGATAAAAATGCCTAGCTGGCGACTCTTTTCACCTCCAGTGGGTTCACGGCTGTGTGTTCTCACTGTTCCCTTCGCCGACCGTTCGCGCTTGCACCTTCATCTGACCCGGTGTCATTTGTCGGGAGCGACAACTATATCCAAATCTTTTAGTAAATAATTGTCTTTTATTGGTTGGGTCTCATTTACCATTAACTCATTATCACCTTCACATGCAAGTTTATTCATTTTGTTTCCTTTTTTAATTGTTGGTTCTTTATCTGTTTTACCTTTTCCTTCTCTCATGTTTTCTAGTGCCACTTTATCTGGGAAATCTACATTTCCATTGTGTCGCTCCCAAAGATTTGCATCCCGGTACAAGCGCGAACGGTCGGCGAAAAGAGAATGAGAACACACGGGAGTGAACTCAGAAAGACAAGAGTCGCCAGCTAGGCCTTTTTATCCCGAAGGAAAGGCAATGATGCATAGACCTAGAAAGATATGGATAAGACGGTTGCGAACCAGAGAGACTGAGAAAGGGGGTTGGTTACAACCTGGGAAGGTATTAGCACCCAGATTGTCCGTCGTACTCGACGGGATCCACGCTTAAAAGATTTGTGTTTTAAAGGGGGTAGTGTCAGTGCAATCTGTGTATCAAAGAGCTGGAAAAAGATGTACAGGTGTCAGTGTAAGAGAAGTGAAGTGTATAAGTGAAGTGTCAGTGTGAGAATAAGAATGAAATGCTCATGACCATGAGGCTTAAAGAATAAGGCTAGAAAGAGGGGGAATATACAGAGACTTTTGTTTGATAACTGTTAAGTTATGCCTACGTATCCTCTCGTGCAATGAGGAAGTCAGAACACCATAGTTCGACCCAAAGAGACTGAAAGGTAAGTTGACTTGTGAACTGCTTCCTTGTCTATGCTCAAGTGTATGACCTGTCTGGCTCAGGTGCGAACTGTCTTGCATTAGACGAAAGAAGCGAATTCTCGTTTGTGAGTGAATAAGATGAGAAAAGAATCCCGGAGGAGACGATTATTGTTTGTATTTGTATTTTCAGTCTTTTATTGCTTTTTTGAAAGTTTGTCATAAGTTAATGAGCTTAAGCCTAAACCAATGGGTTAGTAAACTCATCACATCTTCCCTCTGATTAGGGGTAATGAGAATACCTTAAGTGTGAAGTCAGCTTCTCACACTTAATCACCAAGATGTAGGATTAAGATCATTAACCTACTTGTGATTATTTAGATGTTTTTGTTGTTTTTGTTTAGTGTCGAGTAATGAGATTAAGCCATAATCAGGGATTAAACAGACTCATTACACCATCCTAATAGAAGGATAATAGATGAGAATGTTTAAGCTGAGGAAGACTCCTCAACTTAATCCTTGATTAGGGATTAACCTCATGACAAAACAAAGCCTTTATTAGGTGGATTTTAGTTAATGATAAGATGAAGAAGTGAGTTTTATGGTTTGTAAGACAACTTGAGGGGGACTTGTCCATTAACACTAGGGTTAGTCCTTCTTAACCAGTTAAGGAAGAATTAGAACCCTAATGCAAGGCCCAAGTTACAAGCTTGATGTCTTGATGATTATTAAGTGAATTGATTAAAGGATTTAAACACATTAAGGGTTTAACACTTAGGATTAAAGTTATACACTCCATCCTAATAGAAGGATGCAGGCATAAGCTTAATCACAAAGCCTTAAAGCCTTTAGGGTTTAGTCCCTGATTATGAGATGAGGAGAGAAGACTCAAAGAGACACAAAGGTAAAAGCTAAGTGGGGGACTAATCAACCCTAATTGTTATCATGCTTGGTCATTCCTAGGGTTTGTGAGGCTTAAGAAAGAATCTTCAAAGAGCCACCAAGGAAAGAAGCAGATGAAAGGAGCAAAGAGAAGCAAAACAACTTGCTTCACTTAAGAAGACAAGTTGCTTGAAGGAAGAAGGTGGGATGAACAAGAATGAGCAAGCTCAATCCAAACACATACAAAAATGCAGCAATGATGCATAAGAGAGATGAAAAGAGATTGTGAGAAGTGAAGGCAAATTCACTTCTCAATGCAACTTACCACCTGAAAAGTTAGTAAAGAAATGAGATGCAATGTGATGATGCAAACCAAAACCAGAAGCATAAGTATGATGTTAATGATGCTAAGGGATGATGTAAACATGAGGCAAGGCATGAGAATGATCATACAATCATATGGATGCAAGTGAAGTATGCTTTGAACCATGAATATTCATGAAAAGTTATGAAATGCAAATGACATACAACATGGCAAATGAATGA
The DNA here is from genome assembly GCA_963966055.1 of Lathyrus aphaca. NCBI lineage: Eukaryota > Viridiplantae > Streptophyta > Magnoliopsida > Fabales > Fabaceae > Lathyrus > Lathyrus aphaca. The sequence continues at coordinate 249,460,490 of OZ014520.1, read as the reverse complement.
TGCAATGATCAAACATGATTCTAATATGTCCTAAGATGTCTTATGAATCAAATGAATGCACAAAATGTCATGGCAAGTCATGGTATGCAAGCAAATGGAAAATGGATGCAAAAGAAAGCCCAAATTAGGGTTCATGATCAATGCACAAAACAAAATTCAAAACCAGAAGCAAACATCATGATAAAAAATTGAAAGTGCATTCAAAGGAACCCTAAACCTATACAAACTCACTGCCCAAATGAGAGGATCCAACTCTTAACCTAGTGAGAGTTATGAATTTCCTAAGATTGCTAGGGTTTTAAGGTACCTCATCAAGAAAAATGCCAAACAAATAGGAAATGCAAGATCAATTCATGCCAATTTAATCCTATAAACTACATGCTATGCAAGATGCAATGCAAAAAGAGTCATTGTCCAACTCTCAATGGTTAGACAGAAATGAATTTTTGAAGTTTGAATCAAAATAATGCCTTGAAATGAAATTAATTCCATTGAAAATGATCAAAAGGGGTCAAGATCAAAAAATAAATTTGGTTTGAGAGTTGGACAATGTTTCTAAATGTTTGAAAATGTTACATGAATTTTTTTGTGATTTTTAAATACCTAAAAGTATTTTTAATTAATTAATTTTCATTAACTAATTAAAAATAAACTTTTAAATGATTTAAAAATATTTTTCAATGCAAAAAATAAAAATAAAAATATTTTTGTGTTTTAAAAATTAGTGAAAACTTTGACAAAAATTTTCATGATTTTTAAATGCTTTTTGCTATTTTAAATAAAATATGAAAGATAAAACAAAACAAATGAAATAATAAATAATAAAAATGAAAGTATGCGCAAGGGAAGGCCATGATTTGATCTGGGCTTGGACTGGTTGACTGCGCGCCAGATCCAAGGGCCCAGATTCAAACCTGGCTAAAACTGGTTTATGAATTAATTAAACTGGATTTAATTAATTAAACTAGGTTAGGGTTTCTAATGATGCATCCTGACCACTCAATCACGCGCGGGTCAACCAAGGTCAAACCATCCTACGCTCCACATTCAAACCCTCATTAATGACACTGATTAACCCTAATCAACTTCAGGTGGCCGGAGAAGACTTCCGGTCGTCTTCTCCGGCGAGACCTCTGACCTAACTCTCTCAAAACTCCATAAAAATGAAATCTCTCTGCACAGAATCAAACCCCACTCATCACTGAATCAAAACCCCCAAACAAAAACCATTTTTCATTCATTAATCATGCAAATCAAAGCAAAACAAATTTAGGGCAGAAAGTTTCAGACAACTCATACATACTCAATACTCCACCATTTTCATTTTTAAACACATCATGATGATCAGGATAACATGTAGAATCAATTTATAACAAGTAAATGAAGTTCTGGAAAATTTGTTCTTGATGGATACCTGAACTGAAGTTCTTTGAACTGGAGCTTTCTGAGCCTTTCTCTTATGTAAACTGACTCCTCTGGTCCTCATGAGCTCAATGGAATGCTTCAAAACTTTTGTTGATGGATGATTTGGGAGATTGCAGAAGTTTTGTTCAAGGAGGGGTGATGATCGTGTTTTGATTTTAGTGACTTTCAGGCTGTTTCAATGGTTGGTTTGTGATCAGTGAGTCATGTTAAGATCAATGGTGAAGTTTGTTTGTGTGTTTGATGCTTGTGGAGAGTGTTTCGAATGGTTTTGCATATGAGGTGGAAAATGAGAAGGCTGTGTTTTTGGAGGTTTCAGGCTTGTGTGTCTTATGAAAATGAAGCCTTGGGGTGTGTTTGTAAAGTCTGGATTGGGCTGAGAGTTGTTGGTGGCCTGTTGTGATTGGTATGGGCAAGTTGCCAAAATGTCAACTTGACTTGTACTTGAGGTATGGGCAATGGTATAGCTAGCCTTTTTGCTTGTCTTGGCTCAGCTGAGTTTAGGGAGAACCATGGAATTGTTTATGAGATAAATCAGCAAGTGGATCAAGACTTATGAGATGTTTTGCAATTTTCACAAAGTTTGGCCCCTTTGGAAATTCATGAGATTCAAGGCATCAAAATGCAATATTCTTTGGCCCATTCTGATCTTTAGAGGTCATGTGATCATGTTGTGAAGAGTTTGTACACTTTTGAAGCCTTTAGAACACTTGATCATACCATTTTGCAAAATGCCTCTTTGGTAGAAAACTTCAAATTATGTGATTTTGGCCAACTTTGACAAGCCATAACTTTTGATCCAAAATGAATTAGGACAAGTTCTTGTACTTTTTGAAAAGGGAATGATCCAATCTACAACTTTCATGACCAAAGTTTTCCCATTTGAAGCATTTTTGAATCAAAAGGCAAGGGTTGAAAAAGTTTCCCAAAATGGCAAGTTTCCATTACAAGTCATTTTCCCAAAAAGTCAACTTTGCAAATGGCTTGAATTTCTTCAATTTTGTGAACTTCCAACATCTTCTATGATCAAATAAAGATCATACATAATAAAAATGATGAATAATATCCTTTGGTTGGGTCATTGGGGGCCTCAGATGCCCTGATTTTGCACTGACTTGCTTAAAAAGTCAACTCTTGATCAGGTGCCTTCCCCATTGAATTTCTTCATGAAAATTGATATGCATGATCCCTATACCATATAGAGACCAATAGAAACAAGAATGGCCAAAAAATTTGGAGTTATGGCCTTTGAAACCAAAACCCTAATTCTAGGTCATCTGTGCAGTTAAACATGGCTCTGCTTCCATGCCAACCTCAGTTCTTGTGATTTTTTGACATTCTTGACTTTGAGAGGATATAATATGATGCTTGAACATACATGGACCCCTTTGAAGTGATTGATGACCTTTGGAGTGGCTCAAAAAGCTCTTGGATTGCTCAGATCACAAACCCTAGATGCAGATGACTTTGAAACAATGCAGTGAAGCAAATATGCAATATGAGATGCTATGATTGAGTTTATGCATATGAAATGATCACAAGCCAGGGAGTGAATGGGTGAGGGAAAATTTGGGGTGTTTACAGCTGCCCCTATTCAAGCATGAGTTAGCTGTGCAGGATGTAAGCAACGGCTTAATAGGCAAACAAGATAACTTGTGGTTGAATACCAAAGACAGTCCAAAATTTGCACTCACGGAATGAAGAAGAAAAGGGATATAGATTGTAAAAGAATAAAGTATATCATAAAGTGCGGGCGACGGAGGACGACCGTCGAGCAGAGGACGACTGCTGGGGAAAGAGCAATGACGGGGACGGCCGACATGCTGGGGAAAATGCGGGAAATAAAGCAGTGACGGGGACGACCGACATGCTGGGAAAAATGCGGGAAATAAAGCAATGATGGGGACGGCCGACAAGCTGGGGATAAAAGGGATTATGATGGGGACGGCCATCAAGTAAAGCTATAAGATTCTCTGGGGATTAGGTAACAATAAATGATGAGGTACGGTCATCATGTTCATAAAGTAATGTAAACAACGATGGGGACGACCATCGGGCTAAACTGATGAAGGACGATCATCAGGAAAAGGAAAAGGGACCACGACGGGGACGGCCATCGGGTTAAAGAATAAATGAAATAATGATGAGGGACAATCATCAAAGGTGAAGGACGATCACCTGGAAAAGGAAAAGGGACCACGACGGGGACGGCCATCGGGTTAAAGAATAAATGAAATAGTGATGAGGGACGGTCATCAAAGGTGAAGGACGATCACCTGGAAAAGGAAAAGGGACCATGACGGGGACGGCCATCGGGTTAAAGAATAAATGAAATAATGATGAGGGACGGTCATCAAAGGTGAAGGACGATCACCTGAAAAAGGAAAAGGGACCACGACGGGGACGGCCATCGGGTTAAAGAATAAATGAAATAATGATGAGGGACGGTCATCAAAGGTGAAGGACGATCACCTAGCAGGGGACGGCTGCTCTGATGGGGATAAGATGAGGGACGGTCATCTAAGGTGAAGGACGATCACCTGGCAGGGTACGGCTGCCGAAAGTATCGCGACATAGGACGAATGCCGGATAAAAGGTCGACAATGGGGACGGCCATCGGACGAGCATGATGAAGGACGATCATCAAGAGGTGAAGGACGATCACCTAGCAGGGGACGGCTGCTCTCAAGGTTTATCATGACATAGGACGAATGCCAAATAAAAGGATTAACGATGGGGACGACCATCGGATGATCATGATGAAGGACGATCATCAAGAGGTGAAGGACGATCACCTAGCAGGGGACGACTGCTCTCAAGGCTTATCATGACATAGGACGAATGTCAGGTAGCAAGATCAACGATGGGGACGGCCATCGGATAAAATGATGAAGGACGATCATCAAAAGGTGAAGGACGATCACCTAGCAGGGTACGGCTGCTAAAAATCACGACATAGGACGAATGCCGGATAGAAAAGGGGTTCTAATGAATAGAGACTCCGCTGGGGAAAGGATGAGGGACGGTCATCCAAAGGTGAAGGACGATCACCTGGCAGGGTACGGCTGCCGAAAGTATCATGACATAGGACGAATGTCAGATAGAAAAAGGTTGCTTAACTGGAGACCTACTGGGGAATAGTAAACACGAACGAGTGTTTACATCCAAGAAATAAAAGGTATAAGTGTTTTGACGTTGTGTATAGATTAAAGATGCGGACGAGCATCCCTAAGACTACGATACGGACGAGTATCGGGTAGAAACAAATACTGACACGTGTTCAGAGATGATGATACGCACGAGTATCAACTGGTTAACAAGGAACACGGACGAGTGTTGATTCTGAGGGGACTCTTCTGGGGAATAGTAGACACAGACGAGTGTCTAAATTCAAGAAGATATAAGTATTTGACACGGTGTATAGATTAAAGATGCGGACGAGCATCCTTAAGACTACGATACAGGCGAGTATCGGGTGGAAACAAACGCTTGACGCGTGTTCTGAGATGATGGTACGGACGAGTACCAACTGGTTAACAAAGAACACGGACGAGTGTCGAATCTGAGGGGATTTGAGTGATATACACAAGATACGGACGGGTATCTGTATGAGAGAAACAGGAGTAATAAGTATGAGTGGTGTATAGTTGAGTGTTTAACTTGCTGGGGAGAGTGACACGGACGAGTGTCAAGAGGTATATTATAAACAAGTATATGCTCCACAAAGTGTTTAGGCAACTGTGCTGGGGAAGGTGACACGGACGGGTGTCAGGGAATCTGTATAAAGATGTATCTGTGAGTGCAAAGAGGACGCTTTGGCTTTCTACAGGGGATATGACACGGACGGGTGTCAAAAAGTTTCTGTGATATGTATAAGTGTTTGTTTGTAAAGAAATCTCGGGCGACTTTTACTGGGGAATGATGACACGGACGGGTGCCAAAAGGAGTGTGCATCTGGTATTTGTGAGTATAAGGTCAATGTTTTAGCTTTAGCTCTCTGCTGGGGATATGTAACACCCCAAAATTTGCCCTCTAAATTATTACCAGATAATTGGCTTACGATTCATTCATTTATATATCCATTAGGTCATAACATTTGCAGCCATTTGTTTGCGTTGAACTCCTAAGGCATGGGATTCAAGCATTTTCTTATGATCTGAGTTTTTATTCATGTTCAAGCTCGAGGTCGTCTCACCTACTGAAGTTTAGTGAATTAAGGTTCGCGTGCCACGTTATTTTGGTTGGGCACCACCTGGATTCATTAAGCGAGTCATCGTAATTGAAGCCCTTGATTTTAAGCATGGAGTTTCCAAATGGTTAAAATAGAGCATGGTTTGAGGTACTGGTTTTGGAATTCATGGAATCAAAGATATTTGGTCCAAGAAATCGATTCAAATTAAGGAGGGAAGGTGCACAAGTAAGATTCATTTTGAAGACGTCATTCATGTTCAATATCCAAGTCTGTTACCCTTGTTAGTCCGATTTCATTTCATTTTAACCGTATCCATTTCAACGATTCGAACTGGATCCATTCATTTCAAAATAAAAACACCTTTCCTAAATCTACTCCTTACCCAAAGACCAAATGTCCATGTTATTATCTTAGACTTATGTTTCTAATCAAATCCAGTTACCCAATTTATTCAGATTAATTCTAATTCCACTTCATTATCAAACCACTTGTTAGTATTGTTTTATGGCTCATTATTAATTATAACCCAAATACAAGAGGAAAAGGCTTGACATGGTATCTTCAAAAGGAAAATGGGCATGCGATGGACTCCAACGGTTATCTCAGGTTTTCTTTTAGTCATGCCCAATGTTCACAGTGCTAAAATGAAAGGATGATAACAACAAGGAAAGTTCATAAAAGAAAAAGGTAGTGAGTGAATAATACAATATGCTCAAAACTTTCTTCCTTCTCTTTAGAGGTTTGAAGTGATGGTAATGATAGAACGAAGGTTTAGTGTAAAGAAGTTACTTTTGCTACTGGTATTTTCTCTGAAATTTATTGGTCAGTTCAGTTTAATGCTTTATACTTTCGGTCAAAAGATATAATATGATGAAACGTCTTCATACATTTAAAAGTCTTCATACATTTAGAAAAAAAAGGGGATCAAGAACTATCAACTGCAAATTTCAGTTACAAGAAAGAAAAATAAATAAATAAAAAGTTCTGAAGATGAAAATCAGTCCAAACCATAATAGAATTACACCAAAAAAAAACAGTTATAACTAACTAATTAATCTAACAGAATATAACTAATTTTCAGTGAAAAAAAAAGAGAAGGGATTCTTCAATCCAGCTGCTATAAATCAGGAGTTTGCCGCAGATTTTGGGACTGGATCTCTCAATTCTTCTACCTCAATTCATCATTCACTTCATCCTCTTCTTTACTCCATCTTCACAATCCTCAATTTCCATCAATTTCCAAGGCTGCAACAAAGATTCAACAATACCATCATCTTCAATTCGGAATTTTGATTTTTACAAACAGTTAGAAAACTTACAGAAATTACAGAAACCCAAAAAACCAGTAGAAATTCTTGTTCAATCTCACCTCCAAACTTTGCATCTTCACCAATCTTCATACAATCCAATAACCTTCTTGCCGCTGCAATCCCAGCTTCAAGCACTATCATCAATACCACCAAGTTTCATCAGAACCTGCGAGAATCAATATTAACCAGCTCAGAATCGCATCACAGAAGGTCAAGAACAACGACCTGTAATCTGAACCTTCAAATCTTCAACCCTGTTCATACCATTATCAATCACGGATCGTCTTCGGAGCTTTGACAACGGCAAGCTACAGCGGAACCACCGACGAACGCACATCGTTGCATCATCATTGCCATCAATCTTCAATACGCTCTTCTTCGCCAACATTCAACTGATTTCGCATCATCATCATATTGTCATCCTTTTCAAAGCTTCAAGGCTATTAACATCGTTTCCGTCATCAACAAAGAATCAGAACCTGCACGTAACAATAACATCGATGTCAAGAACACACTACTGAGTCACTCAGGTGAAATCAATCAACAAAAAAACGCAGCAAGAACAACAAATCCGCAAACGAAAAAAAGAGAAAGTTTGAATTCATTCATAGCAAACGAACCTGTGTATTCTCGTCATTCTCAACGCAATCGATACACTCCTTTCTTCATCAAGGGACTGATTTTCGAGTCATGTTCATCATCAAGATCCCTTCATCCATAAACCGAAACTTTTGATCGTTCATCCCCGGCGCGATCGGTGCACGCGTTCTTCCTCAAGGTACGAGTCCCTTGTACGTTTCTTGCGTGATAGCTTTGTGTCTTTGGTTGTGGATTTCCGATTATCCCGATCCGAGTAGGGGGAAGGCGCCATAAAGATCTTTTAGGGTTTGTGTTGACGGCGACCATTAGAGTTATCAAGGAAGAAGAAAAGGGGCTTAGGGTTTGGTGAGAAAGGAAAGCGAAATGAGGGAGAGGGGATGTTAGGAAGAAAACAGAGAAGGAGGTTCAAGAGGGGCGCCGCGGCGGAAAAGGGGGGGAAGAGAAAGTTAGGGTTTTTGTGTTAAGGAAGAAGATGGGTTTGTGAGAGAAGGAACGCGTGTGAGGGGGTCGTTTTGACCTGAGTTCTTTTGGATTACCATTAAGATATAATAAGTTGATTAAGTTAATTCAGATTTTTGAAATTGAATAAGAATTAAAGTTCATAAGTGTAGATTAATTACATTGATTATGATTATTGAAAAAGGATCCTGAAAACTTTATTAAGATTCCATTACTGTTGACTAATTAGGTGTAATTAAGGTTGGACAGATTTTTTTTGTATTTTTTTATCTATTATTGATTATGACTTTTTTGGGATTTTTGATCCCCTGCGGGTCTGGGCCTAGGGAATTCGTTAGTCCCACCCCCATGTTGGGCCCAGTAGATTGTAACTTAAATAATCTTTCTTTCTTCACCCCACTCCTCTATTTTCATTCATTTTCATTTCTATTTCATACAATTTTCCTTTAAATCTATGAAAAATATTTAAATGGATAATAAAAAATCACAAAAATTATATTAGAATATTAAGCCATTTTAGAACCATGCCCAATTTTTATTTTCTGAATTTAACCATTTTTCGATTTAATTTCGAATTTTCATTTAATTGATTTTCTATTGTATTCTCATATGGACACATAAATTTGTACAATTTATTTCTGCCACTTCTTATAACATTTTCTACCCATTCTTTTTGCTATGATTAAAGGACAAATAATAGTACCTAGAATATTTTTTGGGTATTTTTTAGGACATTTTTGCTACGGTTTTGGTAGTGTGAATTGTATAAATTTGTGATTAAACTTTTGATAGAATTAAGTGATCATTTACCATAGTTAGAATTAGAATTTTTGAAAGATTTTTTGACATAGTATTATAATCAGGTTTAAGACCTTAGGAATTTAATTTCACATTTTTTCCATGACTTTTAATATTTTTGTCACTTTAATTCATTTCCATCATATTATGCATATTCATGGTTCATATCATTCACTAACTATTTGTTTTTTGTGCAAGGTATGTTTTCAAGGATTGGCTTATGGACTTGGATACTTTTATGCCATGATTGTGTTTTATATTTTGCGTACTTTGTGATGTAATAGTGTAATACTTGTATGCTTGTATAGTTTCCATAAGTAGGATAGAAAAGATAAAACAAATCGATAGAAAACCAAAATTTCAAAAACAAATAAAGTATTCGATCCAACGTCGAGTATATTTTCAAATAAATAAATAAAGTTCATATTATTTTAGGGTTCCTCGATTACCATCGTACCACTCCATTCAACCAAAGGCAAGCCTTGTATGTTTCACACCATAAGTCGTGCGTCTTAGCACCACGCAACCGACCCACCCGATCCATTGTTTCATCCTATTTACATTTCATACTGTGTTTACCCACCATGACTTAGGAGGACCCTATTGTTCAATATTAACTCTTGTATTCTCATTTCTAGTCTTATATTTCTTAGGTAGAATTAATTTCAAACCTCACTAACCATAAGTCATCTTTAAATTCAACTAATCTAGGGTAAGTCTAGTTTCCCTTAGAATTTTTCCTTTTATAATTTGAGTCTCTCTTCTTATCTTAAAAGAAAATCAAAAACACTTAATAGAGGAAAAGGTGTACAATGCGCCACGAGCCTTAAGCTATACGGGAAATGACTAGTGGAGGTCTCCTTCACTCTTCTAGAATGCTTTACAAACGTTCCATTGGGGGCGATCTTGGAAAGTATTCGCTCCTGTGTCATAGTCTTTAGTGTTGTACATTCAATAAACACAAACTCAAAACACTTCTTACAAAAGACAACAAACCAAGAAGTCACGTCTTCTCATCTCATCTCATACTCTTTGCGGACGAACATGACTTGTCTCGACAGTTCAAACAGCGACACGGTAAACACCCTCGAGTCAGAGCCGGTAACACCTGAGCTAGAGCTATGGCAACGTCATCCTAAAAACCACAAACGAGTGTAAGCCTTAGTTAGACGAACTACAGCGTCTCTGATCCTCATTTATCCCGATGAGGTACGTAGGCAGTGGGGTAGGGCCCATTCGAGCACAATCTTCCTTTTTCCCTACATTTTCCCCTTTATTCCCATTTTTTAATTCCATTTCTTTTCTCATTTCCATTTCATTCCAGATAGCTATTCTTTCAGTTAAACATCATATTATTTTTCACCCTTTGAAAACAGACTTATAAGCGTGGATCCCGTCGGGTACGGCGGACGGATTGGGGTGCTAATACCTTCTCAATTCGTAACCGACTCCCGTATCCAGATCTTTGGTTCGCAAGGCCTCGTCCTGTTCCTTCTTCCTTAGGTTTGTGCAACATTACCTTTCCCATTCTTTTGGGATAAAAATGTCTGGCTGGCGACTCTAACTTTTCCGCGCCACTTTCGCGTTTGTACTAGGATGAAAATCCCGGGAGCGACAGGATATGATACGGACAAGTGTCAGGATGTATCCGTATCTTTAGGGAAGGTGCCTTGGCTCTCTGGTGGGGAATCTGGAGAGTTTTCTGTATATTGTTGATGGATTGTCAATATTCACAAGTGTTTGATTCAGAACATGGCTTATGATTATGCAATATGTTTGATTTTTGCCGTAATGCTCCGTATTAGACGGAATGCTACGCTTTGTGGGGAGAACATGATGCAGATGCTACGATTATGCAGAAGATAAATATCCAGGATTCGGATCCCGTTACTGCGAAGATCTCCGGTTGATCTGCTTGAAGTGAACATCCCAGCTGGGGGTGAGATCATTGGTAGATCTAGCATATATGACTCTGCTCGGGGAAATAGGTCACTGATAGACCTATCTTGGTAATGAGGGGCCCAACGGGGTTTGTAGAAGCTATCTTCACTCTGTTGTGAGATCTTCAGGCGTTGCTCTTCTGGATAGAGGCTGAAGCTCTGTGGGGAGATGGTTTCCCGGCTTTTGTACTCGGCTGGGGAGAAATAGTGAATGGAAACTCGGCTGGGGAAGAAGAGAGACCATGGGAAGGTCTTCCTGGAGATTTTTGTGGGGATCCTGCTGAGGATGATACTGGACAACTCAGCTGGGGAGAAACCATCTCCGGTGCTAATTGGGAGATAGACTGAGTAGATAATGATTAGGCAGCTTGCTGGGGAGAAGCCTTCGTGCCCCATGCTGTGCTTTTGAATACCTGCAATCCTGAAAAGATAGAGAAGCGCACAAGTTATCCCGAGGTATCCCTTACCGGATTCCGTCGTAAGAGTTTAGACACTCCCGGGAGTAAATATATTTCCTGCAAGCACGCATTTTTAGAAGAAAAGCATCTGTATTTATGCAATCAGTATCTTAAGGACATCAGACATTTTGCAAATGAAGGTAAAGTGTACGAGACGAAATGTGACTGAAAATCTGATTTTATTAATTCGTGTGCCTTGAATTGGCAAGATACAGTCAAAGAAACAGATCCCCTAAAATGAGGAGATTGTTAAAAATTGAGAAATAAAAGACGTTGGCAATGTTGACGACGCTTCAGGGAGCTTCCCTTTCGCTATGACTCGTATGACTTTTGACATTCTTCTCGTCTTGCTTTCTGAAGAAGGCTGATTCTGACCGGAGCTTGAACCTTTCGAAGCTTACCAAGTTGCGAGTGATACAAATGAATTCAGAGTGCAGTTGTTCGCTTATTCCCTTATTTTGCATGAATTGCCCTTTCGGGTTTTCAATCCATCGGGATACCCTTTTTTGCCTGAGTTGTCCGATGCGGCTTTTCAACTTAGCGGGTGTACATTTTTTATTTATTTCCCTTATTTTTGCCCAAGTCTTTTTGTTCTGTTTTTGACTCGCCGGGATGCCCTATTTTTGCCTGGACTTACATTCTGTTATTATGTCCAGCGGGTCATTTTTATGCGAAGTATTTTTTAACTGCATCTGAATTCACAGGGGACGGGAAGTCTTCACCATCCATAGTACTGAGCATGAGTGCTCCACCGGAGAAAACTTTCTTTACTACGAATGGTCCTTCATAGTTCGGAGTCCACTTGCCCCTGTGGTCTGTATGAGGAGGGAGGAGTCTTTTCAGCACAAGATCCCCTACTTGGTATTCTCGGAGCCTGACTTTCTGATCGAAGGCTTTCTTCATTCTCTTCTGGTATAACTGCCCATGACAGATTGCAGCTAATCTCTTTTCTTCAATCAGACTCAGTTGTTCGTATCGGGATTGGACCCACTCTGCTTCGTTCAGCTTAACATCCATTAATACCCGCAAGGAGGGTAATTCAACTTCGACAGGTAGGACTGCTTCCATACCATACACAAGTTGATACGGTGTTGCCCCAGTGGACGTTCTGATTGACGTACGGTACCCATGCAAGGAAAATGGTAGCATTTCATGCCAGTCTTTGTAGGTGACTACCATCTTTTGCACAATCTTCTTGATATTCTTATTAGCTGCCTCAACAGCGCCGTTCATCTTTGGCCTGTAAGGAGAAGAATTGTGGTGTTGGATCTTGAAGTCCCGGCACAGCTCTGCCATCATTTTGTTGTTTAAGTTGGAACCATTATCAGTAATGATTCGCTCGGGAACTCCATACCGACAGATGATGTCTCTCTTCAGAAATCGGGCTACCACTTGCCTTGTAACATTTGCATAGGAAGTTGCTTCAACCCACTTGGTAAAATAGTCGATGGCTACCAGGATGAATCTGTGGCCGTTTGAAGCAGTCGGTTCAATCTTGCCAATCATATCAATGCCCCACATGGCAAAGGGCCAGGGTGAAGACATCACATTCAAAGGATTGGGAGGCACGTGCACTTTATCCGCATAAATCTGGCATTTATGGCATTTCCTGGCATAAGCACAACAGTCTGCATCCATTGTGATCCAGTAATAGCCTGATCTCAACAACTTTTTGGCCATGGCATGCCCTCCCGCATGGGTACCAAAGGATCCTTCGTGCACCTCGTGCATTAACAAGTCTGCTTCTGTTCTATCAACGCATCTGAGGAGTACCATATCAAAGTTTCTCTTGTATAGGGAACCATCAGTATTCAGGAAGAAACTACCAGCTAGCCTTCTTAATGTCTTCTTATCATTGGAAGATACCCCAGGTGGGTATGTTTGATCCTCCAAGAAGCACTTAATGTCGTGGAACCAAGGCATGTCATCTTTGGGTACATCTGCTGCAAATACATATGCTGGTCTGTCAAGTCTGGACACTGAAATCCGAGGTACAAAGTTGGCAGCTTGAACTTTAATCATGGATGAAATGGTAGCAAGGGCATCTGCAAATTGATTCTCGTCCCGAGGGATATACTCAAGCTTGACTGTTGTGAAGAAAGTCAATAACCTCCTTGTATAATCCCTGTAAGGTATCAGATGATCTTGGTGGGTGTACCATTTGTCGTTGGTTTGATTAACTACCAGAGCTGAATCTCCGAATACCGTTAAAGTCTTGATCCTGAGGTCAATGGCTTCCTCAAGACCCATAATGCAAGCTTCGTATTCAGCTTCGTTGTTAGTGCAGTTGAAAGTGAGTTTTGCCGAGAAAGGCATGTGAACCCCCTTAGGTGTAATGAGTACTGCACCAACACCACGACCATTCATATCAACAGCCCCGTCAAACATCATAGTCCATTCTTCTTCTGGGTCAGGCCCTTCAGTGTGAACAGGCTCTTCATGATCTTTTGCTTTTATGAACATGATGTCTTCATCAGGGAAGTCAAATCTCATAGGCTGGTAATCATCAATAGGTTGCTCAGCAAGATAATCCGACAATACACTGCCCTTGATGGCTTTCTGAGATGTGTACTGAATGTCATATTCTGTGAGGATCATTTGCCATCTTGCAACCCGTCCGGTAAGTGTTGGCTTCTCAAATATGTACTTGACTGGGTCCATCTTTGAGATCAATAAGGTAGTGTGGGTCAACATGTACTGTCTCAGTCGGCGAGCAGCCCACGCTAAAGCACAGCAAGTTTTCTCGAGCAGTGAATAACGTTGTTCACAGTCGGTAAACTTTTTGCTCAGGTAGTATATTGCATACTTTTTTCGACCAGACTCGTCATGCTGGCCCAACACACACCCCATTGACCCTTCTAATACTGTCAAGTACATGATTAAAGGTCTTCCTTCAACTGGAGGCATAAGGATTGGAGGTTCTTGCAAGTATTCCTTGATTTTGTCGAAAGCCCTCTGGCAGTCTTCGTTCCACCTGACCGTTTGTTCTTTTCTTAACAGCTTGAACAAGGGTTCACAGGTTGCAGTAAGGTGAGATATGAACCGTGAAATGTAGTTCAATCTACCTAGGAACCCCCGAACTTCTTTCTCAGTCTTCGGTGCAGGCATTTCTTGAATGGCTTTAACTTTATCAGGGTCAACTTCAATCCCTTTCTCACTTACAATAAATCCCAGCAACTTACCGGATCGCACCCCGAATGTGCACTTGTTGGGGTTTAACTTCAGTTGGTACTTCCTCAGACGCTTGAATAACTTCAACAGATTTACCAGGTGGTCTTCTTCTGTAAGGGACTTGGCAATCATGTCATCCACATAACATTCAATTTCTTTATGGATCATGTCGTGGAATAATGTCACCATAGCCCGTTGATATGTTGCACCAGCATTCTTCAGTCCGAATGGCATCACCTTATAACAGAACGTGCCCCAGGGTGTGATAAAAGTCGTCTTCTCCATGTCTTCAGGTGACATCTTGATCTGATTGTATCCTGAAAATCCGTCCATGAAGGAGAATACCGAGAACTGAGCCGTATTATCCACCAATACATCAATGTGAGGTAAAGGGAAATCATCTTTCGGGCTGGCTCTGTTCAGATCCCGATAATCCACACATATCCTCACTTTGCCGTCTTTCTTAGGCACAAGTACTATATTAGCAACCCACGGCGGATAGCTAGTCACAGCAAGGAACCCGACGTCCCACTGCTTTTGTACCTCTTCTTTGATCTTCATTGCCATGTCTGGGCGAGTACGGCGTAGCTTCTGTTTAACCGGTGGGCAGTCTTCTTTTAAAGGCAGCTTGTGCATGACAATATCGGTGTCCAACCCTGGCATATCCTGATAAGACCAAGCAAACACATCCACATACTCACGAAGCATGTCAATCAGTTGTCCTTTCACTGAGTCTTGTAGGCAGGCCCCGATCTTAACCTCTTTCACATCTTCATCCGTACCAAGATTAATCGTTTCGACCTCCTCCTGATGAGGAGTGATAACCTTCTCCTCTCGCCTCAACAACCTGGCTAGCTCTTCAGGAAGCTCATAATCTTCTTCAACCCCTTCATCAGCTTGATTGATTGGATTGTCAAAGTCATACGAAGCCATAACTGTGCTGTTGTCGGTGCAGTCTGAAAGGCACTCTCTGCAAGGGTTTAGATTGTTCATTTTAGTGATCGATTTTAATCTTTGTTTAGAAAAAGTGAAAAGAAGTTATCATTTTGAAAACATTGCCATTTTATTTTTGTACAAAAAGAAAAATGAAAAACAGTGAGCGGAAAAGAAAAAAGACTCATTTGCAAAAGACGTCCGATATTCATTGATTGATCTGTTTGCACAAAACTACAAGATGGCCCGATTACAAAATGAGTCTTGACATCTTGGGCAAGATGCAAGACTTGATGCATGCTTAAAATATACAGAAAATAATAATTACTCTGCAGGAGTAACCCTTATAATTTCCTGGGAAGACCAGTTTGAGATACGGCTCCCCGGGATCCTTGGACGTATCCAGCTCTCCAGGTTGCGCTCATCTTCCGACTCATCTTCCAAGTTGTTCACTGCATCTGGGGTGAGCATCCCCCCGTTGACGAAATTGGGCTTCTTAGCAGCCTCTGATTGATCTTGTTGAGTTGGTTTGTAACCCAACCCAAATCTGTCCTCCTTCTTCTCCACGGGCAGCAGCTTGCCCCAGCCTTGGGCAGTCCCCTCTTCAACAACCTTCCTTGCTTGCTGATAAGATGTTATGGAGGTTCCCAGTACAGCAGATGCTTCATTAATGTTCAGGGCCTCAAATCCCTGGCTCATGGTTTCATGGATTTCTCCATCCATCTCAATGTATTTGTATGTAGCCAGATGGCTAACAAAGATGTCCTCTTCACCACAGATGGTGATGATTTGGCCTTCCCACTCGAATTTCAACTTCTGGTGAAGGGTAGACGTAACTGCGCCAGCGGCATGGATCCAAGGTCTACCCAACAAACAGCTGTAGGCCGGCTGAATGCCCATCACATAGAAGGTAATCTTAAAAGTCTGCGGGCCAATCATCACAGGCAGATCAATCTCCCCTAGCACTGATCTTTTAGAGCCATCGAAGGCTCTCACCACCAAATTACTCGGAAGTAATGCCAAGCCATCATACTCCAGCTTCACCAAGGCTTTCTTTGGTAGAACATTGAGTGAAGATCCAGTGTCCACCATTACATGGGATAGAATAGCACCCTTGCATTCTAGAGTGATGTGTAAAGCCTTGTTGTGGTTACGTCCCTCAGTTGTTAAGTCAGCATTGGTAAAGCCCAGTCTATGACTGGTGTTGACATTTGCTACCACGGTTTCTAGCTGATTAACAGTGATCTCCTCTGGCACGTATGCCGCGTGCAAGAATTTCAGTAATGCGTTCCTGTGAGCTTCAGAACACATCAACAAGGATAATATGGAGATCTTTGAGGGAGTTTGGTGAAGCTGATCCACCACCTTGTAATCACTTCTTTTTATAATTCTCATAAACTCGTCTACATCTTGCTCAAAGGATGTCTTCTGAGTTTCTTTGACAGTCGGCTCTTCAAATACCACACTCTTTCCTTTTGCTTTGGCAGCAGCTTCTGCTTCGGCATTAGGTCTTTGTAATTGTGAGGCAAAAAGGCGTCCGCTTCTGGTGAAGCCTCCGCCTCCCCCAACATTATCAATCTGTGGAGAAGAGGTTGAAGAATCCAAAGTGATTTTCTCCCCATTGCAGTAGAGGTCAGAGCCATAATGCCAAGGTATGGCATTACTGCTTTCATATGGAACTGGTCCAGGCACCGTGATGGTAACCGGACTGACTGCTGCAGGGGAAGGTACTGAGATGGTGTACGGATCGTAGTAGATGGTGACTGGTGACTTGGCAGGAGATGCCACTGTTTGTTGTTGAAAGTTGTTGTTTGGAGGAACATATGTTGGATCATAATAAATGGTGACTGCTGAGATATCTGTTGGCGTTGTAGAAGATTCTGTTGAATAAATGGGTGCTGATGTTGTAGAAGTGATAGTTGTCGACATCTGATTTGCTGAAGTGATGGACGGAACCATTGTTGATGATATTGATGAATTGGTTGGAATGATTGTTGTTGCAGTTGTAGAAGAGTCGGGAATTGTTGTCAAAGGGATTGCTGGATTTGTAGGTACTGATGTTGTGATCTGAAGTATACCACTTTTGATAAGACCATCTATGCCGCTTCTCAAGTTATCACACCCGTTGACCGAAATGTTGCAATAACCACAACCGAGCTCACACCCGGGGAACATCTGGCATTCTAGGAGCTGAGCTTTAATTTCTACCAGAGGTGTCCGAATCTGCCCAACACTGGTGATTAAGAAAGATGGTTTATCTTCCTCAATAGCATTAATTCTTGGTCCTCCATGATTGGGCATGGGATTCTTGTTGACATTAGGCGGGGGTGCAAAGTTGAGGGCCTTGGAATCCACCAGATCTTGCACCTTATTTGTAAAGCCCTGCATTTCTCTGTACTGTGGCCAGGTGCATTGGAGTGAAAAGCACACCGGGCGTTGACATCATAATTTCTTGGAAGACTGGCAGGATCTGGAGGTGCCAATGTCCTTAGCTCAACCAGGTTGAGTTTCAGGAGTTGTGGTAATAAAGCGGCATAAGGCATAGGGATAGGGTCAATCACCCTATTTGCCTGTGATGGTCTTTCCTGAAAGGGTCTTTGTTGTTGATTGTTGTTGTTGTTGTTGTTGTAGTTTCTTTGTGGCGGATACTGAACTTGCTGTTGATAGTGTGGTTGTTGTTATGGTTGATATGCTGGTTGCTGAGGAATCGGAGCTGGAATAGTGACAGCTGCTACTGATCTATGGACATACTGAGGCCTGCCCCTGCTGGCATGAATGGCATTTGTCTCATTGGTTCTTCTAGGTCCCACAAAAGGCTTCCTGGGATTACTCGACGAACTTGCACCATTATCCGAAATTTTACCCATCTTCAGAAGGCTCTCAATTCTTTCTCCAGCTATAACTACGTCAGCGAAGCTGGTGGAAGAAAAGGCAGCTAGCCTATCAATATATGTCCCTTGCAGGGTATTCATAAACATGTCGGCCATTTCTCTTTCCGACATGGGTGGCTGGACAGCAGCAGCAAGCTGTCTCCACCTCTGGGCATACTCCCTGAAGCTTTCCCTGGAGGACTGAGACATTCCCATCAGAAGGGTTCTGTTAGGAGCCATGTCTAGATTGTATTGGTACTGTCTGATGAAAGCTTCAGCTAGGTCTTTCCAGCATCTGATAGTAGCTCTGGTCAAGTGAGAGTACCACTCCCTTGAAGCCCCAGTCAAACTATCTTCAAAATAGAACATCCACAGCTTCTCATCCATTGTGTATGCTTTAAGTCTTCCCAGAAAAGACTGCAAGTGAGTTCGTGGACAGGAAGTTCCATTGTACTTCTCGAAGCACGGGGGTTTAAACTTGTGAGGAATCCTTACCCCATCCACTAACCCCATGTCCATGACATCAAAACCCAAAGAGTTTTGAGACTCCAGAGATCTCAATTTCTCAGCAATTTCATCAAGCCTCCTGTCATAAACTTCATCCCCAGCTCCCATCACAGTGAACTGCTCTTCCTGGGGGTCTTCTTGTAAGACTCTTCCTCCGGTAGTATTTCCTTGCACAATACCCGGGATGTTGACTTCCGGATGCAGATGAGGCCCATATACGGGTGGGTTAATATGAGGCTGACCCCTCTCATTGTTACTTGTTCCTCCAGTTCCCAGGGGAGGTTATTCCGGGTTTGTCTTTCAACCAATGCCCTCAATCTTTCTTGGCTTTGAGCCAAGCCATTCATTACTTCCATGAACTGGGTCATTTGGTTTCTCATCTCCAGCCTTTCATTAACCATCTGGGTCCTAACCTCTGTCAGCTCTTGCTGTACTTGGTCCATCTGGATACCAGGAAGGTTGTTGCGAGTAGGATATCTGTGTGGACAGTTGAGAGGGAACACCCGACGGCGAGCAATAATTCCTGAATCACAACAGAGTTAGTAATAAACAAAACAAAAACCTACAAAACAAAACAAAAGTTAGTATGCAATGCAGTATACTTATTTGTTTCCAAGGTATCCGGCTTGGCACTTGGTTTTGACCTTTCCAGACCCTGAGGAAGATGCTTTGATGTTGCTTGAGAGAAGGAAAACTCAATGAAACAAACTTACAAATACATTACATATGGTGGATCATACATAGTTTGTTTTTACAACATATGCCCCTGAGGGGTCAAAATACAACATAAAAAGAAAAGTACATGAAATGGAAATAGCAACAAGCAAAGACATCAAACACCTAAGCCAAACTCATCCTCTTTAACCTCCTTCAAAAGTGCTTCAGTTACAGGACCAGCCGGATGCTCTGTAATGCTTCTGATAAGAAGGTTCCTGGTGGTGATAGCAGTGGTCAGCTTCTTGTGTCTGTCTTGGTCCTTTGACCTCTTTACACCAGCCCTAAGCTTCAATTCTGAGATTTCCTTCTGGGCTGCTAGCAGAGCCTCCTGTTGTTTCTTCTCAATGGCCTCTAACTGCTCAATCCTGGCTTGAGTTCTCCTATCTTCCTGAGTGCGAGCTTCAGTGATCCTGACCCACCTAGCTTGACTTTCTTTCAGATAGAGATCAGTCATAGCCTTCTGCAACTGGGCCTCTTTACAGGCATTCTTCAAAATTTGCTCTCCTGCTCTTGATTTCTTGATGTAGTCCTCTGCTTTTTCAATCTTGGCCAGATGCCCCACCTTAAGCTTTTCTAACCTCTCAATGTCTAGACGACCATCACTCCTCTCCCAGAGGGTCTTCTGCAGAGCTTGAGACAGATTCTCATTTCTTTCCTTCAGCTTCTCAAATTCTTCCAGGCTGACAGTGGCTGGAGGTGGTACTGTGGATGGTCCAGGTGCATCTTCAATGGTGAAAGGCATCCCAGAAATATGAGCCCTAGCATGAGACCACTCATAATACTGTGCTGAAGCCACATTGTTGCATTTCCCAAGAATGGCCATCCCTTTGGTCTGGATGTTGTCCCAAGCCCAGGATGCTTGCCTGACAACAGCTAGATTAGGCTTTATCTCACAATACAGGGTTTCAGCCAAGTCCTGCACTCTAGGAGGGTGAACCAAAGCATAGCCCAATTGTCTCTTAAACAACAAAGGATTGTAGTTGATGCAACCCTTCACTCCTATCAGAGGTACATTGGGGAACTGTCCACAGCTTGTAATTATGTCCCTGCCTTTGGTGCTCTGGGTGCACCATCTGATGTCATCTGAGGTCAAAGCAATAAGTCTCCTAGCCCAATTCTTCTGTTGGTGAGGATTCAAGAAGGCATCAGTCTTGGGTAAATGTTTAAGCAGCCAGGTATGAAATAGAGGAGCACAACACCTTACCAACCTCCCTCTCTGCTTCTCATTCCTTTGGTGAACAAAATAATAGAAATCTCCCAGCAATGTGGGCACTGGGTTCCTCAGAATGAAAAGATGAATGGCATTCTGGCTGATAAACTTGGGCTCGTCTGCAAATAATATAACCCCATATATACTGAGGGCTAACAATGCACAAACTGCCTTCCATTCTCCCAAGGAGGCCTTCAGGATAGCCTGAGAAGTTAGAAAGTCCAAGTGTAGGCCAGGAATTCCAGCCTTTGTTGACATGTTCTGCTCAATCAGAATAGGTTCCAAATGCAGTGCTTTTGCCACTTCTTCATTGCTGGGAGAAGCCATCTCTGGGTTGAAGGGGATACCACCCCTGACAGGCACTCCAACCAATGATGAAAACTCCTCCAATAAAGGTCCCAACTGAAAATCCTGGAAAGTGAAACATCTCAAAGGAGGATCATAGAACTGTAGGCAAGTGTGAATCAAAATCCTCTGAGAAGGGTCCAAGTCCATAACCATATCAAGGATGCTTCCATAATGTTCTCTGAATAATGGGATATGGTCTGGAGTAATGAGTGCCTGGACCTGCCTGATGCCAGCCAGCACAGGCTCAAAGAAGTGGTATGAAATGTTGCTCTTTTTGGGTGCCATGACTGCTGATGAAGAGCTGAAAACAGATGCTGATGATGAAGACTGATACTGGTGATGAGCCACTGACAGGCTGAGACTGGTGATGACAGTAGCTGAAGAAGACAATTGATGAGGATAGTTGAAGCAGATAGCTGATGAACAGGGGTCTATGCAGATGAAGGGGTCAAAACCAAGCCAAAATATAATGTGGATACCCTGAAAAACAAATAAGCAAATGTTAAATGATGCAATGATGATGTATGCAAATGATATGCAAGGGTTTGTGATCAAGCTGGATCTGATTAACTGTCTTGATATAGAGCCCATGTATGTCCAAGAAGTCCAGATGGAGGTTCAGAAGTCCAGTAACCAAGGTGGGGGACTCAAATAAAGAGTCACATGTCCTAGGTTAAATCACAAGAACTGTCCAAAGTGAATCATTCTTAAAAACAAGTACCAGGGTATGATGTGGCCAAGGGTTCCTGCAAACCTGTAAACAGCCCAACCCCCTCACAGGTGGTGTTCTAAAACAAGGATCCTCAGACTTGGATTAGTTATGAGAAGTGTAAACACTTCTAACCCGGAGGTACAGTGTTTACAATAACCATAAAAGATCCTCCTCTAATTCACCTCAGTTTCTGAAGGTCATAATAAAGGTCATCCAGACTTAGCAGGCTTCCCAGATAGCCCTAGCACTACAGGAGATCTGTAGCACAGAGTTCTCAAGAAGAAACCCATATCTGAACCGTGTTTCATATTCCCGCACCAGACCGAAATGGAATGGGAAAGAACATGAACCACTCTAGCCTAGGTGTCACTCAGGTCCCAGGTATAGGACCTTAAACTCTCAATGAACCCCACCCACCAAAGCAAAAACCAGATCCAGCCAGACACAGTATGACAGTATGATATATATAAAACTGTAAAGAAAGCAATAAACAAAACTGTTCATAAAGCAATAAAATAAATACATAAACACATATAGCACATAACACCCCAGTAAACACAAATCAAACAAGCGCTAGGAGGAACCCACAAAAAGAACCAGAAGCCCTGGTTACAGTATAAGGTTCCCCAGCAGAGTCGCCAAGCTGTCGCTCCCAAAGATTTGCATCCCGGTACAAGCGCGAACGGTCGGTGAAAAGAGAATGAGAACACACGGGAGTGAACTCAGAAAGACAAGAGTCGCCAGCTAGGCATTTTTATCCCGAAGGAAAGGCAATGCTGCATAGACCTAGAAAGATATGGATAAGACGGTTGTGAACCAGAGAGACTGAGAAAGGGGGTTGGTTACAACCTGGGAAGGTATTAGCACCCAGATTGTCCGTCGTACTCGACGGGATCCACGCTTAAAAGATTTGTGTTTTAAAGGGGGTAGTGTCAGTGTAATCTGTGTATCAAAGAGCTGGAAAAGGATGTACAAGTGTCAGTGTAAGATAAGTGAAGTGTATAAGTGAAGTGTCAGTGTGAGAATAAGAATGAAATGCTCATGACCATGAGGATTAAAGAATAAGGCTAGAAAGAGGGGGAATATACAGAGACTTTTGTTCGATAACTGTTAAGTTATGCCTACGTATCCTCTCGTGCAATGAGGAAGTCAGAACACCGTAGTTCGACCCAAAGAGACTGAAAGGTAAGTTGACTTGTGAACTGCTTTCTTGTCTATGCTCAAGTGTATGACCTGTCTGGCTCAGGTGCGAACTGTCTTGCATTAGACGAAAGAAGCGAATTCTCGTTTGTGAGTGAATAAGATGAGAAAAGAATCCCGGAGGAGACGATTATTGTTTGTATTTGTATTTTCAGTCTTTTATTGCTTTTTTGAAAGTTTGTCATAAGTTAATGAGCTTAAGCCTAAACCAATGGGTTAGTAAACTCATCACATCTTCCCTCTGATTAGGGGTAATGAGAATACCTTAAGTGTGAAGTCAGCTTCTCACACTCAATCACCAAGATGTAGGATTAAGATCATTAACCTACTTGTGATTATTTAGATGTTTTTGTTGTTTTTGTTTAGTGTCGAGTAATGAGATTAAGCCATAATCAGGGATTAAACAGACTCATTACACCATCCTAATAGAAGGATAATAGATGAGAATGTTTAAGCTGAGGAAGACTCCTCAACTTAATCCTTGATTAGGGATTAACCTCATGACAAAACAAAGCCTTTATTAGGTGGATTTTAGTTAATGATAAGATGAAGAAGTGAGTTTTATGGTTTGTAAGACAACTTGAGGGGGACTTGTCCATTAACACTAGGGTTAGTCCTTCTTAACCAGTTAAGGAAGAATTAGAACCCTAATGCAAGGCCCAAGTTACAAGCTTGATGTCTTGATGATTATTAAGTGAATTGATTAAAGGATTTAAACACATTAAGGGTTTAACACTTAGGATTAAAGTTATACACTCCATCCTAATAGAAGGATGCAGGCATAAGCTTAATCACAAAGCCTTAAAGCCTTTAGGGTTTAGTCCCTGATTATGAGATGAGGAGAGAAGACTCAAAGAGACACAAAGGTAAAAGCTAAGTGGGGGACTAATCAACCCTAATTGTTATCATGCTTGGTCATTCCTAGGGTTTGTGAGGCTTAAGAAAGAATCTTCAAAGAGCCACCAAGGAAAGAAGCAGATGAAAGGAGCAAAGAGAAGCAAAACAACTTGCTTCACTTAAGAAGACAAGTTGCTTGAAGGAAGAAGGTGGGATGAACAAGAATGAGCAAGCTCAATCCAAACACATACAAAAATGCAGCAATGATGCATAAGAGAGATGAAAAGAGATTGTGAGAAGTGAAGGCAAATTCACTTCTCAATGCAACTTACCACCTGAAAAGTTAGTAAAGAAATGAGATGCAATGTGATGATGCAAACCAAAACCAGAAGCATAAGTATGATGTTAATGATGCTAAGGGATGATGTAAACATGAGGCAAGGCATGAGAATGATCATACAATCATATGGATGCAAGTGAAGTATGCTTTGAACCATGAATATTCATGAAAAGTTATGAAATGCAAATGACATACAACATGTCAAATGAATGATGCAATGGTCAAACATGATTCTAATATGTCCTAAGATGTCTTATGAATCAAATGAATTCACAAAATGTCATGGCAAGTCATGGTATGCAAGCAAATGGAAAATGGATGCAAAAGAAAGCCCAAATTAGGGTTCATGATCAATGCACAAAACAAAATTCAAAACCAGAAGCAAACATCATGATAAAAAATTGAAAGTGCATTCAAAGGAACCCTAAACCTATACAAACTCACTGCCCAAAGGAGAGGATCCAACTCTTAACCTAGTGAGAGTTATGAATTTACTAAGATTGCTAGGGTTTTAAGGTACCTCATCAAGAAAAATGCCAAACAAATAGGAAATGCAAGATCAATTCATGCCAATTTAATCCTATAAACTACATGCTATGCAATATGCAATGCAAAAAGAGTCATTGTCCAACTCTCAATGGTTAGACATAAATGAATTTTTGAAGTTTGAATCAAAATAATGCCTTGAAATGAAATTAATTCCATTGAAAATGATCAAAAGGGATCAAGATCAAAAAATAAATTTGGTTTGAGAGTTGGACAATGTTTCTAAATGTTTGAAAATGTTACATGAATTTTTTTGTGATTTTTAAATACCTAAAAGTATTTTTAATTAATTAATTTTCATTAACTAATTAAAAATAAACTTTTAAATGATTTAAAAATATTTTTCAATGCAAAAAATAAAAATAAAAATATTTTTGTGTTTTAAAAATTAGTAAAAACTTTGACAAAAATTTTCATGATTTTTAAATGCTTTTTGCTATTTTAAATAAAATATGAAAGATAAAACAAAACAAATGAAATAATAAATAATAAAAATGAAAGTATGCGCAAGGGAAGACCAGGATTTGATCTGGGCTTGGACTGGTTGACTGCGCGCCAGATCCAAGGGCCCAGATTCAAACCTGGCTAAAACTGGTTTATGAATTAATTAAACTGGATTTAATTAATTAATTAAACTGGTTTCTGAGCCTTTCTCTTATGCAAACTGACTCCTCTGGTCCCCATGAGCTCAATGGAATGCTTCAAAACTTTTGTTGATGGCTGATTTGGGAGATTGCAGAAGTTCTGTTCAAGGAGGGGTGATGATCGTGTTTTGATTTTAGTGACTTTCAGGCTGTTTCAATGGTTGGTTTGTGATCAGTGAGTCATGTTAAGATCAATGGTGAAGTTTGTTTGTGTGTTTGATGCTTGTGGAGAGTGTTTCGAATGGTTTTGCATATGAGGTGGAAAATGAGAAGGCTGTGTTTTTGGAGGTTTCAGGCTTGTGTGTCTTATGAAAATGAAGCCTTGGGGTGTGTTTGTAAAGTCTGGATTGGGCAGAGAGTTGTTGGTGGCCTGTTGTGATTGGTATGGGCAAGTTGCCAAAATGTCAACTTGACTTGTACTTGAGGTATGGGCAATGGTATAGCTAGCCTTTTTGCTTGTCTTGGCTTAGCTGAGTTTAGGGAGAACCATGGAATTGTTTATGAGATAAATCAGCAAGTGGATCAAGACTTATGAGATGTTTTGCAATTTTCACAAAGTTTGACCCCTTTGGAAATTCATGAGATTCAAGGCATCAAAATGCAATATTCTTTGGCCCATTCTGATCTTTAGAGGTCATGTGATCATGTTGTGAAGAGTTTGTACACTTTTGAAGCCTTTAGAACACTTGATCATACCATTTTGCAAAATGCCTCTTTGGTAGAAAACTTCAAATTATGTGATTTTGGCCAACTTTGACAAGCCATAACTTTTGATCCAAAATGAATTAAGACAAGTTCTTGTACTTTTTGAAAAGGGAATGATCCATTCTACAACTTTCATGACCAAAGTTTTCCCATTTGAAGCATTTTTGAATCAAAAGGCAAGGGTTGAAAAAGTTTCCCAAAATGGCAAGTTTCCATTACAAGTCATTTTCCCAAAAAGTCAACTTTGCAAATGGCTTGAATTTCTTCAATTTTGTGAACTTCCAACATCTTCTATGATCAAATAAAGATCATACATAATCAAAATGATGAAGAATACCCTTTGGTTGGGTCATTGGGGGCCTCAGATGCCCTGATTTTGCACTGACTTGCTTAAAAAGTCAACTCTTGATCAGGTGCCTTCCCCATTGAATTTCTTCATGAAAATTGATATGCATGATCCCTATACCATATAGAGACCAATAGAAACAAGAATGACCAAAAAATTTGGAGTTATGGCCTTTGAAACCAAAACCCTAATTCTAGGTCATCTGTGCAGTTAAACCTGGCTCTGCTTCCATGCCAACCTCAGTTCTTGTGATTTTTTGACATTCTTGACTTTGAGAGGATATAATATGATGCTTGAACATACATGGACCCCTTTGAAGTGATTGATGACCTTTGGAGTGGCTCAAAAAGCTCTTGGATTGCTCAGATCACAAACCCTAGATGCAGATGACTTTGAAACAATGCAGTGAAGCAAATATGCAATATGAGATGCTATGGTTGAGTTTATGCATATGAAATGATCACAAGCCAGGGAGTGAATGGGTGAGGGCAAATTTGGGGTGTTTACACATTGGTCGGTTGCCCTTCTACATTAAAAGGATTTGATTTTCCCAAAGCATTAATTAATTTTCCCTTCCACTGATGTTGCTGACGGAGGAATGAGAGATTCATCTGAGCTGGTTGAAACATCATTTCTTTAACTTTTTTAATCTTCAACATCGATTGTCCAATCACATAATTCATCTGTCAATCTAATAAGGAATTCTTCCTTGTTTACCCTTACTCTTATCACCTTATTGATGAATTACAACATGGATGTTCTTACAAGCAATCAAGCCACATTTAATATTTGCATGTTCTATGTTATTAGATCAATTTCTATTAATGTCCCAAAATTTGTTATTAATGTTGAGAACATCCCCATTCTCCAAGCATGTACCGGGACCCAAAGTACTCGAACCCACGCGAATCGTAATCCCCTTAAGTCTCTTGATTCCCATTTTCTCAATATTATGAACCATTGTTGGAACACACTTTCAGAATCCTTTACCAACTAGTCCAATTCTTCATCATCATCAACCTTTACAAATACCTTCCCCCCATTAGAATCAAATTTCTAGATGTAATTCCTTCATCAATCATAAGATCTTGCAACATATGTATTTTATTGACATTGCGAACAAACCCACTGAAACCTTTTTTTAGCCTAAATAATCTCTTCATTATTCACCGTTATTACCATTTCAACATCCTATTTTACTTCTTTTTGTTTTCCTTCTTTTAGTTTTGGTCACCACACACACATATGAGTATTACATTGTTATTCTCTTTTGTGTCATTCTTGCTTCTGCATATGATTTACCTTCTCTTTTAAAGTTCTAACCCGCCCCTAATTTGTTCCTCAACAAGTTGATGTCTCTGTTGTAACACCCCAAATTTGCCCTCTTCATTTTAAGCATCATATCGCATCATAGTCATCATAACGGATCATGTCTTTAGCATTTTGCATAGAAAAATGAGGCATAACACTCACATGTTCTAGCATAAGGCATATGACCAACCATCTGGAAGATTTGAAGCACTGCAGATAAAAATCGAGAGCTTGGTGACCAGGCAAAAATTTCACAGGATCACTCTGCACAAGCTCTGTACCATGTTCAAAGCTTAAAAAGAATGAAAGGATCAAAATCAGCTTGAAACGGCGGGCGCCGGCATCATTTTTGAAGTTTCCCACCAAAAGGGGGGAAATTCAAATTTTGCATGCGTTAACCGGTTAACGCATATGGTTAACCGGTTAACAGCTGCGAAATTTGAATTTCCAGCAGCATTTTCAGCATGTGTGTTTTGGGCCCCATTTTCCAATTTTCTGATTTTTATTCATTTGAATTAAATTTGAATTTGAGAAGGATCTAGAGCATGTATCCAAACCTCTTTCCAACCCTAAAACCTAATCACATTACCAAGCCATATTTTTTGGATCCCAAACCAAGATTTTGGGCCCCAACCCTAAACCATATATATTCCATTTCTCTCCAAACCAAGGGATCTCTCACTCATTTTTCACTCTCATTCTGAATTTTCATTGCTCTCACTCACAATTCTCTCACTTTTCTCTCCCAATTTTCCAAATTACTCAAAGTTCCTCTTTGAAGATCACACAACCTTGCCTTGAGGTGTGTAGATCTTGGAACTAGACCTCCATCCATAGCTTCATTGCATCTTTTTGCTGGTTTAATTGGTGATTCAGATCTGGTTTGGGATCTAGAAGTGCTTTTGGATCAAAATTCTGCATCAAGAGCTTGATCTTGCATTTATTTTGCATGGAGGGTGGAGATTAGCATCGGATCTTCAAGGTTTTGCGCGAGATCTATCATTTTCAGCCTAATCAACAATTACCAAAGCATACCTCCGCTTTGTAGGTTGGTTTAATTTCAGATCCAACTCTGTTTTTAGCTTATTTGCATTGCTTGTGCTTTAGATCCACCATGTGTTTGTGTAATTGATTGTGTTGCATGATTTGATTGGTTGATTGGTATCCGGATCCGTTTGTTATTGTTCATGAGCATAATGTTATGGATTGATGTGCATTGATCTATTTTTTTTCCATGCGTAATTGAGTGCTGGTCTGGTGCAGCTTATTTGAATAAGCTGTTTTTGAAATGCTGTTTCTGCAGGAATTTGCTGCTGTTTTTACAGTGTTAACCGGTTAACGCATATGGTTAACCGGTTAACGCCCTGTTTCTGTGCGTGTTTTGTGCAGGTTTTGACTGGTTAACCGGTTAACGCATATGGTTAACCGGTTAACACTGATGCAGAATGGTTTTTCAGGGCTGTTTTGAGTTTGTTTGATCCCTTTGCTTGTGCTAATTGCCATGATTCATTGTATGATCATTAATCATGATGTTTAGGGTGATTTGCTTGCTGTTTGATGTATGCTCTCATGTTTTCGACGCGTAAGTCGTGTGTTTGCTATGTTTGGCATGTTGTTTGACTTTTGTTTTCAAGAACCTTTGAGCATGTTTAAGTCCATGTTTGTGGTGATTGATTTGTTGGATTTTGCTAACATTTCAGGGGCTCATGGTAAGAGAAGTGTGGATGCTTATCCACATTTCAACTTTTTCATCTTTCCTCTTTTGTTATTTGAACTAACCCTTTGTTGTTGGGCTTAGGCCTTTCTCATCCCTTCTTCTATCTTCTTCTTCCTTCATCATTAGGATAGAAACCTCACAAACCCTAGGAATTCCATGCATGCTAACTTAGGATAGAAACTTCCCTCTAGTTTTTTTCCTTTTGCTCCTTTGGTTCTATCTCTCTTCTTATCTTCAAACTTAATTTTAACTCACTTAATAAAGGTAGAGTACTTTCATGCGACATGAGACTTTGCTATGAGATGCTCACATGCGTTCCATTTCGGGGCGAGGTGTGAGTCATCACTCGTGGTGGATAGGTCTTAGCATGAGTACCTCACAAAGAAAAACTAAAAAAACACTTCTTAACCAAAAAAACCACAAAAACACTTAATAATGATAATAGGTTAGTGTGCTTGAGCCTTCACTTGTGGGACTAGCTTTGGGGATTTCCTCCATCGATAGGTGTGCCTCTTGCGCATTCCATTTCGGGATGATGTGAGATGCGCACATCCCATTGAGTAAGACTTAAGTACACTCACCTATGCAAACTTTCACTCATAAAAGCTTCTAAAAAACACCAAACAAACAATAAGCGTCTTTCCTTCGGGAATTCTTTTCTCATCTCCTTCGCTCCGTCCGCGAACTTGCTCCTACTTGTCATCTTGCAAGACGGTTACGCACTCGTCGTCCGAGCCTGCAACACCTGAGCAATGGCATAGGCAGTTCAAGCCTTAATTCACAAGCAATTTCCTTTTAGTACCCCTAGTTAGGGGAACTACGGCGTCTCTGATCCTCATTATCCCGATGAGGTACGTAGGCAGCGGGGTAGGGCCCGTTCGAGCACAATCTTTATTTTCCCTACATTTTTTTCCGTTTTCTTATTCGGTTCTTTTCCAGTTCTAGTTTTATTTTCTTTTGCTGCATCTTTCATACCCTCACCCTTTGAAACAGTTTCTTTTGCAAGCGTGGATCCCGTCGGGTACGGCGGATGATCTGGGGTGCTAACACCTTCCCAGGTCATAACCGACTCCCGAGCCCAGTCTCTTTGGTTCGTAGGACCCGTGTCCTTCCTTTTCTTTCTTCTGGTTTGTGCAGCATTACCATTCCCTTTCTTCGGGATAAAAATGCATGGCTGGCGACTCTTTTCTTTTTTCCGCGCCACTTTCGCGTTTGTACCAGGGATGGAAATCCTCGGGAGCGACAGCTTGGCGACTCTGCTGGGGAATGCACACCGGACGATCTCTGGTTCCCCTGTGAGTCTATCCTAGCGCTTGTTTGTTGCTGTTTCATTGGGTGATGTTTGTTTGATGTGGCTTGTTGTATTTTACTGTTGTTTATTTACAGCTTTATTTACAGTTTTCAGTATTTATTTTCCGCATCATATATCATACTGGACTGTCTGGACTGGTTTTCTGTTTGGTGGGATGGGTGATACTGTTTCTGAGAGATAAGCCAAGTACCCGGCTTGAGTGCACCCTAGGATTAGAAGTGGGCATATTGTACTCGCATGTGGCATGATGAGTGGCGATGTGTTTCACGCCCAGACTGCGACCGTCTTGGAAATATCTTGTGTGGGGATTTCCTCCACTTCGGGATAGGACCTTGATAGTTATGTGCATCTGGGGACCGATCATTGAGAACCTTTGTGGAAACAACCCTCTCCAGTGGTGACAGTGGCAGACCACATTCTGTGGCAAACCCATTCGCACCCGAGGGTCCACTGGGAACTCGCATAGGATGGCCTGGTTCTCTTATAGGAACTCAGTCAAAGCATCTGGTCGTATGACATTAGTACTGTATCCTACGGGCTGAATGTACTGTTGTTTCTCGATTTCAGCGCTTGAAGCTGGGAACCTATAAGGGATGCTTGTTTTTCCCGGACTCAGCTGAGGCCTCCCTGCGTAGTACATAATGCCTAACCGATTCCCTGATTTGGTCATGAGCCATTTCTCGGAAATGGTGAAAGTATTATTGCTATTCGGCTTTGAGAGTCCGTGATGTTTGACCCGGAGCACACCCGTGAGACTGGGGATGGGTTTACAGGTTTGCAGGAGCCCTTGACCTCATCATACCCTTGTTATCAGCGCAGTTCATGTTCATGATACAGTCACTGTGGTTCTGAAGTTCTGGTTTTCTGGTTCCGGTATTCGTGATATTATGGTCCAGAGATTCTCTTCAGAGGGTTATGACTATCAGAGAGTGTGATTCAGTGGATTTTTGGGTTGTCAGTTGTTCAGAGGGGCTTTGTCAGTAGCCAGGCTCCAGATGGTCCCAGTTGGTCATATGTCCTTGCATTTGCATCTGCATTGCATCATTGCATCATTAATCATTGTTTTGTTTTCATTCACAGGTTCATATCTCTGCTTCCGGTTCCGGTATTCTCTTCAAAGATGGAAGATCCTCGCAAGCAGAATATTCTTTTCAAGTTCTTTGATGTCAAGATTGATTTGCTGAAGAAGATGGTAAAGTTGATTACACCCAATCAGGTAGAGAGATTCAGAAAAGCCTACGGGAGTATTCTTGATGTGGTGATAGAGTTAGATCCTTCAGAGAGGAGTGCCATTCATACATTGCTTCAGTATTATGACCCTCAGCTCCGTTGCTTCACCTTTCCTGATTTCCAATTGGGCCCTATGCTGGAGGAGTATGCTTTGATCCTGGGTGTGCCAGTTCAAGATCAGGTTCCTTTCAACTCTGAGATGAGTAGACCAGCACCGGAGGCTATTGCAAAGGCTCTTTATTTGAGTCCTTCTACTGTGAAGTCTTTGACCATTATCAAAGGAGGAGTGTCTGGATTTTCTTTGGAGGCTTTGGTGAAGAAAGCGGGAGAATTGGCTGTTGAAGAAGAATGGGATGCTGTGTGTGCTATTTTGGCTCTGTCTATCTATGGCATCATTTTGTTTGCTGATATGGAGAAGTTCATCGATATAAATGCCATACATCTCTTTTTGCTGAAGAACCCGGTGCCTACCTTACTTGGGGATTTGTATTATTCGGTTCATTACAAGACTGAGAAGAAGAGGGGAGGTTTGGTCCGATGCTGTGCTCCGTTATTTCACATGTGGTTCATGAGGCATTTGCCTAATACGGGAGTGTTTAGTGACCATAGCTTGATATGGGCCCAGAAGCTGGAAAAGTTGCTTGCCAAGGATGTTAGATGGTTCACTCAAAGGCTGCAAGGGGCACGTTTTATTACCAGCTGCGGAAGTTATCATAGTGTGCCTTTGTTGGGAGTAACTGGAGGGATTAATTACAATCCAATCTTGTTAAGAAGACAGTTAGGATACGCTTTGAGAGAGGTGCCAGAAGATTTGAAGCTGACCCCTATTTTCTACTTCCCCGTGAAAGATAATGTGCCCTTAGTGAGGAAGGTCGCTGGAGCTTGGAAGAACATCAAAGGAGAAGGAATATCTAGTTTCGGGAAGTGCAACAATCAGACATTCCCAGAGTACGAAGCTTGGTTGAAGGATAGAGCCAGAAGAGTGTTGTTACCGTTTTCAGCACCAGTTCCCCCAGTTGCTGAGTCCATTGATACTGTGCCTTTAGAGGAATTCCAGAAGTTAGAAGCTCAGTTACATGCAGTTAGAGTTGAAAATACAGAAATGGTAAGCTTGTATCACCAAGCTAGCAGGGCCAAGAAGGAAGCTGAGGAGAAGTTGCTGAAGGTACAAATGACTTTGGAGGCTAAGGAAAAAGACTTCGCAGGAAAAGAAGCACATTTCCACAGATTAGGGTTGATGGAAGCCCAAAGAGAAGTTGAGCGCAAGAAGAAGTCAAAGACCCTTAGAGATGCTCGTCAGTCTATTGTCTGGTTGAAGGGACAAAGAGAGCAGGAGTTGAAGCAGTATAAAGAAAAAGAAGAATTCTTCGAGACTCAGATGGCTCACAAGAAAGAAGAGGTGGAGCAGGCCCACAGGATTCGCAGAGAGAAGACCCAACAGCTTGCAGACAGTCAGCAAGCCCTCGAAGCAGCACTCAAAGAGATTGAAGACCTCAAGTTGATGGCAGGAGTCAAGAAGGTCAGGTCTGATGATGGAGTTTCAGGATTCTCAGGCGGCGGTTGTGCTTCTTAGTTGTTTTCTTTGTATTTGGATTACCTGCAGGCATGTTGTAGGAGTCCTAGCTGTTTGTTTTTCTTTGTAAGAGCTCGTACTCTATGAGGAATTCTGTTTTGTTGTGCCTATTGGGCTGATCTATGTTATGATGTTTCTCACCATGTCTTGGTTTGCTTGCTATTATGGTTTGAATGTGGTTTCCTGCAAAGGTTCCTGAAAGTCGAGGATCAGTGCCCGTCTGGTTTTCTTTGCTAAATACCGGAACCGGGGCATAAATGACCTGTGATTGGAAACATAAACAACTGCATTGCATCCATATAACTTGTTTGTTGTTTTGCAGGTGTTGCATCAGATACTAATGTGTTTTGTGTTCTCAGGCGCAATAGCTCCTCGAAAAGTTCGAGGTCAACCAACAGTGCACAGGTACCCAACCAAGGTTAACAGAGAGCGGGTCATGGATCAAATGCAGGCAGATTTGGCAGATCTAAGGCAGAGGATGGATAACTTCATGACATTAATGGCCGGCATGGGGCAGAATCAAGAGCGTCTGCGAGAGATGGTGGAGAATCAGAATCGGAACGCTGCTGCTGCTGCTAATGCTGATAATCATGCCGGTGCGGGCGCACGACAGGCTGGACCTCAGGTTATACAACCAGGGGCGACCGTAGTCAATGACGGGATGCATAACATTCATGTGGATCACCAGGAGGACCAGTTCACTTTGCTTGATGAGACCGAAGGTCAAGGGGTCGAAATGAACAAGAGGTTTGAAGAGATGGCCGAGCAGATCAAGGCTATTCAGTCCCAGAGTTCTTTGGGATTCGATATAACAGACTTGGGTTTGGTTCCGGGAGTCAGAATCCCGTACAAATTCAAAGTTCCTACTTTCGAGAAGTACAACGGCACTGCTTGCCCAAAGACTCATCTGCAATCATATGTTGGGAGAATTGCTGCGCATACAGACGATGAAAAACTGTGGATGTATTACTTTCAGGACAGTTTAGTGGGAGCTTCCCTTGAGTGGTACATGAAGCTCAGCAGGGTCAATGTCAAGAGCTGGAAAGATCTTGCTGAGGCCTTTGTGAGGCAATACCAGTATAACATGGACATGGCGCCAAATCGCACTCAGTTGCAACATATGGCTCAGACAGCAAAAGAAGGCTTCAAAGAATACGCCCAGAGGTGGCGCCAGCTAGCTGCTAGGGTACAACCACCGCTGTTAGAGAATGAGATGGCCGATATGTTTATGGGTACTCTCCAGGGGGTATTTCTCGAGAGATTGGCGTCGAGTTCTGCTACTAAGTTCAACGATATTGTCATTGCGGGAGAAAGGGTCGAAACGCTGTTGAAGATGGGGAAGATACAAGACCCCAGTGCTAATAGTTCAAGTGGAGCGAGGAAAGCTTTTAGCGGACCTCCGAGAAGGCGAGAAGGTGAGACCAATGCTGTATTTGGCCGAAGCCAGGGCCGTAGTTACAGAAGACCTTATGGGCATGTGGCTGCCGTCACCATTCCTGCAGCTCCCGTACAACAAATGTTACCTCCACCACAACAACAGCAGCAACAGCAACAACCTAGAGCCAACTACCAGCAAAGACCTTATCAGCCGAGGCCGACTCGTCCCGCTAGCAGAGTGATAGAAGCTATTCCGATGACATATGCTGCCTTGTTGCCGAGACTACTGGATTTGAACCTTATTCAATTGAGGACTTTGGCTCCACCACCTCCTGGAGAGCTTCCAGCTGGTTATGATGTCAACGCGCGATGCGCTTTTCATTCAGGAGCACCCGGGCACTCAACCGAGAAGTGCAGGGCGCTGCATCACAAAGTTCAAGATCTCGTAGATTCCAAGGCAATCAACTTTGCGCCTCCACCGAATATCAACTCGAACCCTATACCTAATCATGGCGGGGCAAGAGTTAATGCTGTTGAGGGAGGTGATAAGTTGAGTTTGGTGCTGAGAATTGATGAAGTCAGGACGCCGTTAATGGTGGTGAAAGAGAGACTGTTGAAGGGTCAAGTGTTTCCTGGTTGTTGTCTCGATTGTGAAGATTGTATAAGTGCTGTGAATGGCTGCGAGAAATTGAAGATGGGGTTGCAAGGATTAATTGATGATGGGTCTTTGCAATTTAGCAAGATTAGTAATGAAGGGGCTGATGATGTGTCAACCATTACTATCTTCTATGATGAAGCTGACATGCCCGTTCGACAAGAGCCTGTTACCGTTTACGCTCCTCAGATTAGTCCTGTGACTATAACTGTACCTGGGCCAATGCCGTATAATGATGATAGAGCCATTCCGTGGCATTATGGTTCCGATGTCTATGTGGCGGGACAGAAGATGGAAAGTAGACCTGTTGCTGATTTGACCATTGAGAATGTAGGAGGTGTTGGAGGTTTTACTCGAAGTGGTCGTTTGTTTGCTCCCCCTGCACTGAGAAGGGATCTTGAGGCCGAAGCTTCGTCCAAAGACAAAGGAAAGCAGACTGCGAATGATGGGTTAGATACTCCTGTGGCTGGGCAGGGGACATTTGAAAAGGAGGTAGAGGAGTTCATGAAGATCATCAAAAGGAGTGACTACAAGGTGGTTGACCAACTGAATCAAACGCCTTCAAAGATTTCTATTTTGTCGCTGTTGATGTGCTCACCTGCACACCGAGAAGCCTTGCTGAAAGTACTTCAAATGGCCTACGTTCCTCAAGAGATTACGGTCAATCAACTTGAAGCTGTTGTCGGAAGTGTCAATGCTAGCCATGGCTTGGGCTTCACTGACAGAGATCTTACTTTGGAAGGAAGAAATCACAATAAAGCACTGCATATCACGATGGAATGCAAGGGCGCTGTCTTGTCTCATGTTCTTGTGGACACAGGCTCTTCCTTGAACGTGCTCCCGAAAAAGGCGTTGATGAAGCTTGACATTGATGGGGTTATCCTGACGCCGAGCGATTTAGTGGTTAAAGCTTTCGATGGTTCAAGAAGATCAGTTTTCGGAGAGGTTGAGTTGCCTGTCAAGATAGGCTCTCAAGTCTTCAAGAGTGTCTTCTATGTCATGGATATCCAGCCTGCGTATAGTTGCTTGTTGGGCAGACCGTGGATACACGCAGCTGGAGCTGTCACCTCAACTCTGCACCAGAAGCTTAAGTATGTGGTGGACGGCCAGGTCATCACAGTGTGCGGGGAAGAAGATATTTTCGTCAGCCACCTGTCGACATTTAAATATGTAGAGATGGACGGAGAAATTCACGAGACTTTGTGCCAAGCTTTTGAGGCAGATGTCAGTATTTTGACTCCGGTGAAGAAAAACAACGAAGGCACGTCAATTCATTCTTATCGGGAAGCAAAGGAGGCCGTCCAATCAGGCAATGCCCAAGGCTGGGGCAAGTTACTGGAGGTGGAAAAGAAGGGTGACAAATTTGGCTTAGGGTATCAGCCTGGAGGGTCTACTCAGAGTGGTAAAGCTGTTGCATTCACAAGTGCTGGGTTGCTCAACCGTGATCAAATCTGTACGGCAAGTCAAGACGGAGACAGTGACAAGGACTGGGACAACAATTGGATCCGCCCGTGTGCACCCGGTGAGGAGCTAGGAAATTGGTCTGCTGAGGACATTGTTCAAGTCACCTGGCTCTCAAAGTAATTGTTTTGTTTCCTTTTATTAGCATACTGCATTGTCAAATCCAGCATTCTGCCCAAGATGCTTGGATCCATTGTATTGGGCCACCATGTTTTTGTTTCGCATTGTTATTTTTGCTATGAAATAAAAGGACATTTTCAGACAAATTGTGTTCCCTTTCTTTGTTTTTAAACTTTTTCACAAAAAAACAATATAAAAATGGCAATGTGTTTTCCTTTTTTGCTTTGTGTTAGCGTCTCTTTTCAAAATAAGCAGATTCTGAATGAGCACATCATTTGTGCAGTATTGATCATCCGGATTCCATGGATAATGTTCCTGCTATGACCATGCATGACTTCGATAATCCAGTCTACCAAGCTGATGAAGGGGTTGAGGAAGACTGTGACCTCCCTGAAGAATTGGTCAGATTGTTGAAACAAGAGGAACGAGTTATTCAGCCTCATCAAGAAGAGATTGAGACCATCAATATTGGCAGTGAAGATGCAAAGAAAGAAATCAAGATAGGGGCCAATCTGCAAGCCGACGTCAAACAAGAGCTGATCAGTATGCTGAGAGAGTATGTGGATATCTTCGCTTGGTCATATCAAGATATGCCAGGCTTGGATACCGATATCGTGATGCATAAGCTACCCCTGAGAGAAGACTGTCCTCCTGTGAAGCAAAAGTTGAGAAGAACTCGCCCGGATATGGCGATGAAGATTAAAGAGGAGGTACAGAAACAGTGGGATGCCGGGTTCCTTGCCGTGACTAGTTACCCACCTTGGGTAGCCAACATTGTACCAGTGCCTAAGAAGGACGGCAAGGTCCGGATGTGCGTTGACTATAGAGATTTGAACAGAGCAAGCCCGAAGGATGATTTTCCGTTGCCACACATTGATGTGTTGGTCGACAATACTGCTCAATTCTCAGTGTTCTCCTTCATGGATGGATTCTCCGGTTATAATCAGATAAAAATGGCGCCGGAGGACATGGAGAAGACAACGTTCATTACCCCGTGGGGAACGTTCTGCTATAAGGTCATGCCCTTCGGTTTGAAGAACGCTGGGGCAACTTATCAGCGGGCAATGGTCACATTGTTCCATGACATGATCCACAGAGAGATCGAATGTTATGTGGATGATATGATTGCAAAGTCCGAAGACGAAGAGGAGCATTTGGTTAATTTGAAGAAGCTGTTTGACAGATTGATCAAGTACAAGCTGAGGTTGAATCCGAACAAGTGCACTTTCGGGGTGCGATCCGGAAAATTGCTGGGTTTCATTGTAAGTCAAAGAGGAATTGAGGTAGATCCTGCTAAAGTGAAAGCTATTCAAGATATGCCTGCACCAAAGACAGAAAAGGAAGTGCGCGGTTTCTTAGGTAGATTGAACTACATTTCTCGGTTCATATCTCACCTAACTGCCACGTGCGAACCAATATTCAAACTGCTAAGAAAAGAGCAAACGGTCAGGTGGAATGATGATTGCCAAAGAGCTTTCGACAAAATAAAGGAATACTTGCAGGAACCTCCAATTCTGATGCCTCCAGTGGAGGGGAGACCATTAATCATGTACTTGACCGTGCTAGAAGGGTCGATGGGGTGTGTGCTCGGCCAACATGACGAGTCTGGTCGAAAAGAGTACGCCATTTATTACCTTAGCAAAAAGTTTACCGACTGTGAATCCCGATACTCACTGCTCGAGAAAACTTGCTGCGCTTTGGTATGGGCTGCTCGCCGACTGAGGCAGTATATGTTGACCCATACCACACTTCTCATTTCCAAGATGGACCCCGTCAAGTACATCTTTGAGAAACCAGCATTGACCGGAAGGGTTGCTAGATGGCAGATGATTTTAACTGAATACGACATCCAGTACACTTCTCAGAAAGCCATCAAAGGAAGTGTATTGTCGGAATACCTTGCTCAGCAACCTCTTGAGGATGACTATCAGCCGATGAGATTTGATTTCCCTGATGAGGACATCATGTACCTCAGAACAAACGATTATGAGGAACCACTTCCGGAGGAGGGGCCTGACCCTGAATCCAAATGGAAGTTGATGTTTGATGGGGCTGTCAATATCAATGGTCGTGGAGTTGGTGCCGTACTTATTACTCCTGAAGGTGTCCATTTACCCTTCGCTGCCAAAATTACTTTTGGCTGCACCAACAATGAAGCGGAATACGAGGCGTGTATAATGGGAATAGAGGAGGCAATTGATCTTCGGATTAAGAACCTCGATATATTCGGAGATTCAGCCCTCGTCATTAACCAAATTACCGGCAAGTGGTATACACATCAAGAGCATCTGATTCCGTACAGGGATTATGCTAGAAAACTGTTGACATTCTTCACAACAGTTGAACTCAAGTACATACCACGGGACGAAAATCAATTTGCCGATGCTTTGGCTACTCTCTCTTCGTCGATTAAAGTCACGTGTTGGAACTTTGTGCCCAGAATTGACATCTCCAGGCTTGACTCTCCCGCTTATGCTTTCTCTGTAGACGCCGTGTCTGATGAGAAACCTTGGTATTTCGATATCAAGTTATTCCTGGAGAAGCAAGAATACCCAACAGGGGCATCTTCCAAAGACAAAAAGACCTTGAGACGACTCGCTGCTAGTTTCTTCTTGAACACAGACGGGGTTTTGTATAAGAGGAACTTCGACATGGTCTTGCTCAGATGCGTGGATAGACACGAAGCAAGCCTGTTGATGCAGGAAGTCCACGAGGGATCTTTTGGTACCCATGCAGGAGGGCATGCCATGGCAAAGAAACTGCTGAGATCAGGGTATTACTGGATGACAATGGATGCAGACTGTTGTTCATTCGCTCGTAAATGCCACAAGTGCCAAATATACGCAGATAAAGTGCATGTTCCTCCTAATCCGCTCAACGTCATGTCATCTCCTTGGCCTTTCTCTATGTGGGGCATTGACATGATCGGGAAGATTGAGCCGACTGCTTCGAACGGTCATCGCTTCATTCTGGTCGCGATTGATTACTTTACCAAGTGGGTAGAAGCAGCGTCTTATGCCAATGTCACTCGTCAAGTGGTGGCAAGATTTCTGAAAAGAGATATCATATGCAGATATGGAGTACCCGAAAGGATCATTACTGATAATGGTTCTAATCTCAACAACAAGATGATGGCAGACTTATGTCGGGACTTCAAAATACAACATCACAATTCTTCTCCTTACCGACCAAAGATGAATGGTGCGGTAGAGGCAGCTAACAAGAATATCAAGAAGATTGTGCAGAAAATGGTTGTCACCTACAAGGATTGGCATGAGATGTTACCGTTTGCTTTGCATGGGTACCGAACGTCGGTCAGGACATCAACAGGGGCAACTCCCTTTTCTCTGGTGTATGGCATGGAAGCAGTCCTGCCTGTTGAAGTGGAGATTCCTTCACTTCGCGTGATGATGGACGTCAAACTGGATGAGGCTGAATGGGTGCGTGCTCGTTATGACCAGCTATGTCTAATTGAGGAAAAGAGATTAGCGGCTATCTGTCATGGTCAGCTTTATCAGAGGAGAATGAAACGGGCATTCGATCAACGAGTACGTACTCGAGAGTATCAAGTGGGAGAGCTTGTATTGAAGAGGATCGTTCCTCCAGGTTCAGATAACAGGGGCAAGTGGACCCCAAACTACGAAGGACCATTCATAGTGAAGAAAGTATTCTCAGGAGGAGCGCTGATGCTCACCACTATGGATGGAGAAGACTTCCCATCTCCTGTTAACTCGGACGCAGTTAAAAAATACTTCGCATAAAGAGACCCGCTGGACACAAAAACAGAATGTAAGTCCAGGCAAGAAAAGGGCATCCCGGCGAGCTAAAAACAGAATAAAAAGCTCGGGCAAAAATTAGGGAAAATAAACAAAAAAAAAATGTACACCCGCTGAGTTGAAAAGCCGCATTGGACAGCTCAGGCAAAAAAGGGTATCCCGGTGGATTGAAAACCCGAGAGGGCGATCTACGCAAAATAAGGGAACAAGCGAACAACTGCGATCCGAGTCATCTGAACCACCTCATCGTTTCGTACAGTTTGACAATATCGGAAGGATAGGAAACAGTCCCCTCATCCTCTCAGAAAGCCAAAACAGAATGGAAAGTCTTGAAGACATGCAGGTCATAGCAGAAATGGAACTCCTTGGAATGCCGTGTACATTGCCATTAGGATATTTTCTTTTCTCAATTTTTATAGTGGCTACCTCTTTCCAGGTGGTTGCTTCCTGATGTAAATCTTTGCCTATTCAGAGGCCATTCAATAAAAATAATATTCAGTCAAAAAGCTGTGTGTGTTTATTTTTGTTTACAAAATGTCCTGAATTTTTGGCAAAAATAGCATTGCATCTAAACATGGTGATAATTTTGAAAAGAAAACTGACATGCAGGGAAACTGTAACCCTCTTTGAGCGTCGGGTGACGATGGATGAACCGATCATTCCATGCAAATCCCCGGGACACGCGTGTGTTTTCTGTTGTTGCAGGTTGCAGGTTGGCGTCGCATTCTCTCAAGCGATTTAATATTCCCCGGCGGAGTACCTCCCCAGCCGAGTACTTTCCCAGCAGAGTATCTCCCCAAGCAGAGATTTCCTTCCCCAACAGGTATCTGAAGACTGGCATCTCCAGCAGAGATTTTTTCTCCAAGCAAGCCTTGACAGCCGCCCGAGCAAGTTCTTCTTCCCAAGTGAAGTAGTAGTCCATTCTTCCCCAGCGGAGTATGCCTAGCAGGTACCTAAGGGCAGGTCATCATCAGAGATGGAATTAGTAGTCCATTATCCCCATCAGAGTATGCCTATCAGGTACCTGAAAGCCTGATATCCCCTCAGAGTCTTGAGTTATCAGATGCTCTCCCCAGTCAGAGTGTTTGCCCAAGAAGCTTCTCCAGCCAAGTCTGAGGATGTTCCTGTTCCCACAGTGGTCATATTTGATTTTCGCTTCTGTCAGTGAAATATGTCCCCAGCAGAGTTGCCGTACTTTGGGTATTTGATGATGCAGCCAGGTATTCATCACCTCAGTCAGAATGTGTATCCAGACCTCTTGACTTGTATTCCCCTGCAGAGTCGTATCTCTTATTGCCGATCAGGCATCCGTTTGTTGCTCGTCTGCAATCTTCAGCACTTGTATGTGTTGTCTTTAAGCGGAGTTATCCCCAGCAATAATGTATCATGTTTTATTGCTGCGCGTTTGCATCTTTCAACACTCGTATGTGTTAGCTCGGTGGTATTGCTCGTTTGCTTTCCCCAGTGGAGTCTATATCTATTAGCACTCGTCTGTGCTCGCATCTTTATTTGATGCTCATCCTCTTTCAGCACTCGTCCGTGCCTTTTCCCCAGCAGTTTCCTCTTTATTTGAGGTACTCTCCAGCAATCTTCTGTGCTGACATCTTTGTGTGATGACCATTCGCAGCTCTCGGCACTCGTCCGTGCTAGTTATTCTTTGAAGTTTTCCCTCCCCAGCGAAGTTGCCTGTAC
This sequence comes from Lathyrus aphaca, assembly GCA_963966055.1. Taxonomy (NCBI): domain Eukaryota; kingdom Viridiplantae; phylum Streptophyta; class Magnoliopsida; order Fabales; family Fabaceae; genus Lathyrus; species Lathyrus aphaca. The sequence continues at coordinate 249,418,001 of OZ014520.1, read as the reverse complement.
TCGTTGATGCGCGTATCTTCATTTGGTGCTCGTCCGCATCCCTGCAGCACTCGCCCGTGCATGTCGTTCCTCTTTATTTGAGGCGTATCCCCCAAGAAAGTGGCCAGTACTCGTCCGTGCTCGCATCTTTATTTGATGCTCGACCGCCTCTCTTAGCACTCGTATGTGCTTGTTACTCCTTCGAAGATTGCTCGGCCGTATCTTTCGGCACCCGTCCGTGCCTGTCATTGCTGCTCGTCTGCAACTCTTCAACACTCGTCTGAGTTTGATTGTATCAGTTGTTGATTGCTCGTCTGCAAATTCCAGCACTCGTCTGTGCTTGGAGATGTCCCCAGCATCGTCTGCAACCTCCCCAACACTCGTCTGTGTTTGGTATTGGATCCTTCGTTGCACTCGTATGTGCCTTGATATGTATTCTTTGTTGTTGCTCGTCTGCAACTGCCCAGCACTCGTCTGTGTTTGGTTGAAGCTCGTCTGCTTTTATCCCCCAGAAGTCGTTTGTGTCTTGAAGCTCGTCTGCTTTGCCTGGATACTCGTTTGTATCATCTTCGGCACTCGTCTGTGCTAGCTTGCACCTGAATGTGAAGATATCTCTGTGACTACTTCAAATGCTCGTCTGTGTTTGAACTTCTGGTATTCGTCTATACCAGCGGCTGATACTCGTCTGTATCATCGCCTGAAGCACTCGTCTGTGTTTCTCAGATCATCGTCTGATACTCGTCTGTATCATTGACTTAGGGCACTCGTCTGTGTTATCTGGATGATCACCCAATATTCGTCTGTATTGAAGAGGTTTCGAATCCTGACAGTGGGAATTGAATGTCGAAATGGTTACCGGTCCTGGCGTAACAGGTAAATCCGAAGGAGGCTCGTCTGTCTCAAGCACCAATTGTGGTTGCCGCACCTGGCGTAACAGGTTTGCTCAGAAGACTCGTCTGTCTTATGCCATATATCCGCGGATAATATATGAAGAAGGTTCGTCTACCTTGATTGCATGTCTATCCCACAGACTTATATGCATTCCCGGAGCCTGCGTAAGGGTTATCCGAAGAAGACTCGTCAGTCTTATTCTACTTATCTGCGTAAGGATTAGTGAAGGAGGTTCGTCTATCTCAGGATATTTTGAAGATCCTTGAGGGCTCGTCCGCTCTCTGCACCTGGCGTCACAGGTCATTCGAAGACTCGTCTGTCTCAGATTATTGTCTTGAAGTGTTGAAGGACTCGTATGTCCAGCTCCTGGCGTCACAGGATTGTTTGAAGACTCGTCTGTCAACATGTCTTTATTTCAGCTATCAACCTTAGCTGGGAAGAAGCTCGTCCGCTTCTTTCTCCCCTGCAGTCCCCAGAGCGTCATCTGGACGGGTTTATTTCCCGGTGTTGCATTCTTCGTCAGAGTGCAAATTTCTGGTCTTCTTGGTATTCAATCACAGTTTATCTTGAATGGTCGATAGCTCGCTGCTATCGTCCTTTTCGGATTAACTGATGATTGAATAGGGGCAGCTGTAACACCCCAAATTTGCCCTCTTCATTTTAAGCATCATATCGCATCATAGTCATCATAACGGATCATGTCTTTAGCATTTTGCATAGAAAAATGAGGCATAACACTCACATGTTCTAGCATAAGGCATATGACCAACCATCTGGAAGATTTGAAGCACTGCAGATAAAAATCGAGAGCTTGGTGACCAGGCAAAAATTTCACAGGATCACTCTGCACAAGCTCTGTACCATGTTCAAAGCTTAAAAAGAATGAAAGGATCAAAATCAGCTTGAAACGGCGGGCGCCGGCATCATTTTTGAAGTTTCCCACCAAAAGGGGGGAAATTCAAATTTTGCATGCGTTAACCGGTTAACGCATATGGTTAACCGGTTAACAGCTGCGAAATTTGAATTTCCAGCAGCATTTTCAGCATGTGTGTTTTGGGCCCCATTTTCCAATTTTCTGATTTTTATTCATTTGAATTAAATTTGAATTTGAGAAGGATCTAGAGCATGTATCCAAACCTCTTTCCAACCCTAAAACCTAATCACATTACCAAGCCATATTTTTTGGATCCCAAACCAAGATTTTGGGCCCCAACCCTAAACCATATATATTCCATTTCTCTCCAAACCAAGGGATCTCTCACTCATTTTTCACTCTCATTCTGAATTTTCATTGCTCTCACTCACAATTCTCTCACTTTTCTCTCCCAATTTTCCAAATTACTCAAAGTTCCTCTTTGAAGATCACACAACCTTGCCTTGAGGTGTGTAGATCTTGGAACTAGACCTCCATCCATAGCTTCATTGCATCTTTTTGCTGGTTTAATTGGTGATTCAGATCTGGTTTGGGATCTAGAAGTGCTTTTGGATCAAAATTCTGCATCAAGAGCTTGATCTTGCATTTATTTTGCATGGAGGGTGGAGATTAGCATCGGATCTTCAAGGTTTTGCGCGAGATCTATCATTTTCAGCCTAATCAACAATTACCAAAGCATACCTCCGCTTTGTAGGTTGGTTTAATTTCAGATCCAACTCTGTTTTTAGCTTATTTGCATTGCTTGTGCTTTAGATCCACCATGTGTTTGTGTAATTGATTGTGTTGCATGATTTGATTGGTTGATTGGTATCCGGATCCGTTTGTTATTGTTCATGAGCATAATGTTATGGATTGATGTGCATTGATCTATTTTTTTTCCATGCGTAATTGAGTGCTGGTCTGGTGCAGCTTATTTGAATAAGCTGTTTTTGAAATGCTGTTTCTGCAGGAATTTGCTGCTGTTTTTACAGTGTTAACCGGTTAACGCATATGGTTAACCGGTTAACGCCCTGTTTCTGTGCGTGTTTTGTGCAGGTTTTGACTGGTTAACCGGTTAACGCATATGGTTAACCGGTTAACACTGATGCAGAATGGTTTTTCAGGGCTGTTTTGAGTTTGTTTGATCCCTTTGCTTGTGCTAATTGCCATGATTCATTGTATGATCATTAATCATGATGTTTAGGGTGATTTGCTTGCTGTTTGATGTATGCTCTCATGTTTTCGACGCGTAAGTCGTGTGTTTGCTATGTTTGGCATGTTGTTTGACTTTTGTTTTCAAGAACCTTTGAGCATGTTTAAGTCCATGTTTGTGGTGATTGATTTGTTGGATTTTGCTAACATTTCAGGGGCTCATGGTAAGAGAAGTGTGGATGCTTATCCACATTTCAACTTTTTCATCTTTCCTCTTTTGTTATTTGAACTAACCCTTTGTTGTTGGGCTTAGGCCTTTCTCATCCCTTCTTCTATCTTCTTCTTCCTTCATCATTAGGATAGAAACCTCACAAACCCTAGGAATTCCATGCATGCTAACTTAGGATAGAAACTTCCCTCTAGTTTTTTTCCTTTTGCTCCTTTGGTTCTATCTCTCTTCTTATCTTCAAACTTAATTTTAACTCACTTAATAAAGGTAGAGTACTTTCATGCGACATGAGACTTTGCTATGAGATGCTCACATGCGTTCCATTTCGGGGCGAGGTGTGAGTCATCACTCGTGGTGGATAGGTCTTAGCATGAGTACCTCACAAAGAAAAACTAAAAAAACACTTCTTAACCAAAAAAACCACAAAAACACTTAATAATGATAATAGGTTAGTGTGCTTGAGCCTTCACTTGTGGGACTAGCTTTGGGGATTTCCTCCATCGATAGGTGTGCCTCTTGCGCATTCCATTTCGGGATGATGTGAGATGCGCACATCCCATTGAGTAAGACTTAAGTACACTCACCTATGCAAACTTTCACTCATAAAAGCTTCTAAAAAACACCAAACAAACAATAAGCGTCTTTCCTTCGGGAATTCTTTTCTCATCTCCTTCGCTCCGTCCGCGAACTTGCTCCTACTTGTCATCTTGCAAGACGGTTACGCACTCGTCGTCCGAGCCTGCAACACCTGAGCAATGGCATAGGCAGTTCAAGCCTTAATTCACAAGCAATTTCCTTTTAGTACCCCTAGTTAGGGGAACTACGGCGTCTCTGATCCTCATTATCCCGATGAGGTACGTAGGCAGCGGGGTAGGGCCCGTTCGAGCACAATCTTTATTTTCCCTACATTTTTTTCCGTTTTCTTATTCGGTTCTTTTCCAGTTCTAGTTTTATTTTCTTTTGCTGCATCTTTCATACCCTCACCCTTTGAAACAGTTTCTTTTGCAAGCGTGGATCCCGTCGGGTACGGCGGATGATCTGGGGTGCTAACACCTTCCCAGGTCATAACCGACTCCCGAGCCCAGTCTCTTTGGTTCGTAGGACCCGTGTCCTTCCTTTTCTTTCTTCTGGTTTGTGCAGCATTACCATTCCCTTTCTTCGGGATAAAAATGCATGGCTGGCGACTCTTTTCTTTTTTCCGCGCCACTTTCGCGTTTGTACCAGGGATGGAAATCCTCGGGAGCGACATCTGTCATGTTACTATTTAGTTTTAATCTTCTTTTCATTCTACTTACTAAGATTAGGAGTACTCGGTTTCCTAGTATGCTTAGAGAATCTCGAAATGTTAACCCAAACCTTGTAGGACCTAAACCAACCATCTCTTAATTTCACATAGAGCCTTTTTGAATCTTTTATGTCAGCATATCTAATGAAGCCAAACATCCGTCCTATCTCGTTCCTTTTCCTTGCTATATATACATCGGTAACCTTTCCCCAACATTCAATTTTTTTTCCATTTCTCTTTCAGTTATACCTTTTGGGAGATTATTGACATAACAAGTTAATATTCCATCCTCGATCAATCCAGTCATTTTCTGGTTTATGAACTCCCCTCCTTCTTAGACATACATAAATCCATATCTCACACTCTCGCTCACTTTCTGTATCTCTAATGATTTCAACGTATCTAATAATTTTATCTTTTCCATACTATTGACTTTAACTATTTTATCATTTGTTATTTTTTAAGTGTCATGTTTTATCTTTTTACAGTTACCAAATTATAGACGAAGTAGAAAGTAATCATATGTTTAAATATATCAATGAATCTAAATTAGGAATCCTTTAAAAAATGAATGACTAAAGAAGCTTTCAATAATATATCTTATTTCATGAGTCCGTTTGTTTTATTTTTTTTAAATGATTTTTTAGTGTAATATAATTTTGTGAAAAAAAAATTTACAAAGAAATTTTTCATAAAAGTTTTAAATGAAAAATTTGTTTGAATAATTATTCTTAAAATGTTATTTTAGATATTTTATCATTTTATCGAAAAAAAATTAGATGTCAAAATTTCAAAAAATTATTTAATTTTGAAGTTATTTCAAATAGATTTTCATAAAAATAATTTTCGAGATGCAATTTTTTTTAAAAATTGTGATTTCGACTATGTTTTAATCTTCAATAATGTGTATTTGTACTGTACGATGTCAAGATTAATCTTTCAATTTAAAAAAAATGAATATAGAAAAACTTATAATATTTTAAAGGGTTAATAGGCATTCACTCCCTGCAATATGAACGTGTTTCGGTTTACCTCTACCGTTGTCAAATGCATGTTTTGACAACGATTTTTTTGAAAAAACCGTTGCCTTGACAGGGAAGGGGGAAAAGCAAAATTCCCTAATATTACAGGGATATAAATACCTATTAACCCTATTTTAAAAAATTATTTTACAAAATCCATTTAAAAAAAAATCAATTTTCTTAAACCTAAAACAAAAAGCCATATTTAAGCATCATATTAGAACTCATTCTTTACGGTTTTTATTTTTCACTCCCCACTTCCAAATTCTAACTTCCACTTATACACAAAAACATTTACCCGAAATGGAAAGAAAAATATCTTAGGATGATAACAAAGGACAAATTAGTAAATTCAAGACAATACCATATCTTCTTACCTTATCACCATGGATCGTTTCACTCCCACCGCTCCCTCAACTTCCATAAATATCACACTCCTCAATCCATTTCCCCAAACCCTCACACAATAAACCCTAATTTCCCTCTTTCCCAAACCTTATCCTTTTCCTCGACAATGTCTACCTCTGCAACTTCCCTAGCCCTTCCATTTCTCCCAACCAAAACCACTCTCTCTTCTCCACAATGTTTCTCTTCACTCTCTTCCTTCTCACTCAACACCAATTTCAAACAATTTTCCTCTGTCTCTCTTCGTTCGACTCTGTCTTTGAGTAACCGTTTTGTTTCCCGTGTTGCTGTTTCGTCTGAGTTTGACCAGGAAGAGGATACTTTCGATAACGAAGATACTCCTAGCTACTCTCCTAACCAGAGACTGTTTGTTGGGAACCTTCCGTTCAGTGTTGACAGTGCGCAACTCGCCGAGATTTTTGACAGCGCGGGGGATGTTGAGATGGTTGAGGTAGTTTTCAAAGTTTTTTTTTTTATGGTTTGAAGATAATGGGTTTGTGTTAAATTTACTTGGGCTGGTGTCAAATTGTGAAATTTTTGTTGTGTTTTTGTAGGTGATTTATGATAAAGCTACAGGGAGAAGCAGAGGATTTGGTTTTGTTACTATGTCTTCCGCTGCTGATGTTGAAGCTGCTGCTCAACAGTTCAATGGTTATGTGAGTTTATTATATATCATCAGTTGTTTGATAATTGTTATGATATTTTTGTGTGTAGAGTTTCATTCTTTGTTAGTTGTTTGAAATTGAGTAGGGTAATTGATGTATGTATGTATGGGTGAGTAACTAAATCCAAATGTTATTGTTGGGTGTGATTATGAATGCGAGTTCTGTACTCTAGTACTCAATTTGCTCATATGTTGACATAACCATAAAAATTATGATATTAAACTTCAAAATTAAGTATAATCAACGGTTTGTTTATGTATGAATGATTTTTAAGAGTTAGTTGTATTTAGGTGTATGGTTTTAAAAGGTGCATGTTTGATTTTGGGTACCTGTATTAACATGAAATGTGGCTATGGAGATGATTAAGGTTGTACCTTATCCATATCTTATCCATTGGAATTCTTATAGTTGGGTTTATATGATGTGAAATGTGATTATGTTTTACTATAATTGTGATGCCATGAATGAATTTGGTCATATTGTATATAATATCCGAGGAATATTTGTTGTAAATTTACAGGTTGTGGATGGAAGGGAATTGAGAGTTAATTCTGGACCACCACCACCACCTCGCGAGAACTCTCGTTTTGGTGACAATCCTCGTTATGGTGGTGAAAATTCTCGTTTTGGTGACAGTTCTCGTTCCAGAGGTCCTCCAAGAGGTGGTTCAGATAGCGAACACCGTGTGCACGTGGGTAATCTTGCTTGGGGTGTTGACAACGAGTCACTTGAGGCATTGTTCCAAGAACAAGGAAGGGTTTTAGAAGCAAAGGTAATCTTTGATAGGGATAGTGGAAGATCTAGAGGCTTTGGATTTGTAACTTTCAGTAATGCTGAAGATGTCAACCGGGCTGTTGAATCCTTAGATGGCGTGGTAAGCACAAATCCCTCTTTGCAAAAAGAATAGTTTGTGAATGTTTATGGTTTGTTTTTTCTGGCATGTTTCAGTGTATTCTAGATGAACATAAATGGTGCAATCCACATATCAAATTTAGATTTTTAATGTTGCCTTTAGATAAAAGAATATTGCATTAGCATGATCTTGATGTATGAATTAATTGTGGTTTGTAAATCTACATATTAGAATTCAAGCAATGATAATATCTTGTTGGTGGCATGTCTGACATTAAAACTGTACACACCTTTAATCTGGGATGTTGGTGCTATATGTACACACCTTTAAGTCTGATATTATCTTGTATTGGTTGCGCAGGAATTGAAAGGCAGAGCTATTAGGGTTGCACTTGCAGGTGCTAGACCAAGTCGTCAATTTTGAGGATTTTACCTTTCACTTGATCAAGAGAGGATTATGGTACTAACTTATACCTATATAATGCTATCTGCTGTGATTTAATACTGTTTTTCCTCACGAATTGGGCTGAATGTTTAAACTTATTGTTGTTAGCAGGTAGTTGGAAGTTATGTGCGGCAATTCATCAATATTGTACAACTGTTTGCGAAAGAATTCACTTCATACTTGGTAACTGTATCTACACAGAAGTAGCAGTACCTAACAAGCTTCTTTCTGAAGAAGAGATAATACTCTCAGGAAACATGAACGTGTGCTCTAGATTTCATTAGTTTTTATTTTAAACTGATTTTGTAGTCAGTATTTTACTGCTTTATTAGTAAAGTAGATTGCTCGATGTTTGATGTTTAGTTCAGTTCAATTTTGCAACGATAATATGGATGTGGATTTTTACTAGTGATTGTGCCTGTATAATCGTCAACCATAAATGTAATCTATGGCTTGCTTGTTTTATGAAAAAATATGATGTTTATCGGCCCGTGATATCTATCTATTTAGGTATTTTCATTTGTTTTTATTTATGGATCTCAAGAACCGCAGTTGTCTATTGATATAAAAAAAACAATTGAACTGTAATTTGAGTATTTAAAGACTATCATGTCCTATGCTGTGGCTGTGGCTGGGATCCTCTCCATTTACTTTAGATAGAAGCCACTTGTAGTCATATATATTTGGTTTGGGGTGGTTGTGCTATGTGACTGTGATGCATGTCCAGCTATGACTTAAATGCTGTGATATTGATTATATAACCTTTCTAATTTTTCTGGATACCATAAATAAATTTCAACATTTACCCTTAATTTTGTCTTAGGAGTCACGGTTATACTGCCTGGATTTTGTACTATGTTTTGCTATATATCACAGATTTTTGTTTTTTTTTTGTTTTTTTTTATAATCGATGTTAAAATATAGAACAGAAGACTTTTAAGTTTTAAATATAACTATGAAACTGATTTATATCGATTTAAACACTTCTACAACCAATTTTTTTTTACTTGAATGAAATGATAAGAAAGTTTTTGGATTTAAAACACAAATAAACTGCAACTGCGCCTAAAGAGGATGTGGGGTTTAAGACACAACAAAATCTTTAGGTTCCTGTTATTCTGCATTACCTGTCTTAAGACTTGGCATTCAGCTATTTCACATAGTCACAAATCCAACCAGTTTAGAGATTAACTATTAGGCTCAGAAGTGTTGTATCATTAAATAAGAGAACTTCTACATATATTGAGCAGAAAAATATTTTCTGTTTCTTTTTACTGAGATTAACTTTTACACCTCAATTTTCATAATCCTACATTATGTCTCTTTTCATTTCACATTCTCTCTTCATGACTTTCATCTTTTTTATTTCAGAAAAATATTATGTCCATACATCAAATTCACCATGAAGTCCAAAGACTTTGAATGCAGTATCAAATTCACATGTCTTACCAAAAAGACTATTGCACCTATGGTTTACTTTACTTGTCCTACTTTTCAGTCACATGATATCTGCTTAAACAATGCTATGGAAAGTTAGCTTTGAGATTTTGTGGTTGAGCTCTTTAATCAAATCCTTCCCAATAGTGTTTTTTTACACCTGTATATAAGTTTTCTTGCAGGGTAAAACATAAACTATAGAGCGATGGTTTCTGTTAAATCAAGATCCGTAAGGTTTGCATAATCTTCTTCCTTTTAATGTTGTAATTAATGTGACTTATATAAACTTTTATAGTTATTACATTTCAATTCTACTACATGATTATTTTCAACTTCATTTCCTTTGATAATTTCTAATCTCCGAAGCGTTAGTCCAATGGTTTGAGTAGAGACACCGGATTAGTTCTATGTAGGAGGTCTAGAGTTTGATCTCTGCTACTAGAATTTGGCCGATAAAATAAATTTACCTTTTGGTTTTCATTTTTGTAAACTTTTTTGGTGCTAAAATATAGTATTATTATGAACTGATCAGGTTTCATGATGATCTTGAAAAAGAGAAATTAAATGAAGTTGAAGAAAATCAAATGGAAATGACGACGTATGAGAAAATCAAACAGAAGCATGTAAAGGATGTGAAAACCAAGTCATCATCAAATGGAAAAGAACTTTCAAGAGTGTTTTCTGAAGATTACGACGCAGAAGAGATTTTAATATTAGATCCCAGAGGACCTAGAGTGAACTTATGGAACAAAATATTCTTAGCAGCATGTTTGATATCGTTGTTCGTGGATCCACTTTTCTTTTACTTACCTGTTGCTAAGAAAGAAAAGTGCATTGATATGTCACTTGGTCTTGAAGTTTCACTTACCATAATAAGGTCATTGGTTGATGCGTTTTACATTGTTCAGATTTATGTTAAGTTTCAAACCGCTTATATTGCCCCTTCGTCTCGTGTTTCTGGTAGAGGTGAACTCATTATTGACTCCTCAAAGATTGCGTCGAATTATCTAAGTAGAGACTTTTGGTTTGATCTTGTTGCTGCACTACCGCTTCCTCAGGTATATTTCACTCTTCAAAAGCATACACTTATCAAAGAATCGACTAAAATTTGTAGTTTGCAAAGTTGGCTAACTATTTGATAATTTATATACGATGTTAGGTACTGATTTGGGCTGTAATTCCAAATCTGAGAGGGTCAGAAATGATTGCATCCAGGCATATATTGCGCCTAGTGTCCATTTTCCAGTACTTATTGAGGTTGTATCTTATTTATCCTCTATCGTCTGTAATTGTCAAGGCGAATGGGGTAATGATGGAGAAAGCTTGGGCTGGAGCAGCTTATAATTTGACACTATATATGCTTGCTAGTCATGTAAGTTACTTACATGTTAAACACTTATGCTATAAGCACTTTGTTGCTTTTGATTGATTTCTTAACCTTTTTCTTTATTTCAAAAAGGTTTTGGGATCTACATGGTACCTGTTATCGATTGAAAGACAAGATGAATGCTGGAAGAAAGCTTGTACACTTGAATTTTCACATTGTCGGTATCATTATCTTGATTGTCGAAGCCTTGGTGATCCGAATAGGAATTCTTGGCTTAGATCAAGCAATGTCTCGGGTTTATGTGATAATAACAGTGCCTTCTTTCAGTTTGGAATTTTCGCCGATGCTTTGACTTTGGAAATAACTAGCTCGAAATTCTTAAACAAATACTATTACTGTCTTTGGTGGGGATTGAGGAATCTAAGGTAACTCAAATTTTGGGTGTAAAAGTTTGATGATTCATGAAGAGAAAATTGTGTCTATCTTTGATTCTAACCAATCCTATGCTAAATTTGCAGCTCTGCAGGACAAAATCTCTTAACAAGTACACATGTTCCAGAGATAAATTTTGCCGTGATTGTTGCGATTCTAGGATTGGTGCTTTTTGCACTGCTCATAGGCAATATGCAAGTAAGTCTTGTTATTTACCTGTCTAGCTTAATTAAGTGCTTGTGTAGAAACAATTTTTACAACAGAAGATTAACAATTTAATCTATACCACGTGTGGTTAATTTATTTTCTGGTTAACAGACATACCTTCAATCGACCACTATACGGTTGGAGGAGTGGAGAATAAGAAGGACAGATACAGAAAGATGGATGCATCACAGGCAGCTCCCTCATTACCTGAAGCAAAATGTTCGACGCCATGACCAATTCAGATGGGTCGCTACTCGTGGTGTTGACGAGGAAGCTATTCTTAGAGACCTTCCTGTTGATCTAAGACGTGACATTAAACGCCACCTTTGCCTTAATCTAGTTAGACAAGTATGTAATTCTTTGTTTTCATCTATGATACAAATAGGGTTTTAACTTCACAGTCATAATATCAATTGCAGTTGCAGTCTCAATCTTTGATATTCTGAAAATTCCTGATCTAATATTAATTATACAATCTCAATTTCGGTCGTGTAAATATGTTGCTTGGGAAACAAGCAAACAAAATAAGAATGAAGTATTTTATTGGACACGATTTGCACAGGTACCACTATTCGATCAGATGGATGACAGAATGTTAGATGCAATATGTGAAAGGCTGAAGCCAACTCTATGCAGTCCTGGAACTTGCATAGTTCGCGAATGCGACCCTGTCAACGAAATGCTCTTCATCGTTCGTGGACGCTTAGATTCCTGCACAACCAATGGTGGCAGAACTGGTTTCTTCAACACCTGCAGAATAGGCTCGGGCGACTTCTGTGGCGAAGAGCTTCTCCCATGGGCCTTAGACCCTCGTCCAACCGTCGTACTTCCTTCTTCAACTCGAACAGTAAAAGCCATCACCGAAGTTGAAGCTTTCGCGCTCATTGCCGAGGATTTAAAATTTGTAGCAGCGCAATTCCGCCGCTTACATAGCAAACAACTGAGACAAACCTTTAGATTCTATTCACATCAGTGGCGGACGTGGGCGGCATGTTTTATACAAGCGGCTTGGTTTCGGTATAAACGAATGAAAGAGATAAACGAAGTTAAGGAAAAGGAGAATCTTATGATGATGGCAAATGTGAAATATTATGGACATGATGATTCTCAATATTTTTCTGCACCTTTGCAGGCTCCAATGGGATCAAGTTATTCAATGTATTCTGGAAAACTTGTAGGTAGTTTAAGGAAAGGTAGGAGTATGAGATATGGGTCTGAACTTGATCTTCTTGGTGCATTAAGGAAGCCTCTTGAACCAGATTTTAATGAAGATGGTGATTAAAGAAAATTTAGGTATGCAAAGTTGTTTGCATGGAGAAGGTTTATTAATGATTAGTGTTAATTAGTAATTAGGATCATTAGTAGTGGAATACGTGTTCTACTTATTAGTTAGATTAGTAATAGTAATACTTTGTAACTATGATGAAGTTTTATCAATTTTAGGCTATAGGATAAAGGATCAAGGACATAGGTATGAAGTGAGAATTTGCATGTATAAACCATTTGAACACTGTTTTTCAGAGTTTTATGTAATACTCCTATGTGATATGACTTAAAAAAGTGTGTAGAAATACAAGATATATTCAAATTCTAAATCGGTATTATATTATATTTTAATAAGTGTTGGTGCATTAGGTAAAATAAAATGATGAACAAACGAAATGTATTAAATGAGAGATAGAGAGATATTACAAAAGTGTTTTTCTACTAAGTAAACTAAACTTAGTCTACAAGTTTAAAAGACAATAAGATAAAGTACTAAAATACCCCTAAACAAACTTTGTCACCAAGTTTGTCAAAATATAAATTACTATTTCTAATACCATCCCTTAATTTATATTTTCTTCAAAGCTAACAACACCAATTCCATCCCTTAAGCGGAGAAATTGATCAGTCTTGATGGCCTTCGTCAGAACATCTGCCAGCTGCTTCTGGGGTGCTACAGTGCACGTCTTTCAGCATTCCATTATGAACTTGGCTTCTCAGAAAATGATACTTTGTCTCAATATGCTTGCTTCTCCCATGAAACACTGGGTTTCTGGCAAGATTAATTGCAGACTTGTTATCAATCATCAGCTTCAGAGGTTTGTCAACTTTGATCTTCAGATCTTGCAGTAAATTCTGAATCCACACAGCTTGACATGCAGTGACATCGCCTGCAATATATTCTGCCTCACAGGTTGACAGAGCAACAACATGTTGTTTCTTAGAACACCAAGAAATAAGACTTCCCAGAAATTTGAACAAGTACCCAGAAGTACTTCTTCTGTCAACTCTCTCTCCACACCAATCAGAATCTGAGTAACTCAGAAGTTCTGATTCTATCTTTCTTCCAGAAGGGAATACCACTTCATACTTCAGAGTTCCCTTGATATACCTCAGAATCCTGACAACAGTTTGGTAATGTGACCACTTGGGTTTACTCATGAATCTGCTAACCATTCCAACTGCATAGAAAATGTCAGGTCTGATATTACACAAATACCTCAGAGAACCAACCAACTGTTTGAAGGCTGTAGCGTCCACATCTTCATCATCAGAATCAAAATCTAGTTTCTAATTTGTGTCAGCAGGTGTGATAGCAGTCTTACAATTCTGCAGCTTAAATATCTTCAGAAGATCAACTTCATACTTCAGCTGATGCAAAATGATACATTTCTCAGAATATGTGAACTCCATCCCTAGAAAGTATGTCATTTTGCCGAGATCAGTAATCTCAAAATCATTCATCAGCACATTCTTGAACTTGGCTATCTCTTGTTCAGAACTTCCTGTCAGCAATATGTCATCAACATACTAACACACAAAAATGATATTGCCTTCAGAAGTATGCTGAACATAAACACCATACTCCATCTCACATTTCTGAAAACCCTGTTCCTTGAAAAATGTATCAATCTTTTGCTTTAATCCATACAGAGCTTTGTGTAATTTGTACACCATCCCTTCCTGATTCTCTTTAACAAATCCTGGAGGTTATGACACATACACCTCTTCATGTAACGGACCATTCAGAAATGTAGATTTCACATCTAAATGCATCAGAGGCCAGTTCATGTTAGCAGCTATTGCAATCACCAATCTGATTGTTTCATGTCTTGCTACAGGTGCAAACACTTCAAAATAATCAAGCCCAAATTTCTGAAGAAATCCTCTTGCTACTAACCTCTCTTTGTGTTTGCCAATTGATCCATCTGGCTTTAGCTTCTGCTTAAAAACCCATTTGACGCTGATGGCTTTCTTGTCCTTCGGAAGTTTTGTCAGCTTCCAAGTCTTGTTTCTCTCTATAGCATCAAGTTTTTCTTTCATAACCTTCAGCCAAACTTTCTGCTTAAGAGCCTCTTCCGTACTCATGGATTAAGAGTCTACTAACATGGCACACTGAATAATTTCTCCTTCAGAATCTACTTCAGTGTCTTGAAGCATGTCAAAGTATGCAAACCTTCTCGGAATTCTTCTGATTCTTTGTGGCCTCTGACCTTGTTCAGAATCTCCTTCGGATGTTTTAACCTCAGAAGTTTCTCCTTCAGAAGCTCTAGCTTTAGAAGGTTGACTTCCTCCAGAGCCTTGACCTTGACCATCTTCAGAGTCTGACATATTCCTAAGGTCTGAATTACCACCAAAATCTGGGTCATCAGAATCACCTTCATCTTCTGAGTCTTCTTCAAAATCAGAATCACCATCAGAGTTAGAATCATTATCAGAATTCACTCCAGCTTAAAAAATTCTTAGATCTGAGCTTTCTTAAGAAGTTCTCACATCAGAGTCCGATTGAGACTTTTCCCAATTCCAAACTTCTGATTCCTTCACAATCACGTCTCTGCTGAATTTAACTTTTTTAGTTTCTGGACAATAAAGCTTGTATGCACCTGTACTGTGGAACCCCACTAGTAACATCATTTTGCTTCTATCATCCAATTTCTGTCTTCTAGCTTATGGAACATGTTTGTAACTGTCGTACCTCGAAAAATACGATCCTCACGATGAACGCGGAAAAAATAAACAACAAAGTCGCCACCAAATTCTATTTATTCTAACGAGAGAAAAGGAAGATATAGACACAACCTAATAAGGATAAGAAATGGTCAACGAAACCAAATTCTAAGTTCGGGAGTCAATTACACAAGAGGAAGGTATTATCACTCCTTACGTCCGTTGTACTCAATGATAACCTCTTAGTCTAATTTGCGATTGAATGTTAACTTATATCATTGTCTTCTTCTAATGGTAAAGGTTTGCTAAGATCGTTTGTTAAAGGGAAAACAAGTGTTTTTTATTATTGTTATTTGTTATAGAAAAATGATTAGTTTTTTATTAGTGTGCTCGCCAAGGGTTGAATGCCTACGTATTTCCTTGTGCAATGGGAAAGTCAGAGCTTCGTAGTTCGTGAAACTACGGTTTGTTGGTTTGTGTCTTTTAACGAACAAGTAATTAGTTCGTGTGCTAACTACTAAATATTGGCTGATCCACTCTCGAGGAGGCTTAAGCACTAGTTTATATGCACGTTAGCAAGGATCTAAACAATGTTCTTTTTGAGAAAGATGTTTGATCTTAATTAAGGTGTTTTGAGGCGAAAGGTTGGATGAATCACAACCTAAAGGCTAGCCTCAAGAGTGATCATCCAAGAATTCAAGGAATGCAAGATTTCATAACTCAGTTCTTTCGTTAATTAATTATGATTTTTTTTTTGTATTTGTTGGAGAGATTTTAAGTTGTACTTGAAAAGAAGAGACAAGTCGTCATCTTTAAGGGAGATGTCTCGCCTATTCCACCACAAACATTTGAGGAAGAAAATAAAATTGGAAGAAGCTTTAAACTTGGATATAATGATCGACAAGCAATGCCACATTCTTCCACATTTAAGGAAATAAAATAAAATCGGAAGAAGCTTTAAACTTGGATATAAAGATCGACAAGCAATGCCATATTCTTCCACATTTGAGGAAAGAAAATAAAATTAGAAGAAGCTTTAAACTTGGATATAAGGATCGACAAACAATGCCACATTCTTCCTTTGAGAATAATTGTTTTTGAGGATAGGAGAAATACCTCTCCTATGAAGATGAGTCATGTCTAGTCTTTTGGGGAGTCTTAAGTGTTTTTGAGGCGGAAGTTTGAACGAATCACAACCCAAGGGCTAGCCTCAAAAGCGACCGTTCAAGAACATATGGAATGCAAGATTCCAAAGTTCAGTTCTTTCGTTGTTTTTTTATGAAAAGAATTCTATGAGTTGAGTATTTTAGGAGCGAAAGGTTGGATAAATCACAACCCAAGGGCTAGCCTCAAGAGTGATCATCCAAGAATTAATGGAATGCGAGACTCCATAACTCAGTTCTTTCATTGTTTAATTATAAGAGATTCGATAAAAAAACATGTTTGGTTTTTAGAGATTTAGGGTTTAGAAACGGTGGTGATGTACGAGTAAACAACCAAACTCAAACATGGCATCAAGACTATGATAAAGCGCAAAAGAGATAAAATCGAGTTTTAGTGATACCTAACGGAGAAGGTCCGTTGTCTTTTCAACATGCGCAAGAAGAAATTCAAAAATACTTGTCAGGAGCTTCACACTATCAATCCAACCAACTTAATCCTCAAGTTCTTAATATCACAAATCACAAGATCAAAAGTCTAAAAAAATGTTACAAAATTATAATAATATTAAACTTATTATAAACCAAACCAAAATATTTAAATGAAACTATAACTACTTGTTATGAACTAAACCATAAAAGGTTAGAATAAAAGAAAATGCTTAAATAAATAAATAAATAAATAAATAAATAAATAAAAAAAAAAAAAGTAAATAACAAGTGAATGGTGTGCTGGCCGCTGGTTTTTGGTGTGTGAGTAGAAATTCAGTGGGCTAAGCCCATGGTTTCTTCTGATAAGTCCAAGAGGAAAATCTACAACAATGGAAGAAAATAATAAAAAAAACCAATGAATTTAAAGAAAGAAAGGGTGCATTCAGCGCATAAAACTCGGGTGTAAGTAGAAAAATCAAAATTGGGCTAAACCCATCATCAATAACAACCAAAAAAAGATCTTTATTATCTTTTTTTTAACAAAACTAAATTTAAAAAATAAATAAAAAAATGGAAAAGAAAATAAATTTGAGGAGAACCCTAAACACGGTTCAAAACATCATCAGATAACAACTCAAAACGCATTCTCATTCACTCTAAAAAAACAAACAGCGGTGAACATTAGCCATCCAATGAGCTTCTCCTCTATGCCTTTCTCTCTCACGGATGCATTTCATTTCTCGGTTTGTTTTCGATTCGGTTTCACACCCTCTCTGTCTCAGATTCGAATCAGTTTGTTTGTGTTCATGATCTCTTGGTTGTTTCTCGTTGTGGACCCGTCTTCTTCTTCATCTATTTTCTCTGTTTTTGACTTGTGTGGAGGACGAGAATTTGGATGGGTTGTGAAAGTTGAATGAAGGGTTGCTGTGTGTAATGGCTTCTTGTGAGCTGCGAAAACCGTGTGAAAATTTTTATGCGTGGTATGTTTGTAGGTTATGGTTGAAGGTGAAGTGAAGATGGTGTTTTGGAAGGTGGATGATTCAGTTCCTGTGTTTTCGATTTGAGAGTTTTTTTTCCAGAATTTTTGTTCTCTCCCCCTTTTACTTTTTGATTAGGTTTTTATGGTCTTAAGAGGGTGATCCCAATCTGTGAGGTTTTATGTATCAGTTTATGGGGGAATCCATTTAGACAGAGGAAAAGGGTCAAAAAATGAGGCTCAAAGTTATTTTTTCTTTTTCTCGGATGGATGTTTTGCAAAGAGTTGAAAGATGGAGGGAGTATTGAGATATGGTTCAGAGGTGATCAGTTGAAGTTGTCGATGAGTTAAGTTATTGAGCATAAGGTCTTGTTTCAATTTTTCGTTTTTTTCTTAGCAGAGAAAAGGTCCGAAGGTTTTTATCAGGTTATTGAATCTCTTCCCCTTTTTTCCATCGTCCCCCCTTTTTTCATCTGTCTAATTCCTTCCCTTTTTTTTCCGATTTTCGGCCCTCCCCTTAGACTCAAACAAAATTTTCTCCATATCTTTTTTTTCCTTTGTCTTGTTATATTGATGAGTCTCTTTCAATGCATACTTTGGTTATATTTGGGGTATTGATTGGAGAGCTTTATTTTTGCAGATTTTGTGTTATGTATTATTTGGTGAAAAATCTGGAGCAAGGCTATGTCCGCAGGATTTTTGCTTTTGTATTGCAGCTGTTGGCGTGTTGTTTTTATGCTGCATGCATAATCAATGTAGGTTTTTTGTGTGTGTAATGAAATTCTTAAATCAACTAAACAAACTACCTCAAATAACTAAACATATAAACTAATTCAAATAAATAAATTCAGATAAATCTAATTGAAATAAACAAATAAACTAAATAAAATAAGTTAATTATAAACTAATTATATTATAAATTAAATTGAAATATTAAACTAGAAATCTATTAAACTGAATTTAAATCAAACTCACTTTAATTATAAACTAAAACTAAAGAATTAAACTAAATCTAAATTAAATTAAAATTGAATCTAAACCAAATTTAAATTTAAATTTAAATTAAAATAAATCTAGAATAATCTAATAAAATATTTAACTATATAATAAATTATAGAAAGATAAAAAAGAACTATTTTAAAACTGAAATAAATCCTAAAAATCATGAATAAAAAAAAATGACATTGAATGATAAAATTGAATAGAATATACATGATTAATGATAAATGAAATGTTTATGTAGAGATGACTGACTATCGCCATTACGACGAAATTGCGTCAGATGAAGGAAAATATTAAAAAAGTCTAGTCAAAATTTAGGGTATGACAGATGCCCCTATTTAATATTCTTGGACCTGAATGTATGATTGAGAAAGACTTTCAAATATTCGAGGTGAAAGAAGATTAAATATCAGAATACCTAAAATTTTGACCAAATGCAGATGAAATGATATGATATGCAATGTTATGGATGCATGACAGAGGCTACAACTCTACCGGAAAGGAAAGGAAGATGACACTACCAGGGATTAGACACACATAACTAGAATAAAATCCATATAAGACTTTTTTTGATTGAAACAAGACGACAATTGTCTACCAATCACAAGATAACTCAAGCGGAATCCTTGAACAAATTCCACTTGGAGGAATCTATATGCCGAGATTTAGAACCTCATTTGGAAATACCTTCTATCGAGGTATCAAAATGAACCAGAAATCTACTGTCGAGATTCTGGAATGAAAACATCTTTCGCTGAAGTCTATTGGAGATCTACTGACGATATTTACCATAGAATCTAAAAATGAAATACCTTTTGCCGAGGTATACTATGAAATTCCTACTATCGAGGATTAACTGAGAACACACCTAATGCCGAGGTTGATTGAAAATCTTCTGCCGAGACTTTCCAGAAAATAAAAGGAAACACCTTCTGTCGAGGTTTGTTGAACGAAATTAAATATAAATCACAGGGTGACTATTACCAAGTGTATGGTAGCTTAAGCAAATGTAATAGACTTGTCAGGGAATATCCATAAGCTTCAATTAACACTGAGATAGATTTATTAGACGAAATCTTGCGGAGAGACAATCATCTAATCATACTTCTCTTGAGACCCCTATGGAGAGATGCCATATGATAGAAAATAAGGATTTACACCAAACTTCTCTTCGGAATTTGGAGAGACGCCATTTAACCAAAAAGAACTTCATACCAAACTTCTTCGCTGAACTAGGGAGATGCCATTTGATAGAAAAATAACTTCATCATACTTCCCTTTTTCTGAGAGATGCCATATGAAGAGCATAATTTCACACTCAAACTTCTCACCAAGATTTGGAGAGACACCATTTGACGGGAAATAACTTCATACCAAACTTCTTCGCTGAACTAGGGAGATGCCATTTGATAGAAAAAATAACTTCATCATACTTCCCTTATTTTGAGAGATGCCATATGATGAGAACAATTTTACACTCAAACTTCTCACCAAGACTTGGAGAGACGCCATTTGATGGAAAATAACTTCATACCAAACTTCTCTGCTGAATTAGAGAGTTGCTGTAACGCCTTAATTTTATATTTATTTTTGTGAAATAAATATTAATATTTTAATGGCGTAATTGAGTTAATTGGAGAAGAAAGTATTTTATGAGAATAATAATAATAATAATAATATAAGGTGTACTATTATAATGTTGTTATTATTTAAATAAAATAAAATAAAAGAGTTGGTTAGAGGTTTAAGGGGCAAAGGAGGAATTGCTGTTTTATAAAAAGAGGAAATAGAGAAACAAACCTCATTCATCGTATTTTTGACGAAGAACAGAGAGGTCTGGAGAAAGAGGAGAAGAAGGGCAAGGTCAAGGATCGTAGATCACCAAGACCAAAAGTTGTGAAGGAAAGCTTCAATTTTAAGGTAAGGGGGGAGAAAAGGGTTTATGATTGGTGATAGGACATAGAAGGGTAATTGGGAGTTCCTTCCTCCCTTAGGTATTTTAAGAGATTATGATAATAGTGATTAAATTGATGCAATATTGTGAAATTGTTGATGAATATGATTATACGATGTGTTTTGAAAATATATTTGGTGTTGTGTGTTTGGTATTGGGAGGAATGACATATGAAGTTTATGGGGGATATGATGAACAGAGAAGAGGATTAAACCTCATAGATTCCCTAATTTGATCTAGGAAAATTTATTAATAAAACTAGTTGAGGTTATATGTATAAATGGATAATAAACATGTGAATTGATTGGTTTTGAGTGCTAAATTCGACTTAGAATGATTGGGGTTCGTACAAGTGAGAAAGGAGGAAGAAAATGGGAAAAACTAAAAATCAGAATTTTGAGAGTCAGGTGCCCTGACACGGGCCGTGTCCCATGACACGGGTGGCCGTGTCAGGCTTCGGGAAATGGGTTTTTGGTGATTTGGAGGGGTGTGTCCCCAGGCCAACTGACACGGGCCGTGTCAGGGGACACGGGAGGCCGCGTCAGGCCACTGTAAATGTGATTTTTCGCCTGTTTTAAGGTGGATTTGACGCATTCTTCTAATGTAGGATTATATTAGTGAAATAAGACTCCGAGGACGTTCTAATAATGGATATAGGACTTGACAATTAATGGCATAAGAAAGCCTAAGTGTTTAATTGACTTATATGAATATGTAGATTGTTATAATTGTGAATAAAATGAGATATGTGTATGCTCTGTGTGTGAATAAGATGCACTAATGGTTGGTTGATGAGATCATGATGATCGTAAAGCATGATGTGTTCATGTGTATTGTGATATGGTATGCGTTGTTGTGTCTGCATGCGCATACATTTGATGGAATAATCATGTCGTGGATGTGATTATTCGGGATTCGTTGAGAATCGTGGTTACAGGGATGATCGTGTCTTGTTGGAGGCGTTAACGATGCATTCGGGGTTCTATTTAATGAACCGTTATTGTGAGTCGGTACCGCATTTGCATTGTGCATTTGAGTCGCATTGCATTATGATTGATTGAATAATATGATTGATAATTTTGTATGATTAGGGGTGAATTAATTCTTCATATATGTCGTATGTGCCGTTGT
This sequence comes from Lathyrus aphaca, assembly GCA_963966055.1. Classification (NCBI taxonomy): domain Eukaryota; kingdom Viridiplantae; phylum Streptophyta; class Magnoliopsida; order Fabales; family Fabaceae; genus Lathyrus; species Lathyrus aphaca. Next base: position 249,396,172 of record OZ014520.1, on the reverse strand, counting down.
ATTATGAATCTATTTCTCACCCCTCAGTTTGTTTTGTTGCGTCTGTGCTTCTTCGGAAGTGCAGACAATTCAGGTACTTGAGAAGTATGTTGGTGTGATGTCCGTGTCCTAGGAGCTCTGATATGTAACGAGAACGGGGATTTTTGTCCAAATTTACTTTTAATGTTTAGAAAAACTTATTTTTATAATTAAACTTGAATGGAAGAACCTTATTATGTGTGATTTGTTAAGCCTTTGAGCTATTGACGTTAAAGATTTGGATTCCGATGTTTTCTTTTATTAACGATTTTGATGAACGATGATGATGTAATATTTCACTTTGGACAAGTAACTCTGATTTTATTAAAGATTTATATAAATATTTCTGTGGGAAAAGTGGGTGTTACAATTGGTATCAGAGCAGGTCGGTCCAACCGGCCAGATTGAGTCAGTCCTTAGAATAAGAGTCGTGTGTTTCCTAACCTAAGTTATTTGTTGTATCAGTATGGCAGGAAGGAATGCTGCTGCTCTTGCTGCGGCTATGCAAGCCATGGCGCAAACGGTTGAGAACTTTGTTCAGGTCGTTCAGGGTGGAGGAAAGGCTCAGTCTCGTGCATTGGAGCAGTTCCGGAATAACAGACCGCCGACGTATGAAGGTGGAATTCTGGATCCAGAGGCTGCGCAGAAGTGGTTGAAAGCTGTTGTGAAGATCTTCAGAACCATGGGATGCTCTGATGATCAAAAGGTGAAATTTGGTACTCACATGCTGGAGGGCGAAGCTGAAGTCTGGTGGGACAACAGTCTCCAAAGGTTGGAAGACGCGGGTACAACTATCACTTGGGAGGTATTTCGCAGAGAATTCTTGGAGAAGTATTTCCCGGAAGACATCCACAGTGCTAAGGAGGTTGAGTTCTTGGAACTCAAGCAAGGTAATATGACGGTGGCGGAGTATGCTGCCAAGTTTGAAGAACTAGTGCAATACTGTACGCACTACAATACTGAAGAGACAATGACTTCCAAATGTCTGAAGTATGAGAATGGACTGCGTCCTGAGATTAAGTTGGGTATTGCTTGCCAGAAGATCAGGAATTATCCAGAGCTGGTAAGTAGAAGCAGGATTTATGATAATGACAACAGGGCGCGGATTGCATACTACAAAGTTGTGAATGATAAGAAAGGGAAGCATAGATTTGGTGGTACTCCTTACAATGCTCCAGCTGACAAAGGGAAGCAAAAAGCTGGTAATGAGAAGAAACCAAGTGGGGGAGGAAGTACTCGCGGTGTGCTCAAATGCTACAAATGTCACGGCACGAGACATCGTGCCAATAATTGTCCTACTGAAGAAAAGAAGTGTTTTAAGTATGGAAAGGCGGGTCATGTGATGGCCAATTGCAGAGGGAATGAGCCTATTTGCTATAATTGTGGAGAGCAGGGCCACATTAGCACTAATTTCCAGAAACCAAAGAAGCAGAAATCCGATGGGAAAGTATTTGTATTAGTGGGAGCTCAGCCTACTAGTGAAGATCGATTGGTCAAAGGTACTTGCTTTATCAATAATATTCCTTTATTTGTGATTATTGATACGGGTGCAACACACTCGTTTATTTCTTTGGAATGTGTGAAAAAGTTAGGATTGGAACCTTCTCAGTTAAGTCGAGGAATAGTTATTGATACACCATCTATAGGTTCTGTGACTACTACTTTGATATGTCGTGATTGTGTTCTGGCTATTTTTGATAAATAGTTTAGAGTGGATCTTATATGTCTACCACTCAGTAATCTTGATATAATCTTGGGTATGAACTGGTTGGAATCCAACCGAGCTTATATTGATTGCTTTAGGAAGAGATTGTTATTCCTAACTCCAGAAGAGGAAATTTTGGCCAGTTCAGTTTCTGCTAAAGAGCTGAGGACCTTATTGGAAGACGAAGCGAAAATGTTTGTTGTGTTTGCTTCATTATCTATGGAAGAAAAGGTCGTTGTTGAAGAGTTACCAGTGGTGAATGAATTTCTTGAAGTATTTCCCAATGATATTACAGAGTTACCTCCGACGCGTGAAGTGGAGTTTACTATTGACTTGATTCTTGGTACCAGGCCTATTTCTATGGCACCGTACATGATGTCTGCTATTGAGTTAGCTGAATTGAAATTGCAGATTGGTGACTTACTTGATAAGAAGTTCATTCGACCCAGTGTATCGCCATGGGGTGCTCTAGTGTTATTGGTTAAGAAGAAAGATTGTAGTATGCACTTGTGCATTGACTACCGACAGCTGAATAAGGTTACTATTAATAACAAGTATCCACTTCCAGGGATCGATGACTTGATGGACCAACTTGTGGGAGCTTGTGTTTTTAGCAAGATTGATTTGAAGTCAGGATATCATCAAATCAGAGTGAAAGAGGAAGATATCCAGAAGACGACATTTAGAACTCGATAGGGTCATTACGAATATGCAGTGATGCCTTTCGGAGTGTCTAATGCGCCGGGTGTGTTTATCGAATATATGAACCGGATATTCCATTCTTACTTGGATCAATTCGTCGTAGTATTTATTGATGATATATTGATATACTCGAAGTCTGAAGGAGAGCATGAGAAACATTTGAGAATTGCTCTGCAAGTGTTAAAAGATAACAAATTGTTTGCTAAATTTTCCAAGTGTGAATTCTGGTTGAAGAAAGTGAGCTTTTTGGGTCATGTAATATCTGGTGAAGGTATAGCAGTAGACCCTTCGAAGGTCAGTGCTGTGCGTGATTGGGAACCTCCGAAGACGGTAACGGAAATTAGAAGTTTTCTTGGTTTAGCTGGTTATTATCGAAGGTTTATAGAAGGATTTTCTAATTTGGCGTTGCCATTAACTCAATTGACCAGGAAGAGTCAAGCCTTTATTTGGGATGTAGCTTGTGAGAGAAGATTTGAAGAATTGAAAAGGAAATTGACTTCGACACCGATATTGATTTTACCGAATCCTAATGAAGCTTTTGTTGTGTATTGTGATGCATCTAAAATGGGTTTAGGTGGTGTGTTAATGCAGGTTGGTAAAGTAGTAGCTTATTCTTCAAGACAGTTGAGGATACACGAGAGGAATTATTCTACTCATGATTTAGAATTGGCGGCAGTGGTATTTGTGTTAAAAATATGGAGGCATTATCTCTATGGGTCGCGATTTGAAGTCTTTAGTGACCATAAGAGTCTGAAATATTTATTTGATCAGAAGGAGCTTAATATGAGGTAGAGGAGATGGTTAGAATTTTTGAAAGATTATGATTTTAATTTAAGTTACCATCCGGGAAAGGCAAATGTAGTAGCAGACGCATTAAGTCGGAAAACAGTTCATATGTCGGTTATGATGATGAAAGAGATGTATTTAATTGAGCAATTTAGAGACTTAAGTATGGTGTGTGAGATAACACCTGGAAGTGTCAATTTGGGCATGTTACGAATAAATAATGAATTTCTTGATGCAATTAAGGAAGGCCAACGACAAGACGTGAAATTGGTGGGCTTAATGCCTACCGAAGGAAATGATCAAGGCGGTGATTTTAGTTTGGATAATAATGGTATTTTGAGATTTCGGGAGAGAATTTGTATACCCGATAGTGTTGAACTAAAGAAAGAAATTCTGGAAGAGAGTCATCGGAGTAGCTTAAGTATTCACCCGGGAGCTACGAAGATGTACCATGACTTGAAGAAATTATTTTGGTGGCACGGTATGAAACGAGATATTGCACAATTTGTTTATGTTTGTTTAGTATGTCAGAAATCAAAAGTGGAACATCAGAAGCCTTCGGGGCTGATGCAACCTTTAGAGATCCCAGAGTGGAAGTGGGATAGTATTTCTATGGATTTTGTGACAGGTTTGTCGAATACTGCGAGAGGCCTCGATACTATTTGGGTAGTTGTGGATCGGTTGACTAAGTCCGCGCATTTTATTCCGATTAACATTAGTTACCCGTTAACTAAGTTGGTGGAGATTTATATCTGAGTTGTTGTGAAATTGCACGATGTACCGTCAAGTATAGTATCAGATAGAGATCTGCGATTTACCTCTGAGTTTTGGAAACGTTTTCACAAGGCTTTGAGTTCTAAGTTGAAATTGAGTTCGGCTTACCACCCATAGACAAATGGACAATCCAAGAGGACTATTCAGTCATTAGAAGATTTGTTGAGAACTTGTGCGCTAGAAAAAGGTGGTGCGTGGGATACACATCTGGCACTGATTGAATTTACTTATAATAATAGCTATCATTCAAGTATTGGAATGGTGCCGTTTGAAGCTCTTTATGGTAGAAGATGTAGAACACCTCTATGTTGGTATGAGATAGGTGAAAATATTATGCTTGGGTCTGAGATTATTCAGCAGACTACTGAAACTATTCAGATGATCAAAGAGAAAATGAAAGCGTCTCAGAGTCGACAGAAAAGTTACCATGATAATAGAAGGAAAGACTTAGAGTTCAGTGAGGGTGACCATGTATTTTTGAGAGTCAACCCAATGACCGGTGTTGGACGTGCGTTGAAGTCTAAGAAGTTGGATCCTAAGTTCATTGGACCGTATCAGATTATGCAGAGAGTAGGCAAGATTGCTTACAAAGTGGCATTACCGCCGGAACTTTCGAATTTGCACGAAGTGTTTCATGTATCACAACTCAGGAAATATGTGTCTGATCCGTCACATGTAATTTAGAGAGATGAAGTGCAAATCCGTGACAATATTACGGTGGAGACTTTACCGTTGAGGATTGAAGATCGTAAGATGAAGAAACTTCGAGGCTAAGAGATACCTCTTGTGAGAGTAGCTTGGGGAGGAGCTGCTGGTGGAAGTGTTACCTGGGAACTGGAGAGCAAGATGCGGGAATCATATCCAGAGTTATTCCATCTAGGTACATTTTTGAGGACGAAAATAATTAAGTGGGGGAGAGTTGTAACGCCTTAATTTTATATTTATTTTTGTGAAATAAATATTAATATTTTAATGGCGTAATTGAGTTAATTGGAGAAGAAAGTATTTTATGAGAATAATAATAATATAAGGTGTACTATTATAATGTTGTTATTATTTAAATAAAATAAAATCAAAGAGTTGGTTAGAGGTTTAAGGGGCAAATGTGGAATTGCTGTTTTATAAAAGAGGAAATAGAGAAACAAACCTCATTCATCGTATTTTTGACGAAGAACAGAGAGGCCTAGAGAAAGAGGAGAAGAAGGGCAAGGTCAAGGATCGTAGATCACCAAGACCAAAAGTTGTGAAGGAAAGCTTCGATTTTAAGGTAAGGGGGGAGAAACAGGTTTATGATTGGTGATAGGACATAAAAGGGTAATTGGGAGTTCCTTCCTCCCTTAGGTATTTTAAGAGATTATGATAATAGTGATTGAATTGATGCAATATTGTGAAATTGTTGATGAATATGATTATAAAATGTGTTTTGAAAATATATTTGGTGTTGTGTGTTTGGTATTGGGAGGAATGGCATATGAAGGTTATGGGGGATATGATGAACAAAGAAGAGGATTAAACCTCATAGATTCCCTAATTTGATCTAGGATAGTTTATTAATAAAACTAGTTGAGATTATATGTATAAATAGATAATAAACATGTGAATTGGTTGGTTTTGAGTGCTAAATTCGACTTAGAATGATTGAGATTCTTACAAGTGAGAAAGGAGGAAGAAAGTGGGAAAAACTAAAAATCAGAATTTTGGGGGTCAGGTGCCCTGACACGGGCCGTGTCCCATGACTTGGGTGGCCGTGTCAAGCTTCGGGAAATGGGTTTTTGGTGATTTAGAAGGGTGTGTCCCCAGGCCAACTGACACAGGCCGTGTCAGGGGACACGGGAGGCCGTGTCAGGCCACTGTAAATGTGATTTTTCGCCCGTTTTAAGGTGGATTTGACACATTCTTCTAATGTAGGATTATATTAGTGAAATAAGACTCCGAGGACGTTCTAATAATGGATATAGGACTTGACGATTAATGGCATAAGAAAGCCTAAGTGTTTAATTGAATTATATGAATATGTAGATTGTTATAATTGTGAATAACATGAGATATGTGTATGCTCTGTGTGTGAATAAGATGCACTGATGGTTGGTTGATGAGATCATGATGATCGAAAGCATGATGTGTTCATGTGTATTGTGATATGGTATGCGTTGTTGTGTCTGCATGCACATACATTTGATGGAATAATCATGTCGTGGATGTGATTATTCGGGATTCATTGAGAATCGTGGTTGCAGGGATGATCGTGTCTTGTTGGAGACGTTAACGATGCATTCGGGGTTCTATTTAATGAACCATTATTGTGAGTCGGTACCGCATTTGCATTGTGCATTTGAGTCGCATTGCATTATGATTGATTGAATAATATGATTGATAATTTTATATGATTAGGGGTGAATTACTTCTTCATATATGTCGTATGTGCCGTTATATTATGAATCTATTTCTCACCCCTCTGTTTGTTTTGTTGTGTCTGTGCTTCTTCGGAAGTGTAGACAATTCAGGTATTTGAGAAGTACGTTGGTGTGATGTCCATGTCCTAGGAGCTCTGATATGTAACGGGAACGGGGATCTTTGTCCACATTTACTTTTAATGTTTAGAAAAACTTATTTTTATAATTAAACTTGAATGGAAGAACCTTATTATGTGTGATTTGTTAAGCCTTTGAGCTATTAACGTTAAAGATTTGGATTCCGCTATTTTCTTTTATTAACGATTTTGATGAACGATGATGATGTAACATTTCACTTTGGACAAGTAACTCTGATTTTATTAAAGACTTATATAAATATTTCCGTGGGAAAAGTGGGTGTTACAGTTGCAATTTGATAGAAAAATAACTTCATCATACTTCCCTTCTTCTGAGAGAGATGCCATATGACGAACAACTTCACACTCAAACTTCTCATCCAGATTTGACGAGACGCCATTTGACGGAAAATAACTTCGTACCAAACTTCTTGTCACTCCCCCGAAAAGACACCAGGGTCCCAGGGTACAGACACGAACGGTCGGCGAAAAGTGAGAAAATGAAAATGAAGTGAAAAGAGTCTCCAGCTAGGCATTTTTATCCCGAAGGAAAGGTAATGCTGCATAAACCTAGAAACAGATGGATAAGACGGTTGCAAACCAGATAAACTGAGAAAGGGGGTTGGTTACAACTTGGGAAGGTATTAGCACCCAGATTGTCCGTCGTACTCGACGGGATCCACGCTTACAAGATTTTGTTTAAAGGGGTAGTGTATGTGCTATCTGTGTGTAAAAGCTAAAGAATGAATGTACAAGTGTCAGTGCAAAAGTGTGAATGCTTAGGAACTGAGGCTTCGAAAAGAAAGCTGGAAGAAGGGGGATTATAGAGAGACGTTTGTTTGATAACAGTTAAGTTATGCCTACGTATCCTCTCATGCAATGAGGAAGTCAAAACACCGTAGTTCGACTCAAAGAGACTGAAAATAAATTGACTATGAACTGCCTGCTTACCTATGCTCAAGTGTATGACTCGTCTGGCTCGAGTGCTAACTGTCTTGCATTAGACGGAAGAAGCAAGTTCTCGTTTGTGAATGAGTGTGATGAGAAAAGAATCCCGAAGGAGACGATTATTGTTTGTTTTTGTGCTTTCAGTTTTGTTATTATCTTTGGTGTTTTGCATAAGTTAATGAGCTTAAGCCTAAATCAAGGGCTTGTAAACTCATTATTTCCTCCCTGATTAGGGATAATGAGCCTACTTAAGTATGAGATAAGCATCTCAACTTAATTACCATGATGATGTAGGATTAAGATCATTAACCTACTTATGATTATTAAGATATTTTTGGGTTTTTGTTTAGTGTTAAGTAATGAGTTTAATCTCTAATCACAAATTAGTGAACTCATTACACCATCCTAATAAAAGGATAATAGATGAGAACACTTAAGCTGAGGGAGATACCTCAACTTAATCCATGGTTAGGGACTAAATTCATTATATAACAAGCCTTTATTAAGTGGATTTTAATTAAGGGATGGGATTAAGAAGTGGATTTTATGGTTTGTAAGACAACTTGAGGGGGACTTGTCCATTAAACACTAGGGTTAGTCCCTCTTAACCATAAGGAAGAGTTAGAACCCTAATGTAAGGCCCAAGTTACAAGATAAGGTCTTGGTGATTATTAAGTGATTTGATTAAGAGGTTTAAACAAATTAAAGGTTTAACACTTAGCATTAAAGTTATACACTCCATCCTAAGAGAAGGATGCAGGCATAACCCTAATTCCCAAGTCCTAAAACTTTAAGAGTTTAGTCTCTGATTATTGAGATGAGATGAGAGACTCAAGGAGACTCAAAGGTAAAAATCTAAGGGGGACTAATCACAACCCTAATCATTATCATTCTTGTATATCATATGGTTTGTAAGGCTTAGAGAAATATCTTCAAGGAAGCCACCAATGGAAGAAGCAAATGAAAGGAGGAGGAAGCAGAAGGATAAGTTACTTACTTCCTAAGAAGATAAGTAACTTAAAGGGAGAAAGTGAGAGATATAGAACATAAGTGAATCTAATTCACTTCAAAGAAAAGTTAAATGCATATGAACGAGATAAGAAGAAGTGAGAGGTGAAGGCAAATCCACCTCTCAAGATAACTTACCCAAAAGTACCTAAAAGGGTTAGTATGAATGCATAAGGTAACAAGCATGAAGAAATGAAGTGAAATGAGATGCAATGATCAAAGTCAGAAGTGTTTATGCTATGAAAATGATATGTGATATGATGCAATGTCATACAAGATGCACATGAATGATCATATAAGGATGAGATGTTATGAAAGCATGCTTAGAAGTTTGAAAACACATGGATGTTTATGAAATGAAATGAATGCCAAACATGACAATTGAATGAAGAAATGATCAAGAAATGTTCTAACATGTCCTAGGATGTCTAAGATGACACAGAATGCTTGAAATGTCATGGCAAGTTCATGTGATGATAAATATGCAAGGTGAATGCAAATGAACATGAGAAATTAGGGTTTTATGGACATGTGAGATGCAAATGACTAAAACAGAAGCAATCAACATGATAAAAATTTGAAATCAAGCTCAAACAAACCCTAATCCCATATTAGGTCACACCCCAAATGAGAAGGTCATAAGCCTAACTTATCAAAAGTTATGATTTTCCTAAGTTTTCTAGGGTTTTTGGGTGATTCAAAAGGAAAAATGCAAATCAATTTGAAAATGAAAGATAAATTCATGAGGAAAATGACCTATAAACTACATGCAATATGTAACACAATGCAAAAGGAATCAAGTTCAAACTCTTCTTGGTTAGGCAGAAATGATTTTTTAAAGTTAGGGTTTAAAAATGTAATTTTAATGACCCTTAATTCAAAGAAAATTGGTAAACTAAGATTAAACCTAAAAAGAAATTTGTGTGAAGAGTTTGAAAATGTTTCTAAATACATTGGAATGTATCATGAGTTTTTTGGTGATTTTTAGAAACCTAAATGTATTTTTAATTAATTAAAATACTTCAATTAATAAAAAATAACATTTAAATATTTTAAAAATACTTTTTTAATGCAAAAAATAAAATAAAAATTATTTTTGGATTGAGAAAAATATTTAAAGTCAGAATGCAATGGGAAATATTTTTCGAAGTTTTTTTTACTATTTTTAATAATTTTGCAAAAGAAATGGAAATAAAATGAAAATAAATGAATAAAAAGAGAAGTCAACTGATCCAGTGGCCCAGGTTCAAAGGCTGTTTGACTGCGTGCGTGAATGTGAGGTCAGGATTGAATCTGGGTTAATTAATTGATTAAATTAATTAATTACGAATTAGGGTTAAGTGAATGAATCAGGACCATTCAAACACGCGGCAAACAAGATCTAAAGGTCCAAATTTAAACTGATGCGCTAACCCTAATTAATTAACCTAATGACTTTCAGGTGACCGGAGCAAGCTCCAGTCATCTTCTCTGGCAGGCCATTCACCCTAACTTCTTCCCTAGGTCAAATTAAACCCTCTAACTTTCCAGAAATGATCCCCTAACCTCTCTAAGCAAGAATCCATCATCAAACAACATTTATCATTCACGAAAATCATGATTCGAAGCAAAACAGAAAAACATTCAAAACTTTCAGAAGTTCAATACATGCTTGTTTATCAACCATTTTCGAAAATAAACATATCAGGATGATCAGCTAAACATGTAGAATCATTTAGAAACTTAAAACAAGAGTTCTAGAAAAAATGATCTTCATGACTACCTGAGTTTAAGCTTTGCAAACTGGAGCTTTCTGACCTCTTCCATTGTGCAAAATGCCTCTAATGGTTCCTCTGGTGCTTCTGGAAAGCTTTAATGGAGTTTAAATGACCTCCTTTGTGAGTTTCAGTTCTGAGGAGTGAGAAATCGTGTTTGTGTTGTGGGGTGTTTCAGGCTATGGTGAAGGGTGGAAAATGATCCTTGGGTGTTTTTGAATTGATTGGTGGAAGAGTTTGTGGTTTTTGCTGGCTGTATTATAAAATTCGAAGAGAGGAAAGTATGAAGTGATTTTGTGCAATCTGAACATGTGAGAGGTTTCAGGCTTGTGTGTTGTATTGTTTGAGGTCCATGAGGTTCACATAAGTCATGCTGATTGGTTCAGAGAGTTGGTGTGGCATAGTTTGATTGGTATGAGCCAAAATGCAAAAAGTCAAGGTTATGTGTACTTGAAGCATGGCACGGGTCAGAGGTGTTTTCATGGGGTGTCTGGCCTTATCTTGCATCAAGGATGGCCTTTGGATCAAAGTTATGCAGCTGGAAGGCTTGGATGGAGAGTTCTCATGGTTTATGCAAATTTCCCTCTTTGATGTTTCTTGTGATTCAAGCCATGGAATGCTTCAATTCTTGGGCCAATTTTGATCCTTTGAAGTTGTCTTGACATGTTGTAACATATTTGTGCACATTAGAAGTCATTTAGAAGCTTGAACATGCAAAAATGCAAAATCCCTCTTTGACATGAAACTTGAAATTATAGGATTTTTGCCAACTTTGAAAGGCCATATCTTGAGTTCTAGGATGAATCAAGACACATTCTTGTACTTTTTGAAAATGGAAAGACCCAATCTACAACTTTCATGCCCATGAATGTTTCATTTGAAACTTTTTTGCTCATGAAAGAGGAGGTTGAAAAACTTTCCCAAAATGGAATGTTTGCATTTCAAGTCATTTCCAAAAATGGCAAGTTTGCAATTGGCTCAAAATTCTTCAATCTTGTGAACTTCTAACCACTTCTAAGATCAAATAAAGATCATTGAACTTAAATTTGATGAAAATGACCCCTTGGTTCCATTGTTGGGGGCCTTAGATGCCCTGATTTAGACTTAACTTGCTCAGGAAGTTACCTAGTGAACAAATGACTTCCACAATGAGTTTCTTCATAAAACTTGGTACACATGATCCTTATAACATATTAAGAACATTAGAAACAAGAATGACCCAAAAATTTGGAGTTAAGGCCTCTGAAACCAAAACCCTAATTTTGGTCATTTGTGTAGTGAAAACCCTGGCTCTGCTTCCATGCCTTTGCCAGTTCTTGTGATCTCTTGACTTTAATGAACTTTGAGGAGAATAATATGATGATAGAACACACATGGACCCTCTTGGAAAGCTTTGAGACCTTGGGGATGGCTCATATGGATTCTTGGATTGCTCAGATCACAAACCCTAGATGCAGATGAACTTGAACTATGCAGTGAAGCAAGTATGCACTATGAGATGTAATGCTTATGTTAAAACAAAAAATGAAAGATCACAAGCCATGGTGTGATGAAGAGTGAGGGAAAATTTAGGGTGTTTATAGCTGCCCCTATTCAAGCATGAGTTAGCTGTGCAGGGTGTAAACGCATGGCTTAACAGACAAACAAGATAACTTGTGGTTGAATACCAAAGACAGTCCGAAATTTGCACTCGCTGGGGAGAAGAATAAAAGGGATATAAATTGTAAAAGATAGTATAGTATGATAATTAAATGAAGGTGATGGAGGACGACCATCGAGCAGAGGACGACTGCTGGGGATGAAGTGGTAAGTAAAGCAATGACGGGGATGACCGACAAGCTGGGGAAATAAAGAGATCACGACGGGGACGAACATCGGGTAATAAAATAACACTCTCTGGGGATTAAAGTAATGAGAATAGCAATGATGGGGACAACCACCAGGCTTCGGAATGTAAAGTAAACAACGATGGGGACGACCATCAGGTTAAAGAATGAATGAAATAATGATGAGGGACAGTCATTGAGAGGTGAAGGACGATCACCTAGCAGGGAGCGACTGCTCTAAAAATATCACGACATAGGACGAATGTCGGATAGAAAAGATCAACGATGGGGATGACCATCAGGTAAGCATGATAAAGGAAGATCATCAAGAGGTGAAGGACAATCACCTAGAAGGGTACGACTGCTCTTGGGGATTATCACGACATAGGACGAATGTCGGATAACAAGATCAACGATGGGGACGGCCATCAGATAAATGATGAGAGACGGTCATCAAAGGGTGAAGGACGATCACCTAGCAGGGGACGACTGCTAACAATATCACGACATAGGACAAATGTCGGATAGAAGGTTCCAATAATGGAGATTCCACTGGGGAAAAGGATGAGGGACGATCATCCGAAGGTGAAGGATGATCACCTGGCAGGGGACGGCTGCCGAAAGTATCACGACATAGGACGAATGTCGATAGGAGAAAGTTGCTTTGTTGGTGACTTACTGGGGAACGGTAAACACGAACAAGTGCTTACGCTTCCAAGGATAAACGATAGAAGTATGATGCTGTGTATAAATTAAAGATGCGGACGAGCATCCTTAGGACCATGATACGAACGAGTATCAGTAGAAACAAATGCTGACACGTGTTCAAAGATGATGATACAGACGAGTATCAACTAGTTAACAAGGAACACGGACGAGTGTCAAATCTGTTGAGGAGTGATATAAACAAGATACAGACGAGTATCAAAGGAACCCTGTATTGGTATGTACAAGCATTGGTTCGTTGGTGAGGTATGAGCAAGACACAGACGAGTGTTTGACTTGCTGGGGAAGGTATGACACAGACGAGTGTCAAACATGTATAAATATAAACAGGCATCTGTTTTGAGAGTGCAAAGGAGGTGCTTTGGCTCTCTGTGGGGAATAAGATGACACGAACGAGTGTCGAGAAGAACATGTTATGGACAAGTATCTACTTGTAGAGAGTGTTCGGGCGACCTGTGGGGATAGGATGACATGGATGGGTGTCGAAAAGAGTGTGTTATGAACAAGTATTTGTACTTGAGAGTGCAAAGGGAACGCTTTGGCTTTTATGTGCAAGGGATGTATTTTGTATATTGCTGATGAAATATTGATGGTAATTGCAGGTGGCTGGCTCGAACCTGGCTTGTGATCATGCAAATGTTTGATTTTTTCCCGTAATGCTCCGTATTAGACAGAATGCTACGCTTATTTGGTGAATATGATGCGAATGCTATGATTATGCAAAGGGGAAACTAATCCGAGACTCGGATCCTGCTGGGATGAAGATCTCTGGATGATCTGCCTGGAGGAACAACCCGACTAGGGGGAGAGATCATTGGTAGATCCATTCGGAGGGAGAACTCAGCTTGGGGGAAATAGATCATTGGTAGATCTACCCGAAGGGAGAACTAAGCTTGGGGGAAATAGATCATTGGTAGATCTATCCGAAGGGAGAACTCAGCTGGGGAGAAGGAAGTTTCAGCCACTCTGTTGGGGATGAGTTTCAGGCATTGCTCTACTGGGGAGAAAATGGAAACTCTGTGGGGAATTGGGCCCATCAACTCTGCTGAGGATGAGGGAAATTTGGCACTCTGGTGGGGAACAGAGAGTTCTTGACCACCTTGCTGTGGAAGAGTTGTCAGGTATTGCTCGGGAGGTCCTTCTTGGGGAGGAGATGACTTCTGGGAAGTAACATGTTGGGGATTCAATGCTTGTCATGCCCCATGTTGCGGAAGATTGTCTGTACTGACTGCCTGCTGTCGCTACCACCAAATGACACCTCAGGTCAGAAGGGGTACAGACGCGAACGGTCGGCGAAAGAAGAAAAGGGAAGTAAATAGAGTCGCCAGCTAGGCATTTTTATCCCGAAGGAAAGGTAATGCTGCATGAACCTGAGTAAAGATATGGATAAGATGGTTGCGAACCAGAGAGACTGAGAAAGGGGGTTGGTTACAACCTTGGAAGGTATTAGCACCCAGATTGTCCGCCATACTCGACGGGATCCACGCTTAAAAGGTTTGTGTTTAAAAGGGGTAGTGTCAGTGCTATATGTGTATCAAAGCTGGAAAGAATGCAAGTGTCAGTGTAAAAGAAAAGTGTAGTGGAATAAAGAAGTGTCAGTGTAAGGAAAGAATGAAGCTCAAGACTATGAGACTTAAAGAATGATGCTGGAAGAGGGGGGAATGGACAGAGACTTTTGTTCGATAACTGTTAAGTTATGCCTACGTATCCTCTCGTGCAATGAGGAAGTCAGAACACCGTAGTTTGACCCAAAGAGACTGAAAGATAAATTGACTTGATGAACTGCTTACTTGTCTATGCTCAAGTGTATGACCTGTCTGGCTCAGGTGCAAACTGTATTGCATTAGACAGAAGAAGCAAGTTCTCGTTTGTGAGTGAGTGAGATGAGAAAAGAATCCCGGAGGAGACGATTATTGTTTGTTTTTGTGTTTTTAGTCTTTTATTGCTTTTGAAAGTTTGTCATAAGTTGATGAGCTTAAGCCTAAACCAATGGGTTAGTAAACTCATCACATCCTCCCTCTGATTAGGGGTAATGAGAAAACCTTAAGTGTGAAGTCAACATCTCACACTTAATCACCCTGATGTAGAATTAAGATCATTAACCTACTTGTGATTATTTAGATGTTTTTGTTGTTTTTGTTTAGTGTTAAGTAATGAGTTTAAGCCATAATCAGGGATTAAACAGACTCATTACACCATCCTAATAGAAGGATAATAGATGAGAATATTTAAGCTGAGGAAAGCTCCTCAACTTAATCCATGATTATGGGATTAACCTCATGACAAAACAAAGCCTTTATTAGGTGGATTTTAGTTAATGATAAGATGAAGAAGTGGTTTTTATGGTTGGTAAAACAACTTGAGGGGGACTTGTCCATTAACACTAGGGTTATTCCTTCTTAACCAATTAAGGAAGAATTAGAACCCTAATGCAAGGCCCAAGTTACAAGCTTAATGTCTTGATGACTATTAAGTGAATTGATTAAAGGATTTAAACACATTAAGGGTTTAACACTTAGGATTAAAGTTATACACTCCATCCTAATAGAAGGATGCAGGCATAAGCTTAATCACAAAGCCTTAAAACCTTGAAGGTTTAGTCCTTGATTATGAGATGAGGAGAGAAGACTCAAAGATGACACAAAGGCAAAACTAAATGGGGGACTAATCAAGCCCTAATTGTCATCATGCTTGGTTGTTCCTAGGGTTAATGAGGCTTAAGAAAGAAAGATATCTTCAAAGAACCACCAAGAGTGAGGCAGATGAAAGGAACAAGAAGCTGAGAGAAGCAAAACAACTTGCTCCACTCAAGGAGACAAGTTGCTTGAAGAAAGAAAGTAAGAGAAGAACAAGAATGAGCATGCTCAATCCAATACACATACAAAAATGCAGCAAAGGATGTATGAAAGAGATGAAAAGAGACCATGAGAAGTGAAGGCAAATTCACTTCTCAAACAACTTACCACCCAAAATGTTAGCATAAAAGATGAGATGCAATGCAAATGAGATGAAATGGGATGATGCAAACCAAGACCAGAAGCATAAACATGATGTTATGATACTAAGAGATGATGCAAACATGAGGAAAGGCAAGGTAATGATCATACAAGGATATGGATGCAAGAGAAGCATGCTTTGAACCATGAACATACATGAAAAGTTATGAAATGTAATGGACATACAACATGGAAAATGAAAGATGCAATGATCAAACATGGTTCTAATATGTCCTAAGATGTATTATGAATCAAATGGATGCTCAAAATGTCATGGCAAGTCATGGTATGCAAGCAAATGGAAGATGGATGCAAAGGAAAGCATAAATTAGGGTTTATGATCAACACACAAAATAAAATCCAAAACCAGAAGGAAAACGTATGATAAAAATTTGAAAATGCAATCAAAGGAAACCTAAAACCTATACAAACTCACTGCCCAAAGGAGGGGATCCAATTCTTAACCTAGTGAAAGTTGTGAATTTCCTAAGATTGCTTGGGTTCTGGGGTACCTCACCCAAAAAAATGCAAAATAAAATGAAAATGCAAGATCAATTCAAGCCAATTTTATCCTATAAACTACATGCCATACAAGATGCAATGCAAGAAGAATCATGATCCAACTCTCAAAGGCTAGACAGAAATGAATTTTTGAAGTTTGACAAAAAATATTGCCTTGAAATGAAATTAAATCCAAAGAAAATTATCAAAAGGCATCAAGATCAAAAAAATAAATTTGCTTTGAGAGTTGGACAATGTCTCTAAATGTTCCTAAATGCTATGTGAATTTTTTTGTGATTTTTAAATACCTAAAAGTATTTTTAATTAATTAATTTCCATTAACTAATTAAAAATAAACTTTTAAATGATTTAAAAATAATTTTTAATGAAAAAAATAAAAATAAAAATATTTTTGTGTTCTGAAAATTCATGAAACCTTTGACAAAAATTTTCATAATTTTTTAATGAGTTTAGCTATTTTAAAATAAATGTGCAAAACAAATGAAATAAAATGAAATAAAAATACAAATAAAGAGAAAGTCAGCGCATCCTGAGGCTGTTATTCAAACTGGGAATGGAGGGAAAGACTGGCGCGCTATCCTACGGCTCTCATTCAAACTGGCCAGATTAAAATAAAACTCAATTAATTAGGTTAATGACGTGGATTAGGGCTTAAGTGAATGGATCTGGACCCTCCAAACGCGCGGGAGTCAAACAAAGTCAGCCTAATCTATGGTCCACATTCAAACTTTTCCCTAAACGCAATTAAGGCTCTAATCACTTTCAGGTGGCCGGAAAAGACCTCCGGTCGTCTTCTCCGGCCACACCTCCCCTGAGCAAAACCAAAACCTCATTTCTAGGTTATTTCTGGAGCTCTAAAGCTCCAGATCAACTCTCTTCACCCCCTGAACCTGAATCTAACCTCAAAACTCATTTCCTTTTGCTCAAAACCATGATTCGAATCAAAAACGTAAAAATGGCCAAACTTTCAGAGATGCAATACATACTCAATACTCAATCATTTTCAAAACTACAAAGTGCAAAACAATCAGGGGAACATGTAGATCATTTCAGTAGCTTAAAACAAGGTTTCTGGAAAAAATAAATTTCGAAGCTACCTGAAGTGAAGCTTTCAGTTTGGAGCTTTCAGCTTGCTTCTTTGCTTCCAATCAACTCTAATGACTCCCCTCAGATGTTTGCAAGGCTTGTTTGGAGTTTAATTGGGCTAGTTTGAAAGATTGATGGGGTTCTGATCAGAGAAGGGAGGAAATCGTGTTTTGATTTCAGGGAGTTTCAGGGCAAGGTGAAGGGTTAGGGATGATCAGTGAGAGATGCTGAGATGTTCTATGAAGTTTGTTTGGAGATTGGTTGAGTGAGCTGAGAGATTCGAATGGTTTTGCAAGTTGGAGGATTTTTGATAACTATGGCTTGGAGTGTGTTTCAGCATGAGTTGTTGTGTGTTATGGCTTGCCTTTGGTCCACTTATCACTCATGGATAGGTCTGTGGAGTGGTTGTGCCCTATTGTGATTGGTATGGGTCTTTTGCAAAAAAGTCAAGCTTTGTGTAAGAGAGGTATGGGCCAATAGTTAGCCAAGGACAAGAGGGGTGTCCTGCGCAGCAAGAAATGAGGAGGGCCATGGGATCAGTTTTGAAGCTAGCCAGCACATGGATTAGGGTTTGAGTGAGGTTTTGCAACTTTAATCAACTTTGGCCCTTTTGTGATTTCTTGATCCACAAGCCATGAAAATTGACAAACTCTTGGTGCATTTTGAATTTTAGGCCTTGATTTATGTTTGTGTAAAGTTTAGAAGTCACTTTGATGGCACAATTTGTCTTGGCAAGTGATTTTGCAACTTTGCCTCTTTGGTAGAAAACTTGAAATTATGTGATTTTTCCCAACTTTGACAAGCCATAACTTTTGATCCAAAATGAATTAGAATGATTTCTTGTACTTTTTGAAAAGGGAATGACCCATTCTACAACTTTCATGACCAAAGTTTTCCCATTTGAAGCTTTTTTGAATCAAAAAGAAAGGTTTGAAAAAGTTTCCCAAAATGGCAAGTTTCCATTACAAGTCATTTTCCCAAAAAGGAAACTTTGCAAATGGCTTGAAATTCTTCAATTTTGTGAACTTCCAACATCTTCTATGATCAAATATAGATCATACACAATCAAAATGATGATGAGCACCCTTTGGTTGGGTCATTGGGGGCCTCAGATGCCCTGATTTTGCACTGACTTGCTCAAGAAGTCAACTCTTGATCAGATGCCTTCCCCATGGAATTTCTTCATGAAAATTGATATGCATGATACCTATACCATATAGAGACCAATAGAAACAGGAATGACCAAAACATTTGGAGTTATGGCCTCTGAAACCAAAACCCTAATTCTAGGTCATCTGTGTAGTTAAACCTGGCTCTGCTTCCATGCCTTTCTCAGTTCTTGTGATTCTTTGACTTTCTTGACTTTGTGGGGATATAATATGATGCTTGATCATACATGGACCCCTTTGAGATGATTGAAGACCTTTGGAGTGGCTTAAATAGCTCAGGGATGGCTCAGATCACAAACCCTAGATGCAAATGACTTTGAAACAATGCAGTGAAGCAAAAGATGCAATATGAGGTGCTATGGTTGAACTTATGGACATGAAAAGATCACAAGCCATGGTGAAATGGGTGAGGGCAAATTTGGGGTGTTTACACCTGCAACCTGTTAAGATAAGGAAAACGCACAAGTATCCCGAGGTATCCCTAACCGGATATATGAGTTAGACTTTCCTGAAGGTAATATATTTCCTGCAAGCATTTATTTAAAAATGGCTCATTTGTTTTATGCAAGTGTTGTATTATGAATATTGGACAATTTGCAAACGAAAAAAAATGTACAAAACAAGGTGTGACTGAAAAACACTGATTTTATTAATTTGGGTGCCCTGAATCGGCAAATACAGTCAAAGAAACAAATCCCCTGAAATGAGGTGATTGCTGTAAATTGAGAAAATAAAGGTGTTGGCAATGTTGACGACGACGTTCCAGTGAACTTCCTTTGCTATGACCTGTATGACCTTGACGTTCTTCTTATCTTGCTTTCTGAAGAAGGCTGATTCTGACCGATGCTTTGTCCTTTCGAAGCATGCCATGTTGTGAGTGATACAGACAAATTCAGAATGCAGTTGTTCGCTTATTCCCTGATTTTGCATGGATTGCCCTTTCGGGTTTTCAATCCACCGGGATACCCATTTTTTCCTGAGCTGTCCAATGCGGCTTTTCAACTCAGCGGGTGTACACATTTTTTTTTATTTTCCCTTATTTTTACCCGAGTCTTTTATTCTGTTTTTGACTCGCCGGGATGCCCTATTTTTGCCTGGACTCACATTCTGTTTTTATGTCCAGCGGGTCATTTTATGCGAAGTATTTTTTAACTACATATGAATTCACAGGGGATAAGAAATCCTCGCCATCCATAGTAGTGAGCATCAATGCTCCACCAGAGAAGAACTTCTTTACTATGAATGGGCCGTCGTAGTTTGGCGTCCATTTTCCCCTGTGGTCTGTATGAGGAGGTAGGAGTCTTTTCAGCACAAGCTCTCCCACTTGGTATTCCCGAAGTCTGACTTTCTGATCGAAGGCTTTCTTCATCCGCTTCTGATATAACTGCCCATGACAAATGGCATTTAGCCTTTTCTCCTCGATCAAATTCAGCTGATTGTACCGAGACCGGACCCATTCTGCTTTATCCAGCTTTACATCCATCATTACCCGTAAAAAGGGTAGCTCAACTTCAACAGGTAGGACTGCCTCCATACCATACACAAGCTGATAAGGCGTTGCCCCAGTAGATGTTCTGATTGAGGTTCGGTACCCATGCAGAGCAAATGGTAGCATTTCATGCCAGTCTTTATAAGTGACCACCATATTTTGTACAATCTTCTTGATGTTTTTGTTAGCTGCCTCAACAGCGCCATTCATCTTTGGCCTGTAAGGAGAATAATTGTGATATTGGATTTTGAAATCCCGACACAGTTCTTCCATCATTTTGTTTTTCAAATTGGAACCATTATCAGTAATGATTCGCTCGGGAACTCCATATCGACAAATGATGCCTCTTTTCAGAAATCTGGCTACCACTTGTCTGGTGACATTTGCATATAAAGATGCTTCGACCCATTTGGTGAAGTAATCAATGGCCACCAGGATGAATCTGTGACCATTTGAAGCAGCCGGTTCAATCTTTCCAATCATGTCAATTCCCCACATGGCAAAGGGCCAAGGTGAAGACATCACATTCAAAGGATTTGGAGGCACATGCACTTTATCCGCGTAGATCTGGCATTCGTGGCATTTTTTGGCATATGCACAACATTCTGCATCCATTGTGATCCAGTAGTAACCTGATATTAATAATTTCTTTGCCATTGCATGTCCTCCGGCATGGGTACCAAAGGAACCTTCGTGCACCTCGTGCATCAGTAGGTCTGCTTCTTTCTTGTCAACACATCTGAGCAGGACCATGTCAAAGTCTCGCTTGTATAATGAACCATCAACATTGAGGAAGAAACTACCAGCCAACCTTCTCAATGTCTTCTTATCTTTGGATGATGCCCCAGGTGGGTATGTTTGATCCTCCAAGAAGCTTTTGATGTCATAGAACCAAGGCTTATCATCATTAGCAGTGTCCACAGAAAATACGTATGATGGCCGGTCTAGTCTGGATACCAAAATCCGAGGTACATAATTTGCAGTTTGAACCTTGATCATGGAGGAAATGGTAGCTAAAGCATGCGCAAACTGATTTTCGTCTCGAGGGATGTACTCAAGTTTGACTGTTGTGAAGAAAGTCAATAATCTCCTCGTATAGTCTCGGTATGGAACCAGATGCTCCTGGTGAGTGTACCATTTGCCGTTGGTCTAATTGATTACCAAAGCTGAATCTCCGAATACATTCAATGTCTTGATCCTGAGGTCAATGGCTTCCTCAAGACCCATGATACATGCTTCGTATTCAGCTTCGTTGTTAGTGCAGGCAAAGGTGAGTTTTGCCAAGAAAGGCATATGAACTCCTTTAGGTGTAATGAGCACTGCACTAACTCCACGACCATTCATATTGACAACCCCGTCAAACATCATAGTCCATTCTTCTTTTGGGTCAGGCCCTTCAGTGTGAACTGGATCTTCATAATCTTTTGCTTTTAAGTACATGATGTCTTCATCAGGGAAGTCAAATCTCATGGGTTGGTAATCATCAATGGGTTGCTCAGCTAGATAATCAGACAGTACACTGTCCTTGATGGCCTTTTGAGATGTTTACTGAATGTCATACTCTGTCAGAATCATTTACCATCTTGTAACCCTTCCGGTAAGTGCTGGCTTCTCAAATATGTACTTGACGGGGTACATTTTTGAGATCAACAAGGTAGTGTGAGTCAACATATACTGTCTTAGTCGGCGAGCAGCCCACACTAAAGCACAACAAGTTTTCTCGAGCAATGAATAACGTTGTTCACAGTCGGTAAACGTTTTTCTTAGGTAGTATATTGCATACTCTTTTCGACCAGACTCGTCATGCTGGCCCATCACAAACCCCATTGATCCTTCTAATACTGTCAGGTACATTATCAGAGGTCTTCCTTCAATTGGAGGCATGAGAATTAGAGGTTCTTACAGGTACTCCTTGATCTTGTCAAAAGCTTTTTGACAATCTTCGTTCTACCTGACTGTCTGTTCCTTTCTTAATAGTTTGAACAGAGGCTCACGGGTTGCAGTGAGGTGAGATATGAACCTTGAGATGTAGTTCAATCTACCCAAGAACCCTCAAACTTCCTTCTCAGTCCTAGGTGCAGGCATTTCCTGAATGGCTTTGACTTTGTCAGGATCAACCTCAATTCCCTTTTCACTTATGATAAACCCCATCAACTTACCAGAACATACCCCGAATGTGCATTTGTTGGGGTTCAACTTCAGATGATATTTCCTCAGACGCTTAAACAACTTCAACAGATTCACCAGATGTTCTTTTTCAGTAAGGGACTTGGCAATCATGTCATCCACGTAGCACTCGATTTCCTTATGGATCATATCATGGAATAAGGTTACCATAGCCCGTTGATACGTTGCATCGACGTTCTTCAGTCCAAATGGCATTACCTTGTAACAAAATGTGCCCCAAGGTGTGATGAAGGTTGTTTTCTCCATGTCTTCGGGTGACATCTTGATCTGATTATACCCCGAAAATCCAAAGAAAATACCGAGAAATGAGCTGTGTTGTCCACCAATACATCAATGTGAGGTAATAGGAAATCATCCTTCGGGCTAGCTCTGTTCAGGTCCCAGTAATCCACACACATACACACCTTGCCATCCTTCTTAGGCACTGGTACAATGTTAGCGACCCACGGCGGGTAACTAGTTACAACAAGGAAGCCGGCGTCCCACTGTTTTTGTACTTCTTCCTTAATCTTCATGGCCATATCCGGGCGAGTGCGGCGCAACTTCTGTTTCACTAGAGGGCAATCTTCTTTCAAGGGTAGCTTGTGCATGACAATATCCGTATCTAGACCTGGCATGTCCTGATAGGACCAAACAAAGACGTCGACATATTCTTGAAGCATGTTGATAAGCTATTCTTTTACTGAAGCTTGCAGACTGGCCCCAATCTTCACTTATTTTAAATCCTCCTTGGTACCAAGATTAACAGTTTCAACCTCCTCCTGATGAGGAGTAATCACTTTCTCCTCTTGCCTCAACAACCTAGCTAACTCTTCAGGCAACTCACAATCTTCATCAACCCCTTTATCTGCTTGATTGATTGGATTGTCAAAGTCATACATGGTCATAGCAGTGCTGTTGTCGGTGCAATCTGGAGGATTATTTCTGCAAGGGTTGAGATTTGTTCATTTTAGTGATCAATTTTAATCTTGTTCATAAAATGAAGTTATTTATTTTGAAAACATTGCCATTTTATTGTTTTGTGCGAAAAATAAAAATGAAAAGACTGTGAGCGAAAGAGAGAATTGTTTGCAAACGTTGTCCATTGTTCATTGATATTCCATTTGCACAAAATTACAAATATGGCCCTATTACAAAATGAGTCCTGACACCTTGGGCAAGATGCAGGACTTGATGCATGCTGAAAAAAGCAGGAAATAATAATTACTCTGCAGGAGTAACCCTTATAATTTCCTGGGAAGACCAATTAAGGACTTGTTGATCCGGGATCCTTGGACGAATCCAGCTCTCCAGGTTGAGGTCGCTTTTTGCCTCGTCTTCCACGTTATTGACATTATCTGGGGTTACCATCCCCCCACTTATGAACTTGGGCTCCTTAGCAACCTCTGTTGATCTCGTCGGAATAGTTTGTAACCCAAACCAAATATGTCCTCCTTCTTCTCCACCGGTAGCAGCTTGCCCCAGCCTTGGGCATTTCCATATTCAACAACCTTCCGAGCTTGTTGATATGAGACAATTGAGTACCCATCCTATCTTCCTAGGATGCAGCAAATACTTCAGTTGTTGCCTCATTGACGTTCAGTGCTTCGAACCCTTGGCTCATGGTTTTGTGGATTTTACCATCCATCTCAATGTATTTGTAGGTGGCCAGACGGCTAACAAAAATATCCTCTTCACCACAGATCGTGATAATCTGCCCTTCCCACTCATATTTCAATTTCTGGTGAAGGGTCGACGTAACTGCGCCAACGGCGTGAATCCATGGTCGACCCAACAAACAACTGTAGGCCGGCTGAATGTCCATCACGTAGAAAGTAATTTAAAACACCTGCGGGCCAATTATCACAAGATGCTCCACCTCTCCAAGAACAGACCTCTTGGAACCATCAAAAGCTCTAACCACCAGATTACTTGGTCGAAGAGCTATACCATCATATTCAAGCTTGACAAGGGCTTTCTTTTGCAAGACATTGAGTGAAGACCCAGTGTCAACAAGAACATGTGAAAGCACAACCCCTTTACACTCCAAAGTGATATGTAAAGCCTTGTTACGATGACGACCCTCCGTAGTCAAATCAGCGTTGGTGAAGCCTAGCCCATGGCTAGTATTAACATTAGACACCACTGTCTTAAGATGATTTACTGTGATCTCCTCCGACACATAGGCTGCGTGCAAGACCTTAAGTAGTGCATCCCGATGAGCTTCGGAATACAACAACAAGGATAAGATGGAGATCTTGGAAGGAGTCTGGTGTAGCTGATCCACAACCTTGTAGTCGCTTCTTTTGATTATCCTCATAAATTCATCCACATCTTGATCAAAGGACGTTTTATGGGCTTCTTTCAAAGTTGGCTCTTCCGGCACCGCATTTTTACCTTTGGCTTTGGCAACAGCCTCTGCCTCAGTATTAGCCCTTGGAACTTGTGACGCAAAGAGGCATCCGCTTCGGGTGAAGCCTCCGCCCCCCGACATTATCCACTTGTGGTGTATGAACTGAAGAATCAAGAAGGACTCTCTCCCTGTTGCAGTAAAGGTCTGAACCATAGTGCCATTGTACAACATTATCTTTTTCGTATGGAATGGGTCCCGACACCGTGATGGTGACTGGAATGACTGCAGCAGAGGTAGGAACCGTTATTGTTTGCGGATCATAAAATATGGTGACGGGACTTCTGATTGATGGTGGTGTTGAATGATTGAAGCTGGGTTGTTGTTGAGAATGTTGTTGAAAATTGTTGGAATCAGGGACCATTGCAGGGTCGTAGTATATGGTGACTATGGAGACGTCGTTATTAATGGTTGCTGTAGTTGTAGAAGCAGATGCAGTTGAACTAGTGTTTGTTGAAGTGATGGAAGAGGTGGTTGCTGATTTTGTAGACGAGTCCGTCGGAACAATTGTCTTTGAAGTTGTAAGAGAAGTATCTGTTCTTGCTGCAAAGGGAGTTGCCGATGTTGTAGAAACCGTTGTTGTTATCTGCAGGATACCTTCTCTGATCAGGCCATTGATGCCATTTCTCAAGCTTGCACACCCATTGACGGAAACTTGGCAAGATTCACAACAGGCCTCACAACCTGGGAACACCTGGCATTTTAAGAGTTGAGCTTTAACCTCTGTCAGGGGTGTTTGAATGCTTGCAGTATCTTCAATTAAATTCATGGGTTGATCCTCCTCAATTTCATTTATCCTGGGCCCACCATGGCTGGGCATAGGATTCTTCGTGACATTAGGAGGCGGTGTAAAATTTAGGGCCTTTGAATGAACCAGATCCTGGACCTTCATGTGCAAAGCTCTGCACTTTTCTGTGGTGTGACTAGGTGCATTAGAATGAAAGGCACATCTGGCATTGACATCGTAATTTCTCGGAAGGTTTTGAGGATCTGGTGGAGCCAAAGTCCTTAACTCGACAAGATTAAGCTTCAGGAGTTGTGGCAACAAGGTGGCATAGGGCATTGGTATAGGGTCAATTACCCTGTTAACTTGAGATGGCCTTTGCTAGAAAGGGAGTTGTTGTTGGTTGTTGTTGTTGTTATAGGACCTTTGTTGAGGAAACTGTCGCTATTTAGGAAAATGTTGTGGTTGTTGAGTGTATTGAGGAGGTGGAGTAGGAATAGTGACAACGGCAATTGATCTTGGCAGATACTGGGGTCTTCCTCTGCCCATGTGTACAAAATTTGTTTCACCGGATCTGCGAGGCCCTGCAAATGGTTTCCTCATGCTGTTTGAACTGGCGCCGTTATCAGAAATCTTTCCCATTTTCAATAAGCTCTCAATTCTTTCCCCAGCTATGACTACGTCAGCGAAGCTAGTGGAGGAGAAAGCAGCCAACCTATCAATGTACGTCCCCTGGAGGGTGTTCATAAACATATCTGCCATTTCTCTTTCTGACATTGAAGGTTGAACAACAACAGCTAATTGCCTCCATCTTTGAGCATACTCTCTAAAGCTTTCCCTGGAAGACTGTGACATTCCCATTAGAAGGGTTCTGTTAGGAGCCATGTCCAGATTGTATTGATATTGGCGAATGAAAGCCTCAGCCAAATCTTTCCAATTTCTTACCGTGGCCCTGCTCAAATGAGAGTACCACTCACGAGATGCCCCTGTCAAGCTATCCTCAAAATAGAACATCCATAGCTTTTCATCCATGGTGTATGCTTTTAATCTTCCCAGGAAAGATTGGAGATGGGTGTGAGGGCAGGATGTACCATTGTATCTCTCAAAGAAGGGAGGTTTGAACTTGTGAGGAATTCTAACCCCCTCCACTAGTACCATATCCATGACATCAAAACCTAAGGAGTTTTGAGACTCCAGGGACCTCAACTTTTCTGCTATCTCGTCCACCCGACGATCATAGACTTCATCTCCTGCCCCAACTATAGTGAATTGTTCCTCCTGAGGGTCCTCCTGCAAGGCACGCCCTCTAGTGTTACCCTGGGTGTTCCTTATAACATTAATGCCAGGTTTAAGATGAGGTCCAAACTCTGGGGGGTCAGTACGAGGTTGTACATGATCATTGTTGCTGGTACCCCCTGTACCTGGGTGGTTTTCTTCATGAGTTTTCCGCTCGACCAACTCTCTCAGTCTTTCTTGGCTTTGGGCCAACCCAGTCATCACTGTGATGAACTGGTTCATCTGGGACCTCATCTCAGTCATTTCATTGGCCATTTGGGATCTCACGTTAGTCAGATCTTGCTGAACCTGGTCCATTTGTAAGCCCGAAAGGTTGTTTCTTGTAGGGTACCGATGAACTCTGTTGATGGGCAAGACTCTTCTACGAGCAATGTTTCCTGAAACCACAACAAAGTGAGAAACAATAAAAACAAAAACCTACAAAACAAAGAAATGAGGTTAGTATGCAATGCAGGATGCCTATTTGTCTTCCAAGGGTATCCGGTTTGGTTCTTTGGTTTTGACCTTCCAGACATCGAAGAATGATGATGTTGAAGAGAGATGAAATCCACAGAATAACACAAACCAATATATTACAAAATGTAAAGATACATAGTTTTGTGAATACAACAAAGTTCCCATGGTGGGTCAAAATACAACAACAAAAGTACAAACAAAATGAAGTACAAGTACAAGGAAATCAAACATCCAATCCATAATCATCCTCTCTGACTTCCTTCAGGAGAGCCTCAGTCACTGGGCCAACTGGATGCTCTGTGATAGTCCTGATAAGAAGGTTCCTGGTGGAAATGGCACTTTTCAAATTCTTATGCTTGTCTTGTTCCTTTGATCTCTTCAACCCCTCTCGGAGCTTCAACTCAGAGATTTCTTTCTGTGCTGCTAACAAGGCCTCCTGATTCTTCTTCTCACTAGCTTCCAGCTGCTCTATCCTAGCCTGGGTTCTCTGATCTTCCTGTGAACGAGCCTCAGTGATCCTGATCCACCTAGCCTGACTCTCTTCCAAGTAGTGCTCAACTTTGTCCTTTTGAATCTTGGCTTCCTTGCAAGCATTCTTTAATACCGACTCCCCTGCTCTAGCCCTTCTGATGTAATCATCTTCTCAATCTTGGTCATATGCTCGATCCGGAGCTTCTCTAGCCTTTCATTGTCCAGAAGACTATCATTCCTCTCCCAGAGGGTCTTCTTCAGAGCTTTAGAAAGTTGAGTATTCCTTTCCTTCAACTTCTCAAACTCCTCTAAACTGATTGTAGCTGCAGGCTCTACTGCAGATGGTCCAGGCATATCCTCTAGTGTGAATAGCATGCGGGTGATCTGTCCCCTGATACGAGACCAATCAAGATACTGGGCTGAAGCTATGTTGTTGCACTTGCCAAGAATAGCAGTCCCTTTTGTCTGAATATTATCCCAAGCCTAAGCTGCTTGTCCGAAAATGGCAAGGTTGTGCTGAATGTCACAGTAAAGGGTTTATGACAAGTCTTGCTCTCTTGGTGGATGTACCAAGGCATACCCTAATTTCCTTTTGATAAGCAAAGGATTGTAGTTGATGCAACCCTTCACTCCAATCAGGGGTACATTGGGATACTGCCCACAGCTGGTGATGATATCTCTGCCCTTGGTGCTCTGAGTGCACCATCTGATGTCTTCTGAAGTAAGGGCAACCATTCTCTTATCCCAGTTTCTTGACTGATGAGGATTCAAGAAAGCTTCTGACTTTGGCAAGTGCCTCAATAACCAACAATAGAAGAGAGGTTCACATCATCTGACTAATCTTCCCTTCTACTTCTCATTCCTTTGATGCACTGAGTAGTAAAAGTCTCCAAGCAAGGTAGGGACTGGATTCTTCAACAAGAAGAGGTGGATAGCACTCTTGCTTACAAACTTAGGCTTGTCTGCAAACAAGATGATACCATATATGCTAAGGGCCAGAAGAGCACAAATAGTGCCCCACTTCCCTGCTGCAACATGAATGGTGGCCTGAGTAACCAAGAAGTCCAAATGAAGGCCTGGGATTCTAGCCTTGGTGGTCATATTCTGGTCAATGAGGGTGGACTCCAAGTGCAAAGCCTTAGCTATATCTTCACTCTTGGGAGCAGTCATTTCAGGGTTGAAAGGAATCCCCCTCCTGATGGGGACACCTAACAACATGGAGAACTCCTCTAACAGATGGCCTAACTGAAAGTCTGGAAAGGTGAAACATCTGAGTGGAGGGTCATAGAACTGAAGTCAAGTGTGGATCATACTCCCCTGTGATGCATCCAAGTCCATGATCATGTCCATAATGCCACCATAATGTTCCCTGAATAAAGGGACATGATCAGGAGTGATGAGTGTCTGAATCTGTCTGATGCTTGTCATAATGGGCTCAAAGAAATGGTATGTAATGTTGCTTTTCCTAGATGGTTCCATGCTGACAATGGATGCTGGTGAAGAAGACTGAGGAGAAGTACTGAGGAAGGAAACTAGTGAAGGTACTGAATAAGAATCTCTAATGAAGATAACTGATGAAGATACTGAAGAAGAGTCTCTGATGAAGATAACTGATGAAGATGGCTAATGCAGATAGCTGAAGGAATCTGAGCAGTAGAACAGGTCAAAACCAAAAAAAAGATAAGATGTGGATACCCTGTAAAACAAATAGAGAAATGTTAAAATGATGCAAAATGATGTATGCAGAATGATATGCAAGGGTTTGTGATCAAGTGATGCATCTATTATCTGCCTTGATAGGGTCCATGTGTGTCTATAAGTCCAGATGAAGGTTTAGAGAACCAGTAACCAGGTGGAGGGACTCAAATAAAGAGTCACAAGTCCAGGGTTTCACAAGAACAGTCCAAAATTATGTGACCTTAAACAACACTGGTAACAGGGTATGATGAGGCCAAGGGTTCCTACAAACCTGTAAACATCCCAACCCCTTCACATGTATTGTTCTAGAACAAGGATCCTCAAACTTGGATCAGTTATGAGAAGTGTAAACACTTCTAACCCGGAGGTACAATGTTTAAAATAATCATAAAAGACCCTCCTCTAATTCACCTCAGATGTTGAAGGTCATAAAAAGGTTATCCAGACTTAGCAGGCTTCCCAGATAGCCCTAGTACTACAGGAAATCCGTAACACAGAGTTCTCAAGAAGAAACCCATGTCTGAACCGTGTTTCATATTCCCACACCAGACCGAAATGGAATGGGAAAGAACATGAAGCCACTCTATCATATGTGTCACTCAGGCTCCCGGTATGGAACCTTACTCACTCAATATCCCTGCCACCAAGGCAAACCAAAGATCCAACACCATGATATGATGATAATATGAAATGCATAAAACAGTAAAATAAAGCAATAAATAAAGCTGTACAGAAAGCAATAAATAAAGCAATAAACAACAAGCACAAGTAGAACATAACACCCCATAAACACAAATCAAACAAGCGCTAGGAGAAACCCACAAAAAGAACCAGAAGCCCTAGTTGCAAGATAAGTTCCCAGCAGAGTCGCCAAGCTGTCGCTCCCCTGAAAAGACACCAGGGTCCCAGGGTACAGACGCGAACAATTAAATTATGCCTATGTATCCTCTCGTGCAATGAGGAAGTTAGAACACCGTAGTTCGACTCAAAGAGACTAAAAATAAATTGACTATGAACTGCCTGCTTGCCTATGCTCAAGTGTATGACTCGTCTGGCTCGAGTGCTAACTGTCTTGCATTAGACGGAAGAAGCAAGTTCTCGTTTGTGAATGAGTGTGATGAGAAAAGAATCCCGAAGGAGACGATTATTGTTTGTTTTTGTGTTTTCAGTTTTGTTATTGTCTTTGGTGTTTTGCATAAGTTAATGAGCTTAAGCCTAAATCAAGGGCTTGTAAACTCATTATATCCTCCCTAATTAGGGATAATGAGCCTACTTAAGTATGAGATAAGCATCTCAACTTAATTACCATGATGATGTAGGATTAAGATCATTAGCCTACTTGTGATTATTAAGATATTTTTGGGTTTTTGTTTAATGTTAAGTAATGAGTTTAATCTCTAATCACAGATTAGTGAACTCATTACACCATCCTAATAGAAGGATAATAGATGAGAACACTTAAGCTGAGGGAGATACCTCAACTTAATCCATGGTTAGGGACTAAATTCATTATATAACAAGCCTTTATTAAGTGGATTTTAATTAAAGGATGAGATTAAGAAGTGGATTTTATGGTTTGTAAGACAACTTGAGGGGGACTTGTCCATTAAACACTAGGGTTAGTCCCTCTTAACCATAAGGAAGAGTTAGAACCCTAATGTAAGGCCCAAGTTACAAGATAAGGTCTTGGTGATTATTAAGTGATTTGATTAAGAGGTTTAAACAAATTAAAGGTTTAACACTTAGGATTAAAGTTATACACTCCATCCTAAGAGAAGAATGCATGAAATGTCATGGAAAGTTCATATGATGATGAATATGCAAGGTGAATGCAAATGAACATGAGAAATTAGGGTTTTATGGACATGTGAGATGCAAATGACTAAAACAGAAGCAATCAACATGATACAAATTTGAAATCAAGCTCAAACAAACCCTAATCCCATATTAGGTCACACTTCAAAGGAGAAGGTCAGAAGCCTAACCTATCAAAAGTTATGATTTTCCTAAGTTTTCTAGGGTTTTTGGGTGATTCAAAAGGAAAAATGCAAATCAATTTGAAAATGCAAGATAAATTCATGAGTAAAATGACCTATAAACTACATGCAATATATAACACAATGCAAAAGGAATAAAGTTCAAACTCTTCTTGAATAGGCATAAATGATTTTTTAAAGTTAGGGTTTAAAAATGTGATTTTAATGACTCTTAATTCAAAGAAAATTGGTAAACTAAGATCAAACCTAAAAATAAATTTGTGTGAAGAGTTTGAAAATGTTTCTAAATGCATTGGAACGGTTCATGATTTTTTTGGTGATTTTTAGAAACCTAAATGTATTTTTAATTAATTAAAATACTTCAATTAATAAAAAATAACATTTAAATATTTAAAAATACTTTTTTAATGCAAAAAATAAAATAAAAATTATTTTTGGATTGAGAAAAATATTTAAAGTCAGAATGCAAAGGGAAATATTTTTGGAAGTTTTTTTAGCTATTTTTAATAATTTTGCAAAAGAAATGGAAATAAAATGAAAATAAATGAATAAAAAGAGAAGTCAACTGATCCAATGGCCCAGGTTCAAAGGCTGGTTGACTGCGCGCGTGAATGTGAGGCCAGGATTGAATATGGATTAATTAATTGATTAAATTAATTAATTACGAATTAGGGTTAAGTGAATGAATCAGGACCATTCAAACACGCGGCAAACAAGATCCAAAGGTCCAAATTTAAACTGACGCGCTAACCCTAATTAATTAACCTAATGACTTTCAGGTGACCGAAGCAAGCTCCGGTCATCTTCTCTGGCAGGCCATTCACCATAACTTCTTCCCTAGGTCAAATTAAACCCTCTAACTTTCCAGAAATGATCCCCTAACCTCTCTAAGCAAGAATCCATCATCAAACAACATTTATCATTCAAAAAATCATGATTCAAAGCAAAACGGAAAAACATTCAAAACTTTCAGAAGTTCAATACATGCTTGTTTCTCAACCATTTTCGAAAATAAACATATCAGGATGATTAGCTAAACATGTAGAATCATTTAGAAACTTAAAACAAGAGTTCTGGAAAAAATGTTCTTCATGACTACCTGAGTTGAAGCTTTGCAAACTGGAGCTTTCTGACCTCTTCCTTTGTGCAAAATGCCTCCAATGGTCCCTCTGATGTTTTTGGAAAGCTTGAATGGAGTTTAAATGACCTCCTTTGTGAGTTTCAGTTCTGAGGAGTGAGAAATCATGTTTGTGTTGTGGGGTGTTTCAGGCTATGGTGAGGGGTGGAAAATGATCCTTGGGTGTTTTTGAATTGATTGGTGGAAGAGTTTGTGGTTTTTGCTGGCTGTATTATGAAATTCGAAGAGAGGAAAGTGTGAAGTGATTTTGTGCAATCTGAACTTGTGAGAGGTTTCAGGCTTGTGTGTTGTATTGTTTGAGGTCCATGAGGTTCACATAAGTCATGCTGATTGGTTCAGAGAGTTGGTGTGGCATAGTTTGATTGGTATGGGCCAAAATGAAAAAAGTCAAGGTTATGTGTACTTGAAGCATGGCAAGGGCCAGAGGTGTTTTCATGGGGTGTCTGGCCTCAGCTTGCATCAAGTATGGCCTTTGGATCAAAGTTATGCAGCTTGAAGGCTTGGATGGAGAGTTCTCATGGTTTATGCAAATTTCCCTCTTTGATGTTTCTTGTGATTCAAGCCATGGAAGGCTTCAATTCTTGGGCCAATTTTGATCCTTTGAAGTTGCCTTGACATGTTGTAACATATTTGTGCACATTAGAAGTCATTTAGAAGCTTGAACATGCAAAAATGCAAAATCCCTCTTTGACATGAAACTTGAAATTATAGGATTTTTGCCAACTTTGAAAGGCCATATCTTGAGTTCTAGGATGAATCAAGACATGTTCTTGTACTTTTTGAAAAGGGAAAGACCTAATCTACAACTTTCATGCCCAAGAATGTTTCATTTGAAGCATTTTTGGTCATGAAAGAGGAGGTTGAAAAACTTTCCCAAAATGGAAAGTTTGCATTTCAAGTCATTTCCAAAAATGGCAAGTTTGCAATTGGCTCAAAATTCTTAAATATTGTGAACTTCTAACCACTTTTAATATCAAATAAATATCATTGAACTTCAATTTGATGAAAATGACCCCTTGGTTCCATTGTTGGGGGCCTCAGATGCCCTGATTTTGACTTAACTTGCTCAGGAAGTTACCCAGTGAACAAATGACTTCCACAATGAGTTTCTTCATCAAACTTGGTACACATGATCCTTATAACATATTAAGAACATTAGAAACAAGAATGACCCAAAAATTTGGAGTTAAGGCCTCTGAAACCAAAACCCTAATTTTGGTCATCTGTGTAGTGAAAACCCTGGCTCTGCTTCCATGCCTTTGCCAGTTCTTGTGATCTCTTGACTTTCATGAACTTTGAGGAGCATAATATGATGATAGAACACACATGGAAACTCTTGGAAAGCTTTGAGACCTTGGGGATGGCTCATATGGATTCTTGGATTGCTCAGATCACAAACCCTAGATGCAAATGAACTTGAACTATGTAGTGAAGCAAGTATGCACTATGAGATGTAATGCTTATGTTAAAACAAAAAAAGAAATATCACAAGCCATGGTGTGATGAAGAGTGAGGGCAAATTTGGGGTGTTTACACTTCTCTGCTGAATTAGGGAGATGCCATTTGATAGAAAAATAAGTTCATCATACTTCCCTTCTTCTGAGAGATGCCATATGACGAGCATAATTTCACACTCAAACTTCTTACCAAGATTTGGAGAGACGCCATTTGACGGGAAATAACTTCATACCAAACTTCTCCGCTGAACTAGGGAGATGCCATTTGATAGAAAAAATAACTTCATGATACTTCCCTTCTTCTGAGAGAGATGACATATGACGAATAACTTCACACTCAAACTTCTCACCAAGATTTGGAGAGACGCCATTTGACGGAAAATAACTTCGTACCAAAATTCTCCGCTGAATTAGGGAAATGCCATTTGATAGAAAAACAACTTCATCATACTTCCCTTCTTCTAAGAGATTCCATACGACGAGCAAAATTTCACACTCAAACTTCTCACCAAGATTTGGAGAGACGCCATTTGACGGGAAATAACTTCATACCAAACTTCTCCGTTGAACTAGGGAGATGCCATTTGATAGAAAAAATAACTTCATCATACTTCCCTTCTTCTGAGAGATGCCATATGACGAGAACAATTTTGCCGGGGATAAACAAAATGCTCGAAAAGAGACTGCCATTTGTTGATTAACTAGAAGTTCAGGGACAAGAACAAGCTTCCCAAACAAAGAGACCTCCACTTGTTGTCATCATCAAATGGTTGACGGGAAGAAACTAAAATTGTCAATGGAGTTGAGAAAATATAACTTTACTGAATTAATATATCGTCATGGAGATGACGGGAAGGAAAACTCCACTTAAGGGACACCTTGCCATAGGGATGACAGAAAGGAAATCTTTATGAAGAAACAAATTGTCACAGGGATGACAAAAAAATTGTTTTGGAATACCAACACCAAAAGGTTGGTGGAAAAAAAACTTCACTAGGGAGTGACATCGTCAAAGGGTTGACGGGAAAAATTCATCTTCAAACTTCTCACCAAGATTTGGAGAGACACCGTTTAATGGAAAATAATTTCATCATACATTTCTTCTTCTAAGAGATGCTATATGAAGAAAACAAATTTCATTAGGAATAGACAAACTGCTCGGAAAGAGTCTGCCATTTGTCGATTCACTGGGTAGTTCAAGGACATAACAAGCTTCTCAAATAAAGAGACTGGCACTTGTTGTCAGGTATAAGTACTCCAAGAGAATGTTGCAACGACACTGTTGGAGAACAAAGTTTGTCTTCAATGGGGAAACCTTCAATAGATCCTTCTTGGGGAGACAAAGTATTCAAAGGGGTGCAAAATAAATACACTTTCCATCTGGAAATTCAATCATCAAAATTGCCAAAGACCAAATTCAATCTAGGAACAAGCTGGAGAGAAACTGTCAAACAAGACACTAACCCGTTAGGAATGAACTCAACTGGGGATTTATCCTATCCAAGTGTGGAAAGGAGAACTAAAGAAAAAATCTTCCACGAGGGTAAAACTTAATAGGTATTTAGAAAGAATGTACACTTTCTGCCTAAGGCTGACAACTCTATTGGAGAGAGGAAACACATCACTTGGGGATAAACATGACCAAGGTGGAGGAAGTAAGCATCATAAATGAAGGCAACATGAATATGAATATGAATTCAACTATGCATGATATATGTATGTATGAATGCGTGTTATGTTTATGCTGACAAACAGACAAAACAGACACAAGAGACAAACTAGTGATGAAATAAACATCACAACAACCAGATACTCGACCAGTCTCGACAAGGTGTAAGCATCACTGAAGATAGGACAAAGATATTCATCCATGGAACAAATTCCTGCTGCAAGGCTCAAGTCTCATTGAGGAGAGAAAGATACTTCACTTGGGGATAAACCCGAACAATTCTTCTAACTTCAATGTCCATCAAAAGGAAACAAGCATACAAACTACTTTGTCATGGGATAAAGTAAATTTGTATTCTGTTGGGGAGGAAAACCACATTCATCTGAAGAAACTTGAATCAAGGCTCAATTGAGGGTACTGAGCTTAGTACCTCATTGGGAGCATTAAGAAGTAAAATCCACCAGAAAATACCGAGTCATATATGTAAACACCCCAAATTTGCCCTCACCCATTCACACCATGGCTTGTGATCATTCTCATATGCATAAGTACAATCATGTCATCTCACATCTCATTTTTTATCCACTGCATAGCTTTCAAGGCATCTGCACCTAGGGTTTGTGATCTGAGCAATCCCAAAGCATCTTGAGCCATTCCAAAGGCAACCAATCAACTCAAAGTGGTCCATGTGTGTTCTTATATCATATTTCATCTCCTCAAAGTCAAAATTGCAGAGGAATCACAAGAACTAGGGTTTGAGTGGATGCAGAGCCAGGATGAACTGCACAGTTGACTGAAAATTAGGGTTTTGGTTTCAGAGGCCATAACTCCAAATTTTTTGGTCATTCTTGTTTTCATTGATCTCTATATGGTATAGGGAGTATACATATCAATTTTCATGAAGAAATTCCATGGGGAAGTCATCTGATCAATGGTTGACTTTTCAGACAAGTCAGTGTAAAATCAGGGCATCTGAGGCCCCCAATGACCCAACCAATGGGTGATCTTCATCATTTTGAGTGTATATGATCTTTATTTGATCATGGAAGAAGATTGAAGTTCATAAAAATCAAGAATTTAGGGTTTTTGCAAATGTTGACTTTTTGGGCATAGTTGACTTTTCAAGAATGCACCATTTTAGGTCATTTTTCAAGCCATGATTCATGATTCAAAAATGCTTCAAATGGAAAAACTTTGGTCATGAAAGTTGTAGATCTCATCTTTCCCTTTTCAAAAAGTACAAGAACATGATCAAATTCTTCTTGGATCAAAAGTTATGGTGTGGCAAAGTTAGCAAAAATCATTGATTTTCAAGTTATGCACCAAAGGCAAAAATTGCAAATTCTCCTTCCAAGGCCAATTCAGTCACCATATGGGCTTCTAATGCACTTAACATGATCATGTAACTTCTAAAAGTCAGATTTGAACCAAGGTGCCTCATGTTTCATGGCTTATGCAACAAGATTTTTCCATGTGAACCATAAAGCAAGCAACTTGCAAAAACTATCATCACATCTCACCCACTTGATTTCTT
Source organism: Lathyrus aphaca (assembly GCA_963966055.1). Classification (NCBI taxonomy): domain Eukaryota; kingdom Viridiplantae; phylum Streptophyta; class Magnoliopsida; order Fabales; family Fabaceae; genus Lathyrus; species Lathyrus aphaca. The sequence continues at coordinate 249,359,117 of OZ014520.1, read as the reverse complement.
GGATGCTGAACCAGCCCTAGCTTCTCTCCATGCCATGCTGCGCCAGTCCATGTACTTATGCTAGCCTAGTATCAAGCCCATGCTTCTCTTACAAGATTTTTGACTTTTGGCAAAAGCAAACTTACCAATCACAAAAGCACAAGTCACATCATCCAGCCAATCAGATTTGTTTATGTTATCCCTTTGCAAGCTAAACATAAGACTAAGCAAGGCTGAAACCAACTCATTCAACACATTCACAAAAACACTCCCATTTGCAAGTTCCTTCGAATCTGCTTGCACAACCACCAAACACTCAAACTATCTTCATCAATCATCTCACCACACTTCATAGATCATCCAGCACCAAGAACCAAAGCCTGTAATAGCAAGAACACTCCATAACCATTTCACACCCCAAGCTGCAAGTTCCTTCGAAACTCTTACCACAGCTTGCAAACACACAAACAAACACTCCAGACCTTCTCCATTCATCCTCAGGACCTCAAACAATCACTCACCATGGCCTGAAACCTCCAGAACCTCCATTGACATTTCTGATCAAGCTTGAGCAGAAGCTTTCGAAACTCATTATCCAGCCAGCACAAACTCATTTTGAGCACTCAAACATCTTTGGGGGATCAAGTGGAGTGGTTTGCACAAGGAAAAGTGGCCAGAAAGTCCTCAAGTTGAAAGCTCCAAATCTCAGGTAGCTCGAAAATAATTTTTCCAGAAATCATTTTTCTTGTTACAAACTTGTTCTTCATGTCTTGCTGATCATTCTGGTACCATTGGTTTTGAAAATGTTTTCGAAATGAGCATTTAATTTGTGTCTGAAGCTTGCGTGACCTAGTTTTCTTTTTCTTCGATTCAGCTCATTTAGGAAATATAAATGTGTTTTAGGATGGGGGTTTGATTCGTGAGGATGTGAGGATCATTTCCCAGTTCTTGTTTTTCATTTTTGATGCGTTTTGAGGGATTTGGGTAGTTTTCAGGTGAGAGCTGGCCGGAGAAGACGACCGGAAGTCTTCTCCGGCCACCTGAAAGTAATTTGTGCCCTAATTGTGTAATTAACTTCAGTTTGAATGTGAGCCGTAGATAGCCATTGACCAGTTGACTTCCCTCTCTTTTGGATGGCCCAGATCAGCTTACTTATGCCCTAATCCACGTGTTAACTTAATTAATCCATAATTAAATAATTTAATCAGAGTCAATCCTGGCCACAAGATCACGCGCGCAGTCAATGAATTCAAACTCAGAGCCAATCTCATCCATCCATCCTGATTACTTCAGTTTTATTTAATTTTTATTCATTTTTCTTTCATTTAAATTGCATAATTAATTTAAAATAGCAAAAAATCCTTAAAAATTATGAAACTTTTTCTTTAAAGTTTTATTAATTTTTAAGACCCAAAAACATTTTTTATTTTATTTTTATCATTAAAAAAGTATTTTTAAATATTTAAAAGATTATTTTTAATTGATTAATGAGAATTAATTAATTAAAAATACTTTTAGGTATTTAAAAATCACCAAAAAATTCATGAAATGTTCTAAGACATTTAGAAACATTGTCCAACCTTCAAACCAAATTTCTTTTTTGATCTTGATGCATTTTAAGAATTTTTCATTGAATTAAATCATTTTTTATGCATTATTTTGATCACATGTTTGAAAATTCATTTCTTCCTATTGGAGAAGGTTGAGACATTGATTCTTCTTGCATTGTCTTTTGTTTTGCATGTAGTTCCTAGGATAAAAAGGCCATGAATTGTTCTTGCATTTTCAAATTGTTTGGCATTTGTTTTGTTAAGAACCCTAAAAAACCCTAATAACTTAGGAAATTCATATCTTGAGATTGGTTGAGAGTTGAGAGCTCCCCTTTGGGCAGTGGTTCATCATAGGCCTAGGGTTTCTTTGGGTGCCATTTTCCATTTTTTATCATGAGGTTTGCTTCTGTTTTGGGTTTGTGTTTGATGTTTGATTCATGAACCCTAATTTGGGCTTTCATTTGCATCCCTCTTGCATTTCCTTGCATAACATGGCTTGTCTTTGCATTTTGTGCATTCTTGTGATCCATTTGACATATCAAGACATGTAGGAATTATGTTTGATCATTGCATTGCGTATTTTCCATGTCATTTGTCTTGTATGATTCATAACTTTTCATGCTTGTTCATGCTCCTTAGCTTGCATCATTTGCATTCATGATCTTGTATGAACATCTCCATGCCTTGTCTCATGTTTGCAGCACCTCATAACATCATTAACATCATGTGCATGCTTCTGGTTTGGTCTAGCATCATATCATTTCATCTCATCTTGCATTGCATTGCATTTCTTTCTAACATTTCAGGTGGTAAGTAAACTTGAGAGGTGGATTTGCCTTCACTTCTCATAACTTTTCTTTTCATCTCTCTTGCATCCATTGCTGCATTCTATTTGTGTTTGAGTTTGAGCTTGTTCATTCTTTTTCCTCCCACTTTCTTTCTTCAAGTGACTTGACTTCTTGAATGAAGCAAGTCACTTTGCTTCTCTTGATCCTGTTCATCTGCTTCCTGGTGGTTCTTCTGAAGATTGTTCTTGAAAACCTCACAAACCTTAGGATCATCCAAGCATGATAATGAATTAGGGTTTTGATTAGTCTCCCCTCATAGTTTTTACCTTTGTGTCTCTCTTTGAGTCTTCTCTTCTCATCTCATAATCAGGGACTAAACCCTAAAGGCCTTAAGACTTTGTGATTAAGCTTATGCCTGCATCCTTCTCTTAGGATGGAGTGTATAATTTTAATCCTAAGTCTTGAACCCTTTATGTGTTTAAATCTCTTAATTAATCCACTTAATAAATATCAAGACATCACACTTGTAACTTGGGCCTTGCATTAGGGTTCTAATTCTTCCTTAATTGGTTAAGAAGGACTAACCCTAGTGTTAATGGTCAAGTCCTCCTCAAGTTGTCTTACAAATCATAAAAAACACTTCATCATCATACCATTAATCTAAATAAAATCCACTTAATAAAGGCTTGTTTTGTCATGGGTTTAATCCCTAATCATGGATTAAGTTGAGGAGTCTTCCTCAGCTTAAACATTCTCATCTATCATCCTTCTTTTAGGATGGTGTAATGGGTCTGTTTAATCCCTGATTATGGCTTAACCTCATTACTCAACACTAAACAAAAACCACAAAAACATCTAAATAATCACAAGTAGGTTAATGATCTTAATCCTACACCAAAGGTGATTAAGTGTGAGAATCTGACTTCACACTTAAGGTATTCTCATTACCCCTAATCAGAGGGAAGATGTGATGAGTTTACTAACCCATTGGTTTAGGCTTAAGCTCATCAATTTATGACAAAATCCAAAAACAATAAAAGACTGAAAACACAAAAACAAACAATAATCGTCTCCTCCGGGATTCTTTTCTCATCACCTTCACTCACAATCGAGAACTCGCTTCTTCCGTCTAATGCAAGACAGTTTGCACCTGAGCCAGACAGGTCATACACTTGAGCATAAACAAGCAAGCAGTTCACAAGTCAATTCACCTTTCAGTCTCTTTGGGTCGAACTACGGTGTTCTGACTTCCTCATTGCACGAGAGGATACGTAGGCATAACTTAACAGTTATCGAACAAAAGTCTCTGTATATTCCCCCTCCTTCCAGCATTATTCTTTAAGCCTCATAATCATGAGCATACTCTTTCTTACACTGACACTATACATATTACACATCACATTTCTTTACACTGACACCTGTACATCCTTTTCCAGCTCTTTGACACACAAATTGCACTGACACTACCCCTTTATAACACAAATCTTTTAAGCGTGGATCCCGTCGAGTACGGCGGACAATCTGGGTGCTAATACCTTCCCAGGTTGTAACCAACCCCCTTTCTCAGTCTCTCTGGTTCGCAACTGTCTTATCCATCTTTTTCTAGGTCTATGCAGCATTACCTTTCCTCCGGGATAAAAATGCCTAGCTGGCGACTCTATTCATTTCCAGTGAGTTCACGGCTGTGTGTTCTCACTGTCCCTCTCGCCGACCGTTCGCGTCTGTACCTTCATATGACCCTGTTTCATTTGTCGGGAGCGACAGCTTGGCGACTCTGCTGGGGACCCTTATACTGCAACCAGGGCTTCTGGTTCTTTTTGTGGGTTCCTCCTAGCGCTTGATTGATTTGTGTTTACTGGGGTGTTATGTGCTTGTTTGTGCTTGTATTTATTTTTGTTTTTTGCTTTATGTACAGTTTGCTTTACTGCTTTCTTTACTGCATTTATATATCATACTGTCATTATTGCTGGCTGGATTTGGTTATTTGCTTTGGTGGGTGGGTGATTCATTGAGAGTTAAGGTCCTATACCTGGGACCTGAGTGACACCTAGGCTAGAGTGAATCATATTCTTTCCCATTCCATTTCGGTCTGGTGCGGGAATATGAAACACGGTTCAGATATGGGTTTCTTCTTGAGAACTCTGTGTTGCGGATTTCCTGCAATGCTAGGGCTATCTGGGAAGCCTGCTAAGTCTGGATGACCTTTTAGTATTGACCTTCAGAAACTGAGGTGAATTAGAGGAGGAATTGTTATGGTTATTGTAAACACTGTACCTCCGGGTTAGAAGTGTTTACACTTCTCATAACTGATCCAAGTCTGAGGATCCTTGTTCTAGATCATCACCTGTGAGGGGGTTGGGCTGTTTACAGGTTTGCAGGTACCTTGACCTCAGAATACCCTGTTACTTTGACTTTGTTAAGAATACTCCATGTTGGACAGTTCTTGTGATTCTAAAACCCTGGACTTGTGGCTCTTTATTTGAGTCCCCCACCTTGGTTACTGGATTTATAGACCTCCATCTGGAATTCTTGAACACACATGGATCTATACCAAGGCAGTTAATCGGATCCAGCTCAGTCACAAACCCTTGCATTTCATTTGCATACATACTCATTGCATCATATTAACATTTGCTTATTTGTGTTTCAGGGTATCCACCTTCATCTGGTTTTGGTTTTGACCCCATCTGCATCATTGACCTATCTCCACCAGCACTTGCTTCAGTTTGTCAGCCATATACTTCAGTTACTAGCACTAGCCAGCCAGTGGCCCACTCCTCAGCATCTTCATCAGCACTTATCCTACTCAGTCCTCAGCATCATGGCTCCAAAGAAAAGCAACATCACTTATCATTTCTTCCAACCAGACTTATCAGACATCAGGAGGATCCAAACCCTGATCACTCCAGATCACATACCCTTGTTCAGGGAGAATTATGGAGATATACTGGACATGGTCATGGATCTGGACCCATCCCAGAGGAGTTTGATCCACACTTGCATTCAGTTTTATGATCCCCCACTGAGATGTTTCACCTTTCAAGACTTTCAGTTGGGGCCTCTTCTGGAAGAATACTCATCATTGACTGGTCTGCCCATCAAAAGAGAAATCCCATTCAACCCTGAAATGGTCTTTCCTAGCAATGGAGAGGTAGCAAAAGCTTTGCATCTGGAGCCTGTTTTGATTGAACAGCATATGACCTCTAAGGCTGGGACCCCTGGATTTCACCTGGACTTCCTGATTTCTCAAGCTAGTCTGAAGGCCTCCTTGGGAGAGTGGAAAGCTGTTTGTGCTCTGTTGGCCTTAAGTGTATATGGAATTGTGTTGTTTGCAGATGAGCCTCGATTCATTAGCAAAAATGCAATCCATTTGTTCATCCTGAAGAACCCAGTGCCAACTTTACTGGGTGATCTCTATTACTCAGTCCATCAGAGAAATGAGAAGCAGAGGGGAAGATTAGTGAGGATTTGTGCTCCATTATTCCATGCTTGGCTTCTTAAGCATCTACCCAGGACAGATGCATTTCTAAATCCTCATCAGCAAAGCAACTGGGCTAAGAGGCTCACTACTCTCACTTCAGCAGACATCAGATGGTGTACTCAGAGCACCAAGGGCAGAGATATAATCACCAGCTGTGGGCACTTTCCCAATGTGCCCTTAATAGGAGTTAAGGGAAGTATCAATTACAACCCTCTGCTGTTCAGAAGGCAATTAGGCTATGCACTGGTTCATACTCCTAGGGAGCAGGACCTAGTTGAGACCCTCTACTGTGAGAACAAGGTTAGTCTGGCAACTGTTAGGCAGGCTGCTTGGGCCTGGGATCATGTTCAAACCAAGGGAATCACCATTTTGGGGAAGTGCAATAATGTGGCATCAGTCCAATATTATGAGTGGTCCCATGCTAGGGCCCAATTCTCTGGAATGCCCTTTACCATAGAAGACATGCCTGAGTCATCTTCAGCACCACCCCCTGCCACTATCAGTTTGGAAGAGTTTGAAAGCTTGAAGGAAAGAAATGAGAAGTTAACCCAAGCCTTGCAGAAGACCCTCAGAGAGAGGAGTGAAGGTATGAGGGAAATTGAGAGATTGGAGAAGTTAAGAGTGGAACACTTGACTAAGATTGAGAAGTCTGGAGATTATATCAACAAGTCTAAAGCTGGTGAACAGATTCTGAAGAATGCTTGTAAGGAAGCCCAGTTCCAAAGAGCAAGAACAGACTTGTATTTGAAAGAGAGTCAGGCCAGGTGGGTCCGGATCACTGAGGCCCGTACTCTAGAAGACAAGAGAGTTCAAGACAAGATGGAACAGATGGAAAAAGCCCTGGCAGCAGCCCAGGAGGAAATATCAGAACTAAAGATCAAAGCTGGGGTGAAGAAGTCCAAAGATCAAAGTCAGAACAAGAAGTTGACTGCAGCTGTTGCAACAAGAAACCTTCTCATCAGAAGTCTCACGGAGCATCCGGCTGATCCTGTGACCGAAGCACTTCTCAAGGAAGTTCGTGAGGATGAGTTTGGCCTTGGAGTTTGATCATTTGCTTGTTGTTGTTCCTTTTCCATGTACTTTTGTTTTTTTGTGATGTATTTTGACCCCTTAGGGGGCCGGTGTTGTAAAATGAACAAATTGTATTATTTCACCTTTGTAATATATTTGTGTTAGTTTCTATCTGGGTTCACATCAAAAGCAACTTCAACAGCATCATCTTCAAGGGTCTGGAAGGGTCAAAACTGAAGGCCAAACCGGATACCTTGAGAGCAAATAAGCATAACTGCATTACATGCTAACCCTTTTGTTTGTTTTGTAGGTTTTTGTTTTGTTGTTGCTAACCTCTGTTGTGATGTTCAGGAATTATTGCTCGCCGCCGGGTATTTCCCCTCAACAGGCCACACAGGTACCCAACTAGAAACAACCTTCCGGGAATCCAGATGGATCAGATGCAGCAGGACCTTACGGAGGTCAGAAACCAGATGGCCAACGAAAGGTTGGAGATGAGAACCCAGATAACACAGTTCATGGAAGTAATGAACAACTTAGCTCAAAGCCAGGAGAGGCTCAGAACTTTGGTAGAAGGGAGGAATCAAGAGGAGCCTCATGTAGGAACTGCAGGCACCAGTAACAATGAAAGGGTGCAACCACATGTTAACCCCCCTGTGTTTGGTCCACATCTACATCCTGAGATTAATATTCCTGCAAACATTCAAGGAACAGCTACTGCAGCCAGGGTACTTCAAGAAGATCCTCAGGAGGACCAATTTACAGTAATGGGTGCCGGAGAGGAAACTTATGATAGACGATTGGAAGAAATAGCTGAGAAGTTGAGGTCCTTAGAATCTCAAAACTCTTTGGGCTTCGACGTCATGAACATGGGTTTGGTAGAAGGGGTCAGGATCCCCCATAAGTTCAAGCCACCTTGTTTCGAAAAGTATAATGGGACTTCATGCCCCCGGACTCATCTACAATCATTTCTGGGAAGGCTGAAAGCCTATACAATGGATGAGAAACTTTGGATGTTCTACTTCGAAGACAGCTTGACTGGAGCATCAAGGGAGTGGTATTCCCATTTGACAAGGGCAACTGTGAGATGCTGGAAGGACCTGGCAGAAGCCTTCATCAGACAGTATCAGTATAATCTAGATATGGCACCCAATAGGACCCTCCTAATGGGAATGTCACAGTCTTCGAGGGAGAGTTTCCGAGAGTATGCCCAAAGGTGGAGGCAACTGGCTGCTGCTGTTCAACCACCAATGTCTGAGAGAGAAATGGCAGACATGTTTATGAACACTCTCCAGGGAACGTATATTGACAGGTTAGCTGCTTTCTCTTCCACTAGCTTTGCGGATGTTGTTATAGCTGGGGAGAGAATTGAAAGCCTGTTAAAAATGGGAAAGATCTCAGACAACGGTGCAAGCTCGTCCAGTAGTACAAGAAAGCCTTTTGCAGGCCCGAGAAGAACTGGCGAGACCAATGCCATTCACACCAACAGGGGTAGGCCCCAATATGTTCAAAGGTCAATAGCAGCAGTCACTATCCCTGCTCCAGCTCATCCTCAGCCAGTCTATCAACCTCCTCAGCAAAACTTCCAACAACAACCTCAGTATCAGCAGAATCAGTATCCTCCAAGGAACTACAACAACAACAACTCCAACAACAACAATCAACAGAGGCCATTCCAACAGAGGCCCTCTCAAGCTAACAGAGTGATCGACCCGATCCCAATGCCGTATGCTGCCTTGCTGCCACAACTTCTGAAACTCAACCTGGTTGAGCTAAGAACGTTGGCACCTCCGGATCCCAACAGTCTACCAAGAAACTATGACTCTAATGCTAGGTGTGCTTTTCATTCGAACGCACTTGGTCACAGTACAGAAAAATGCAGGGCTCTGCATATGAAGGTACAAGACTTGGTAGACTCCAAGGCTCTGAATTTTGCACCTCCGCCCAATGTCAATAAAAACCCTATGCCAAACCATGGTGGTCCTCGAATTAACGCTATTGAAGAAGACCAACCGTCTTATTTAATAACCAGTGTGGATCAGATCAGGACACCATTGGTGGAAATCAAAGCTCAACTCCGCGAAAACCAGATATTTCCGGGGTGTGAACTAGGGTGCCCCTACTGCAATATTTCATGGAATGGGTGTGAGGACCTGAGGAATGGTATCAACAGCCTTATTCAGAGTGGCTTGCTACAGATCACTACATCATTTCCGACAAATCCGGCAACTTCATCAACAACGGTTTCAGACCCTCCTACAACTGCAGCAACTATTGTTCCCGACAATTCATCAGCACCATCAACAAATACTTCACCTGTCCTTCCAAATGATCAGTTTTCAATAGTTCCTCCGGCTACAACTTCAGCTTCATCCCATTTCGAATCTCCATCAACAACAACAACAGTCCTTCCAACAGTACCTCCTACAACACCAGCAATCAATCATGAAGATGTCTCTACCGTCACCATATTCTACGATCCTGAAAATAATTCTGCCTACCATTCAGAAGGTGCTGCTCCCACCAGAGCACCAGTTACAATCTTTTATGATCCACAAACGATTACAGTCCCTTCAGCAGCAGCAATCAGTCCAGTCACTGTCACGGTGCCTGGACCAGTACCATATGAAAGCAATAGGGCCATCCCTTGGCACTATGGCTCTGACGTGTACTGTGAAGGGAAAAGAATCACTCTTGAAACATCAACACCTGCACCACAAGTAGATAATGTGGGGGGAGGCGGAGGCTTCACGCGAAGCGGACGTCTCTTTGCTTCACAAGTTCAAAAACCTACTGCCAAAGCAGAAGCTGCTGCCAAGGCAAAGGGTAAAGGCCCGGTGCAGGAAGATTCCGCTGCCAAAGAAGCCCTGAAGACTCCATTCGATCAGGAAGTTGATGAGTTTATGCGAATCATCAAAAAGAGTGACTACAAAATTGTGGATCAACTTCACCAGACGCCATCCAAAATCTCTATCCTCTCACTGCTTATGTGCTCCGAAGCCCATCGGAATGCACTACTCAAAGTCCTGCACGCAGCTTACGTGCCTGAGGAGATTACTGTCAACCAATTGGAAACCGTGGTTGGAAATGTTACTGCTAGCAATGGGCTAGGGTTTACCAATTCTGACTTGACAGCGGATGGCCGTAATCACAACAAAGCCTTGCACATAACCATGGAATGCAAAGGAGCTGTCCTTTCTCATGTGCTGGTGGACACAGGTTCTTCCCTGAATGTCTTACCGAAGAAGGCTCTGGTGAAGCTTGAATATGATGGATTGGCATTGAGACCCAGCAACCTGGTAGTAAGAGCCTTTGATGGTTCTAAGAGATCGGTTCTGGGAGAGATTGAGCTGCCTGTGACAATTGGCCCGCAGACCTTTAAAACTATCTTTTATGTGATGGACATTCAGCCCGCCTACAACTGTTTGTTGGGTAGACCCTGGATTCACGCCGCCGGCGCAATAACGTCTACCCTTCACCAAAAGTTAAAATTTGAGTGGGAAGGCCAAGTTGTTACAATCTGTGGAGAGGAGGACATCTTTGTTAGCCATCTGGCTACTTACAAGTACATTGAGATGGATGGAGAGATCCATGAAACAATGAGCCAAGGTTTTGAAGCCTTGAACGTCAATGAAGCATCTGCTGTGTCAGGTATCTCCATGTCATCTTACCAACAAGCCCGGAAGGTTGTTGAAGAAGGAACTGCCCTAGGCTGGGGCAAAGTTTTAGCTGTGGAAGAGAAGAAGGACAAATTTGGGTTGGGTTACAGACCAACTCAACATCAAGCAAAGGCTGCTGCAGAGCCTGGTTTTGTCAGTGGGGGGATGCTTACCCCCGATGCTATCAACTGCCTGGAAGACGAGCTGGAAGAGGAGCGCAATCCGGAGAATTGGATTCGTCCAAAGATCCCGGGGAGCAGTGTCTCGAACTGGTCTTCCCAGGAAATTATAAGAGTTACTCAATCAGAGTAATTATTATTTCCTGTATTTTTATAGCATGCATCAAAGTCTTGCATCTTGCCCAAGATGACAAGACTCATTTTGTAATCAGGGCCATCTGTACTTTTGTGCAAACAAGATTAAATTAATGAAATATCAGACATCTTTTTGCAAACAAGTCTTTTTTCTTTTCTGTTCACTGTTTTTCCATTTTTCTTTTTGTACAAAAATAAATGGCGGTGTTTTCAAAATGATAACTTCATTTCACTTTTTCTAAAGCAAGATTAAAATCAATCACTAAAATGAACAAACTTAACCCTTGCAGAGAGTGCCTTCCTGACAGCACCGACAACAGCACGGCTATGACATCGTATGACTTTGACAATCCGATCAATCAAGCTGATGAAGGGGTTGATGAAGAATATGAGCTTCCTGAAGAGCTAGCCAGGTTGTTGAGACAGGAGGAAAAGGTTATTACCCCTCACCAGGAGGAGATTGAAGTGATTAATCTTGGTACTGACGAAGACGTGAAGGAAGTTAAAATCGGGGCCTGCCTGCAAGACTCAGTGAAGAGACAACTGATAGATCTTCTTCAAGAGTATGTTGATGTGTTTGCTTGGTCGTATCAAGACATGCCAGGGTTGGATACCGACATTGTTGTGCACAAGCTGCCTCTAAGAGAAGAATGCCCACCAGTCAAACAGAAGCTGCGCCGAACTCGCCCAGACATGGCTATGAAAATCAAGGAAGAGGTACAAAAGCAATGGGACGCCGGGTTCCTTGCTGTAACTAGCTATCCGCCGTGGGTTGCTAATATAGTGCCTGTGCCTAAGAAAGACGGCAAAGTAAGAATGTGTGTGGACTACCGGGATCTGAACAGAGCCAGCCCGAAAGATGACTTCCCATTACCTCACATTGATGTATTGGTGGATAATACGGCTCAGTTCTCGGTATTCTCCTTCATGGATGGATTTTCAGGATATAACCAGATCAAGATGTCACCTGAAGACATGGAGAAGACAACATTCATTACACCTTGGGGCACGTTCTGTTACAAAGTGATGCCATTCGGACTGAAGAATGCTGGTGCCACATATCAACGGGCTATGGTGACATTGTTCCACGATATGATCCACAAGGAAATAGAATGTTATGTGGATGATATGATCGCCAAGTCCCTTACAGAGGAAGATCACCTGGTGAATCTGCTCAAGTTATTCAAGCGTCTGAGGAAGTACCAATTGAAGCTGAACCCCAACAAGTGCACATTCGGGGTGCGATCCGGTAAGCTGCTGGGCTTTATTGTAAGCGAGAAAGGGATTGAGGTTGACCCTGATAAAGTCAAGGCTATTCAAGAAATGCCTGCACCGAAAACTGAGAAAGAAGTTCGAGGGTTCTTAGGTCGATTGAACTACATTTCCCGGTTCATATCTCACCTCACGGCAACCTGTGAACCCTTGTTCAAGCTGTTAAGGAAGGAACAGACGGTCAGGTGGAACGAAGACTGCCAAAAAGCTTTTGACAAGATCAAGGAGTATCTGCAAGAACCTCCAATCCTCATGCCGCCAGTTGAAGGAAGACCTCTGATAATGTACTTGACAGTATTAGAAGAATCAATGGGGTGTGTGCTGGGCCAGCATGACGAGTCTGGTCGAAAAGAGTATGCAATATACTACCTAAGCAAAAAGTTTACCGACTGTGAACAGCGTTATTCACTGCTCGAGAAAACTTGCTGTGCTTTAGCGTGGGCTGCTCGCCGACTGAGACAGTATATGCTGACCCACACCACCTTATTAATCTCAAAAATGGATCCAGTTAAGTACATTTTCGAGAAGCCAGCTCTTACCGATCGGGTTGCAAGATGGCAGATGATTCTCACAGAATACGACATACAGTACACATCTCAGAAAGCCATCAAGGGCAGTGTACTATCTGAATATCTCGCTGAGCAACCCATTGATGACTACCAGCCTATGAGGTTTGATTTCCCTGATGAGGACATCATGTTCATTAAATCAAGAGACCATGAAGAGCCTATTCACACTGAAGGGCCTGACCCAGAAGAAGAATGGACTATGATGTTTGATGGGGCTGTTAATATGAATGGTCGTGGTGTTGGTGCAGTACTCATTACCCCCAAAGGAGTTCACATGCCTTTCTCGGCAAAACTCACTTTCGACTGCACTAACAACGAAGCTGAATACGAAGCTTGCATTATGGGTCTTGAGGAAGCCATTGACCTCAGGATCAAGACATTGACTGTATTCGGAGATTCAGCTTTGGTAGTCAATCAAACCAACGGAAAATGGTACACCCACCAAGATCATCTGATACCTTACAGGGATTATACGAGAAGGTTACTGACTTTCTTCACAACAGTCAAGCTTGAGTACATCCCTCGGGACGAGAATCAGTTTGCAGATGCTCTTGCTACCATTTCGTCCATGATCAAAGTTCAAGTTGCTAACTTTGTACCTCAGATCTCAGTGTCCAGACTGGACAGACCAGCATACGTGTTCGCAGCAGATGCTGTTAAAGATGATAAGCCTTGGTTCCACGACATTAAGTGCTTCTTGGAGGATCAGACATACCCATCTGGGGCATCTTCCAATGATAAAAAGACTTTGAGAAGGCTTGCTGGCAGTTTCTTCCTGAACACTGATGGGTCTTTATACAAAAGGAACTTTGATATGGTACTCCTCAGATGTGTTGACAAGACGGAAGCAGATTTACTGATGCATGAAGTGCATGAAGGCTCTTTTGGTACCCATGCTGGAGGACATGCCATGGCTAAGAAGTTGTTAAGATCAGGCTATTACTGGATCACAATGGATGCAGACTGTTGTGCCTACGCCAGAAAATGCCATAAATGCCAGATCTATGCGGATAAGGTGCATGTGCCTCCCAATCCTTTGAATATCATGTCTTCACCATGGCCCTTTGCCATGTGGGGCATTGATATGATTGGCAAGATTGAGCCAACTGCTTCAAACGGCCACAGATTTATCCTGGTTGCCATTGACTATTTCACTAAGTGGGTCGAAGCAGCCTCATATGCAAACGTCACAAGGCAAGTGGTAGCCAGATTTCTGAAAAGAGATATCATCTGTCGATACGGAGTTCCCGAGCGAATCATTACTGATAATGGTTCCAACCTAAACAACAAAATGATGGCAGAGCTGTGCCGGGACTTCAAGATCCAACATCACAATTCTTCTCCTTACAGGCCAAAGATGAATGGTGCTGTTGAGGCGGCAAATAAGAATATCAAGAAGATTGTGCAGAAGATGGTAATCACTTACAAAGACTGGCATGAAATGCTACCGTTTGCCTTGCATGGATACCGCACGTCAATCAGAACATCCACTGGGGCAACACCGTATCAACTTGTGTATGGTATGGAAGCAGTCCTACCTGTCGAAGTTGAATTACCCTCCCTACGGGTACTAATGGATGTTAAACTGAGTGAAGCAGATTGGGTTCGGGCCCGATACGAACAACTGAGTCTGATCGAAGAGAAAAGATTGGCTGCAATCTGTCATGGGCAGTTATATCAGAAGAGAATGAAGAAAGCCTTTGATCAGAAAGTCAGGCATCGAGAGTACCAAGTAGGAGATCTTGTGCTGAAAAGAATCCTCCCTCCTCATACAGACTACAGGGGCAAATGGACTCCAAATTATGAAGGACCATTCGTTGTAAAGAAAGTTTTCTCTGGTGGAGCACTGATGCTCAGCACCATGGATGGTGAAGACTTCCCGTCCCCTGTGAATTCAGATGCAGTTAAAAAATACTTCGCATAAAGTGACCCGCTGGACATAAAAAAAAAGAATGTAAGTCCAGGCAAAAATAGGGCATCCCGGCGAGTCAAAAACAGAATAAAAGACTCGGGCAAAAGTAAGGGAAAATGAATAAAAAAATGTACACCCGCTGAGTTGAAAAGCCGCATTGGACAGCTCAGGCAAAAATGGGTATCCCGATGGATTGAAAACCCGAAAGGGCGATCCATGCAAAATAAGGGAATAAGCGAACAACTGCACTCTGAATTCGTCTGTATCACCTACAATTTGGTAAGCTTCAAAGGATCAAACTTCAATCAGAATCAACTCTCTCCAGAAGGCAAGACGAGAAGAACGTCATTGTCATACGAGTCATAGCAGAAGAGGAAGCTCCCTCAAAGCGTCGTCAACACTGCCAACATTTTGTTTCTCAATTTGTAACAATCTCCTCATTTCAGGAGATATGTTTCTTTGACTGTATCTTGCCAATTCAGGGCACATGAATTAATAAAATCAGATTTTCGGTCATGTTTCGTTTTTACATTTATGTTTTGCAAAGAGTTGTCTGATATCTCTAAGAAAAAATAATACAATTGCATAAGTACAGATGCCTTTCTCTAAAAATAAAAAGAAAAAACACATGCTTACAGGGAATGTGATTATTCTCGAGAGTGCTTGACTCCTATGACGGAATCCAGTGAGGGATACCTCGGGACCTTTTGTACGTTTCCTTACCTTTGCAGGATTGCAGGTATCCAGAACGCAACCTGGGGCATGCAGGTTACGTCTCAGCAAGTAGGCGAATCATTATCAACTCGGTCTATCTTCCACATGGCACTAGAAGGTGCCCATTTCCCCAGCGGAGCTGCCAAATCAGCATACACTCAATCTCAGCACCCGAGATGCTCTATCCCCAGCTGAGTTGCTCCCCATTGCTTCCCCCAGCAAAGTTGCCAAATCAACTAACAGGTTTAACACTCAGGATGTTTTCTCGCCAGCCGAGTTGCCTCTCATTACTCTCCCCAGCTGAGTTATCAACAACATTCCCCAGCTGTAGTGCCAACCATCCTTCCTCAACAGGATGCAGAAATCAGGGAATCATCTCCCCACAGAGCTTCAAGCCTTTATTCAGAAGAGTAACGCACGGAGAAGTCACAACAGAGTACAGAAAGCTTCTACAAACCCCAGCTGGGTTTCTCATTTATAAGGACATGTCAATCAGTGACCTATATCCCCAAACAGATACGTCACTAGATCTACCAATGATCTCATCCCCAGCTGGGATGTTCACTTCAAGCAGATCATCCAGAGATCTTCGCGGCAACGGGATCCGAATTCCGGATCGGTGCCTCTTTGCATAATCATAGCATTCACATCATATTATACCCTCAGAGCGTAGCATTCCGTCTAATACGGAGCATTACGGCAAAAAATCAAATACATAGCATAATCATAAGTCATGTTGTGAATTGAACGCTTGTGGTTAGTAACCATTCATCAAAATACAGATTACTTTCCCCCAGAGTCCCCACCAGAGTCCCAGCAAAAGCAGTTGCCTCACAAATCACGAACACCAGTATATACTCATTTTGACACCCGTCCGTGTCATCCTTCCCCAGTAAGGTCGCCTGAATACACTCAACAAAATCACCCGTATTACAGATACTTCCTGACACCCGTCCGTGTCATACCCCAGCAGAAAGCCGAAGACATCCTCTTTGCACTCACATATACTTGTATATACACTTTCTTGACACCCGTCCGTGTCATATCCCCAGCGCAGTCGCTTACACTTTCATCAACCCATATACTTGTTATTATTATACTTTTCTTTTTGACACTCGTCCGTGTCACCCTCCCCAGCAGATAAACACTCATCTATACACCACTCATGGTACACTTATACAAATACTCGTCCGTATCTTGTATACATCATCACTATCCCCACAGATTCAACAGTAGTCCTTGTTCTTTGTTAACCAGTTGGTACTCGTCCGTACCATCATCTCAGAACATTGCGTCTAGTGTTTGTTTCTACCTGATACTCGTCCGTATCATAGTCTTAAGGATGCTCGTCCGCATCTTTAATCCATACACCGTGTCAAACACTTATGTCTTCTTGAATATAGATACTCGTCCGTGTCTATTATTCCCCAGAAGAGTCCCTTCGGATGCAACACTCGTCCGTGTTCTTTGTTAACCAGTTGATACTCGTCCGTATCATCATCTCTGAACATGTGTCAGTTTGTTTCTACATGATACTCGTCCGTATCATAGTCTTAAGGATGCTCGTCCGCATCTTTAATCTATACACAATACCAAACACTTATACCTTTTTGTTTCTTGGATGTAAACGCTCGTCCGTGTTTACATTATCCCCAGTAGATCACCAAATTTTCTTTTTATCTAACACTCGTCCTGTGTTATGATAACCCTGAGAGCAGCCGTACCCTGCTGAGTGGTCGTCCTCCACTTCTTGATGGTCGTCCTCCATCATGCTCGTCCGATGGCCGTCCCCATCGTTGATATTCTTAGCAGCCGTCCCCTGCTAGGTGGTCGTCCTCCACCTTTTGATGATCGTTGTAAACACCCCAAATTTGCCCTCACCCATTCACACATGACTTGTGATCATCTCATATGCATAAACACCATCATATCATCCCACATCTCATTTTGATTCACTGCATAGTTTTCAAGGCATCTGCACCTAGGGTTTGTGATCTGAGCAATCCAAGAGCCTCTTGAGCCATTCCAAAGGCCACTAATCAACTCAAAGGGGTCCATGTGTGTTCTTATATCATGTTACATCCTCACAAAGTCAAAATTGCAGAGGGATCACAAGAACTAGGGTTTGAGTGGATGCAGAGC
Organism: Lathyrus aphaca; assembly: GCA_963966055.1. Classification (NCBI taxonomy): domain Eukaryota; kingdom Viridiplantae; phylum Streptophyta; class Magnoliopsida; order Fabales; family Fabaceae; genus Lathyrus; species Lathyrus aphaca. The sequence continues at coordinate 249,341,726 of OZ014520.1, read as the reverse complement.
CAGGATGAACTGCACAGTTGACTGAAAATTAGGGTTTTGGTTTCAGAGGCCATAACTCCAAATTTTTTGGTCATTCTTGTTTCCATGGGTCTCTATATGGTATAGGGAGTATGCATATCAATTTTCATGAAGAAATTCCATGGGGAAGTCATCTGATCAAGAGTTGACTTTTCAGACAAGTCAGTGCAAAATCAGGGCATCTGAGGCCCCCAATGACCCAACCAATGGGTGATCTTCATCATTTTGAGTGTATATGATCTTTATTTGATCATGGAAGAAGGTTGAAGTTCATAGAAATCAAGAATTTAGGGTTTTTGCAAAAGTTGACTTTTTGGGCATAGTTGACTTTTCAAGATTATGTCATTTTATGTCATTTTTCAAGCCTTGATTCATGATCCAAAAAGGCTTCAAATGGAAAAACTTTGGTCATGAAAGTTGTAGATCTCATCTTTCCCTTTTCAAAAAGTACAAGAACATGATCTAACTCTTCTTGGATCAAAAGTTATGGCATTGCAAAGTTAGCAAAAATCATTGATTTTCAAGTTATGCACCAAGTGAGAACTTTGCAAAATCTTGGACAAATGCATTATGTGACTTCTAATTCCTCTCAAACCAGCATACAAACATTCTCTAAGGCCTAAAAGTCAGAATTGGATCAAGTATGCCCTTGGTTTGGTTTGTGTAGCAAGACATTTTTCACAAAGTTTCAAAAGGTGACCAAGTTGCAAAATTCATGATCACATCTCACCAACTCATTTCCTTGGCTGCTGAACCAAGCTAGGCTCATACACACATCCTGCTGTGCAGCTCCCATGCTTTGTACTTAGCTAGAATTGAGCCATGCCCTATCTTACACAAAAGTGGTTTTTGAGCAAAAAGTAACCCACCTATCACAGCTGCACAAGTCACATCAAGAGACCAATCAGAATATTTTATTCATTTAATTTGCAAACCATATCACATGAGAACCAAGGCTGAAACATCCTCATTCACAACTTTCACAAAAGGCCACCAACTTGCAAGTTCTATCGAATCTGCCTCCACAGTCACTAAACACACAAACCTTGATCACCACTCAACTCACCACACCTCAAAGCCCCCAAACCACCAAAACTCAGGCCTGAATCAAGCCTGATTTGGACCTCACCATTCTTCATCCTCAGAACCAGTTCCATTCGAATCTCACTGTCCATCCCTCAAACACTTCACCTTCCTTCACCAATAAGTCAGGCACACTCAGAGGAGTCCAAACCACCCATTACACTGGCCTAAAACAGCCTGTGCACCAAGGCCATTTTCTGCTACACCAGAAGTGAATCACTCGAAATAGCTTGCTAAACTTCTTTCCAAGCTTGCCTTTGACACCAGGGGATCCATTAGAGTTAGTTTGCATCAAGAAAAGGCTCTGGAAGCTCAGAAACAGGACTTGTCATCTCAGGTAGTCTCAAACTTCAAACTTTTTAAAGCTTGCTTCTTTTGTTATAAAATGAAAATACATGCTCTGGGGATCACTGTGATACGATTAGAATCAAAAATGGTGAACAAATGGGCGTTTTATGCATCTCTGAAATTTGGCCCGTGAATGCTTTTGCTTTCGATTCTCCATGTTCATGTTAGATAAACGCATTTTGATCTTGGATTGAGGTTTAGTTAGGATGGGGGGTTGTTTATGGGCAGGAAATTTGATGATTCATGGCCTGTGGCGTTTTCTAGGGTTTGTGGTACGCCGGAGAAGACGACCGGAACCACTGTTCCGGCCGTCTGAGGTTAACTTGCCCTAATTAGGGTTTAATCCAGTCATTAGTGGATTTTGAATTGAGGCCATTGGATCATGCTTCCCGCGTACGGACCAAGGGCTCAGATGGCATCATTAGTATTAATTTCCATTTAACTAATTTAATCAGGTTTATTTAGTTTAATTAATTGAATTTAGGAAGTTTGAATCCTGGCCATCAGATTGCGCGCCAGTCAACCCACTCACCCTCAGATCAAATCCCAGCCTCTCATTCTGTTTACTTCTATTTTCTTCTATTTTTTAATCCTTTTTATTTCATTTAACTTGCAAAATTAATTTAAAATAGTTTAAAAATCATAAAAATTATGAAACTTTTTCCTTAAGGTTTTAATAATTTTTATGACTCAAAAATATTTTTATTTTATTTTTTATCTTTTAAAAAGTATTTTTAAATATTTAAAAGATTATTTTTAATTGATTAATGAGAATTAATTAATTAAAAATACTTTTAGGTATTTAAAAATTACAAAAAAATTCATGAAATGTTCTAAGACATTTAGAAACATTGTCCAACCTTCAAACCAAATTTCTTTTTTGATCTTGATGCATGATAAGAATTTTTCATGGAATTAAATCATTTTTGATGCATTTTTTTGATCCTAAGTTTGAAAATTCATTTCTGTCTTTTGGTAAAAGTTGAGACATTGATTCTTTTTGCATTGTTTTCCTTTTAGCATGAACTTTCAAAGATAAAAAGGCCTTGATTTGATCTTGCATTTCCTAATTGATTGGCATTTGTTTTGATGAAAACCCCAAAAAACCCTAATAACTTGCAAATTCATAACTTGAGTTTGGTTGAGAGTTGAGAGCTCCCCTTTGGGCAGTGGTTTGTTATAGGTCTAGGGTTTCTTTGGGTACCATTTTCCATTTTTTATGTTAAGGTTTGCTTCTGTTTTTGGTTTGTGTTTGATGTTTGATCCATGAACCCTAATTTGGGCTTTCCCTTTGCATCCCCTTTGCATTTCCTTGCATAACTTGACTTGTCATTGCATTTTGTGCATTCCTATGTTTCATTTGACATCTCAAGACATGTATGAAGCATCATTGATCATTGCATTACATATTTGCCATGCCATTTGTCTTGTATGTTTCATAATATTTCATGTTTGTCCATGCTCCTCAACTTGCATCATTTGCATCCATGACTTTGTATGAACATCTCATTGTCTTGTCTCATGTTCATAGCACTCCATAGCATCATCATCATCATCAACATGCTTCTGGTTTTTGCTTATCATATCATTTCATCTCATTTAGCATTGTATTGCATTTGTTTCTAACATTTCAGGTGGTAAGTAAAACTTGAGAAGTGGATTTGCCTTCACTTCTCATAGCTTTTCTTCTCATCTCTCTTGCATACCATGCTGCATTCTTATGTGTGTTTGAGTTTGAGCTTGCTCATTCTTCCTCCTCCCACTTTCTTTCTTCAAGTGACTTGACTTCTTGAATGAAGCAAGTCACTTTGCTTCTCTTGATCTTGTTCATCTGCTTCCTGGTGGTTCATCTGAAGATTGTTCTTGCAAACCTCACAAACATTAGGACCAACCAAGCATGATATTGAATTAGGGTTTTGATTAGTCTTCCCCATAGTTTTTACCTTTGTGTCTCTCCTTGAGTCATCTCCTCTCATCTCACAATCAGGGACTAAACCCTCAAGGCTTTGAGACTTTGTGATTAAGATCATGCCTGCATCCTTCTTTTAGGATGGAGTGTATAACTTTAATCCTAAGTCTTGGACCCTTAAGGTGTTGAACTCTCTTAATTAATCCACCTAATAATCATCAAGACATCACACTTGTAACTTGGGCCTTGCATTAGGGTTCTAATTCTTCCTTAATTGGTTAAGAAGGACTAACCCTAGTGTTAATGGACAAGTCCCCCTCAAGTTGTCTTACAAATCATAAAATTCACTTCATCATCATATCATTAATTAAAATCCATCTAATAAAGACTTGTTTTGTCATGGGTTTAATCCCTAATCATGGATTAAGTTGAGGAGTTTTCCCCAGCTTAAACATTCTCATCTATTATCCTTCTTTTAGGATGGTGTAATGAGTCTGTTAAATCCTTGATTATGGCTTAACCTCATTACTTAACACTAAACAAAAATCACAAAAACATCTAATTAATCACAAGTAGGTTAATGATCTTAACCCTGCATCAAAGGTGATTAAGTGTGAGAATCTGACTTCACACTTAAAGTAATTCTCATTACCCCTAATCAGAGGGATGATGTGATGAGTTTACCAAATCCATTGATTTAGGTTTAAGCTCATTATCCTATGACAAACTCCAAAAGCAATAAAAGACTGAAAACTCAAAAACAAACAATAATCGTCTCCTTCGGGATTCTTTTCTCATCTCATTCACTCACAAACGAGAACTTGCTTCTTCCGTCTAATGCAAGACAGTTCGCACCTGAGCCAGACAGGTCACACACTTGAGCATAGACAAGCAAGCAGTTCACAAGTCAATTCATCTTTCAGTCTCTTTGGGTCGAACTACGGTGTTCTGACTTCCTCATTGCACGAGAGGATACGTAGGCATATCTTAACAGTTATCGAACAAAAGTCTCTGTTTATTCCCCCTCCTTCCAGCTTCATTCTTTAGCCTCATGGTCATGAGCATTTCATTCCTGATCTCACACTGACACTGTACATTTATACACATCACATTTCTTTACACTGACACCTGTACATATTGCTTTCCAGCCATTTTACACACAGATTGCACTGACACTACCCCTTTAAAACACAAATCTTTTAAGCGTGGATCCCGTCGAGTACGGCGGACAATCTGGGTGCTAATACCTTCCCAGGTTGTAACCAACCCCCTTTCTCAGTCTCTCTGGTTCGCAACCGTCTTATCCATCTTTTTCTAGGCCTATGCAGCATTGCCTTTCCTCCGGGATAAAAATGCCTAGCTGGCGACTCTATTCATTTCTCCAGTGAGTTCACGGCTGTGTGTTCTCACTGTTCCCTTCGCCGACCGTTCGCGTCTGTACCTTCATTTGATCCATTTTCATTTGTCGGGAGCGACAGCTTGGCGACTCTGCTGGGGATGCCTTATACTGCAACCAGGGCTTCTGGTTCTTTTCGTGGGTTCCTCCTAGCGCTTGATTGATTTGTGTTTACTGGGGTGTTATGTGCTTGTTTGTGCTTGTATTTATTTTTGTTTATTGCTTTATGTACAGTTACTTTACTGCTTTCTTTACTGCATTTATATATCATACTGTCATTGTTGCTGGCTGGATCTGGTTATTTGCTTTGGTGGGTGGGTGTTCCATTGAGAGTTAAGGTCCTATACCTGGGACCTGAGTGACACCTAGGCTAGAGTGAATCATATTCTTTCCCAGTCAATTTTCAGTCTGGTGCGGGAATATGAAACACGGTTCAGATATGGGTTTCTTCTTGAGAACTCTGTGTTGCAGATTTCCTGCAATGCTAGGGGGATCTGGGAAGCCTGCTAAGTCTGGATGACCTTTTAGTACTGACCTTCAGAAATTGAGGTGAATTAGAGGAGGAATTGTTATGGTAATTGTAAACACTGTACCTCCGGGTTAGAAGTGCTTACACTTCTCATAACAGATCCAAATCTGAGGATCCTTGTTCTAGATCACTACCTGTGAGGGGGTTGGGCTGTTTACAGGTTTGCAGGTACCTTGACCTCAGAATACCCTGTTACTTTGACTTTGTTAAGAATTCTTCATGTTGGATAGTTCTTGTGATTCTAAAACCCTGGACATGTGGCTCTTTATTTGAGTCCCCTACCTTGGTTACTGGATTTCTTAGACCTCCATCTGGAATTCTTAGACACACATGGATCTATACCAAGGCATTTATTCAGATCCAGCTCAGTCACAGACCCTCGCATTTCATTTGCATGCATACTCATTGCATCATATTAACATGTGCTTATTTGTTTTTCAGGGTATCCATTGTTCATCAGGTTTTGGTTTTGACCCCATCTGCAGCTTTGACCCATCTTCACCAGCATCTGTTTCAGTTTTTAGCTGTCTGCTTCAGCACCAGCCAATCAGTGGCTCTCTCTCTCTTCTCAGCATTGTCATCAGCACTCTACCCAGTCTTCAGCATCATGGCTCCAAAGAAAAACAACATCACCTATCATTTCTTCCAACCAGATTTGTCAGACCTCAGGAGGATCCAAACCCTGATCACCCCAGAGCACATACCTCTGTTCAGAGAGCATTATGGGGATATACTTGACTTGGTCATGGATATGGACCCATCTCAGAGAAGCCTGATCCATACCTGCATCCAGTTCTATGACCCCCCATTGAGGTGTTTCACCTTTCAAGACTTCCAGTTGGGTCCTCTTTTGGAAGAATACGCATCTTTGACTGGTTTGCCTATCAAGAGGGAGATCCCATTCAATCCTGAAATGGATTTTCCCAGCAATGGGGAGATAGCCAAAGCTTTGCACCTGGAACCTGCCTTGATTGAACAACACATGACCTCTAAATCTAGTGTCCCTGGATTACAGCTGGACTTCCTAATCTCTCAAGCTAGTCTGAAGGCCTCCCTGGGGGAGTGGAAAGCTGTTTGCGCCCTGTTGGCTTTAGGTGTGTATGGAATTGTGCTATTTGCAGATGAGCCCAGATTCATCAGCAAAAGTGCAATCCATTTGTTCATCTTGAAGAACCCAGTGCCTACCTTGTTGGGTGATCTCTATTACTCAGTACATCAGAGGAATGAGAAACAGAGAGGGAAGTTAGTGAGGATTTGTGCTCCACTATTCCATGCCTGGCTTCTCAAGCATCTACCTAAGACAGATGCATTCCTAAACCCTCACCAGCAAAGCAACTGGGCAAGGAGACTTTCTGTCCTAACTACAGCAGATATCAGGTGGTGCAATCAAAGTACCAAGGGCAGAGACATAATCACTAGCTGTGGGCATTTTCCTAATGTGCCTTTGGTAGGAGTCAAGGGAAGTATCAATTACAACCCCCTGCTGTTCAAGAGGCAATTGGGTTATGCACTGGTTCATGCTCCTAGGGAAAAGGACTTGGCTGAGACCCTCTACTGTGAGAACAAGATCAGTTTGACTGCTGTTAGACAGGCTGCCTGGGCCTGGGATCATGTTCAAACCAAGGGAATCACCATTCTGGGGAAGTGCAATAATGTGGCATCAGCCCAATATCATGAGTGGTCCTATGCTAGGGCCCAAATCTCAGGATTGCCCTTCACCATCAAAGACATGCCTGAGTCATCTTCAGCACCACCTCCAGCAACAGTCAGCCTGGAAGAGTTTGAAAGCTTGAAGGACAGAAATGAGAAGTTATCCCAAGCCTTGCAGAAGACCCTCAGGGAGAGGAGTGAAGGTGTGAGGGAGATTGAAAGATTGGAAAAGTTGAGAGTGGAGCATTTGACCAAGATTGAGAAGTCTGGGGATTATATCAACAAGTCTAAGGCTGGTGAGCAAATTCTGAAAAAATGCCTGTAAAGAAGCCCAGTTTCAAAGAGCAAGAACAGACTCATACTTGAAGGAAAGTCAGGCCAGGTGGGTCCGGATCACTGAGGCCCGTACTCTAGAAGACAAGAGAGTTCAAGATAAGATGGAGCAGATGGAAAAAGCCCTGGCAGCAGCCCAGGAGGAAAATTCAGAGCTAAGAATCAAAGCTGGAGTGAAGAAATCCAAAGATCAAAGTCAGAACAAGAAGTTGACTGCAGCAGTTGCAACAAGGAACCTTCTCATCAGAAGTCTTACGGAGCATCCGGCTGATCCTGTGACCGAAGCACTTCTTAAGGAAGTTCGTGAGGATGAGTTTGGCCTCGGAGTTTGATCATTTGCTTGTTGCTATTTCTTTTCATGTACTTTTGCTTTTTGATTATGTAATTTGACCCCTAGAGGGCTTGTGTTGTAAGAAAGAACAAGTTGTATTTGTTTCATCTTATGTAATATATTTGTTGGTTTCCATCTGAGCTCATTTCAGAAGCAACCTCAAGCAGTATCATCTTCAAGGGTCTGGAAGGGTCAAAACTGAAGACCAAGCCGGATACCTTGATAGCAAATAAGCACACTGCATTGCATACTAACCCTTTTGTTTGTTGTGTAGGTTTTGTTTTTTTTTTGTTTCTAACCTCTGTTGTGACATTCAGGAATTATTGCTCGCCGCAGGCTATTCCCTCTCAACAGGCCACACAGGTATCCCACTAGAAACAACCTTCCGGGAATTCAAATGGATCAAGTTCAGCAAGACCTTGCTGATGTTAGAAATCAACTGGCCAATGAAAGATTGGAGATGAGAACACAGATGACGCAGTTCATGGAAGTTATGAACAACATGGCTCAGAGCCAGGAGAGGCTAAGGGCCATGGTTGAAAGACAGAATCAAGAGGAGCCTCATGTGGGAACTGCTGGCACTAGTAATAATGAAAGGGTGCAACCCCACATTAACCCTCCTGTTTTTGGCCCACATCTACACCCTGAGATTAATATTCCTGCAAACGTTCAAGGAACAGCTACTGCAGCCAGAGTACTTCAAGAGGATCCTCAGGAGGACCAATTTACAGTAATGGGTGCCGGAGAAGAGGCCTATGATAGGCGATTGGATGAAATAGCTGAAAAGTTGAGGTCTCTGGAGTCTCAAAATTCTTTGGGCTTCGACGTCATGGACATGGGGCTGGTAGACGGGGTCAGGATCCCCCATAAGTTCAAGCCTCCTTGTTTCGAAAAGTATAATGGGACTTCATGCCCCCGAACTCATTTGCAGTCATTCCTGGGAAGATTAAAAGCTTATACGATGGATGAGAAACTTTGGATGTTCTACTTCGAAGATAGTTTGACTGGAGCATCAAGGGAATGGTATTCCCATCTGACAAGAGCAACTGTAAGATGCTGGAAGGACCTGGCAGAAGCCTTCATCAGACAGTATCAGTATAATCTGGACATGGCACCCAATAGGACCCTCCTAATGGGGATGTCACAATCATCAAGAGAGAGCTTCAGAGAATATGCTCAAAGATGGAGACAATTGGTTGCTGCCGTTCAACCCCCTATGTCTGAAAGGGAAATGGCAGACATGTTTATGAACACCCTTCAGGGAACCTATATTGACAGGCTAGCTGCTTTCTCTTCCACCAGCTTCGCAGATGTTGTTATAGCCGGGGAGAGAATTGAAAGCCTATTAAAGATGGGTAAGATATCTGATAATGGTGCAAGCTCGTCCAGTGGTACAAGAAAGCCTTTTGCAGGCCCGAGAAGATCTGGCGAGACCAATGCCGTTCATACCAACAGGGGCAGGCCCCAGTATGTTCCAAGAACAATAGCAGCAGTCACAATTCCTGCTCCAGCTCATCCTCTACCAGTCTATCAACCTCCTCAACAAAATTTCCAACAACAACCCCAGTACCAGCAAAATCAATATCCTCCAAGAAACAACTACAACAACAACTCCAACAACAACAATCAACAGAGGCCATTCCAACAGAGGCCCTCTCAAGCTAACAGGGTGATAGACCCGATTCCAATGCCATATACTGCCTTATTGCCACAACTTCTGAAACTCAACCTAGTTGAGCTAAGAACGTTGGCACCTCCGGATCCAAACAGTCTACCAAGAAACTATGACTCCAACGCTAGGTGTGCTTTTCATTCCAACGCACCTGGTCACAGTACAGAAAAATGCAGGGCTCTGCATATGAAAGTACAAGACTTGGTAGACTCCAAGGCTTTGAATTTTGCACCTCCGCCCAACGTCAACAAAAACCCGATGCCACACCATGGTGGTCCCCGAATTAATGCCATTGAAGAAGACCAACAGTCTTATTTGATAACTAGTGTGGATCAGATCAGGACACCATTGGTGGAAATCAAAGCTCAGCTCCGTGAAAACGACATATTTCCGGGGTGTGAGCTGGGGTGCCCATACTGCAACATTTCTTGGAATGGGTGTGAAGACTTGAGGAATGGCATTGACAGCCTTATCAAGAGTGGCCTCTTACAAATCACTACATCATTTCCGGCACATCCGGCAGCTTCATCAACAACGGTTTCAGACCCTCCTACAAATACAGCAACAATTGTTCCCAACAATTCATCAGCAACATCAGCAAGTACTTCATCTGTTCTACCCAATGATCAGTTTTCAACAGTTTCTCCTGCTACAACTTCAGCTTCAGTCCATTTCGACTCTCCATCTACAACAACAACAGTCCTTCCATCAGGACCTCCTACAGCTCCAGCAAACGATCATGAAGATGTCTCTACTGTTACCATCTTCTACGATCCAGAAAATAACTCCGCCTACCATTCAGAGGGTGCTGCTCCCACTAGAGCACCAGTTACTATCTTTTATGATCCACAAACAATTGCAGTCCCTTCAGCAGCATCAATCAGTCCGGTTACCGTCACAGTACCTGGACCTGTACCATATGAAAGCAATAGGGCCATCCCATGGCACTATGGCTCTGACTTGTACTGCGAAGGAAAAAGAATCACTCTGGAAACATCAGCACCTGCACCACAAATTGATAATGTGGGCGGAGGCGGAGGCTTCACCCGAAGCGGACGTCTCTTTGCTTCACAAGTCCAAAGACCTAATGCCGAAGCAGAAGCTGCTGCCAAGGCAAAGGGGAAAGGCCCGGTGCAGGAAGATCCAGCTGTCAAAGAAGCCCTGAAGACTCCGTTTGATCAGGAAGTTGATGAGTTTATGCGGATCATCAAGAAGAGTGACTATAAAGTTGTGGATCAGCTTCATCAGACGCCGTCCAAAATCTCCATCCTCTCACTGCTCATGTGCTCCGAAGCCCATCGGAATGCACTACTGAAGGTACTGCACGCAGCTTACGTGCCCGAGGAGATTACTGTCAACCAATTGGAAACCGTGGTTGGTAATGTTACTGCTAGCAATGGGCTAGGGTTTACCAATTCTGACCTGACAGTGGATGGCCGCAATCACAACAAAGCCTTGCACATAACCATGGAATGCAAAGGAGCTGTCCTTTCACATGTGCTGGTGGACACAGGATCATCCCTGAATGTCTTACCAAAGAAGGCTCTGGTGAAGCTTGAATATGATGGACTGGCATTGAGACCCAGCAACCTGGTGGTTAGAGCTTTTGATGGCTCGAAGAGATCGGTTCTGGGAGAAGTAGAGCTGCCCGTGACAATTGGCCCGCAGACCTTTAAAACTATCTTTTATGTGATGGACATTCAGCCCGCCTACAGCTGTTTGTTGGGTAGACCCTGGATTCACGCCGCTGGCGCAATAACGTCTACCCTTCACCAAAAGTTAAAATATGAGTGGGAAGGCCAAGTTGTCACAATCTGCGGGGAGGAGGATATATTTGTTAGCCATCTGGCTACTTACAAGTATATTGAAATGGATGGAGAGATCGTTGAAACCATGAGCCAAGGTTTTGAGGCCTTGAATGTGAATGAAGCATCTGCTGTTTCAGGGATCTCCATGTCGTCATACCAACAAGCCCGGAAGGTTGTTGAGGAAGGAACTGCCCTAGGCTGGGGCAAGATTTTAGCTGTGGAGGAGAAGAAGGACAAATTTGGGTTGGGTTACAAACCAACTCAACATCAAGTGAAGGCTGCTGCAGAGCCAGGATTTGTCAGTGGGGGAATGCTAACCCCCGATGCTATCAACTGTCTGGAAGACGAGCTGGAAGAGGAGCGCAACCTGGAGAATTGGATTCGTCCGAAGGTCCCGGGGAGCAGTGTCTCGAACTGGTCTTCCCAGGGAATTATAAGTGTTACTCGAGCAGAGTAATTATTATTTCCTGTATCTTTTATAGCATGCATCAAAGTCTTGCATCTTGCCCAAGATGACAAGACTCATTTTGTAATCAGGGCCATCTGTACTTTTGTGCAAACAGGATTAAATTAATGAAATATCAGACAATCTTTTTGCAAACGAGTCTTTTTCTTTTCTGCTCACTGTTTTTCCATTTTTCTTTTTGTACAAAAATAAATGGCGGTGTTTTCAAAATGATAACTTCATTTCACTTTTTTTCTAAAGCAAGACTAAAATCAGATCACTAAAATAAACAACCTAACCCTTGCAGAGAGTGCCATCCTGACCGCACCGACAACAGCACGGCTATGACATCGTATGACTTTGACAATCCGATCAATCAAGCTGACGAAGGGGTTGAAGAAGAATACGAGCTTCCTGAAGAGCTAGCCAGGTTGTTAAGACAAGAGGAAAAGGTTATTACCCCTCATCAGGAGGAGGTTGAAGTGATTAATCTTGGTACAGAGGAAAATGTGAAAGAAGTCAAGATCGGGGCCTGCCTGCAAGACTCAGTGAAGAGACAACTGATAGATCTGCTTCAAGAGTATGTTGATGTGTTTGCTTGGTCCTACCAAGATATGCCAGGGTTGGATACCGATATTGTTGTGCATAAGCTGCCTTTGAGGGAAGAATGCCCACCAGTCAAACAGAAGTTGCGCCGAACTCGCCCAGACATGGCTATGAAAATCAAGGAAGAGGTACAAAAGCAATGGGACGCCGGGTTCCTTGCTGTGACTAGCTATCCTCCGTGGGTTGCTAACATAGTACCTGTGCCTAAGAAGGATGGAAAAGTAAGAATGTGTGTTGATTACCGGGACCTGAACAGAGCCAGCCCGAAAGATGACTTCCCATTACCTCACATTGATGTATTGGTGGATAACACGGCCCAGTTCTCGGTATTTTCCTTCATGGATGGATTCTCAGGATATAATCAGATCAAGATGTCACCTGAAGACATGGAGAAGACAACATTCATCACACCTTGGGGCACGTTCTGTTATAAAGTGATGCCATTCGGACTGAAGAATGCTGGTGCCACCTATCAACGGGCTATGGTAACATTATTCCACGATATGATTCATAAGGAAATAGAATGCTATGTGGATGACATGATTGCCAAGTCCCTTACAGAGGAAGAACATCTGGTGAATCTGCTCAAGTTGTTCAAGCGTCTGAGAAAGTATCAACTGAAGCTGAACCCCAACAAATGCACATTCGGGGTGCGATCCGGTAAGCTGCTGGGCTTTATTGTAAGTGAGAAAGGGATTGAAGTTGACCCTGATAAAGTCAAGGCTATACAAGAAATGCCTGCACCTAAAACTGAGAAAGAAGTTCGAGGGTTCTTAGGTAGATTGAACTACATCTCAAGGTTCATATCTCATCTCACAGCAACCTGTGAACCCTTGTTCAAGCTGTTAAGAAAAGAACAAACGGTCAGGTGGAACGAAGATTGCCAAAGGGCTTTTGACAAGATTAAAGAATATCTGCAAGAACCTCCAATCCTCATGCCGCCAGTTGAAGGAAGACCTCTGATTATGTACTTGACAGTATTGGAAGAGTCAATGGGGTGTGTGCTGGGCCAGCATGACGAGTCTGGTCGAAAAGAGTATGCAATATACTACCTAAGCAAAAAGTTTACCGACTGTGAACAACGTTATTCACTGCTCGAGAAAACTTGCTGTGCTTTAGCGTGGGCTGCTCGCCGACTGAGACAGTATATGTTGACCCACACTACCTTGTTAATCTCAAAAATGGACCCAGTCAAGTACATATTCGAGAAGCCAGCTCTTACCGGACGGGTTGCAAGATGGCAAATGATCCTCACGGAATATGACATCCAATACACATCTCAGAAAGCCATCAAGGGCAGTGTATTGTCTGAATATCTTGCTGAGCAACCCATTGATGATTACCAGCCGATGAGGTTTGACTTCCCTGATGAAGACATCATGTTCATTAAAGCAAAAGATCACGAAGAGCCTATTCACACTGAAGGGCCTGACCCAGAAGAAGAGTGGACTATGATGTTCGACGGGGCTGTTAACATGAATGGCCGTGGTGTTGGTGCAGTACTCATTACACCCAAGGGAGTTCACATGCCATTCTCGGCAAAACTCACTTTCAACTGTACTAACAACGAAGCTGAATACGAAGCTTGTATTATGGGTCTTGAGGAAGCCATTGACCTCAGGATCAAAACATTGACCGTATTCGGAGATTCAGCTTTGGTAATCAATCAGACCAACGGAAAATGGTACACGCACCAAGATCACCTGATACCTTACAGGGACTATACGAGAAGGTTATTGACTTTTTTCACAACAGTCAAACTTGAGTATATCCCTCGGGACGAGAATCAGTTTGCAGATGCTCTTGCTACCATTTCGTCCATGATCAAAGTTCAAGCTGCTAACTTTGTACCTCAGATTTCAGTATCGAGACTAGATAGACCAGCATATGTATTTGCAGCAGATGTTGTCAAGGATGATAAGCCTTGGTTCCACGACATTAAGTGCTTCTTGGAGGATCAAACATACCCACCTGGGGCATCTTCCAATGATAAGAAGACTTTAAGAAGGCTTGCTGGAAGTTTCTTTCTGAACACTGATGGATCTTTATACAAAAGGAACTTTGATATGGTACTCCTCAGGTGTGTTGGCAAGACGGAAGCAGATCTACTGATGCATGAAGTGCATGAAGGCTCTTTTGGTACCCATGCTGGAGGACATGCAATGGCTAAGAAATTGTTAAGATCAGGTTATTACTGGATCACAATGGATGCAGACTGTTGTGCCTATGCCAGGAGATGCCACAAATGCCAGATCTACGCGGATAAAGTGCATGTACCTCCAAATCCTTTGAACATCATGTCTTCACCATGGCCCTTTGCCATGTGGGGCATTGACATGATCGGCAAGATTGAGCCAACTGCTTCAAACGGCCACAGATTCATCCTGGTCGCCATCGACTATTTTACAAAGTGGGTTGAAGCAGCCTCATATGCAAATGTCACAAGGCAAGTGGTAGCCCGATTCCTAAAAAGAGACATCATCTGCCGGTATGGAGTTCCCGAGCGATTCATTACTGATAATGGTTCAAATCTAAACAACAAAATGATGGCAGAGTTATGCCGGGACTTCAAGATCCAACATCACAATTCTTCTCCTTACAGGCCAAAGATGAATGGCGCTGTTGAGGCAGCAAACAAGAATATCAAGAAGATTGTGCAGAAGATGGTAGTCACCTACAAAGATTGGCATGAAATGCTACCGTTTGCCTTGCATGGGTACCGCACGTCAATCAGGACATCCACTGGGGCAACGCCATATCAGCTTGTGTATGGTATGGAAGCAGTCCTACCGGTTGAAGTTGAACTACCCTCCTTACGGGTATTAATGGATGTTAAGCTAAACGAAGCAGAATGGGTTCGGACCCGATACGAACAACTGAGTCTGATCGAAGAGAAGAGATTGGCTGCAATCTGCCACGGGCAGTTATATCAGAAGAGAATGAAGAAAGCCTTCGATCAGAAAGTCAGGCACCGAGAGTACCAAGTGGGAGATCTTGTGCTGAAAAGAATCCTCCCTCCTCATACAGACCACAGGGGCAAATGGACTCCTAATTATGAAGGACCATTCGTGGTAAAGAAAGTCTTCTCGGGTGGAGCACTGATGCTCAGCACCATGGATGGTGAAGATTTCCCGTCCCCTGTGAATTCAGATGCAGTTAAAAAATACTTCGCATAAAATGACCCGCTGGACATAAAAACAGAATGTAAGTCCAGGCAAAAATAGGGCATCCCGGCGAGTCAAAAACAGAATAAAAAGACTCGGGCAAAAATAAGGGAAATAATTAAAAAAATGTACACCCGCTGAGTTGAAAAGCCGCATTGGACAGCTCAGGCAAAAATGGGTATCCCGATGGATTGAAAACCCGAAGGGGCGATCCATGCAAAATAAGGGAATAAGCGAACAACTGCATTCTGAATTCGTCTGTATCGCCTACAACTTGGTAAGCTCCAAAGGATCAAGCTGCAATCAGAATCAACTCTCTCCAGAAAGCAAGACGAGAAGAACGTCATTGTCATACGAGTCATAACAGGAGAGGAAGCTCCTCAAAGCATCGCCAGCACCGCCAGCACTTTATTTCTCAATTTGTAACGATCTCCTCATTTCAGGAGATATGTTTCTCTGACTGTATCTTGCCAATTCAGGGCACACGAATTAATATAATCAGATTTTCAGCCATGTCTCGTTTTTACATTTATATTTTGCAAAGAGTTGTCTGATGTCTCTAAAAAACACAATTGCATAAGTACAGATGCCTCTCTCTAGAAATAAAACACATGCTCGCAGGGAATATACTTACTCTCGAAAGTACTTATTTCCTATGACGGAATCTCAGTAAAAGATACCTCGGGACCATTTGTGCGTTTCTTTATCTTTGCAGGATTGCAGGTATCCAGAACACAACTTGGGGCATACAAGTTACGTCTCAGCAAACTGACGAATCGTTGTCAACTCACATGGCCCTGGGAGGTGCCCACTTCCCCAGCAAGTTGCCAAATCAACATCAGCACCCGAAATGCTCTATCCCCAGCTGAGTTGCCTCTCACAATTCCCCAGCTGAGTTGGCCGCTTATTACTTATCCCCATCAGAATGGGCAGGTGTCACAGAAGATGCCCTTATCCCCGGCGGAGTCAAGAAGTCACCGTAACAGATTTTCTAGGGAGATCTTTCAGTGATGCCTCTCTCTCCCCAGCCGAGTTGTCATCAGGGAATCATCCCCACAGAGCTACAAGCCTCTATTCAGAAGAGCAGCGCACGGAGAAGTCACAACAGAGAGGAAGAAAGCTTCTACAAACCCCAGCTGGGTCCCGTATTATAAGAATATGTCAATCGATGACGTATATCCCCAAGCAGATACAACTATCAGATCTATCAATGATCTCATCCCCAGCTGGGATGTTCACTTCAGCAGGTCACCCAGAGATTTTCGCAGCAACGGGATCCGAATCCCGGATCTGTGCCTCTTTGCATAATCATAGCATTCGCATCATATTCACCCCCAGAGCGTAGCATTCCGTCTAATACGGAGCATTACGGCAAAAAAATCAAATGCATAGCATAATCATAAGTCATGTTGTGATTTGAACACTTGTAAATATTGACAATCTGTCGGCATACAGAATACATCCCCATCAGAGTCCCAGCAAAAGCAGTTGCCCCATATCACAAACACCAGTGCATATCTCCTTTTTGATACCCGTCCGTATCATCATTTCCCAGCAGGTTGCCCGAATACACTTTACAAACCAAGATCACCAGTATTGCAGATACATCCTGACACTCGTCCGTGTCGTATCACCAGCAGAAAACCAAAGACACCCTCTTTGCACTTACATATACCTATACACTTTCTTGACACCCGTCCGTGTCATATCCCCAGCGTGGTCGCCTATATTTGTATATACACTTTCTTGACACCCGTCCGTGTCATATCCCCAGCGTGGTCGCCTATATTTGTATATACACTTTCTTGACACCCGTCCGTGTCATATCCCCAGCGTGGTCGCCTATATTTGTATATGCACTTTCCTGACACCCGTCCGTGTCATATCCCCAGCAGATAAACACTCACCTATACATTATATACTCACTACTCATTGGTACACCTACTCAGACACTCGTCCGTATCTTATATACACCATGTATATCCCCACAGATTCGACAGTAGTCCTTGTTCTTTGTTAACCAGTTGGTACTCGTCCGTACCATCATCTCAGAACATTGCGTCTAATGTTTGTTTCTACATGATACTCGTCCGTATCATAGTCGTAAGGATGCTCGTCCGCATCTTTAATCCATACACCGTGTCAAACACGTAGGTCTCCTTGAATATAGATACTCGTCCGTGTCTATTTTTCCCAGAAGGGTTTCTTTCAGATGCAACACTCGTCCGTGTTCCTTGTTAACCAGTTGATACTCGTCCGTATCATCATCTCTGAACACGTGTCAGTTTGTTTCTACATGATACTCGTCCGTATCATAGTCTTAAGGATGCTCGTCCGCATCTTTAATCTATACACAATACCAAACACTTATACCTTTTGTTTCTTGGATGTAAACGCTCGTCCGTGTTTACTATCTCCCCAGTAGATTGCCAACAAATTTTCCCTGTATCTAACACTCGTCCTGTGTTATGATAAACTTTGAGAGCAGCCGTCCCCTGCTGAGTGGTCGTCCTCCACTTCTTGATGGTCGTCCTCCATCATGCTCATCCGATGGCCGTCCCCATCGTTGATTTTAGCAGCCGTCCCCTGCTAGGTGGTCGTCCTCCACCTTTTGATGATCGTCCTTCATCACTTTATCCAATGGCCGTCCCCATTGTTGATTTTAGTTGTCTAACACTCATCCTGTGTTATGATAAACTTTGAGAGCAGCCGTCCCCTGCTGAGTGGTCGTCCTCCACTTCTTGATGGTCGTCCCCCATCATGCTCGTCCGATGGCCGTCCCCATCGTTGACCTTTTCTATCCGATGGCCGTCCCCATCGTTGATATTTTGGGCAGCCGTACCCTGCCAGGTGGTCGTCCTCCACCTTTGATGGTCGTCCCCATCATATTTCTTTTATCCCCAACAGAGCAGCCGTCCCCTGCTAGGTGATCGTCCTTCACCTTTGATGGCCGTACCCCATCATCTGTTTATTTCATTTATTCTTTAACCCGATGGCCGTCCCCGTCGTGGTCCCTTTTCCTTCTAGCCCGATGGCCGTCCCCATCGTTGGTTACTTTACCTTTATGAACTTGATGGCCGTCCCCGTCATGTTTCATTAATCCCCAGAGAATTTTACAGCTTTATCTTGATGGCCGTCCCCATCATGATTTTATTTTCCCCAGCTAGTCGGCCGTCCCCGTCTTAGCTTTACTTGTTTTTCCCCAGCTAGTCGGCTGTCCCCGTCTTAGCTTTACTTGTTTTTCCCCAGCTAGTCGGCCGTCCCCGTCTTAGCTTTACTTCTTATCCCCAGCATGTCGGCCGTCCCCGTCATCGCTTTGTTTCCTGCACTTTACCAGCATGTCGGCCGTCCCCGTCATCGCTTTGCTTCACATACCACCTTACCCAGCAGTCGTCCTCTGCTCGACGGTCGTCCTCCGTCGCCCATACTTTACAATATACTTTATTTTCCTTTTACAATCTATATTCCTTTTCTTTTTCATTCTGTGAGTGCAAATTTTGGACTGTCTTTGGTATTCAACCACAAGTTATCTTGTTTGCCTGTTAAGCCGCCGCTTACAACCTGCACAGCTAACTCTTGTTTGAATAGGGGCAGCTGTAAACACCCCAAATTTGCCCTCACCCATTCACACATGACTTGTGATCATCTCATATGCATAAACACCATCATATCATCCCACATCTCATTTTGATTCACTGCATAGTTTTCAAGGCATCTGCACCTAGGGTTTGTGATCTGAGCAATCCAAGAGCCTCTTGAGCCATTCCAAAGGCCACTAATCAACTCAAAGGGGTCCATGTGTGTTCTTATATCATGTTACATCCTCACAAAGTCAAAATTGCAGAGGGATCACAAGAACTAGGGTTTGAGTGGATGCAGAGCCAGGATGAACTGCACAGTTGACTGAAAATTAGGGTTTTGGTTTCAGAGGCCATAACTCCAAATTTTTTGGTCATTCTTGTTTCCATGGGTCTCTATATGGTATAGGGAGTATGCATATCAATTTTCATGAAGAAATTCCATGGGGAAGTCATCTGATCAAGAGTTGACTTTTCAGACAAGTCAGTGCAAAATCAGGGCATCTGAGGCCCCCAATGACCCAACCAATGGGTGATCTTCATCATTTTGAGTGTATATGATCTTTATTTGATCATGGAAGAAGGTTGAAGTTCATAGAAATCAAGAATTTAGGGTTTTTGCAAAAGTTGACTTTTTGGGCATAGTTGACTTTTCAAGATTATGTCATTTTATGTCATTTTTCAAGCCTTGATTCATGATCCAAAAAGGCTTCAAATGGAAAAACTTTGGTCATGAAAGTTGTAGATCTCATCTTTCCCTTTTCAAAAAGTACAAGAACATGATCTAACTCTTCTTGGATCAAAAGTTATGGCATTGCAAAGTTAGCAAAAATCATTGATTTTCAAGTTATGCACCAAGTGAGAACTTTGCAAAATCTTGGACAAATGCATTATGTGACTTCTAATTCCTCTCAAACCAGCATACAAACATTCTCTAAGGCCTAAAAGTCAGAATTGGATCAAGTATGCCCTTGGTTTGGTTTGTGTAGCAAGACATTTTTCACAAAGTTTCAAAAGGTGACCAAGTTGCAAAATTCATGATCACATCTCACCAACTCATTTCCTTGGCTGCTGAACCAAGCTAGGCTCATACACACATCCTGCTGTGCAGCTCCCATGCTTTGTACTTAGCTAGAATTGAGCCATGCCCTATCTTACACAAAAGTGGTTTTTGAGCAAAAAGTAACCCACCTATCACAGCTGCACAAGTCACATCAAGAGACCAATCAGAATATTTTATTCATTTAATTTGCAAACCATATCACATGAGAACCAAGGCTGAAACATCCTCATTCACAACTTTCACAAAAGGCCACCAACTTGCAAGTTCTATCGAATCTGCCTCCACAGTCACTAAACACACAAACCTTGATCACCACTCAACTCACCACACCTCAAAGCCCCCAAACCACCAAAACTCAGGCCTGAATCAAGCCTGATTTGGACCTCACCATTCTTCATCCTCAGAACCAGTTCCATTCGAATCTCACTGTCCATCCCTCAAACACTTCACCTTCCTTCACCAATAAGTCAGGCACACTCAGAGGAGTCCAAACCACCCATTACACTGGCCTAAAACAGCCTGTGCACCAAGGCCATTTTCTGCTACACCAGAAGTGAATCACTCGAAATAGCTTGCTAAACTTCTTTCCAAGCTTGCCTTTGACACCAGGGGATCCATTAGAGTTAGTTTGCATCAAGAAAAGGCTCTGGAAGCTCAGAAACAGGACTTGTCATCTCAGGTAGTCTCAAACTTCAAACTTTTTAAAGCTTGCTTCTTTTGTTATAAAATGAAAATACATGCTCTGGGGATCACTGTGATACGATTAGAATCAAAAATGGTGAACAAATGGGCGTTTTATGCATCTCTGAAATTTGGCCCGTGAATGCTTTTGCTTTCGATTCTCCATGTTCATGTTAGATAAACGCATTTTGATCTTGGATTGAGGTTTAGTTAGGATGGGGGGTTGTTTCTGGGCAGGAAATTTGATGATTCATGGCCTGTGGCGTTTTCTAGGGTTTGTGGTACGCCGGAGAAGACGACCGGAACCACTGTTCCGGCCGTCTGAGGTTAACTTGCCCTAATTAGGGTTTAATCCAGTCATTAGTGGATTTTGAATTGAGGCCATTGGATCATGCTTCCCGCGTACGGACCAAGGGCTCAGATGGCATCATTAGTATTAATTTCCATTTAACTAATTTAATCAGGTTTATTTAGTTTAATTAATTGAATTTAGGAAGTTTGAATCCTGGCCATCAGATTGCGCGCCAGTCAACCCACTCACCCTCAGATCAAATCCCAGCCTCTCATTCTGTTTACTTCTATTTTCTTCTATTTTTTAATCCTTTTTATTTCATTTAACTTGCAAAATTAATTTAAAATAGTTTAAAAATCATAAAAATTATGAAACTTTTTCCTTAAGGTTTTAATAATTTTTATGACTCAAAAATATTTTTATTTTATTTTTTATCTTTTAAAAAGTATTTTTAAATATTTAAAAGATTATTTTTAATTGATTAATGAGAATTAATTAATTAAAAATACTTTTAGGTATTTAAAAATTACAAAAAAATTCATGAAATGTTCTAAGACATTTAGAAACATTGTCCAACCTTCAAACCAAATTTCTTTTTTGATCTTGATGCATGATAAGAATTTTTCATGGAATTAAATCATTTTTGATGCATTTTTTTGATCCTAAGTTTGAAAATTCATTTCTGTCTTTTGGTAAAAGTTGAGACATTGATTCTTTTTGCATTGTTTTCCTTTTAGCATGAACTTTCAAAGATAAAAAGGCCTTGATTTGATCTTGCATTTCCTAATTGATTGGCATTTGTTTTGATGAAAACCCCAAAAAACCCTAATAACTTGCAAATTCATAACTTGAGTTTGGTTGAGAGTTGAGAGCTCCCCTTTGGGCAGTGGTTTGTTATAGGTCTAGGGTTTCTTTGGGTACCATTTTCCATTTTTTATGTTAAGGTTTGCTTCTGTTTTTGGTTTGTGTTTGATGTTTGATCCATGAACCCTAATTTGGGCTTTCCCTTTGCATCCCCTTTGCATTTCCTTGCATAACTTGACTTGTCATTGCATTTTGTGCATTCCTATGTTTCATTTGACATCTCAAGACATGTATGAAGCATCATTGATCATTGCATTACATATTTGCCATGCCATTTGTCTTGTATGTTTCATAATATTTCATGTTTGTCCATGCTCCTCAACTTGCATCATTTGCATCCATGACTTTGTATGAACATCTCATTGTCTTGTCTCATGTTCATAGCACTCCATAGCATCATCATCATCATCAACATGCTTCTGGTTTTTGCTTATCATATCATTTCATCTCATTTAGCATTGTATTGCATTTGTTTCTAACATTTCAGGTGGTAAGTAAAACTTGAGAAGTGGATTTGCCTTCACTTCTCATAGCTTTTCTTCTCATCTCTCTTGCATACCATGCTGCATTCTTATGTGTGTTTGAGTTTGAGCTTGCTCATTCTTCCTCCTCCCACTTTCTTTCTTCAAGTGACTTGACTTCTTGAATGAAGCAAGTCACTTTGCTTCTCTTGATCTTGTTCATCTGCTTCCTGGTGGTTCATCTGAAGATTGTTCTTGCAAACCTCACAAACATTAGGACCAACCAAGCATGATATTGAATTAGGGTTTTGATTAGTCTTCCCCATAGTTTTTACCTTTGTGTCTCTCCTTGAGTCATCTCCTCTCATCTCACAATCAGGGACTAAACCCTCAAGGCTTTGAGACTTTGTGATTAAGATCATGCCTGCATCCTTCTTTTAGGATGGAGTGTATAACTTTAATCCTAAGTCTTGGACCCTTAAGGTGTTGAACTCTCTTAATTAATCCACCTAATAATCATCAAGACATCACACTTGTAACTTGGGCCTTGCATTAGGGTTCTAATTCTTCCTTAATTGGTTAAGAAGGACTAACCCTAGTGTTAATGGACAAGTCCCCCTCAAGTTGTCTTACAAATCATAAAATTCACTTCATCATCATATCACTAATTAAAATCCATCTAATAAAGACTTGTTTTGTCATGGGTTTAATCCCTAATCATGGATTAAGTTGAGGAGTTTTCCCCAGCTTAAACATTCTCATCTATTATCCTTCTTTTAGGATGGTGTAATGAGTCTGTTAAATCCTTGATTATGGCTTAACCTCATTACTTAACACTAAACAAAAATCACAAAAACATCTAATTAATCACAAGTAGGTTAATGATCTTAACCCTGCATCAAAGGTGATTAAGTGTGAGAATCTGACTTCACACTTAAAGTAATTCTCATTACCCCTAATCAGAGGGATGATGTGATGAGTTTACCAAATCCATTGATTTAGGTTTAAGCTCATTATCCTATGACAAACTCCAAAAGCAATAAAAGACTGAAAACTCAAAAACAAACAATAATCGTCTCCTTCGGGATTCTTTTCTCATCTCATTCACTCACAAACGAGAACTTGCTTCTTCCGTCTAATGCAAGACAGTTCGCACCTGAGCCAGACAGGTCACACACTTGAGCATAGACAAGCAAGCAGTTCACAAGTCAATTCATCTTTCAGTCTCTTTGGGTCGAACTACGGTGTTCTGACTTCCTCATTGCACGAGAGGATACGTAGGCATAACTTAACAGTTATCGAACAAAAGTCTCTGTTTATTCCCCCTCCTTCCAGCTTCATTCTTTAGCCTCATGGTCATGAGCATTTCATTCCTGATCTCACACTGACACTGTACATTTATACACATCACATTTCTTTACACTGACACCTGTACATATTGCTTTCCAGCCATTTTACACACAGATTGCACTGACACTACCCCTTTAAAACACAAATCTTTTAAGCGTGGATCCCGTCGAGTACGGCGGACAATCTGGGTGCTAATACCTTCCCAGGTTGTAACCAACCCCCTTTCTCAGTCTCTCTGGTTCGCAACCGTCTTATCCATCTTTTTCTAGGCCTATGCAGCATTGCCTTTCCTCCGGGATAAAAATGCCTAGCTGGCGACTCTATTCATTTCTCCAGTGAGTTCACGGCTGTGTGTTCTCACTGTTCCCTTCGCCGACCGTTCGCGTCTGTACCTTCATTTGATCCATTTTCATTTGTCGGGAGCGACAATCGTCCTTCATCACTTTATCCAATGGCCGTCCCTATTGTTGATTTTGGTTATCTGACATTCGTCCTATGTCATGATAAACCTTGAGAGCAGCCGTCCCCTGCTGAGTGGTCGTCCTCCACTTCTTGATGGTCGTCCTCCATCTTGCTCGTCCGATGGCCGTCCCCATCGTTGACCTTTTCTATCCGATGGCCGTACCCATCGTTGATATTTTCGGCAGCCGTACCCTGCCAGGTGATCGTCCTCCACCTTTGATGGCCGTCCCCATCATATTTCTTTTATACCCAACAGAGCAGCCGTCCCCTGCTAGGTGATCGTCCTTCACCTTTGATGGCCGTACCCCATCATCTGTTTATTTCATTTATTCTTTAACCCGATGGCCGTCCCCGTCGTGGTCCCTTTTCCTTTTTAGCCCGATGGCCGTCCCCATCGTTGGTTACTTTACCTTTATGAACTTGATGGCCGTCCCCGTCATGCTTCATTAATCCTCAGAAATTTTACAGTTTTATCGTGATGGCCGTCCCCATCATGATTTTATTTTCCCCAGCTAGTCGGCCGTCCCCGTCTTAGCTTTACTTGTTTTTCCCCAGCTAGTCGGCCGTCCCCGTCTTAGCTTTACTTTTTATCCCCAGCATGTCGGCCGTCCCCGTCATCGCTTTATTTCCTGCACTTTTACCAGCATGTCGGCCGTCCCCGTCATCGCTTTGCTTCACATACCACTTTACCCAGCAGTCGTCCTCTGCTCGACGGTCGTCCTCCGTCGCCCACACTTTACAATATACTTTATTTTGCCTTTACAATCTATATCCCTTTTCTTCTTCATTCTGTGAGTGCAAATTTTGGACTGTCTTTGGTATTCAACCACAAGTTATCTTGTTTGGCCTGTTAAGCCGTCGCTTACAACCTGCACAGCTAACTCATGTTTGAATAGGGGCAGCTGTAAACACCCCAAATTTGCCCTCACCCATTCACACCATGGCTTGTGATCATTCTCATATGCATAAGTACAATCATGTCATCTCACATCTCATTTTTTATCCACTGCATAGCTTTCAAGGCATCTGCACCTAGGGTTTGTGATCTGAGCAATCCCAAAGCATCTTGAGCCATTCCAAAGGCAACCAATCAACTCAAAGTGGTCCATGTGTGTTCTTATATCATATTTCATCTCCTCAAAGTCAAAATTGCAGAGGAATCACAAGAACTAGGGTTTGAGTGGATGCAGAGCCAGGATGAACTGCACAGTTGACTGAAAATTAGGGTTTTGGTTTCAGAGGCCATAACTCCAATTTTTTTGGTCATTCTTGTTTTCATTGATCTCTATATGGTATAGGGAGTATACATATCAATTTTCATGAAGAAATTCCATGGGGAAGTCATCTGATCAATGGTTGACTTTTCAGACAAGTCAGTGTAAAATCAGGGCATCTGAGGCCCCCAATGACCCAACCAATGGGTGATCTTCATCATTTTGAGTGTATATGATCTTTATTTGATCATGGAAGAAGATTGAAGTTCATAAAAATCAAGAATTTAGGGTTTTTGCAAATGTTGACTTTTTGGGCATAGTTGACTTTTCAAGAATGCACCATTTTAGGTCATTTTTCAAGCCATGATTCATGATTCAAAAATGCTTCAAATGGGAAAACTTTGGTCATGAAAGTTGTAGATCTCATCTTTCCCTTTTCAAAAAGTACAAGAACATGATCAAATTCTTCTTGGATCAAAAGTTATGGTGTGGCAAAGTTAGCAAAAATCATTGATTTTCAAGTTATGCACCAAAGGCAAAAATTGCAAATTCTCCTTCCAAGGCCAATTCAGTCACCATATGGGCTTCTAATGCACTTAACATGATCATGTAACTTCTAAAAGTCAGATTTGAACCAAGGTGCCTCATGTTTCATGGCTTATGCAACAAGATTTTTCCATGTGAACCATAAAGCAAGCAACTTGCAAAAACTATCATCACATCTCACCCACTTGATTTCTTGGATGCTGAACCAGCCCTAGCTTCTCTCCATGCCATGCTGCGCCAGTCCATGTACTTATGCTAGCCTAGTATCAAGCCCATGCTTCTCTTACAAGATTTTTGACTTTTGGCAAAAGCAAACTTACCAATCACAAAAGCACAAGTCACATCATCCAGCCAATCAGATTTGTTTATGTTATCCCTTTGCAAGCTAAACATAAGACTAAGCAAGGCTGAAACCAACTCATTCAACACATTCACAAAAACACTCCCATTTGCAAGTTCCTTCGAATCTGCTTGCACAGCCACCAAACACTCAAACTATCTTCATCAATCATCTCACCACACTTCATAGATCATCCAGCACCAAGAACCAAAGCCTGTAATAGCAAGAACACTCCATAACCATTTCACACCCCAAGCTGCAAGTTCCTTCGAAACTCTTACCACAGCTTGCAAACACACAAACAAACACTCCAGACCTTCTCCATTCATCCTCAGGACCTCAAACAATCACTCACCATGGCCTGAAACCTCCAGAACCTCCATTGACATTTCTGATCAAGCTTGAGCAGAAGCTTTCGAAACTCATTATCCAGCCAGCACAAACTCATTTTGAGCACTCAAACATCTTTGGGGGATCAAGTGGAGTGGTTTGCACAAGGAAAAGTGGCCAGAAAGTCCTCAAGTTGAAAGCTCCAAATCTCAGGTAGCTCGAAAATAATTTTTCCAGAAATCATTTTTCTTGTTACAAACTTGTTCTTCATGTCTTGCTGATCATTCTGGTACCATTGGTTTTGAAAATGTTTTCGAAATGAGCATTTAATTTGTGTCTGAAGCTTGCGTGACCTAGTTTTCTTTTTCTTCGATTCAGCTCATTTAGGAAATATAAATGTGTTTTAGGATGGGGGTTTGATTCGTGAGGATGTGAGGATCATTTCCCAGTTCTTGTTTTTCATTTTTGATGCGTTTTGAGGGATTTGGGTAGTTTTCAGGTGAGAGCTGGCCGGAGAAGACGACCAGAAGTCTTCTCCGGCCACCTGAAAGTAATTTGTGCCCTAATTGTGTAATTAACTTCAGTTTGAATGTGAGCCGTAGATAGCCATTGACCAGTTGACTTCCCTCTCTTTTGGATGGCCCAGATCAGCTTACTTATGCCCTAATCCACGTGTTAACTTAATTAATCCATAATTAAATAATTTAATCAGAGTCAATCCTGGCCACAAGATCACGCGCGCAGTCAATGAATTCAAACTCAGAGCCAATCTCATCCATCCATCCTGATTACTTCAGTTTTATTTAATTTTTATTCATTTTTCTTTCATTTAAATTGCATAATTAATTTAAAATAGCAAAAAATCCTTAAAAATTATGAAACTTTTTCTTTAAAGTTTTATTAATTTTTAAGACCCAAAAACATTTTTTATTTTATTTTTATCATTAAAAAAGTATTTTTAAATATTTAAAAGATTATTTTTAATTGATTAATGAGAATTAATTAATTAAAAATACTTTTAGGTATTTAAAAATCACCAAAAAATTCATGAAATGTTCTAAGACATTTAGAAACATTGTCCAACCTTCAAACCAAATTTCTTTTTTGATCTTGATGCATTTTAAGAATTTTTCATTGAATTAAATCATTTTTTATGCATTATTTTGATCACATGTTTGAAAATTCATTTCTGCCTATTGGAGAAGGTTGAGACATTGATTCTTCTTGCATTGTCTTTTGTTTTGCATGTAGTTCCTAGGATAAAAAGGCCATGAATTGTTCTTGCATTTTCAAATTGTTTGGCATTTGTTTTGTTAAGAACCCTAAAAAACCCTAATAACTTAGGAAATTCATATCTTGAGATTGGTTGAGAGTTGAGAGCTCCCCTTTGGGCAGTGGTTCATCATAGGCCTAGGGTTTCTTTGGATGCCATTTTCCATTTTTTATCATGAGGTTTGCTTCTGTTTTGGGTTTGTGTTTGATGTTTGATTCATGAACCCTAATTTGGGCTTTCATTTGCATCCCTCTTGCATTTCCTTGCATAACATGGCTTGTCTTTGCATTTTGTGCATTCTTGTGATCCATTTGACATATCAAGACATGTAGGAATTATGTTTGATCATTGAATTGCGTATTTGCCATGTCATTTGTCTTGTATGATTCATAACTTTTCATGCTTGTTCATGCTCCTTAGCTTGCATCATTTGCATTCATGATCTTGTATGAACATCTCCATGCCTTGTCTCATGTTTGCAGCACCTCATAACATCATTAACATCATGTGCATGCTTCTGGTTTGGTCTAGCATCATATCATTTCATCTCATCTTGCATTGCATTGCATTTCTTTCTAACATTTCAGGTGGTAAGTAAACTTGAGAGGTGGATTTGCCTTCACTTCTCATAACTTTTCTTTTCATCTCTCTTGCATCCATTGCTGCATTCTATTTGTGTTTGAGTTTGAGCTTGTTCATTCTTTTTCCTCCCACTTTCTTTCTTCAAGTGACTTGACTTCTTGAATGAAGCAAGTCACTTTGCTTCTCTTGATCCTGTTCATCTGCTTCCTGGTGGTTCTTCTGAAGATTGTTCTTGAAAACCTCACAAACCTTAGGATCATCCAAGCATGATAATGAATTAGGGTTTTGATTAGTCTCCCCTCATAGTTTTTACCTTTGTGTCTCTCTTTGAGTCTTCTCTTCTCATCTCATAATCAGGGACTAAACCCTAAAGGCCTTAAGACTTTGTGATTAAGCTTATGCCTGCATCCTTCTCTTAGGATGGAGTGTATAATTTTAATCCTAAGTCTTGAACCCTTTATGTGTTTAAATCTCTTAATTAATCCACTTAATAAATATCAAGACATCACACTTGTAACTTGGGCCTTGCATTAGGGTTCTAATTCTTCCTTAATTGGTTAAGAAGGACTAACCCTAGTGTTAATGGACAAGTCCTCCTCAAGTTGTCTTACAAATCATAAAAAACACTTCATCATCATACCATTAATCTAAATAAAATCCACTTAATAAAGGCTTGTTTTGTCATGGGTTTAATCCCTAATCATGGATTAAGTTGAGGAGTCTTCCTCAGCTTAAACATTCTCATCTATCATCCTTCTTTTAGGATGGTGTAATGGGTCTGTTTAATCCCTGATTATGGCTTAACCTCATTACTCAACACTAAACAAAAACCACAAAAACATCTAAATAATCACAAGTAGGTTAATGATCTTAATCCTACACCAAAGGTGATTAAGTGTGAGAATCTGACTTCACACTTAAGGTATTCTCATTACCCCTAATCAGAGGGAAGATGTGATGAGTTTACTAACCCATTGGTTTAGGCTTAAGCTCATCAATTTATGACAAAATCCAAAAACAATAAAAGACTGAAAACACAAAAACAAACAATAATCGTCTCCTCCGGGATTCTTTTCTCATCACCTTCACTCACAATCGAGAACTCGCTTCTTCCGTCTAATGCAAGACAGTTTGCACCTGAGCCAGACAGGTCATACACTTGAGCATAGACAAGCAAGCAGTTCACAAGTCAATTCACCTTTCAGTCTCTTTGGGTCGAACTACGGTGTTCTGACTTCCTCATTGCACGAGAGGATACGTAGGCATAACTTAACAGTTATCGAACAAAAGTCTCTGTATATTCCCCCTCCTTCCAGCATTATTCTTTAAGCCTCATAATCATGAGCATACTCTTTCTTACACTGACACTATACATATTACACATCACATTTCTTTACACTGACACCTGTACATCCTTTTCCAGCTCTTTGACACACAAATTGCACTGACACTACCCCTTTATAACACAAATCTTTTAAGCGTGGATCCCGTCGAGTACGGCGGACAATCTGGGTGCTAATACCTTCCCAGGTTGTAACCAACCCCCTTTCTCAGTCTCTCTGGTTCGCAACTGTCTTATCCATCTTTTTCTAGGTCTATGCAGCATTACCTTTCCTCCGGGATAAAAATGCCTAGCTGGCGACTCTATTCATTTCCAGTGAGTTCACGGCTGTGTGTTCTCACTGTCCCTCTCGCCGACCGTTCGCGTCTGTACCTTCATATGACCCTGTTTCATTTGTCGGGAGCGACAATATACCTAACACATCATAGCAACCTGGCGTAAAGATCCATCATCTGGAGATACTTGAAATGTAGATCACAAAAGCACTTTGCTTAGGGAAACACGTGGTCCTACACCAACAAAATGGTTTATGAGAAGAGATCATCTCAAGAGGATTTTATAGAAGACTTGGCATTCAAAATGCCCAGTGTCTTCAAACTCTTAGAGATATTTTGTCGAATCTCGATGTAACTGTTCCAAATTGACTATATTTGTCACAAATGAGCTTTTAATATTTGTCCTTTAGGGATGGCCAGACTGTGCAGACAACAAACTGAGAAACAACTTACCCCTGTTTAGCAAAGTCTTCAGGAAACATGCCCATGGGAATGATCATTCTTTGAAATGGTTGTCCATTTACTCATCAGAATTTCAAACTTCAAAAAGATTAAGCTCATCACTAGTACTCATACATAAGCTTCTATGATATCAAGCAATGTTAGCGAGCAAAAAATGTTAATGTTGAGACTGCTAATTGTAACACCCCAAAATTTGCCCTCTGGTTTTTCTATCTTTGTCCGCTTTTTGTTTGCAGTCATTCGCATCATCATCAGGTCATACATTAGATCACATCATTTGCATAGGCTCTTGAGGCATGGGATCGAGATTTTCTAAGGATTAGGGTTTCACGTCCTTATTTGCAGATTATCAAGAAAAATCAAGGTTTTGGTTATGCAGCCATCAATGGCCTCATCTTATGCTTTTGTCACGAATTTAGGGTTTATTTCCCTAGTCAAGGATTTCAAGCCTGCAAGGACTGATCACTATGCATCTAGCCCATCATCAGGTTATTCTCTACTTCATCAAAGTTACACGACTATTCTCCTTTTCTCAGCATCTCAGGCTTTTCTTCTTTCTCCGTATCTCAAAAGTTTTGATTTCAGTCCAGTAGTTGATTTCTCAAGCAGTGCGTATTCAAGGTCAAGTTGTGTGGTGAAATTCATCAAATTATCAATTTGTGTTTCATTAAAGGTTATGTGTTAGATTGTCTGTGCTTCCGTTCATCATCGTTCATACCCGTTTCACAAACCATTTCATTGTCTAAATAACTTTGCCAAGTCCATTTCCATTAACTATTTTCATAAACCAATGTCCGAATCCATTTCCAATTAATCTTCTAATATCCATTTTAATTCATTCTTTCCATAAACTCATTTGTTTTCATTAACCATTATTCATCCATTTTTCTTATCACTTCTTTTTATCCATTAAATTCATTTCCATAAACCAAATATTCATTCTTTATCATTAATCCACTTCATATTTCTTTTAATACATATTGTTGTTCTTTTCATTATCATATTTTTAATATCTAGTTATTCTATTTTGAATCCACATTCAAGGCCCATGTTATGCTACAAAGTTATACAAAATAATAACAAGGCAATGTTGGCCTTTTGAAATAGCTTGCAACAATAAGCCTTCAGCCAACAAATCTCCACCTTCAGCAGCTCTATTACCAAGTGATGTGCCGTCATGGTCCCACCACTCAACTTCTACTAGCTGCCATCCGATTTTCACAGCATATATGTAACCTTTTTATAGACAATCCCAAACAAATACATAATGCATAATATGCTTCGGCCAACTCATTTGGCATGGACCATAACACACACATTCACACGAAACAGAACACACCACCCACACATTTCTTCCTCTCTTTCTCGCGCATCAACGGGAACACATAACAGTTTTTTCGTTCAATACAATACCTCAGACACACACATACCACACACAACACTCTCATTTTTATCACTTTGTTCATACTCCTCATCAACAACAACAAAAAATTCACAAACTTTTCAAACTATCCTCAAGCTTTCCTCTCCTTTCATTGAACCACCTGCAAAATACCAAAACCTCTACAACATTCTGAAAGAAGAAACCTGCATAACTTCTTCAAACATACACCATAATCACTCTTCATCCCTCTACAACACCAAATCCTTCATAACAGATCCATTTACATACCATTTTCTTCAACGTCAATAAAATTCAGATCTAAACAAACTTCATACCTTCAATCTACCAAACCTTCAACACATCTTGTAGATGTTTAGAATTGGCAGAATTTTTGACCAACAAGAAATGTTGAATTCAGTTCAGGATGTCCTATCAGATGTTGGGACATTATCAAACAGAGTATAAGTAAATGAACTTAATTCAGAATGTCACACCAGATGTTGGGACATTGTATCAGCTAATGATATAAGTTCAGTTTACAGGATGTCACATCAGATGTTGTGACATTGTATCAGTAAATGAAGTAAGTTCAGTTTTTCAGGATGTCCCAACAGATGTTGTGACATCTCAAACCTGCTACCAGAATTAATTAATGACTAACAGAACTGAGTAAATTAAGGAAAGTTATCTAGAATTAATTATGGATGGACAAAACAGAATAAGGCGCATCGGTAGGGAGAGTTGTTATGTGACTTCAGCATAATCAGAAGAACTGAATCACCTAGAATCTAGGAAGTAACAAACCCTAATTCAAGGTGGAAGCAACATGCGTTTCAGGATTGGATAAACCTACAGAAAGCCCAAAATCCAAACACCTATTTAAGCAACAGAAACTCTCAGAATTGAGTACGAATTTAAGAAGACCAAATAGGGTGTTTTGTGTTTTATAGCAGGTTGTTTTAATTGTACCACTTTATGAGCTTTTAAGCAAAAGTGTATTTGTGTCTTGATTGAAACTGTGAAGTAAGATCAAGCTGTTTTGTTTGAAGCATGACTTCAATTTTATTAAACTTGTAAACAAGATCACTGTGTGATTGAGGGGGAGTGAGTTGATACTCATATCTAAGTTGTGTCTTAGGTAGAAATTGCATTGGGTAGATATTAAGTGAAAGATTAAACTGGGTGGTTTAAGTCTAGAATTAATATTACTTATAGTGGATTTCCTCCTGGCTTGGTAGCCTCCAGATGTAAGTGTGGTTATACACTGAACTGGGTTAACAAATTCCTGTGTTGTTTAATTTTCCTGCACTTTAAGTTTTGGTTAAGTTGTCAAGTGTTTAAACATCTCATTCGACATCTCATACCTGATCACAGAATTTCAATTGGCATCAGAGCAGGCACCCTGCCTGTTTATACTGGGTGAGATCTAGGGAATACAAATTCTGGAAACATGGACAGAGATGTAGGATCAATAAATAGACCACCTATACTGGATGGATCTAATTATGACTACTGGAAGCCAAGAATGATTGCATTATTAAGATCACTTGACAATAGGGCCTGGAAAGCAGTCAACAATGGATGGGAACACCCTGTCCAAGACACCAAAGATGGAGCAAAAGTGTTGAAACCTGAAGAAGAATGGAGTAAGGAGGAAGAAGATTCAGCACTTGGCAACTCCAAGGCTTTAAATGCTTTATTCAATGGCATTGATAGGAACATCTTTAGACTTGTGCATCACTGTGAGCTGGCCAAAGATGTTTGGGACACTCTCAAAACAACTCATGAAGGAACATCAAAGGTGAAGATGTCAAGACTTCAACTTCTCACCACCAAGTTTGAAAACTTGAGAATGAAGGAAGATGAGACAATTCATGAATTCTACATGAACATCTTAGAAATAGCCAATACTTCTGGAGCTTTGGGAGAAAAGATGACTGATGAAAAGCTTGTAAGAAAGATTCTCAGATCTTTACCAAAAAGATTTGACATGAAGGTCACAACAATAGAAGAAGCTCAAGACATATGCAAAATGAAAGTTGAAGAGCTCATTGGTTCCCTTCAAACATTTGAGATGTGAATGAATGACACAATTGTAAAGAAGAACAAAAGCATAGCCTTGGTGACAAATACTGATAAAGAAGAAGAAAATGATGAATCAGAAACTGATGAAAACTTATCAGAAAACATTGCTATGCTTGGAAGACAATTCAAAAAGATTCTCAGAAGGATGGAAGACAAGTCCAGACCAAGTGGAAGATACACAAACTCTTCTGAGAACAAAAGACCTTATGATGCTAATAGAAGGTCAAATTATGATGAAAAGACCAGTCAAGAAAAAGGAATTAAATGCCATGGATGTGAAGGATATGGACACATCAGGAATGAATGTCCTACCTATTTAAAAAGGCAAAAGAAAGGTCTCTCTGTAACCTGGTCTGATGAAGACTCAAGAGGTGATTCAGAAGAAGAATCAGCTAAGCATATCACTGCTCTAGTTGAATTATGTGAATCTGAAAGTGAATCTAGTGATGGGGAGCTTACTTTTGAAGAACTTGAGCAATCATACAGAGAACTAGTCAAAAGAAGCACTGAAATATGCAGGGAGAGTATAAAGTTAAAGAAGCAGATTGAGGCACTAAAGGATGAAAAATCAAGTGATCTAGAGATCATTGACACCTTGAAAAGTGAAGTAAGTCTTCTCAACTCCAAGTTGGAACATATGTCCAAATCTGTTAGAATGCTGAACAGCAGCTCAAGCACACTGGATGTTATTCTCAACAACAATAAGCATTCAGGGGATAAAAGTGGACTGGGATTTAACAAAGTTCATAAGGTTGAAGCTAGCTCTAGCAAAACTACTTCAAAGTCCATACAGTCAAACAAGATGTCCCAACAGATGCTTCAACATCATGAAAAGAACACAAAGTCAAACATAATGTTCCAACAGATGCCTCAACATCCTGAAAAGAACATAATGAAGAAGAAGTATCAAAGATGGAGATGTCATCATTGTGGAAGATTTGGACATATCAAACCTCATTGCTACAAGTTGCATGGATATCCAAATCAGATGTATCAGCAACCTCCTAAGCAGAAGATAAAAGTTACCAAGAAAGTGCTGCATAGACATCAAAGAGATCAGCAACCCCCTAAGCAGAAGACATAGGTCATCAAGAAGGTATGGGTACCAAAAGCTAGTCTTCATGCTGATCAAAGCTACATGCCCAAGAACAAGATCAACAAACAACCTTGGAGTTCTACTGATGAACAATGCACAGGGAAGAGGTATCAAAAGAAATCTCAACACAAATGGTCAAAGAAAGGTGTTGCATATATAGATCATACATCACTAAGAGTATCAGCTAAAGAAGACTGGTACTTTGACAGTGGATGTTCAAGACACATGACTGGATTGAAGAATCTGCTAGTAGACTTAAAGTCATATTCATCCAGATATGTAACCTTTGGAGATGGAGCTAAAGGAGAAATCAAGGGAGTTGGGACCTTGGACTGTCCAGATGTACCAAGACTAGATGATGTGCTGCTGGTAAAAGGTTTAACTGCTAACATGATCAGCATAAGTCAATTATGTGATCAAGGGTACAGTGTAAACTTTACCAAAACTGAATGCATAGTGTCTAACAAAGAACAAAAGGTTGTCATGAGAGGAGCCAGATCTAAAGACAACTGTTACATGTGGGAACCTCAAGACTTCAGTCTCACTTCAACTTGCTCTTTAGCTAAAGAAGAAGAAGTGAAACTATGGCACCAAAGACTAGGTCATCTTCATTTCAGAGGCATAAAGAAAATCATATCTATGGGAGCTGTGAGAGGTATTCCTAAACTGAAGATTGATGATGGCAAAATATGTGGTGAATGTCAACTAGGCAAGCAAACCAAGATGTCCCATCCAAAGCTCAAACATCTGACAACTTCCAAAGTTTTGGAATTATTGCATATGGATCTTATGGGACCTATGCAGGTTGAGAGCCTTGGTGGTAAGAGGTATGCCTATGTGGTGGTTGATGATTTTTCAAGGTATACATGGATAAATTTCATCAAAGAAAAGTCTGATGTATTTGATGTATTCAAAGACTTATGCCAAAGAATACAAAGGGAAAAAGCCAGCTGTGTGATCAGAATAAGAAATGATCATGGAAAAGAATTTGAGAACCAAAAATTCTTAGATTTCTGTTCTTCAGAAGGAATCAATCATGAATACTCTTCACCAATCACTCCTCAACAGAATGGGATTGTTGAGAGGAAGAATAGAACTATTCAAGAATCAGCAAGAGCTATGATCCATGCTAAAAAGTTACCTTTGTACTTCTGGGCTGAAGCTATGAACACAGCTTGTTACATCCATAACAGAGTTACTCTAAGGAAAGGAACTTTTTCCACAATCTATGAAGTCTGGAAGGGCAGAAAACCCACAGTTAAGTACTTCCATGTGTTTGGAAGTAACTGTTATATTCTGGCAGATAGGGAGCAAAGAAGAAAAATGGATCCTAAAAGTGATGAAGGGATTTTTCTTGGATACTCTATAAACAGCAGAGCATATAGAGTATTTAACTCTAGAACCAAGGTTATCATGGAGTCCATAAATGTGATAATTGATGATGCTCCTACAGATGTTATAGAAGATGTTGGAACATCTGCTGACAGCAAAACTGAAGCTGAAGAAAAGAGTGATCATTCTGACTTCACTCAAACTGATGCAAGGACAGAACAATCCAGCAAACCTCCCTCCATCAGAATCCAGAAGGATCATCCCAAAGATTTGATAATTGGTGATCCCAACAGAGGTGTAAGCACTAGATCAAGAGAAGTGATTTCAGGTTCCTGTTTTGTTTCAAAAATAGAACCTAAAAACATCAAGGAAGCTCTTACTGATGAATACTGGATTTGTGCTATGCAAGAGGAATTAGGTCAATTCACAAGGAATGAAGTGTGGAATCTTGTTCCTAGACCTGATGACATAAATGTGATTGGCACTAAATGGGTGTATAAGAACAAGTCAAATGAACAAGGAGTTGTTACAAAGAACAAAGCTAGACTTGTAGCTCAAGGATACACACAAATTGAGGAGTAGACTTTGATGAAACCTTTGCACCAGTAGCAAGGCTTGAATCAATCAGACTACTTTTAGGAATTGCTTGTATCTTGAAGTTCAAGCTATTTCAAATGGATGTGAAAAGTGCCTTTCTAAATGGATATCTTAATGAAGAGGTATATGTAGAACAGCCTAAAGGATTTGTTGATCCAAGCTGTCCAAATCATGTATACAAACTAAAGAAGGCTCTTTATGGTTTGAAGCAAGCTCCAAGAGCATCGTATGAAAGGCTGACTACTTTTCTTATCAAGCAAGGGTACATGAAAGGTGGAATTGACAAAACCTTGTGTGTTAAAGATGAAGAAGGAAATGTCATGATTGCTCAAATATATGTAGATGACATTGTTTTTGGTGGGATGTCAGACAGGATGGTTAAACATTTTGTCAATCAGATGGAATCTGAATTTGAAATGAGCCTAGTAGGAGAATTAACCTACTTTCTTGGACTGCAAATAAAGCAAATGGAGGACTCCATGTTCATTTCCCAAAGCAAGTATGCTAAGAACATAGTCAAGAAATTTGGGATGGACAGTGCTACTCATAAGAGAACTCCTGCCCCCACACATTTAAAGCTGACTAAAGATGACAAGGGTGAGAATGTAGATCAAAGCCTATAAAGAAGTATGATTGGAAGCTTGTTATATCTGACTGCTAGCAGACCAGACATAGCATTTGCAGTAGGTGTATGTGCAAGATATCAAGCTGATCCAAAAGTTAGTCATCTTAACCAAGTCAAGAGAATTCTGAAATATGTTAATGGTACTTGTGACTATGGCATAATGTACTTTCATGGATGCAAACCAATTCTCACTGGCTTCTGTGATGCTGATTGGGCTGGAAGTGCTGATGACAGAAAAAGCACTTCAGGAGGATGCTTCTTTCTAGGAAACAATTTGATTTCTTGGTTCAGTAAGAAACAAAATTGTGTATCCTTATCTACTGCTGAAGCTGAATATATAGCAGCTGGAAGCAGTTGTTCACAGTTGGTTTGGATGAAGCAAATGCTCACTGAGTACAATGTCCCACAAGATGTCATGACATTGTACTGTGACAACTTAAGTGCTATTAACATATCAAAGAATCCTACCCAACATAGCAGGACCAAGCATATTGATATCAGGCACCATTTCATTAGAGATCTTGTAGAAGAAAAAGTGATCTCATTGGAACATGTAGCTACAAATCTGCAATTGGCTGATATATTTACTAAAGCCTTGGATGCTACCCAATTTGAAAACCTAAGGGGTAAATTGGGAATCTGTTTATGTGAAATTTAGCAGTTATGGAGATGTGCCAACATGTCATATGACATCGTGTGGCATGATCACCAGATGGCAACACCAGTCTGGTCAAGCACCTTGTGTATTCCACTCCTAGAAATTCTCCAAGTAACGGCTCTTATAAGAATATCAGCTCACCTTCAGCTATTCATCTTCTCATCATTTTCTCAAATCAACTTGCATGCTATAGCTAACTCTCAGAGATCATCAAACTCAACCAATCTCAATCCATTTCTTCACCACATTCTAAAAATGGCTCAACACCAAAACCCTAACATCTCTGAAGAAATCCTCAACAAGGAAGATGTGGTGCATGCAACCCCCATTTCTGTGGTACCCATGGATTCAACTCCAATGGACGAAATCAGAGGAAGTGTTCCTCTTGCTCAAAAGCCAAGAACCCCTACTGTTAGAAGGGCAAAGGAACCTGTTGTTAGCAAAGTCAAAGGGAAACCTTCATCATCAAACACCACTCCAAAAGCTTCTGAATATGTGGATGATTCCATAAAAGAGCTGGTAAACAGGATCCTATCTGAGCAAAGAGTGGTAAGTGGAATATCTATCCCTCTGAACACCATGCCAGCTCCACAAGAAGATCAACAAACTCAGGCTGAAAATGACACTCCTGCTCAACAGGATGTCCCAATAGATGTTGAAACATCTGAAGACCAGCAAAAGGTATCATCTGATACTGCTGATGATGCATCTGAGGACCAGTAAAAGGCCTCCTCAGATAGTGATGAAGAGAAATCTGAGGACCAGAGCAATGCCTCCACTGAAGATCCAACCTCTGTTGATCCACCTGCTGAAGAGGAGACTGCTCAACCTCCTCCTGTTGTGAACATAGAGCATGATTCTGATACAGAAATCATTGCTTCTGTCAACCCTAGCATAGCCAAAAGGCTTAGAACTAGGAAAGAAAAGAAGAATGCAGGACATGCAACTCCTGAGAAGAAGCAAGCTACACCAAAGAAGGACAAAGCTAAAGTTGTCTTTGGTCCTACAAAACAATGGAGCAAGGTGCAAACACAAAAGAGGAAAGCTGTCATCCCTTCAGATTCAGATGTTGAAGAGGATGTCCCAACATCCCCACCAAAGAAGAAACCAGCACCATCAAGGTCATCAACTGCTGTTCCAGAAGCTCCTCTAGACAACATCTCCTTTCATCATGTTTCAAGTGTGAATAGATGGAAGTTTGTTTATCAAAGAAGGGTAGCACTTGAAAGAGAGCTGAGCAGTAATGCACTTGAGTGCACAGAGGTAATTGATCTCATCTCTTCTGCTGGCCTTTTCAAAACTGTCTCCAACTTCTCTCCTTGCTATGAGCTGCTTGTCAAGGAATTCATAGTCAACCTCCAAGAAGATTGTGCTGATGGTAAGTCTGCTGAATTTAGAAAAGTATATGTAAGAGGAAGGTGTGTAGAATTCTCTCCTAGGGTTATCAACCACTACCTTGGAAGAGAATCTGATGGTCCAAATGAGTTAAGGAAGACTGATAACCAGGTTTGCAAGGTTATCACTGCTAATCAAGTCAAGACTTGGCCAGTTAAAGGGAAGCTCTCAGTTAGCATGCTGACAAGGAAGTATGCCATGCTGAATAGGATTGGCACTGCAAACTGGGTCCCTACCAACCATACATCCTCAATATCAACTGGATTGGGCAGGTTCATATATGCTGTGGGCACCCAAACTAAGCTGGATTATGGGGCCTATATATTTGATCAGACATTGAAGCATGCCGGATCATCTGCAACTAAGCTGCCAATTGCCTTCCCTTCCTTGCTGTGTGGAATAATGCTGAGTCAGTATCCTGGTATCCTCACTGAGAAGGACTCCATTTGCAAAAGAGAAAGCCCTCTGGCCTTCCACTACAAGCTGTTCTTGAGTCATCATGCAGCTGATGTTGAAGCTCCCTCTGGGACATCTGCTGGTCCTTCAAAGGCAAAGTCTCCAATCTCCAAAGCTGCATTGATTGCTGAGCTGAAGATCACTTGCAAAGAACTGGATGCAAGGAAGCAGAAGCTTGAGGAGATTATCCAAAGGCTGGAGATTGAAGAAAGTGCTCAGAAAGCTGCTACTTCTGATGAGGAGACTGAGGAAGAGGAAGAAACTGACTATGAGGAGTCTGAGTGAAAATTGTATGTGAGGAATATGTAATGACAGCTTCTGCATTGTAATTTTGAATTAGTATCTTTGGCCCCAAATTTATGTCTAACAAGGGGGAGTAAACTCACACATGACTCAACAGAAAAGAACTGCTGTACTCTGATAAAAGAACTTCTGTTTGCTTCTGAACTAAATCTGTGATGTTAATGAAAATTTCTGTTGCAACAAGACTGAATACATGTATGTTTGAGGGGGAGTAAACTCACACATGACTCAACAGAAAAGAACTGCTGTACTCTGATAAAAGAACTTATGCTGCACTCTGATAACCAGAAAAATATGTTAGCCAAAAATTAGCCAAAGGGGGAGTTTGTAGATGTTTAGAATTGGCAGAATTTTTTGAAATTCTGTGATCAGGTATGAGATGTCCTAAGAGATGTCCCAACACTTAATAGGACATTTGACAAATTTAACCAAAACTTAAACAGCAGGAAAAATAAACAACACAGAAGTTTGTTAACCCAGTTCAGTGTATAACCACACCTACATCTGGAGGCTACCAAGCCAGGAGGAAATCCACTATTAGTAATATTAATTCTAGACTTAAACCACCCTGTTTAATCTATCACTTAATACTTACCCAATGCAATTTCTACCTAAGACTCACTTAGATAAGAGTACCCTACTCACTCCCCCTCAATCACACAGTGATCAAGTTTACAAGTTTACTGAAATTGAAGACATCCTTCAAACAATACAGCTTGATTTTACTTAACAGTTTCAATCAAGTCACAAATGCACTTTTGCTTAAAAGCTTATAAAGTGGTACATAAAAAAAAAACACCTGCTATTAAAAACACTAGACACCCTATTTGGTCTTCTGAAATTCGTACTCAATTCTATGAGTTTCTGTTGCTTAAATAGGTATCTGAATTTTGGGCTTTCTGTAGAATGGTCCAGCCCTAATGCGCAGCAACTGTCACCTTGAATTTAGGGTTTGTTACCTCCTAGATTCTAGGTGCATTAGGTCTTCTGTTTTAATCTGAATCTTCAATATAAATCTCCCTACAGATGCGCCTTGTTCTGTTTTTATCCATCATTAATTAATTCCAGATAACACTCCTTAAATATCTCTGATCAGTTAATCATTAATTAATTCTGGTAGCAGGTCTGAGATGTCTCAACATCTGTTGGGACATCCTGAAAAACTGAACTTAATTTATTCACACAATGTCCCAACATCTGATGAGACATCCTGAAATAAATTCACATACTCTGTTTGATAATGTCCC
Organism: Lathyrus aphaca; assembly: GCA_963966055.1. NCBI lineage: Eukaryota > Viridiplantae > Streptophyta > Magnoliopsida > Fabales > Fabaceae > Lathyrus > Lathyrus aphaca. The sequence continues at coordinate 249,300,141 of OZ014520.1, read as the reverse complement.
AACATCTGATAGGACATTCTGAACTGAATTTAACATTTCTTGTTTGGTCAAAAATTCTGCCAATTCTTAAACATCTACAAACTCCCCCTTTGGCTAATTTTTGGCTAACATCTTTTCTGGATTTCAGAGTGCAGCAGAAGTTCTTTTTATCAGAGTATATCATTACTTTTCTGTTGATTCTTATTTGAGATTACTCCCCCTCAAACATATATGTGTCCAGTCTTGTTGCAACAGAAATGCACATTGATTCAGTTCAGCCAGAAACAAACAGATTTTTCATTTTAATTAAACAGCAATTACATTTGATGTTGTTCTCCCCCTTGGTAGTCACAAAATTAGGGGCCAAAGACACTAGTATCCAGAATTACAAATCATTGCTGTCATTACAAATTCCTCACATACAAAGATCACTCAGATTCATCACTTTCAGTTGCTTCCTCATCTTCTGTGTCAGCCTTACTTGCTTCAGCAGATTCACTGTCTTCATCAGCTTTCTGGTCTTCTTCACTTTCCAACCTTTTGATTATTTCTTCAAGTCTTAGCTTCCTTGTTTCAAGCTCCTTGCATGTGCACTTTAGCTCAACAATTAACTCTTTATTGGAGATTGAAGTCTTAGCAGTTGAGGGACCAGCAGATGTCCCAGAAGGTGCTTCAACATCTGCAGCATGGTGACTGAGAAATAATTTGTAGTGAAAAGCCAGGGGGCTTTCTCTCTTGCATGCAGTATCCTTGTCAGTTAAAATCCCAGGATATTGATTAAGTACAATACCACACAGCAATGATGGAAAGGCTATTGGTAGCTTGGTTGCAGAGGAGCTGGCATGCTTCATGGTTTGATCAAAGATAAAAACTCCAAAGTCCAGCTTGGTTTGAGTCCCCACAGCATAGATGAATCTGGCCAGACCAGTTGAGATTGATGAAGTGTGGTTGGTAGGCACCCAATTAGATGTACCAATCCTGTTCAGCATGGCATACTTTCTGGTAAGCATGCTTACAGATAGCTTTCCCTTCACAGGCCATGCCTTGACCTGATCAGCAGTTATCACCTTACAGACTTGATTATCTGTCTTGCCTAGCTCATTTGGTCCATCTGTTTCTCTTCCTAGATACTGATTTATGATTTGGGGAGAAAACTCCACACATCTACCTCTAACATAAACTTTTCTAAACTCAGAGGACTTACCATTTGAGCAATCCTCCTGAAGATTCACAATGAACTCTTTGACAAGAAGTTCATAGCAGGGAGAGAACTCTGAGACTGTCTTGAATAGTCCTGCAGCAGAGATTAGGTCAATGAGTTCTGTGCACTCAAGTGCATTGCTGCTTAGTTCTCTTTCCAAAGCAACCCTTCTTTGGTACACATATTTCCATCTGTTGACACTGGAGACATGATGGAAGGATATGTTGTCCAAGGGAGCTTCTGGAACAACAGTTGAAGCTCTAGCTGGTGCTGGTTTCTTCTTGGGAGGAGATGTTGGGACATCTGATCCAACATCTGAATCTGATGGTGTTGCAGCTTTTCTCTTCTGGGTTTGAACCTTGCTCCATGGTTTTGCTGGACCAAAAGTGGCTTTAGCCTTGCCTTTCTTTGGACTAGCCTTCTTCTTCTCAGGAATGACAGGTTCATCTTGCATCTTTCCTTTCCTGGACCTTAGCCTTTTGGCTATGCTGGGTTTGACAGAGGCTATGATCTCTGCATCAGAGTCCTGCTCCAGGTTCACCACTGGATGAGATTGAGCAGTCTCTTCTTCAGCTTGTTGATCAGCAGGGATTTGACCTTCATTTGAGACTTTGGTCTGATCCTCAAAGATTTCTTCATCATTTTCATTTGAGGTCTTATTCTGGTCCTCAGTTTGTTCCAAACCAACATCAGATGAGTTCTTTCTCTTATCTTCCGATGTTCCAACATCTGTTGGGACATCTTGTTCTTCTGCAGCTTGAGCTTGTTCTTCTTGAGATGCAGGCATGGTTTTCAGAGGAACAGAGATCCCACTCACCTTTCTTTGTTCAAACAGAATTTGAGTGACAATCTCCTTGATTGAATCATCCACATATTGTGAAGATTTAGGAGGCATGTTAGCTGGAGAGGGAGTGCCTTTAGCTTTGCTTCTGACTTGATCTTTACCTCTCTTTGGAGTTCTTGCCTTTTTAGTGTGAGAAACGCTTCCCCTGAGTTCGTCCAATGGGGTTGATTGCATTGGTACTACAGAAATGGGAGTGGCATGAACTACGTCTTCTTGATTTAGAACTTCTTCAGTTGAGTTAGGGTTTTGAGACATTGTTGAGGAAGATGGATAGAAAGCTTTAGGGTTTTTAATTTCTGGAGAATAGCTGGTTAATGTGAATCGCTTGTGATAGTAGGATGGGAATCTTGATAGCTGATTATAAGCAGTTACTAAATAAGTAACCGTTACAGTGCAAATGATTAGAGCTGGAATTCCCAAGGATCTTGTCCAGATTAGTTTTGCCATCTGGACCTTATGCCAACCAATGTCATATGACATGTTGGCACATCTCATTAACTGCTAGATATCACATAAGCAGATTCCAAGTTTGCCCCTTAAGTTCTCAAATTGTGTAGCATCCAATGCTTTGGTAAAGATATCAGCTAACTGCAGATTTGTAGCTACATGCTCCAATGAAATCACCTTTTCTTCTACAAGATCTCTGATGAAATGATGTCTGATATCAATATGCTTTGTCCTGCTATGTTGGATAGGATTCTTTGATATGTTGATTGCACTTAAGTTGTCACAGTACAATGTCATGACATCCTGTGGGACATTGTACTCAGTGAGCATCTGCTTCATCCAAACCAACTGAGAACAACTGCTACCTGCTGCTATGTACTCAGCTTCAGCTGTAGATAAGGATACACAATTCTGTTTCTTACTGAACCAAGAAATCAGATTGTTTCCTAGAAAGAAGCATCCTCCTGAAGTGCTTTTTCTGTCATCAGCACTTCCTGCCCAATCAGCATCACAAAAGCCAGTGAGAATTGGTTTGCAACCATGAAAGTACATTATGCCATAGTCACAAGTACCATTAACATATTTAAGGATTCTCTTGACTTGATTAAGATGACTGACTTTTGGATCAGCTTGATATCTTGCACAAACTCCTACTGCAAAAGCAATGTCTGGTCTGCTAGCAGTCAAGTATAACAAGCTTCCAATCATGCTTCTATATAAGCTTTGATCTACATTCTCACCCTTTTCATCTTTAGTCAGCTTCAAATGTGTGGGGGCAGGAGTTCTCTTGTGAGCAGCATTTTCCATTCCAAATTTCTTGACTATGTTCTTGGAATACTTGCTTTGTGAGATGAACATTGAGTCTTCCATTTGCTTTATTTGCAGCCCAAGAAAGTAGGTTAATTCTCCTACTAGGCTCATTTCAAATTCAGATTCCATCTGCTTGACAAAATGTTTGACCATCCTGTCAGACATCCCACCAAAGACAATGTCATCAACATATATTTGTGCAATCATGACATTTCCTTCTTCATCCTTAATAAACAGGGTTTTATCAATCCCACCTTTTCTGTATCCTTGCTTGATAAGATATGTGGTTAGTCTTTCATACCATGCCCTTGGAGCTTGCTTCAGACCATAAAGTGCTTTCTTTAATTTGTATACATGATTTGGACAGCTTGGATCAACAAATCCTTTAGGCTGTTCTACATATACCTCTTCATTAAGATAACCATTAAGAAAGGCACTTTTCACATCCATTTGAAATAGCTTGAACTTTAAGATACAAGCAATTCCCAACAGTAGTCTTATTGATTCAAGCCTTGCTACTGGTGCAAATGTTTCATCAAAGTCTACCCCTTCAATTTGAGTGTATCCTTGAGCCACAAGTCTAGCTTTGTTCTTTGTAACAATTCCTTGTTCATTTGACTTGTTCTTATACACCCATTTTGTACCAATCACATTTATGTCATCAGGTCTAGGTACAAGATTCCACACTTCATTCCTTGTGAATTGACCTAATTCCTCTTGCATAGCACAAATCCAGTATTCATCAGTGAGAGCTTCCTTGACATTTTTAGGTTCTATTTTGGAAACAAAACAAGAACCTGAAATCACTTCTCTTGATCTAGTGCTTACACCTCTGTTGGGATCACCAATTATTAAATCTTTGGGATGATCCTTCTGTATTCTGATGGATGGAGGTTTGCTTGAATCTTCTGACCTTGTATCAGTTTGAGTGAAGTTATATTGATCATTCTTTTCTTCAGCTTCAATCTTGATATCAGCAGATGTTCCAACATCTTCTGGGACATCTGTAGAAGTATCATCAATTATCACATTTATGGACTCCATGATAACCTTTGTTCTGTAATTAAATACTCTATATGCTCTGCTGTTTATAGAGTATCCAAGGAAAATCCCTTCATCACTTTTAGGATCCATTTTTCTCCTTTGCTCCCTATCTGCAAGAATATAGCATTTACTTCCAAACACATGAAAGTATTTCACAGTGGGTTTTCTGCCCTTCCAGACTTCATATATTGTGGACAAAGTTCCTTTCCTTAAAGTAACTCTGTTATGGATGTAACAGGCAGTGTTCATAGCTTCAGCCCAAAAGTATAGAGGCAACTTTTTAGCATGGATCATAGCTCTTGCTGATTCTTGAATGGTTCTATTCTTCCTTTCAACAATCCCATTCTGTTGAGGTGTGATAGGTGAAGAATACTCATGATTGATTCCTTCTGAAGAACAGAAATCTAAGAACTTTTGATTCTCAAATTCCTTTCCATGATCACTTCTAATTCTGATCACACAGTTGGATTTTTCCCTTTGCAATCTTTGACATAATTCTTTGAATACATCAAATACATCTGACTTTTCTTTGATAAAGTTTATCCATGTATATCTTGAAAAGTCATCAACCACAACATAGGCATACCTCTTACCACCAAGACTTTCAACCTGCATAGGTCCCATAAGATCCATATGTAGAAGTTCCAAAACTTTGGAAGTTGTCAGATGTTGGAGCTTTGGATGGGACATCTTGGTTTGCTTGCCTATTTGACATTCACCACATATTTTGCCATCATCAATCTTCAGTTTAGGAATACCTCTTACAGCATCCATAGATATGATCTTCTTTATGCCTCTGAAATGAAGATGACCTAGTCTTTGATGCCACAGTTTCACTTCTTCTTCTTTAGCTAGAGAGCAGGTTGAAGTGAGACTGAGATTTTGGGATTCCCACATGTAACAGTTGTCTTTAGATCTGGCTCCTTTCATGACAACCTCTTGTTCTTTGTTAGTCACTATACATTCAGATTTGGTAAAGTTTACACTGTACCCTTGATCACATAACTGACTTATACTGATCAGGTTAGCAGTTAAACCTTTAACAAGCAGCACATCATCTAGTCTTGGAACATCTTGACAGTCCAAGGTTCCAACTCCCTTGATTTCTCCTTTAGCTCCATCTCCAAAGGTCACATACCTGGATGAATGTGATTTTAAGTTTACTAGCAAATTCTTCAATCCAGTCATGTGTCTTGAACATCCACTATCAAAGTACCAGTCTTCTTTAGCTGATACTCTCAGTGATGTATGTGCTATGTATGCAGTACTTTTCTTTGACCAGATGAGTTGAGATTTCTTTTGATGCCTCTGCCCTGTGTGTTGTTCAGCTGATCTCCAAGCTTGATTGTTGATCTGGTTCTTGGGTATGTGGATTTGATCAGTCTGAATGTCAGCTTTTGGTCTCCAAACCTTCTTGATGACCTCTGCCTTCTACTTAGGAGGTTGCTGATTTCTTTGATGACTATGCAGCACTTTCTTGGTACCCTCTACTTTCTGTTTGGAAGGTTGCTGATATATCTGATTTGGATATCCATGTAGCTTATAACAGTGAGGTTTTATATGCCCAAATCTTCCACAGTGATGGCATCTCCATCTTTGATACTTCTTCTTCATTTTGTTCTTTCCAGAATGTTTAGACATCTGTTGGAACATTATGTTTGCCTTTGTGTTCTGATGTTGAAGCATCTGTTGGGACATCTTGTTTGACTGTGTAGTTTTTGCAGTAGCTTTGCTAGAGCTGGCTTCATCTCTGTTATATCCCAGTCCACTTTTGTCCCCTGAATGTTTATTATTGCTGAGAATAACATCCAGTGTATTTGAGCTACTGTTCAACATTTTAACAGATTTTGACATATGTTCCAACTTAGAGTTGAGAAGAGTTACTTCACTTTTCAAGGTATCAATGATTACTTGATCACTTGCTTTTTCATCTTCTAATACCTCATTCTGCTTCTTTAGCTTTATAACCTCACTGCATATTTCAGAGCTTCTTTTGTATAGATCTTTGAATGCTTGCTCAAGTTCTTCATAAGTAAGCTCTCCACAACTGGAATCACTATCATATTCACACAGTCCAGCTAGAGCAGTAAAATGCTTAGCTGATTCTTCTTCTGACTCTCCTGAGTCTTCATCAGACCAGGTCACAGAGAGTCCTTTCTTTTGCCTCTTTAAGTAGGTAGGACATTCAAACTTGATATGTCCATATCCTTCACATTCATGGCATTTGACTCCTTTATCTTGACTGGTCTTTTCAGCATACTTTAATCTTTTGTTAGCATCATAAGGTCTTCTGTTCTCAGAGCTTGTGTTTCTTCCACTAGGTTTGGATTTGCTTTCCATTCCTCTGAGAATTTGTTTGACTTGTCTTCCAAGCAAGGCAAGGTTTTCTGATAAGCTTTTATCATTTGCTGATTCATCATCTTCTTCTTCATCTGTATTTGACACCAAAGCTATGCTTTTGTTCTTTTTGGCATTTGTGTCATTCATTCCCATCTCAAAAGTTTGAAGGGAACCAATGAGTTCTTCAACTTTCATGGAGCATATGTCTTGAGCTTCTTCTATTGCAGTGACTTTCATGTCAAATCTTTTTGGCAAAGATCTGAGAATCTTTCTTACAAGCTTTTCATCAGTCATCTTTTCTCCCAAGGCTCCAGAAGTATTGGCTATATCCAAGATGTTCATATAGAACTCATGAATTGATTCATCTTCCTTCATTCTCAAGTTTTCAAACTTGGTGGTGAGAAGTTGAAGTCTTGACATTTTTACTTTTGATGTTCCTTCATGAGTTGTTTTGAGAGTATCCCAAACATCTTTGGCCAGCTCACAATGATGTACAAGTCTGAAAATGTTCCTATCAATGCCATTGAATAAGGCATTTAAGGCTTTTGAGTTGCCTAGTGCTGAGTCTTCTTCCTCCTTACTCCATTCTTCTTCAGGTTTTAGCACTTTTGATCCATCTTTGGTGTCTTGGACAGGATGATCCCATCCAACATTAACTGCTCTCCATGCCCTGTTGTCAAGTGACCTTAAGAATGCAATCATTCTTGGCTTCCAGTAGTCATAATTAGATCCATCCAGAATAGGTGGTCTATTTACTGACCCTAAATCTCTGTCCATGTTACAGAATTTTATTCCCTAGATCTCACCCAGTATAAACAGGCAGGGTGCCTGCTCTGATGCCAATTGAAATTCTGTGATCAGGTATGAGATGTCCTAAGAGATGTCCCAACACTTAATAGGACATTTGACAAATTTAACCAAAACTTAAACAGCAGGAAAAATAAACAACACAGAAGTTTGTTAACCCAGTTCAGTGTATAACCACACCTACATCTGGAGGCTACCAAGCCAGGAGGAAATCCACTATTAGTAATATTAATTCTAGACTTAAACCACCCTGTTTAATCTATCACTTAATACTTACCCAATGCAATTTCTACCTAAGACTCACTTAGATAAGAGTACCCTACTCACTCCCCCTCAATCACACAGTGATCAAGTTTACAAGTTTACTGAAATTGAAGACATCCTTCAAACAATACAGCTTGATTTTACTTAACAGTTTCAATCAAGTCACAAATGCACTTTTGCTTAAAAGCTTATAAAGTGGTACATAAAAAAAAAACACCTGCTATTAAAAACACTAGACACCCTATTTGGTCTTCTGAAATTCGTACTCAATTCTATGAGTTTCTGTTGCTTAAATAGGTATCTGAATTTTGGGCTTTCTGTAGAATGGTCCAGCCCTAATGCGCAGCAACTGTCACCTTGAATTTAGGGTTTGTTACCTCCTAGATTCTAGGTGCATTAGGTCTTCTGTTTTAATCTGAATCTTCAATATAAATCTCCCTACAGATGCGCCTTGTTCTGTTTTTATCCATCATTAATTAATTCCAGATAACACTCCTTAAATATCTCTGATCAGTTAATCATTAATTAATTCTGGTAGCAGGTCTGAGATGTCTCAACATCTGTTGGGACATCCTGAAAAACTGAACTTAATTTATTCACACAATGTCCCAACATCTGATGAGACATCCTGAAATAAATTCACATACTCTGTTTGATAATGTCCCAACATCTGATAGGACATTCTGAACTGAATTTAACATTTCTTGTTTGGTCAAAAATTCTGCCAATTCTTAAACATCTACATTTTTGACCAACAAGAAATGTTGAATTCAGTTCAGGATGTCCTATCAGATGTTGGGACATTATCAAACAGAGTATAAGTAAATGAACTTAATTCAGAATGTCACACCAGATGTTGGGACATTGTATCAGCTAATGATATAAGTTCAGTTTACAGGATGTCACATCAGATGTTGTGACATTGTATCAGTAAATGAAGTAAGTTCAGTTTTTCAGGATGTCCCAATAGATGTTGTGACATCTCAAACCTGCTACCAGAATTAATTAATGACTAACAGAACTGAGTAAATTAAGGAAAGTTATCCGGAATTAATTATGGATGGACAAAACAGAATAAGGCGCATCTGTAGGGAGAGTTGTTATGTGACTTCAGCATAATCAGAAGAACTGAATCACCTAGAATCTAGGAAGTAACAAACCCTAATTCAAGGTGGAAGCAACATGCGTTTCAGGATTGGATAAACCTACAGAAAGCCCAAAATCCAAACACCTATTTAAGCAACAGAAACTCTCAGAATTGAGTACGAATTTAAGAAGACCAAATAGGGTGTTTTGTGTTTTATAGCAGGTTGTTTTAATTGTACCACTTTATGAGCTTTTAAGCAAAAGTGTATTTGTGTCTTGATTGAAACTGTGAAGTAAGATCAAGCTGTTTTGTTTGAAGTATGACTTCAATTTTATTAAACTTGTAAACAAGATCACTGTGTGATTGAGGGGGAGTGAGTTGGTACTCATATCTAAGTTGTGTCTTAGGTAGAAATTGCATTGGGTAGATATTAAGTGAAAGATTAAACTGGGTGGTTTAAGTATAGAATTAATATTACTTATAGTGGATTTCCTCCTGGCTTGGTAGCCTCCAGATGTAAGTGTGGTTATACACTGAACTGGGTTAACAAATTCCTGTGTTGTTTAATTTTCCTGCACTTTAAGTTTTGGTTAAGTTGTCAAGTGTTTAAACATCTAATTCGACATCTCATACCTGATCATAGAATTTCACATCTAACCACTAACTCAACAACAGCAAAACAAAAAATCACAAAACTCAGAAACAAACCATATCCGCAGTGAATAACCTTTTCCACCACCATAACCTACACCCACCGAAACTCAAGAATAAAACCATATCACACGATTCCAAAAAATGCAGAAAGCCTGAGAATGAAAATCACGTTTGATTTCGAACGGAGAAGCAAAGAAGAACCAAATCAAAATGAAAAAAGAAGAAGGAGATGGAATAGAGGGATCTGAGTTGATACTTTGAATCTAAACAATCCGAATCCGAGTTGAAGAGATCCTATCGCCAGAAATCAATTGAGAGAGATGAAGGCCATGGTTGCTTGCGGATGATACATATAAGCTGGATTGTTTTTGACGATGATGTTCGGAGAGAAGGTCACCGGAGAGAAACTGAGAAGAGGAAGTGAGGGCGGTTCAAAGCGTGCGGAAGATGGAGTCGTTCTGAATACAGTGAAAAAGCTTTTTTTAACAGGGCATCATGTCTTTTAATCGCTGATTTGTTTTCTTTATTATTTCTTTTCTTTATTTACTTTAGTTTATTTTTTTGTTTTATATTTATTTTGACCTAGTTGTGTTTGTTGTTGGTGGGTTAAGCCCATTTTTAGATTTCTGATCACACCTCTGCCATAAGCGCTAGCCTCCCCTTTCTCTTGTTTTCTTTTTGATTTCTCATTTTATTGCAAATTGTTAGTTTATTTAACAATATTTGTGTTTAGTTTATTTTAATCTGTATTAATTTTTGGGTAATGGTGTTCTTGTTTAGAACCTAGGTTTTAATTTTAGTTAATTAAGTTTTATTAGTTGTTATTAGGTTTTTTTAAGAATAATTTTCTTGCAGAAATTTAAAGTAGGATTGGTAGTTTATTTTCTCAATTGGTTTTCTATTTAGATGTAATTGACCTTTTTATTGAATTTGATGTTTGATTTTTTGTTGAATATTGAGTATAGTTTAAGCACTTGAGGATTAATCTGGTTGATCGAAGTTTCTGTTAAATATTATTGAGTTTCTTTTGCCCGTATTGAAGAGGCAACATACCTTCTCCGTTAGGTACCACTTGAAAATCGATTTTATATTTTTCATGCTTCATTCTACTCCTGATGTCATGTTGCTGCATCTAAAGCCCTACCTCAAGTAGGCTCTGTTTGCGATTGTCTGATTACCTGATGTTGCTTCTTTCACTTGCACACTTATTTCTTCCACATCTCAACTTCTTTCTCCTTTTCTTTTATGCTTCTTCAATTTGTGTGCGATGTGCTTAGGCCATCATTTGTTCACCTTTCTTCCTCTCTTCTTCTTCTTCTTCTTCTTCTTCTTTTCTCTTCTTTCTTAGGATAATTCAAACCTCACTAACCTTAGGACCACCTTTGCATGATAACTTTAGGATTAGACTTTCCCCATTAGATTTTACCTTTAATATCCTTTGGTTTCTTCTCTTTCTCATCCTCATACAAAAACATAAAAAACACTTTAATAAAGTTGAAGTGGTCTTGTGTGTATAGCCTTATTCCATGTGGCACTCATATTCATTCTATCTTGGAATAGTGTGGGCTTGTCCAACATGATGCACAAGTCGGATCAGGAGATTATTTTCACAAAGAAAAACATAAAAAACATTTCTTCACCTAACCACTAAAACACTTAATAACTTCAACAAGTTAGTGAGCTTAGGCTCTTGCCCTGGGAAACAAGTCTTGGATAAATTCTCCTTACTTGGTGTGCTTGTTCTATTATTCCATCTTGGAATGTAGTAGCAAGTACACATTCCATGGAAAAGAGATTGAGTTCACTCTCTTGTGCCACACTCCTAAAAGACTTATAAAATAACACAAACAAACAATAAGCGTCTCTCCTTCGGGACTTCTCTTCTCATCATCTTCACTCTTTACGTGAGAACTTGCTCCTACTTGTCATTTTGCAAGACGGTAACGCACTCGTCGTTCGAGCCTGCAACACCTGAGCATTGACATAGGTAGTTCAAGCCTTAAGACATAAGCAATCTTTTCCACCCCTAGTTAGGGGAACTACAACGACTCTGATGCTCATGTCCCGATGAGGTACGTAGGCAGCGGGGTAGGGCCCGTTCAAGCACACTCTTTTTATTTTCCCTACATTTTCCCCCTTTTATTTTCTTTTATCCAGTTTAGTCCCTTTTCTTTGCAGCAACTTTCATTCCTTCACCCTTTGAAACAATTTCTTTGCAAGCGTAGATCCCGTGGGGTACGGCGGACGATCTGGGGTGCTAATACCTTCCCAGGTCGTAACCGACTCCCGAACCCAGTTTCTTTGGTTCGCAGGACCTGTGTCCTTCCTTTTCTTTTCTCTGGTTTGTGCAGCATTACGATTCCCATTCCTTCGGGATAAAAATGCCTGGCTGGCGACTCTACCTCTTTTCCGCACCACTTTCGCGTTTGTACCAGGATGGAAATCCAGGGAGCGACAGCTGGCGACTCTGCTGGGGACCGAACCCAGAATCTCTGGTTCCCTTGAGAGTCTCTCCTAGTGCTTGTGTGTTTTTGTTTCTTTGGGTGTTGATTGTTTGCTGCTGCGTGTTTATTTTACTGTTGTTTATTTAAAATTTTATTTACAGCTTTATTTACAGTTTTCGGTATTTATTTTTATGCATCATATATATTATACTGGACTGTCTGGACTGTGTTGGTTTTCTTTGGAGGGTTGGGGACTGTTACTGTGAGATGAGCTCGTAACCGGGGCTCGAGTGCACCCAAGGACTTAGAGTGGTTCTACTTTGGCTTCATGGCCACTTGCTATGTTGGTATTAGTGAGTTCCACGCCCAGACTTGCGACCGTCTTGGGAATGTATTGATATCAAAATCTTTTTGGATCATTACATGACCTTTATAGTTATGTGCATCTGGGGACCGATCATTGAGGACCTTTGTGGAAACATCCCTCTCCAGTGGTGACAGTGGCAGAACACATTCTGTGGCAAACCCATTCGCACCCGAGGGCCTACAAGGAACTCGCATAGGATGGCCTAGTTCTTTTATAGGAACTCAGTCAAAGCATCTGGTCGTATGACGATAGTACTGTATCCTACAGGCTGAATGTACTATTGTTTCTCGATTTCAGTGCTTGAAGCTGAGGACTTATAAGGGATGCTTATTTTTTTTCCGGACTCATGCTGAGACCTTCCTAAGTAGTACATAATGCTTAACCGATTCCCTGATACGGTCATGAGCCATTTCTTGGAAATGGTGAACGTATTATTTCTATTCGACTTTGAGAGTCCGTGATGTTTGACCCAGAGCACACCCGTGAGATTGGGAGGGGTTTACAGGTTTGCAGGAACCCTTGACCTTAACATACCCTAGTTATCAATGTGTTTTATGTTTTGATCCGATCACTATGATTCTGGAGTTCTTGATACTCGGGTTCTCGTTTATTATTCTGGGTTATTATTTAGAGATCTTGTGGTTACAGACACTCGATTCTTGGTTCAGTATTCCAGATTCCAGGCAGTTTCCAGCTTTGGTCCCATGTCTTTGCATCTTTAGCATCATCATATTGCATTTTGCATTTGCATCAGCATTGCATTTTCTTTTTCCAGAAAGCTCATTCCTCCTTTTGTCCATGACCAGCCAGCTGATTTCCCGATACTCAGTTTGAACAAGTGTTAATCGTTGGAAGACGACATAATGTTTGAAGCCAGACCGAGTAGTGTCAAGAGGTAAAAGGTCAGATTGGAAGTTGTCGGTAACTATGTTAGAGAACAACTTTCAACATGTTGATTCTCCACCTGGTTTCACTTCGATGACCAATCCTTTGTATGGTATTTCTCCTAATGAGGATCTTCCGCAAGTGAACAATCTTACTCAAGCTCAGCCTGCGCAGAGCCCTATCGTGAATCAGGGTGTACCAGAACCATCTGTTGTCCGAGGTGGACCTTCATCTTCTTCTGATGCTACAGATTATCAGAGTTTTGCTTTCCCTATGCCGAACTTCCAAGGGGTAATCCCTCTTGTGAAAACAAAGGATCCCCGAACTATTGATCCTGCTGAAAGGTTTCGTGTGTTGGATGAGCAACTCAAAGCCTTAGCAGATCCTAATTCCTTTGGTTTTGATGCTCTAAACCTGTGTTTGGTTCCCGGTCTTGTCATTCCTCTAGATTTCAAAGCACCGAAGTTTGAGAAGTACACTGGTGTCAGTTGCCTAAAGCATCATTTAGTGATGTTCTGGAGAAAAATGACTTCTTATGCCCGCAATGATGAGCTTATGATTCACTGTTTCCAGGATAGTTTAAGTGGTGCATCCTTAAGTTGGTATATGGATTTGGAGAGTAGTCATATCCGGTCGTGGAATGATTTATCCAGAGCTTTCCTAAAGCAATACTAGTACAGTGTGGACATGGCGCTCAGTTGCACGCATCTGCAAGACCTATCTCAGAGGAGTGATGAGTCTTCCAGAGAATATGCACAACGGTGGAGAGAGTTGGCATCCCAAGTGCAACCACCACTTTCAGACAGAGAATTAGTTGACCTGTTCGTGGGCACGTTGCAAGGTCTGTACCTAGAAAGAATGAGTAGCATTGGGACATCAAACTTCTCTGATTTGATAATAGTTGGAGTGCGCATTGAGAGCCTTCTCAAAAGTGGAAAGATCCAAGGATCTTTGAACGTCCCTGCTAGTGAAAGTGAATCTGTTGGTAGCTCCCAATGGGAAGATGAGTACAAAATCAGTGCATTCATGGAAAATATCGAACATTCTGGACCAACATCTTCTCAAAGATCATCGTTTCCTAGGTTTGACTACTCTTATGGGCATTCGGCAATGCTCAGAGAACCATATCAGAAACCATGGACTCCTTCTCGTCCAAATCTGCAAGTTCATGGTCGAAGACTTCAAAATCAACTTCAGAGCCAACCTAGGCCTCATAACAATATGGAAAGAAGGAATGCTCCTCTTCATCCAGATCCCATGGCGTACAATGAACTTTTTCCACATCTGATTCAGAGCTTATTGGTGGTTCCTAAGCCTCTCAAGCCGTTGCCAGAGCCGTACCCTTCAGAGTATAATCCTCGTGGGCAATGTGGGTATCATGGTGGATAAACGGGGCATTCCACTGAATATTGCAAAGCTTTTCAGGCCAAAGTACAACAGTTGATCGACAAGGGGTACATATCCTTTCCAGAAGGAAGTTTGGTTGTGCACGTCAACCTCTCGCCCGTTTGAGTTCAAGGGTTTTGAAGGAGCGTCTCCTGATTTCAGTGGCTCAAACAAGAGGATATCATCAAAGTGGTGATCATTGTATCCTTTCTATCATTTGCATTGAAGTTTCTTTCCTGTTAGTAGCTACTTGTCTTTTAAGCATTGTTATTTTGAATGGTAATGTTAATGAAGTGATCATGCACTTTTTGAATCATTTATGTCGTATTCGCTCATTTTTCTTTACTTGCATTGAAAAAAAACAAAAAAAATGCATCCATATACCTCCCATCTATTTCGCTGTTTGTTTAGCAGATATTTGAGGGAGGATGATGACAAATGAATGCCCATAATTGTTGAAAGTATGCTTTTGGTTTAGAACCTGCTGACGATGTACAAGCATTGTTTCAATTCCCAAACACTGGAGATATAAGGGAGATAGACCCTCGTCAACCCCTTTGAGCCTTGAAGTAGGAGTTTCTTTTCTAAACGGAAAAACCCTCACATCCAACCCAGGGCAGGGTAGTTATCAGTTAGTTTGACCGAGCGTTCAAATTTCCAAAGGAGTTTACATCCGAGGATCCATTATTTTACACCTTAAGAGGTCAAGAGATGTGAAACCATAACGGTTATCCCTTAACAACAAAGGAATGAGACAGTCACAACCCTTTCAAGCAAGTCAGACAAACCAGTGTCACACGATTTGTTCAAGAAAAAAATCAAAGCAAAAAAAAGAGAGAAATAAAGCCCGCTAAGTCGAAAAAAAATGTGAAAACAAATGACTTAGGCAAAAGTTAGGGCATTCCACTGGACTTCAAAATCGAAAAAATTCAGAAAGAATCAGTCCAGGCAAAAAGTTAGGGAGTAAAAAATATCAAAAAGAAAAAATTTCATAAGAACAAAGTCGTGTGACCAGACACAAAGACAAAAGGGGTGACTGTTACTCCAAAAAACTTCTTGGTGCTTAAACCGTCAGTGTCATTGGTTCCTCAACCATCACAAAACCCTTGCGAGAGGTGAGCGTTAGGCCAAATTAGCTGAACATATGACTGGAGAACATCAAGGAGAATGGGTGGGTACAAATAAATTTTAAGCCATTAATCTTTCCTTCTGAAATTGTGAACCAGACCATGTCATAACCCTTGAAAGTCCTAATTGAATCAGGTTCAATTCTGAAAGCATACTACGACAAGGTTGCGTAAACTGACTCCTAAAGATTTGCTAATTCATCACTATGTTTGGACTAATGGTCCATTCGTCATACACCGTCACAACATTCAAGTAAATAAATTTTCAAAACCTGCATGAGCATCACATTAAAATTACCATTTGTAAATGAACAGTTTTAATTGCAAGTCAGTCAGTGACATCAGGGAAATTCTTACAAAGAGAAATCATGAGAGGACTTGATCATTCAATAATGATGACCATAATCAGAGCATCTTATAGGCCTATGAATTAGGGGCATGTTATCCAGTGGTTTTATTGACTAGTGAATCAGTCAATCTAAAGCAAGCTTCCCAAGCATCAGTTGATTGAAGGCACATCATTCAAAAGTCAGTTGATCAGAGCTGAATCTACCAAACAGGGGCAGGACACCCGATTTTTCTGTTGGCTAAGGGTAAATCCTTCCAATGCTCAGTCAGAATGAGTCAAGTCGCTTTCACGCTCATGCCGGGGCAAGACACTTCTAGAGCTCACTAAGTGCAGCTCTCCTCAAGAGAACATCCGAGTCTGTCATTCAAAGAATTGGATAATCAGGGGCAGTTTGTTCAGAGACCCTCCGGACTGGGGCAACTTTAGCTACACAGAGCAAGTTATATCGGTAATCTTCGAATTCAAGACGAGTGCCGGGGAATCATGCTACCCACCCTCGCCGTTGTTACCCTTTTCAACAAGGATCCTTGTCACATAAGACATTTCTTCCCACCTCGGGAGCTTTTCTGGAGCCTTTCATAATCATTGCATAAATCATTTGCATACATTGTTCATGTCGCTTCGCTCGAGCATATAGAGCATATCGCATCATAAATGCATTGAGCTTAACCCCGCATCATCAATCTCAACCATAGGGCCTCGTAACCCAGCATCACAAAATAGTTCAAAGTCCAGTTCTCGTCTGGTAAATAGTTCAAAGTCCAGTTCTCGTTTGGCAAACAGTTCAAAGTCTAGTTCTTGTCTGGTGTCGCTCCCGGGATTTTCATCCTAGTACAAACGCGAAAGTGGCGCGGAAAGGTTAGAGTCGCCAGCCAGACATTTTTATCCCGAATGAATGGGAAAGGTAATGTTGCACAAACCTGAGGAAGAAGGAAAAGGACGAGGCCTTGCGAACCAAAGATCTGAGTTCGGGAGTCGGTTACGACCTGGGAAGGTATTAGCACCCCAGATCGTCCGTCGTACCCGACGGGATCCACGCTTGCTTGTTTGTTTCAAAGGGTGAGAAAAATATAACTGCTGCTGAATAAATGAACCGCGAACTGGGAACTGGAATGAAAATGAGAAGGGAATCGGAAAAGAAAATGGAAAGAAAGGGGGAAATGTAGGGAAAATAAAGAATGTGCTCGAACGGGCCCTACCCCGCTGCCTACGTACCTCATCGGGATAATGAGGATCAGAGTCGACGTAGTTCGCCTAACCTAGGCGGGAACTATTTGTTTGTGTTTTTTATAGCTGGAACTGCGTGTGTCTATGCTCAGGTGTTGCAGGCTCGTCTGGTACGAGTGCTTTTACCGTCTTGCATGAAAGACAAGTCGCCGCGAGTTCGCGATGTGAGTGAATGAGATGAGAGAAGAAGTTCCCGCAGGATAGTCGGTTATTGTTTGTTTTTGTCTTTTTAAAAGAAGTGTTTTTGAATTTGTTTGTGAACGGTCTTGTACTAAGACCTATCCATCGCGGGAAGTATTTACACCTCGCCCCGAAACAGGACGTGTATAAACACTCCGCAACAAAGTCTCGTGTCGTACAAGATTGTTCGGTTTTTATTAAGTGTTTTATTGTTTTTCTTTGGAGGTGAGAAAGAGACTCAAGTTGATAAAAGGAAAAAATCTAAGGGGGACTAAGACACAACCCTAAATTATTTATATTTACAAAGGGAGATCCTAATGGTTAGTGAGGTTTTTCTAATCCTAAAGATAAAAAGGAAAAGAAAAAGGAAAAAGGATGCAACTTAATTCCTAAGGAAGATAAGTTGGTCCTAACAATGGGGAATCCTACCAAATCACAAATATGGAAGTAAAAATGAATTAAAAAGCCTAAAAGAAATGCACAACAAAAAATAAAGGATAAAGTGAAGCAAACTTACCTCAATCTTCCCCACTACAAAACAAGTGTTAATGCACATTTTTATTAAAAAGAATAAGGCAAACACACATTAGTTAAATCCTAATTAAACTTGGACCTAAACTAGACCCTATTCTAATCCTAAAGGAACTAAAAAAATGCTAAAACCAAAATACAGCACCTATTACAGCCCCTTAATACACAAACAGCCATGAAACTAAGCCTAACACCCACCAACTTCTTACAGCCAGCATGCAATCATGAAAAAGTAGGTGCAAAAGGTTACAAACAGCATGTACACATAGCAAACATCATACATTTTACAGCACTCATGCAAAAAACAGCTATGAAATGCAAAATCTAAAATTGCTTATTTTCATTCTTTAATGCACACACTCAATGCAAAAATCACTAATCTCATCATGAACATGTATTTGAACTTAAGTCAACATATACCAAGGCAAGAACATGCACATCATTGAATGATTATGCAAGCATGCATCTCATGAATTATGCAACAAGTAAATGCACAAAGTAACACCTAAACATGCATATGAACATGATGATCTTTGATTATGAACATGCAACATGATTGCTCAACAAACATACTAAACTCAATGCAAAATTCAGAATTTAATTGATGCATATGACATGATAAAGTATGCAACCAAATGCACATACATATGATTATGCAAAATGCAACATACCTTGATATAATGGGAATGAAAAAAAATGATTTAATGCAATGCAAACATGTAAAAACAGAATGCAACATGATTATTACATACCAAATGATGTATAAACATGGCAACACAATGCAAGAACTCAAGGCATGCACAAAGAACACCAAAATGCATAAAACGCAACATGAACGGAATCGTGTCGAAACGACTCGAAATGGGGAAACTAGCTACTGGAAATGGACTCAAAAATTCCCTAAAATCACTACCTAAACATGTATGAACATTAGAGGCACTAGAACTTAGGGCCAAGCAATCAACTAAACCAAGAATCCAAAAATTCACAGCGTTAACCGGTTAACCATATAGGTTAACCGGTTAACAGACCCAAAACAGAAACAATTTGGCCAAAACGCATGTGTTAACCGGTTAACCATATGCGTTAACCGGTTAACACTGAACAGAGTTGAAAAAAAGCTTTTAAAAAAAGTGCTTTTGGCCACAAACTTGCTTCTAGACAATCCTAACATACCTAGGGACATGCTACCACTAATTTCTACTTATTCGGAGCTTATCTACACATGATAAAACCTATATCTATTAACACATTAAAAATACTAATTCAACAAAAATCACAAAAATGCAAACAACACATAATCGAACGGAATTAATTCAAGCAAAGCGAAAAGCACTTAAAGAATGCCGAAACGGCGAGATGAAGAGAATAACTTAAAGAAGAAGTGATTAAGATCACCAACCTACGAAGCGGAGGAGTGCTTCGGTGATTGTTGCAAGTATCGGAGCTTGAATCGAAGAGAAAACCGAAAACCGAAAACCGCAAAATAAATGCGTTCTTGAGCTAGAATCTTCGCACACTTCCGATAAGTCGATAATCCTCAACAAAATCACTAGCTTCTTCTTCTATGATCCACAATTAATGGAGGTGGGAGGCTTAAGCTTCAAGATCTTCAAGTTTCAATGTGAAACTTGAAGAGCTTATTTGAAAAAAGCTTTGGTGAAAGGGAGAGGAAAAGTGGGAGAGAAAAAGTGATTATGGAAGAGGTGAAAAATTGAAAAATGGTGTGAACCCCTTTGGTTTGGATGAAAATGACTTAAATATGGCTTAGGCTTGGAGCTAGGTTTGGGTTTGGGGCCCAAAAATTAGGTTTGGGATCCAAAATTAGGTTTGGAAGTTAGTTAGGGTTAGGGTTGGATAAAGGGAATATTCCTTGGAATATTCCTTGGAACACTCTAGAAGATGGTGGAAGGTGGTGGAAGTTTCCAAGGGAAATGGAGTGGAATTGGAGTGGAAAAATGAGATGGAAAGAATGAAAGGAAGTGTGGAAAGAAAGTGGAAGGAAAGGTGGAGGGAAATGCAAAACCAACTAACTTTCAAATGATTTTTCTTTGATTTTTCTATGATTCCTCCATCATTTCTTGATCAAGTTTGAACCATAGGATCATTGTAACCCTAATTTCACGATCTCGATCTTAAAAGTCCGGAGTCGACCCTTTTTACCTAGCCCGATTGCCTTTTCTCCAATTCCTCGATTTTCCGTCGTCCGGCCAGTCGAACCCCTTCCAAAATGAATTTGTGGACGAGATTTGAACCCTAGGCACTTGACATCATATATAAGTCAAAGAAATCCACTTCGACTCAAAAATTTATGTAGAAGCCCTGTAGAAATGAAACCCTAATTCGGCTCTTTTCCCTCAAGAAGTATTGCACTGCTTGCCTCCTTCAATCAAACCAAAACTTTCCATGACTTGTGGCTTCAAGTGAAGACTTGTGGGATATTGTGAACCCTTTGCACAAGGTTGAGAAGCTTTGTGG
This sequence comes from Lathyrus aphaca, assembly GCA_963966055.1. NCBI lineage: Eukaryota > Viridiplantae > Streptophyta > Magnoliopsida > Fabales > Fabaceae > Lathyrus > Lathyrus aphaca. The sequence continues at coordinate 249,279,690 of OZ014520.1, read as the reverse complement.
CCCTTCGGTAGCCTCTTCATAACTTTCGGTTGCTCCGATCATTGATCACATACCCACGCCTCGGCTATGCAATGTTTTTGGTTATTTTATGAATCCATATATGCAAAATGCTATGCAAAATGTTGAGGAAATGAGAGGGCAAATTTTGAGGTATTACAGCTGCCCCTATTCAATCAACTGCAGACCTGAACGGATGATTGCAACAACTTCTAGGCGTTCAAGGTATGGAGTGATTGAATACTCGAATAAAACCTGAAAATTTGAACTCGGGATAACAGGAATGCCACCCGCCCATTTATTTATTTATATATTTTTTGTTTTGACCTCTGCATAGGTAACGAAAATAGAACCAGGTGGAAATATGCTGGGAAGAATGCCATCCTCGAATGACAACTCATGAGGGATCCTCGGATCCAGTACTAAAACCCTCCTCGAATAGAAATACAATGGTATACCGGCCACAGGCGATAACCATCAACAACAGAGACTGACCTCGGACAGACTTTGCAAGAGAGACAAACTGACCTCGATCAATAAGCTCAAAAAGTGAACTACTATCCTCGAATAATAGCCACACAAAACAAAAACAAGACCAACCGCAGAAGGACTTGAAGAAAAGAATGCCATCCTCGAATGACAATCCAAAAGATCCTCAGATCTAACACGAAACCATCCTCGAATGGAGACGCGAAGGTATACCAGCCTCGACTGATAACCAAACGCAAAGCTGACCTCAGACAGACTTTGCAAAAGAGACAAACTGACCTCGATCAATAAGCTCAAAAAGTGAACTACTATCCTCGAATAATAGCCACAACAACAAGACCAACCTCGGAAGGATTTGAAGAAAAGAAATGCCATCCTCGAATGACAAATCAAAAGATCCTCGGATCTAACACGAAACCATCCTCGAATGGAGACGCAAAGGTATACCAGCCTCGACTGATAACCAAACACAAAGCTGACCTCAGATAGACTTTGCAAAAGAGACAAACTGACCTCAATCAATAAGCTCAAAATGTGAACTACTATCCTCGAATAATAGCCACAACAACAAGACCAACCGCAGAAGGACTTGAAGAAAAGAAATGCCATCCTCGAATGACAATCCAAAAGATCCTCGGATCTAAAACGAAACCATCCTCAAATGGAGACGCGAAGGTATACCAGCCTCGACTGATAACCAAACACAAAGCTGACCTCAGACAGACTTTGCAAAAGAGACAAACTGACCTCGATCAATAAGCTCAAAATGTGAACTACCATCCTCGAATAATAGCCACAACAACAAGACCAACCTCGGAAGGACTTGAAGAAAAGAAATGCCATCCTCGAATGACAAATCAAAAGATCCTCAGATCTAACACGAAACCATCCTCGAATGGAGACGCGAAGGTATACCAGCCTCGACTGATAACCAAACGCAAAGCTGACCTCAGACAGACTTTGCAAAAGAGACAAACTGACCTCGATCAATAAGCTCAAAATGTGAACTACCATCCTCGAATAATAGCCACAACAACAAGACCAACCGCAGAAGGACTTGAAGAAAAGAAATGCCATCCTCGAATGACAAATCAAAAGATCCTCGGATCTAACACGAAACCATCCTCGAATGGAGACGCAAAGGTATACCAGCCTCGACTGATAACCAAACACAAAGCTGACCTCAGACAGACTTTGCAAAAGAGACAAACTGACCTCGATCAATAAGCTCAAAAAGTGAACTACTATCCTCGAATAATAGCCACAACAACACAAAAACAAGACCAACCGCAGAAGGACTTGAAGAAAAGAAATGCCATCCTCGAATGACAAATCAAAAGATCCTCAGATCTAACACGAAACCATCCTCGAATGGAGACGCGAAGGTATACCAGCCTCGACTGATAACCAAACACAAAGCTGACCTCAGACAGACTTTGCAAAAGAGACAAACTGACCTCGATCAATAAGCTCAAAAAGTGACCTACTATCCTCGAATAATAGCCACAACAACAAGACCAACCTCGGAAGGACTTGAAGAAAAGAAATGCCATCCTCGAATGACAAATCAAAAGATCCTCGGATCTAACACGAAACCATCCTCGAATGGAGACGCAAAGGTATACCGGCCGCAGGCGGTAACCAAACAAAGAAAATAGGACAAGATGGAACGGGATCATTGTACATAAACGAGAGCCCAAGCATACAGGACCGTTATACAAAACGGGAACCTGCGACACGACTGTTGTACCAAACAAGACGCGGAATAAGCGACGAACATTGACTTGAAAAGACAAGGATGTCTGAAAAATGATATTGGTATCCTCTGTGCGGAGTACTTCAGGTTGAAAAGATATTATAAGTCATACGTAATATACCTCAAAACTGGCCCATGTTGGGATGCATATGTTTGAATTTATGGCGTAATTCTCCATGATGATGGAAATGCTACGCTTTGGAAGATGCAAATGCAATGATGATTATGCGAATGACAATGCAAAGAAGATCTCCTAACAAGGAGACTGCAAGTAATTCCATATAACTTGGCTGGAAGGAAACGATGATCACTGCATTGATCTGGCTCGTCCTGATGAGGAGGAAACAACTCTGCGGGGAAAGTTGTTAATAATTCACAGGCTCTGAATAGCTGCCACTGCCAAAAATAAATTGGACTTTGAGATTGGAGCGCCAAGACCCTGCTGGAGGTGGACCCTTCTTGAACTCTGATGGGGAAGTGAGGACTTCCTGGGAACCAAAGACGTGACACTGCTGAGGAAGCAACTGCTGGGGAGGCAAAATACTCTTTACGCTGTTAAGAATTGCCCCTGTCTGCACAGAGACTTCTGCTTGGGGATTGCACCCACTCTCTGCTGTCTAGCTGGGATAAATTTCAACTTGCACATGGCTGGGGATAGTTGGAAACACCCTGGGAGACATTTGTTTCTGCTCAAACAAATGGGAATGCCCATCCTGGATAGTGATCTTTTAGCTCTGTTAGCAACACCAGTACCTGTACCTGCATGAACACAATCGATAGTACCTGCAACATAGAGAATTAATTTGGGACCTGCTTGCCCCAGGCTCATAGCATGAATGATTGTCTAGGTATCTCAACACCCTTTTAGAGTTGAATTAAATGTTTCTATTCTCCTGCACGAGTTAGAAAAGCATTCAAATGTTCATAACACAATGCAAGTTACCATTTGATAGACGTTTTCACAAACAATCAATGCCAGATGAAAAAGTGAAAACAAAAAGCTAAAATGGTCAATTGACTGAAGTTGAATTTTTATTGATTTTGAAAGGTGGCCCTGAATAGACAGTACAAAGGAAGCAGTTCCCTGGAATGAGGGAACAGCTGAAAAGAAAAAGAAAACTATCCTATTGGCAATGTGAGAAGTGAATCTCATCAAGTATCAACCCGGTTATGACTCGTATGTCTTCAAGACGTTCCGCTCGCTCCGCCTCCTGAGAAAAAGTAAATGGACTGATCTTCAACCCTTAGGATAGCCTCAACTGTAGGTATGTCATGGATCTCGCAGATCGCAGTCGTTCGTGTTAATCCCTCTTTTGCGTGGATCGCCCTTTCAGGTTTTCAATCCACCGGGATACCCTTTTTTGCCTGAGTTGTCCGATGTGGCTTTTCAACTCAGCGGGTGTACATTTTTTTCAATATTTCCCTAACTTTTGCCCGAGCCTTTTATTCTGTTTTTGGCTCGCCGGGATGCCCATTTTTGCCTGGATCTTTATTCTGTTTTTATCCAGCGGGTCCTTTTTACACGAAGTATTTTCTTACTGCGTCTGCATTGACAGGGGATGGAAAGTCTTCTCCGTCCATGGTTGTCAGCATTAAGGCTCCGCCTGAGAAGACCTTTTTAACCACGAACGGTCCTTCATAGTTGGGTGTCCACTTGCCCCTGTGATCGTTGAGAGGAGGAAGAATCCTTTTCAGCACTAAATCTCCTGGCATGTACCTCTGTGGTCGCACCTTCTTGTCAAAAGCTTGCTTCATTCGTCGTTGATACAACTGTCCATGGCATACAGCTGCTAGACGCTTCTCTTCAATGAGGCTCAATTGATTATATCGGGATCGGAGCCATTCAGCTTCATCTAGCTTGATATCCATCATCAACCTCAAGGAAGGGATTTCCGCTTCGACCGGTAGAACTGCCTCCATACCATACACCAATGAGAATGGAGTTGCCCCAGTTGAAGTGCGCACTGATGTTCTATACCCATGCAACGCGAATGGTAACATCTCGTGCCAATCTTTGTACGTCACAACCATCTTCTGAACAATCTTCTTGATGTTTTTATTAGCCGCCTCGACGGCGCCATTCATCTTAGGACGATATGGAGAAGAGTTGTGATGTTCTATTTTGAAGTCTCGACACAAGTCAGCCATCATCTTGTTGTTGAGATTAGAACCATTATCAGTAATGATCCTTTCAGGGACTCCATACCGGCAAATGATGTCCCGCTTAATAAATCGAGCGACCACTTGTTTAGTGACATTGGCATAGGAAGCAGCTTCGACCCACTTCGTGAAATAATCAATAGCAACTAGGATGAAGCGATGTCCATTAGAGGCTGTTGGCTCAATCTTTCCAATCATATCGATGCCCCACATAGCGAACGGCCACGGTGAAGACATGACACTCAAAGGATTCGGAGGCACATGGACCTTGTCGGCATAAATTTGACACTTATGGCATTTGCGGGAATATGTACAACAATCAGATTCCATGGTAATCCAATAGTATCCCGACCTCAATAATTTCTTGGCCATGGCATGACCTCCAGCATGGGTACCAAAGGAGCCTTCATGAACCTCCTGCATTAACAGGTCTGCCTCGTGTCTGTCTACACATCTAAGCAGCACCATGTCAAAGTTCCGTTTGTACAACACACCATCCTGATTCAAGAAGAAACCTCCCGCCAGTCTTCTAAGAGTTTTCTTATCTTTACTGGATGCCCCAGCCGGGTATTCTTGAGCTTTCAGGAATTGTTTGATGTCGTGGTACCAAGGCTTGTCATCTTCACCATTACCAACTGCGAAGACATAAGCCGGTCTTTCTAGACGAGAGATCGAAATTCGAGGCACGAAATTTTCTCGGCATACTTTAATCATGGATGATAAAGTTGCGAGAGCATCGGCGAACTGGTTTTCGTCCCTAGGAACATAGCTCAGCTTTACTTTGGTAAAGAAGGTTAACAGCCTCCTGACGTAATCTCGGTAAGGAATCAAACGAGCTTGATGAACTAGCCATTTGCCATTGACTTGATTTACTACCAAAGCAGAATCTCCGAAGATCTCAAGGTTCTTGACTCGCAAGTCTATTGCCTCTTCGATCCCCATGATGCAAGCTTCATACTCTGCTTCGTTGTTAGTACACTCGAAGGTCAACCGAGCAGCAAGAGGTGTGTGGACTCCTTCTGGTGAGATAATAACAGCACCTACTCCACTCCCATTCATGTTTACAGCTCCGTCAAACATCAACTTCCATCTGGATTCAGGGTCAGGCCCCTCCTCCGGAAGTGGTTCTTCATGGTCTTTCGACTTGAGGAACATGATGTCCTCATCCGGAAACTCAAACCTCATGGGTTGATAATCATCAATCGGCTGCTGGGCCAAGTATTCTGACAACACACTCCCCTTGATAGCTTTTTGTGAAGTGTATTGTATGTCATACTCCGTGAGTATCATTTGCCAACGGGCCACTCTTCCTGTCAAAGCCGGCTTCTCAAAGATGTATTTTACAGGATCCATCTTGGAAATTAGGAGAGTAGTGTGAGTCAGCATGTACTGTCTTAGTCGGCGAGCAGCCCATGCCAAAGCGCAACAAGTTTTCTCGAGTAGTGAGTATCGTGTCTCACAATCGGTAAACTTTTTGCTAAGGTAATAAATGGCATGCTCTTTTCGACCAGACTCGTCTTGCTGACCCAGTACACATCCCATCGATCCTTCCAGCACAGTAAGATACATGATCAGAGGTCTCCCTGGCACTGGAGGCATAAGAATTGGTGGCTCCAACAAATATTCTTTAATTCGGTCGAAGGCCCGCTGACAGTCTTCATTCCAATTAATGGCCTGATTCTTCCTCAGAAGCTTGAAGATGGGCTCGCACGTGGCCGTCAGGTGAGAAATAAACCGTGCAATGTAGTTTAGTCTCCCTAAGAAGCCACGCACTTGCTTTTCAGTCTTTGGCTCAGGCATTTCCTGGATTGCTTTCACTTTGGCCGGATCAACCTCAATCCCTCGTTCACTAACAATGAAGCCGAGCAACTTGCCAGAACGAACCCCGAAGGTGCACTTATTCGGATTTAACCTCAGTCTGAACTTTCGAAGCCTGTCAAATAATTTTGCTAGATTGACCAAGTGTTCTTCTTCCGTCTGGGACTTTGCTATCATGTCATCAACATAAACCTCAATTTCATGATGGATCATGTCGTGAAACAACGTCACCATTGCCCGTTGGTAGGTAGCTCCTGCATTCTTTAAACCAAACGGCATGACCTTGTAACAAAAGGTGCCCCAAGGAGTGATGAAAGTTGTCTTTTCCATATCCTCGGGAGCCATCTTAATTTGATTATAGCCTGAGAATCCATCCATGAAGGAGAACACGGAAAACTGAGCAGTATTATCGACAAGTACATCTATGTGAGGTAGAGGGAAATCATCTTTGGGGCTGGCCCTATTCAAATCCCTGTAATCCACACACATTCTGACTTTGCCATCTTTTTTAGGAACCGGCACAATGTTAGCAACCCATGGAGGATAACTAGTCACGGCCAAGAAGCCAGCATCAAACTGTTTTTGCACTTCTTCTTTTATTTTGATTGCCATGTCTGGACGTGTGCGCCTCAACTTCTGCTTCACCGGAGGACAACCTTCTCTGAGAGGTAGCTTGTGTACCACAATGTCAGTGTCTAAACCAGGCATATCTTGGTAGGACCATGCGAAGACGTCAACGTACTCTCGAAGCATAGCCATCAAACGAGTCTTGACAGATTCTTCTAATGCAGCTCCGATCTTGACTTCTTTCTTGTCCTCTTCAGTACCCAGGTTTATCACTTCAACATCTTCCTCATGCGGCTGAATCATCTTCTCCTCCTGTTTGAGCAGTCTGGCCAATTCTTCGGGTAAATCACAATCCTCTTCACCTTCCTTATCGGCTTGATAAATCGGATTGTCGAAGTCATACTTAGCCATAACAGGGTCGTCATTGATAAGATCCGGTGACGAGCACCTGCATGAATGATGATTCATGCAAGGCTTTAGCAACAACTTGAGAAAATGGGAAACATTGCCATTTTTAAAACTTTTCTTTCTTTTTTGAAAAACAAAAGTAAAAAACGAAGGACAGAGAACAACATGAAATGAATGTGAAACGTCAGTTTTATTAATGATTGCGTTAATGAACAAATGAACCCTTACAAAGAGACACTATGCCCCGGGGTAAGACATAGTGCTCTAGTACAGGAAAAATAGAAACAAGACATTATTACTCTTCGAAGGAAGTGACCGAAATAAGCCTTTCCGATGTCCAGTTGCTAAGTTGAGTTCCTGGAGCGGCAGGCCTGATCCATTCATCTAAGTCACAATCGCTATCGACGATGTCATCCTGTACAGCACTGATGTTTCCGTAGTTTATCACTCCTGCACTTGTGAAAGTGACCGGGCTCTGACAACCTTTTGCACTTGTTTCAGACGAAGATCCCCCAGGGTGATAACCAATCCCGAACATGTCTTTCTTCTCTGGCAACTCGACTGGGCTGCCCCAGCCTTCTCGCACTCCAGATTCTACTAATTCACGCGCTTGTTTATAAGAGGCTATAGACACCCCCTTCTTCGGCACCTCAGGAGAAGTTGCTACGGCGGATGCTTGTTCGGACTTAAAAGGCTCAAAAGCTTGACATGGAGTTTCGACTATTTCGCCATCCATCTCCACATATTTGAATGAGGCTAGATGACTGACGAAGATATCCTCTTCCCCGCTGACTGTCACAACTTGACCTTCCCAGACAAACTTTAATTTCTGATGAAGTGTAGAAGAAACCGCTCCTGCCGAGTGAATCCAGGGCCTTCCAAGTAAACAACTATATGCCGGCTGGATATCCATCACGTAAAACGTGGTATTGAAGACTTGTGGACCTACCTTGATAGGTAACTCCACCTCTCCGAATACCGATCTTCTTGATCCATCAAATGCTCGGACTACTAAATCACTGGGCTTTAGCACCACTCCATCATAGTCTAGCTTCATCAATGCCTTCTTAGGCAAGACATTCAGAGATGAACCAGTATCCACCAGCACATGGGAGAGCACTGCACCCTTGCATTCCAGAGAAATATGCAATGCCCGATTGTGAGCACGCCCATCAGAAGTTAAGTCCAAGTCTGTGAAACCCAATCCATGACTGGCATTAACGCTGGACACCACCGTTTCTAACTGATTCACAGAAATATCCTGAGGCACGTATGCCTTGTTCAGAATATTTAAAAGGGCCTTCCTGTGAGAATCCGAACACATGAGCAATGATAAGATGGAGATCTTTGATGGCGTCTGCTGCAAGTGATCTACAATCTTATAGTCACTCTTCTTGATGATCCTCAGGAATTCTTCCGCTTCCTTATCAAAGGTGAGATCTGGATCAGCCGATGGAGTTGGATCATTGACAACTACAGGTTGCTTCCCTCTGGCTCTTGCTTGGGCTTCGGCAGTATCTCTAGGTGGTATCACATTGCTTCTCAATGCTTCAGGCGCAAACAGTCTTCCACTCCGAGTAAAACCCCCTACTCCCACATTCTCTACCTGAGCTGGGATTATACTAGTCGTGGCCAACTCTTGTCTTTGGCCGTTGCAATACACTTCACCACCGTAATGCCAAGGAACTGCTTTGTCACTTTGGTACATTATGGGTCCAGCAGTAGTAATAGTTATTGGTGCCGCTCTGGCACGCGAGGGAACTTGGGGTGGATCATAAAAGATAGTCACTGTAGATACTTCACTTTCTTTCACAATCTTGTCAAATTGCAGCACTCCTTCATCAATCATACCTTGAATTCCGACCTTCAATCGTTTACAACCGTTGGTAGCTTCTGTACATTCTGAACAATCATCCTCGCATCCGGGGAAAATGCCTTTCTTTAACAAACAAATCTTGATAGCAACCAATGAAGTCTTCAAGTCATCTACATCATCCACCAGATTCAATTTCTCCCCTTCACCAATTGCACCAACCGTGCCCCTGTGATGAGGCATGGGATTTTCCAGCACATTAGGAGAGGGAGCGAAATTGATCGCTTTGGAATCCAACAAGTCCTGCACAACATGCTTCAACGCTTTGCAATTCTCAGTACTATGGCCGGGAGCTCCAGAATGAAACTCGCATCTAGCATCCAAATCATAACCTTCAGGAATTTGGCCTGGCCTCGGAGGTTGCAAGGTACGGAGCTGAATCATTTGAAGCTGCAGGAGATTCTTCAACAGTTGGGAGTAAGACATTGGTGGAGCTTCAAAATGTCTATCCCTCGGCTTCTGAGGGTAGTACGGACGAGGGGGTCTTGGCTGATACCCCTGCGAGCGTTGCGGTTGCGGAGGTTGGACCCGCTGTTGAACTGAAGGAGTTGAAATAGTGACGGGGGCCACTTGCTGATAATATCCTTGGTGCATCATTCCTCTCTGCGCGTATACTGCTCCTGTTTCTCCTTCCCTCTTTTTCACAAAGGGTTTCTTGATACCAGACGCTGAAGCGCTTCCATTTTGAATTTTCCCCTGCTTGAGCCAGCTTTCAATTCTTTCTCCAGTCAGAATAATGTCCGAAAAACCACTTGAGGAACAACCGGCCAACCTTTCCATGAAATGCCCTGGGAGGGTATTCAGGAAAAGATCAACCATCTCTCTTTCCAGTAAAGGTGGTTGCACTCGGGCGGCCACCTCACGCCACCTCTGTGCATAATCTTTGAAGCTCTCCGAACTCCTCTGTGTCAAGCTTTGAAGCTGAGTACGGCTGGGTGCCATGTCAATGTTGTATTGATATTGTCTGAGGAAGGCCTCTCCCAAATCCTTCCAGCTTCTGATAGAACTTCTTTCCAACTTCATGTACCACTCCAAGGATCCTCCAGAAAGGCTATCCTGGAAATAGTACATCCATAGCTTCTCATCTCGCGTGTGAGCCGCAATCTTCCTGTAGAAAGCCTGTAGGTGAGTTTTCGGGCAAGAGTTGCCGTTGTATTTATCAAATGCGGGTGGCCTGAACTTGTGTGGAATGACCACCCCAGGTACTAAACCCATATCTGACACGTCAATTCCCAAAGTGTCTTTGCATTCCAAGGCCTTGACCTTCTCTGCAAGCACCAAGAAGTCGTTGAGATTTCCGTCACCGCCGAAACCCATATCATTGTTGAAATACTGGAATTGGTCTTCCTGCCTGTCCTGCACAGGAACATACGTAGCCATAGCTGGATCTGGAACATGAGGTCCACCTGTACCGTTGTTGGCATTGGGAGGAGCCCCTAGTCCGCCGGAAGTAGTTTCCTGAGCATTAGTGTTAGGAGGAGTTAACCCTTGAATTGCATTTCTCAGCTCCTGCTGCCCCTGGGCCATCCCCTGCATCAGAGTCACAAATTCTGCCATCTTGGTACGGACATCGTTGAGTTCTGTCTGCATGGCGTCCATTGCTGTTCTTTGATTACTGCGTGTCGCGTACCGATGAGGAATATTCTGTCGAATGTACCGGGTCTTGGCGGCCCTCGCAATCTTTGCCTGATGAACACAGATAAATTAGACATCTCGAAGAAAAACCTGCAAAGACAAAGACAAAATGCAAATGATGCGTATGCAATGCAATGTGTTCCTTTTATTCCCGAGTATCTTACTGTGTCCGGTCCTGGCATTAAGAAGATAAGAATTGGGAAGAAGACCCAAATGATATTCAGACATAATGACGGCTGTGAAGAATTGGTGCTCATTACCCCGTGTCGGTGCAAATAACAAACAAGAAATCCGGAACAAATCAATCATATAAACTGGAGTCTGAAAATACAAAAGTCCCTGAAGGGTGCCAATCACAATAACAAAAGTACATCACATATAAGGAATCCCACAACAAGCCTGTGGGTAATCCAAGTACAACAATGTGAAATTAAACACTAGGGAGCTCTATATCTTTCAATCTCCAGCTAAGGCATTTGACGCTCTGGAACAGCTGAACCACATCTGGATGACCGGGCTCCTGGATGAGCTTCTGAATGAGGAGGTCCCTCGTATCAGAAGAAGCGTGTAACTCCTCGATCTGCTGTAGAAATGCTGCTTCATTATCCTTGCTTTGACTTGAATCGGCCTTCGACCTTTTCACATCAGCTTTCAACTTCAAGTCTTCAATCTCCTTTTGAGCTTCCTTCAACGCCCGCTGACTCTCTGTAACGCGCCGGATACGATCCTCCTCTTGATAATAAGCTTTCCTGAGAAGTTCTTTCTGCCCATCTAAAGAATCCTGAAGGCTTTTGACTTCCTGCTTGTGCTTGGCGTCTAACTCTTTTTGTTTCTTCAGATTTTCGTCCCATTTCTCCTGCCATAAAGTAACAGCTTCATTGGCTTCACTAAGATCTTTCTTCTCTCTTCGGCGCTGGGCCGTCTTATGAGTCTCAGCTAAACCTTTCTTTCGGAAGTAGAGCTCTCTATCTTCAAAACCCTTCTGCTTAAGACGGACTATCTCCTCGGCTTGCTCAGCTCTATCTTTCAATTGACGGTTTTGGATCATCAGCGCTTGACAAGAATTAAGAGCCTCTTGATTTTCAACCCTCAGTTGCTTAACCAAAGCTTCTAACTTCTGATATTCTTCCAAAGGCACCGTAGTAGGTGGTGGTAACGGTGCAGAGAAAGGGATTAGAGTCACTTGAGCTTTTTCTCTTACCCACGCTTCAAACTCGGGAAACATTTGATTGTTGCTCCTGCCCAAACGATCTATACCCTTCTTAATAACCGTTTTCCAAGCACCTGCAGCCTCCCGCACCAATGAGAGATTATCCTTCATAGGAAAATAGAAAGTCTGATCCAACTCTGAATCCTTGGGAACATTCTTCAAAGCGTACCCTAATTGTCTTCTCAAGAGTATGGGGTTGTAGTTAATGCAACCAGCTACTCCTAAGAGAGGAACATTAGGATACTTTCCACAGCTGGAGATAAGCTCTTTTCCTTTCAACCTCAAAGTGAACCATTTGATGTCTTTGGCAGTCAACGTGTTGAGCTTCTGCGACCATATTACATTGGGATCCCTAAACACTCCAACAATAGGGATGTGCCTCATAAACCAAGTGTAGAACAACTGAGCACAACATCTAACCAAGCCACCTCGTCTCTTCTCATTCCTATAGTGCACCGAATAATACAAGTCACCCAGGAGAGTGGGCACCGGATTCTTCAACACAAACAAATGAATTGCATTTATGTCCACAAACTTGTCCATATCAGCAAACAAAACTATCCCGTACACGGATAATGCCAAGATAGCGCAAACTGAATCCCACTGCTTTTCCACGGCACACTCTTCAGCTTTTCCGACCAGAAACTCTAAGGGAAAACCAAGCACCCCGGCCTTGGTGGAAACCAGATTAGCAGATACTTCTGATGGGCTCAAATAAAGAGCCTTAGCAATGTCGGTGTGAGTTGGTCTTGTCATCTCTGAATTGAACGGAATCTGATCCTGAATCGGTAGTCTTAGAATCTCAACATACTCTTCTAGCAACGGACCTAGCTGGAAATCCGGAAATGTGAAACATCGGAGTCTAGGATCATAGTACTGTAGCAAAGTATGAATGGCACTCTTCTGTGAACTATCCAAGCTGAAAACCATATCCAAAATATCACCATACTGCTGTTTGAAGAAATCCAAGTGACCTGGGGTAATGAGAGACACCATCTGCTTGAGCAAGTCTACTTTGGTATCAAAAAACTTGTAGAAAATATTCTTCTTTCTGACGTCTTCCATTCTGAAGCAAAGATATGACCAGGAACCGGGAATAGTGCAAACCCTGAGAATAAAAGAAACACAAATGATTAATGATGATATGATGTTTATGCAAGGCAAGGCATGTGATCAGTGAAATGTCTGTGATGTGCCAATCATATAATCAGGTGTCGGTGCACGGTCTCAAAATCCAGATATCACAATAATCATCCCTCTGATTCGGGGTCCATAACTTAAGAACAGAAATCCAGATCACAAAACTGAACCAAAGGCAAAGTGGGTATGCTGAAGGTACCAGGGTTCCTGCAAACCTGTAAACCCCTCCCAATCTCATGGGTGTGCTACTCGGGTCAACATCACGGACTCTCAAAGCCGAATAGCAATAATACGTTCACCATCTCCGAGAAATGGCTCATGACCAAATCAGGGAATCGGTTTGGTATTATATACTACGCAGGGAGGTCTCAGTTGAGTCCGGAAAAAACAAGCATCCCTCACAAGTCTCCAGCTTCAAGCACTGAATCGAGAAACAATAGTACATTCATCCCGAAGGGTACAATACTATCGTCATACGAACAGTTTGCTTTAACTGAATTCCTGTGAGAGAACCAGGCCATCCTATGCGAGTTCCCAATGGACCCTCGGATGCGAGTGGGTTTGCCAACAAATGTGGTCTGCCACTGTCATCACTGGAGAGGGGTGTTTCCATTAAGGTTCTCGAAGATCGGTCACCAGATGCACATAACTATCAAGGTCGTACCCTGAAGTGAGGTAATCCCCACACAGAGTAGTTCCAAGACGGTCGCAATCTGGGTGTGGAACACATCGCCACCCATCATGGTGAGATACCATAAGAGTACAATGCCTGTCCACGCTAATCCTATGGTGCACTCAAGCCGGGTATTTGGCTTATCTCACAGTAACTCCCACCCACAGAAAAAATGAAAACCAGCACAGCCAGACAATCCAGTATAATATGATGCATGGAAAATAAAATACTGAAAGCGGTAAATAAATGCGATAAAGTAAAGCTGTAAATAAAACTGTAAATAAAACAGTAAAGCTAAACTAAAGCACACAACAGCAAACAGATAAACACCCAAAGAAACAAAACCAAACAGGCGCTAGGATTGACTCTACAAGGGAAACCAGAGATTCTGGTTAGTCCCCAGCAGAGTCGCCAGCTGTCGCTCCCGGGATTTTCATCCTAGTACAAACGCGAAAGTGGCGCGGAAAGGTTAGAGTCGCCAGCCAGACATTTTTATCCCGAATGAATGGGAAAGGTAATGTTGCACAAACCTGAGGAAGAAGGAAAAGGACGAGGCCTTGCGAACCAAAGATCTGAGTTCGGGAGTCGGTTACGACCTGGGAAGGTATTAGCACCCCAGATCGTCCGTCGTACCCGACGGGATCCACGCTTGCTTGTTTGTTTCAAAGGGTGAGAAAAATATAACTGCTGCTGAATAAATGAACCGCGAACTGGGAACTGGAATGAAAATGAGAAGGGAATCGGAAAAGAAAATGGAAAGAAAGGGGGAAATGTAGGGAAAATAAAGAATGTGCTCGAACGGGCCCTACCCCGCTGCCTACGTACCTCATCGGGATAATGAGGATCAGAGTCGACGTAGTTCGCCTAACCTAGGCGGGAACTATTTGTTTGTGTTTTTTATAGCTGGAACTGCGTGTGTCTATGCTCAGGTGTTGCAGGCTCGTCTGGTACGAGTGCTTTTACCGTCTTGCATGAAAGACAAGTCGCCGCGAGTTCGCGATGTGAGTGAATGAGATGAGAGAAGAAGTTCCCGCAGGATAGTCGGTTATTGTTTGTTTTTGTCTTTTTAAAAGAAGTGTTTTTGAATTTGTTTGTGAACGGTCTTGTACTAAGACCTATCCATCGCGGGAAGTATTTACACCTCGCCCCGAAACAGGACGTGTATAAACACTCCGCAACAAAGTCTCGTGTCGTACAAGATTGTTCGGTTTTTATTAAGTGTTTTATTGTTTTTCTTTGGAGGTGAGAAAGAGACTCAAGTTGATAAAAGGAAAAAATCTAAGGGGGACTAAGACACAACCCTAAATTATTTATATTTACAAAGGGAGATCCTAATGGTTAGTGAGGTTTTTCTAATCCTAAAGATAAAAAGGAAAAGAAAAAGGAAAAAGGATGCAACTTAATTCTTAAGGAAGATAAGTTGGTCCTA
This sequence comes from Lathyrus aphaca, assembly GCA_963966055.1. NCBI lineage: Eukaryota > Viridiplantae > Streptophyta > Magnoliopsida > Fabales > Fabaceae > Lathyrus > Lathyrus aphaca. The sequence continues at coordinate 249,264,535 of OZ014520.1, read as the reverse complement.
ACAATGGGGAATCCTACCAAATCACAAATATGGAAGTAAAAATGAATTAAAAAGCCTAAAAGAAATGCACAACAAAAAATAAAGGATAAAGTGAAGCAAACTTACCTCAATCTTCCCCACTACAAAACAAGTGTTAATGCACATTTTTATTAAAAAGAATAAGGCAAACACACATTAGTTAAATCCTAATTAAACTTGGACCTAAACTAGACCCTATTCTAATCCTAAAGGAACTAAAAAAATGCTAAAACCAAAATACAGCACCTATTACAGCCCCTTAATACACAAACAGCCATGAAACTAAGCCTAACACCCACCAACTTCTTACAGCCAGCATGCAATCATGAAAAAGTAGGTGCAAAAGGTTACAAACAGCATGTACACATAGCAAACATCATACATTTTACAGCACTCATGCAAAAAACAGCTATGAAATGCAAAATCTAAAATTGCTTATTTTCATTCTTTAATGCACACACTCAATGCAAAAATCACTAATCTCATCATGAACATGTATTTGAACTTAAGTCAACATATACCAAGGCAAGAACATGCACATCATTGAATGATTATGCAAGCATGCATCTCATGAATTATGCAACAAGTAAATGCACAAAGTAACACCTAAACATGCATATGAACATGATGATCTTTGATTATGAACATGCAACATGATTGCTCAACAAACATACTAAACTCAATGCAAAATTCAGAATTTAATTGATGCATATGACATGATAAAGTATGCAACCAAATGCACATACATATGATTATGCAAAATGCAACATACCTTGATATAATGGGAATGAAAAAAAATGATTTAATGCAATGCAAACATGTAAAAACAGAATGCAACATGATTATTACATACCAAATGATGTATAAACATGGCAACACAATGCAAGAACTCAAGGCATGCACAAAGAACACCAAAATGCATAAAACGCAACATGAACGGAATCGTGTCGAAACGACTCGAAATGGGGAAACTAGCTACTGGAAATGGACTCAAAAATTCCCTAAAATCACTACCTAAACATGTATGAACATTAGAGGCACTAGAACTTAGGGCCAAGCAATCAACTAAACCAAGAATCCAAAAATTCACAGCGTTAACCGGTTAACCATATAGGTTAACCGGTTAACAGACCCAAAACAGAAACAATTTGGCCAAAACGCATGTGTTAACCGGTTAACCATATGCGTTAACCGGTTAACACTGAACAGAGTTGAAAAAAAGCTTTTAAAAAAAGTGCTTTTGGCCACAAACTTGCTTCTAGACAATCCTAACATACCTAGGGACATGCTACCACTAATTTCTACTTATTCGGAGCTTATCTACACATGATAAAACCTATATCTATTAACACATTAAAAATACTAATTCAACAAAAATCACAAAAATGCAAACAACACATAATCGAACGGAATTAATTCAAGCAAAGCGAAAAGCACTTAAAGAATGCCGAAACGGCGAGATGAAGAGAATAACTTAAAGAAGAAGTGATTAAGATCACCAACCTACGAAGCGGAGGAGTGCTTCGGTGATTGTTGCAAGTATCGGAGCTTGAATCGAAGAGAAAACCGAAAACCGAAAACCGCAAAATAAATGCGTTCTTGAGCTAGAATCTTCGCACACTTCCGATAAGTCGATAATCCTCAACAAAATCACTAGCTTCTTCTTCTATGATCCACAATTAATGGAGGTGGGAGGCTTAAGCTTCAAGATCTTCAAGTTTCAATGTGAAACTTGAAGAGCTTATTTGAAAAAAGCTTTGGTGAAAGGGAGAGGAAAAGTGGGAGAGAAAAAGTGATTATGGAAGAGGTGAAAAATTGAAAAATGGTGTGAACCCCTTTGGTTTGGATGAAAATGACTTAAATATGGCTTAGGCTTGGAGCTAGGTTTGGGTTTGGGGCCCAAAAATTAGGTTTGGGATCCAAAATTAGGTTTGGAAGTTAGTTAGGGTTAGGGTTGGATAAAGGGAATATTCCTTGGAATATTCCTTGGAACACTCTAGAAGATGGTGGAAGGTGGTGGAAGTTTCCAAGGGAAATGGAGTGGAATTGGAGTGGAAAAATGAGATGGAAAGAATGAAAGGAAGTGTGGAAAGAAAGTGGAAGGAAAGGTGGAGGGAAATGCAAAACCAACTAACTTTCAAATGATTTTTCTTTGATTTTTCTATGATTCCTCCATCATTTCTTGATCAAGTTTGAACCATAGGATCATTGTAACCCTAATTTCACGATCTCGATCTTAAAAGTCCGGAGTCGACCCTTTTTACCTAGCCCGATTGCCTTTTCTCCAATTCCTCGATTTTCCGTCGTCCGGCCAGTCGAACCCCTTCCAAAATGAATTTGTGGACGAGATTTGAACCCTAGGCACTTGACATCATATATAAGTCAAAGAAATCCACTTCGACTCAAAAATTTATGTAGAAGCCCTGTAGAAATGAAACCCTAATTCGGCTCTTTTCCCTCAAGAAGTATTGCACTGCTTGCCTCCTTCAATCAAACCAAAACTTTCCATGACTTGTGGCTTCAAGTGAAGACTTGTGGGATATTGTGAACCCTTTGCACAAGGTTGAGAAGCTTTGTGGCCCTTCGGTAGCCTCTTCATAACTTTCGGTTGCTCCGATCATTGATCACATACCCACGCCTCGGCTATGCAATGTTTTTGGTTATTTTATGAATCCATATATGCAAAATGCTATGCAAAATGTTGAGGAAATGAGAGGGCAAATTTTGAGGTATTACATCTGGCAAACCACTTTAAAGTCCAGTTTTCGTCTAGCAAACCAACTTCAAATACCAGTTCTCGTCTGGTAGGCGAATCTTTAAACCAATTATCGTTTGGTCACCTTTTCATTTAGCCTTTTGGACTCCAGTTCTCGTCTGGTAGCCATTATTTTTCAGAGTCAATTCTCATTTGACAATGAAACCAAGGAGTCAGTTCTCATCTGACGACTTATTCTTTGCCCATCAGTTCTCGTCTGTTGGCCTACCCTCAATAAACCAGTTCTCGTCTGGTATTTCACATTCAAAGTCCAATTGCTTGGAAACCAAAAAAAACAACAAAAAACAACACTATCAAACTGGCCCTGGTGCCCAACCATCTTTGTTTCATCTCCTGCAGCTTGCATGTTATCATATCTTCGGCATCCTGAGCATACATCTACATCTTGCATCATTTTCATTGCACCTTCATACCGCATGGTTTCTGTTTTCTCTCTGGTGTGGGGCAGAATCATTACATGACGCAATAAGGGGCAGTTTATCTCGAGATCCGACGATTTTCTGCGAGAGTTTGAAGACACTGGGGCAATTCTGGATGCCAGATCTTCTGTAAAATCCTCTAGAGATGATCTTTTCATAGATGATGCAGTATGGCACAATTTCAGAAGTAATGGATGCTTGTTCACTCATGAAAATAAATATGCAACTGTTGAGTTCAGAGTTTTGAAGCACCGAGTTAGTTTTCAGGGAATGTCTAGTATTTATTTTCCCAACAGGGCATTGGGAGTTTATTTCTTCCCCGAGCATAAAATCTTCCTTCAGCCGACAAGGTTTCCTCGTGAGGAGTTGGTTATTCTCATTCAGTCAAAGTCCAATTTTCATTGGCATATATTCCCAACACAATCTTCATACTATACCTGGGGCATATTTTGGCTTATTTTGATCTCTAATTCTCCAGTAAAGTCTCTCCTCAGTAGAGCATTGCCAAATCTATTTCTCAGCCAAGCCAAAAGGTTGTCATTTTGTAAACACCCCAAATTTTCCCTCACTCATTTCACCATGGCTTGTGATCTTTTCATTTGCATAAGTTCAATCATATCATCTCACATTGCATTTTTGCTTCACTGCATTGGTTCTAAGTCATCTGCATCTAGGGTTTGTGATCAGAGCAATTCCTGAGGCATTTGAGCCACTCCAAAGGTCTTCAAGCATCTCAAGAGGGTCCATGTATGTTCAATCATCATATTATATCCTCCCAAGATCAAGAAAGCCAGAAAATCACAAGAACTGAGGAAGGTATGGAAGCAGAGCCAGGTTTAACTGCATAGATGACCTAAAATTAGGGTTTTGGTTTCAGGAGCCATAACTCCAAATTTTTTGGTCATTCTTGTTTCTATGGGTCTCTATATTATATGAGGATCATGCATACCAATTTTCATGAAGAAATTCAATGGGGAAGGCATCTGATCAATAGATAACTTCTTGAACAAGTCAGTGCAAAATCAGGGCATCTGAGGCCCCCCATCATCCAACCAAAGAGTCTTCTCCATCATTTTGGGTGTATATGATCTTTATTTGATCTTAGAAGAAGTTAGAAGTTCACAAAATTAAAGAATTTCAAGCCATTTACAAAGTTGCCATTTTGGGAAAGTGACTTGTAATGCAAACTTGCCATTTTGGGAAAGTTTTTCAACCTCCTCTTTTTGATTCAAAAATGCTTCAAATGAAAAATTCTTGGTCATGAAAGTTGTAGATTTGATCATTCCCTTTTCAAAAAGTACAAGAACTTGATCTAATTCATCATAGAACTCAAGTTATGGCCTTGCAAAGTTGGGAAAAATCACAAAATTTCACTTATGTACCAAAGAGGGAAACTTGCAAAACCACTTGCCAAAGCATTTTGTGACTTCAAACACACTTCTAACCGTTACACAAACATAGTCCATGACCTATAATTCAGAATTGCCCAAAGAAATATCAAGTTTCATGCCTTGAACATCAAGAAATTACAAAAGGGCCAAAGCTTCACATAATTGCAAAACATCACACAAACTTCATCCCACTTGCTATCTTGCCTCAATCTGAATTCTATGGACCTCCCTAAAGCCAGCTGCGCAGGACACCCCATTGTCCTTGGCCTGCCATGAGCCAATACCTCCAAAGACAACTTTGTGGACTTTATGCAAAATGAGCCATACCAATCACACTACTCCACAATAACTCTCTGACCTATCAAGGTATGATATGTGGACCTCAAACAACTCAACACACACCACAACATAACCTGAATCCTCCCACAAGTCAGCATTCACCAAAAACCTCCCTCTTTTCATTTTCATTCGAAACTCAGCATTCAAGCCACAAACCTTCAAACAAACTTCATAGAACAACTCACCATGATCCACTGATCATTTCCCAACCACCACTTTGCCCTGAAACCCCCCATATCAAAAACACGATTTCTCTCCCCCTTTGAACTGAACTGCATCAATCTCACAAACCAGCCATAAAAAATTCCATCCAAGCATTGCAAACTCCTCAGAAGGTTCATTAAAGGCATCTTGGGCCAAAGAAGCAGCCAAAGAGCTCCAGGGTTGAATGCTTCACCTCAGGTAGCCATACGAATTTATTTTTCCAGAAGCTTTATTTTAAGTTCTCATTTGGTTAAGTTTGATTCCCTGAGTGCAATGAACCTTTTACTTTTGAAAATAGTTGAGAATTGAGGATGTATGGTCTTTCTGAAATTTCTGCAGTTTTTGTTCTTAGCTTCGATTCATGTTTTTGGTTGGAAATAAATGGAGTTTGAGGTTAGAATTAGGTTTAGAGAGATGAAAGGAACAAATCTGGAGCTTTAGAGCTCCAGAAGTGACCTAGGGAGTGAGTTGAGTTTTTTCAGGGAGGGATGTCACCGGAGAAGACGACCGGAGTTCTTCTCCGGTGACCTGAAAGTGATTAACCTAATTAATTAGGGTTAGGGCATAATTTGAATATGGGCTGTTGGATCCTCCTTTCCCGCGTGTGTTGTGTGGTTCAGATTGTACCATTAATTATTAATTTGGATTTAATATTTAATTAATTAGGATTAAGTGGATTTGAATTTGGGCCTTAGGATTGCGCGCGTAGTCAACAAGAAAATCCCCAGAATCAATACAAACCCTTGGATCAGCATACTTCTGTCTTATTTAATTTTTAATTTATTTTTTATCATTTTTCTTGCACAATTTATTTAAAATACCTAGAAAATCCTAAAAATATTTTCCTTTAGCATTTTCATTTTAAATATTTTTCTCAACCAGAAAAGATTTTTATTTTTATTTTTTGCATTAAAAAATCATTTTTAAAATATTTAAATGTTTATTTTAATTAATTAATGGAAGTTAATTAATTAAAATACCATTTAAGTTTCTAAAAATCACCAAAAAAATCACATTGCATCTTGACACATTTAGAGACATTATCAAACCATTCATACAAATTTATTTTTGGTTCTTGATCCATTTTGACATTTTTCTTTGGATTTAGGGTTCTTAAAAATCAATATTTTGACCCTAACTTAGAAAAATCTTTTCAGACTAACCATGAAGAGTTTGATAATGGTTCTTTTTGCATTGCATTCCACATATCATTTAGTTTCTAGGGTAAAATTGGCATGAATTTATCTTTCATTTTCAATTTGTTTTGCATTTTTCCTTGTGAGGTACCTTAAAACCCTAGCAAACTTAGAAAAAATCACAACTTCCTTAAGGTTAAGAGTTAGGTCTCCTCCTTTGGGGTGTGATATCATGTGGGTTTAGCGTACCTTTGATCCCATTTTCAATTTTTTATCTCATGTTTTGCTTCTGATTTTGAATTTTGCATTGCATCTTGTACATAAACCCTAATTTTTGCTTTCATTTGTATTCATTCTTCATATGCTTGCATACATGAACTTGCCATGACATTTTGTGCATCCACATGATATATAAGACATCTTAGGACATATTAAAATCATGTTTGATCATTGCATCATCCATTTGCCATGTTATGCATCCATTGCATTCCATAAATTTTCATGAACTTTCCTGCTTCCTTTCATGTCTCATTTGCATCTTCATTGCTTGTATGATCATCCACATCTCATGACATACATTTGCATCATCCCTTAGCATCATTTACATCTTGAATATGCTTCTGACCTTGGTTTTCATCTTTGTATTTCATCTCATTTGCATTTCATTTCATTTCTTGTTGCTAACTTTTCAGGTGGTAAGTGTTTGAGAAGTGAATTTGCCTTCACTTCTCATAATCTCTTCTCATCCCTTTTATGCATCATTGCTGCATTTTTACTTGTGTATTAGAGTGAGCTTGCTTATTCATGCTCTTTCTCCTCCTTCTTTCTTCAAGCAACTTGTCTTCTTAAGTGAAGCAAGTTGTCTTGCTTCTTGCAGCTTCTTTTCATTTCATCTGCTTCTTCCTTGGTGGCTTCTCTGAAGATCTTCTTGCAAGCCTCATTAACCCTAGGAATACCCAAGCATGATCACAATTAGGGTTTGATTAGTCCCCCCATTAGTTTTACCTTTGTGTCATCTTTGAGTCCTCTCTTCTCATCTTTTAACCAAGGACTAAACCTTAAAGGTTTTGAGGCTTTGTGATTAGGGTTATGCCTGTATCCTTCTATTAGGAAGGAGTGTATAACTTTTATCCTAAGTGTTAAACCCTTAAGGTGTTTAAATCCTTTAATCAATCCACTTAATAATCACTAAGTCATCAAGCTTGTAACTTGGGCCTTGCATTAGGGTTCTAATTCTTCCTTAACTGGTTAAGAAGGACTAACCCTAGTGTTAATGGACAAGTCCCCCTCAAGTTGTCTTACAAACCATAAAATCCGCTTCTTAATCTTACCATTAACTAAAATCCACTTTAATAAAGGCCTTGTTATGTCATGAGGTTAATCCTTAATCATGGATTAAGTTGAGGAGCCTTCTTCAGCTTAAATGTTCTCATCTATCATCCTTCTATTAGGATGGTGTAATGGGTCCATTAAATCCTTGATTATGGCTTAAACTCATTACTCAACACTAAACAAAAAAAACAAAAACATCTAAATAAATGCAAGTAGGTTAATGATCTTAATCCTACATCATGGTGATTAAGTGTGAGGTGCTTACTTCATACTTAAGGTATTCTCATTACCCCTAATCAGAGGGAAGATGTGATGAGTTTACTAACCTTGATTTAGGATTAAGCTCATTAAGTTATGACAAAATATCAAAAAGCAATAAAAGATTGAAAACACAAAAACAAACAATAATCGTCTCCTCCGGGATTCTTTTCTCACCTCATTCACTCACAAACGAGAACTTGCTTCTTCTGTCTAATGCAAGACAGCTTGCACCAGAGCCAGACAGGTCATACACTTGAGCATACACAAGTAAGCAGTTCACAAGTCAATTTATCTTTCAATATCTTTGAGTCGAACTACGGTGTTCTGACTTCCTCATTGCACGAGAGGATACGTAGGCATAACTTAATTGTTATCGAACAAAAGCCTCTGTCTCTTCCCCCCTCCTCCAGCATTGTTCCTTTAAGCCTCATAGTCTTGAGCTTCATTCTTTCCTTACACTGACATTTTCATATTTCACTTCACATTCTTTCAGCACTGACACTTGCATTCTTTTCCAGCTTTTTGCACACAAAATAGCATTGACACTACCCCTTTAAACACAAACTTTCAAGCGTGGATCCCGTCGAGTACAACGGACAATCTGGGTGCTAATACCTTCCCAGGTTGTAACCAACCCCCTTTCTCAGTTTCCCTGGTTCTCAACCGTCTTATCCATCTTTTCTTAGGTTTATACAACATTACCTTTCCTTCGGGATAAAAATGCCTAGCTGGCGACTCTTTTCTTTTCTTCTCTCGCCGACCGTTCGCGCTTGTATCGGGATGCAAATCTTTGGGAGCGACATCTTGGCGACTCTGCTGGGGATGCCTTATATTGTAACCAGGGCTTCTGGTTCTTTTTGTGGGTTCCTCCTAGCGCTTGTTTGATTTGTGTTTACTGGGGTGTTATGTGTTATGTGTGTTTATTTATTTTGCTTTATTTACTGCTTTATGTACAACTTTATTTATTGCTTTTTTTATAGTCTTTTGCATATTTCATACTGTTATTGCTGGATCTGGTTTTCTTTGGTGGGTGGGGTTCCATTGAGAGTTTAAGGTCCTATACATGGGAACTGAGTGACACATAGGCTAGAGTGGTTCATGTTCTTTCCCATTCCATTTCGGTCTGGTGTGGGAATATGAAACACGGTTCAGATGTGGATTTCTTCTTGAGAACTCTGTGCTACAGATTTCCTGTAGTGATAGGGCTATCTGGGAAGCCTGCTAAGTCTGATGACCTTTATTATGACCTTCGGAAACTAAGGTGAATTAGAGGAGGATCTTTTATGGTTATTGTAAACACTGTACCTCTGGGTTAGAAGTGTTTACACTTCTCATAACTGATCCAAGTCTGAGGATCCTTGTTATAGAACATTACCTGTGAGGGGGTTGGGCTGTTTACAGGTTTGCAGGAACCCTTGGCCACACCATACCCTGTTACTTGTATTGTTTTAAGAATGCATCACTTTGGATAGTTCTTGTGATTACCATGGACATGTGACTCTTTATTTGAGTCCCCCACCTTGGTTACTGGATTTCTGAGCCTCCATCTGGACTTTTTTGAACATGCATGGGCCTTATATCAAGATAGATAATCAGATCCAGCTTGATCACAAACCCTTGCATATCATTTGCATATACCATCATTGCATCATTTAACATTTGTTTATTTGCTTTTCAGGGTATCCACTTCATTGTATCTTGGTTTTGGTTTTGACCCATTCTTCTGCATAGACCTTTGCTTCAGCTATCTTCATCAGTTATCTGCTTCAGTTATCTCCAGCACCAGTCTGTCAGTGGTTTACCTTCATCATATCAGTCTGTGAATCTTCATCAGCACTTACCTTCAGCTTCTTCAACAAGCACTTATGGCTACTCCCAGGAAAAGCAACATATCCTACCACTTTTTTGAGCCTGTGTTGACTGGAATCAGGCAGGTCCAGTCACTCATCACCCCTGACCACATCCCATTGTTTAGAGAACACTATGGAGGTATCCTGGATATGGTTATGGACCTTGATCCTTCTCAGAGGAGCATGATCCACACATGCTTGCAGTTTTATGACCCTCCATTGAGATGCTTCACATTTCCAGACTTTCAGCTAGGGCCTCTGCTGGAAGAGTTCTCTTTATTGATTGGAGTACCTATCAGAGGTGGAATCCCCTTCAACCCAGAAATGACTGCTCCCAGAAATGAAGAGATAGCAAGGGCACTGTACTTGGAGCCTGCCCTTATTGAGCAAAGTATGACAACAAAGGTTGGGATTCCTGGTCTGCATTTGGACTTCTTGATTTCTCAAGCCATCCTGAAAGCTTCATTGGGAGAGTGGAGAGCAGTCTGTGCACTGTTAGCCCTCAGCATATATAGGGCTATACTGTTTGCAGATGAGCCCAGATTTATCAGCAAGAATGCCATCCATCTGTTTCTCCTGAAGAACCAGTACCCACATTGCTAGGAGATTTCTATTATTCCATCCATCAGAGGAATGAGAAACAAAGGGTAAGTTGGTAAGATGTTGTGCTCCTTTGTTTTACACTTGGCTGCTCAGACACCTGCCTAAGTCAGATGCTTTCTTGAATCCCCACCAGCAGAAGAATTGGGCTAAGAGGCTCATTGCCTTGACTTTAGATGATATTAGATGGTGCACCCAGAGCACCAAAGGCAAGGACATTATCACCGGCTGTGGACAATACCCAAATGTGCCTCTGATAGGAGTGAAGGGTTGCATCAACTACAAACCTTTACTGTTTAAGAGACAACTGGGTTATGCCTTGGTTCACCCTCCCAGAGGACATGATTTAGCTGAGACCCTATATTGTGAAGTACAACCTAATTCTGCTGTTGCCAGACAAGCATCTTGGGCTTGGGACAACATCAAGACAAAGGTGGTAGCTATTCTTGGAAGATGTAACAATGTTGCTTCAGCTCAGTACTCAGACTGGTCCCGTACTAGAGCTCAGATTACCAGAATGCCTTTCACCTTGGAAGACATACCTGGGCCATCCACAGTGCAGCCTGCAGCAACAGTTAGCCTGGAGGAATTTGAAAAGTTGAAGGAAAGGAATGAGCAGCTATCTCAGGCCTTGAAGAAGACTCTTTGGGAAAGAAGTGATAGTCGTCTGGACATTGAGAGATTGGAGAAGCTTAGGGTTGAGCACCTTGCCAAAATTGAGAAGACAGAAGACTATATAAGGAAAGCAAGGGCTGGAGAACAGATATTGAAGAATGCCTGGAAGGAGGCCAAAATTCAGAAAGCTAGAGCTGAGCACTATCTGCAAGAGAGTCAGGCTAGGTGGGTCAGGATCACCGAAGCCCGTACACAAGAAGACCAAAAGACTCAAGCCAAGATTGACAGCTAGAGGCCAATGAGAAGAAGCAGTTGGGAGCTTTGTTGGCAGCTCAGAAGGAGATTTCAGAGTTGAAGCTCAGAGCAGGATTGAAAAGATCAAAGGACCAGGACAAGCATAAGAAACTGACTGCTGCCATTGCTACCAGGAACCTCCTCATTAGGACCATTACAGAGCACCCAACTGGTCTAGTGACTGAGGCACTCCTTAAGGAGGTCAGAGAGGATGAGTTTGGACTGGATGTCTGATTCTTTGCTTGTTGTTTGTTTCCATTTGATGTACTTTTCCTTTTGTTGTACTTTTGACCCTCCATGGGCTTGTATTGTAAAACAAACTATGTATTGTTCATCATTTGTAATATATTTTAGTTTGTTTTCATTTGGGCTTTCTCTCAACAACATCAAGCATCTTCCTCGAGGTCTGGAAAGGTCAAAACCAAGAACCAAACCGGATACCTTGAAAAACAAATAAGCATACTGCATTGCATACTAACTTTGTTTTTGTTTTGTAGGTTTTGTTATTATCTTTGTTTTTAACTTTGTTGTGACCTCAGGAAACATTGCTCGTCACCAAGTGTTCTCTGTCAACCGCACGCACCGGTACCCGACTCGTAACAACCTTCCCGACATTCAAATGGAACAAGTACAGTAGGATCTGACTGAGGTCAGAAATCAGATGGCCAATGAGAGAGTAGAAATGAGAAATCAGATGTCTCAATTCATGGCAGTGATGACTGGCTTAGCCCAGAGTCAAGAAAGGTTAAGAGAGCTGGTGGAAAGACAAACTCCTGAGGAACCTCATCTTGGTACAGGAGGAACTAGCAACAATGAGCGGGGCCAGCCTCGTATTGACCCACAGGAGTATGGGCCTCACCTAAATCCAGAATCTAACATCCCAAGAAATGGTCAAGGTAATGCTACTGTGGGCCAAATCCTGCAGGAGGATCCCCAGGGAGAACAGTTCACTGTCATTGGGGCTGGAGATGAGGTATATGACAGAAGATTAGACGAGATTGCTGAAAAGTTAAGATCTTTGGAATCTCAGAATTCTTTGGGCTTCGATGTGATGGATATAGGACTAGTGGATGGGGTGAGAATTCCCCACAAATTCAAACCCCCATGATTTGAAAAGTACAATGGTACCTCCTGTCCTCGCACTCATCTGCAGTCTTTCTTGGGAAGGCTCAAAGCTTATACCATGGATGAAAAGTTATGGATGTTCTACTTTGAGGACAGTCTGACTGGAGCTTCGAGAGAATGGTATTCGCATTTGTCTAGGGCCACCATAAGATGTTGGAAGGATTTGGCCGAGGCTTTCATCCGTCAATATCAGTACAACCTGGACATGGCTCCCAATAGAACTCTTCTAATGGGCATGTCTCAGTCTTCTAGAGAAAGCTTCTGGGATTATGCACAAAGGTGGAGACAGCTTGCTGCTGCTGTCCAACCACCCATGTCAGAAAGGGAAATGGCTGACATGTTCATGAACACATTGCAAGGGACCTATATTGATAGACTGGCTGCTTTCCCCTCCACCTGTTTTGCTGATGTGGTCATAGCTGGTGAGAGAATTGAAAGTCTCTTGAAAATGGGCAAAATCTCCGACAGTGGTGCAGGTTCCTCCAGTAATCCCAGAAAACCTTTTGCGGGACCCCGAAGGGCAGGTGAAACAAATTCCATTCATACAAGCAGGGGCCGGCCTCAATATGCTCACCGGTCAGTAGCAGCTGTTACCATCCCAGCTCCAATGCCACAACAATCATCATATCCTCAACAACAACAACCACAATATCAACAACAAGCTCATTATCCGCAACAAAGGTCGTACAACAACAACAATAACAACCAGCAGCAGCGTCCGTTCCAACAAAGGCCATCACAAGCAAACAAGGTAATTGACCCAATCCCAATGCCATATGCTGCACTCTTGCCACAACTCCTAAAGCTCAACCTAGTTGAGTTAAGGACGTTGGCACCTCCAGATCCTCTTAATATGCCAAAGAACTATGATGCAAATGCCAGGTGTGCATTCCACTCAAACGCACCGGGGCATAATACTGAAAAATGCAGGGCCCTACAGATGAAAGTCCAAGATTTAGTGGACTCAAAAGCTCTCAATTTTGCGCCTCCTCCGAACGTCACAAGAAATCCAATGCCTAGTCACAACGGGCCTAGGATCAATGCTATTGAGGAGGGAAAACCATCCACATTAATCAACAGTGTTGCACAAATCCGAACACCCTTGGTTGAAATCAAAGCTCAGCTGTTAGAATGCCAAGTGTTCCCCGTATGTGAGGTCGGCTGTGGATATTGCAACATTGCCGTTAATGGATGTGAGAGACTGAGAAACGGCATAGATGGCCTCATTAGAGATGGCATTCTTCAGATTACGACAACATCAACTACAACTCCAACAATTCCTTCATCAACAATCACAAATACTCCTACAACGTCAGTAACCATTGTTCCAACAGATTCTACTACAACTCCAACAATTACTCAATCAATCACTTCAATGGATACAAGTTCAGTCACAATTCCTTCTTGTAAACACCCCAAATTTTCCCTCACCCATTCACACCATGGCTTATGATCATTTCATATGCATAGACTCAATCATACCATCTCATATCACATTTTTGATTCACTGCATTGGTTCAAAGTCATCTGCATCTAGGGTTTGTGGTCTGAGCAATCCAAGAGCTTCTTGAGCCACTCCAAGGATCATCAATCACTTCAAAGGGGTCCATGTGTGTTCAAGTATCATATTATATCCTCTCAAAGTCAAGAATGCCAAAGAATCACAAGAACTGAGGATGGTATGGAAGCAGAGCCAGGCTTGACTGCACAGTTGACCTAGAATTAGGGTTTTGGTTTCAAAGGCCATAACTCCAATTTTTTTGGTCATTCTTGTTTCTATTGGTCTCTATATGGTATAGGGAGTATGCATATCAATTTTCATGAAGAAATTCCATGAGGAAGTCATCTGATCAAGAGTTGACTTTTCAAGCAAGTCAGTGCAAAATCAGGGCATCTGAGGCCCTCAATGACCCAACCAAGGGGTGTTCTTCATCATTTGGATTGCATATGATCTTTATTTGATCATGGAAGATGTTGGAAGTTTACAAAATTGAAGAATTTCAAGTCTTTTGCAAAGTTGACTTTTTGGGCAAGTTTGACTTTTAATGAAATTGCCATTTTAGGCAACTTTTTCAACCTTTACTTTTTGATTCAAAAAAGCTTCAAATGGAAAAACTTTGGTCATGAAAGTTGTAGAATGGATCATTCCCTTTTCAAAAAGTACAAAAACATGACCTAATTCATTTTGGATCAAAAGTTATGGCCTTGCAAAGTTGAGCAAAATCATTAAAAATTCACTTTTGCACCAAATGGAAAACTTGCAATTTCTCATGGCAAGCCTTTATGTGACTTCAACATGATCTATAATCACCATACCAATGCTACACATGACATAAAATCAGAATTGGCCCAAGGAATTTCTCATTTTGTGCCTTGATCCATAAGTCATTTTCATGAAGATGCAAAGAGGGATTTTTGGCAAAATCATTCTCAAAGGAGTTATGTGATCACTAATTGGTTTCTATGCATTGTCATGATCTAGTGAGGCATTCCACATCAAAAATTCAGCAAGAGTTCTCACTTTTACATAGCCAAAATCACGAGATAACACAAGTGGGCAAGTTGCAAAATCTCTCACAACTCATGATCCAAATGCTGCAGACTTTCACAAGCAATCCAAGGGTCATCCTTGACTCAAGCTGAAGCAAGACATGCCCTTAGACTGCTGCTGCCATAGCCCATGCTGCAAGTACAAATCAACTTGACTTTTTGGCCAAAACCCCCATACTCTTGGAATAGTGATCAGCCACCCCTACTGACCTGCTCCACAGGCTACTCACACATCATGGGAGTGTTATAGCAAGTCATTGGACATTGAAACAAGACACAACACAACCCTCACAAAAATCTGTCAAAAACTCCTCTTCTTCGAATCTCTCTCCACAGCCATCAAACACCTATTTTCTCTTCACCAACAAATCATACACACTCAAGAGAACCAGAATCCACCATGAACACAGCTTGAAACCCCCTAGAACATAACTGTGAAATCTTCTACACCAGAACTCACCTTCACAAATCAGCCATCAACAAGAGCTTTGAGGCATTCCATTGAGTTCAGAAGGGCCAAGGGAGTTCATTTGCACGAGTGGGAGGTCCTGGAAGCTCACCATTGAAGCTTTCCAGCTCAGGTATGGCCAAGAACACTTTCTCACAGAACTTGTTTTTCTTGTTATAAAATGAAAGTGTATGTTGTGCTGATCATAATGATGTGTTTGAAATTGAAAATGAGTGAAAAATGAGGATGTATTGATGTTCTGAAATTTCTCCCGTGAAAAATGTTTGCTTCGATTTGCTTGATTCATGTGGTTTAAATGTTGTTTGATGTTTGATTTGTGTTCTAGGATGTTAGAAGATCATTTCCCTGTGTTTAATTTGAAGTGGGGTGGCTTATAGTGGAACCTAGGGTTTTGGTTCGCCGGAGAAGACGACCGGAAGTCTTCTCCGGCCACCTGAGAACCATTAACCCTAATCAGTGTCATTAATTGATGTTTGAATTTGGAACGTAGGATTAGCTGACCAGGGTTGACTGGCGCGTGTTTTGATGGCCAGGATGTGTCCTTAGAAGCCCTAATCTTCATTAACCTAATTAATCTTGATTAATTAATTCATAAATCAGTTTTAGCCAAGTTTAAATGTAGACCACTGGATTACGCGCCAAGTCAACAGCCTCTTCCCCAGTTTCAATCTGATCCGTTCATTGCGTTTACTTTCTTTTATTCTAATTTTAATTCATTTATTTTGTATTTCTTTTGTCCATTTATTTTAAAATAGCAAAAATTATTCAAAAATTCTGAAAATTTTTATATAAGCTTTTATTAATTTTCAGAAACCAAAAACATTTTTATTTTTATTTTTTGCATTAAAAAATATTTTTAAATCATTTAAAAGTTTATTTTTAATTAATTAATGAAAATTAATTAATTAAAAATACTTTTAGGTATTTAAAAATCACCAAAAAATTCATGAAACCTTCATAATCATTTAGAAACATTGTCCAACCCTCAAACCAAATTTAGTTTTTGATCTTGATGTCTTTTGAGAATTTTTCATGGAATTAAAATCATTTCAAGGCATTATTTTGATCCAAATTTCAAAAAATCATTTCTGCCTAACCATTGAGAGTTGGACTTTGATTCTTTTTGCATTGCATTTTGTTTAGCATGTAGTTTGTGAGATTAAATTGGCATGATTTGATCTTTCATTTTCAATTTGTTTGGCATTTTTCTTGTTAAGGTACCCTAAAACCCTAGAAATCTTAGGAAATTCATAACCCTAACTAGGTTAAGAGTTAGAACCCCTCCTTTGGGCAGTGAGTTTGTATAGGATTAGGGTTCCTTTGAATGCATTTTTCAATTTTTTATCTTGATGTTTGCTTCTGATTTTGGTTTTTGTTTGATGCATTGATCATAAACCCTAATTTGAGCCTCCTTTTGCATTCATCTTGCATTTGCTTGCATAACATGACTTGCCATGACATTTTATGCATTCATTTGATTCATTAGACATCTTAAGATATGTTGGAAGTATGTTTGATCATTGCATCATGTATTTGCCATGTTGTATGTCATTTGCATCTCATGACTTTTCATGTGTGTCCATGGTTCTAAACTTGCTCCATTTGCATCCATTTGTTCATGTGATCATCCCCATGCCTTGTTTCATGTTTGCATCATCTCATAGCATCATTATCATCTCATATATGCTTCTGGTTTTGGTTTGCATCATGCCATTTCATTCCATTTTGCATTGCATTGCATTCCTTTCACTAACTTTTCAGGTGGTAAGCAACTTTGAGAAGTGAATTTGCCTTCACTTCTCACAACTTCTTTTCATCTCTCTTATGCATCATTGCTGCATTTTACTTTGTGTTTGAGATTGAGCTTGCTCATTCTTCTTCTTCTCACTTTCTTTCTTCAAGTGACTTGTCTTCTTAAATGAAGCAAGTTACTTTGCTTCTCCTGATCCTTTCATCTGCTTCCTGGTGGTTCCATTGAAGATTTCTCTTGTTAACCTCACAAACCTTAGGAACAACCAAGCATGACAATGATTAGGGTTTTGATTAGTCTCCCCACTTAGTTTTACCTTTGTGTCTCTTTGAGTCTTCTCTTCTCACCTCATAATCAGGGACTAAACCCTAAAGGCCTTAAGGCTTTGTGATTAAGCTTATGCCTGCATCCTTCTATTAGGATGGAGTGTATAACTTTAATCCTAAGTGTTAAATCCTTAATGTGTTTAAATCCTTTAATCAATTCACTTAATAATCACCAAGACATCAAGCTTGTAACTTGGGCCTTGCATTAGGGTTCTAATTCTTCCTTAATTGGTTAAGAAGGACTAACCCTAGTGTTAATGGACAAGTCCCCCTCAAGTTGTCTTACAAACCCTAAAAATCACTTCTTCATCATATCAGTAAATAAAATCCACTTAACAAAGGCTTTGTTTTGTCATGAGTTTAATCCCTAATCATGGATTAAGTTGAGGATCTTTCCTCAGCTTAAACATCCTCATCTATTATCCTTCTATTAGGATGGTGTAATGAGTCTGTTTAATCCCTGATTATGGCTTAATCTCATTACTTAACACTAAACAAAAACACCAAAAACATCTAAATAATCACAAGTAAGTTAATGATCTTAATCCTACACCATGGTGATTAAGTGTGAGAAGCTGACTTCACACTTAAGGTATTCTCGTTACCCCTAATCAGAGGAAAGATGTGATGAGTTTACTAACCCATTGGTTTAGGCTTAAGCTCATTAACCTATGACAAACTTCAAAAAGCAATAAAAGACTGAAAACTCAAAAACAAACAATAATCGTCTCCTCCGGGATTCTTTTCTCATCACATTCACTCATAAACGAGAACTTGCTTCTTCCGTCTAATGCAAGACAGTTTGCACCTGAGCCAGACAGGTCATACACTTGAGCATAGACAAGTAAGCAGTTCACAAGTCAATTCACCTTTCAGTCTCTTTGGGTCGAACTACGGTGTTCTGACTTCCTCATTGCACGAGAGGATACGTAGGCATGACTTAACAGTTATCGAACAAAAGTCTCTGTATATTCCCCCCTCTTTCAGTATCATTCTTTAAGCCTCATAGTCTTAAGCATACTCTGTTCTTACACTGACACTTCACTTATGCACTTTGCACTTCTTTTGCAAAGACACCTGTACATTTTGTCTTCCAGCTCTTTTATACACAAATTGCACTGACACTACCCCTTTGAAACACAAATCTCTTAAGCGTGGATCCCGTCGAGTACGGCGGACAATCTGGGTGCTAATACCTTCCCAGGTTGTAACCAACCCCCTTTCTCAGTCTCTCTGGTTCGCAACCGTCTTATCCATCTTTTCTAGGTCTATGCAGCATTTCCTTTCCTCCGGGATAAAAATTCCTAGCTGGCGACTCTTTTCATTCCCTGTGAGTTCACTCCTGTGTGTTCTCACATCCTCCTTTCGCCGACCGTTCGCGTCTGTACCCCATTTGACCCGGCTTCATTTGGTGGGAGCGACAGCTTGGCGACTCTGCTGGGGACCCTTATACTGTAACCAGGGCTTCTGGTTCTTTTTGTGGGTTCCTCCTAGCGCGTGTTTGATTTGTGTTTACTGGGGTGTTATGTGCTAATTGTGTTTATATAGTTGCCTTTATTGCTTTATGCACAGTTTTGTTTACTGCTTTCTTTATAGCTTTACATATATCATACTGTCATACTGTTCTGGCTGGATCTGGTTTTGTTGCTTTGGTGGGTGGGTGTTCTATTGAGAGTTGAGGTCCTATACCTGGGACCTGAGTGACACCTAGGCTAGAGTGGTTCATGTTCTTTCCCATTCCATTTCGGTCTGGTGCGGGAATATGAAACACGGTTCAGATATGGGTTTCTTCTTGAGAACTCTGTGCTGCAGATTTCCTGTAGTGCTAGGGCTATCTGGGAAGCCTGCTAAGTCTGGATGACCTTTAGTATTGACCTTCAGAAACTGAGGTGAATTAGAGGAGGATCTTTTATGGTTATTGTAAACACTGTACCTCCGGGTTAGAAGTGTTTACACTTCTCATAACTGATCCAAGTCTGAGGATCCTTGTTTTAGAACACTACCTGTGAGGGGGTTGGGCTGTTTACAGGTTTGCAGGTACCCTTGACCTCAGCATACCCTGTTACTTTGTTTTGATTAAGAGTACTCCATTTTGGAACAGTTCTTGTGATTTTAACCCTGGACATGTGACTCTTTATTTGAGTCCCCCACCTTGGTTACTGGACTTATGAACCTCCATCCGGATTTCTTGAACGTACATGGACTTATATCAGAGCACTTGATCAGATCCAGCTTAGTCACAAACCCTTGCATATCATTTGCATACATCATCATTGCATCATTTTAACATTTTCTTATTTGTTTTTCAGGGTATCCATACTTTATTTTGGCTTGGTTTTGACCCCATCATCAGCATAGACCTATCTTCATCAGTATCTATTTCAGCTATCAGCTACCTGCTTCAGTCACCTGCACCAGCCTGTCAGTGGCCCATTTTCAGTGTTATTCTCAGCATCTGTCTCAGCTCTTCTTCAGCAACATGGCACCCAAGAAGAGTAATATCTCCTACCATTTCTTTGAGCCTGAGTTGGCTAACATCAGGAAGATTCAGACCCTGATTACTCCAGACCATATACCACTATTCAGAGAACACTATGGAGGCATACTTGATGTGGTTATGGATTTGGACCCTTCACAGAGGAGCTTGATTCATACTTGCCTGCAGTTCTATGACCCCCCTCTGAGGTGCTTCACCTTTCAGGATTTTCAGTTGGGACCTTTATTAGAGGAGTATTCATCATTGGTTGGTGTACCTATCAGGGGTGGAGTCCCCTTCAACCCTGAGATGGCTTTTCCCAGTAATAAAGAGATAGCAAAGGCATTACATCTGGAACCAGTTCTGATTGGGCAGAATATGACTACCAAGGCTGGAATCTCTGGTCTACATTTGGATTTCTTGACTTCTCAGGCCATCCTGAAGGCCTCTTTGGGAGAGTGGAAGGCAGTCTGTGCTTTATTGGCCCTTAGCATATATGGGGTCATTTTATTTGCAGATGAGCCTAAGTTTGTTAGCAAGAATGCAATCCATCTTTTCATCCTGAGGAACCCAGTACCCACCTTACTGGGAGATTTCTACTACTCTGTTCACCAAAGGAATGAAAAGCAAAGAGGAAGATTGGTGAGGTGCTGTTCTCCCCTGTTCCATACCTAGCTACTCAAGCACTTGCCCAAGACTGATGCATTCTTGAATCCTCATCAGCAGAGGAACTGGGCTAGAAGACTCACTGCTTTAACTGCAGCTGATATCAGGTGGTGCACTCAAAGCACAAAAGGCAGGGACATCATTACCAGTTGTGGGCAGTTTCCCAATGTACCCCTGATAGGAGTAAAGGGTTGCATCAACTACAACCCTCAACTATTCAAAAGACAACTGGGCTATGCATTGGTCCACACTCCTAAGGCACAAGACTTGGCTGAGACTCTTTACTGTGAGAATAAGCCTAATCTGGCCATTGTCAGGCAAGCATCCTGGGCTTGGGACAATGTCCAGACTAAAGGAGTAACCATTCTGGGAAGATGCAACAATGTGGCCTCAGCACAGTACTATGAGTGGTCCCATGCCAGGGCTCAATTTTCTGGGATGCCCTTCACCATGGAAGATATACCTGGACCATCCTCAGCACCACCTCCTGCCACTGTCAGCTTAGAGGAGTTTGAGAATTTGAAAGAAAGAAATGAGAAGCTGACTCAGGCTCTACAGAAGACCCTCTGGGAGAGGAGTGATGGTCGCTTGGACATTGAAAGGTTATAAAAGATGAAGGTGGAGCATCTGGCCAGAATTGAGAAGTCAGAGGACTACATTAAGAAGTCCAGGGCTGGAGAGCAGATCTTGAAGAATGCCTGCAAAGAGGCTCAGTTCCAGAAGGCCAGGACTGATTTGTATCTGAAAGAGAGTCAAGCTAGGTGGGTCAGGATCACCGAAGCTCGTACTCTGGAAGATAAGAGGACTCAGGACAAGATTGAGCAGTTGGAGGCTAGTGCAAAGGAGCAATAGGAAGCCCTGCTAGCAGCCCAGAGAGAGATCTCAGAGTTGAAGATTAGAGCTGGTGTGAAGAGGTCAAAGGACCAGAGTCAACACAAGAAGCTAACTGCAGCTGTTACTACCAGGAATCTCCTTATCAGGAATCTCACAGAGCGTCCAGCTGATCCTGTGACTGAATCACTTCTCAAGGAAGTTCAGGAGGATGATTTTGGTCTTGGAGTCTGACTTTTGCTTGTTGTTGCTTTCATTTCATGTACTTTTACCTTTTATGTTGTATTTTTGACCCCTCAGAGGGCATGATTTGTAAGAAACAAACTATGTATCATTTACTTTTTGTAATATATGTATCAGTTTATTCGATCCGAGTTTCTTTCAAGCAACATCAACAGCATCTTCAAGGGTCTGGAAAGGTCAAAACCAAGTGCCAAGCCGGATACCTTGGAAACAAATAAGCATACTGCATTGCATGCTAACCTTTGTTTGTTTTGTAGGTTTGTTTTGTTTTTTGTTACTAACTCTGTTGTGATCTCAGGAACTATTGCTCGACGTCGGGTGTTCCCACTCAACCGTCCACACAGATATCCCACCCGCAACAACCTTCCGGGTATACAGATGGACCAGGTACAACAGGACCTTACAGAGGTCAGGAACCAAATGGCCAATGAGAGATTGGAAATGAGGAATCAGATGACACAATTTATGGAGGTGATGAATGGTTTGGCACAGAGCCAAGAGAGATTAAGAGCCTTGGTAGAGAGACAGACTCAGGAGGATCCCCATCTAGGGACTGGTGGGACAAGCAACAATGAGAGGGTTCAGCCTCATATCAACCCACCTGTATTTGGACCCCACCTTCATCCAGAGATCAACATCCCTGCTAATGTACAAGGGAATGCTACTACAGGCAGAGTGCTGCAAGAAGACCCCCAGGAAGATCAGTTCACAGTGATGGGAGCTGGGGATGAGGCCTATGACAGAAGGCTGGATGAAATTGCTGAAAAATTAAGATCCTTGGAGTCTCAAAACTCCTTGGGTTTTGATGTTATGGACATGGGCTTAGTGGACGGGGTCAGGATTCCCCACAAATTTAAACCACCGTGCTTTGAGAAGTACAACGGGACTTCCTGCCCACGGACCCACTTGCAATCCTTTCTGGGGAGGTTGAAGGCATACACCATGGATGAAAAGCTATGGATGTTTTATTTTGAGGATAGCTTAACGGGAGCTTCAAGGGAATGGTATTCTCATTTGACCAGAGCAACCATCAGGTGTTGGAAGGACTTGGCTGAGGCCTTCATTAGACAATACCAGTATAATTTGGATATGGCACCCAACAGGACCCTCCTGATGGGGATGTCACAGTCATCCAGGGAAAGCTTCCGGGAGTACGCCCAGAGGTGGAGACAGCTAGCTGCTGCTGTCCAGCCACCTATGTCAGAGAGGGAGATGGCAGATATGTTTATGAACACCCTCCAAGGGACATACATTGATAGGCTAGCTGCCTTTTCTTCTACCAGCTTTGCAGATGTCGTTATAGCTGGAGAAAGAATTGAGAGCCTATTAAAGATGGGCAAAATTTCTGACAACGGTGCCAGCTCATCCAGCAACACAAGGAAGCCTTTTGTGGGCCCAAGAAGAACTGGCGAGACCAATGTTATCCATGCCAGCAGAGACAGACCCCAATATGTTCATAGGTCTGTGGCAGCAGTCACCATTCCCGCTCCAATTCATCCACAACCAGCTTATCAACCTCAACAACAAAATTATCAGCAACAAACTCAGTATCCTCCTCAGAGAAACTACAACAACACCAGCAACAACAATTAGCAAAGACCATTCCAACAGAGACCTTCTCAGGCCAATAGGGTGATCGATCCGATCCCTATGCCCTATGCCACATTATTGCCACAACTCCTAAAACTCAACCTGGTTGAGCTAAGGACGTTGGCACCTCCAGATCCTGCCAGTCTACCCAGAAATTATGACGCCAGCGCCAGATGTGCTTTTCATTCGAATGCACCTGGCCATAGTACAGAGAAGTGCAGAGCTTTGCACATGAAGGTACATGACTTGGTAGATTCTAAGGCTCTAAACTTTGCACCACCACCGAATGTTAACAAGAACCCTATGCCAAACCATGGTGGCCCCAGAATCAATGCTATTGAAGAAGACAAGCCGTCTTACTTGATAACCAGTGTGGGTCAGATTCGGACACCCTTGGTAGAGATCAAAGCTCAACTCCTTGAATGTCAAATGTTCCCTGGATGCGAGCTAGGGTGTGCTTATTGCAACATTTCAGTGAATGGATGTGATAACTTGAGAGATGGCATAGATGGTCTCATCCAGAGTGGCCTGCTTCAAATCACAACATCAATACCTACCAATCCAGCAATCTCCTTAACAACAGTTCCCGAGTCTTCTACAACTGCAACAACTATTGTTCCGAACAACTCTTCGATCTCATCAACAAATGCTTCATCTGTTACTTCAACGGACCAGATATCAGCAAACATCCCTTCTACAACTTCAGCACCCCTTCATTCAGAATCTCCTACAACAACAACACCCATCCAGTCAACAGTGTCTCCTACAACATCAACAGCAAACAATGAAAGCGTCTCAACAGTTACAATTTATTATGATCCTGAAAATGATTCTGCCTACAACTCACAAAGCGCCACTCCTATCAGAGCACCAGTCACAATATACTATGATCCACAGACTGTCATGGTCCCTTCTGTAGCTGCTATCAGTCCAGTCACTATCACAGTGCCTGGGCCAGTACCTTATGAAAGCAGTAATGCCATCCCTTGGCATTACGGCTCTGATCTATACTGCGAAGGACAGAAAATCACTCTCGAATCATCAACTTCTTCATCACAAATAGACAATGTGGGGGGAGGCGGAGGCTTCACTCGAAGCGGACGTCTCTTTACCCCGCAAATTCAAAGACCCAGTGCCGAAGCAGAAGCTGCTGCCAAGGCAAAAGGGAAGAGCATGGTGCAAGAAGAGCAAATTATTAAGGAAGCCTTGAAAACACCTTTTGATCAAGAAGTTGATGAATTCATGA
This sequence comes from Lathyrus aphaca, assembly GCA_963966055.1. Classification (NCBI taxonomy): domain Eukaryota; kingdom Viridiplantae; phylum Streptophyta; class Magnoliopsida; order Fabales; family Fabaceae; genus Lathyrus; species Lathyrus aphaca. The sequence continues at coordinate 249,240,028 of OZ014520.1, read as the reverse complement.
GAATCATCAAGAAAAGTGATTACAAGATAGTGGACCAGCTTCTCCAGACGCCTTCTAAGATCTCCATTCTATCATTGTTAATGTGCTCCGAGGCTCATCGGAACACACTACTAAAAGTCTTGCACACAGCTTATGTGCCAGAAGAGATTACAGTCAATCAGTTAGAGGCAGTGGTTGGAAACGTCAACGCTAGTCATGGACTAGGATTTACCAACACTGATTTGACTACGGAAGGCCGCAATCATAACAAGGCTTTGCACATTACCATGGAGTGTAAGGGTGCAGTTCTTTCCCATGTGCTGGTAGACACAGGATCATCCCTCAATGTCTTACCTAAAAAAGCCCTTGTGAAGCTGGAGTATGAAGGATTGGCATTGCGTCCCAGCAACTTGGTAGTAAGAGCCTTTGACGGTTCTAAGAGATCAGTTCTGGGAGAAATTGAGTTGCCTATAACGATTGGCCCACAAACTTTCAAAACGACCTTCTACGTGATGGACATTCAGCCTGCCTACAGCTGTTTGTTGGGTAGACCATGGATTCATGCCACTGGCGCAGTTACATCTACCCTTCACCAGAAGTTAAAATTCGAGTGGGAGGGCCAAGTCGTTACTAATTGCGGAGAAGAAGATATTTTTGTTAGCCATCTGGCTACCTACAAATACATTGAGATGGATGGGGAGATCCACGAAACAATGAGTCAAGGGTTCGAGGCCTTGAACATAAATGAAACATCTGCTGTACCTGGAACCTCAATGACATCTTATCAACAAGCCCGGAAGGTTGTTGAAGAAGGAACTGCCCAAGGCTGGGGCAAGCTGTTACCTGTGGAGAAGAAAGAGGATATATTTGGGTTGGGTTACAAACCAACTCAACAAGATCAAGCAGAGGCTGCTAAGGAGCCCAATTTTGTTAGTGGAGGGATGCTCACCCCTGATGCTGTCAACAATTTGGAAGACGAGGATGAAAGCGACTGCAACCTGGAAAGTTGGATCCGTCCAAAGATCCCGGGGAGCAGTATCTCAAACTGGTCTTCCCAGGAAATTATAAGAGTTACTCCTGCAGAGTAATTATTATTTCCTGTATATTTTAAGCATGCATCAAGTCTTGCATCTTGCCCAAGATGACAAGACTCATTTTGTAATCGGGCCATCTGTAATTTTTGTGCAACAAGATTAATCAATGAAATATCAGACATCTTTTGCAAATGAGTCTCTTTTTCTTTTCCGCTCACTGTTTTTCCATTTTTCTTTTTGTACAAAAAATAAATGGCAATGTTTTCAAAATGACAACTTTATTTCACTTTTCTAAACAAGATTAAAATCAATCACTAAAATGAACAAACTGAACCCTTGCAGAGAGTGCCTTCCAGACTGCACCGACAACAGCACGGCTATGACTTCGTATGACTTTGACAATCCAATCAATCAAGCTGATGAAAGGGTTGAAGAAGATTATGAGCTTCCTGAAGAGCTAGCCAGATTGTTGAGACAAGAGGAAAAGGTTATCACTCCTCATCAGGAGGAGGTAGAGACGATCAATCTTGGTACAGATGAAGACGTGAAAGAAGTTAAAATCGGGGCCTGCTTACAAGACTCAGTGAAGAGACAACTGATTGACCTGCTTCAAGAATATGTAGATGTGTTTGCTTGGTCTTATCAGGACATGCCAGGGTTGGATACCGACATTGTTATGCATAAGCTGCCTTTAAAAGAGGACTGCCCGCCGGTTAAACGGAAATTGCACCGCACTCGCCCAGACATGGCAATGAAAATCAAAGAAGAGGTACAAAAGTAGTGGGACGCCGGGTTCCTTGCTGTAACTAGCTATCCGCCGTGGGTTGCTAATATAGTACCTGTGCCTAAGAAAGACGGCAAAGTAAGGATGTGTGTTGACTACCGGGATCTGAACAGAGCCAGCCCGAAAGATGATTTCCCATTACCTCACATTGATGTATTGGTTGATAATACGGCTCAGTTCTCGGTATTCTCCTTCATGGACGGATTTTCAGGATACAACTAGATCAAGATGTCACCTGAAGACATGGAGAAGACAACCTTCATCACACCCTGGGGCACATTCTGCTACAAGGTGATGCCATTCGGACTGAAGAATGCTGGTGCAACGTATCAACGGGCTATGGTAACATTATTCCACGATATGATCCATAAAGAAATCGAATGCTATGTGGATGACATGATTGCCAAGTCCCTCACTGAAGAAGACCACCTGGTAAATCTGCTAAATCTATTCAAGCGTCTGAGGAAGTACCAACTGAAGTTGAACCCCAACAAGTGCACATTCGGGGTGCGATCTGGTAAGCTGCTGGGATTTATTATGAGCGAGAAAGGGATTGAAGTTGACCCTGATAAAGTCAAAGCCATTCAAGAAATGCCTGCACCGAAGTCTGAAAAAGAAGTTCGAGGGTTCTTAGGACGATTGAACTACATTTCACGGTTCATATCTCACCTTACGGCAACCTGTGAACCCTTGTTCAAATTGCTAAGAAAAGAACAGACGGTCAGGTGGAATGAAGACTGCCAGAAGGCTTTTGACAAGATCAAAGAATACTTGCAAGAACCACCAATCCTTATGCCTCCAGTTGAAGGAAGACCTCTGATCATGTACTTGACAGTATTAGAAGAGTCGATGGGGTGTGTGTTGGGCCAGCATGACGAGTCTGGTCGAAAAGAGTATGCAATATACTACCTAAGCAAAAAGTTTACCGACTGTGAACAACGTTATTCACTGCTCGAGAAAACTTGCTGTGCTTTAGCGTGGGCTGCTCGCCGACTGAGACAGTATATGTTGACCCATACCACTTTATTGATCTCAAAAATGGACCCAGTTAAGTACATATTTGAGAAGCCAGCACTTACCGGACGGGTTGCAAGATGGCAAATGATCCTCACAGAATATGATATTCAATACACATCTCAGAAAGCCATCAAGGGCAGTGTATTGTCTGAATATCTTGCTGAGCAACCTATTGATGATTACCAGCCTATGAGATTTGACTTCCCTGATGAAGACATCATGTTCATAAAAGCAAAAGGTCATGAAGAGCCTGTTCATACTGAAGGGCCTGACCCGGAAGAGGAATGGACTATGATGTTTGATGGGGCTGTTAATATGAATGGTCGTGGTGTTGGTGCAGTACTCATTACGCCTAAAGGAGTTCACATGCCTTTCTCGGCAAAACTCACTTTCAACTGCACTAACAACGAAGCTGAATACGAAGCTTGTATTATGGGTCTTGAGGAAGCCATTGACCTCAGAATCAAGACATTGACCGTGTTCGGAGATTCAGCTCTGGTAATCAATCAAACCAACGGCAAATGGTACACCCACCAGGATCATCTGATACCTTACCGGGATTATACAAGAAGGTTATTGACTTTCTTCACAACGGTCAAGCTTGAGTATATTCCTCGAGACGAGAATCAGTTTGCAGATGCCCTGGCTACCATTTCATCCATGATCAAAGTTCAGACTGCCAACTTTGTACCTCAGATTTCAGTATCCAGGCTTGACAGACCAGCATATGTATTCGCAGCAGATGTTGTCAAGGATGATAAGCCTTGGTTCCACGACATTAAGTGCTTCTTGAAGGATCAAACATACCCACCTGGGGCATCTTCCAATGATAAGAAGACTTTAAGAAGGCTTGCTGGTAGTTTCTTCCTGAACACTGATGGTTCCCTATACAAGAGAAACTTTGATATGGTACTCTGCGTCGACAGGACAGAAGCAGATTTGTTAATGCATGAAGTGCACGAAGGATCCTTTGGTACCCATGCGGGAGGGCATGCCATGGCTAAAAAGCTGCTAAGATCAGGTTATTATTGGATCACAATGGATGCCGACTGTTGTGCATACGCCAGAAAATGCCATAAATGCCAGATTTATGCGGATAAGGTGCATGTGCCTCCCAATCCTTTAAATGTGATGTCTTCACCCTGGCCCTTTGCTATGTGGGGCATCGATATGATTGGCAAGATCGAACCGACTGCTTCGAATGGCCACAGATTCATCCTGGTTGCCATTGACTATTTCACCAAGTGGGTCGAAGCAGCATCCTATGCAAATGTTACCAGGCAAGTGGTAGCCAGATTTTTGAAGAGAGATATCATCTGTCGATACGGAGTTCCCGAGCGAATCATTACTGATAATGGTTCCAACTTAAACAATAAAATGATGGCAGAGCTATGCCGGGACTTCAAGATCCAACACCACAATTCTTCTCCTTACAGGCCAAAGATGAATGGCGTTGTTGAGGCAGCTAATAAGAATATCAAGAAGATTGTGCAGAAGATGGTAGTCACCTACAAAGACTGGCATGAAATGCTACCGTTTGCTTTGCATGGGTACCGCACGTCAATCAGAACATCCATTGGGGCAACACCATATCAGCTTGTGTATGGTATGGAGGCAGTCCTACCTGTTGAAGTTGAATTACCCTCCCTACGGGTACTAATGGATGTTAAGCTAAACGAAGCGGAATGGGTCCGATCCCGATACGAACAACTGAGTCTGATTGAAGAGAAGAGATTGGCTGCAATCTGTCATGGGCAGTTGTATCAGAAAAGAATGAAGAGAGCCTTCGATCAGAAAGTCAGGCACCGAGAGTACTAAGTAGGAGATCTTGTGCTGAAAAGAATCCTCCCTCCTCATACAGACCACAGGGGCAAGTGGACTCCGAATTATGAAGGACCATTTGTAGTGAAGAAAGTTTTTTCTGGTGGAGCACTGATGCTCAGCACTATGGATGGTGAAGACTTCCCGTCCCCTGTGAATTCAGATGCAGTTAAAAAATACTTCGCATAAAAAATGACCCGCTGGACATAAAAATAGAATGTAAGTCCAGGCAAAACATAGGGCATCCCGGCGAGTCAAAAACAGAATAAAAGACTCGGGCAAAAATAAGGGAAAATAAACAAAAAATGTACACCCGCTGAGTTGAAAAGCCGCATTGGACAACTCAGGCAAAAATGGGTATCCCGATGGATTGAAAACCCGAAAGGGCGATCCATGCAAAATAAGGGAATAAGCGAACAAATGCGCTCTGAATTCGTCTGTATCACTTACAACTTGGTAAGCTTCGAAAGGATCAAGCCTCTTTCAGAATCAGCCTTCTTTAGAAAGCAAGACGAGAAGAACGTCAAAAGTCATACGAGTCATAGCAAAAGAGGAAACTCCTTAAAGCGTCGTCAACATTGCCAACATTTTGTTTCTTAATTTGTAACAATCTCCTCATTTCAGGGGATATGTTTCTTTGATGTATCTCGCCAATTCAGGGCACATGAATTAATAAAATCAGATTTTCAGTCATGTTTCGTCTTGTACATTTTATTTGCAAAAAATGTCTGATGTCTTTAAAACACTTGATTGCATAAATACAGATGTTTTTTTCTTCTTCTAAAAAAAATAATACGTGCTTGCAGGGAATATACTTACTCTCAGAAATGTCTAACTCCTATGACGGAATCCAGTAAAGGATACCTAGGGATCACTTGTGCGTCTCTCTGTCTTTGCAGGATTGCAGGTATTCAAAACGCAACTTGGGGCATGAAAACTTCACCCCAGCAAGCCGACAAATCAACACTCCGTCTTGGCACCCAAAGTGTTTTCTCCCCAGCTGAGTTTCTACTTGCTATTTCTCCCCAGCTGAGGTGCCAACCATTCTTCCTCAGCCAAGTACAGAAGTCAGGGAACCATCTCCCCACAGAGCTTCAGCCTCTGTCCAGAAGAGCAGCGCATGAAGGGATCACAACAGAGTGACGAAAACTTCTACAAACCCCAGCTGGGTCCCCATATTACCAAGGATGGGTCTATCAGTGACCTATCTCCCCAAGCTAATACATCTCATCGGATCTACCAGTGATCTCATCCCAAGCTGGGATGTCCATTTCAAACAGATCGACCAGAGATCTTCGCAGCAACGGGATCCGAACCCTGGATTGGTATCTTTGCATAATCATAGTATTCGTATCATATTCACCCATAAAGCGTAGCATTCTGTCCAATACGGAGCATTACGGCAAAAATCCAACATATTGCATAATCATAAGCCATGTTCTGAATCAAACACTTGTGAGTAATGACAATCCATCAGCAATATACAAAATACCCTCCCAGATTCCCCAGCAAACACAGTTGCCTTACATTCCCAAACATCAGTATATATTCCTCGTGGCACCCGTCCGTGTCATATCCCTAGCAGAAAGCCAAAGACATCCTCTTTGCATTCACATATACTTATATAACTTTCTTGACATCCGTCCGTGTCATTTTCCCCAGTGCAGTAACATAAACACTTTGTATATCAGATATTTGTTCATATTATACTTTTCTCCTTTCGACACTCGTCCGTGTCACTCTCCCCAACAGTTAAATACTCATCTATACACCACTCATACTTATACAGATACTCGTCCGTATCTTGTATATACCACTTATATCCCCGCAGATTCAACACTAGTCCATGTTCTCTGTTAACCAGTTGGTACTCGTCCGTATCATCATCTCAGAACATGTGTCAGGCATTTATTTCTACCTGATACTCGTCCGTATCATAGTCTTAAGGATGCTCGTCCGCATCTTTAATCCATACAATGTGTCAAACACTCTTGTCTTCTTGAATATAGACACTTGTCCGTGTCTACTATTCCCCAGAAGAGTCCTCTCAGATTCAACACTCGTCCGTGTTCTCTGTTAACTAGTTGATACTCGTCCGTATCATCATCTTTTGAACACGTGTCAGTATTTGTTTCTACCCGATACTCGTCCGTATCGTGGTTTTAGGGATGCTCGTCCGCATCTTTAATCTATACACAAACATCTAAACACTTATACCTTTTTTTTCTTGGATGTAAACACTCGTCCGTGTTTACTATTCCCCAGTAGACTGCCAACAAAGCAATTTTCTTTTATCTGACATTCGTCCTATGTCATGATAAACTTTGAGAGCAGCCGTACCCTGCTAGGTGGTCGTCCTCCACCTCTTGATGATCGTCCTTCATCATGCTCGTCCGATGGCCGTCCCCATTGTTGACCTTCTATCCGACATTCGTCCTATGTCGTGATATTTAGCAGCCGTCCCCTGCTAGGTGGTCGTCCTCCACCTTTTGATGATCGTCCTTCATCATTTTATCCAATGGCCGTCCCCATTGTTGATTTTGGTTATCTGGCATTCGTCCTATGTCATGATAAACCCCGAGAGCAGCCGTCCCCTGCTAGGTGGTCGTCCTCCACCTCTTGATGATCGTCCTTCATCATGCTCGTCCGATGGCCGTCCCCATCGTTGACCTTTTATCCGGCATTCGTCCTATGTCGCGATATTTTTGGCAGTCGTACCCTGCCAGGTGATCGTCCTTCACCTTAGATGACCGTCCCTCATCTTATACCCAACAGAGCAGCCGTCCCCTGCTAGGTGATCGTCCTTCACCTTTGATGACCGTCCCTCATCATCTGTTTATTTTATTTATTCTTTAACCCGATGGCCGTCCCCGTCGTGATCCCTTTTCCTTTTTTCCTAATGATCGTCCTTCATCAGTTTAGCCCGATGGCCGTCCCCATCGTTGGTTACTTTACTTTATGAACTTGATGGCCGTCCCCATCGTTTTTTCATTAATCTCCAGAGAATCTTACAGCTTTACTTGATGGCCGTCCCCATCATAATTCTTTTTATCCCCAGCATGTCGGCCGTCCCCGTCATTGCTCTATTTTCCACTTTTCCCAGCATGTCGGCCGTCCCCATCATTGCTCTTTACCCAGCAGTCGTCCTCTGCTCGACGGTCGTCCTCCGTCGCCCACACTTTACAATATACTTCATTTTCTTTTACAATCTATATCCCTTTTCTTCTTCATTTCTGTGAGTGCAAATTTCGGATTGTCTTTGGTATTCAACCACAAGTTATCTTGTTTGCCTGTTAAGCCGTCGCTTACATCCTGCACAGCTAACTCATGTTTGAATAGGGGCAGCTGTAAACACCCCAAATTTGCCCTCACCCATTCACACCATGGCTTATGATCATTTCATATGCATAGACTCAATCATACCATCTCATATCACATTTTTGATTCACTGCATTGGTTCAAAGTCATCTGCATCTAGGGTTTGTGGTCTGAGCTATCCAAGAGCTTCTTGAGCCACTCCAAGGATCATCAATCACTTCAAAGGGGTCCATGTGTGTTCAAGTATCATATTATATCCTCTCAAAGTCAAGAATGCCAAAGAATCACAAGAACTGAGGATGGTATGGAAGCAGAGCCAGGCTTGACTGCACAGTTGACCTAGAATTAGGGTTTTGGTTTCAAAGGCCATAACTCCAATTTTTTTGGTCATTATTGTTTCTATTGGTCTCTATATGGTATAGGGAGTATGCATATCAATTTTCATGAAGGAATTCCATGAGGAAGTCATCTGATCAAGAGTTGACTTTTCAAGCAAGTCAGTGCAAAATCAGGGCATCTGAGGCCCTCAATGACCCAACCAAGGGGGGTTCTTCATCATTTTGATTGCATATGATCTTTATTTGATCATGGAAGATGTTGGAAGTTTACAAAATTGAAGAATTTCAAGTCTTTTGCAAAGTTGACTTTTTGGGCAAGTTTGACTTTTAATGAAATTGCCATTTTAGGCAACTTTTTCAACCTTTACTTTTTGATTCAAAAAAGCTTCAAATGGAAAAACTTTGGTCATGAAAGTTGTAGAATGGATCATTCCCTTTTCAAAAAGTACAAAAACATGACCTAATTCATTTTGGATCAAAAGTTATGGCCTTGCAAAGTTGAGCAAAATCATTAAAAATTCACTTTTGCACCAAATGGAAAACTTGCAATTTCTCATGGCAAGCCTTTATGTGACTTCAACATGATCTCTAATCACCATACCAATGCTACACATGACATAAAATCAGAATTGGCCCAAGGAATTTCTCATTTTGTGCCTTGATCCATAAGTCATTTTCATGAAGATGCAAAGAGGGATTTTTGGCAAAATCATTCTCAAAGGAGTTATGTGATCACTAATTGGTTTCTATGCATTGTCATGATCTAGTGAGGCATTCCACATCAAAAATTCAGCAAGAGTTCTCACTTTTACATAGCCAAAATCATGAGATAACACAAGTGGGCAAGTTGCAAAATCTCTCACAACTCATGATCCAAATGCTGCAGACTTTCACAAGCAATCCAAGGGTCATCCTTGACTCAAGCTGAAGCAAGACATGCCCTTAGACTGCTGCTGCCATAGCCCATGCTGCAAGTACAAATCAACTTGACTTTTTGGCCAAAACCCCCATACTCTTGGAATAGTGATCAGCCACCCCTACTGACCTGCTCCACAGGCTACTCACACATTATGGGAGTGTTATAGCAAGTCATTGGACATTGAAACAAGACACAACACAGCCCTCACAAAAATCTGTCAAAAACTCCTCTTCTTCGAATCTCTCTCCACAGCCATCAAACACCCATTTTCTCTTCACCAACAAATCATACACACTCAAGAGAACCAGAATCCACCATGAACACAGCTTGAAACCCCCTAGAACATAACTGTGAAATCTGCTACACCAGAACTCACCTTCACAAATCAGCCATCAACAAGAGCTTTGAGGCATTCCATTGAGTTCAGAAGGGCCAAGGGAGTTCATTTGCACGAGTGGGAGGTCCTGGAAGCTCACCATTGAAGCTTTCCAGCTCAGGTATGGCCAAGAACACTTTCTCACAGAACTTGTTTTTCTTGTTATAAAATGAAAGTGTATGTTGTGCTGATCATAATGATGTGTTTGAAATTGAAAATGAGTGAAAAATGAGGATGTATTGATGTTCTGAAATTTCTCCCGTGAAAAATTTTTGCTTCGATTTGCTTGATTCATGTGGTTTAAATGTTGTTTGATGTTTGATTTGTGTTCTAGGATGTTAGAAGATCATTTCCCTGTGTTTAATTTGAAGTGAGGTGGCTTATAGTGGAACCTAGGGTTTGGGTTCGCCGGAGAAGACGACCGGAAGTCTTCTCCGGCCACCTGAGAACCATTAACCCTAATCAGTGTCATTAATTGATGTTTGAATTTGGAACGTAGGATTAGCTGACCAGGGTTGACTGGCGCGTGTTTTGATGGCCAGGATGTGTCCTTAGAAGCCCTAATCTTCATTAACCTAATTAATCTTGATTAATTAATTCATAAATCAGTTTTAGCCAAGTTTAAATGTAGACCACTGGATTATGCGCCAAGTCAACAGCCTCTTCCCCAGTTTCAATCTGATCCGTTCATTGCGTTTACTTTCTTTTATTCTAATTTTAATTCATTTATTTTGTATTTCTTTTGTCCATTTATTTTAAAATAGCAAAAATTATTCAAAAATTCTGAAAATTTTTATATAAGCTTTTATTAATTTTCAGAAACCAAAAACATTTTTATTTTTATTTTTTGCATTAAAAAATATTTTTAAATCATTTAAAAGTTTATTTTTAATTAATTAATGAGAATTAATTAATTAAAAATACTTTTAGGTATTTAAAAATCACCAAAAAATTCATGAAACCTTCATAATCATTTAGAAACATTATCCAACCCTCAAAACAAATTTCGTTTTTGATCTTGATGTCTTTTGAGAATTTTTCATGGAATTAAAATCATTTCAAGGCATTATTTTGATCCAAACTTCAAAAAATCATTTCTGCCTAACCATTGAGAGTTGGACTTTGATTCTTTTTGCATTGCATTTTGTTTAGCATGTAGTTTGTGAGATTAAATTGGCATGATTTGATCTTTCATTTTCAATTTGTTTGGCATTTTTATTGTTAAGGTACCCTAAAACCCTAGAAATCTTAGGAAATTCATAACCCTAACTAGGTTAAGAGTTAGAACCCCTCCTTTGGGCAGTGAGTTTGTATAGGATTAGGGTTCCTTTGAATGCATTTTTCAATTTTTTATCTTGATGTTTGCTTCTGATTTTGGTTTTTGTTTGATGCATTGATCATAAACCCTAATTTGAGCCTCCTTTTGCATTCATCTTGCATTTGCTTGCATAACATGACTTGCCATGACATTTTATGCATTCATTTGATTCATTAGACATCTTAAGATATGTTGGAAGTATGTTTGATCATTGCATCATGTATTTGCCATGTTGTATGTCATTTGCATCTCATGACTTTTCATGTGTGTCCATGGTTCTAAACTTGCTCCATTTGCATCCATTTGTTCATGTGATCATCCCCATGCCTTGTTTCATGTTTGCATCATCTCATAGCATCATTATCATCTCATATATGCTTCTGGTTTTGGTTTGCATCATGCCATTTCATTCCATTTTGCATTGCATTGCATTCCTTTCACTAACTTTTCAGGTGGTAAGCAACTTTGAGAAGTGAATTTGCCTTCACTTCTCACAACTTCTTTTCATCTCTCTTATGCATCATTGCTGCATTTTACTTTGTGTTTGAGATTGAGCTTGCTCATTCTTCTTCTTCTCACTTTCTTTCTTCAAGTGACTTGTCTTCTTAAATGAAGCAAGTTACTTTGCTTCTCCTGATCCTTTCATCTGCTTCCTGGTGGTTCCATTGAAGATTTCTCCTGTTAACCTCACAAACCTTAGGAACAACCAAGCATGACAATGATTAGGGTTTTGATTAGTCTCCCCACTTAGTTTTACCTTTGTGTCTCTTTGAGTCTTCTCTTCTCACCTCATAATCAGGGACTAAACCCTAAAGGCCTTAAGGCTTTGTGATTAAGCTTATGCCTGCATCCTTCTATTAGGATGGAGTGTATAACTTTAATACTAAGTGTTAAATCCTTAATGTGTTTAAATCCTTTAATCAATTCACTTAATAATCACCAAGACATCAAGCTTGTAACTTGGGCCTTGCATTAGGGTTCTAATTCTTCCTTAATTGGTTAAGAAGGACTAACCCTAGTGTTAATGGAAAAGTCCCCCTCAAGTTGTCTTACAAACCCTAAAAATCACTTCTTCATCATATCAGTAAATAAAATCCACTTAACAAAGGCTTTGTTTTGTCATGAGTTTAATCCCTAATCATGGATTAAGTTGAGGATCTTTCCTCAGCTTAAACATCCTCATCTATTATCCTTCTATTAGGATGGTGTAATGAGTCTGTTTAATCCCTGATTATGGCTTAATCTCATTACTTAACACTAAACAAAAACACCAAAAACATCTAAATAATCACAAGTAAGTTAATGATCTTAATCCTACACCATGGTGATTAAGTGTGAGAAGCTGACTTCACACTTAAGGTATTCTCGTTACCCCTAATCAGAGGAAAGATGTGATGAGTTTACTAACCCATTGGTTTAGGCTTAAGCTCATTAACCTATGACAAACTTCAAAAAGCAATAAAAGACTGAAAACTCAAAAACAAACAATAATCGTCTCCTCCGGGATTCTTTTCTCATCACATTCACTCATAAACGAGAACTTGCTTCTTCCGTCTAATGCAAGACAGTTTGCACCTGAGCCAGACAGGTCATACACTTGAGCATAGACAAGTAAGCAGTTCACAAGTCAATTCACCTTTCAGTCTCTTTGGGTCGAACTACGGTGTTCTGACTTCCTCATTGCACGAGAGGATACGTAGGCATGACTTAACAGTTATCGAACAAAAGTCTCTGTATATTCCCCCCTCTTTCAGTATCATTCTTTAAGCCTCATAGTCTTGAGCATACTCTGTTCTTACACTGACACTTCACTTATGCACTTTGCACTTCTTTTGCACAGACACCTGTACATTTTGTCTTCCAGCTCTTTTATACACAAATTGCACTGACACTACCCCTTTGAAACACAAATCTCTTAAGCGTGGATCCCGTCGAGTACGGCGGACAATCTGGGTGCTAATACCTTCCCAGGTTGTAACCAACCCCCTTTCTCAGTCTCTCTGGTTCGCAACCGTCTTATCCATCTTTTCTAGGTCTATGCAGCATTGCCTTTCCTCCGGGATAAAAATGCCTAGCTGGCGACTCTTTTCATTCCCTGTGAGTTCACTCCTGTGTGTTCTCACATCCTCCTTTCGCCGACCGTTCGCGTCTGTACCCCATTTGACCCGGCTTCATTTGGTGGGAGCGATACTTCTACAACGACAGCACCCACTATTCCATCAGTTCCTGTTACAACTTCAACACCCGTCCAATCAGTACCGTCTACAACTTCAGCAACAGTTAATGAAAGCGTCTCAACGGTTACGATATACTATGATCCCGCAAATGTTCCTTCCAACAACTCGCAAAAAAATGCTACTCCTGTCAGAACTCCGGTTACCATATATTATGATCCCCACACCATTGTGGTCCCCTCTGCAGCTGCTATCAGTCCGTTCACTATCACAGTGCCTGGGCCAGTTCCTTACGAAAGCAATAATGTCATCCCTTGGCATTATGGCTCCGATCTATACTGCGAGGGGCAGAAAATCACTTTAGAATCATCAACTTCTTCACCTCAGATAGACAATGTGGGAGGAGGCGGAGGCTTCACTAGAAGCGGACATCTCTTTGCCTCGCAAATACCAAGACCCCATGCTGAAGCAGAAGCAGCTGCTAAGTCAAAAGGGAAGAGCGTGGTGCAAGAAGAATCAGTTTCTAAAGAAACTTTGAAGACTCCATTTGATCAAAAGGTTGATGAATTCATGCGGATCATCAAAAAGAGTGATTATAAGGTGGTGGACCAGCTTCACCAAACACCTTCCAAAATCTCCATACTATCATTGCTAATGTGCTCCGAGGCCCATCGGAACGCACTATTAAAAGTCCTGCACGCAGCTTATGTGCCAGAGGAGATTACCGTCAATCAACTAGAGGCTGTGGTTGGAAATCTCAACGCTAGTCATGGACTAGGATTTACCAACACTGATCTGACAACGGAAGGTCACAATCACAACAAGGCTTTTCACATTACCTTAGAGTGTAAGGGTGCAGTTCTTTCTCACGTATTGGTGGACACGGGGTCATCACTCAATGTCCTACCCAAGAAAGCCCTTGTGAAGCTGGAACATGATGGATTGGCACTACGCCCAAGTAACTTGGTAGTGAGAGCCTTTGACGATTCTAAAAGATCAGTTATGGGAGAGATAGAGTTGCCAATAATGATTGGCCCACAAATTTTCAAAACGACATTCTTTGTGATGGATATACAGCCTGCCTACAGCTGTCTATTGGGTAGACCATGGATACACGCCGTTGGCGCCGTGACGTCAACCCTTCACCAGAAGTTAAAATTCGAGTGGGAGGGCTAAGTCATTACCATTTGTGGGGAAGAGGATATCTTCGTTAGCCAGCTGGCTACTTTCAAATACATAGAAATGGATGGGGAGATCCATGAGACCATGAGTCAAGGGTTTGAAGCCCTGAATATATATGAAACATCTGCTGTGTCTGGGACTTCCATCACATCATATCAACAAGCCCAGAAGGTTGTTGAGGAAGGTACCGCTCAAGGCTAGGGCAAGCTGCTGCCAGTTGAGAAGAAAGAAGACCGATTCAGGTTGGGTTACAGACCAACTCGACAAGATCAACCAGAGGCTACAAAGGAGCCCAAGTTTGTCAGCAGGGGGATGCTCACCCCGGATACTGTGAACAGTTTGGAAGATGAGTCAGAAGACGAGCGCAACCTGGAAATCTGGATACGTCCAAGGATCCCGGGGAACCGTGTCTCAAATTGGTCTTCTCAGGAAATTATAAGAGTTACTCCTGCAGAGTAATTATTATTTCCTGTTTTTTTTTAAAGCATGCATCAAGTCCTGCATCTTGCCCAAGATGTCAAGGCTCATTTTGTAATCGGGCCATCTTGTATTTTGTGCAAACGATCAATTAATGAATATCAGGACATCTTTTGCAAATGAGTCTTTTCTTTTCCGCTCACTGTTTTTCATTTTTCATTTTTTGTACAAAAATAAAATGGCAATGTTTTTCAAAATAATAACTTCATTTTCACTTTTTTTCTAAACAAGATAAAACTGATCACTAAAATGAACAAATCTAAACCCTTGCAGAGAGTGCCTTCCAGACTGCACCGACAGCAACACCGCTATGACTTCGTATGACTTTGACAATCCGATTAATCAAGTTGATGAAGGGGTTGAAGAAGATTATGAGTTACCTGAAGAACTAGCCAGGTTGTTGATACTAGAGGAGAAGGTTATCACTCCTCATCAGGAGGAAGTTGAGACGGTTAATCTTGGTACAGAAGAAGACTTGAAAGAAGTTAAGATCGGGGCCTGTCTGCAAGATCCAGTAAAGAAACAACTGATTGATATGCTTCAGGAGTATGTGGATGTTTTTGCTTGGTCTTATCAGGATATGCCAGGGTTGGACACCGACATTATTGTGCACAAGCTGCCTCTGAAAGAAGACTGTCCGCCAGTAAAACAGAAGCTGCGTCGTACTCGCCTAGATATGGCAATGAAGAAAACAGAAGAGGTACAAAAACAGTGGGACGCCGGTTTCCTTGCTGTGACTAGTTACCCGCCGTGGGTTGCTAACATTGTACCTGTACCTAAGAAAGATGGAAAGTGAGGATGTGTGTGGATTACCGGGATTTGAACAGAGCCAGCCCGAAAGATGACTTCCCTTTACCTCACATTGATGTATTGGTCGACAATACGGCTCAGTTCTCGGTATTCTCCTTCATGGATGGATTTTCAGGATATAATCATATCAAAATGTCACCTGAAGACATGGAGAAGACAACTTTCATCACACCCTGGGGCACATTCTGTTATAAGGTAATGCCATTCGGACTGAAGAATGCTGGTGCCACTTATCAACGGGCTATGGTAACATTATTCCATGACATGATCCACAAAGAAATTGAATTTTATGTGGATGGCATGATCGCCAAGTCCCTCACAGAAGACGACCACCTGGTGAATCTGTTGAAACTATTCAAGCGTCTGAGGAAGTACCAATTGAAGCTAAACCCCAACAAATACACATTTGGGGTACGATCCGGTAAGCTGCTGGGATTTATCGTAAGTGAGAAAGGGATTGAAGTTGACCCTGACAAAGTCAAGGCCATTAAAGAAATGCCTGCACCGAAGACTGAAAAAGAAGTTCGGGGGTTCCTAGGTAGATTGAACTACATTTCAAGGTTCATATCTCACCTTAGTGCAACCTGTGAGCCCTTGTTCAAGTTATTAAGAAAAGACCAAACGATCAGGTGGAATGAAGATTGCCAAAGGGCTTTTGACAAAATCAAGGAATACTTACAAGAACCTCCAATCCTTATGCCTCCAGTTGAAGGAAGACCTCTAATCATGTATTTGATAGTATCAGAAGAGTCAATGGGGTGTGTGCTGGGCCAGCATGACGAGCCTGGTCGAAAAGAGTATGCAATATACTACCTAAGAAAAAAGTTTACCGACTGTGAACAACGTTATTCACTGCTCGAGAAAACTTGCTGTGCTTTAGCGTGGGCTGCTCGCCGACTAAGGAAGTATATGTTGACCCACACTACTTTATTGATATCCAAGATGGACCCAGTCAAGTACATTTTTGAGAAGCCAGCACTTACCGGACGGGTTGCAAGATTGCAAATGATTCTCACAGAATATGACATTCAGTACACATCTCAGAAAGCCATCAAAGGCAGTGTATTGTCTGATTATCTTGCTGAGCAACCCATTGATGATTACCAGCCTATGAGATTTGACTTCCTCGATGAAGACATCATGTTCATAAAAGCAAAAGATCATGAAGAGCGTATTCACACTGAAGGGCCTGACCCAGAAGAAGAATGGACAATGATGTTTGATGGGGCTGTTAATATGAATGGTCGTGGTGTTGGTGCTGTACTCATTACACCTAAGGGAGTTCACATGCCTTTCTCGGCAAAACTCACCTTTAACTGCACTAACAACGAAGCTGAATATGAAGCTTGTATTATGGGTCTTGAGGAAGTCATTGACCTCAGGATCAAGACTTTGACTGTATTCGGAGATTCAGCTCTGGTAATCAATCAAACCAACGGAAAATGGTATACTCACCAGGAGCATCTGATACCTTACTGGGATTATACAAGGAGACTACTCACATTCTTTACAACTGTCAAACTTGAGTATATCCCGCGAGATGAAAATCAGTTTGCAGACGCTCTGGCTACTATTTCATCCATGATCAAAGTTCAAGCTGCCAACTTTGTGACTCGAATTTCAGTATCCAGACTTGACAGACCATCATACGTATTCTCAGTAGACATTGCTAAAGATGATAAGCCTTGGTTTCATGACATTAAGTGCTTCTTGGAGGATCAAACATACCCACCTGGGGCATCTTCCAATGATAAGAAGACATTAAGAAGGCTAGCTGGTAGCTTCTTCCTGAATGCTGATGGTTCCTTGTACAAGAGAAACTTTGATATGGTACTCCTCAGATGTGTTGATAAGGCAGAAGCAGACTTGCTGATGCACGAGGTGCACGAAGGATCTTTTGGTACCCATGATGGAGGACATGCAATGGCTAAAATGTTGTTGAGATAAGGCTATTATTGGATCACAATGGATGCAGACTGTTGTGCTTATGCCAGGAAATGCCATAAATGCCAGATTTATGCAGACAAAGTGCATGTGCCTCCGAATCCTTAGAATGTGATGTCTTCACCTTGGCCCTTTGCCATGTGGGTCATTGATATGATTGGGAAGATTGAGCCGACTGCTTCAAATGGCCACAGATTCATCCTGGTTGCCATTGACTATTTTACCAAGTGGGTTGAAGCAGCTTCCTATGCCAATGTTACCAGGCAAGTGGTAGCCCGATTCTTGAAGAAAGACATCATCTGTCGATATGGAGTTCCCGAGCGAATCATTACTGATAATGGGTCCAACTTGAACAACAAGATGATGGTAGAACTATGCCGGGACTTCAAGATCCAACACCACAATTCTTCTCCTTACAGGCCAAAGATGAATGGCGCTATAGAGGCAGCTAACAAGAATATCAAGAAGATTGTGCAGAAGATGGTGGTCACCTATAAAGACTGGCATGAAATGCTACCATTTGCCTTGCATGGGTACCGTACATCAATCAGAACATCCACTGGGGCAACACCGTATCAGCTTGTTTATGGTATGGAGGCAGTCCTACCTGTTGAAGTTGAATTACCCTCCCCGCGAGTACTAATGGATGTTAAACTGAATGAAGCAGAATGGGTCCGATCCCGATACGAACAGCTGAATCTGATTGAAGAGAAGAGGTTAGCTGCAATCTGTCATGGGCAGCTATACCAGAAAAGAATGAAGAAAGCCTTCGATCAGAAAGTCAGGCTTCGGGAATACCAAGTAGGAGATCTTGTACTGAAAAGACTTCTTCCTCCTCATACAGACCACAGGGGCAAGTGGACTCCGAATTACGATGGTCCATTCATAGTAAGGAAAGTCTTCTCTGGTGGAGCGCTGATGCTTAGTACTATGGATGGTGAAGACTTCCTGTCCCCTGTGAATTCAGATGCAGTTAATAAATACTTCGCATAAAATGACCCGCTGGACATAAAAACAGAATGTAAGTCCAGGCAAAAATAGGGCATCCCGGCGAGTCAAAAACAGAATAAAAGACTCGGGCAAAAATAAGGGAGAATAAATAAAAAAATGTACACCCGCTGAGTTGAAAAGCCGCATTGGATAGCTCAGGAAAAAATGGGTATCCCGGTGGATTGAAAACCCGAAAGGGCGATCCACGCAAAATAAGGGAATAAGCGAACACCTGCATTCTGAATTCGTCTGTATCACTTACAACATGGCAAGTTTTCAAAGGGTTAAAGCATCGGTCAAAATCAACCTTCTTCAGAAAGTAAGATGAGAAGAACGTCAATGTCATACAAGTCATAGCAGAAGGGAAGCACATTGAAGCGTCATCAACATTGCCAGCACCTTTTTGTTTCTCAATTTGTAACAATCTCCTCATTTCTGGGGATTTGTTTCTTTGAGTGTACTTGCCAATTCAGGGTACAAAGATTAATAAAATCAGATTTTCAGTCATATTTCATCTCGTACATTTTATTTTCATTTGCAAAATGTCCGATGTCCTTAAGAAATTGATTGCATAAATACAGACGCGTTTTTTTCTCTAATACGTGCTTACAGGAAATATGTTTGCTCCCGGGAGTGTCTAAACTCCTATGATGGAATCTAGTAAGGGATACCTCAGGATACTTGTACGTTTCTTTGTCATAACAAGATTGCAGGTATCCAAAGCGCAACACGGGGCATGGAAGCTTCTCCCCAGCAAGCTGCCAAATCATTATTTACTCAACACATCTTCCAAATAGCACCATAGATGCTTTCTCCCCAGCTGAGTTGCCAGACTTCAATCATCTTCAGCAGAATCACAAAAATCACTAGGAAGGTCATTCAGTGATCATTCCTCCCCCAACCAAGTGCAAAGACTGGGAACCATCTCCCCGCAAAGTTTCAACCTCTATCCGGAAGAGCAATACAACAAAGTGACGAAAGCTTCCACAAACCCCAGCTGGGCTCCTCATCATTAAAATAGGTCTATCAGTGACATGTTTCCCCAAGCAGTCATACATCGTATCAGATCTACCAAAGATCTTTTTTTCCCCAGCTAGGATATTCTTTCAAAGCAGATCAACCAAAGATCTTCACAGCAATGGGATTCGAATCCCGAATCGGTATCTTTGCATAATCATAGCATTTGCATCATATTTTCCCCTCAGAGCATAGCATTCCGTCTAAAACGGAGCATTACGGCAAAAATCAAACATACTGCATAATCATAAGCCATGTTTTGAATCAAACACCTGTAAATACCAACAATACCACATCAGCAGTGTACAAAATACCTCTCAATTTCCCCGACAGAAAGCTAAAGCGTCCCTTTGCACTCTCAAAAACAGATACATGCTCCTTTTGGCACTCGTCCGTGTCATTTTCCCCAGTAAAGTCGCCAGAACATTCTCCGCAAGCAGATATCTATACGCTCTTTGGACACTCGTCCGTGTCACCATTCCCCAACACGGTTGCCTAAACACTTATAAAACACTCTCTTTTGACACCCGTCTGTGTCATCCTATCCCCATAGATCGTCAGAATATCTCTTACACTTATAAGTTCATAACTTATACACTTCCTTTTATGACACTCATCTGTGTCATTTTCTCCCCAGCAAGTTGGACACTCGTCTGTGTCTCACTCATACTTTTTACTCATACAAATACTCATCCGCATCTTGCATACACACCTTTTTTCCCCTCAGAGTCGACACTCGTCTGTCTTCTTTGTTAACCAGTTGGTACTCGTCTGTACCATCATCTCTGAACATGCGTCAGCATTTGATCCTACCGATACTCGTCCGTGTCGTAGTCTTAAGGATGCTTGTCCGCATCTTTAATCCACACACAACGCCAACACTTATACCTTTCATTTCTTAAATGTAGATACTCATCTGTGTCTACCATTCCCCAGAGGAGTCCCTAGAAAATCCCATTGATTTATGTCCTTTCTATCTGACATTCGTCCTATGTCATGATACTTTCGACAGTCGTACCCTGCCAGGTGATCGTCCTTCACCTTTTGATGATCGTCCTTCATCATCCCCAGCAGAGTCTCCATTATTGGAACCCTTCCCTATCCGACATTCGTCCTATGTCGTGATATTTTAGCATCCCTCCCCTGCTAGGTGATCGTCCTTCACCCTTTTGATGATCGTCCTTCATCATTTTATCCGATGGCCGTCCCCGTCGTTGATCCTGTTATCTGACATTTGTCCTATGTCATGATAAACCTTGAAGAGCAGCCGTACCCTGCCAGGTGATCGTCCTTCACCTCTTGATGATCGTCCTTCGTCATTCTTATCCGATGGTCGTCCCCATCGTCGACTCTTTCTATCTGACATTCGTCCTATGTCATGATACTTTCGGCAACCGTACCTTGCCAGGTGATCGTTCTTCACCTTAGATGACCGTTCCTCATCTTGTCCCAAACAGAGCAGCCGTCCCCTACTAGGTGATCGTCCTTCACCCTTGATGACCATCCCTCATCATTTATTATGCTCTGAACCTGATGGTCGTCCCCATCATTGACTTTACCTTTAATCCCCAGAGAATCTTGTTTCTTTGTTTGATGGTCATCCCCATCATAATCTCTTTATTTCCCCAGCATGTCGTCCGTCCCCGTCGTTGCTTCATCTCCAGCAGTCGTCCTCCGTCGCCCGCACTTTATAATCATACTTTACTTCCTTTTACAATCTATATCCTTTTTCTTCTTCATAATCAGTGAGTGCAAATTTTGGACTGTCTTTGGTATTCAACCACAAGTTATCTTGTTTGCCTGTTAAGCCGTCGCTTACATCCTGCACAACTAACTCATGTTTGAATAGGGGCAGCTGTAAACACCCCAAATTTGCCCTCACTCATTTCACCATGGCTTGTGATCTTTTCATTTGCATAAGTTCAATCATATCATCTCACATTGCATTTTTGCTTCACTGCATTGGTTATAAGTCATCTGCATCTAGGGTTTGTGATCTGAGCAATTCCTGAGGCATTTGAGCCACTCCAAAGGTCTTCAAGCATCTCAAGAGGGTCCATGTATGTTCAATCATCATATTATATCCTCCCAAGATCAAGAAATCCAGAAAATCACAAGAACTGAGGAAGATATGGAAGCAGAGCCAGGTTTAACTGCACAGATGACCTAAAATTAGGGTTTTGGTTTCAGGGGCCATAACTCCAAATTTTTTGGTCATTCTTGTTTCTATGGGTCTCTATATGATATTAGGATCATGCATACCAATTTTCATGAAGAAATTCAATGGGGAAGGCATCTGATCAATAGATAACTTCTTGAACAAGTCAGTGCAAAATCAGGGCATCTGAGGCCCCCCATCATCTAACCAAAGGGTCTTCTCCATCATTTTGGGTGTATATGATCTTTATTTGATCTTATAAGAAGTTAGAAGTTCACAAAATTGAAGAATTTCAAGCCATTTGCAAAGTTGCCATTTTGGGAAAGTGACTTGTAATGCAAACTTGCCATTTTGGGAAAGTTTTTCAACCTCCTCTTTTTGATTCAAAAATGATTCAAATGAAAAATTCTTGGTCATGAAAGTTGTAGATTGGATCATTCCCTTTTCAAAAAGTACAAGAACTTGATCTAATTCATCATAGAACTCAAGTTACGGCCTTGCAAAGTTGGGAAAAATCACAAAATTTCACTTATGTACCAAAGAGGGAAACTTGCAAAACCACTTGCCAAAGCATTTTGTGACTTCAAACACACTTCTAACCATTACACAAACATAATACATGACCTATAATTCAGAATTTCCCAAAGAAATCTCAAGTTTCATGCCTTGAACATCAAGAAATTACAAAAGGGCCAAAGCTTCAAATAATTGCAAAACATCACACAAACTTCATCCCACTTGCTATCTTGCCTCAATCTGAATTCTATGGACCTCCCTAAAGCCAGCTGCGCAAGACACCCCATTGTCCTTGGCCTGCCATGATCCCATACCTCCAAAGACAACTTTGTGGACTTTATGCAAAATGAGCCATACCAATCACACTACTCCACAACAACTCTGACATATCAAGGATTGATATGTGGACCTCAAGCAACTCAACACACACCATAACATAACCTGAATCCTCCCACAAGTCAGCATTCACCAAAAACCTCCCTCTTTGCATTTTCATTCGAAACTCAACATTCAAGCCACAAACCTTCAAACAAACTTTATAGAACAACTCACCATGATCCACTGATCATTTCCCAACCACCACTTTGCCCTGAAACCCCCCATATCAAAAACACGATTTCTCTCCCCCTTTGAACTGAACTGCATCAATCTCACAAACCAGCCATAAAAAATTCCATCCAAGCATTGCAAACTCCTCAGAAGGTTCATTAAAGGCATCTTGGGCCAAAGAAGCAGCCAAAGAGCTCCAGGGTTAAAAGCTTCACCTCAGGTAGCCATACGAATTTATTTTTCCAGAAGCTTTATTTTAAGTTCTCATTTGGTTAAGTTTGATTCCCTGAGTGCAATGAACCTTTTACTTTTGAAAATAGTTGAGAATTGAGGATGTATGGTCTTTCTGAAATTTCTGCAGTTTTTGTTCTTAGCTTCGATTCATGTTTTTGGTTGGAAATAAATGGAGTTTGAGGTTAGAATTAGGTTTAGGGAGATGAAAGGAACAAATCTGGAGCTTTAGAGCTCCAGAAGTGACCTAGGGAGTGAGTTGAGTTTTTTCAGGGAGGGATGTCACCGGAGAAGATGACCGGAGTTCTTCTCCGATGACCTGAAAGTGATTAATCTAATTAATTAGGGTTAGGGCATAATTTGAATATGGACTGTTGGATCCTCCTTTCCCGCGTGTGTTGTGTGGTTCAGATTGTACCATTAATTATTAATCTGGATTTAATATTTAATTAATTAGGATTAAGTGGATTTGAATTTGGGCCTTAGGATTGCGCGCGTAGTCAACAAGAAAATCCCCAGAATCAATACAAACCCTTGGATCAGCATACTTCTGTCTTATTTAATTTTTAATTCATTTTTTATCATTTTTCTTGCACAATTTATTTAAAATACCTAGAAAATCCTAAAAATATTTTCCTTTTGCATTTTCATTTTAAATATTTTTCTCAACCAGAAAAGATTTTTATTTTTATTTTTTGCATTAAAAAATCATTTTTAAAATATTTAAATGTTTATTTTAATTAATTAATGGAAGTTAATTAATTAAAATACCATTTAAGTTTCTAAAAATCACCAAAAAAATCACATTGCATCTTGACACATTTAGAGACATTATCAAACCATTCATACAAATTTCTTTTTGGTTCTTGATCCATTTTGACATTTTTCTTTGGATTTAGGGTTCTTAAAAATCAATATTTTGACCCTAACTTAGAAAAATCTTTTTAGCCTAACCATGAAGAGTTTGATAATGGTTCTTTTTGCATTTCATTCCACATATCATGTAGTTTCTAGGGTAAAATTGGCATGAATTTATCTTTCATTTTCAATTTGCTTTGCATTTTTCCTTGTGAGGTACCTTAAAACCCTAGCAAACTTAGAAAAAATCACAACTTCCTTAGGGTTAAGAGTTAGGTCTCCTCCTTTGGGGTGTGATATCATGTGGGTTTAGGGTACCTTTGTTCCCATTTTCAATTTTTTATCTCATGTTTTGCTTCTGATTTTGAATTTTGCATTGCATCTTGTACATAAACCCTAATTTTTGCTTTCATTTGTATTAATTCTTCATATGCTTGCATACATGAACTTGCCATGACATTTTGTGCATCCACATGACATATAAGACATCTTAGGACATATTGAAATCATGTTTGATCATTGCATCATCCATTTGCCATGTTATGCATCCATTGCATTCCATAAATTTTCATGAACTTTCCTGCTTCCTTTCATGTCTCATTTGAATCTTCATTGCTTGTATGATCATCCACATCTCATGACATACATTTGCATCATCCCTTAGCATCATTTACATCTTGAATATGCTTCTGACCTTGGTTTTCATCTTTGTATTTCATCTCATTTGCGTTTCATTTCATTTCTTGTTGCTAACTTTTCAGGTGGTAAGTGTATGAGAAGTGAATTTGCCTTCACTTATCATAATCTCTTCTCATCCCTTTTATGCATCATTGCTGCATTTTTACTTGTGTATTAGAGTGAGATTTCTTATTCATGCTCTTTCTCCTCCTTCTTTCTTCAAGCAACTTGTCTTCTTAAGTGAAGCAAGTTGTCTTGCTTCTTGCAGCTTCTTTTCATTTCATCTGCTTCTTCCTTGGTGGCTTCTCTGAAGATCTTCTTGCAAGCCTCATTAACCCTAGGAATACCCAAGAATGATCACAATTAGGGTTTGATTAGTACCCCCATTAGTTTTACCTTTGTGTCATCTTTGAGTTTTCTCTTCTCATCTTTTAACCAAGGACTAAACCTTAAAGGTTTTGAGGCTTTGTGATTAGGGTTATGCCTGTATCCTTCTATTAGGATGGAGTGTATAACTTTAATCCTAAGTGTTAAACCCTTAAGGTGTTTAAATCCTTTAATCAATCCACTTAATAATCACTAAGACATCAAGCTTGTAACTTGGGCCTTGCATTAGGGTTCTAATTCTTCCTTAACTGGTTAAGAAGGACTAACCCTAGTGTTAATGGACAAGTCCCCCTCAAGTTGTCTTACAAACCATAAAATCACTTCTTAATCTTACCATTAACTAAAATCCACTTTAATAAAGGCCTTGTTATGTCATGAGGTTAATCCTTAATCATGGATTAAGTTGAGGAGCCTTCTTCAGCTTAAATGTTCTCATCTATCATCCTTCTATTAGGACGGTGTAATGGGTCCATTAAATCCTTGATTATGGCTTAAAATCATTACTCAACACTAAACAAAAACAAAAAAAAAACATCTAAATAAATGCAAGTAGGTTAATGATCTTAATCCTACATCATGGTGATTAAGTGTGAGGTGCTTACTTCATACTTAAGGTATTATCATTACCCCTAATCAGAGGGAAGATGTGATGAGTTTACTAACCCTTGGTTTAGGCTTAAGCTCATTAACTTATGACAAAATATCAAAAAGCAATAAAAGATTGAAAACACAAAAACAAACAATAATCGTCTCCTCCGGGATTCTTTTCTCACCTCATTCACTCACAAATGAGAACTTGCTTCTTCTGTCTAATGCAAGATAGTTTACACCTGAGCCAGACAGGTCATACACTTGAGCATAGACAAGTAAGCAGTTCACAAGTCAATTTATCTTTCAATCTCTCTTGAGTCGAACTACGGTGTTCTGACTTCCTCATTGCACGAGAGGATAAATAGGCATAACATAATTGTTATCGAACAAAAGTCTCTGTCTCTTCCCCCCTCCTCTAGCATTGTTCCTTTAAGCCTCATAGTCTTGAGCTTCATTCTTTCCTTACACTGACACTTTCATATTTCACTTCACATTCTTTCAGCACTGACACTTGCATTCTTTTCCAGCTTTTTGCACACAAAATAGCATTGACACTACCCCTTTAAACACAAATTTCAAGCGTGGATCCCGTCGAGTACGACGGACAATCTGGGTGCTAATACCTTCCCAGGTTGTAACCAACCCCCTTTCTCAGTTTCCCTGGTTCGCAACCGTCTTATCCATCTTTTCTTAGGTTTATGCAGCATTACCTTTCCTTCGGGATAAAAATGCCTAGCTGGCGACTCTTTTCTTTTCTTCTCTCGCCGACCGTTCGCGCTTGTACCGGGATGCAAATATTTGGGAGCGACACATTTCCCCAGCTGAGTTAGAGCAGATTATATCCCCAACAGAACTTCAAGGCTAATTGAATTGTTCTCATCCCCAAGCGGAGTTATCTTTCCACAGTAAAGTATTCCTAGCAGACAGCTGAAGGCCTCGCTTCCCCACAGAGTCAGAATTGTCAGAATTCCCTCCTCAGCAAGAATTTGACCAAGTATCTCCCCAGCTAAGTCGGAAGATCGTCATTTCCCCACAGAGTTTCAGGATTAGGGATTCACTCCCGTCATTGAAATATTCCCCAGAGAAGTCGCCAATTTATTTTTGGCCAGTGTGACAACACAGACAGTTCTTCATTCCCCCTAACTAGAGTTAAGTGTCAAAGTATCTTGACCTTGTTCTCCCCGGCATAATTTAGATTTTTACTTCCAATCAGGGCACTTTGCTTTTGCTCGTATGCATTCCCCAGCACTCATCTGTGTTTGATATCCTTTTGATGCTCGTATGCATGTCTCCAAAGCTTGTCTGTGTTTGACGCTCGTCTGTATTGTTTGGATACTCATATGTATCGTCCCTCACACTCGTTTGTGTTAGCTTATGTCCATATGTGTTGATTTGATAATCACTCTGGTACTCGTCTATATTGCTACTCCAAATGCTCGTCTGTGTTGGATCTCTGGTACTCGTCTGTATTGCTACTCCAAATGCTCGTCTGTGTTGGATTTCTGGTATTCGTCTGTATCATTGGTTGATATTCGTCTGTATCATCGCTTGAGGCGCTCGTCTGTGTTTCTTAGATCATCGTCTGATATTCGTTTGTATCATTGGCTTATGGAACTCATTTGTGTTCTCTTAATGATCATCCAATACTCGTCTATGTTGAAGAGGTTTGAAGTCCTGACAGTGGGATTCAATGTCAAAATGTTTACCGGTCCTGGTGTAACAGGTTATCCGAAGGAGGTTCGTCTGCCTCAGAGACCACTTATCTACGCAAGATTTGTGAAGAGGGTTCGTCCAATCCTAATGTCGCACCTGGAGTTACAGGTTATCTGAAGAAGACTCGTTTGTCTTAGACCATATATCTGTGGTAGATCATGATTCATCAAGAAAGTTTCAGATCATCAAGAATCAGGAGTTTCTACATTAGGGTTTTCTTAAGGAAAGTCAACTGAACTTTGACCAGCCATAACTTTCACATGCTTCATCAAAAAATTTTCATCCAAAGCTCATTTTGAAGGAAATTGAATTCTCTACAAATTTGTCTCACAAGCCAAGCCTAAAAATGCTTCATTTGGAAGGTATGAGCTAAAATATTACAGGTCATTTTCAAGTCAACAAAAAGTCAACTTCTTCCAAAGGGCATAATTTAAAAATGGTAAATGATATGGACATGAGACCAAAGAGGTTTGTTAGAGGACTCTTTAAGCTTTCCAAAATGTCCAAGAACACCTTCATATCCTTAAAATTGAGGGATTTATGCCTTGTCAGAGTTGGGAGATTTTTAAGGGGTGTATGAAGAAAATAAGGTCTCGAAATCAAATTTTTCCAAATGGGCCTATCATTTCGTAACCCAATCTTCATGATAACATCAAGCACGACCCAATTCAAATATTTTCTGATTTTTATAATTTATTTATAATTTATTTGGATTTTATTCATTAAAATTCATTTTAAATCAAAATAAAATATGAAAATACAAATATTTGATTTGATCCTTCTTCTAGAAGCTTTTAAATGACATTCAAGGTGATTGGATACCATCCAATTTTGTTCAAAGACAATTTGGTAACATATAATTTTATTTTTGGACAAATTATGAAAGATATTTCTTCACCTTCAAGCAACCCATACAACTTCAACTAAGGCCCAAATTCTTAACCTAATTACATTACTATTAACCACAACAACATCACAAGACAAAAAAAGGAGGATGGAGAAGAGGATCATATTCATACTTTAAAATTTCACACAATTCAAAATTCGATTTCCACAATCCACCACTTTTACAAATTGATTAAAGGCTGCAAATGAATCCTTGAGATTTCCTGAACCTATTCCAATCATCCTCATCATCAAATTCATGCCAAATCATACGAACCAAATTCATATTCTAGCTTTTCTTTTGATTTTTTTCCGATTTCAATGATTTATGTATGATTAATTGATTTTGATTACATAATATGTTTGTTTGATTGTGTAGATGGTTTCTGGATTGTTGGATTTAAGTTTCGATGCAGGAATCATAGGGCACCATGGAGAACTAAACTATTGGTTAATCTGCTGTAATCTGTTTTCGTCGATACTTCGAAGGCTGCAGTAGTGATAAGAATTCCAGGCTGACAGGTAAGTCAGGTAAGTACTACTGTTTCGATTTACTCCGATTTGTTTCCAGAAGTTCAGAAAAAAAATCGAAGAAAAATACTCTTTTAGAATAAAATTATAAAAGATTTCGACCCTCAAAATCGCAAATTCCTCTTTTTTGTATTTTATTTGATTTATTTTCTATTTTCATATTCTCAAAAAAATCTTAAAAAAATTGTGTGTTCTTTATTTGATTTTATTAGATTTTTAGCATCGTTTTAATATTTTTTAGATTTTATTTTAATCGCTTTTCTTATTTTTCATTATTTTAAAATCTGCAGCGATTTTATTTGATCCTGTTTATTTCTTTTTTTATTCCTCCAATAGTATATACCAAAAATATGCAGGTGAGAGGAAGAAAATGGTGCGTGGCGTGCGCTGGTTGGTCTAGTGACAAAGACCTAAGGTTGAGAGTCTGAGGGCGTGGGTTCAACACTCATTCCCAACATTTTGGCAAAGAAACGCGGGTTCAACACCAACCCCTAACATTTTGGGTATCTCTAACTTTATTTTTCCCTTTTTCATCAAATTATGTATTTTCTTTGAATTTCCTTATTATTATTATTAAACTAATTTCTAAAAGATAAAACAAAGTCCATTTTTTTTAAACTTATATTTCTTTATATAAACTTTTTTTTATATAATTTATCTCTTTTAATTTTATTATATTTTATGAATTAAAATGAAACTTTTTTTTGTATATAATTATTAATTTATTTTCATTAATTAATAATAATTAGTAACTAGATTTTTTTTTATAAATTAAAATTTTCTTTTAAACACTAATTTTTTTTATATAACCCTAATTACTTATTAAACCTATTTTGTTTCTTTTTTTTTCAAACCTTAAACCTTTTCCTCTTTTTTATGTTATTCATAATCTTCCTTGTTATTGTTGCTCTGAAATTTTCCATTCGCCATTATAACTATGTAACTGTTTCTCACCTGTAAATTTTCATACTTTTATTTTTCGCCTCATAATTATGTAACTGTCCCGAAGCATTGTAATAGTTTAGGAATTTCTTATTTTTTGACTTTAATTTTTCGTCATTTATTTTTATAATTGCGTGGTTAGTAAATAGGGAGTGCAAAACATGATTGAATTAAAAAGGCTTAGATAATAAAAATAATAAGATAAATATCTGAAAATAACACTCACACACGTAAGTCGATCTTTGATCGCCATCTTGCACTTCCTAGGGTATTCCTCTTGGTTTCCTTTAAAATAAAATGGTCAAGTCCCTCGAATATAGGGGTGTCTTAAGCAAAGTCTCTTCACGTATAAATCATCAAGTCCCTACAGATTTAAAAGATCAAGTCCCTTCGAGGTTGCCTACGAAATGATGATCTTGTCCCTTCGAATAAATGATGATAGTCCCTAGGAATTGCTAAAGACACCCCTTAAGTTGCCTTCTATGACCATACGATGACCCTACGCTTGTCCCTTAATACATCCAATGTAATGACTACCTATTCCTTAATAATAGGGATAGTCTTACCATTGAAAGAACATACGAGAACACGAAAGACTTAATCTAGGGTAGGTACCTCTTAGTTGCTTGCTCACATTTCAAAATACTTTTTACACCTCACTTTCTTAAACATTTTTCAAAACAAGGCTTTGTGTACATCCATACGAGGATCATTACAAAGTACTTAGAAAAATTTCTAATCACACGCTACACTTTTCAAAAACAATTTAAGTGAGCTAAGTAACTAAGAGCCCATGAATAACCATGGATATAAAGGGTGCTAACACATTCCCTTTGTATAACCTACCCCGGAACTCAAGTCTTTTAAAAATAGGTCTTTCCTGTTCTTTTATGTCCTTTCCATTTGGATAAAATAAAAGTCGGTGGCGACTCTTGCTATCCGCAACATGACTAAAAGTCAGTTCTCCCACCGTGTTACAGAACTGGCGACTCTGCTGGGGAGTTACTAAGTAAAAGAGAGGTACCCTTAGGAATTAGATCACTTTAAATTGTTTATTTTGTTTGCTTTATATTACTTGTTGGGCTTTATGTGTGAAAGATCCTAACCCGGATCTAGTGTACCCTAGGTAAATGGCAATAGACCAAGGAAATTGTACGGCGTATACCGATATGGTTGATCTGGTGGCCATAGTTAGTGTGACTTCTTGGTTGGTGCTTATGTTCCTTAAGTAAGTTAAGGATAATATGGGGATACCATATGTTGTCAATACACTAACTGACATTTAGAACCCTAGTTATCCCATCTTGGCCTTTAGAAAGTAGTGAGGTAGCCGGCTTTGGTGAAGACTAAAGTTGGTTGATACTCGATGTTACGCTCATTGAGATCCTAAACTTGGAGGGTTTTGGTTGGCAAGTAAGTTGCCTACTGAACAACCACCCTTGGGAAGGATCGATGATATTTAGATCCCTTAGAACCTGGTTACTTTTGTAGGACAGGATGAACCAACTAAATTTCAGGGGAGGGTACTTACCTTTAAACCTCATGCAAGCCTTCAAACCTAGGGCTATTGTGTGACTTGTTTGTGTGTGCCACATGTTTGTGATTTGATCATAACATCATGACATCATGCATCATAAGCATAGAATTTTCACTAACCATTTCAAGGACCAAAGGATTTATCTTTGTTCTTTGTTGCAGGTCATGGCTTCTACTTGTAGGAATACTATCCAGATCAACTTTGTAGGAATACCTCCTAAGCTTAAGGAATTGGTCTCTCAAATTTATGAAAACTCCCAATTCATCAAGAAGCATGGTCACCTACTGGATCTAGTCACTTCAGGGTTCAATGAAGACATGATGAGTGTCCTATTTCAGGTCTTTGATCTTAAACATCATTGCTTCACATTCCCCGAATATCAGCTGGTTCCTACAATGGAAGAGTTCTCCAAACTACTGGTTATACCTATCCTTGATCAGAGACCCTTCACAGGCTTAGAGAATGAGCCTAAACCTGAAGTCATTGTTGCAGCCCCACATCTGAAGAAATCAGACATTGTCCTAGAAACGAGAAGCGGAGTTAAGGGTATTCTTGCTAAGGTATTGATGGAGAAAGCTCAAGTGTTCTTGAAGGCTATGAGTTATGATGCTTTTGAGGAGATCTTAGCCCTATTGATCTATGGCTTAGTGTTGTTCCATAATCCATACCAGTTCATAGACATACACGCCATCAACATATTTCTAACTCGTAATCCAGTGCCTACATTACTTGGAGATATCTTACATTCTCTTCACACTCGTACTACGAAGGCGAGAGGGACTCTGATGTGCTGCATACCTTTATTGTCTAGGTGGTTTATTTATCACCTTCCTCGATCAGTGATGAAGAATGAACAAGGGTTCATGTGGTCTAAGAGGATCATGTCACTTTCTCATTCAAACATTCATTGGTGCTCTCAATCTATGGAGAATGTTACTATCATTGACCGTTGTGGGGAATTCCCTAATGTGCCACTCCTTGGTATAAGAGGAGGAATTACCTACAACCCTTATTTAGCACTACGTCAGTTTGGTTATACTCGGAGTAATGGTCCTCATGACATGCTTATTCAGGGTAATGTGTTCGACTACGACAACGATCTTCAGGGTTACCATCAAAGGTTTATACGAGCTTGGAACAGGGTAAACAGGATTGATAACAACACTTTGGAGCCAAAGTATTCTATTCCTATGGAGCCTTATCTCAGATGGGTTCGATCTCGTGCCCAGACTCTTATGATGCCATATCATGCTGTCCTACCAGTCACTATGGAGCCTGTTGCTGAAGGAGATGTTCCTTATACCATCCTTCATCCAGACATGCCCACTGATTTGGAAGAATTGCAAAAGTCCTGGATTCAGTTGAAGGAGCAAAGGGATACTTTCGAGACTCATTTCAGAGCTGGTCAAGAAAGAATTCTGGAGCTAACAAGGCAACTTCACGAGGAGTAAAACCTCAACAAGTACCTTCACGCAAAGAGGAAGCGTCCATGGGAGACTTAAAACCCAATTATTTATCTTTTGTATCTTATTATTATTTCTTTGTAAGCCCAAGGGGAAAAACTTATATTAAGTATTTACTAATAAAATTTTGTTCTTGTTTTTCGTCTAAACAAATTTAAATCCTAGGGTCCTTGAAAACATTGCATAATCATATACATACCATATCATTTCATCATAGGTTTCTTATGAACAGGTATCTTATCTTCTCACTGTTTATTTCAGCAGAAATGGCTCTCGAACAAACTGTTAAGGATCACCAGACTCGGAATACACAATTTTAAGAAATGATTCTGAACTTGTCCAGGGGACAAGATGAGCTGAAGGCACTTTTGACTAAGAAAAATAAGAAGACTAGAAAATCAGTGGGTCTCATCAACTTGGGTAGAAGATTCAGAGGTCCTATCAAGACAGAGGAAGAGGTTAAGAATCTTGAGTCTGAAAATTCTGAGAGAGAAAGAGGCAGTCTCCATGATACTGTGGAAGATTATGATTCTGAGGAGAACTATTATCATGATCCTGCTAGTGAGGAGAAGTATAAGATGCTGGTAGATAGAATGAATGCTATGGAACTACAAAAGAATTCTGGGTTTGACTTTGAAGATTTGAGTTTGATTTCTGGAGTCTCCATTCCTATAGGTTTCAAAGTTCCTACTTTTGTGGTGTATGATGGCGTGTCTTGCCCAAAACTACATTTAAGGTCTTATGTCAGAAGAATTCAACCCTATACTCCTGATAAGAAGTTATGGATACATTTCTTTCAAGAGAGTTTGTCTGGATCCCAACTAGAATGGTATTATCAACTGGAAAATACCAACATTCGCAACTAGAATGATCTTGCTGAAGCTTTCTATAAGCAGTACCAATACAATTCCAATTTAGCACCAACTCGCATGCAACTCCAAAGCATGTCCATGGATGCCAAAGAAAGTTTCAAGGAGTATGCTCAGAAATGGAGAGATCTGACAAGTAGAGTTCAACCCCCTTTGACTGACAGGGAATTAGTTGATATGTTCATGAGTACGTTGACTGGTCCTTTCTATAGTCATCTCATTGGAAGCTCATCATCTGGCTTCACTGAGCTGATAATGACTGGAGAACGAGTGGAAAGTGGGATAGAATTGGAAAGATTCAGATAGTTTCTTCTTCAAGTATCACCAAGAAGCCCCCTCCTAGGAAGAAGGAATCCAATGCTGTGTATAGCCAGCATGGTTGTAATGATCGTAACCAATCTGTGGGAGCTGTTTTGATTTCTAATCCTACACCTCCACCACAAGAGCAACAATAGAATAGTTATCCCAAGCCTAGGAGGCAGTTTACCAAGCTCAATATGTCATTGGCTCAGGCTTTGCAGCATATGTTGAAAGGAGAATTGATTACTTTTAAGGACCCACCACAAAATATCAATACCTCCTCTTCTCGTTACAATCCCAATGCAAGGTGTGCATACCATTCTAATAGTCCTGGACATGATACTAACAGTTGCTGGTCGTTGAAGAACAAAATCCAGGACATGATTGAAAATGGAGAAATTGAGTTTGACCCTCCGGAAACTCCTAATGTGATTACTACTCCCATGCCTAAACATGAGAAGACTGTTAATGTTGTTGATGAGGTTGTTTATGTTCGTACTGTGGCTGAAATAACTACTCCTCTAGCTATTGTCAAGAAGAAACTTGTGCAAGCCGGTTTATTTCTGGGTTGCAGGGAAGATTGTTTTTATTGTTCCTATAAACCTGATAGTTGTTGGAGGTTGAGGTCAGGTATTCAACGCCTGATAGATAACTATACTATACTATTTGAGAGGACCCCTTCTAAAGAGAGTCTGTGTGGAGGTTTGGCTCAAGATTTGAAAATTGAAGATGTGGCTATGGTTAACAAGATTCCTGTGAAGATTACTTCAAATGGTCCAGTGAGGATCACTTCTAAGGGTCCTGTGAAGATTACTACTGAGCTAAAGGTGTCTCCAATGATTATTACTACTCCTAGTCCTGTCTCATATACTTCTGACAAGGCTATACCCTGGAATTATGGTTCTGATGTTTATATCCATGGTGTCAAACAAGAACCTTTAACTGATGCACCTGCTACTGGTGTTAATCTTGATGTGGACAATATTGCTGGATCCAGTAAGGTTACAAGGAGTGGAAGAATTTTCTCTCCAGAAGACACCTCAAAAGCTACTACTCCAGTTCATATCTCTAACAATTGGCCAAGTATTGAGGCTCGGGGCAAAGGACCATTGGTTGAACCTATTAAAGCTGAGGCACCAGTTAATGAAGATCTCTCTAAGCAAATGGAAGAAGTACTGAAGATCATCCACAAGAGTGATTATGATATTGTTGACCAGTTGGGGCATACTCCCTCCAAAATCTCCATGTTATCTCTTCTATTATGTTCTGAAGCCCATGCCAAGGCTTTAATCAAATTCCTGAAGACTACTCATGTGCCACATGAAATCTCTGTAGACTAATTTGAAAATTTTGTTGCCCATCTAACTAGTGATAATGGTTTGGGTTTTAATGATGCTGATCTGACTCCTGCCGGCAGAAACCATAATAGAGCTCTGCACGTCTCCATTGAGTGTAGGGGCACTACTTTGTCTCATGTATTGGTGGATAATGGTTCTTCATTAAATTTATTACCTAAGGAGGTTCTAGACAAACTCAATTTGAATGATGTAGTGTTAAGACCAAGTAATGTGGTGGTGAGGGCCTTTGATGGTTCAAGAAGAATGACACATGGAGAGGTGGATCTTCCAGTCAAAGTAGGCTCTCAAGTTTTTGATTCCACTTTATATGTGATGGATATTCATCCTGCGTACTCCTGTTTGCTTGGGCGCCCCTGGATCCATGGGGCAGGTGCTGTAACTTTCACTTTACATCAGAAGTTGAAGTACCCGGTGAAAGGAAAGATTGTCACTGTTTATGGTGAAGAAGAATACATGATCAGTCATGTGAACACTTTTAAATATGTTGAGATGGAGGGTGAATTTGTTGAGACTCCTTGCCAGATATTTGAAGTAGTTCCTTGGGTCGTTCCTACTACTGAAGCTCCCCCTGTTGTTAAAAAAGTTCCTGTGATTACTAGAGTGCCTCCTACAATGGCCTCCCTCAAAGATGCTAGAGTTGTGGTTGAAGAAGGTGGTTGTACTATTTGGGGTCAGCTTCCCGACATCCCTTACAAGTCTGACAAGTTTGGTTTGGGTTTTACTGCAGAATCTCAAAAGGTTGTTCATCGTGCTCGTGCTGCTCGTATCACTCATGGAGGGATCATAAAAGACCAAGTCAATGTTGTGGAAGATTATGATGAAGGTTACAACCTGGACGATTGGATTTTTCCTACCATGGGGGATGGACTCAACAATTGGAAGGCTGAAGATGTTATTCCTATCTCCTTTAGTCAGGAGTAAATGCTATTTCGTTTTTCTAAATTTATTTTTAAGCCTTGTGTCTTTCCTGGGGCACAATGGTATGCTTATTAGGGTTATCATTTCATTTGCATATTTTCATTCAATAAAATCAATGGACGTTTCTCGCTTTCGTAAATATTGTGCTCTTTGTCTTTCTTTTATTTTTTTTCTTTTATAAAAAAAAAGCTATGCGTTCTTACACACACCCACATCACTAAATGCAGATCTTCATCCACTCTGGATCCTATTGATAACAATTCTGCTATTGCCAATTATGACTTCAAGAATCCGATCTATCAAGCCAAGGATGGAAAGGAGGAAGATTGTGAAGTACCTATAGAGTTGGCTAGATTACTACAGCAAGAAGAGAAAGCTATACAACCACATGAGGAACCAATTGAAGTCATGAACTTGGGAACCGAGGAAAATAGGAAAGAAATCAAGATAGGTGCTGAACTAGAAGATGGTATCAAGAACAGGTTGATTCAGATGTTACATGACTATGTGGAAGTTTATGCTTGGTCTTATGAAGATATGCCGGGTTTGGATACAGATATTGTGGTTCACCGTCTACTAATGAAAAAGGATTGTCGTCCAATAAAACAGAAAGTTCGTCGTATGCGTCCTGATATGTCAGAAAAGATTAAGGCAAAGGTGATGAAACAATTCAATGCAGGGTTTTTAGCTGTTACTTCTTATCCACAATGGGTTGCAAACGTGGTGCCGGTACCTAAGAAAGATGGTAAAGTACGCATGTGTGTGGATTACATGGATTTGAATAGGGCCAGCCCCAAAGATGACTTTCCACTTCCACATATTGATGTTCTGGTAGACAACACTGCTCAACATAAGGTATTCTCTTTTATGGATGGTTTCTCTGGGTATAATCAGATTAAGATGGCACCTGAAGATATGGAGAAGACTACATTTGTTATACAATGGGGCACTTTCTGCTATAAGGTAATGCCATTCGGTTTGAAGAATGCTGGGGCAACATATCAACGTGCCATGGTAGCTTTGTTCCATGATATGATTCACCATGAGATAGAGGTATATGTGGATGATATGATAGCCAGATCTCAAAATGAAGAGGAGCACCTTGATCACCTGCACAAGTTGTTTGAAAGGTTGAAAAAATACAAGTTGAGGTTAAATCCAAACAAGTGTACTTTCGGAGTTAGATCTGGTAAACTTATGGGTTTTATTGTTAATGGTAAAGGTATTGAAGTAGATCCTGTAAAGGTAAAAGCTATACAAGAAATGCATGCTCCTCGTACTAAGAAAGAAGTTAGAGGTTTCCTGGGACGACTGAATTACATTGCAAGATTTATTTCCCAGTTGACTGCTACTTGTAAACCAATCTTCAAGTTGTTGAAGAAAAATCAAGTAGTGGAATAGAATGATGAATGTCAGGCAGCTTTTGATGAAATCAAAAGGTACCTACAGGAACCTCCTATATTGATGCCACCAGTTGAAGGAAGACCCTTGATTATGTACTTGACAGTATTGGATAACTCAATGGGGTGTGTGTTGGGGCAACATGACGAGTCTGGTCGAAAAGAGCAGGCAATATATTACCTTAGCAAAAAGTTTACCGACTGTGAAACAAGATACTCACAGCTCGAGAAAATTTGCTGCGCTTTGGCATGGGCTGCTCGCCGACTAAGATAGTATATGTTGACTCATACCACTTTATTGATTTCAAAAATGGATCCAATCAAGTATATATTTGAGAAACCTGCTCTCTCCGGACGAATAACAAGATGTCAAATGATCTTAACAGAATATGATATACAATATACTACTCAGAAAGCAATCAAAGGAAGTGTAGTAGCTGACCATTTGGCCCATCAAGCAGTGGATGACTACCAATCTATGAATTTTGAGTTTCTAGATGAGGATATTATGATTGTTACTAAAGAACCTAGACAATATGAAGGACCTGGACAAGGATCCCGATGGACTATGGTTTTTGATGGAGCTTCTAATGCGCTTGGTAATGGTGTTAGTGTTGTGATTATCTCTCCTAAAGATTGTTATACACCAGTTACTGCAAAGCTTTGTTTTAAATGTACCAATAATATGGCTGAATATGAATCATGCATCATGGGTATCAAGGTTGCTATTGAAATGAAGATCCAATTTATGGATGTGTATGGAGATTCAGCCCTAGTAGTCAGTCAAGTTAAAGGAGATTGGGACACCAGGCATCCTAATCTTATCCCTTACAGAGAGCATGTGTTGTCTTTGATCCCGTACTTTGAAGATATCACCTTTGGACATATTCCACGAGAAGAGAATCAGTTGGCAGATGCACTAGCTACCATGGTATCTATGTTTGAAATCAGTTGGGATGATGAAGCTCCGAGAATTACTATTGATCGATTTGATAAACCTGCATACTGCAATGAAATGGGTACTGAAGGAGTAGAAGAAAAACCTTGGTTCCATGAAGTGAAGAGGTATCTTGAAGCTCAGGAGTTCCCTGAAGGGGCATCTGTCAATGATAAGAAGTTTCTGAGGAGGATTTCTACTAAATTCTTCCTAAGTAATGAAATTTTGTACAAGCGCAACCACAATTCGACTTTTCTTCGTTGTGTGGATAAGAAAGAAGCAGTAGAGATTATGGAAGACATGCATGATGGGATCTTTGGTACTCATTCTAGTGGGCATACAATGGCTAAGACGATTCTGAGAGCAGGTTATTATTGGTCTACCATGGAAGCTGACTGCTATCAACACTCCAAAACTTGTCACAAATGCCAGATTTATGCTGATAAGGTTCACGTGCCTCCAGTTCCATTGAATGTTCTAACTGCTCCATGGCCTTTTGCCATGTGGGGCATTGATATGATTGGTGAGATCAAACCTACTGCCTCTATTGGACATTGTTTCATCCTTGTAGCTATTGATTACTTCACAAAATGGGTGGAGGCAGCTTCATTTGCTTCTGTTACCAAGAATGTTGTGGCTTGATTCATCAAGTATAATCTTATATACAGATATGGCATCCCTGAAAGGATTATCACAGACAATGGCACTAATTTGAACAACACTATAATTACTGATCTCTGCATGCAATTCAAGATTAAACATCACAATTCTTCTCCATATCGTCTAAAGATGAATGGCATAGTGGAAGCCGCCAACAAGAATATTAAGAAGATCTTGCAAAAGATGATAGTTACCTATAAGGATTGGCATGAGATGTTACCATTCGCTCTTCATGGTTATCGTACCACCACACGTACTTCAACAGGGGCAACCCCATTCTCCATTGTCTATGGTATGGAAGCAGTTTTACCCATTGAAGTTCAGATTCCCTCTTTGAGAATTATGAAGGATGCAGGCTTGGATGAAGATGAATGGATTCAGACTCGACTTGACCAGATAAACTTGATTGATGAAAAAAGGCTAGCAGCCGTTTGTCATGGTCAGATGTATCAGAAACGTATGATCAAGGCCTTCAATAAGAAAGTTAAGCAGCAAGTGTATCAGACTAGTGATTTGGAAATTAAGCGTATTATATTACCACAGGGTGATCCTAGGGGCAAATGGACCCCCACCTATGAAGGGCCCTTTGTCGTTAAGAGAATATTTTCTGGAGGTTCCATGATGCTTACCACTATGAATGGTGAATATTTCCCGTAACCAATGAACGCATACATAGTTAAAAAATACTACGCATGAAAAGAGACCCGCTAGGTTGACTGGCCTAGGCAAAAATAAGGGCATCCCGGCGAACCAAAAGGATTCAGGCAAAAATTAGGGATATATATAAAAATAATGTACACCCGACAAGTCGAAAACCTGAAAAGGCGGCTTGGGCAAAAAAGGGTATCCCGGTGGATTGAAAACATGAAAGGGAAATCCAGGCAAAAGTTAGGGATTAAAGCGTATGACTATGTCTCGTTGGATCACCCGTGTAACCTCTACTAGTTGTGTTATCTACGTCAAGTTCAACAGATACCGATCAGTCTAATCGTTTCCTCTCCAATAGCTGAAGATGAGATAATTGAAGATAATGGCAATAGCAAAGTTGGAACTCAATAGGATTTGTTAATGCTATTATTCTATGATTGGCATTATGTTTGGTAAAACTAATATGGCTGGAAAATGTTGAATAAGAAGTTCCATATTAACATGGTATAGATTCTGGAAGAACATGTCAAACATGATGTCCTGACATGGTGGCACAGATAAATGTGGAAGTTGTCAAAGAAGATGTTGAAGTATCTGCAAATGTCATGACAGAATGTTACAGACAGATGTCAAAGAAGATGTTGAAACATCTGCAAATGTCATGACAGAATTACTGTCATATGCTACAGACAGATGTCAAAGAAAATGCTGAAACATCTGCAAATGTCATGACAGATGTCAAAGAGAATGTTGAAACATAAGCAAATGTCATGACAGATGTCAAAGAGAATGTTGAAACATCTGCAACTGTCATGACAACATTACTGTCATATGTTACATATAGATATCAAACAAGAAGTGTTGAACTTAGTTCAGGATGTCACACCAAATGTTGTGACACTGTCAAACAGAGTAACAGTTAATGAACTTAAGTCAAGATATCAGGATGTCACACCAGATGTTAGGACATTGTATCAGTTGATGGAATAAGTTCAGTTTACAGGATGTCCCATCAGATGTTGTGACATTGTATCAGTAAATGAAGTAAGTTCAGTTCTTCAGGATGTCCCAACAGATGTTGAGACATCTCAGACCTGTTACCAGAATTAATTAATAACTAACTGATCTGAGATATTTAAGGAGAGTTATCTAGAATTAATTATGGATGGATAAAAACAGAACAAGGTGCATCTGTAGGGAGTTTTGTTATGAAGATTCAGATTAATCAGAAGAACAAAATCACCTAGAATCTAGGAAGTAACAAACCCTAATTCAAGGTGATGACATTGGATTTATCAGATCTGAATTATGCAGAATATTCTGGAGATATTATGCAATCATATGTGGTGCTGATCTAGAAGATCTTAAAGACTCAATTTAAATTGAAGACAAATATTGAAAAATATAGGTTTCTATATTTAGAGATATTTTAGGAGTTGAAGATCTTTTGGAATATTTGTAGCAGATATTTCTGCATATTTGTAGCAGCTATTGTTGTGATTGTTTAGGCCCAAATCCAGTTGGGAATAGGTTATAAAAGAAACCCTGTAACCTAGTTTAGAATTAACCCAATGAACCGAAAATGTAAACATTATTAGGGTTGTGTCCTTGTGTCAGCCGTGCATAACAAGTAACACTATTGTGGCTGTTTCACTTGTGATTCTCGAAGCTTGTAAGCAAGAGAAGTATTGTGTCTTGATTGAAACTTCTAAGTAAGATCAAGCTGTTGTGTTTGAAGTGTGACTTCAATTTTATTAATCATTGTAAAATATCACTGTGTGATTGAGGGGGAGTGAGTAGGGTACTCATATCTAAGTTGTGTCTTAGGTAGAAATTGCATTGGGAAGTTATTAAGTGATAGATTAAACAGGGTGGTTTAAGTCTAGAATTAATATTACTTATAGTGGATTTCCTCCTGGCTTGGTAGCCTCCAGATGTAAGTGTGGTTATACACTGAACTGGGTTAACAAACTTCTGCTGTGTTCTTTTTATCTTTTATGTTTTATGCAGTACCTGAACTGAATGTCCTATCAGATGTCCCAACATCCTGAAGCATGTTTGACTCTGATATAACAGAATTATTTAAGTACTGATATGTATACCTTACCATGTTTATAAGTAACAGATAAGATGTCTCAACATCATATTAGACATCTGAGTCTGTCATACCAGAATTTCAATTGGTATCAGAGCAGGCATCCTGGTGTCGCTCCCGAGGATTTCCATCCTGGTACAAACGCGAAAGTGGCGCGGAAAAAAGAATAGAGTCGCCAGCCAGGCATTTTTATCCCGAAGAAAGGGAATGGTAATGCTGCACAAACCAGAAGAAAGAAAGAGGAAGGACACAGGTCCTGCGAACCAAAGAGACTGGGCTCGGGAGTCGGTTACGACCTGGGAAGGTATTAGCACCCAGATCGTCCGCCGTACCCGACGGGATCCACGCTTGCAAGAGAAACTGTTTCAAAGGGTGAGGGTATGAAAACTGCAGCAAAAGAAATGAAAATGAAAAGAAACTGGAACTGGAAGAGAACTGAATAAGAAATGAAAGGAAAAAATGTAGGGAAAATAAAGATTGTGCTCGAACGGGCCCTACCCCGCTGCCTACGTACCTCATCAGGATAATGAGGATCAGAGACGCCGTAGTTCCCCTAACTAGGGGTACTAAAAGGAAATTGCTTGTGAATTAAGGCTTGAACTGCCTATGCCATTGCTCAGGTGTTGCAGACTCGGACGACGAGTGCGTAACCGTCTTGCAAAATGACAAGTAGAAGCAAGTTCGCGTACGGAGCGAAGGAGATGAGAAAAGAAATCCCGAAGGAAAGACGCTTATTGTTTGTTTTTGTGTTTTTTAGAAGCTTTTATGAGTGTGTCACAAGGAAGTGAACTCAAACTCTCACCAATGGAATGTGCACTTGTCACTACATTCCAAGATGGAATAATAGAACAAGCACACTCAAGTAAGGAGAAGATCCCCAAAACTTGAACCCAAAGATTAGGGCTTAGGCTCACTAACTTGCTTAATTATTAAGTGTTTTTGGTTATTTACATGAAGAAGTGTTTTTTAGGCTTTTCTTTTATGAAGAAGATACCTTGATCAGACTTGTGCATCACAAGGCAAACTTGTACTATCCCAAGATGGGAAGACTACAAGCATACCTCATGGAATAAGGCTATGGATCAATGCATCACTTCACATTTATTAAAGTGTTTTCTTTTAGAGTTTTGAGATGAGAAGAGAAGAAGAACCAAAAAAAAGATCATAAAGGTAAAATGCTAAAGGG
Source organism: Lathyrus aphaca (assembly GCA_963966055.1). Lineage (NCBI taxonomy): Eukaryota > Viridiplantae > Streptophyta > Magnoliopsida > Fabales > Fabaceae > Lathyrus > Lathyrus aphaca. The sequence continues at coordinate 249,197,120 of OZ014520.1, read as the reverse complement.
GGACTAAAATAATCCTAAGTGTTAACATGCATGGATGATCCTAGATTTGTGAGGTTTCTATCCTAATGAAGAAGAGAAGAAGAAGATAGAAGAAGGGATGAGAAAGGCCTAAGCCCAACAACAAAGGGTTAGTTCAAATAACAAAAAGGGGAAAGATGAAAAAGTTGAAATGTGGATAGACATCCACACTTCTCTTACCATGAGCCCCTGAAATGTTAGCAAAATCCAGCAAATCAATCACCACAAACATGGAATTAATCATGCTCAAAGGTTCTTGAAAACAAAAGTCAAACAATCATGCCAACATTGCAAATACACGACTTACGCGTCGAGAACATGAAAGCATACATCAACCAGTAAGCAAACCACCTTAAAACATCATGATTAATGATCATACAATGAGTCATGACAATTAGCACAAGCAAAGGGATCAAACAAACTCAAAACAACCCCAAAAAACCATTCTGCATCAGTGTTAACCGGTTAACCATATGCGTTAACCGGTTAACCAGTTCAAACCTGCACAAAACACGCATGAAAACAGGGCGTTAACCGGTTAACCATATGCGTTAACCGGTTAACACTGTAAAAACAGCAGCAAATTCCTGCAGAAAACAGCATTTCAAAAACAGCTTATTCAAATAAGCTGCACCAGACCAGCACTCAATTACACATGGAAAAATAGATCAATGCACATCAATCCATAACATTATGCTCATGAACAATAACAATCGGATCCGGACACCAATCAAACAATCACATCATGCAACACAATCAATTACACAAACACATGGTGGATCTAAAACACAAGCAATGCAAATAAGCTAAAAACAGAGTTGGATCTGGAATTAACCAACCTACAAAGCGGAGGTATGCTTTGGTAATTGTTGATTATGCTGAAAATGATAGATCTCGCGCAAAACTTTGAAGATCCGATGCTAAGCTCCACACTCCATGCAAAATAAATGCAAGATCAAGCTCTTGATGCAGAATTTTGGATCCAAAAGCACTTCTAGATCCCAAATCAGATCTGAATCACCAATTAAACCAGCAAAAAGATGCAATGAAGCTATGGATGGAGGTCTAGTTCCAAGATCTACACACCTCAAGGCAAGGTTGTGTGATCTTCAAAGAGGAACTTTGAGTGATTTGGAAAATTGGGAGAGAAAAGTGAGAGAATTATGAGTGAGAGCAATGAAAATTCAGAAAATGAGAGTGAAAAATGAGGGAGAGCCCTTGGTTTGGAGAGAAATGGAATATATATGGTTTAGGGTTGGGGCCCAAAATCTTGGTTTGGGATCCAAAAAATATGGCTTGGTAATGTGATTAGGTTTTAGGGTTGGAAAGAGGTTTGGATACATGCTCTAGATCCTTCTCAAATTCAAATGAAATTCAAATGAATAAAAATCAGAAAATTGGAAAATGGGGTCAAAACACACATGCTGAAATTTGCTGCTGGAAATTCAAATTTCGCAGCTGTTAACCGGTTAACCATATGCGTTAACCGGTTAACGCATGCAAAATTTGAATTTCCCCCCTTTTGGTGGGAAACTTCAAAAATGATGCCGGCGCCCGCCGTTTCAAGCTGATTTGATCCTTTCATTCTTTTTAAGCTTTGAACCTGATACAGAGCTTGTGCAGAGTGATCCTGTGAGACCTTTTGCCTGGTCACCATGCTCTTGATTTTTATCTGTGGTGCTTCGAACTTTCCAGATGGTTGGTCATATGCCTTATGCTAGAACATGTGAGTGTTATGCCTCATTTTTCTATGCAAAATGCTAAAGACATGATCCGTTATGATGACTATGATGCGATATGATGCTTAAAATGAAGAGGGCAAATTTGGGGTGTTACAGCTGCCCCTATTCAATCATCAGTTAATCCGAAAAGGATGATAGCAGCGAGCTATCGACCATTCAAGATAAACTGTGATTGAATACCAAGAAGACCAGAAATTTGCACTCTGACGAAGAATGCAACACCGGGAAATAAACCCGTCCAGATGACGCTCTGGGGACTGCAGGGGAGAAAGAAGCGGACGAGCTTCTTCCAAGTTGGAACTGATATCTGAAATAAGAACAAAATGACAGACGAGTCTTCAAACAATCCCGTGACGCCAGGAGCTGGACAGACGAGTCCTTCAACACTTCAAGACAATAATCTGAGACAGACGAGTCTTCGAATGACCTGTGACGCCAGGTGCAGAGAGCGGACGAGCCCTTAAAGAACTTCAAAGTATCCTGAGATAGACGAATCTCCTTCACTAATCCTTACGCAGATAAGTGGAAAAAGACGGACGGGTCTTCTTCGGATAACCCTTACGCAGGCTCCGGAAATGCATATAAGTCTGTGGGGATAGACATGCAATCAAGGTAGACGAACCTTCTTCATATATTATCCGCGGATATATGGTACAAGACAGACGAGTCTTCTGAGCAAACCTGTTACGCCAGGTGCAGCTACCATAATTGGTGCTTGAGACAGACGAGCCTCCTTCGGATTTACCTGTTACGCCAGGACCGGTAACCATTTCGACATTTAATTCCCACTGTCAGGATTCGAAACCCCTTCAATACAGACGAGTATTGGGTGATCATCCAGATAACACAGACGAGTGCCCTAAGTCAATGATACAGACGAGTATCAGACGATGATCTGAGAAACACAAACGAGTGCTTCAGGCGATGATACAGACGAGTATCAGCCGCTGGTATAGACGAATACCAGAAGTTCAAACACAGACGAGCATTTGAAGTAGTCACAGAGATATCTTCACATTCAGGTGCAAGCTAGCACAGACGAGTGCTGAGAACGATACAGACGAGTATCCAGGCAAAGCAAACGAGCTTCAAGACACAAACGACTTCTGGGGGATAAAAGCAGACGAGCTTCAACCAAACACAGACGAGTGCTGGGCAGTTGCAGACGAGCAACAACGGAGAATACATATCAAGGCACAGACGAGTGCAACGAAGGATCCAATACCAAACACAGACGAGTGTTGGGGAGGTTGCAGACGATGCTGGGGACATCTCCAAGCACAGACGAGTGCTGGAATTTGCAGACGAGCAAACAACAACGGATACAATCAAACACAAACGAGTGTTGAGGAGTTGCGGACGAGCAACAGATGAGCCACAGGCACGGACGGGCGCCGAGCAACCTTCAAAGGAATAACAAGCACATATGGGTGCTGAAAGATGCGGTCGAGCATCAAATAAAGATGCGAGCACGGACGAGCACTGGGCACTTCTTAGGGAATACGCCTCAAATAAAGAGGAACGACATGCACGGGCGAGTGCTGCAGGGATGCGGCCGAGCACCAAATGAAGATACGCGCATCAACGAGTACAGGCAACTTCGCTGGGGAAAGAAAACTTCAAAGACTAACAAGCACGGACGAGTGCCGAGAGCTGCGAATGGTCATCAAACAAAGATGCTAGCACAGAAGATTGCTGGAGAGTACCTCAAATAAAGAGGAAACTGCCGGGGAAAAGGCACGGACGAGTGCTGAAAGAGGATGGGCATCAAATAAAGATACGAGCACAGACGAGTGCTAATAGATATAGACTCTATTGGGGAACGCAAACGAGCAATACCACCGAGCTAACACATACGAGTGTTGAAAGATGCAAACGAGCAGCAATAAAACATGATACATTATTGCTGGGGATAACTCCGCTTAAAGACAACACATACAAGTGTTGAGGATTGCAGACGAGCAACAAACGGATGCCTGATCGGCAATAAGAGATACGACTCTGCAGGGTAATCCAAGTCAAGAGGTCTGAATACACATTCTGACTGAGGTGATGAATACCTGGCTGCATCATCAAATACCCAAAGTACGGCAACTTTGCTGGGATTATATTTCACTGACGGAAGCGAAAATCAAATATGACCACTGTGGGAACAGGAACATCCTCAGACTTGGCCGGAGAAGCTTCTTGGGCAAACACTCTGACTGGGGATAGCATCTGATAACTCAAGACTCTGAGGGGATATCAGGCTTTCAGGTACCTGATAGGCATACTCTGATGGGGATAATGGACTACTAATTCCCTCTTTGATGATGTCAGGCTTTCGGGCACCTGCTGGATATATTCCGCTGAGGAAGAATGAAATGCTACTTCACTGGGGAAGAAAAGCTTGCTTGGGCGGCTGTCAAGGCTTGCTGGGAGGAAAATCTCTGCTTGGGATGCCAGGCTTCAGATACCTGCTGGGAAAGGAAATCTCTGCTTGGGGAATACCCTACTGGGGAAGTACTCGGCTGGAGAGGTACTCCGCCGGGGAATATTAAATCGCTTGAGAGAATGCGACGCCAACCTGCAACCTGCAACAACAGAAAACACACGCGTGTCCCGGGGATTTGCATGGAATAATCGGTTCATCCATCGTCACCCGACGCTCAAAGAGGGTTACAGTTTCCCTGCATGTCAGTTTTCTTTTCAAAATTATCACCATGTTTAGATGCAATGCTATTTTTGCCAAAAATTCAGGACATTTTGTAAACAAAAATAAACACACACAGCTTTTTGACTGAATATTATTTTTATTGAATGGCCTCTGAATAGGCAAAGGTTTACATCAGGAAGCAACCACCTGGGAAGAGGTAGCCACTATAAAAATTGAGAAAAGAAAATATCCTAATGGCAATGTACACGACATTCCAAGGAGTTCCGTTTCTGCTATGACCTGCATGTCTTCAAGACTCTCCATTCTGTTTTGGCTTTCTGAGAGGACAAGGGGACTACTTCCTATCCTTCCGATATTGTCAAACTGTACGAAACGATGACGTGGTTCAGATAACTCGGATCGCAGTTGTTCGCTTGTTCCCTTATTTTGCGTAGATCGCCCTCTCGGGTTTTCAATCCACCGGGATACCCTTTTTTGCCTGAGCTGTCCAATGCGGCTTTTCAACTCAGCGGGTGTACATTTTTTTTTATTCATTTCCCTAATTTTTGCCCGAGCTTTTTATTCTGTTTTTAGCTCGCCGGGATGCCCTTTTCTTGCCTGGACTTACATTCTGTTTTTGTGTCCAGCGGGTCTCTTTATGCGAAGTATTTTTTTAACTGCGTCCGAGTTAACAGGAGATGGGAAGTCTTCTCCATCCATAGTGGTGAGCATCAGTGCCCCTCCCGAGAATACTTTCTTCACTATGAATGGTCCTTCGTAGTTTGGGGTCCACTTGCCCCTGTTATCTGAACCTGGAGGAACGATCCTCTTCAATACAAGCTCTCCCACTCGATACTCTCGAGTACGTACTCGTTGGTCGAATGCCCGCTTCATTCTCCTCTGATAAAGCTGACCATGACAGATAGCCGCTAATCTCTTTTCCTCAATTAGACATAGCTGATTGTAACGAGCACGCACCCATTCAGCCTCATCCAGTTTGACGTCCATCATCACACGCAGTGAAGGAATCTCTACTTCAACAGGCAGGACTGCTTCCATGCCATACACTAGAGAGAAGGGAGTTGCCCCTGTTGACGTCCTGACCGACGTTCGGTACCCATGCAAAGCAAACGGTAACATCTCATGCCAATCCCTGTAGGTGACAACCATTTTCTGCACAATCTTCTTGATATTCTTGTTAGCTGCCTCTACCGCACCATTCATCTTTGGTCGGTAAGGAGAAGAATTGTGATGCTGTATTTTGAAGTCCCGACATAAGTCTGCCATCATCTTATTGTTGAGATTAGAACCATTATCAGTAATGATCCTCTCGGGCACTCCATATCTGCATATGATATCTCTTTTCAGAAATCTTGCCACCACTTGACGAGTGACATTGGCATAAGACGCTGCTTCTACCCACTTGGTAAAGTAATCAATCGCGACCAGAATGAAGCGATGACCGTTCGAAGCAGTTGGCTCAATCTTCCCGATCATGTCAATGCCCCACATAGAGAAAGGCCAAGGAGATGACATGACGTTGAGCGGATTAGGAGGAACATGCACTTTATCTGCGTATATTTGGCACTTGTGGCATTTACGAGCGAATGAACAACAGTCTGCATCCATTGTCATCCAGTAATACCCTGATCTCAGCAGTTTCTTTGCCATAGCATGCCCTCCTGCATGGGTACCAAAAGATCCTTCATGGACTTCCTGCATCAACAGGCTTGCTTCGTGTCTATCCACGCATCTGAGCAAGACCATGTCGAAGTTCCTCTTGTACAAAACCCCGTCTGTGTTCAAGAAGAAACTAGCAGCAAGTCGTCTCAAGGTCTTTTTGTCTTTGGAAGATGCCCCTGTTGGGTATTCTTGCTTCTCCAGGAATAACTTGATATCAAAATACCAAGGTTTCTCGTCAGACACGGCGTCTACAGAGAAAGCATAAGCGGGAGAGTCAAGCCTGGAGATGTCAATTCTGGGCACAAAGTTCCAACATAGGACTTTAATCGACGAAGAGAGAGTGGCCAAAGCATCGGCAAATTGATTTTCGTCCCGTGGTATGTATTTGAGTTCAACTGTCGTGAAGAATGTCAACAGTTTTCTAGCATAATCCCTGTACGGAATCAGATGCTCTTGATGTGTATACCACTTGCCGGTAATTTGGTTAATGACGAGGGCTGAATCTCCGAATATATCGAGGTTCTTAATCCGAAGATCAATTGCCTCCTCTATTCCCATTATACACGCCTCGTATTCCGCTTCATTGTTGGTGCAGCCAAAAGTAATTCTGGCAGCGAAGGGTAAGTGAACACCTTCAGGAGTAATGAGTACGGCACCAACTCCACGACCATTGATATTGACGGCCCCATCAAACATCAACTTCCATTTGGATTCAGGGTCAGGCCCCTCCTCCGGAAGTGGTTCCTCATAATCGTTTGTTCTGAGGTACATGATGTCCTCATCAGGGAAATCAAATCTCATCGGCTGATAGTCATCCTCAAGAGGTTGCTGAGCAAGGTATTCCGACAATACACTTCCTTTGATGGCTTTCTGAGAAGTGTACTGGATGTCGTATTCAGTTAAAATCATCTGCCATCTAGCAACCCTTCCGGTCAATGCTGGTTTCTCAAAGATGTACTTGACGGGGTCCATCTTGGAAATGAGAAGTGTGGTATGGGTCAACATATACTGCCTCAGTCGGCGAGCAGCCCATACCAAAGCGCAGCAAGTTTTCTCGAGCAGTGAGTATCGGGATTCACAGTCGGTAAACTTTTTGCTAAGGTAATAAATGGCGTACTCTTTTCGACCAGACTCGTCATGTTGGCCGAGCACACACCCCATCGACCCTTCCAGCACGGTCAAGTACATGATTAATGGTCTCCCCTCCACTGGAGGCATCAGAATTGGAGGCTCCTGCAAATATTCCTTTATTTTGTCGAAAGCTCTTTGGCAATCATCATTCCACCTGACTGTCTGCTCTTTTCTTAGCAGTTTGAATATCGGTTCGCACGTGGCAGTTAGGTGAGATATGAACCGAGAAATGTAGTTCAATCTACCTAAGAACCCGCGCACTTCTTTTTCTGTCTTTGGTGCAGGCATATCTTGAATAGCTTTCACTTTAGCAGGATCTACCTCAATTCCTCTTTGACTTACAATGAAACCCAGCAACTTTCCAGAACGCACTCCGAAAGTGCACTTGTTCGGATTCAACCTCAATTTGTACTTGATCAATCTGTCAAACAGCTTCTTCAAATTAATCAAATGCTCCTCTTCGTCTTTGGACTTTGCAATCATATCATCCACATAACATTCGATCTCCTTGTGGATCATGTCATGGAACAACGTGACCATTGCCCGTTGATAAGTTGCCCCAGCGTTCTTCAAACCAAAGGGCATGACCTTATAGCAGAATGTTCCCCACGGGGTAATGAACGTTGTCTTCTCCATGTCCTCCGGCGCCATTTTTATCTGATTATAACCGGAGAATCCATCCATGAAGGAGAACACTGAGAATTGAGCAGTATTGTCGACCAACACGTCAATGTGTGGCAACGGAAAATCATCCTTTGGGCTTGCTCTGTTCAAATCTCGATAGTCAACGCACATCCGGACCTTGCCGTCCTTCTTAGGTACTGGTACGATGTTAGCTACCCAAGGTGGGTAACTAGTCACGGCAAGGAAACCGGCATCCCACTGTTTCTGTACCTCCTCTTTAATCTTCATTGCCATATCCGGGCGAGTTCTTCTCAACTTTTGCTTTACAGGAGGACAGTCTTCTCTCAAGGGTAGCTTATGCATCACGATGTCAGTATCTAAACCTGGCATATCTTGATATGACCAAGCAAAGATATCCACATACTCTCTCAGCATACTGATCAGTTCTTGTTTGACGTCGGCCTGCAGATTGGCCCCTATCTTGATCTCTTTCTTTGCATCTTCACTGCCAATGTTGATGGTCTCAATCTCTTCTTGATGAGGCTGAATAACTCGTTCTTCTTGTTTCAACAATCTAACCAACTCCTCAGGGAGGTCACAGTCTTCCTCAACCCCTTCATCAGCTTGGTAGACTGGATTATCAAAGTCATGCATAGTCATAGCAGGAACGTTATCCATGGAATCCGGATGATTAATACTGCACAAATGATGTGCTTATTCAGAATCTGCTTATTTTGAAAAGAGACGCTAACACAAAGCAGAAAAATGAAAAAACACATTGCCATTTTTATATTGTTTTTTGTGAAAAAGTTTAAAAACAAAGACAGGGAACGCAGTTTGTCTGAAAATGTCCTTTTATTTCATGGCAAAACAACAATGCGATACAAAACATGATGGCCCAATACAATGGATCCAAGCATCTTGGGCAGAATGCTGGATTTGACAATGCAGTATGCTAATAAAAGGAAACAAAACAATTACTTTGAGAGCCAGGTGACTTGAACAATGTCCTCAGCAGACCAATTTCCTAGCTCCTCGCCGGGTGCACACGGGCGGATCCAATTGTCGTCCCAGTCTCTGTCACCATCTCCGTCTTGACTTGCCGTACAGATTTGATCACGGTTGAGTAACCCAGCACTTGTGAATGCAACAGCTTTACCACTCTGAGTAGACCCTCCAGGCTGATACCCTAAGCCAAATTTGTCACCCTTCTTTCCCACCTCCAGTAGCTTGCCCCAGCCTTGGGCATTTCCTGATTGGACGGCCTCTTTTGCTTCTCGGTAAGAATGAATTGACGTGCCTTCGTTGTTTTTCTTCACCGGAGTCAAGATACTGACATCTGCTTCAAAAGCTTGGCACAAAGTCTCGTGAATTTCTCCGTCCATTTCCACATATTTGAATGTCGACAGGTGGCTGACAAATATATCTTCTTCCCCGCAAACTGTGATGACCTGACCGTCCACCACATACTTAAGCTTCTGGTGTAAAGTTGAGGTGACAGCTCCAGCTGCGTGTATCCACGGTCTGCCCAACAAGCAACTGTACGCAGGCTGGATATCCATGACATAGAAGACACTCTTGAAGACTTGAGAGCCTATCTTGACAGGCAACTCAACCTCTCCGAAAACTGATCTTCTCGACCCATCGAAAGCTTTAACCACCAAATCACTCGGCGTCAGGATAACCCCATCAATGTCAAGCTTCATCAATGCCTTTTTCGGGAGCACGTTCAAGGAAGAGCCTGTGTCCACCAGAACATGGGATAACACAGCGCCCCTGCATTCCATCGTGATATGCAGTGCTTTATTGTGATTCCTTCCCTCTGAAGTGAGATCTCGGTCAGTGAAGCCCAAGCCATGGCTAGCATTGACACTTCCGACAACAGCTTCGAGTTGATTAACAGTAATCTCTTGAGGAACGTAAGCCATTTGAAGTACTTTCAGCAAGGCTTCTCGGTGTGCAGGTGAGCACATCAACAGTGACAAGATAGAGATCTTTGAAGGCGTCTGATTCAGTTGGTCAACCACCTTGTAGTCACTCCTTTTGATGATCTTCATAAATTCCTCTACCTCTTTCTCAAACGTCCCCTGCCCAGCCACAGGAGTATCTGACTCATCATTCGCAGTCTGCTTTCCTTTGTCTTTAGATGAAGCTTCGGCCTCGGGATCCTTTCTCAATGCAGGGGGAGCAAATAAACGGCCACTTCGAGTAAAACCTCCAACACCTCCCACATTCTCAATAGTCAAATCAACAACAGGTCTACTTTCCATCTTCCGTCCCGCCACATAAACATCGGAACCATAATGCCACGGAATGGCTCTATCATCATTATACGGCATTGGCCCAGGTACAGTTATAGTCACAGGACTAATCTGAGGAGTGTAAACGGTAACAAGCTCTTGTCGAACGGGCATGTCAGCTTCATCATAGAAGATAGTAACGGTTGACACATCATCAGCCTCTTCATTACTAATCTTGCTAAATTGTAGAGATCCATCATCAATCAACTCTTGCAAACCCGTCTTCAATTTCTCGCAGCCATTCACAGCACTTGCACAGTCTTCACAATCGAGAGAACAACCAGGAAACACTTGACCCTTCAACAGTCTCTCTTTCACCACTTTCAACGGTGTCTTGACTTCACCAATACTTAGTACCAAACTCGACTTGTCATCACGCTCAACAGCATTAACTCTTGCCCCTCCATGATTAGGTATAGGGTTCGAGTTGATATTCGGTGGTGGCGCAAAGTTGATTGCCTTTGAATCCACGAGATCTTGAACTTTATGATGTAGCGCCCTGCACTTCTCGGTTGAGTGCCCGGGTGCCCCTGAATGAAAAGCGCATCGCGCGTTGACGTCATAACCAGCTGGAAGCTCTCCAGGAGGTGGTGGTGCCAAAGTCCTCAATTGAATAAGGTTCAAATCCAGTAGTCTCGGCAACAAGGCAGCATACGTCATCGGAATAGCTTCAATCACTCTGTTAGCAGGACGAGTCGGCCTCGGCTGATAAGGTCTTTGCTGGTAGTTGGCTCTAGGTTGTTGCTGTTGTTGCTGTTGTTGTGGTGGAGGTGGCATCTGTTGTACGGGAGCTGCAGGAATAGTGACAGCAGCCACATGCCCATAAGGTCTTCTGTAACCACGGCCCTGGCTTCGGCCAAATACAGCATTGGTCTCACCTTCTCGCCTTCTCGGAGGTCCGCTAAAAGCTTTCCTCGCTCCACTTGAACTACTAGCACTGGGGTCTTGTATCTTCCCCATTTTCAACAGCGTTTCAACCCTTTCTCCCGCGATGACAATATCGTTGAACTTTGTAGCAGAACTTGACGCCAATCTTTCAAGAAATACTCCCTGGAGGGTACCCATAAACATATCGGCCATCTCATTTTCTAACAAGGGTGGCTGCACCCTGGCAGCTAGCTGGCGCCACCTCTGGGCATATTCTTTGAAGCCTTCTTTTGCTGTCTGAGCCATATGTTGCAACTGGGTGCGATTCGGAGCCATGTCCATGTTATACTGGTACTGCCTCACAAAGGCTTCAGCAAGATCTTTCCAGCTCTTAACATTGACCCTGCTGAGCTTCATGTACCACTCAAGGGAAGCTCCCACTAAGCTGTCCTGAAAGTAATACATCCACAGTTTTTCATCGTCTGTATGAGCGGCGATTCTTCCCACATACGATTGCAGATGGGTCTTTGGGCAAGCAGTGCCGTTGTACTTCTCGAAAGTAGGAACTTTGAACTTGTACGGAATCCTGACTCCCGGAACCAAGCCCAAGTCTGTTATATCGAATCCCAAAGAACTCTGGGACTGAATAGCCTTGATCTGCTCGGCCATCTCTTCAAACCTCTTGTTCATTTCGACCCCTTGACCTTCGGTCTCATCAAGCAAAGTGAACTGGTCATCCTGGTGATCCACATGAATGTTATGCATCCCGTCATTGACTACGGTCGCCCCTGGTTGTATAACTTGAGGTCCAGCCTGACGTGCGCCCGCACCGGCATGATTATCAGCATTAGCAGCAGCAGCAGCATTTCTGTTCTGATTCTCCACCAACTCTCGCAGACGCTCTTGATTCTGCCCCATGCCGGCCATTAATGTCATGAAGTTATCCATTCTCTGCCTAAGGTCTGCCAAATCTGCCTGCATTTGATCCATGGCTCTCTCTCTGTTAACCTTGGTTGGGTATCTGTGCACTGCTGGTCGTTCTCGAACCTTACGAGGAGCTATTGCGCCTGAAACACAAAACCCGTTAGTAATTGATGCGACACCTGCAAAACAGACAAACAGGTTATATGCAATGCAATGCAACTGCTCATGTTCCCAACTTTAAACATTTGGCATGCCCCAGTTCTGGCATCTATCTCGGCAACCGCTTTTAGTGTTTATCTTTCAAACTTTCTCTTTGATAAGTGTTCAGACGTTAGTAGTATCCAGACAAACGAGTCTTGCACATTCAAAACGATAACTTGCACATTAATACTGAATATGGACAAACCACTATAGGCTAAAAGTCAGAGTACATCCAAGAATATTCCCCGAAGGGTTACAAACCAGTACATAAAGATAAAAGAAATGAAAGCAAAACCCCTACAACAAGCCTGTAGGTAGTCTGAAAAATAAACTAAGCTAAGGACCCCGGCTCTGCCACCTCTGCCTTGCTTTTCTTGACGCCTGCTCTCAGCTTGAGCTCTTCAATCTCTTTCCTGGCTTCCTCCAGGGCTAATTGACTTTGGACTAGCTGCTGGGTCCTCTCCCTCCGGATGGCGTGGGCTTGTTCCACTTCCTCTTTCTTGAAAGCCATCTGGATCTCAAAGAACTCTTCCTTCTCTTTGAATTTCTTTTGGTCTTCATCCCTTTGGCCTTTCAGCCAAACAATGGACTGTCGAGCGCTCTTGAAAGTCTTTAAAATCTCCTTGTGCTTGGCTTCTCTTTGCGCTTCCATCATACCCAATCGATGGAAATAGGCTTCTCTTCCGGCAAAATCTTTCTCTTTGTTTTCCAAGGAAGCTTGGAGCTTCTGCAGCTTGTCTTCGACTTCCTTCTTAGCTCTATTAGCCTGGTGGTATAAGCTTACCATCTCAACATTCTCTACTCTGACCGCTTGCAACTGAGCTTCTAGCTTCTTGTACTCCTCCAAGGAAACCGTACTGCTCGGACTTGGTACCTCTCGAGGATAAAGTGGAGCTTCGACTGAAAAAGGCATGAGAACTGCCTCGGTATGCCTTTGCAACCATTCAGCATATGGTGGATATGCCTTGGGATCAACTCGGCCGAAGTCTTTCTTCCCTTTCCTTTTCCTGTGATCCCAGGATTGAACGGCTTGTTGGACTAGCTCTCCGTTTCCGTCAGCAGGAAAATATAAAGATTCAGCAAACATCTCCATCTGGGGAGGATCCTTCAAAGGGTAGCCAAACTGCCTTCTGGCTAATGTCGGGTAGTAACTGATGACACCTTTCCTTCCCAGCAAAGGTACTCCAGCAAACCTTCCGCAGCTAACCATCACCTCCTTTCCTAGCAAATCCCTGTCATAACCCCAAGCAATGTCTTCTTCAGTCAATCCCATCAGCCTTCTGGACCATCTCCATTCACCTCGTATATCCTTGAAGGCACCTGACTTAGGCAACTGTCTGGCAAACCATTCAGCAAACAAAGGAGCACAGCAGACCACGGGGCCACCTCTACCTTTCTCGTTTCTGTAATGGACACTAAAATAAAAGTCACCCAATAAAGTAGGCACTGGATTGCCTTTTGCAAAAATTGAGATCACTTCTAAGCTGACAAACTCTTTCTCTCCGGGAAACAAGCTAGACCCATATACCATCAATGCAAGCAAAGCTCCAAAGTCGTTCCACTTAGCTTCTGTAGCATATTTCTCAGCCTCTGGGATAAGCACACTCCAGGGTAGACCTCTGCCTTTACTCTCTTGCAAAGCCTTTCTGACCGAAACAACTGGCAACCTACAAACCTTGGCTATGTCTTCATCTCTGAGCACAACCTCTGACCCGTAGAACGGCAATGTCTCTCTGATCGGAACACTCAGCATGCTGGAGATCTCTTCCAATGTCGGAGCTAAGATGTAACCTGAAAGAACAAAGCAACGCAGCAAGGGATCATAAAATTGCAACAAGGTATGCAAACTGTCCTTTTGGTCTGTAGTAGGCTTGTCCACAAACTTCAGTATCTGGCCATATCTTTTCTTGAAGTTTCCTAAGACTTGATCGTTCATCAAACCTGCTAACCTCTGAACACTTTTGACTTCCGGCTGAAGAAAGGTATAATGCACATTCTTTTTCCTCGGATCTCTTTTGATTTCTGCCACGGAGATAAGAATACCAGAACTGGGAACAAATGCGAGCAATGCCCTGAAAAATGGGAAACATAAACAGTTAATGCAAAGAATGATGCAGATGCAATGCAATGCAAGCATATGACCAACGGGGACCATCTGAACTGGCACACTGACAAAGCCCTCTGAATAACTGGCAATCTCAACAATTCACTGAGTCACACCCTCTGATAATCACAACCCTCTGATCAGAATCACAGTATCAAGAAATCCAGAATTCCAGGACCATAACTTCGGAACCACAAATCTTATTCACCGGACCAAAGATCATAACTGAACAAATGAGTGTATGTTGAGGTCATGGGTTCCTGCACACCTGTAAACACCCCCCAATCTCACAGGTAAAAGGCTCCGGGTCAGACATCACGGACTCTCAAAGCCGAATAGCAATAATACTTTCACCATCTCCGAGAAATGGCTCATGACCAAATCAGGGAATCGGTTAGGCATTATGTACTACGCAGGGAGGCCTCAGCTGAGTCCGGGAAAAACAAGCATCCCTTATAAGTCCCCAGCTTCAAGTGCTGAAATCGAGAAACAATAGTACATTCAGCCCGTAGGATACAGTACTAATGTCATACGACCAGATGCTTTAACTGAGTTCTTATAAGAGAACCAGGCCATCCTATGCGAGTTCCCAGTGGACCCTCGGGTGCGAATGGGTTTGCCACAAAATGTGGTCTGCCACTGTCACCACTGGAGAGGGTTGTTTCCACAAAGGTTCTCAATGATCGGTCCCCAGCTGCACATAACTGTCAGGGTTATGTAATGAGAGAGGAAAATCCCCAAATCAAGACATTTCCAAGACAATCGCAACCTGGGTGTGGAACTCACTACTACCCTCATGACAAGATCTCATGAGGCCAAAGTGGAACCACTCTAAATCCTATGGTGCACTCGAGCCGGGTACTTGGCTCATATCTCTCAAGAATCAGTAACTCCCATCCCACCAAAGAAAACCAGTCCAGACAGTCCAGTATGATATATATGACGCGGAAAATAAATACTGAAAACTGTAAATAAAGCTGTAAATAAAGCTGTAAATAAACAACAATACTATACAACAAGCCACAGCAAACAAACATCACCCAATGAAACAGAAACACACAAGCGCTAGGAGAGACTCACAGGGGAAACCAGAGATTCTGGGTTCGTTTCCCCAGCAGAGTCGCCAAGCTGTCGCTCCCGAGGATTTCCATCCTGGTACAAACGCGAAAGTGGCGCGGAAAAAAGAATAGAGTCGCCAGCCAGGCATTTTTATCCCGAAGAAAGGGAATGGTAATGCTGCACAAACCAGAAGAAAGAAAGAGGAAGGACACAGGTCCTGCGAACCAAAGAGACTGGGCTCGGGAGTCGGTTACGACCTGGGAAGGTATTAGCACCCAGATCGTCCGCCGTACCCGACGGGATCCACGCTTGCAAGAGAAACTGTTTCAAAGGGTGAGGGTATGAAAACTGCAGCAAAAGAAATGAAAATGAAAAGAAACTGGAACTGGAAGAGAACTGAATAAGAAATGAAAGGAAAAAATGTAGGGAAAATAAAGATTGTGCTCGAACGGGCCCTACCCCGCTGCCTACGTACCTCATCAGGATAATGAGGATCAGAGACGCCGTAGTTCCCCTAACTAGGGGTACTAAAAGGAAATTGCTTGTGAATTAAGGCTTGAACTGCCTATGCCATTGCTCAGGTGTTGCAGACTCGGACGACGAGTGCGTAACCGTCTTGCAAAATGACAAGTAGAAGCAAGTTCGCGTACGGAGCGAAGGAGATGAGAAAAGAAATCCCGAAGGAAAGACGCTTATTGTTTGTTTTTGTGTTTTTTAGAAGCTTTTATGAGTGTGTCACAAGGAAGTGAACTCAAACTCTCACCAATGGAATGTGCACTTGTCACTACATTCCAAGATGGAATAATAGAACAAGCACACTCAAGTAAGGAGAAGATCCCCAAAACTTGAACCCAAAGATTAGGGCTTAGGCTCACTAACTTGCTTAATTATTAAGTGTTTTTGGTTATTTACATGAAGAAGTGTTTTTTAGGCTTTTCTTTTATGAAGAAGATACCTTGATCAGACTTGTGCATCACAAGGCAAACTTGTACTATCCCAAGATGGGAAGACTACAAGCATACCTCATGGAATAAGGCTATGGATCAATGCATCACTTCACATTTATTAAAGTGTTTTCTTTTAGAGTTTTGAGATGAGAAGAGAAGAAGAACCAAAAAAAAGATCATAAAGGTAAAATGCTAAAGGGGGACTAAAATAATCCTAAGTGTTAACATGCATGGATGATCCTAGATTTGTGAGGTTTCTATCCTAATGAAGAAGAGAAGAAGAAGATAGAAGAAGGGATGAGAAAGGCCTAAGCCCAACAACAAAGGGTTAGTTCAAATAACAAAAAGGGGAAAGATGAAAAAGTTGAAATGTGGATAGACATCCACACTTCTCTTACCATGAGCCCCTGAAATGTTAGCAAAATCCAGCAAATCAATCACCACAAACATGGAATTAATCATGCTCAAAGGTTCTTGAAAACAAAAGTCAAACAATCATGCCAACATTGCAAATACACGACTTACGCGTCGAGAACATGAAAGCATACATCAACCAGTAAGCAAACCACCTTAAAACATCATGATTAATGATCATACAATGAGTCATGACAATTAGCACAAGCAAAGGGATCAAACAAACTCAAAACAACCCCAAAAAACCATTCTGCATCAGTGTTAACCGGTTAACCATATGCGTTAACCGGTTAACCAGTTCAAACCTGCACAAAACACGCATGAAAACAGGGCGTTAACCGGTTAACCATATGCGTTAACCGGTTAACACTGTAAAAACAGCAGCAAATTCCTGCAGAAAACAGCATTTCAAAAACAGCTTATTCAAATAAGCTGCACCAGACCAGCACTCAATTACACATGGAAAAATAGATCAATGCACATCAATCCATAACATTATGCTCATGAACAATAACAATCGGATCCGGACACCAATCAAACAATCACATCATGCAACACAATCAATTACACAAACACATGGTGGATCTAAAACACAAGCAATGCAAATAAGCTAAAAACAGAGTTGGATCTGGAATTAACCAACCTACAAAGCGGAGGTATGCTTTGGTAATTGTTGATTATGCTGAAAATGATAGATCTCGCGCAAAACTTTGAAGATCCGATGCTAAGCTCCACACTCCATGCAAAATAAATGCAAGATCAAGCTCTTGATGCAGAATTTTGGATCCAAAAGCACTTCTAGATCCCAAATCAGATCTGAATCACCAATTAAACCAGCAAAAAGATGCAATGAAGCTATGGATGGAGGTCTAGTTCCAAGATCTACACACCTCAAGGCAAGGTTGTGTGATCTTCAAAGAGGAACTTTGAGTGATTTGGAAAATTGGGAGAGAAAAGTGAGAGAATTATGAGTGAGAGCAATGAAAATTCAGAAAATGAGAGTGAAAAATGAGGGAGAGCCCTTGGTTTGGAGAGAAATGGAATATATATGGTTTAGGGTTGGGGCCCAAAATCTTGGTTTGGGATCCAAAAAATATGGCTTGGTAATGTGATTAGGTTTTAGGGTTGGAAAGAGGTTTGGATACATGCTCTAGATCCTTCTCAAATTCAAATGAAATTCAAATGAATAAAAATCAGAAAATTGGAAAATGGGGTCAAAACACACATGCTGAAATTTGCTGCTGGAAATTCAAATTTCGCAGCTGTTAACCGGTTAACCATATGCGTTAACCGGTTAACGCATGCAAAATTTGAATTTCCCCCCTTTTGGTGGGAAACTTCAAAAATGATGCCGGCGCCCGCCGTTTCAAGCTGATTTGATCCTTTCATTCTTTTTAAGCTTTGAACCTGATACAGAGCTTGTGCAGAGTGATCCTGTGAGACCTTTTGCCTGGTCACCATGCTCTTGATTTTTATCTGTGGTGCTTCGAACTTTCCAGATGGTTGGTCATATGCCTTATGCTAGAACATGTGAGTGTTATGCCTCATTTTTCTATGCAAAATGCTAAAGACATGATCCGTTATGATGACTATGATGCGATATGATGCTTAAAATGAAGAGGGCAAATTTGGGGTGTTACAGCTGGTCTGTTTCTGGATGAGATCTAAGGGGGATATTTTCTGGTTCATGGTAAAGGAAGAAGGAGGATATAATGAAAAGCTGTTTGAACTTGAGAGGTTCATATTGGTGTTTGAATGGTCCCTAGAAGTGGAGGATGGACTATTCATCATATGGTGTATATTGGACCAGTCTGGTGTTATCAGGGCTGGAAATTTGCTGGTGAATTGTTGTGTAGCTATGATGTCAAACAGAATGTCCTGACATCTTGGTTCTGAGAATTCTATATTTAAAGGAGGCTTGTATTTTGTTTTCTGTGAGAATTGGAGAACACTTAGTTCAGAATGTTGTGGTTCTTGATGAAAGAAGAGGTTGGAGCCAAAACAAAAGAGTATAATTATCAAATCTTTCATGCGGGAGTGAAAATCTTGATAAGTTATCTCTTAAGCTTATTTATGGTGACCTAATGAGGATATCCTTCTTGGTTATGGTGTCCTATGTTGTTTAGGTATAGCTGGAGAAAATCTCTCCTGTGAAGATACATGTTTATGATTGTCTAAATCATGAACTGAAGGAAGTTTCATCAAGAAAGAAGCTGAATTGATATGTCAATCCTAATGGCTTAACACCACACTACACATCAACAGTTTATGAACCAAGCTTAGTTTTGTGTTCCAGAAGAAGGAAACTGGTGTGATGATGGATGCTTTGGGTGCTAGACAAATGTGTGATGATCACATATGTTTGGAACCTACTCCTAACCTGGAAGAGGAGGCATTTATGCTACATGTTGAAGACTTAGATAATGATCATTGCTTCTGTGGACCCTAGCATAGCCAAAAGGCTTAGAAAGGAAAAGAAGACTACAGGACATTCATCTCCTGAAAAGAAGCAGCCTACTCCAAAGAAAGACAAGGTCAAAGTGATACTTGGTCCTACTAAACAATGGAGCAAGGTGAATACCCAAAAGAGGAAAGCTGTAACTCCACCAGATTCAGATGTTGAAGAGGATGTCCCAACATCCCAACCAAAGAAGAAACCAGCACCCTCAAGGTCCACCTCTGCTGTTCCAAAAGCTCCTCTGGACAATGTTTCATTCCATCATGTGTCAAGTGTGAGCAGATGGAAATTTTTATACCAAAGAAGGGTAGCACTTGAAAGAGAGCTGGGCAGAAATGCACTTGAGTGCACTGAGGGAATTGACCTAATTTCTTCTGCTGGTTTATTCAAGACAGTATCAAACTTTTCACCTTGCTATGAGCTGCTAGTCAAGGAATTCATTGTCAACCTACAAGAGGACTGTGATGATAGTAAATCAGATGACTTCAGAAAGGTGTATGTAAGAGGGAAATGTGTGGAATTCTCTTCTAGGGTTATCAACCACTATCTAGGAAGAGAATCTGATGGACCTAATGAGCTGGGAAAGATAAATAACCATGTGTGCAAGGTCATCACTGCTAATCAATTCAAAGCTTGGCCAGTCAAAGGGAAATTTTCTGTTAGCTTGCTGACAAGGAAGTATGCAATGCTGCATAGGATTGGCATTTCAAATTGGGTCCCTACCAACCATACCTCCTCAATAGCAACTGAATTGAGCAGGTTCATATATGCTGTGGGCACCCAAGAAAAGCAGTACTTTGGGGCTTATATTTTTTATCAGACATTGAAGCATGTTGGAACATCTGCAACAAAGCTTCCCATTGCTTTTTCCTCTCTGCTATGTGGAATCATACTAAGCCAGTATCCAGGTATCCTCACTGAGAAGGATTCAGTATGCAAAAGAAAAAGTCCTCTGGCCTTCCATTACAAACTTTTCTTGAGCCATCATGCTGCTGATGTTGAAGCTTCCACTAGGACATCTGCTGGACCTTCAAAAGCAAAGACTCCCATATCCAAAGCTGCCTTGATTGCAGATCTGAAGAACACTTGCAAAAATCTGGATGCCAGGAAGAAAAAGCTTGAGGAAGTATTTCAAAGGCTGGAGCTGGAAGAGGTTACTCAGAATACTGATGAATCTAATGATGAATCTGAAGATGAAGAAGCTTCTAAATGTATTTACAAATGTGGGTGAAAAATGCATGACTTTGGTCATGATTAAAGCTATCAATGTGACCAACAATTGCTAGAAGCAAGGGAAGAATGTCAGATTGGGAAGTCTGATCAGAATGGTTGTTGAACTGGTAGTCTCTTCCACTACTAGTCATGGATAGTGGCAGTATAAACCCTTTGTAGCAAGCAAACTAAGAGCATCTGTTTTGGAATATAAAATCAAGTGTGGATATTTATCAGTTGTGCTCTTTGTATGTTCATCAGGGGTGTGAAATTGAGAATTAGTGGAGTACATGCTCAGCTGGAGTATTGTTTATCCATGACATGAGGAGATCTTGCTAATCTTATCTGGAGCTAACCTTAAAATCCTTCAAAAGTAAAAGATCAGATTGTGTAGAACTATCTGATAAGGTATTATACAAGGATTTAAGATCAATTGTTGTTTGTGGAATTCACAAATATTTGATTGATTATCCTTGTGATTCAAGATTGGTGATGTTCAAAAAGATGTTGGAACATCTTATCATCAGAGTTTGTGCAGAATCATGGGAGAGGTATTGCATAAGCTGTAGCATTGGCTTCAGTCTTGTATGACAAGAGTTATGTATTTCTGGAAAGTTTCTTGGGAAGAACTTGTCTGGATATTGTTGATTCTGAAGATGGAGATGAAAGACCATGAACATATCATAATCTTGGTGACTACTTGGATTGGTTTATTTCTGATCTAGGTGTAGTCCAGAATGCTCATCATGGAGTTAAGATAGGTGGAGATATCATAAATTTGTTTAGACTGCTTTACTCAAGGAAAGGTGGCATCCTTGGTATAGTTTTGAGGTGTAGTTCTTAACTATTCCTTCTGAATAATCAGACAGTGGCAGGTTTGAAGACTTTGGAGAAACATTGGAAGTTTCTCATCAATATGTGTTATTGGTAAGAACTTCTGCAAAACCAATAGAATGGAGGTTGTCTACTCAAACTTGATGGATAAATCAAGTCTATGAGAGCATGTAACTCTTGTTCTATAAAGGAAGGAGGTTCTTTCAAGTGGCAGAAGAAGGAACTGAATTTAACAGATGGATGTGGGCTAATAATGTTTAAACATCTAGTTCAACATCAGAGTCTAATTGGTGAAGATCAACTTTTTTGATCAGGATATCTTTGGAAGCTTTATTATAAACGTGAAGAAGACAAAAGTGGCAATTGGCTTTTTCATATGAGGATTCATAAAAGAGGTTATCAAAATGTGGTAATTGGTTGATCTTTAAAGTGGATTCGAAGAATCAAGATAATCAGAGTGTGGCAGCTGGTTGTTCTTGAGGATTGTCTTGGAACAAATTGCTCTTGGGCAGAGGAGTGATGAGTTGAAGACTCAAGAGGATTTATTCTTCTTGAAGGTGGATGAGAGTTTATCACTCTTTCTGGATTTCTAATTCTAACTGGTGGCACAGTGTAGTTGAAGATTTTCAGTTCTTGGATTACTATACTATAGTAAGTCCAGTTGGTGGAGCACATCTAGGATCATGGTGATAAGGTCTTGGTGTTTGAAAAAAAAATGTTCTAACTAAGTGTTAGTACATTATCTGGGGTGTTTATCTACATGGTTTCTATTATTAGACTACCTAATCATATGGGAGAATGATGAAGTAGATGATCTATATTGGAAGAAACATGTAGAAAAGACTGGAAGTGTTCCTCGTGCTAAAAAGCCAAGAACTCCAAAAAGATCAAGTTTTCAGCAAGACCAAAGGCATACCTTCACCATTGTACAACACTCCAAAAGCTTCTGAATATGTGGATGATTCCATAAAGGAGTTGGTAACCAAGATCCTATCTGAGCAAAGAGTGGTAAGTGGCATATCTATCTCTCTGAACACTATGCCAGCCCCACAAGAAGATCAACAAACTCAGGCTGCAAAGGACACTCCTGCTCAACAGGATGTCCCAATAGATGTTGAAACATCTGAGGACCAGCACAAGGCCTCAACTGAAGAGCACATCTCTGTTGATCCACCAGAAGTATATCAGGTATTGATTGCTTGGAAGTTTGTTTGTGGACATTCATTCTAATTTCATAATTAGTTTGGATGTGTTTTATCTGGATTGTATGGCCTTTGGTGTGTAAAGGCTTAGTGTCAAGAACCTGTGTGCTAGAAGATGATCATCTTGTGTAGTATGTGGTAACTACAAACCCAGAAAGGAATCAGGTATGCTTTGGTACAAGAAGTGAATGTGTTCAATTGGGAATTGAACAGAGGGTGAGCTCTTGAAGACATGAAGATGCGTCTTATGTTTTCCTTTCATCAATGTACAGAGAAGCATGGAGTATCCTAGATAGGGGGAGTGTGTTACAAGTATGTGCACTTGATTTTGTGGTGTTAAGGGGAAGTAATACCTTAACCAGATAAGGAGAATCCTAAGAGTCTAGAAGGCTATATTATATAAAGCTGCTCTTTGCAGTTTATGTTTGATTCTTGAGGAATTGTGAAGCTTGTGTGTGTTTCAAGCTTATGGAGATTATATACCTCTATTTTTATAATGGTACCTTTGTCTTTTTATGGCTAAAAAGGGGGAGAAGTAATAGTGTGAGGTCTGATATGAAGATGTGATGTTAAGGAACTTCTACATAAGGTACTACTACACCTGTATGTAAATTAGTTTTAGCCAAAATAAGCCAAAGGGGGAGATTGTTAATGCTATTATTCTATGATTGGCATTATGTTTGGTAAAACTAATATGGCTGGAAAATGTTGAATAAGAAGTTCCATATTAACATGGTATAGATTCTGGAAGAACATGTCAAACATGATGTCCTGACATGGTGGCACAGATAAATGTGGAAGTTGTCAAAGAAGATGTTGAAGTATCTGCAAATGTCATGACAGAATGTTACAGACAGATGTCAAAGAAGATGTTGAAACATCTGCAAATGTCATGACAGAATTACTGTCATATGCTACAGACAGATGTCAAAGAAGATGCTGAAACATCTGCAAATGTCATGACAGATGTCAAAGAGAATGTTGAAACATAAGCAAATGTCATGACAGATGTCAAAGAGAATGTTGAAACATCTGCAACTGTCATGACAACATTACTGTCATATGTTACATATAGATATCAAACAAGAAGTGTTGAACTTAGTTCAGGATGTCACACCAAATGTTGTGACACTGTCAAACAGAGTAACAGTTAATGAACTTAAGTCAAGATATCAGGATGTCACACCAGATGTTAGGACATTGTATCAGTTGATGGAATAAGTTCAGTTTACAGGATGTCCCATCAGATGTTGTGACATTGTATCAGTAAATGAAGTAAGTTCAGTTCTTCAGGATGTCCCAACAGATGTTGAGACATCTCAGACCTATTACCAGAATTAATTAATAACTAACTGATCTGAGATATTTAAGGAGAGTTATCTGGAATTAATTATGGATAGATAAAAACAGAACAAGGCGCATCTGCAGGGAGTTTTGTTATGAAGATTCAGATTAATCAGAAGAACAAAATCACCTAGAATCTAGGAAGTAACAAACCCTAATTCAAGGTGATGACATTGGATTTATCAGATCTGAATTATGCAGAATATTCTGGAGATATTATGCAATCATATGTGGTGCTGATCTAGAAGATCTTAAAGACTCAATTTAAATTGAAGACAAATATTGAAAAATATAGGTTTCTATATTTACAGATATTTTAGGAGTTGAAGATCTTTTGGAATATTTGTAGCAGATATTTCTGCATATTTGTAGCAGCTATTGTTGTGATTGTTTAGGCCCAAATCCAGTTGGGAATAGGTTATAAAAGAAACCCTGTAACCTAGTTTAGAATTAACCCAATGAACCGAAAATGTAAACATTATTAGGGTTGTGTCCTTGTGTCAGCCGTGCATAACAAGTAACACTATTGTGGCTGTTTCACTTGTGATTCTCGAAGCTTGTAAGCAAGAGAAGTATTGTGTCTTGATTGAAACTTCTAAGTAAGATCAAGCTGTTGTGTTTGAAGTGTGACTTCAATTTTATTAATCATTGTAAAAGATCATTGTGTGATTGAGGGGGAGTGAGTAGGGTACTCATATCTAAGTTGTGTCTTAGGTAGAAATTGCATTGGGAAGTTATTAAGTGATAGATTAAACAGGGTGGTTTAAGTCTAGAATTAATATTACTTATAGTGGATTTCCTCCTGGCTTGGTAGCCTCCAGATGTAAGTGTGGTTATACACTGAACTGGGTTAACAAACTTCTGCTGTGTTCTTTTTATCTTTTATGTTTTATGCAGTACCTGAACTGAATGTCCTATCAGATGTCCCAACATCCTGAAGCATGTTTGACTCTGATATAACAGAATTATTTAAGTACTGATATGTATACCTTACCATGTTTATAAGTAACAGATAAGATGTCTCAACATCATATTAGACATCTGAGTCTGTCATACCAGAATTTCAGGATTATTTACACATAGCTATTTTTTTGTAAAAATTTCTTTGACGAATTCCTCTTACTAGGATTTTTCGTATCCGTATTAAAACATGTCTAGAATAAGAAAAATTCCATTTTTATATTCAGCTTTATTTTTCCCTCTTTATTCAGCTTTACATTTCCCTTTTTATTCAGCTTTACTTTTCCCCTTTTTACTAAAGTAAGAACGTCCATTGATTATGTTTAAATGAATATATGCCTTTGAATATGATTGATGTTTACCAGAAATGCATAAAATACAATAATAGCATTTACTAAGAATGAACGGAGGTAGGAATTCAACGAAGTTTCGCCGGTTCATCCCCACAGAGTAATCTTTACGGATATCCTTACGGAATACCTCAAGTAATAGCTTACACTTCCAGCTTGACGAAGTCTTTAAGCAGTGTCATATACTCCGAAGAATTAATATTTAACTACGCAGGTCTCTTGGATCTACGTCCATCTCTTTTATCCCCAATCAGGATATTCAGGAACTTAATCCTTTAATAAGAAGTACGATGAGCGAAAACGGAAATTCCTAAGTACGATACTCTTAAACAAGAAGGGAATGAAGTCTTCATACTCCTCAGCAACGAATCGGGATTTATTTTCCCCAGTCGGAAGTTATTCTACGAAGCTACTTATACGCTTCAGCTACATAGTTCATACATACATCATATCATATCATATCCCATCATACGTATTCTCATAAAATAGTATCTTGCAGATTGTTATATATATCATTATATCTGCACCAAACTAACCTTGTTTTTCAGGTTAATTCTCCAGCATACAAACTTCATCAACAACTTACCTTGGGCCGTCGTTTATTCTTCCCAATGGTTATCTTGTTACCTCGGGCCGTCGTTTATTCTTCCCACAGGTTATCTCATTTTTGGGCCGTCGTTTATTCTTCCCAAAAGTCAACTTACCTTGGGCCGTCGTTTATTCTTCCCAATGGTTATCTTGTTACCTTGGGCCGTCGTTTATTCTTCCCGCAGGTTATCTCATTTTTGGGTCGTCGTTTATTCTTCCCAAAAGTCAACTTACCTTGGGCCGTCGTTTATTCTTCCCAATGGTTATCTTGTTACCTCGGGCCGTCGTTTATTCTTCCCGCAACTTATCTCATTTTTGGGCCGTCGTTTATTCTTCCCAAAATTCAACTTACCTTTGGCCGTCGTTTATTCTTCCCAATGGTTATCTTGTTACCTTAGGCCGTCGTTTATTCTTCCCGCAGGTTATCTCATTTTTGGGTCGTCGTTTATTCTTCCCAACAGTCAACTTACCTTGGGCCGTCGTTTACTCTTCCCAATGGTTATCTTGTTACCTCGGGCCGTCGTTTATTCTTCCCGCAGGTTATCTCATTTTTGGGCCGTCGTTTATTCTTCCCAGAAATCAACTTACCTTGGGCCGTCGTTTATTCTTCCCAATGATTACCTTGTTACCTCGGGCCTTCGTTTATTCTTCCTGCAGGTTATCTCATTTTGGGCCGTCGTTTATTCTTCCCAAAATTCAACTTACCTTGGGCCATCGTTTATTCTTCCCAAAAGTCAACTTACCTTGGGCCGTCGTTTATTCTTCCCAATGGTTACCTTGTTACCTTGGGCCGTTGTTTATTCTTCCCACATGTTATCTCATTTTGGGCCGTCGTTTATTCTTCTCAAAAGTCAACATACCTTGGGTCGTCGTTTACTCTTCCCAGTGGTTATCTTGTTACCTCGGGCCGTTGTTATTATTCCCGCAGGTTATCTCATTTTGGGTCGTCGTTTATTCTTCCCAAAAGTCAACTTACCTTGGGCCGTCGTTTACTCTTCCCAATGGTTATCTTGTTACCTCGGCCCGTCGTTTATTCTTCCCTCAGGTTATCTCATTTTGGGCCGTCGTTTATTCTTCCCAAAAGTCAACTTACCTTGGGTCGTCGTTTACTCTTCCCAATGGTTATCTTGTTACCTCGGGCCGTCGTTTATTCTTCCCGCAGGTTATCTCATTTTGGGCCGTCATTTATTCTTCCCAAAAGTAAACTTACCTTGGGCCGTCGTTCATTCTTCCCAATGGTTATCTTATTACCTCGGGTCGTCGTTTATTCTTCCCGAAGGTTATCTCATTTTGGGTCGTCGTTTATTCTTCCCAAAAATGTCATCTCCATATTTAAGAAGCATATCAGAATACTCTATATTCAAATGGCATCTTTAAGCCCATTCAAGCATCACAATCAACCAACAGTATCATTCTACACACCAGCAAGTGCAAATTTTTGGGTTTTTGTGTTCAATCCTCTTCAATCTTCAAGTCACGAATGGCGTACATGCCAATCTAACTCCTCAGATTCCAGAAAATTGAACAAGGGGCAGCTGTTGTACCCCAAAATTTTCCCTCCCACAATAAAGACAATATCTCTCAAGACTTCTAAATTATCATAAGGTTCTCAAGACTCCCAATTGGTCAAGAAGTGTGGAAGTTTCCTCAGACAATGCCTCCTCCTAAGCAAAGTGTCCAAAACTAGGGTTTTGTGTTTCCTCCGGTTAAAATGATTTTTAAGGCCTCAAGTGAGCTTCATAACATCCCACGTGTATTCAAGAATCCCCATGTCACGTTTCAAGGCTTTCCCAATAAGTTTGACCAATCAGATGATCCGATATGCAAAAATCAGTCAAAGTAGTTAAAAAGTCAAACTGAGGTCAACTGTGGTCAAATTAAAGTCAAACTTCAAGATTTTTTGCCAACATCAAGTTTATGAAGTAAAATTCATCATTTTATTCAGAGTTGATCATGATTCATCAAGAAAGTTTCAGATCATCAAGAATCAGGAGTTTCTAAATTAGGGTTTTCTTAAGGAAAGTCATCTGAACTTTGACTAGCCATAACTTTCACATGCTTCATCAAATATTTCCCATGTAAAGCTCATTTTGAAGGAAATTTAATTCTATACAACTTTGTGTCTCACAAGCCAAGCCTAAAAATGCTTCATTTGGAAGGTATGAGCTAAATATTACATGTCATTTCAAAAGTCAACAAAAAGTCAACTTCTTCCAAAGGGCATAATTTGAAAATGGTAAAAGATATGGACATGAGACAAAAGAGGTTTGTTAGAGGACTCTTTAAGTTTTCCAAAATGTCCAAGAACACCTTCATATCCTTAAAATTGAGGGATTTATGCCTTGTCAAAGTTGGGAGATTTTTAAGGGGTGTATGAAGAAAATAAGGTCTTAAAACCAAATTTTTCCAAATGGGCCTATCATTTTGCAACCCAATCTTCATGATAACATCAAGCACGACCCAATTCAAATATTTTCTGATTTTTATAATTTATTTATTATTTATTTGGATTTTATTCATTAAAATACATTTTAAATCAAAATAAAATATGAAAATACAAATATTTGATTTGATCCTTCTTCTAGAAGCTTTTAAATGACATTCAAGGTGATTGGATACCATCCAATTTCGTGCAAAGACAATTTGGTAACATATAATTTGATTTTTGGACAAATTATGAAAGATATTTCTTCACCTTCAAGCAACCCATACAACTCCAACCAAGGCCCAAATTCTTAACCTAATTACATTACTATATAACCACAACAACATCACAAGACAAAAAAAAAGGAGAATGGAGAAGAGGATCATATTCATACTTTAAAATTTCACACAATTCAAAATTCGGTTTCCATAATCCACCACTTTTATAAGTTGATTAAAGGCTGCAAATGAATCCTTGAGGTTTCCTGAACCTATTCCAATCATCCTCATCATCAAATTCATGCAAAATCATACAAACCAAATTCATATTCTTGCTTTTCTTTTGATTTTTTTTTTCCGATTTCAATGATTTATGCATGATTAATTGATTTTGATTACATAATATGTTTGTTTGATTGTGTAGATGGTTTCTGGATAGTTGGATTTAAGTTTCGATGCAGGAATCATAGGGCACCATGGAGAACTAAACTATTGGTTAATCTGCTGTATAATCTGTTTTCGTCGATACTTCGAAGGCTGCAGTAGTGATAAAAATTCCAGGCTGGCAGGTAAGTCAGGTAAGTACTACTGTTTCGATTTACTCCGAATTTTTTCCAGAAGTTCAGAAAAAAATTGAAGAACAATACTCTTTTAGAATTAAATTCTAAAAGATTTCGACCCTCAAAATCGCAAATTCCTCTTTTTTCTATTTTATTTGATTTATTTTCTATTTTCATATTCTCAAAAAAATCTATAAAAAATTGTGCGTTCTTTATTTGATTTTATTAGATTTTTAGCATTGTTTTAATATTTTTCAGATTTTATTTTAATCGCTTATCTTATTTTTCATTATTTTAAAATCTGCAGCGATTTTATTTGATCCTGTTTATTTCTTTTTTTATTCCTCCAATAGTATATACCAAAAATATGCAGGTGGGAGGAAGAAGATGGTGCGTGGCGTGCGCTGGTTGGCCTAGTGACAAAGACCTAAGGTTGAGAGTCTGAGGGCATGAGTTCAACATTCATTCCCAACATTTTGGCAAAGAAACGTGGGTTCAACACCAACCCCCAACATTTTGGGTATCTCTAACTTTATTTTTCCCCTTTTCATCAAATTATGTATTTTCTTTGAATTTCCTTATTATTATTATTAAACTAATTTCTAAAAGATAAAACAAAATCCTTTTTTTTAAACTTATATTTCTTTATATAAACCTTTTTTTTTATAATTTATCTCTTTTAATTTTATTATATTTTATGAATTAAAATGAGACTTTTTTTTGTATATAATTATTAATTTATTTTCATTAATTAATAATAATTAGTAACTA
Organism: Lathyrus aphaca; assembly: GCA_963966055.1. Classification (NCBI taxonomy): domain Eukaryota; kingdom Viridiplantae; phylum Streptophyta; class Magnoliopsida; order Fabales; family Fabaceae; genus Lathyrus; species Lathyrus aphaca. Next base: position 249,167,549 of record OZ014520.1, on the reverse strand, counting down.
GATATTTTTTATAAATTAAAATTTTCTTTTAAACCCTAATTTTTTTTATATAACCCTAATTACTTATTAAACCTATTTTTTTCTTTTTTTTTTCAAACCTTAAACCTTTTCCTCTTTTTTATGTTATTCATAATCTGCCTTGTTATTGTTGCTCTGAAATTTTCCATTCGCCATTATAACTATGTAACTGTTTCTCACCTGTAAATTTTCATATTTTTATTTTTCGCCTCATAATTATGTAACTGCCCCGAAGCATTGTAATAGTGTAGGAATTTCTTATTTTTTGCCTTTAATTTTCTGCCATTTATTTTTATAATTGCGTGGTTAGTAAATAGGGAGTGCAAAACATGATTGAATTAAAAGACTTAGATAATAAAAATAATAAGATAAATATCTGAAAATAACACTCACACACGTAAGTCGATCTTTGATTGCCATCTTGCACTTTCTAGGGTATTCCTCTTGGTTGCCTTTAAAATAAAATGGTCAAGTCCCTCGAATATAGGGGCGTCTTAAGCAAAGTCCCTTCACGTATAAATCATCAAGTCCCTACAGATTTAAAAGATCAAGTCCCTTCGAGGTTTCCTACGAAATGATGATCTTGTCCCTTCGAATAAATGATGATAGTCCCTACGAATTGCTAAAGACACCCCTTAAGTTGCCTTCTATGACCATACGATGACCCTACGCTTTTCCCTTAACACATCCAAGGTAATGACTACCTATTCCTTAATAATAGGGATAGTCTTACCATTGAAAGAACATACGAGTGTCGCTCCCCGGATTTCCATCCTGGTACAAACGCGAAAGTGGCCCGGAAAAGAATAGAGTCGCCAGCCAGGCATTTTTATCCCGAAGGAACGGGAATGGTAATGCTGCACAAACCAGAAGAAAGAAGAGGAATGACATAGGTCCTGCGAACCAAAGAGACTGAGTTCGGGAGTCGGTTACGACCTGGGAAGGTATTAGCACCCCAGATCGTCTGCCGTACCCGACGGGATCCAGGCTTGCAAATAAACTGTTTCAAAGGGTGTAAGAACTGAAAGCTACTGCAAAGAAAATGAATTGAACTGGATAAAAGAAACGAAAAGGGAACTGAAAAAAGAAATTAAAAGGAAAAATGTAGGGAAAATAAAAAGTGTGCTCGAACGGGCCCTACCCCGCTGCCTACGTACCTCATCTGGATAATGAGGATAAGAGTCACCGTAGTTCCCCTAACTAGGGGTGGAAAGGATTGCTTGTGTCTTAAGGCTTGAACTACCTATGTCAATGCTCAGGTGTTGCAGGCTCGGACGACGAGTGCGTATCCGTCTTGCAAAATGACAAGAAGAAGCAAGTTCGCGGACGGAGCGAAAGAGATGAGAAAAGAATTCCCGAAGGAAAGACGCTTATTGTTTGTTTGTGTTTTTTAGAAGCTTTTTACTGAATGTGTCACAAGGAAGTGAACTCAAGATCTTTTCCATGGAATGTGTACTTGTCACTACATTCCAAGATGGAATAATAGAACAAGCACACTCAAGTAAGGAGAAGATCCCAAAAACTTGAACTCAAAGATTAGGGCTTAAGCTCACTAACTCATTAACTTATTAAGTGTTTTTGGTGTTTATAATGAAGAAGTGTGTTTTATGATTTTCTTGGTGAAGATGATATCCTGATCAGACTTGTGCATCACAAGACAAGCTTGTACTATCCCAAGATGGGAAGACTACAAGTGTCTCATGGGATAAGGCTATTGTTCAAGATATCACTTCAATCTTTATTAAGTGTCTTCTTTAGGGTTTTGAGATGAGAAGAGGAGAAACAAAAGGATCACAAAGGTAAAAGTCTAATGGGGGACTAATGAATCCTAATTGTTGTCATGCATGGGAAATCCTAGGTTAGTGAGGTTCACTATCCTAAAGAAGAAATAAGGAAGAAAAGAAGAATAGAAGAGATGGGGAGTAAGGCCTAAGCCCAACAAACACAAGGTTAGAACAAATAATAATGAGAAGAGAAGAGATAAGATTTGGAGATGTGGGAATCACATCCACACCTCTCACTTACCTAAGCCCCTGAAAAGGTTAGTGACACAAGTATAAAGGCAAAAAAAAAATGAACATAATGCCATACCAAAACCATACAACCAGAAATGAAGTCATACACATAAATGTCAAATGCAAACTCAAGGCACAAGAATAAGAAAAGAAGCACACAACTCAACATGAAGCAACATGAATCACTTATGGCAAATCAAAGCAAACATGATAAGATGCAAAGCAAAATAACCAAAGCACAACCTCAAGGTGCAAGACCAGAACCCTATCATGTTAGAAAAGTGCCTAAGAAGCATGGGAGATGAAGAGAAGAAGGGCACATAGCCAAGCAATTACATTATGAGAAGGAAGAAGCAAAGGAAAGTGAGGTGGATATACATACAAGTGAATGAACTTCAAGAACAAACAAAACACAAAATTCCTAAGACACAAACCACAACCTAAGATAAGAGAGGTATCAACATCCTAATAATGCTCTAAAAAAGTTAAGGAAGTTGGCACAAGTGCCCTTCTAGGCTAAGGAGAGAACAAATGATCCAAAAGAGACAAAATGGGCCAAGTCAAGAACAAAAATTCAAAACAAAATCAAATGAGCATTCAAAAATTCCACAACCTTGCACAAATGACCTTCAATCATACCATAACAATATGCCAAAATGAGGGAGAAAGAATCAGAAGCTTGATCATTCAAAAGAGGGTTCAAACATGGTTTAGGGTTAGATGGCTTCACTCACAAGTTAGAGACCAAAATCAATTAAACAAAATTCTAAAAATCAGAACAAAAATCAACAATAAAGTACACCCTATCATGAATCCAGAGCAAAAAGAATCACTCAAAACTTCAAAATAATGATCAAGATAGAAAATGGACAAGTCAGCATGCTTCAAAATGAAATAAAATGAATTAATTAAAAGGAACAATTAATTTTCACGTGACAATTAAAAATAAATGGAAAATAAAAATATCAAAAATTAAAGAAAACTAAAAGAAGCATTCATGAATATTTTTATAATTTTTGGAGACCTAAAACTATTTTTAAAAATTAAAAACCAAACTGAAAATAAAATGGAAATAAAAATAAATAAAAATAAAAGGATGAGCCAGGGGGTGCATTCAGCAAGCATTTCCAGTTAAAACAATTGGGCTCACACGCAGGGGGGTGAAAAGCTATCCAGGCCCAAGTCAAAGTCAGTGCAGGTCATAGTAATTAGGGTGGAAATTCAATTAATCAGGAAAATACATGGGCCATTGGATCAAACGTACGCATATGATAAGTCAACTCATTAAAGCTAGTAAACATATTAATTGGTCAGGGTGAGAGACACATTGATTAATTCAGAAAACATACAACACGTGAAAGGGAGGTTGGATCAGTAATATGTTGGCAAATTGTGGAGCGTCCAAATCTCACATCCAAGGGTCCTTGTTCATCTTCTTCCTTAAAACTCAGGCAAGGCAATCCCAGAATCCGGTGACCGGAGCTAGGGCTCCGGCACCGGTAAACACAAACTATGAACAAATCTCAACAGAAATTCCTCAAAATGTCCAGATCAAACAATTAAACTATGCTGAATCCAAAAATAACCATCAAAATCACAATGGATCCAAAAATAATTTGGATCGAAGAGAAACAAGATTATGCAACAAACTTTGAATCCACGTATCAAGCTCAATATTCACTCATTTTTCAAACCAATCATCACATAATAATCAGCACAACAAGCACAACACAATGCATACATCTAATTTCATTTCCAGATCCACGAATTTCAGAGTATACCTGAGCTTGCAGATCCTTCAAATCACCAGAATAGAGCTTCAGATGCTGCAGATCTACTCCTTTTAACTTCTTATTGCAAAATAAATGAAAAAGAAGCCTTGAATGCTCCTAGATCTTGAGGTTTGAGAGCAGCTGCACTTGAATGGCACCTCTTGACATCTTGAGCTTCAGCTTAAACCAATGGTGGATTAATGATCCTTATGCTTCAAGGAATCAGAATATGCAATTTGTTTGTGAGGAGAGTGAGAGAGTGATAAGATTCGAAGAGAAATGCTCTTGTGCAAAAAACTTTGAAGTGATGAAAATGTGATGATCTGGGGTGAAATGAAACCCTAGTTTTCTTATATATGATCTCAATATTCAATGCTGAAAGAATGAGGGAAAGTGCACGTGAGAGGAGAGTGTGAGGATCAAATTGCAAAACTTGCAAGATTTGTGTGATGAGGTGATTTGCTCGTGAATTTCCCTCTCTCTTTGCACATGTGTGATCACAATCCCGCCCTTGATTCAAAACAGAAGTCATCTTGGCCCTTGGATGTGAGGGTCATGCATTTCTCATGTTCATGCATTTTTGCACCTCATGAAATATTCTTCTTCTCATGCACGAATTTGGCTATATTTTTGGAGCAAAATGAACTCTTTGCAATGCTTTGTAAGTATGTGACCTCATTTGGTTCATAACATCACTCAAAAATAAGTTTCATGAAGTTTTGCACTTGGAGGATACTTGAAACTTATGCCATGCCCTAGAATTCTTGAGATTTTCGAAGGGCTTTTCTCCCTAACCATGAGGGCTATGAAAATGCTCTTGTACTTTTTAAAAATGGGAGGCTTTAATCTTCAACTTTAATGTTTGGTGGCAATCCATTTGGAGCTTTTTTCACCAAGTTATGCTTACTTGAAAATTAGGGCAAAATGTTACTAAAAATGGCATATTTCATGACCAATCCCATGCAAAAAAATGCAAAACCTCTCAAAACCTCTTGATTCTTGATCTTTGATCATTACAAACCTCTTTTAAGGTTATAAGAACATCCCTTGGCTAGAAAAATGGGGTTGGGCCCTTAGAAATCTCACAGTTGACTTTTAGAATGCACAGTTGACCAATTTCTTCATTTACAAGCAACTGAAGAAACATCTGACTTCCACAAGGAATTTTCTCACCAAATTTCATCCCTAGGATCCTCTTAACATATGAGAGACTTTTACCAAATGAAATGACCAAAGTCACAAGGTTTTCATGCTTGAAACTCAAACCCTAATTTGGGATCATTGTGTAGGAGCTTTGCCCTAGCTTGAATTCCCTGATGATCCTCCAACCTCCTGGGCTTTTGTGAATGATCTTAAGCTTGTTAATGCAATGTAGACTCCTCAAAGGACTTGAAAAAATCCATTGGGCCCCTTGTCATAGCTTGTGATGCTTCAAAACCCTCCACAGATGATCATATTCCTATGCTAGGTCATGAGAATGTTATGCCTCATCTTTCCATGCTAAGATGCCAAGAATATGATATGCTTATGATGAATATGACATGATCTGATGCTTAAAAAGAAGAGGGCAAATTTGGGGTGTTACAGCTACCCCTATTCAAGCAACTGTTAATCTGAAAAGGACGGTAGTACGGGCTATCGACCGTTCAAGATAAACTGTGGTTGAATACCAAGAAAACCTGAAATTTGCACTCTGACGGAGAATGCAAACAAAATTGGGAAATAAACCCAACCAAATGACGCTTTGGTGACTGAAGTGGAAAGAAAGCAGGCGAGCTCTTTCCAAGTTGAAACTGTTATTTGGAATAAGAATACTTTGACAGACGAGTCTTCTTCGAACAATCCTATTATGCCAGGAACTAGACATACGAGTCCTCACATACTTTCTTAAACAAACGACTTGAGACAGACGAGTCTCCTTCGGGTAAACCTGTTACGCCAGGACCGGTGATGCACTTAAGTCTGTGGGATAGACATGCATAATCAAGGTAGACGAACCCTCTTCATATATTATCCGTGGATCTATGGTCTAAGACAGACGAGCCTTCTTCGAGCAAACCTGTTACGCCAGGTGTGACAACAATAAAGTGGTACTTGAGACAGAAGAATCTCCTTCGGATAAACCTGTTACGCCAGGACCGATAACCATTTTGACGTTTAATCCCACCGTCAGGATTTCAAACCTCTTCAACACAGACGAGTATTGGGTGATCATCAAAAGAACACAGACGAGTGCCATAAGGCAATGATACAAACGAATATCAGACGGCGATCAAAGAAACGCAGACCAATGCTTCAGGCGAGGATACAGACGAATATCAACCACTGGTACAGACGAATACCAGAAATTCAAACACAGACGAGCATTTGGAATAACAATACAGACGAGTACCAGGATAATTATCACATCAACACATACGGATATAAGCTAACACAGGCGAGTGTGAGGGATGATACAGACAAGTATCCAAACAATGCAAACGAGCTTCAAACAGATAACGAACACAGACGAGCGCTGGGGAGTGCAGACGAGCAACAACAATTACAGCCATGGGCAGCTGTTGGGGACAGCAAACGAGCAATACCCAAGTGATAACACAGACGAGTGTTGAGAAATGCAGATGAGCAAAAAGCAACCATCAAACACAGATGAGCAGCAACAAATATCAAACACAGACGAGCAACAACAAATATCAAACACAGACGAGCGTTGGGAGGTGCAGACGAGCAACAATAATTACAACCATGCAGGGGAAAACCAAGTCAAGAGGCTTTGACACTTAACTTTGGTTAAGGGGATGAATAACTGTTTGTATCATCACATTGACCCAAAATAAATTGGCGACTTCTCTGGGGAATATTCCACTGATGGGAGTGAAACCCAAACATGAACCTTGTGGGAAAATCAGGCATTCAGCTTCGTGCTGGGCATACTCCACTTGTGGGAAAATAAACTGCTGTGGGATCCCACCTGCCATGACTTAGCTGGGGAAAACTCTGTTTGGGAGAATGTGACGCCATCCTGCAACCTGCAACAACAGAAAACACATATGTGCCCCGGGGACTTGCATGGTATGATCTGTTCATCCATCGTCACCCGACACTCAAGGAGGGTTTCAAATGTTTCCCTGCAATGTCATTTTTATTTTTATAAAACAATCACCATGTTTTAGATGCAATACTATTTTTTGCCAAAAATTCAGGACATTTTTGCAAACAAAAGATAAACACAACACAGCTTCTTTGACGAAATATTCTTTCATTGAAAGGCCTCTGAATAGGCAAAGTTTTTACATCAGGAAGCAACTACCTGGAAAGAGGTAGATACCATAAAATTGAGAAAATAAATTATCCTAATGGCAATGGGCACGGCATCCCAATGTGTTTCCTTCTGTCTATGACCAGCATGTCTTCAAAACACTCCATTCTTGCCTTTGCTTTCTGAGGAGATGAGGGGACTGATTCCTATCCTTCTGATATTGTCAAGTTGTACGAAAAGGTGATTTGGTTCATATTACTCGGATCACAGTTGTTCGCTTATTCCCTTGTTTTGCGTGAATCAGCTTTTCGGGTTTTCAATCCACCGGGATACCCTTTTTTTCCTGAGCTGTCTGATGTGGATTTTCAACTCAGCGGGTGTACATTTTTTTTATTTATTTTCCCTAACTTTTGCCCGAGCTTTTTATTCTGTTTTTAGCTCGCCGGGATGCCCTTTTCTTGCCTGAACTTTAATTCTGTTTTTTGTGTCCAGCGGGACTTTTTATGCGAAGTATTTTTTAACTGCGTCCGAGTTAATAATGGATTGGAAATCTTCTCCATCCATAGTGGTGAGCATCAGTGCTCCTCCTGAGAAAACTTTCTTCACTATAAATGGTCCTTCGTAGTTTGGGGTCCACTTGCCCCTGTGATCTGAACCTGGAGGAATGATCCTCTTGAGCACAAGCTCTCCTACTTGATACTCCCGAGTACGTACCCGTTGGTCGAATGCTCGCTTCATTCTCCTCTGATAAAGCTGACCATGACAGATAGCCGCTAATCTCTTTTCCTCAATTAGACATAGCTGATTATATCGAGCATGCACCCATTCAGCCTCATCAAGCTTCACATCCATCATCACACGCAATGAAGGAATTTCTACTTCAACAGGAAAGACTGCCTCCATGCCATATACCAATGAGAAGGGAGTTGCCCCAGTTGACGTCCTGACTAACGTTCGGTACCCATGCAATGCAAATGGTAACATCTCGTGCTAATCTTTGTAAGTGACAACCATCTTTTGCACAATCTTCTTAATATTCTTATTTGCCGCCTCTACCGCACCATTCATCTTTGGTCGATAAGGAGAAGAATTGTGATGCTGAATCTGGAAGTCCCGACACAATTCTGCCATCATCTTGCTATTCAAGTTGGAACCATTATCAGTAATGATTCTTTCGGGCACTCCGTACCTGTAAATAATGTCCCTCTTCAAAAATCTGGCTACCACTTGACGAGTGACATTGGCATAAGATGCTGCTTCAACCCACTTAGTGAAGTAATCGATCGCAACCAAGATGAAGCGATGACCATTTGACGCAGTAGGCTCTATTTTCCCGATCATGTCAATGCCCCACATGGAAAAGGGCCAAAGAGATGACATGATGTTGAGCGGACTTGGAGGAACATGCACTTTGTCTGCATTAATTTGGCACTTATGGCACGTACGGGCGTATGAACAACAGTCTGCATCCATTGTCATCCAATAGTATCCCGACCTCAACAATTTCTTAGCCATAGCATGCCCTCCTGCATGAGTACCAAAAGATCCCTCGTGGACTTCCTGCATTAACAGGCTTGCTTCGTGTCTATCCACGCATCTGAGCAAGACCATGTCAAAGTTCCTCTTATACAAAACCCCGTCTGTATTCAAGAAGAAACTAGCAGCAAGTCGCCTTAAGGTCTTCTTCTCATTGGATGATGCCCCAACTGGGTATTCATGCTTTTCCAAGAAGAGCTTGATATCAAAGTACCAAGGTTTCTCATCAGACACTGCGTCTACAGAGAAAGCATGAGCTGGTGCGTCCAGCCTGGAAATGTCAATTCTGGGCAGAGTGCATGATTTGACAATGCAGCATGATAAGAAAAGGAAACAAATTAATTACTCTGATTGCCAGGTAACTTGGACGATGTCTTCAGCTGACCAGTTTTTTAGCTCCTCTCCGGGTGCACACGGATGAATCCAGTTGTCCCAGTCACCATCACTGTCTCCATCTTCATTTGTTGTATAGATATGGTTGCGGTCGAGCATCCCAGCGCTTGTGAAAGTAATAGCTTTACAACTTGGAGACCAATTAGACCCACTAGGCTGATAACCCAAACCAAACTTGTCGTCTTTCTTCTCTAATTCCAGCAACTTGCCCCAGCCCTGGGCGCTTCCTGACTGAACCACTTCCTTAGCCTGCTTGTAGGAGTGAATGGAGGTCCCCTCTTTTTCACTGCTTCTCTCTACTGGAGTCAAAATGCTGACATTAACCGCTTCGAAGGCCTGACACAGCGTTTCGTGGATCTCTCCGTCCATCTCCACATATTTGAAAGTTGATAAGTGGCTCACAAAGATATCTTCCTCTCCGCACACAGTGATTACTTGGCCATCAACCACGTACTTTAGCTTTTGATGTAGAGTGGAAGTTACTGCTCCGGCAGCATGAATCCAAGGACGTCCCAGTAAGCAGCTATACGCGGGCTGAATGTCCATGACGTAGAAGGTGCTCTTGAATACTTGAGACCCTATTTTCACAGGTAACTCAACTTCTCCGAACACTGACCTTTTGGACCCATCAAAGGCTGAATGTCCATGACGTAGAAGGTGCTCTTGAATACTTGAGACCCTATTTTCACAGGTAACTCAACTTCTCCGAACACTGACCTTTTGGACCCATCGAAAGCTTTCACTATCAAATCACTGGGTCGTAGAACGATACCATCAACATTCAACTTCATTAATGTTTTCTTCGGGAGTACATTAAGAGAAGAGCATGTGTCTGTAACACGGTGGGAGAACTGACTTTAGTTAAATGTTGCGGATAACAAGAGTCGCCACCGACTTTTATTTTATCCAAAGGAAAGGGCATAAAAGAACAGGAAATACCTTAAAAGATTTTTGGGTTCGGGGGGTAGGTTATGTAAAGGGAAGGTGTTAGCACCCTTTACATCCATGGTTATCCATGGGCTCTTAGTTACTTAGCTCACTTTAAACTGTTTTGAGAAGTGTAGTGTGTGATTAAAAAATTTCTTAAGTACTTTATAATGATCCTTGTACGGATATATATAAAGACTTTGTTTTGAAAATTGTTTGAAAATGTGAAGTGTTTATGAAATGTTTTTGAAAGAGTGAGCAAATACTTAAGAGGAACCTACCCTAATTTGAATCTTTACTGTTCTTAAATGTTCTTTCAATGGTAAGACTATCCCTATTATTAAGGAATAGGTAGTCATTACCTTGGATGTTATAAGGGACATGTGAAGGGTCATCTGTGATTAGGCAACTGTAAGGTGTCTTAGCGATTCGAAGGGACTTATCATCTTTTATTCGAAAGGGACAAGATCATTTACGAAGGCAACATTTGAAGGGACTTGATCTTATAATCGTAAAGGGACAATATGATATTAATGGAGAAGGGACTTTGCTTTTAGACACCTTACTTGACCATTTTATTTAGGCAACATGAGGGATATCCTAAAAAAAGTGAGATGGCGATCCAAGATTGACTTACGTGTGTGCGTGTACAAGTTCAAATATTTTTATCTTATAATTAGTGATCTAAGTTAATTTTAAAGCAAATATGTTATCACTCCCTATTTTATTAACCATAGCAATATATTATAAATAAATAAACAATAAAATACTACAACTATTACATGGCATATACAGTTAAATTATAATAAGAACAATTTAAATAATAATAATAAAATAAACATAAACAATAAATAAAAGGGTTAGTAATAAAATTATGACAAAAAAAAAGATTAGCACAAAATATATACAAGCTAATTAAAATTAAATAAACATTTTTTAGAATTTTTTTGATATAAAAAAAGAATAATAAAGATCATATATTAATTTATTTACAAAATAAACATGATTATTGATTTAATTATATATATTAGAAATATTTATTAAGTACGAAAATAATTAAAGTGAGGAATTAAAGTTTTTTAAAAGAAATTAGAGTTTTTTAGAAATTAGGGTTAGAATTATATATATAAAAATATTAGGGTTTAAGATAATTAGGTTTTTAATAAAAATATTAAGGTTAGAAAATTTTAGAAAATAAATTAGGGTTTATAGCTCAATTTACATTAATAATTCAATTATTTACAAAATAAAATATATAGAGTAATAATATGGACATACAAATAAATTATATTTGAGAAAAATAAAATATTGATTTTAAACATATACAATTTTATTCTATGAAAACATATTATTATTATTAATTTATTATATAATATTTAATTAAAATAAAAGAACAAGAAAAGAAAAAGAAATAGAAAAACAATTAGGTTAAAAAAAATAATGGGGAGACCTGGATTTGAATCCAGGACCTCCCCTGTACCTGCCAGGAGGACTTCCACTGGGCTGCACTGCGCTTGGCGATATCAAACAGCCACAAACAATTATATGTAGAACCTTGAAAATATAACAAAGTAAAAAAAATAATACAAAACCTGGGAATCGAACCCAGGCCTCTTGGCTTGCACGCGCGTTCTCTCACCACTAGACCATCAGCATCATTCATGAATTATGATACAAACACAAATATATAATATATATTCAAATTTGAATTTTGAATTCGCGCGCAGCTTCTTCTTCCTCCTGACCTGCGAAAATTCCTACGAAATTTCCTACGGGCTTTCCTGCGAATTGGTTTTTGCAGGGATTCCTATGATTCTTCAATGGCCATGAAACCTGTAATTTCTTTCAAAATTGAACACACCAATTCAATCCTTACATCAATCACAGTCAAGCTATGTTATCAAAATTCATTTATATTAGCTTAAGCATTAAACCCTAATTTCGTCCTTAAAACCCTAACAATGGCGTCTGAGCATCCGTGCATCAAAACTTCAATTCACCTGCCCAGAAGTCATCCTTATGCAATAACAAACAAGATTACGGGCACAAAAACAGTTTATAATGAACAAATGAATAAAATCTAAAAATAAAAAAAACAAGAACAATGTTCATTCGGTTTATGTGAATGAATATGTTTTAGGTGTTGAAAATGATCCAGACATGTTCAATGAGGTTCACTGAAGCTGAAACAACCTTTAAATTGTCTTGAAAGTGGCTCTAGCTTGAAATCCGAATTTGATATTTTGGATGAAATTTTAAATTTTGAAACTGGTCTTGGAGGCTATTAATTCGTGGCTAGAGCTTGGTCTTATGTTGTATATATACCACACACTAAAATTAGGTCAAGAATTTAAACAAACTTGTGGATTTTTGGACTTTTTGAGATTGAGAAAGATTGATCATTAAAACTTGATTTTCCTTGATCTAGCATTGCCATATTGGTGTGATCTCTATTATTTTTGTATCAATCAAGCTTAAATGTTTTTTAAGACCTTCTAGAAACCAAATCATTTTCAAATATATGATTTTTATATTTTATTTCAATTTAATTTGTATTTTAATGAATAAAATTCAAATAAATATGAAATAAAAAATAAAAATCAGAAAATGAGTGGGTTGGGTCGTGCTTGATGAGTTTTTAAAGTTTGGATGGTAATTTGGTGGGCTCATTTAGCAAAAATTGGTTTTAAGGCCTTATTTGCTTCATAAATTTCCCAAAAATTTCCCAACTTTGCAAGGGAACAAATCCTTAAATTTTAATGTTATGAAGGTGTTCTTGGACATTTTGGAAAGCTTAAAGAGTCCTCTAACCAACCTCTTTGGTCTCATGTCCATATCTTTTACCATTTCAAGTTATGCTCTTTGGAAGTTGTTGACTTTTTGTTGACTTTTAAAAGGACCTATAATGTCTTAGCTCATACCTTCCAAATGAAGCATTTTTGGGCTTAGCTTGTGAGACACAAAGTTGTAGAGAATTCAATTTCCTTCAAAATAAGATTTGAATAGAAAAAATTTGATGAAGCATGTGAAAGTTATGGCTGATCAAAGTTCAGTTGACTTTTCCTGTGAAAACCCTAATTTAGAAACTCCTGATTCTTGATAATCTGAAATCTCCTTGATGAATCATGATCAACCCTTGATAAAATGATGAATTTTACTTCATATAATTGATGTTGGCAAAAAATCATGAAGTTTGACTTTGGTTTGACCACAGTTGACCTCAGTTTGACTTTTTGACTACATTGACTGATTTTAGCCTATCTGATCATCTGACTGAGCAAATCTTTTGGGAAAGTCTTGAAACTTGACATGGGGATTCTTGAACATATATAGGATGCTATGAAGCTCACTTGAAGTCTTGGAAGTCCATTTAACCTGATGAAATTCAAAACCCTAGTTTAAGATGCATTGCTTAGGAGAATGCCTTGTCTGAGGGATTTGTCAAACTTTCTGACTAATTGTGAATCTTGTGAACCTCATGAGATGTCTTGTGAACCTTGTGAACCTCTTAGTACACAATGAATTTTCTTGTGGAGGGCAAATTTTGGGGTGCAACAACTTCCCTTGTTCAATTTTCTGAAACCTGAGGGGTTAGATTGGTATATGTGCCAGTCATGACCTGGAAGGTTGAAGGGGATTGAACACAAAAGCCCAAAAATTTGCACTCACCAGTGCGTAAAGTAACATTGATGATTAGTTGTACATGCTTGAGTGGGCTTAAAGATGCCACTTGGAAGATTTGGAGATGGGCTTAGAGATGCCATCTAAAATATCAGGACGTGATGATAGCTTTATGTTGATACTGGATATCAGTACTAGGTCTTTGTATAGGCCGTCTCTGAATCGTTTAAGCATCATAGTTTGAATTGTTGAATGGATCAGCAAAAATAAATCTTCGTGATGATTATCTCTTCTGGAAGTATCTTGAATTAGGGAATGGGTCTTTGTACAGACCGTTTGCCTACTCTCCAAGGTCAAAAGAACGTCAGGATTAGTTCTTCTGAAAAATATCTTGAACCAGGGAATGGATCTTTGTACAGACCATTTGCCTGCTATTCAAGGGCCAAAAGAACGTCAGGATTAGTTCTTCTGAAAAATATCTTGAACCAGGGAATGGATCTTTGTACAGACCGTTTGCCTGCTATTCAAGGGCCAAAAGAACGTCAGGATTAGTTCTTCTGAAAAATACCTTGAACCAGGGAATGGATCTTCTTACAGACCATTTGCCTGCTATTCAAGGTCAAAAGAATGTCAGGATTAGTTCTTTTGATAAATATCTTGAACCAGGGAATGGATCTTTGTACAGACCGTTTGCCTGCTATTCAAAGGCCAAAAGAACGTCAGGATTAGTTCTTCTGAAAAATATCTTGAACCAGGGAATGGATCTTTGTACAGACCATTTGCCTTCTATTCAAGGGCCAAAAGAACGTCAGGATTAGTTCTTCTGAAAAATATCTTGAACCAGGGAATGGATCTTTGTACAGACCGTTTGCCTACTATTCAAGGTCAAAAGAACGTCAGGATTAGTTCTTCTGAAAAATATCTTGAACCAGGGAATGGACCTTCGTACAGACCGTTTGCATGCTATTCAAGGTCAAAAGAACGTCAGGATTAGTTCTTTAGATAAATATCTTGAACCAGGGAATAGATCTTTGTATAGACCGTTTGCCTGCTATTCAAGGGCCAAAAGAATGTCAGGATTAGTTCTTCTGAAAAATATCTTGAACCAGGGAATGGATCTTCTTACAGACCGTTTGCCTGCTATTCAAGGGCCAACAGATTAAATCTTCTGAAAATGTCTTGAACCAGGTAATGGATCTTTGTACAGACTGTTTGCCTGCTATTCAAGACCAGATAGATGAAATCTTCTGGAAATATCCTGGATTAGGGATTGGATCTTCTTACAGATCGTTTTCCTACTCTCCGAGGACATCTTGAGTAATATATGGATCATTTCTGACCTGTTCTAAATTGTTGATGCTGTTTTATCTGTATATAACTATCCTGCAAGGAAAAGGTTAGTTTATGCAATATGTATGCATGTATAGTATGATGCATCTAAATAAATGTATTTTATGGATATGTTATGGTATGATGTAAATGGTGTATGTATGAATCATGTAGCCTGAAGCGTCTGGATATCTTTGTATAACAACTGCTGGATGGGGAAAATAAATCCCGACTCGTTGTTGAAGAATATGAGGAACTTGTTCCCGACTTGATAGTATAGTATTTATAACCTCCCGTCTTCGTTCGTCGTACTTCTATTGAAGGAATAAGTTCCTGAGTATCCCGACTGAAGATAAAAGAGATGGACATAAATTCAAGTGGAGATGTAACTCGAAGTATAGATTTGCTATACTGGGGATTTGTAGTTTATCTTGTGGGGATGAACCGGCGAAGCTTTGTTGAACTACCACCCTCGTTCGTCCTTAGTAAATACTATTACTGCATTTTTATGCATTTCTGGTAAACATCAATCATATTCAAAAGCATACATACATTCAAACACAACCAATGGACGTTTCGCTTATGTAAATAGGGTAAAAGTAAATCTGGATTCATAGATGAAATTTTATTTATATCACAAAGTGACCTATACATAGGCAAGTTTGTACAAGGAGACAGAAATCCTAGTAAGAGTAATTTGTCGTAAAAATTTTACAAAACAGAGAAAATCAGCTATGTGGGAAATAATCCTATTGAGTTTCAATTCTACTATTGCCATTATCTTCAAGTATCTCATCTTCTGTTGTTGAGACGGAAACGATTGGATTGAGCTTTATCTGTTCGAGCTTGAATTAAGTAGCACAACTGGTTGGAGTTTACATGGGTGATCCAAACGAGACATAGTCATACACTTTAATCCCTAACTTTTGCCTGGATTGCCTTTTCAGGTTTTCAATCCACCGGGATACCCTTTTTTGCCCAAGCCGCCTTTTCAGGTTTTCGACTTGCCAGGTGTACATTTTTTTTCTATATATATATATATCCCTAACTTTTGCCTGAACCTTTTTGGTTCGCCGGGATGCCCTTATTTTTGCCTAGGCCAGTCAACCTAGCGGGTCTCTTTTTATGCATAGTATTTTTTAACTATGTCTGCGTTTATAGGCTGTGGGAAGTCTTCACCATCCATAGTAGTAAGCATCATGGCACCTCCTGAGAATAATGTTTTGACTACAAATGGTCCTTCATATGTAGGAGTCCACTTTCCCCTAGGATCACCCTGTGGTAATATGATACGCTTGATTACCAAGTCACCAGCCTGATATACCTTTGGCTTAACCTTCTTATTAAAAGCCTTGATCATCCGTTTCTGGTACATCTGGCCATGACAGACAGCTGCTAACCTCTTCTCATCAATCAAATTTATCTGGTCAAGTCGAGTCTGAATCCACTCATCTTCATCCAAACCTTCATCCTTCATGATTCTTAAGGAGGGTATCTGAACTTCAATGGGCAGAACTGCTTCCATACCATATACTAAGGAGAATGGGGTTGCCCCTGTTGAAGTACGTATTGTAGTACGATAACCATGAAGAGCAAATGGTAACATTTCGTGCCAATCCTTATAAGTGACAGTCATCTTCTGTATAATCTTCTTGATATTCTTGTTAGCAGCTTCTACTGCCCCATTCAAATTCGGACGATACGGAGAAGAGTTGTGATGCTTAATCTTGAATTGCGTACAAAGATCAGTAATCATAATGTTGTTCAGATTAGAGCCATTGTCAGTAATAATCCTTTCAGGGATGCCATACCTACATATGAGATTATTCTTAATGAATCGAGCCACCACATTCTTAGTAACAGATGCAAATGAAGCTTCCTCCACCCACTTTGTAAAGTAATCAATAGCAACCAGGATGAAACGATGCCCATTAGAAGCAGTAGGTTTGATCTCACCAATCATATTAATTCCCCACATGGCAAAAGGCCAAGGAGCAGTCAACACATTCAATGGAGATGGAGGTATATGTACTTTATCAGCATAGATTTGACACTTGTGACATGTTCTGGAATGTTGATAGCAATCAGCTTCCATGGTAGACCAATAGTAACCTGCTCTCAATATCTTCTTTGCCATAGTATGACCACTAGAATGAGTGCCAAAGATCCCATCATGCATGTCTTCCATAATCTCAGTTGCTTCCTTCTTATCCACACAACGAAGCAAAGTTGAATCATGATTGCGCTTGTACAAAATTCCATTACTCAAGAAGAACTTAGCAGAAAACCTCCTCAGAAATTTCTTATCTTTGACAGATGCCCCTTCAAGGAACTCCTGAGCTTCAAGATATCTTTTCACTTCATAGAACCAAGGCTTCTCCTCTACTTCTTCAGTGTCAATCTCATTGCAGTATGCAGGCTTCTCAAATCTATCAATAGTAATCTTGGGAGCTTCATCATCCCAGCTAATCTCAAACATAGATGCCATGGTGGCTAATGCATCTGTCAACTGATTTTCTCTTCGTGGAATATGTCCAAAGGTAATCTCTTCAAAATATGGGATCAAAGATAACACATGCTCTCTGTAAGGAATTAGATTATCATGCTTGGTATCCCAATCTCCTTTAATCTGACTTACTACCAGGGCTGAATCTCCATACACGTCCAGGAACTGAATCTTCATATCAATGGCAACTTTGATACCCAGGATACATGCCTCATACTCAACCATGTTATTGGTACAATAGAAACAAATTCTGGCAGTAATCGGGGTATGACAACCTTCAAGGGAACTGATCACAACACAGACACCATTACCAAGTGCATTAGAAGCTCCATCAAAAACCATAGTCCATCGGGATCCTTGTTCAGGTCCGTCATATTGTCCAGGTTCTTTGGTAATAATCATAATATCTTCATCAGGGAATTCAAAACTCACTGACTGATAATCATCCACTGCTTGATGAGCCAAATGATCAGCTACTACACTACCCTTAATGGCCTTCTGAGTAGTATATTGTATATCATATTTTGTCAAGATCATTTTCCATCTTGCTATTCGTCCGGAGAGAGCAGGTTTCTCGAATATGTACTTGATTGGATCCATCTTCAAAATCAATAAGGTAGTATGAGTCAACATATACAGTCTTAGTCGGCGAGCAGCCCATGCCAAAGCACAGCAAGTTTTCTCGAGCAGTGGGTATCTTGTTTCACAGTCGGTAAACTTTTTGCTAAGGTAGTATATTGCCTGCTCTTTTCGACCAGACTCGTCATGTTGCCCCAACACACGCCCCATTGAGTTGTCTAATATTGTTAAGTACATAATAAAGGGTCTTCCATCAACTGGTGGCATCAAAATTGGAGGTTCCAGGAGATATTTCTTGATTTCATCAAAGGTAGTCTGGCACTCATCATTCCACTCCATTACTTGATCTTTCTTCAACAACTTGAAGATTGGCTCACAGGTAGCAGTTAATTGAGAAATAAATCTTGCAATGTAATTCAATCGTCCCAAGAAACCTCTAACTTCCTTCTCAGTACGGGGAGCTGGCATCTCTTGTATAGCTTTCACTTTTACAGGGTCTACTTCAATACCTTTTCCACTGACGATGAAACCCAGGAGTTTACCAGACCTAACTCCAAAAGTACATTTGTTTGGGTTCAATCTCAGCTTATATTTCTTCAAACTTTCAAACAACTTATGCAGATGATCAAGATGTTGCTCTTCATTCTGGGACCTGGCTATCATATCATCCACATATACCTCTATCTCATGATGAATCATATCGTGAAACAAAGCCACCATAGCACGCTGATATGTAGCCCCGGCATTCTTCAAACCAAATGGCATCACTTTATAACAAAAGTGCCCCACTGTGTAACAAATGTAGTCTTCTCCATATCTTCAGGTGCCATCTTGATTTTATTGTAACCAGAGAAACCATCCATGAAAGAGAATATTTTATGCTGAGCAGTGTTGTCTACCAGAACATCAATATGAGGAAGTGGAAAGTCATCTTTGGGGCTGGCCTTGTTCAAATCCCTGTAATCTACACACATACGTACCTTACCATCTTTCTTAGGCACTGGTACCACATTTGCAACCCATTGAGGATAAGAAGTCACAGCTAAGAACCCTGCATCAAACTATTTCATTACCTCTGCTTTAATCTTCTCTGACATCTCAGGACGCATGCGACGAACCTTCTACTTCTTTGGACGACAATTTTCTTTTACCGGTAAACGGTGAACCACAATGTCTGTATCCAACCCTGGCATATCTTCATAGGACCAGGCAAATATCTCCACATAATCATGTAACATCTGAATCAATCTGCTCTTAACACCCTCTTCTAATTCAGCCCCTATCTTGACTTCTTTCCTATTTTCTTCAGTTCCCAGATTCACAACTTCGACTGGCTCTTCATGTGGCTGTATAGCTTTCTCTTCTTGTTGTAACAACCTAGCAAGCTCTACAGGTACTTCACAATCGTCCTCCTTTCCATCTTCAGCTTGATAGATCGGATTCTCGAAATTATAATTGGCAATAGTAGAACTGTTATCAACATGATCCATAGTGGATGAGGATCTACATTTTAGTGATGTAGGTGTGTGTAAGAACACATAGCTGATAAAACAAAAATAAAAGAAAGACGAGGAACACAATATTTACGAAAACAAAACGTCCACTGATTTTTATTGAATGAAGTATGCAAATGAAATGACATCCCGAAACAAGCATACCATTGTGCCCCGGGTAAGGCACAAGGCTTAAGAGTTTAATTGTTCAAAAATTACAAACTTAAAAGTAACAACACAATAATAGTATTTACTCCTGACTAAAGAAGATAGGAATAACATCTTCAGCTTTCCAATTATTGAGTCCATCACCCACAGTAGGAAAAATCCAAGCATCCAGGTTGTAGTCTTCATCATAGTCACCCACAACATTGATCTGATCTTTCATAATTCCTTGATTGGTGATACGAACAACACGAGCATGACGAACAGCCTTCTGGGACTCTGCAGTGAAACCCAAACCAAACTTGTCAGACTTGTAAGGAATGTCAGGAAGTTGACCCCAAATAGTACAACCACCTTCTTCAACCACAACTCTGGCATCTTTGAGGGAGGCCATTGTGGGAGGTACTCTGGTGACCATAGGAACTCTTTTGACAACAGGAAGAGCTTCAGCAGCAGGAACAACCCAAGGAACCACTTCAAATGTCTGGCACGGAGTCTCAACATATTCCCCTTCCACTTCAAGATATTTAAATGTGTTCACATGGCTAATCATATATCCTTCCTCTCCGTAAATAGTGACAACCTTTCTCTTCACTGGATATCTCAACTTTTGATGTAACGTGGAGGTTATAGCACCTGCCCCATGGATCCAGGGGCGCCCAAGAAAACAAGAGTATGAAGGACGAATATCCATTACATAAAAGGTAGCATTGAAGACTTGAGAACCTACTTTTATTGGGAGATCTATTTCTCCGTGCACCACTCTTCTCGAACCATCAAAGGCTTTCACCACTATATTACTTGGTCTCAACACATCATCTTTAGGACTAAGCTTGTTCAGAACCTCTTTGGGCAGCACATTCAGTGAAGAACCATTGTCTATTAACACATGTGACAGGGTAGTGCCCTTACATTCAATAGAGATATGTAAAGCCCTGTTATGATCCCTCTTGGCAGGAGTCAAATCAACATCAGAAAAGCCTAACCCATTATCATAGGTCAGGTGTGAAACACAATTCTCAAATTGATCTACAGAAATTTCATTTGGTACATGAGCAGTCTTCAGGAATTTAATCAAGGCTTTAGCATGAGCCTCAGAACACAACAATAAAGACAACATGGAAATCTTGGAGGGAGTATTCCCCAATTGATCAACAATATCATAATCACTCTTGCGAATGATCTTCAGTACTTCTTCCATCTGCTTAGAAAGATCATCAGCAGTTGGGGTCTCAATTGGCACAGGTTCTATAACAGGACCTTTGCCCCGGGCATCAGTGTTTGTTGCAGCAGTGGAGGTAGTAGTTGGAGTAACTGTATTCTTGGAGGTAGCCGGAGGAGAGAAAATTCTTCCACTTCTCGTGATCTTACTAGATCCAGCAATATTATCAACATCAAGGTTTTCATCAGCAACAGGTGTATCAGCTAAGGGTTCCTGTTTAACACCATGGATATAAACATCACAACCGTAATGCCAAGGTATAGCTTTATCAGAAGTATACGGAATAGGACCAGGAGTGGTAATAATCATAGGAGCCACTCTAGCTTCAACAACAGTCCTCACAGGGCCTTCAGCAGTAATCTTAATTGGACCCTTATGAGTAATCTTGACAGGGCCCTTGGAAGTAATCCTCACTGGCACTTTATCAACCATATCCACCTCTTCAAACTTCGCACCTTGAGTTATATGTTCAACCATGCTCTCCACAGAAGGTGTCTTCTCAAACAATATGGTGTAATTGTCCATGAGGCGTTGAATACCATCCTTCAACTTCCAGCAGCTATCAGATTTATAAGCACAATAGAAACAATCTTCATTACAACCTAGAAAGAACCCAACTTGTACTAACTTCTTCTTAATAACAGACAATGGTGTAGTCACATCTGCAACTAAGGAAATATGTGAAACTTCATCAATGGCATTAACAGTCTTCTCATGATTCGGCATGGGAGCAGTAATCACATTTGGAGTACCAAGAGGGTCAAACTCAATCTCTCCAGCATCAATCATATCCTGAATCTTGTTCTTCAATATCCAACAATTGTTGGTATCATGTCCCTGACAATTTGAATGATATGCACATCGTGCATTAGGATTGTACCAAGGAGAGGTAACATTAGGATTCTGAGGCGGGTCCTTCAAAGTAATGAGTTCACCCTTCAACAAGTGTTGCAAGGCCTGGGCCAGTGACATGTTGATCTTGGTGAACTGTCTTCTAGGCCTCTGTTGATTACCCTGTGGTGGCTCTGGTGCTGCAGGAGTAGGATTGGAGATGTGAACTGCACTCACAGATTGATGACTCCTATTACGACCAGGTTGACCATAAACAGCATTTGACTCCTTCTTTCCCGCTAGGGGGCTTCTTTGCAGTACTTGATGAAGAGGCACCCACCTGTATTTTGCCACTTCTTATGCCACTTTCTACACGCTCTCCCATCATTATCAGCTCAGTGAAGCCAGATGATGAGCTTCCAATGAGATGACTATAAAAAGGACCATTCAACGTACTCATAAACATGTCCACTAACTCCCGGTCGGTTAGAGGAGGTTGTACTCTACCGGCCAAGTCTCTCCACTTCTGGGCATACTCTTTGAAATTCTCCTTAGCACCCATAGACATGCTTTGGAGTTGCATGCGAGTAGGGGCTAGATCAGCATTGTATTGGTATTGCCTATAGAAGGCCTCAGCAAGACCATTCCAATCACGGATGTTGACACTCTCCAATTGATAGTACCATTCCAATTGAGCTCCAGACAAGCTTTCTTGGAAGAAATGAATCCACAACTTTTTATCAGCAATGTGAGGTTGAATTCTCCGGACATAGGACCTTAGATGCAGCTTGGGACACGAAACACCATCATATACTACAAAAGCAGGGACCTTGAAACCAATGGGTATAACCACTCCAGTAGAGTCGCCAGTTCTGTAACACGGTGGGAGAACTGACTTTAGTTAAATGTTGCGGATAGCAAGAGTAGCCACCGACTTTTATTTTATCCAAAGGAAAGGGCATAAAAGAATAGGAAAGACCTTAAAAGATTTTTGGGTTCGGGGGGTAGGTTATGTAAAGGGAAGGTGTTAGCACTCTTTACATCCATGGTTATCCATGGGCTCTTAGTTACTTAGCTCACTTTAAACTGTTTTGAGAAGTGTAGTGTGTGATTAAAAATTTTCTTAAGTACTTTATAATGATCCTTGTACGGATATATATAAAGACTTTGTTTTGAAAATTGTTTGAAAATGTGAAGTGTTTATGAAATGTTTTTGAAAGAGTGAGCAAATACTTAAGAGGAACCTGCCCTAATTTGAATCTTTACTGTTCTTAAATGTTCTTTCAATGGTAAGACTATCCCTATTATTAAGGAATAGGTAGTCATTACCTTGGATGTTATAAGGGACATGTGAAGGGTCATCTGTGATTAGGCAACTGTAAGGTGTCTTAGCGATTCGAAGGGACTTATCATCTTTTATTCGAAAGGGACAAGATCATTTACGAAGGCAACATTCGAAGGGACTTGATCTTATAATCGTAAAGGGACAAGATGATATTAATGGAGAAGGGACTTTACTTTTAGACACCTTACTTGACCATTTTATTTAGGCAACATGATGGATATCCTTAAGAAAGTGAGATGGCGATCCAAGATCGACTTACGTTTGTGCGTGTACAAGTTCAAATATTTTTATCTTATAATTAGTGATCTAAGTTAATTTTAAAGCAAATATGTTATCACTCCCTATTTTATTAACCATAGCAATATATTATAAATAAATAAACAATAAAATACTACAACTATAACATGGCTTATACAGTTACATTATAATAAGAACAATTTAAATAATAATAATAAAATAAACATAAACAATAAATAAAAGGGTTAGTAATAAAATTATGACAAAAAAAAAGGTTAGCACAAAATATATACAAGCAAATTAAAATTAAATAAACATTTTTTAGAATTTTTTTGATATAAAAATAGAATAATAAAGATCATATATTAATTTATTTACAAAATAAACATGATTATTGATTTAATTATATATATTAGAAATATTTATTAAGTACGAAAATAATTAAAGTGAGGAATTAAAGTTTTTTAAAAGAAATTAGAGTTTTTTTGAAATTAGGGTTAGAATTATATATATATATATATATATATATATATATATATATATATATATATATATAAATATTAGGGTTTAAGATAATTAGGGTTTTAATAAAAATATTAAGGTTAGAAAATTTTAGAAAATAAATTAGGGTTTATAGCTCAATTTACATTACTAATTCAATTATTTACAAAATAAATTATATAGAGTAATAATATGGACATACAAATAAATTATATTTGAGAAAAATAAAATATTTATTTTAAACATATACAATTTTATTCTATGAAAACATATTATTATTATTAATTTATTATATAATATTCAATTAAAATAAAAGAACAAGAAAAGAAAAAGAAATAGAAAAACAATTAGGTTAAAAAAATAATGGGGAGGCCTGGAATTGAACCCAGGACCTCCCCTGTACCTGCTAGGAGGACTTCCACTGGAGTGCACTGCGCTTGGTGATATCAAACAGCCACAAACAATTATATGTAGAACCTGGAAAATATAACAAAGTAAAAAAAATAATACGAAACCTGGGAATCGAACCCAGGCCTCTTGGCTTGCACGCGCGTTCTCTCACCACTAGACCATCAACATCATTCATGAATTATGATACAAACACAAATATATAATATATATTCAAATTTGAATTTTGAATTTGCGCGCAGCTTCTTCTTCCTCCTGACCTGCGAAATTTCCTACGGGCTTTCCTGCGAATTGGTTTTTGCAGGGATTCCTATGATTCTTCAATGGCCGTGAAACCTGTAATTTCTTTCAAAATTGAACACACCAATTCAATCCTCACATCAATCACAGTCAAGCTATGTTATCAAAATTCATTTATATTATCTTAAGCATTAAACCCTAATTTCGTCCTTAAAACCCTAACAATGGCGTCTGAGCATCTGTGCATCAAAACTTCAATTCACCTGCCCAGAAATCATCCTTATGCAATAACAAACAAGATTACGGGCACAAAAACAGTTTATAATGAACAAATGAATGAAATCGAAAAATAAAAAAAAACAAGAACAATGTTCATTCGGTTTATGTGAATGAGTATGTTTTAGGTGTTGAAAATGATCCAGACATGTTCAATGAGGTTCACTGAAGCTGAAACAACCTTTAAATTGTCTTGAAAGTGGCTCTAGCTTGAAATCCGAATTTGATATTTTTGATGAAATTTTAAGTTTTGACACTGGTCTTGGAGGCTATCAATTCGTGGCTAGAGCTTGGTCTTATGTTGTATATATACCACACACTAAAATTAGGTCAAGAATTTAAACAAACTTGTGGATTTTTGGACTTTTTGAGATTGAGAAAGATTGATCATTAAAACTTGATTTTCCTTGATCTAGCATTGCCATATTGGTGTGATCTCCATTATTTTTGTATCAATCAAGCTTAAATGTTTTTTAAGACCTTCTAGAAACCAAATCCTTTTCAAATATATGATTTTTATATTTTATTTCAATTTAATTTGTATTTTAATGAATAAAATTCAAATAAATATGAAATAAAAAATAAAAATCAGAAAATGAGTGGTTTGGGTCGTGCTTGATGAGTTTGTAAAGTTTGGATGGTAATTTGGTGGGCTCATTTAGCAAAAATTGGTTTTAAGGCCTTATTTGCTTCATAAATTTCCCAAAAATTTCCCACTTTGAAAGGGCACAAATCCTTCAATTTTAATGCTATGAAGGTGTTATTGGACATTTTTGAAAGCTTAAAGAGTCCTCTAACCAACCTTTTTGGTCTCATGTCCATATCTTTTACCATTCTCAAGTTATGCTCTTTGGAAGTTGTTGACTTTTTGTTGACTTTTAAAAGGACCTATAATGTCTTAGCTCATACCTTCCAAATGAAGCATTTTTGGGCTTGGCTTGTGAGACACAAAGTTGTAGAGAATTCAATTTCCTTAAAAATGAGCTTTGGATGGAAAAATTTTGATGAAGCATGTGAAAGTTATGGCTGGTCAAAGTTCAGTTGACTTTTCCTGTGAAAACCCTAATTTAGAAACTCCTGATTCTTGATGATCTGAAATCTCCTTGATGAATCATGATCAACCCTTGATCAAATGATGAATTTTACTTCATATACTTGATGTTGGCAAAAAATCATGAATTTTGACTTTGGTTTGACCCCAGTTGACCTCAGTTTGACTTTTTGACTGCCTTGACTGATTTTAGCCTATCTGATCATCTGACTGAGCAAATCTTTTGGGAAAGTCTTGAAACTTGACATGGGGATTCTTGAACATATATAGGATGCTATGAAGCTCACTTGAAGTCTTGGAAGTCCATTTTAACCTGATGAAAGTCAAAACCCTAGTTTAAGATGCATTGCTTAGGAGAATGCCTTGTCTGAGGGATTTGTCAAACTTTCTGACTAATTGTGAATCTTGTGAACCTCATGAGATGTCTTGTGAACCTTGTGAACCTTTTAGTACACAATGAATTGTCTTGTGGAGGGAAAATTTTGGGGTGCAACAGTGTCCACCAGGACATGTGACAACACAACACCCTTACACTCCATAGTAATATGCAGTGCTTTGTTATGGTTACGGCCCTCTGAAGTAAGGTCTCTATCTATGAAGCCCAAACCGTGGCTTGCATTCACACTTCCCACTACAGCTTCCAGTTGATTAACATTTATCTCTTAAGGAACATATGCCATCTGCAACACCTTCATCAAGGCTTCTCTGTGAGCTAGAGAGCACATTAGCAAAGACAGAATTGATATTTTGGACGGCGTCTGGTTCAACTGTTCAACCACCTTGTAACTCTTTTTAATTATCCGCATAAATTCCTCCGCTTCTTTCTCAAAGGTACCCTGTCCAGTGGTAGGAGTTATCGTTTCTTCAGTCGCTGTTTGCTTTCCTTTAGCCTTTGCCGAAGCTTCAGCCTCAAGATCTCCTCTCAGAACTGGGGGAGCAAATAGACGACCACTTCTTGTAAAACCTCCAACTCCTCCAACGTTCACTACAGTCGGGTCAATAGCTCCTGACTTACTCTCGACCTTCTGTCCTTCCACGTACACATCTGAGCCGTAATGCCATGGAATGGCCTTATCGTCTGTATAAGGAACAGGCCCAGGAACAGTGATAGTAACAGGACTGACTTCATGAGTATAAATAGTCACTGGTTCTCTTCTAGCAGGCATCTCAGCTGGGTCATAAAAGATGGTTATAGTGGACACACAATAACCTTCATTATCAACTTTGTCAAACTGCAATGATCCTTCATCAATCAGATTCTGCAACCCCACCTTCAGGTCTTCACAACCGTTCACTGAATTCAAACACTTCTCACAATCAGAACCACATCCCGGAAACACTTGTCCTTTCAACAGCCTCTCCTTTACTACCAACAGCGGAGTCTTCACTTCTTCTATGCTCAAAATCAAACTTAACTTCTCACCTCCGTCAACAGCATTTATTCTAGCCCCTCCATGGTTCGGAATAGGGTTTGAAGTAACATTAGGCGGTGGTGCAAAATTAATCGCCTTGGAGTCGATCAAATCTTGAACTTTATGTTGTAGCGCCATGCACTTCTTAGTTGAGTGCCCGGGTGCCCCTGAATGGAAAGCGCATCTAGCATTGGCATCGTACCCCACTGGAAGCTCTCCAGGTGCTGGTGGTGCTAATGTTCTCAGTTGTATCAAGTTTAGGTCTAGCAATCTCTGCAGCAATGCAGTATATGTCATGGGAATTGCTTCAAGCACCCTATTAGTCGGACGAGCTTGTCTTGGATTATAAGGTCTTTGTTGATAGTTGTTACGTTGTGGCTGTTGTTGTTGTTGTTGATGTTGAGTCTGTACCTGTTGCACAGGACTAGAAGGGATAGTGACAGCTGCCACTTGCTCATATGATCTTCTATATCCTCGGCCCCGTCCTCGGCCAAACACAACATTGGTTTCCCCTTCCCTTCTTCTTGGGGGTCCGTTGAAAGCTTTTCTTACTCCACTCGAGCTGCTCGCACTGGTATCCTGAATCTTTCCCATCTTTAACAGAGTCTCGACCCTCTCACCTGCAATTACTATATCATTGAACTTGGTAGCCGAACAAGACGCCAATCTTTCGATAAACACACCTTGCAATGTCCCCATGAACATATCAGCCATCTCATTCTCCAGCAATGGTGGTTGCACTATGGCAGCAAGATGACGCCACCTTTGAGCATACTCTTTAAACCCATCCTTAGCAGTTTGAGACATGTTTTGCAGTTGAGTGCGATTTGGAGCCATGTCCAAGTTGTACTGGTATTGCTTCACAAACGCCTCTGCCAAGTCTTTCCAGCTCTTAATGTTGACCCTACTTAGCTTCATATACCATTCCAAAGAAGCCCCAACCAAGTTATCCTGGAAATAGTACATCTATAGCTTCTCATCTTCAGTATGGGCAGCAATCCTTCCTACAAAGGACTGGAGGTGAGTCTTTGGACACGCTGTGCCGTTGTACTTCTCGAAAGTCGGGACCTTGAACTTGTAAAGGATTCTAACCCCTGGAACCAAGCCCAAGTTAGTAATGTCGAACCCCAGAGAGTTCTGAGATTGAATGGCCCTGATCTGTTCAGCCATCTCCTCAAAGTTTCTGTTCATTTCAGCCCCTTGGCCTTCAGTTTCGTCCAGCAAGGTAAACTGTTCGTCTTGACCATCCATCTATACATTGTTCAATCCATCATTGATAATGGTGACCCCTGGCTGTGCCACAGGGATTTGAACTTGACGGGCGCCCGCACCATTACGATTACCTACATCAGCAGTACCGTTGTTTCTGGCTTGATTATTTTCAACCAACTCACAAAGACGTTCCTGATTCTGACCCATCCCTGACATAAGGGTCATAAAATTGTCCATCCTCAGTCTCAAGTCAGTTAAATCAGCTTTCATTTGATCCATGTCTCTTTCTCTGTTGACTCTTGTGGGATATCTATGTATGATCGGCTGTTCTCGAACCTTCCTGGGAGCTATAGTGCCTGAAACGACATAAACGTTAGAAACTGAAGCACTACCTGCAAAACAAACAAACACGTTATATGTATGCAATGTAACTGCTCATGTTTCCAAGTTTTAAGCATTTGTATGCCCCAATTCTGGTATTTGCTCCAGACAGCCACTTTGAGTATTAGTTTTCAGACTTTCTCTTTTGGAGAGTGTTCAGATCTTAGCAGTATCAGACAAACAAGTCTTGCATATTCAGAAATGGTATTTTGCATATTAACAATGTATATCATGGACAACCCACTATCGGCCAAAAGTTAGAGCACAAACAAAAATTCCCCGAAGGGTTACAAGTCATTACAAAAACAAAAGACAAAAGATAAAGCAAGACTCCTACAACAAGTCTGTAGGTAGTCTAAACAAAAATAAATAAACTATACTAAAGACACAGGTTCTTCTGCAACCACCTCTGTCCTGCTCTTCTTCACACCTGCTCTCAACTTGAGCTCTTGAATCTCCTTCAGTGCCTCCTCCAAGGCTATCTGGCTCTGTGCCAACTGCTGAGTCTTTTCCCTTCGTATGTTGTGGACTTGTTCCACTTCTTCCTTCTTAAAGGCCATTTTTACCTCGAAAAACTCTTCTTTTTCTTTATACTTCTGCTGCTCCTGTTCCTTTTGGCCTTGCAACCAAACAATGGACTGGCGAGCTTCCTTGAGAGTCTTCAAAGTCTTTTTGCGTTCCGCTTCTCTTTTTGCCTCCATCAAACCCAACCTCTGAAAGTGAGCTTCCCTTCCAGCAAAGTCTTTCTCTTTAGCTTCCAAGGAGGATTGCATCTTCTGCAGCTTTCCCTCTACTTCATTTTTGGCCCGGTTGGCAAGATGGTATAAGTTGACCATTTCAGCATTCTCTACTCGGACATCATGCAGCTGAGCTTCCAGTTTCTTATACTCTTCAAGGGAGACAGTACTCTGACATGGAACTTCCTTTTGATATAATGGAGCTTCTACTGAGAATGGCATAAGAACCTCTTCTACACGTTTCTGCAACCATGTAGCAAAAGGAGGATACGTCTTGGGATCTACTCTGCCAAAGTCTTTCTTACCTTTCCTCACTCTGTGAGCCCAAGCCTGGGATGCTTGTAGAACTAACTCTTTGTTTCCTTCCATAGGAAAATATAGAGACTCAGCGAACTCTTCCATATTTGGTAGATCTCTCAGAGGATAACCAAATTGCTTCCTGGCTAATGTTGGATGACAACTGATCACACCCTTCCTTCCTAGCAAAGGTACTCCAGCAAATCTTCCACAACTGACCAGCAATTCTTTTCCCAACAGATCTCTGTCATATCCCCAAGCTATATCCTCAAAAGTTAGCCCCATCAGCCTTCTAGACCATCTCCACTCATCTCTCATCTCCTTGAAAGCACCTGACTTTGGCAACTGTCTAGCAAACCACTCAGCAAACAATGAAGCACAACAGCCTACTAGTCCACCTCTACCTTTCTCATTCCGGTAATGAACATTGTAGTAGAAATCTCCCAACAGAGTTGGCACAGGATTGCCTTTAGCAAAGATGGAGATTATTTCCAAGCTCACAAATTCTTTCTCTCCCGGGAACAAGCTAGACCCATACACCATCAAAGCCAGCACAGCACCAAAATCCCCCCATTTACCCTCTTTGGCATATTCCTCAGCCTCTGGTATAAGCACACTCCAAGGGAGTCCTCTGCCTTCACTGTCCTTCAGAGCCTTCTTAACTTTAGCAGCTGGTAAACGACATACTTTGGCTATGTCTTCTTCCTTAAGAACCACCTCAGACCCATAGAAAGGCAAGGTATCTCTGACTGGAACACTCAAAATGCTGGAAATCTCCTCCAAGGTAGGAGCCAAAATGTAATCTGGAAACACGAAACACCGCAGCAGGGGATTATAAAACTGAAGCAAGGTGTGCAAGCTGTCCTTATGGTCTGCAGTAGGTTTGTCCACATACTTCAATATTTGTCCATACCTCTTTCTGAAATTTCCCAAGACTTGGTCATTCATCAAAACTGCTAATTTCTGAACACTCCTGACTTCAGGTTGAAGAAAAGTATAGTGAACATTCTTTTTCCTTGTAATTCTTTTGACTTCTGCCATCTGGAGATAAGATTACCATAATTGGGTGCTAACTGTGAACAATAACCTGAAAAATGGAAACATAAACAGTTAATGCAAGAATGATGCAATGTAAATGCAATGCAGGCATATGATCAATCTGAGACCATCTGGATACTGGACACTGAACATAAGGACCCTCTGATCAACTGCAAACCAAAATCCTCTGAGTCACAACCCTCTGTTAGAAATTCTCAAAACCATAGTACCAAGAAAACCAGAACACCAGAACCATAGGACCAAATCTCAACAAGAACCACTGATAATGAGGGTATGTAGAGGCCAAGGGTTCCTGCAAACCTGTAAACCCCTACCAACCTCACTGGTATGCTCCAGGTCAGACATCACGGACTCTCAAAGCCGAATAGCAATAATACTTTCACCATTTCCGAGAAATGGCTCATGAGCAAATCAGGAAATCGGTTTGGCATTATATACTACGCAGGGAGGCCTCAGCTGAGTCCGGGAAGACAAGGTCATCCTATGTAAGTCCCAAGTGGGCCCTCGGATGCGAATGGGTTTGCCACAAAATGTGGTCTGCCACTGTCATCACTAGAAAGGGATATTTCCACAAGGTTCTCAATGATCGGTCCCCAGCTGCACATAACTGTCAAGGTTATGAAATGAGAGAGGAAGATCCCCAAATCAAGACATTTCCAAGACGGTCGCAAATCTGCGCGTGGAACTCACTACTACCCCCATGACAAGATCTCATGAGGCCAAAGTGGAACCACTCTAAGTCCTAAGGTGCACTCGAGCTGTGGTAATGAGCTCATCTCTCAGAAACAGTATCACCCAAACCCACCAAACAGAAGATCCAGTCCAGACAGTCCAGTAATAATATGATGCAGAAAATAAATACTGAAAACTGTAAATAAAGCGGTAAATAAACTGTAAATAAACAACAGTAAAATACAACAAGCAACAGCACACAATCAAACACCCAAAGAAACAGAAACAAACAAGCGCTAGGAGAGACTCTCAGGGGAACCAGAGATTCTGGGACATGTCCCCAGCAGAGTCTCCACCTGTCGCTCCCCGGATTTCCATCCTGGTACAAACGCGAAAGTGGCACGGAAAATAATAGAGTTGCCAGCCATGCATTTTTATCCCGAAGGAACGGGAATGGTAATGCAGCACAAACCAGCAGAAAGAAGAGGAAGGACACAGGTCCTGCGAACCAAAGAGACTGAGTTCGGGAGTCGGTTACGACCTGGGAAGGTATTAGCACCCCAGATCGTCTGCCGTACCCGACGGGATCCACGCTTGCAAAGAAACTGTTTCAAAGGGTGTAAGAACTGAAAGCTGCTGCAAAGAAAATGAACTGAACTGGATAAAAGAAACGAAAAGGGAACTGAAAAAAGAAATGAAAAGGAAAAATGTAGGGAAAATAAAGAGTGTGCTCGAACGGGCCCTACCCCGCTGCCTACGTACCTCATTTGGATAATGAGGATCAGAGTCGCCGTAGTTCCCCTAACTAGGGGTGGAAAGGATTGCTTGTGTCTTAAGGCTTGAACTGCCTATGTCAATGCTCAGGTGTTGCAGGCTCGGACGACGAGTGCGTAACCGTCTTGCAAAATGACAAGAAGAAGCAAGTTCGCGGACGGAGCGAAAGAGATGAGAAAAGAATTCCCGAAGGAAAGACGCTTATTGTTTGTTTGTGTTTTTTAGAATCTTTTTACTGAATGTGTCACAAGGAAGTGAACTCAAGCTCTTTTCCATGGAATGTGTACTTGTCACTACATTCCAAGATGGAATAATAGAACAAGCACACTCAAGTAAGGAGAAGATCCCCAAAACTTGAACTTAGAAATTAGGGCTTAAGCTCACTAACTCATTAACTTATTAAGTGTTTTTGGTGTTTACAATGAAGAAGTGTGTTTTATGATTTTCTTGGTGAAGATGATATCCTGATCAGACTTGTGCATCACAAGACAAGCTTGTACTATCCCAAGATGGGAAGACTACAAGTGTCTCATGGGATAAGGCTATTGTTCAAGATATCACTTCAATCTTTATTAAGTGTCTTCTTTAGGGTTTTGAGATGAGAAGAGAAGAGAAACAAAAGGATCACAAAGGTAAAATTCTAATGAGGGACTAATGAATCCTAATTGTTGTCATGCATGGGAAATCCTAGGTTAATGAGGTTCACTATCCTAAAGAAGAAAGAAGGAAGAAAAGAAGAAGAAGAAGAAGAAGAAGAAGAAGAAAGAAGAATAGAAGAATATAAGAAAGGGGGAGTAAGGCCTAAGTCCAACAAACACAAGGTTAGAACAAATAATAATGAGAAGAGAAGAGATAAGATTTGGAGATGTGGGAATCACATCCACACCTCTCACTTACCTAAGCCCCTGAAAAGGTTAGTGACACAAGTATAAAGGCAAAACAAAATGAACATAATGCCATACCAAAACCATACAACCAGAAATGAAGTCATACACATAAATGTCAAATGCAAACTCAAGGCACAAGAATAAGAAAAGAAGCACACAACTCAACATGAAGCAACATGAATCACTTATGGCAAATCAAAGCAAACATGTTAAGATGCAAAGCAAAATAACGAAAGCACAACCTCAAAGTGCAAGACCAGAACCCTATCATGTTAGAAAAGTGCCTAAGAAGCATGGGAGATGAAGAGAAGAAGGGCACATAGCCAAGCAATTACATTATGAGAAGGAAGAAGCAAAGGAAGTGAGGTGGATATACATACAAGTGAATGAACTTCAAGAACAAACAAAACACAAAATTCCTAAGACACAAACCACAACCCAAGATCAACGAGGTATCAACATCCTAATAATGCTCTAAACAAGTTAAAGAAGTTGGCACAAGTGCCCCTCTAGGCTAAGGAGAGAACAAATGATCCAAAAGAGACAAAATGGGCCAAGTCAAGAACAAAAATTCAAAACAAAATCAAATGAGCATTTAAAAATTCCACAACCTTGCACAAATGATCTTCAATCATACCATAACAATATGCCAAAAGGAGGGAGAAAGAATCAGAAGCTTGATCATTCAAAAGAGGGTTCAAACTTGGCTTAGGGTTAGATGGCTTCACTCACAAGTTAGAGACCAAAATCAATTAAAAAAAATTCTAAAAATCAGAACAAAAATAAAAAATAAAGTACACCCTATCATGAATCCAGAGCAAAAAGAATCACTCAAAAATTCAAAATAATGATCAAGATAGAAAATGGACGAGTCAGTATGCTTCAAAATGAAATAAAATGAATTAATTAAAAGGAACAATTAATTTCCACGTGACAATTGAAAATAAATGGAAAATAAAAATATCAAAAATTAAAGAAAACTAAAAGAAGCATCCATGAATTTTTTTATAATTTTTGGAGACCTAAAACTATTTTTAAAATTAAAAACCAAACTGAAAATAAAATGGAAATAAAAAGAAATAAAAATAAAAGGATGAGCCAGGGGGTGCATTCAGCAAGCATTTCCAGTTAAAACAATTGGGCTCACACGCAGGGGGGTGAAAAGCAATCCAGGCCCAAGTCAAAGTCAGCGCAGGTCATAGTAATTAGGGTGGAAATTCAATTAATCAGGAAAATACATGGGCCATTGGATCAAACGTACGCATATGATAAGTCAACTCATTAAAGCTACTAAACATATTAATTGGTAAAGGTGAGAGGACACATCAATTATGGTGAGGTGAGAGACACATTGATTAATTCAGAAAACATAAAACACGTGCAAGGGAGTGTAAACACCCCAAATTTGCCCTCACTTATTTCTTATGCATAAGTTCAATCATAGCATCTCATGTTGCATTTTTGCTTCACTGCATTGGTTCAAAGTCATCTGCATCTAGGGTTTGTGATTTGAGCAATCCAAGTGCCATCTGAGCCACTCCAAAGGCCTTCCATCATTTCAAAAGGATCCATGTATGTTCAAGCATCATATTATATCCTCCCAAGATCAAGAAAGTCAGAAAATCACAAGAACTGAGGAAGGCATGGAAGCAGAGCCAAGCTTAACTGCACAAATGACCTAAAATTAGGGTTTTGGTTTCAGAGGCCATAACTCCAATTTTTTGGTCATTCTTGATTCTATTGGTCTCTATATGTTATAAGGATCATACATACCAATTTTCATGAAGAAATTCAATGGGGAAGGCATCTGATCACAAGATGACTTCTTGAGCAAGTCAGTGCAAAATCAGGGCATCTGAGGCCCCCAATCACCCAACCGAAGGGTCCTCTCCATCATTTTGGGTGTATATGATCTTTATTTTATCTTAGAAGATGCTAGAAGTTCACAAAATTGAATAATTTCAAGCAATTTGCAAAGTTGCCATTTGGGGAAGGTGACTTGTAATGTAAACTTGTCATTTTGGGAAAGTTTTTCAACCTCCTCTTTTTTATTCAAAAATGCTTCAAATGAAAAATTCTTGGTCATGAAAGTTGTAGATTGGATCCTTCCATTTTCAAAAAGTACAAGAACTTGACCTAATTCATCATAGAACTCAAGTTATGGCCTTGCAAAGTTGGACAAAATCACAAATTTTCACTTTTGTGCCAAAGAGGGAAGTTTGCAAAAACACTTGCCAAAGCCAAATGTAACCTCAAATTGACTTCTAACCATTACACAAACATCACACATGACCTAAAAAACAGAATTGCACAAAGAATTTTCAAGTTTCATGCCTTGAACTTCACAAATTTCAAAAGGGGCCAAACTTCCCCAAAATTGCAAAATGGATCAAAACCTCTCATCCATTGCCATAGCTTATCAAATCTGATTTCATAGCATTCCTTGATCCTTGCTGCGCAGGACACCCCATTGTCCTTGGCCTGCCATGTACCCATACCTCAAGTACACCTACTTTTGACATTTTGGCAACTTGCCCATACCAATCAACATAGGCCAGCACCCACTCTCTGACCTATCACACTTCTTTATGTGGATCAAAACCAAGCAAAAGCACAACACAACACGGCCTGAAACTCCAAGAACTCAGCACACTCCAAAATCCTCAAATTTGCAAAAGCCTTCGAATCTCTTGATTCAACCATCAAACCTTCAATTTTCTTTCACCATTCAACTCACCATGAACCACTGATCATTTGCCACCTTTCATTTGGCCTTAAAACCTTCACAATCAAAAATACGATTTTCACACTTCACAAGCTGAACTTCTGTTAACTTCTTCTTGAGGCCATTTAAACTCCAGCTAAGTATCACAAACACCTGAGGAGGATCATTGAAGCTTGTTTGAAGCAAGAAACTGGCCAGAAAGCTCCATTTTCGAAAGCTTCAGTTCAGGTATCATCAAGAACTTTTTTTTCCAGAAACATGTTTTTAAGTTTCTAATTGGTTCTCCATGATTCACTGATGATCCTGATGTGTTTAGTTTTGCAAATGGTCAAGTATTAAGCATGAATTGAACCTCTGAAATTTTCTGCGTATTTTCCGTTTGGCTTTGATTCTTGATCTTGAGTAGAAATAAATGAGTTTTAGGGTTGAATTCATGTTTAGGGTTGTTAGATGATTGATTCTGGAGAGTTAGAGAGCTTAGGGTTGCGTATTGAGTGAGATTGAAGGATTGGATGGCCGGAGAAGATGACCGGAACACTGTTCCGGTCACCTGAAAGTGATTAGTGCTCAGATTAGGGTTAATGACATAATTAGCGTAGTTTGAATTCTGGCCATTGGATAGCGCGCGAAGTCAATTCCCTCCCTTTTAAGTTTGAACCTGGGCCCTTGGATTGGCTGACTTTCTCATTTATTCATTTAATTCATTTTTACTTCATTTGTTTTGTATTTAATTTCAACGAATTTTTAAAAATAGAAAAATACATCAAAAAATTCTGAAATTTTTATCAAATCTTTTAATAATTTTCAGAACCCAAAAATATTTTTATTTTTATTTTTGGATCAAAAATTATTTTTAAATCATTTAAATGATTATTTTTAATTAGTTAATGAGAATTAATTAATTAAAAATACATTTAGGTATTTAAAAATTCCAAAAAAATTCACATTGCATTTTAATACATTTAGAAACATTATCAAACTCTTCAAACAAATTTCTTTTTGGTTCTTGACTTATTTTGACATTTTTCCTTGGAATTAAAGTTCTTAAAAGGCAATATTTTTGTTCTAACTTAGAAAAATTCATTCTGCCTAACCATGAAGAGTTTGATGTTGGTTCTTTTTGCATTGAATTCTTCATATCATGTAGTTTATAGGGTAAAATTGGTTTGAATTTATCTTTCATTTTCAATTTGATGTGCATTTTTCCTTTTGAATTGCCTTAAAACCCTAGCCAACTTAAGAAAATCATAACTTCCATTAGGTTAAGAGCTAGGTCCCCTCCTTTGGGAAGTGAACTTATGTAGGGTTAGGGTTCCTTTAAGTCCATTTTCAATTTTTTATCTCATGTTTTGCTTCTGTTTTTGAATTGTGCATCTCACATGTTCATATAACCCTAATTTTGCATCTCATTTGCATCCATCTTGCATAAACTTGCATACATGAACTTGCCATGACATTTTATGCATTCACATTACATATAAGACATCTTAGGATACATTAGAATAATGTTTGATCATTGCATCATCCATTTGCCATGTTATGCTCTCATTTCATTTCATGTGCATTCATGAACTTTCATGCCTCTTATATGCTTCATTTGCATTCTCATCCTTTGTATGATCATCTTCATCTCATGACATACATTTGTATCATCTCCTTACATCATTAGCATCATGAACATGCTTCTGGTTTTGATTCCATCCTTGCATTTCATTTCATTTTCATTTCATTTCATTTCCTTTTGCTAACTTTTCAGGTGGTAAGTGTTTGAGAAGTGAATTTGCCTTCACTTCTCACAATCTCTTCTCATCTCTCTTATGCATTCATTGCTGCATTTTACTTTTGTATTAGAGTGAGCTTACTCATTCATGTTCCTTCCTCACTTTCTTTCTTCAAGAAACTTATCTTCTTAAGTGAAGTAAGTTGACTTGCTTCTTTCTGCTTATCCTCCTTCCATCTTTCTTCTTCCTTGGTGGCTTTTCCTGAAGATCTCATGCAAGCCTCATAAACCCTAGGAACCCCCAAGCATGATCACAATTAGGGTTTGATTATTCCCCCATTGATTTTACCTTTGTGTCATCTTTGTGTCTTCTCTTCTCATCTCTTAATCAAGGACTAAACCTTAAAGGTTTTAAGGCTTTGTGATTAGGGTTATACCTGTATCCTTCTATTAAGGTGAAGTGTATAACTTTAATCCTAAGTGTTAAACCCTTAATGTGTTTAAATCCTTTAATCAATCCATCTAATAATCACTAAGACATCAAGCTTGTAACTTGGGCCTTGCATTAGGGTTCTAATTCTTCCTTAATTGGTTAAGAAGGACTAACCCTAGTGTTAATGGACAAGTCCCCCTCAAGTTTCCTTACAAACCATAAAATACACTTCTTAATCTTACCATTAACTAAAATCCACTTTAATAAAGGTTTTTTTTGTCATGAGGTTAATCCCTAATCATGGATTAAGTTGAGGTATCTTCCTCAGCTTAAATGTTCTCATCTATTATCCTTCTATTAGGATGGTGTAATGAGTCCATTAAATCCTTGATTATGGCTTAAACTCATTACTTAACACTAAACAAAAAACTCCAAAAACATCTAAATAAATGCAAGTAGGTTAATGATCTTAATTCTACATCATGGTGATTAAGTGTGAGGTGCTTACTTCATACTTAAGGTATTCTCATTACCCCTAATCAGAGGGAGGATGTGATGAGTTTACTAACCCTTGGTTTAGGCTTAAGCTCATTAACTTATGACAAACACAAAAAAGCAATAAAAGATTGAAAACACAAAAACAAACAATAATCGTCTCCTCCGGGATTCTTTTCTCATCATATTCACTCATAAACGAGAACTCGCTTCTTCCGTCTAATGCAAGACAGTTTGCACCTGAGCCAGACAGGTCATACACTTGAGCATAGACAAGTAAGCAGTTCACAATTCAATTCATCCTTCAGTCTCTTTGAGTCGAATTACGGTGTTCTGACTTCCTCATTGCACGAGAGGATACGTAGGCATAACTTAACAATTATCGAACAAAAGTCTCTGTATATTCCCCCTTCTTCCAGCATCATTCTTTTGAGCCTCATAATCTTGAGCTTTACATTTCTTTCCAGCACTGACACTCTTTTGTTTCACTTCACATTTCTTTTGCACCGACACTTGCATCTTGTTCCAGCTTTTGCACACAAATAGCACTGACACTACCCCTTTAAAACACAAATCTCTCAAGCGTGGATCCCGTCGAGTACGGCGGACAATCTGGGTGCTAATACCTTCCCAGGTTGTAACCAACCCCCTTTCTCAGTTTCTCTGGTTCGCAACCGTCTTATCCATCTTTTCTTAGGTCTATGCAGCATTACCTTTCCTTCGGGATAAAAATGCCTAGCTGGCGACTCTTTTCTTTTCAGTTCACCCTTGTGTGTTTCCTTCCCTTTCGCCGACCGTTCGCGTCTGTACCCCATTTGACCTAGCCTCATTTGGTGGGAGCGACAGCTTGGCGACTCTGCTGGGGATACCTTATACTGCAACCAGGGCTTCTGGTTCTTTTTGTGGGTTCCTCCTAGCGCTTGTTTGATTTTGTGTTTACTGGGGTGTTATGTGCTATGTGTGTTTATTAATTTTTCTTTATTTACTGCTTTATGTACAACTTTATTTATTGCTTTCTTTACATTTTTGCATATTTCATACTGTTATTTGCTGGATCTGGTTTGCTGTTTCGATGGGTGGGGTTCCATTGAGAGTTTAAGGTCCTATACCTGGGACCTAAGTGACACCTAGGCTAGAGTGGTTCATGTTCTTTCCCATTCCATTTCGGTCTGGTGCGGGAATATGAAACACGGTTCAAATGTAGGTTTCTTCTTGAGAACTCTGTGCTACAGATTTCCTGTAGTGCTAGGGCTATCTGGGAAGCCTGCTAAGTCTGGATGACCTTTATTATGACCTTTAGAAACCGAGGTGAATTAGAGGAGGATCTTTTATGGTTATTGGAAACACTGTACCTCCAAGTTAGAAGTGTTTACACTTCTCATAACTGATCCAAGTCTGAGGATCCTTGTTCTAGAACACTACCTGTGAGGGGGTTGGGTTGTTTACAGGTTTGCAGGTACCTTTGACCACATCATACCCTGTTATTGTTTTGTTTAAGAATACTCCACTTTGGACAGTTCTTGTGATTTACCCTGGATATGTGACTCTTTATTTGAGTCTCCCACCCTGGTTACTGGATTTCTGAGCCTTCATCTGGACTTTTGCACATACATGGGCCTTATTTCAAGACAGATAATCAGATCCAGCTTGATCACAAACCCTTGCATATCATTTGCATATATCATCATTGCATCATTTAACATTTGTTTATTTGTTTTTCAGGGTATCCATATCATATATGGTTTGGTTTTGACCCCTTCTTCTGCATAGACCTCTGCTTTAGCTGTCTTCATCAGTTATCTGCTTCAGCCATCTTCATCATCACCAGCATCAGCCTGTCAATGGCTCATTTCCAGCATCAGTCTGTGATCTTCATTAGTACATATATTCAGCTTCTTCAGCAACACTCATGGCTACTCCCAGAAAGAGCAACATATCCTACCATTTCTTTGAGCCTGTGTTGACTGGTATCAGGCAGGTCCAGTCACTTATCACAACTGACCATATCCCACTGTTTAGAGAACATTATGGAGGTATCCTGGATATGGTTATGGACCTTGATCCTTCTCAGAGGAGCATGATCCACACCTGCTTGCAGTTTTATGACCCTCCTTTGAGATGTTTCACATTCCTAGACTTTCAGCTAGGACCTCTTCTGGAAGAGTTTTCTTCATTGATTGGAGTACCTATCAGGGTTGGGATCCCTTTCAACCCAGAAATGCCAGCTCCCAGAAATGAAGAAGTGGCAAAGGCACTGTACTTGGAGCCTGCCTTGATTGAGCAGAGCATGACAACAAAGGTTGGAATCCCTGGTTTGCACTTAGACTTCTTGATTTCTCAAGCTATCTTGAAGGCTTCATTGGGAGAATGGAGGGCAGTCTGTGCACTGTTAGCCCTCAGCATATATGGGGCTATTTTGTTTGCAGATGAGCCCAAATTTGTCAGCAGGAATGCCATCCATCTGTTTCTTCTGAAGAACACAGTACCCACATTGCTGGGAGATTTCTATTATTCCATCCATCAGAGGAATGAGAAACAAAGGGGGAAGTTGGTGAGATGTTGTGCTCCTTTGTTTTACACCTGGATGCTCAGACACCTACCTAAGTCAGATGCCTTCCTGAATCCTCACCAACAGAAGAATTGGGCCAAGAGGCTCATTGCTTTGACTTCAGATGATATTAGATGGTGCACCCAGAGCACCAAGGGCAAGGACATCATCACCACCTGTGGACAATACCCAAATGTACCTCTGATAGGAGTGAAGGGTTGCATCAACTACAACCCTTTATTGTTTAAGAGACAACTGGGCTATGCTTTGGTTCACCCCCTAGAGTGCAAGATTTGGCTGAGACCCTGTATTGTGAAGTGAAACCTAATTTAGCTGCTGTCAGGCAAGCATCCTGGGCTTGGGACAACATCCAGACAAAAGGGATGGCTATTCTTGGAAGGTGTAATAATGTTGCTTCAGCCCAATATTATGACTGGTCCCATACTAGAGCTCAAATTACTGGAATGCCTTTTATCTTAGAGGACATACCTAGATCATCTACAGTACAGCCAGCAGCAACTGTCAGCCTAGAAGAATTTGAGAAGCTAAAAGAAAGAAATGAGAACCTATCTCAAGCTTTAAAGAAGACTCTTTGAGAAAGGAGTGATGGTCGTCTAGATATTGAGAGGTTGGAGAAGCTCAAGGTGGAGCATCTTGCCAAAATTGAGAAGACAGAGGACTACACCAGGAAAGCAAGAGCTGGGGAACAAATATTGAAGAATGCCTGTAAAGAAGCCAAGATTCAGAAGGCTAGGACTGAGCTCTATCTGCAAGAGAGTCAGGCTAGGTGGGTCAAGATCACTGAGGCCCGTTCACAAGAAGACCAGCAGACTCAAGCCAAGATTGAACAACTAGAGGCCAATGAGAAGAAGCAGCAGGAAGCTTTGTTGGCAGCCCAGAAGGAGATTTCAGAGTTGAAGCTCAGAGCAGGGTTGAAGAGATCAAAGGACCAGGACAGGCATAAGAACCTGACCACTGCCATTTCTACCAGGAATCTCCTCATTAGGACCATTACAGAGCACCCGGCTGGTCCATTGACTGAGGCACTCCTGAAGGAAGTCAGAGAGGATGAGTTTGGACTGGATGTCTAACTCTTTGCTTGTTGTTGTTTCCATTTGATGTACTTTTTCTTTTATTGTATTTTGACCCTCCGTGGGCATGTGTTGTAAAACAGACTATGTATTGTTCACCATTTGTAATATATTTTAGTTTGTTTTCATTTGGGTTTTCTCTCAACAACATCAAGCATCTTCCTCGAGGTCTGGAAAGGTCAAAACCAAGAACCAAACCGGATACCTTGGAAAACAAATAAGCATACTGCATTGCATACTAACTTTTGTTTTGTTTTGTAGGTTTTGTTATTATTGTTTCTAACTTTGTTGTGATCTCAAGAAACATTGCTCGTCGCCGAGTGTTCTCTGTCAACTGCACGCACCGGTACCCGACTCGTAACAATCTTCCAGGTATTCAAATGGAACAAGTACAGCAGGATCTGACTGAGGTCAGAAATCAGATGGCTAATGAGAGAGTAGAGATGAGACATCAGATGTCTCAATTCATGGCTGTGATGACTGGCTTGGCCCAGAGCCAAGAAAGGTTATGAGAGCTGGTGGAAAGACAAACTCCTGAAGAGTCTCATCTGGGAACAGGAGGAACTAGCAACAATGAACGGGGTCAGCCTCATATTGACCCACCAGTGTTTGGACCTCATTTGGATCCAGAAGTTAACATCCCAAGGAATGTGCAAGGGAACACTACTGGAGGGAGAATCTTGCAAGAAGATCCTCAAGAAGAACAGTTTACTGTTATGGGGGCTGGAGATGAGGTATATGACAGAAGATTGGATGAAATTGCTGAGAAACTAAGATCTTTGGAGTCTCAGAATTCTTTGGGCTTCGATGTGATGGACATGGGGTTAGTGGATGGGGTGAGAATTCCCCAAAAATTCAAACCCCCTTGCTTCGAAAAGTACAATGGTACCTCTTGTCCTCGCACTCACTTACAGTCTTTTCTGGGAAGACTTAAAGCTTATACTATGGATGAAAAACTGTGGATGTTCTACTTTGAAGACAGTCTGACCGGGGCTTCAAGAGAGTGGTATTCACACTTATCTAGAGCCACCATTAGATGCTGGAAGGACTTAGCTGAAGCCTTCATCAAGAAATATCAGTACAACCTGGACATGGCTCCCAACAGGACCCTTCTGATGGGAATGTCTCAATCTTCCCGAGAGAGCTTCAGGGAATATGCCCAAAGGTGGAGACAGCTTGCTGCTGCTGTCCAACCACCCATGTCAGAAAGGGAAATGGCTGACATGTTCATGAATACATTGCAAGGAACCTATATTGATAGATTGGCTGCATTCTCCTTTACTAGTTTTGTTGATGTGGTTATAGCTGGTGAAAGGATTGAAAGTCTACTGAAGATGGGCAAAATTTCTGACAGTGGTGCAAGTTCATCCAGCAATCCCAGAAAGCCTTTTGTGGGACCCCGAAGGGCTGGTGAGACAAATTCCATTCATGCAAGCAGGGGCAGACCTCAGTATGCTCACCAGTCAGTAGCAGCAGTTACCATTCCAGCTCCGATTCCTCAACAATCAGCATACCCTCAACAACAACAACCACAGTATCAACAACAAGTTCACTATCCGCAATAGAGAACCT
This sequence comes from Lathyrus aphaca, assembly GCA_963966055.1. Lineage (NCBI taxonomy): Eukaryota > Viridiplantae > Streptophyta > Magnoliopsida > Fabales > Fabaceae > Lathyrus > Lathyrus aphaca. The sequence continues at coordinate 249,123,810 of OZ014520.1, read as the reverse complement.
ACAACAACAACAACAACCAACAACAGCGTCCTTTCCAACAAAGGCCATCACAAGCAAACAGGGTAATTGACCCAATCCCAATGTCGTATGATGCACTCTTGCCACAACTCCTGAAGCTCAACCTGGTTGAGTTAAGGACATTGGCACCTCCGGATCCTCTTAATTTGCCAAAGAACTACGATGCCAATGCTAGGTGTGCATTCCACTAAAACGCACCGGGGCATAATACTGAAAAAATGCAGGGCCCTACAGATGAAAGTCCAGGATCTGGTGGACTCAAGAGCTCTCAACTTTGCACCTCCTCCAAATGTCACAAACAATCCAATGCCTAGTCACAACGGGCCTAGGATTAATGGTATTGAAGAGGGCAAACCATCCACCTTAATCACCAGTGTTACACAGATTCGAACACCTTTGGTTGAAATCAAAGCTCAGCTTTTAGAATGCCAAGTGTTCCCCGGGTGTGAGCTCGGCTGTGGATATTGCAATATTGCTGTTAATGGATGTGAGATGCTAAGAAACGGCATAGATAGCCTTATTAAGGATGGTATCCTTCAGATTACGACAACAGCGCCTACAACTCCAACAATTCCTTCATCAACAATCACAGATACTCCTACAACGTCAGCAACCATTGTTCCAATTGATTCTACTACAACTCCAACAACCGCTTAATCAATCACTTCAACGGATACAAGTACAGTCACCATTCCTGCTACAACTTCAACACCCATCCAGTCAACAGTACCTTCTACAACATCAGCCACAATTGATGAAAGCGTCTCAACGGTTACCATATACTATGACCCTGCAAATGTACCTGCCAACAACTCACAAAATGTCACTCTTGTCAGAGCACCAGTTACCATATACTACGATACACATACCATTGTGGTCCCCTCTGCAGCTGCTATCAGTCCAATCACTATCACAGTGCCTGGGCCGGTTCATTACGAAAGCAGTAATGCCATTCCTTGGCATTATGGCTCAGATCTGTACTGCGAGGGGCAGAAAATCACTTTGGAATCATCAACTTCTTCACCTCAGATAGACAATGTGGGGGGAGGCGGAGGCTTCACTCGAAGCGGACGTCTCTTTGCCTCACAAATTCCAAGACCCATTGCCGAAGCAGAAGCTGCTGCTAAGGCAAAAGGGAAGAGCATGGTGCAAGAGGAACCAGTTGCTAGAGAAACTTTGAAGACTCCTTTTGATCAAGAGTGTTGATGAATTCATGAGAATCATAAAGAAAAGTGATTACAATGTGGTAGACCAGCTTCACCAAACACCTTCCAAAATCTCCATACTATCATTGCTAATGTGCTCCGAGGCCCATCGGAACGCACTATTAAAAGTCCTGCACGCAGCTTATGTGCCGGAGGAGATTACCGTTAATCAGTTAGAGGTTGTGGTTGGAAATGTCAATGCTAGCCATGGGCTAGGGTTCACCAACACTGATTTGACAACGGAAGGTCGCAATCACAACAAGGCTTTGCACATTACTTTGGAGTGTAAGGGTGCAGTTCTTTCTCACGTACTGGTGGACACAGGGTCATCCCTCAATGTCCTACCCAAGAAAGCCCTTGTGAAGCTGGAGCATGATGGATTAGCATTACGTCCAAGTAACTTGGTAGTGAGAGCCATTGACGATTCTAAAAGATCAGTTCTATGGGAGATAGAGTTGCCTATAATGATTGGCCCATAGGTTTTCAAAACGACCTTCTTTGTGATGGATATACAGCCTGTCTACAGCTGTTTATTGGGTAGACCATGGATACACGCCGTCGGCGCCGTAACGTCAACCCTTCACCAGAAGTTAAAATTCGAGTGGGAAGGCCGAGTCATTACTATTTGTGGGGAGGAGGATATTTTTGTTAGCCAGCTGTCTACTTTCAAATACATTGAAATGGATGGGGAGATCCATGAAACCATGAGCCAAGGGTTTGAGGCCCTTAATGTTAATGAAACATCTACTGTACTTGGGACCTCCATCACATCATATCAGCAAGCCCAGAAGGTTGTTGAGGAAGGTACCGCCCAAGGCTGGGGAAAGCTGCTACCCGTGGAGAAGAAAGAGGACCGATTCGGGTTGGGTTACAGACCAACTCGACAAGATCAATCAGACGCTGCAAATGAGCCCAAGTTTGTTAGTGGGGGGATGCTCACCCCGGATGCTGCGAATAGCTTGGAAGATGAGTCAGAAGACGAGCGCAACCTGGAAAGCTGGATACGTCCAAGGATCCCAGGGAACCATGTCTCAAACTGGTCTTCCCAGGAAATTATAAGGGTTACTCATGCAGAGTAATTATTATTTCCTGTATTTTGAAGCATGCATCAAGTCCTGCATCTTGCCCAAGGTGTCAGGACTCATTTTGTAATCGGGCCATCTTGTATTTTGTGCAAAGATCAATTAATGAATATCAGGACATCTTTTGCAAATGAGTCTTTTCTTTTCTGCTCACTGTTTTTCATTTTTCACTTTTTGTACAAAAATAAAATGGCAATGTTTTCCAAAATAAATAACTTCATTTCCACTTTTTCTAAATAAGATAAAACTACTCACTAAAATGAACAAATCTAAACCCTTGCAGAGAGTGCCTTCCAGACTGCACCGACAACAACACTGCTATGACTTCGTATGACTTTGACAATCCAATCAATCGAGTTGATGAAGGGGTTGAAGAAGATTATGAGCTACCTGAAGAGCTAGCCAGGTTGTTAAGGCAAGAGGAGAAGGTTATCACTCCTCATCAGGAGGAGGTTGAGACGGTTAATCTTGGTACAGAAGAAGATTCGAAAGAAGTTAAGATCGGGGCCTGCCTGCAAGATTCAGTAAAAGAGCAACTGATTGACATGCTTCGGGAGTATGTGGATGTTTTTGCTTGGTCTTATCAGGATATGCCAGGGTTGGACACCGACATTGTCATGCACAAGTTACCTCTGAAAGAAGACTGCCCACCAATAAAACAGAAGTTGCGCCGTACTCGCCCAGATATGGCAATGAAGATAAAAGAAGAGGTACAAAAGCAGTGGGACGCCGGTTTCCTTGCTGTGACTAGCTATCCGCCGTGGGTTGCTAATATTGTACCTGTGCCTAAGAAAGAAGGCAAGGTGAGAATGTGTGTGGATTATCGGGATCTGAACAGAGCCAGATCGAAAGATGACTTCCATTTACCTCACATTGATGTATTGGTTAACAACACGGCTCAGTTCTCGGTGTTTTCCTTCATGGATGGATTTTCAGGATACAATCAGATCAAAATGTCACCTGAAGACATGGAAAAGACAACTTTCATCACACCCTGGGGCACATTCTGTTATAAGGTGATGCCATTCGGACTGAAGAATGTTGGGGCCACTTATCAACGGGCTATGGTAACATTATTCCACGACATGATCCACAAAGAAATTGAATGTTATGTGGATGACATGATTGCCAAGTCCCTCACAGAAGAAGACCACCTGGTGAATCTGTTGAAGTTATTGAAGCGTCTGAGGAAGTACCAATTGAAGTTAAACCCCAACAAATGCACATTCGGGGTGCGATCCGGTAAGCTGCTGGGATTTATTGTAAGTGAGAAAGGGATTGAAGTTGACCCTGATAAAGTAAAAGCCATTCAAGAAATTCCTGCGCCGAAGACTGAAAAAGAAGTTCGGGGATTCTTAGGTAGATTGAACTACATTTCAAGGTTCATATCTCACCTTACTGCAACCTGTGAACCCTTGTTCAAGCTGTAAAGAAAAGAACAAACGGTCAGGTGGAACGAAGACTGCCAGAGGGCTTTTGGCAAAATCAAGGAATACTTACAAGAGCCTTCAATACTTATGCCTCTAGTTGAAGGAAGACCTCTAATCATGTACTTGACAGTATTAGAAGAGTCAATGGGGTGTGTGCTGGGCCAGCATGACGAGTCTGGTCGAAAAGAGTATGCAATATACTACCTAAGCAAAAAGTTTACCGACTGTGAACAACGTTATTCACTGCTCGAGAAAACTTGCTGTGCTTTAGCGTGGGCTGCTCGCCGACTAAGGCAGTATATGTTGACTCACACTACCTTATTGATATCTAAGATGGATCCGACTAAGGCAGTGTATTGTCTGACTATCTTGCTGAGAAACCCATTGAGGATTACCAGCCTATGAGATTTGACTTTCCTGATGAAGACATTATGTTCATAAAAGCAAAAGATCATGAAGAGCCTATTCAAACTGAAGGGCCGGACCCAGAAGAAGAATGGACTATGATGTTTGATGGGGCTGTTAATATGAATGGTCGTGGTGTTGGTGCAGTACTCATTACACCTAAGGGAGTTCACATGCCTTTCTCGGCAAAGCTCACTTTTAACTACACTAACAACGAAGTTGAATACGAAGCTTGTATCATGGGTCTTGAGGAAGCCATTGACCTCAGGATCAAGACTTTAACTGTGTTTGGAGATTCAGCTTTGGTAATTAATCAAACCAACGGCAAATGGTACACCCACCAAGATCATCTGATACCTTATCGGGATTATACAAGGAGGTTGTTGACTTTCTTCACGACAGTCAAACTTGAGTATATCCCTCGAGATGAAAATCAGTTTGCAGATGCTTTAGCTACCATTTCCTCCATGATCAAAGTTCAAGCTGCCAACTTTGTGCCGCGAATATCAGTATCCAGACTTGATAGACCAGCATATGTATTCTCAGAAGATGTTGTTAAAGATGATAAGCCTTGGTTCCATGACATCAAGTGTTTCTTGGAGGATCAAACATACTCACCTGGGGCATCATCCAATGATAAGAAGACATTAAGAAGGCTAGCTGGTAGTTTCTTCCTGAATACTGATGGTTCCTTGTACAAGAGAAACTTTGATATGATACTTCTCAGATGTGTTGATAGGACAGAAGCAGACTTGTTGATGCACGAGGTGCACGAAGGATCCTTTGGTACTCATGCTAGAGGGCATGCTATGGCTAAAACGTTGTTAAGACCAGGCTACTACTGGATCACAATGGATGCAGATTATTGTGCCTATGCCAGAAAATTCCATAAATGCCAGATTTATGCGGATAAAGTACATGTGCCTCCGAATCCTCTGAATGTGATGTCTTCACCTTGGCCCTTTGCCATGTGGAGCATAGATATGATTGGCAAGATTGAACCGACCGCTTCAAATGGCCACAGATTCATCCTGGTAGCTATTGACTATTTTACCAAGTGGGTTGAAGCAACTTCATATGCAAATGTCACCAGGCAAGTGGTAGCCCGATTCCTGAAGAGAGACATCATCTGTCGGTATGGAGTACCCGAGCGAATCATTACTGATAATGGTTCCAATTTGAATAACAAGATGATAGCAGAACTGTGCGGGGACTTCAAGATCCAACACCATAATTCTTCTCCTTACAGGCCAAAGATGAATGGCGCTGTGGAGGTAGCTAACAAGAATATCAAGAAGATTGTGCAGAAAATGGTGGTCACATACAAAGACTGGCATGAAATGCTACCGTTTGCCTTGCATGGGTACCGTACGTCAATCAGAACGTCCACTGGGGCAACACCGTATCAGCTTGTGTATGGTATGGAGGCAGTCCTACCTGTTGAAGTTGAGTATGGTATGGAGGCAGTCCTACCTGTTCAAGCTAAATGAGGCAGAATGGGTCCGATCCCGATACGAACAGTTGAGTATGATCGAAGAAAAGAGATTAACTGCAATTTGTCATGGGCAGCTGTACCAGAAAAGAATGAAGAAAGCCTTCGATCAGAAAGTCAGGCTTCGGGAGTACCAAGTAGGGGATCTTGTGCTGAAGAGACTTCTTCCTCCTCATACAGACCACAGGGGCAAGTGGACTCCGAATTATGATGGTCCGTTCATAGTAAAGAAAGTTTTCTCTGGTGGAGCACTGATGCCCAGTACTATGGATGGTGAAGATTTCTTATCCCCTGTGAATTCAGATGCAATTAAAAAATACTTCGCATAAAAATGACCCGCTGGACATAAAAACAGAATGTAAGTCCAGGCAAAATAGGGCATCCCGGCGAGTCAAAAATAGAATAAAAGACTCGGGCAAAAATAAGGGGAAATAAATAAATAAAATGTACACCCGCTGAGTTGAAAAGCCGCATCGGACAGCTCAGGCAAAAATGGGTACCCCGGTGGATTAAAAACCCGAAAGGGTGATCCACGCAAAATAAGGGAATAAGCGAATAACTGCATTCTGAATTCGTCTGTATCACTTACAACATGGTAAGCTTCGGAGGTTCAAGCGTCAGTCAGAATCAGCTGTCCTTCAGAAAGCAAGATGAGAAGAGCGTCAATGTCATACAAGTCATAGCAAAAGGGAAGCATTGAAGCGTCATCAACATTGCCAGCATCTTTTTGTTTCTCAATTTTGTAACAATCCCCTCATTTCAGGGGATCTGTTTCTTTGATTGTATTTGCCAATTCAAGGCACGCAAATTAATAAAATCATATTTTCAGACACATTTTGTCTCGTACATCCTGTTTTCATTTGCAAAAATGTCTGATGTCCTTAATATATTGATTACACAAATACAGATGTGTCTTTTTCTAAATTACATGCTTACAGGAAAAATACTTACTCTCGGGGGTGTCTAAACTCCTATGATAGGATCCAGTAAGGGATACCTCGGGATACTTGTGTGTTTCTTTGTCATACAGGATTGCAGGTGCTCATCCTCCCCAGCTGAGTCGTCAGAAATCATCATCTTCAGCAGAATCCTTACAGAACTTTAGGAAGATCGTTTAGTGATCATTCCTCCCCGGCCAAGCGTTGGACAGGAAACCGTCTCCCCGCAGAGTCTCAGCCTCTATCCAGAAAAGCAATGTTGAAGACTTCACAACGAAGTGACGAAAGCTTCCGCTTCCCCAGCTGGGCTCCTCATCACCAAGAATAGGTCTATCGGTGACCTATTCCCCCAAACAAAGTCATATATATCAGATCTACCAATGATCTCATGCCCAGCTGGGACATTCCCTTCAAGCATATCAGCTAGAGACCTTCACCGCAGCGGGATCCAAATCCCGGATCGATATATTTGCATAATCATAGCATTCACATCATATTTTCCCCCCAGAGCGTAGCATTCCGTCTAATACGAAGCATTACGGCAAAAATAAAACATATTGCATAATCATAAGCCATGCCCCGAATCAAACATTGGTATATACTGACATTCCATCAACAATATACAAAGTACTTTACAAAGTGTTTAGGCAACTATGCTAGGGAAGATTGCACTTGTCCGTGTCATCTTCCCCAGCATAGTTGCCTAAACACTTTGTAAACCAAATACTTGTTTATAATACACTTCTTCCGACACTCGTCCGTGTCGTGCTCCCCGTGGCAAGTTGAACACTCGCATGTGTCCCAATCATGTTTACTTATAACAGATACTCGTCCGTATCTTGCATACACACCTTTTTCCCCTCAGAGTCAACACTCGTCCGTATTTCTTTGATTAAACCAGTTGATGCTAGTCCGTATCATCATCTCTGAACATGCGTCGGCATTTATTTCTAACGATACTCCTCCGTGTCAAAGTCTTAAAGATGCCCGTCCGCATCTTTAACCTACACACAGCGTCAAACACTTATACCCTTTCTTTCTCACATTTAGACACTCGTCTGTGTCTACCATTCCCCAGGAGAGTTCCCGAAAAATCCCCACTAAAAAGATAAATTACTTTCTTTTCTATCTGACATTCGTCCTGTGTCATGATACTTTCGGCAGCCGTACCCTGCTAGGTGATCGTCCTTCACCTTTTGATGATCGTCCTTCATCATTCCTCCAGCGGAGTCTCCACTATTGGAACCCCTTCCTATCCGACATTCATCCTATGTCGTGATACTTGAGCAGCCGTCCCCTGCTAGGTGATCGTCCTTCACCTTTTGATGATCGTCCTTCATCATTTTATCCGATGGTCGTCCCCGTCGTCGATCCTGTTATCAGACATTCGTCCTATGTCATGATAGACCCCGAGAGCAGCCGTACCCTGCTAGGTGATCGTCCTTCACCTCTTGATGATCGTCCTTCATCATGCTTGTCCGATGGCCGTCCCCATTGTCGACTCTTTCTATCCGGAATCCGTCCTATGTCGTGGTATTTTTCGGCAACCGTACCTTGCCAGGTGATCGTCCTTCACCTTAGATGACCGTCCCTCATCTTACCCCCAACAGAGCACCCGTCCCCTGCTAGGTGATCGTCCTTCACCTCTGATGACCGTCCCTCATCATTTACTTTATTTCTTCAACCCGATGGTCGTCCCCATCATTTACCATTAATCCCCAGAGAGTCTTGTTTCTTTGCTTGATGGTCGTCCCCATCATGATCTCACCATTTCCCCAGCATGTCGGTCGTCCCCGTCATTGCTTCACCCCCAACAATCGCCCTCTGCTCGATGGTCGTCCTCCATCGCCCGCACTTTATAATCATATTATACTTTCTTTTACAATCTATATCCCTTTTCTTCTTCATTTCAGTGAGTGCAAATTTTGGACTGTCTTTGGTATTCAACCACAAGTTATCTTGTTTGCCTGTTAAACCGTCGCTTACATCATGCACAGCTAACTCATGTTTGAATAGGGGAAGTTGTAAACACCCCAAATTTTCCCTCACTTATTTCTTATGCATAAGTTCAATCATAGCATCTCATGTTGCATTTTTGCTTCACTGCATTGGTTCAAAGTCATCTACATCTAGGGTTTGTGATCTGAGCAATCCAAGTGCCATCTGAGCCACTACAAAGGCCTTCCATCATTTCAAAAGTATCCATGTATGTTCAAGCATCATATTATATCCTCCCAAGATCAAGAAAGTCAGAAAATCACAAGAACTGAGGAAGGCATGGAAGCAGAGCCAAGCTTAACTGCACAGATGACCTAAAATTAGGGTTTTGGTTTCAGAGGCCATAACTCCAATTTTTTTGGTCATTCTTGATTCTATTGGTCTCTATATGTTATAAGGATCATACATACCAATTTTCATGAAGAAATTCAATGGGGAAGGCATCTGATCACAAGATGACTTCTTGAGCAAGTTAGTGCAAAATCAGGGCATCTGAGGCCCCCAATCACCCAACCAAAGGGTCCTCTCCATCATTTTGGGTGTATATGATCTTTATTTGATCTTAGAAGATGCTATAAGTTCACAAAATTGAAGAATTTCAAGCCATTTGCAAAGTTTCCATTTTGGGAAGGTGACTTGTAAGGTAAACTTGCCATTTTGGGAAAGTTTTTCAACCTCCTCTTTTTGATTCAAAAATGCTTCAAATGAAAAATTCTTGGTCATGAAAGTTGTAGATTGGATCCTCCCATTTTAAAAAAGTACAAGAACTTGACCTAATTCATCATAGAACTCAAGTTATGGCCTTGCAAAGTTGGACAAAATCACAAATTTTCACTTTTGTGCCAAAGAGGGAAGTTTGCAAAAACACTTGCCAAAGCCAAATGTGACCTCAAAGTGACTTCTAACCATTACACAAACATCACACATGACCTAAAAATCAGAATTGCACAAAGAATTTTCAAGTTTCATGCCTTGAACTTCACAAATTTCAAAAGGGGCCAAACTTCCCCAAAATTGCAAAATGGATCAAAACCTCTCATCCACTTGCCATAGCTTATCAAATCTGATTTCATAGCATTCCTTGATCCTTGCTGCGCAGGACACCCCATTGTCCTTGGCCTGCCATGTGCCCATACCTCAAGTACACCAACTTTTGAAATTTTGGCAACTTGCCCATACCAATCAACATAGGCCAACACCCACTCTCTGACCTATCACACTTCTTTATATGGATCAAAACCAAGCAAAAGCACAACACAACACGGCCTGAAACTCCAAGAACTCAGCACACTCCAAAATCCTCAAATTTGTAAAAGCCTTCGAATCTCTTGATTCAACCATCAAACCTTCAAGTTTCTTTCACCATTCAACTCACCATGATCCACTGATCATTTCCCACCTTTCATTTGGCCTTAAAACCTTCACAATCAAAAATACGATTTTCACACTTCACAAGCTGAACTTTTGCCAACTTCTTCTTGAGGCCATTTAAACTTCAGCTAAGTATCACAAACACCTGAGGAGGATCATTGGAGCTTGTTTGAAGCAAGAAACTGGCCAGAAAGCTCCATTTTCGAAAGCTTCAGTTCAGGTATCATCAAGAACTTTTTTTCCAGAAACATGTTTTTAAGTTTCTAATTGGTTCTCCATGATTCACTGATGATCCTAATGTGTTTAGTTTTGCAAATGGTCAAGTATTAAGCATGTATTGAACCTCTGAAATTTTCTGCGTATTTTTCGTTTGGCTTTGATTCTTGATCTTGAGTAGAAATAAATGAGTTTTAGGGCTGGATTCATGTTTAGAGTTGTTAGATGATTGATTCTGGAGAGTTAGAGAGCTTATGATTGCGTATTGAGTGAGATTGAAGGATTGGATGGCCGGAGAAGATGACCGGAACACTATTCCGGTCACCTGAAAGTGATTAGGGCTCAGATTAGGGTTAATGACATAATTAGCGTAGTTTGAATTCTGGCCATTGGATAGCGCGCGAAGTCAATTCCCTCCCTTTTAAGTTTGAACCTGGGCCCTTGGATTAGCTGACTTTCTCATTTATTCATTTAATTCATTTTTATTTCATTTGTTTTGTATTTAATTTCAACGAATTTTTAAAAATAGAAAAATACATCAAAAAATTCTGAAAAATTTTTATCAAATCTTTTAATAATTTTCAGAACCCAAAAATATTTTTATTTTTATTTTTTGCATCAAAAATTATTTTTAAATCATTTAAATGATTATTTTTAATTAGTTAATGAGAATTAATTAATTAAAAATACATTTAGGTATTTAAAAATTCCAAAAAAATTCACATTGCATTTTAATACATTTAGAAACATTATCAAACTCTTCAAACAAATTTCTTTTTGGTTCTTGACCTATTTTAACATTTTTCCTTGGAATTAAAGTTCTTAAAAGGCAATATTTTTGTTCTAATTTAGAAAAATTCTTTCTGCCTAACCATGAAGAGTTTGATGTTGGTTCTTTTTGCATTGCATTCTTCATATCATTTAGTTTCTAGAGTAAAATTGGTTTGAATTTATCTTACATTTTCAATTTGATGTGCATTTTTCCTTTTGAATTGCCTTAAAACCCTAGCCAACTTAAGAAAATCATAACTTCCATTAGGTTAAGAGTTAGGTCCCGTCCTTTGGGCAGTGAACTTATGTAGGGTTAGGGTTCCTTTAAGTCCATTTTCAATTTTTTATCTCATGTTTTGCTTCTGTTTTTGAATTGTGCATCTCACATGTTCATATAACCCTAATTTTGCATCTCATTTGCATCCATCTTGCATAAACTTGCATACATGAACTTGCCATGACATTTTATGCATTCACATTACATATAAGACATCTTAGGATACATTAGAATAATGTTTGATCATTGCATCATCCATTTTCCATGTTATGCTCTCATTTCATTTCATGTGCATTCATGAACTTTCATGCCTCTTATATGTTTCATTTGCATTCTCATCCTTTGTATGATCATCTTCATCTCATGACATACATTTGTATCATCTCCTTACATCATTAGCATCATGAACATGCTTCTGGTTTTGATTCCATCTTGGCATTTCATTTCATTTTCATTTCATTTCATTTCCTTTTGCTAACTTTTCAGGTGGTAAGTGTTTGAGAAGTGAATTTGCCTTCACTTCTCACAATCTCTTCTCATCTCTCTTATGCATTCATTGCTGCATTTTACTTTTGTATTAGAGTGAGCTTACTCATTCATGTTCCTTCCTCACTTTCTTTCTTCAAGCAACTTATCTTCTTAAGTGAAGTAAGTTGACTTGCTTCTTTCTGCTTATCCTCCTTCCATCTTTCTTCTTCCTTGGTGGATTTTCCTGAAGATCTCTTGCAAGCCTCATAAACCCTAGGAACCCCCAAGCATGATCACAATTAGGGTTTGATTAGTCCCCCATTGGTTTTACCTTTGTGTCATCTTTGTGTCTTCTCTTCTCATCTCTTAATCAAGGACTAAACCTTAAAGGTTTTAAGGCTTTGTGATTAGGGTTATACCTGTATCCTTCTATTAGGGTGAAGTGTATAACTTTAATCCTAAGTGATAAACCCTTAATGTGTTTAAATCCTTTAATAAATCCATCTAATAATCACTAAGACATCAAGCTTGTAACTTGGGCCTTGCATTAGGGTTCTAATTCTTCCTTAATTGGTTAAGAAGGACTAACCCTAGTGTTAATGGACAAGTCCCCCTCAAGTTGCCTTACAAAACATAAAATCCACTTCTTAATCTTACCATTAACTAAAATCCACTTTAATAAAGGTTTGTTTTGTCATGAGGTTAATCCCTAATCATGGATTAAGTTGAGGTATCTTCCTCAGCTTAAATGTTCTCATCTATTATCCTTCTATTAGGATGGTGTAATGAGTCCATTAAATCCTTGATTATGGCTTAAACTCATTACTTAACACTAAACAAAAAACTACAAAAACATCTAAATAAATGCAAGTAGGTTAATGATCTTAATCCTACATCATGGTGATTAAGTGTGAGGTGCTTACTTCATACTTAAGGTATTCTCATTACCCCTAATCAGAGGGAGGATGTGATGAGTTTACAAACCCTTGGTTTAGGCTTAAGCTCATTAACTTATGACAAACACAAAAAAGCAATAAAAGATTGAAAACACAAAAACAAACAATAATCGTCTCCTCCGGGATTCTTTTCTCATCATATTCACTCATAAACGAGAACTCGCTTCTTCCGTCTAATGCAAGACAGTTTGCACCTGAGCCAGACAGGTCATACACTTGAGCATAGACAAGTAAGCAGTTCACAAGTCAATTCATCCTTCAGTCTCTTTGAGTCGAACTACGGTGTTCTGACTTCCTCATTGCACAAGAGGATACGTAGGCATAACTTAACAGTTATCGAACAAAAGTCTCTGTATATTCCCCTTTTTTCCAGCATCATTCTTTTGAGCCTCATAATCTTGAGCTTTACATTTCTTTCCAGCACTGACACTCTTTTGTTTCACTTCACATTTCTTTTGCACCGACACTTGCATCCTGTTCCAGCTTTTGCACACAAATAGCACTGACACTACCCCTTTAAAACACAAATCTCTCAAGCGTGGATCCCGTCGAGTACGGCGGACAATCTGGGTGCTAATACCTTCCCAGGTTGTAACCAACCCCCTTTCTCAGTTTCTCTGGTTCGCAACCGTCTTATCCATCTTTTCTTAGGTCTATGCAGCATTACCTTTCCTTCGGGATAAAAATGCCTAGCTGGCAACTCTTTTCTTTTCAGTTCACCCTTGTGTGTTTCCTTCCCTTTCGCCGACCGTTCGCGTCTGTACCCCATTTGACCTAGCCTCATTTGGTGGGAGCGACAGGGAGGTTGGATCAGTAATGTGTTGGCAAATTGTGGAGCGTCCAGATCTCACATCCAAGGGTCCTTGTTCATCTTCTTCCTTAAAACTCAGGCAAGGCAATCCCAGAATCCGGTGACCGGAGCTAGGGCTCCGGAACCGACAAACACAAACTATGAACAAATCTCAACAGAAATTCCTCAAAATGTCCAGATCAAACAATTAAACTATGCTGAATCCAAAAATAACCATCAAAATCACAATGGATCCAAAAATAATCTAGATCGAAGAGAAACAAAATTATGCAACAAACTTTGAATCCACGTATCAAGATCAATATTCACTCATTTTTCAAACCAATCATCACATAATCATCATCACAACAAGCACAACACAATGCATACATCTAATTTCATTTCCAGATCCACGAATTTCAGAGTATACCTGAGCTTGCAGATCCTTCAAATCACCAGAATAGAGCTTCAGATGCTGCAGATCTACTCCTTTTAACTTCTTATTGCAAAATAAATGAAAAAGAAGCCTTGAATTCTCCTAGATCTTGAGGTTTGAGACCAGCTGCACTTGAATGGCACCTCTTGACATCTTGAGCTTCAGCTTAAACCAATGGTGGATTAATGATCCTTATGCTTCAAGAAATCATAATATGCAATTTGTTTGTGAGGAGAGTGAGAGAGTGATAAGATTCGAAGAGAAATGCTCTTGTGCAAGAAACTTTGAAGTGATGAAAATGTGATGATCTGGGGTGAAATGAAACCCTAGTTTTCTTATATATGATCTCAATATTCAATGCTGAAAGAATGAGGGAAAGTGCACGTGAGAGGAAAGTGTGAGGATCAAATTGCAAAACTTGCAAGATTTGTGTGATGAGGTGATTTGCTCGTGCATTTTCCTCTCTCTTTGCACATGTGTGATCACAATCCTGCCCTTGATTCAAAATAGAAGTCATCTTGGCCCTTGGATGTGAGGGTCATGCATTTCTCATGTTCATGCATTTTTGCACCTCATAAAATATTCTTCTTCTCATGCACGAATTTGGCTATATTTTTGGAGCAAAATGAACTCTTTGCAATTCTTTGTAAATATGTGACCTCATTTGGTTCATAACATCACTCAAAAATAAGTTTCATGAAGTTTTGCACTTGGAGGATACTTGAAACTTATGCCATGCCCTAAAATTCTTGAGATTTTCGAAGGGATTTTCTCCCTAACCATAAGGGCTATGAAAATGATCTTGTACTTTTTAAAAATGGTAGGCTTTAATCTTCAACTTTAATGTTTGGTGGCAATCCATTTGGAGCTTTTTTCACCAAGTTATGCTTACTTGAAAATTAGGGCAAAATGTTACTAAAAATGGCATATTTCATGACCAATCCCATGCAAAAAATGCAAAACCTCTCAAAACCTCATGATTCTTGATCTTTGATCTTTTCAAACCTCTTTTAAGGTTATAAGAACATCCATTGGCTATAAAAATGGGGTTGGGCCCTTAGAAATCTCACAGTTGACTTTTAGAATGCACAGTTGACCAATTTCTTCATTTACAAGCAACTGAAGAAACATCTGACTTCCACAAGGAATTTTCTCACCAAATTTCATCCCTAGGATCCTCTTAACATATGAGATACTTTTCCCAAATTAAATGGCCAAATTCACAAGGTTTTCATGCTTGAAACTCAAACCCTAATTTGGGATCATTGTGTAGGAGCTTTGCCCTAGCTTGAATTCCCTGATGATCCTCCAACCTCCTAGGCTTTTGTGAATGATCTTAAGCTTGTGAATGCAATGTAGACTCCTCAAAGGACTTGAACAAATACATTGGGCCCCTTGTCATAGCTTGTGATGCTTCAAAACCCTCCACAGATGATCATATGCCTAATGTTAGGTCATGAGAATGTTATGCCTCATCTTTCCATGCTAAGATGCCAAGAATATGATATGCTTATGATGAATATGACATGATATGATGCTTAAAAAGAAGAGGGAAAATTTGGGGTGTTACAATGAGAACACGAAAGACTTAATCTAAGGAAGGTACCTTTAGTTGCGTGCTCACATTTCAAAATACTTTTTACACCTCACTTTCTTAAACATTTTTCAAAACAAGGCTTTGTGTACATCCATACGAGGATATCATTACAAAGTACTTAGAAAATTTTTTAATCACACACTACACTTTTCAAAAACAATTTAAGTGAGCTAAGTAACTAAGAGCCCATGGATAACCATGGATATAAAGGGTGCTAACACCTTCCCTTTGTATAACCTACCCCCGAACTCAAGTCTTTTAAAAATAGGTCTTTCCTGTTCTTTTATGTCCTTTCCATTTGGATAAAATAAAAGTCGGTGGCGACTCTTGCTAGAAAGTCCAGGTCAAAATACTTTTCAAATTAGTAAAGATACTACATTTCTTAAAAATAAGTTTACTACTCTAACGCAGTACGCACCTTTTTATCTGTGACAATAGGAGGGTTTGATTAGGGAGTACAACTCGGTTTTGAATACGAGAAAGCGACAGTTCCTGTTAAATTAGTTCTTTTCAAAGTAGAAACCATTGCTCATAAGTTGTTCTATTAACAAGTACTTGATTATCAATTGATTATCTGAATTGCATTCAAACCTGTCTTTATTAATAATTTTAATTTACTATTTTATTTATCATTGCGCACTCTTTAAAACCATTATCTTCAATTGCCTTAGATACACACCATAAAAACAGATAACGATAGATTGACACTTGGTCTCTGTGGATTCGACAATCTTTTATATTACTCTGACGCGTTCATGCACTTGCGAAAAACACGCATCAATGACCACATCTTATAAAGTTCCAAAATACCAAGCAATCTTCATACAGAGTCAGTCTGCTAACAATTTTTAGCCTCCCATCTTAGGCTTCATATAAGATACAAATAAAATCAAGAGTCATTCTCTCACAAATAAGCTTCACACATTGGCTTCCAAATTAGGACACAGATAAAACTTTCCCAACATAGTCAGTTTTCTTTGTTTTGCTTCAACCTTAGGATTCAATCAAGGCATAGATAAATCAAAATTTTTCCTCTTTAGAAATGAAAAATTATATCCATTGAGCACTTTTTAGCTTCAACCTTAGGCTTCAATCAATGAACATATAGTCAAACACTATACAGTCACTCAAATTAGGTCATAATCTTGGACTTTAAATAAGTTAATTCTTTCATTACAGTCATAGTCTTGGACTTTAACTAAGCTAACAACATTCAATATAGTCATAGTCCTGGACTTTAACTAAGTTAATTTCCCACAATACAATCATAGTCTTGGACTCTAACTAAGATAAACATCCAACCTTTCTTGAGCTATGCAAATCAAGATAACATGTAACACCCTTCTACCCCACAAACAATTTATATAAAAATATTTCATATTATCAGAGTAACATCAATTAGAAAGGTGTCACATATATCAAATCATCAAAATACACTCATTTAATACTCATTGTCTTGTCCCGTAACACGAGTTACATATTTATTTTTCACACGAACTTAATAACCATGCAGCGGAATCATACTTCTTAATCCAAGTCAATAAAATACTTCATAAAGAAATATATCAAAAATCAAAATAACACCAGCAATGTGAAAATTCTTCATAAACCAAAAGAACACGAGGTTTGCAAAGGATACCAACCCGATGTTACATGTTTCAAAGCAAGACATCATTAAACACTACTAAAGCGATAAAAAAATGCTCCAAGACTCAATCCTCCAGCACCGCAAGTCTACACTTGGTTATCTGCAAGTTACCCACATAAGACAAAACATTTCTAAGCAGGCTGGGTGAGAAATCACAATTCATTATAATCATATAAGGACATGGAAAATAAACAGAATTGAGCAACAACAACATTATATCATCCTCATTTCACAACACAACACATTTACGTCATTCGTATGCAATGTCAACTATAATGAAATGCAAAGAATGCATGTGGTACCGATTTCTCTATGGATGGACACTGGCCATCAACCCTCCACAAGGGAGAACAACATAAACAACATATCACTTCAATCCGCATAATGGGATTAGAGCTACCAATAGGCCAAAGCCCCGACATAAAAATGCTATTAAATGCAATGATGCAAATCCTCCATAATCATAAAAAAAATCAACATGTGCATCATTCATTTCATATTCAATAATTAGTCATCATAAAATCATGTTTTATCATCTATACATCAACAAACAACTCGACAACAAAAGTCTGCACAAGAAACGCCACGAAATCATCAAAAAACCACAAATACAGTCACCTGACACGGCCTCATGTGTCCTGTGACACGGCCCGTGTCAGAGGCCTAAGTTCAAAAACCCCAAAAACAACAAAATGGAGCAGACACGGTGGTCTGACATGGCCACCCGTGTTCTGTGACACAACCTGTGTTAGACACAATGGAGCCAAAAAATTTATTTACCCAAACCAGAGAGATGACACGGGTGACCGTGTTGTGTGACATGGTCCGTGTCAGAGTGCGTAAAAAACCAATTTTCCCCAAATCATTTTTTGTTGCGTTTTGACCTCAAATGCCTCAAAAATCAGTTTTTCCAACATCAAAAATTGACTACAAGACACACATAATTCAACACATAGCATTTCAATTCACTATATTTCATCAATTCATCCACTTCTAACTCAATCTATAACACCACATACAACAATTCCTCTAAAGTCTATTAAACCTAATATATTCACAACCAAATCCTATAAAACTATAATAAACTATGAAAACTCTCCATACCTTATAGAATTCCAAAGCTTATGCCTTCTCTCTCCAAGATTCCCTAACAACTCTTCAAGTATTAGGCTCCTCTCCTTCTCTTCTTCAGAACTCTTAAAAATACACGATACAATTAGAAACTGATCGTATTCCCTTCTTTGTCAAAATATCTCATTCCATGGATTTCCAAAATTACCCCTAATTTTTTCCTTTTAGACCACCTTACCCTTTACTTAATATTTTTAATAATAATAATATAAATAATACACTAATTATTTATTATATTATATTATTTTAAAAATACTCCTTGCTCCGAAATTCTCCCAAAATCACTAAACTTCTTAATTCCTTCTAAATTAAATAAATAAATGATAAATTTAGATTTTCGGGGCGTTACAACCCATTTAGTTGTCCTGAGCTATGCAATTATGGTTAACCATTCAACCCTCCTTAAGTTATGCAATTCATGGTACCCATTCAACCTTTCTTGAGCTATGAAAATCAAGATACCATTCAGCTTATGCCTTGAGCTATGCAATTCAAGCAACCAACCAACCAGTTACAAACAATTGTTTTTCAGCTTCAATCTTGGGATTTGACCAGGAAACAAACTGACTCTTCAACTTCAATCTTGGGCTTTGATCAAGACACAAATCAAACTTTTGAGCATCAATATCCTGTGCTTTAACTAGGATATAAACTAACCATTTCCTCATAGCTCTAGCCTTTTAGGAGGAACTACGATGCTTTGATCCCTCAATTCTCTTTTTTGGGGGTACGTAGGCAAAAGGTCGTAAGATCTTTGCAAGCACACCAAACAAAAACAACAATTAGGTTTCTAAACCTAATAAAAACATAAAAAATAAATAATGATAATACAGAAACACAAAAATATCAACATCACCCTATCAAACAACACTCATCTCATACCCAGACCCAAATCAAAGAAACCCCCATCAATATCAAAAAGAACAAATTTTGCACTAATCCAAAGGTGAAATAATCTAAAGAAGAACCCAAAACCATGTGGGCATCTGTTAAATAACAGTATGCAAAGTGGGGTGAGTTTAAGATATCTTTTCCCTTCCATAACCAGCTTCACCAGGAAAAAAATAAGAAATCAGAAAGTAGCAAAATGAGATAGTGATTAAAGACCATAAAAATAGAGCTACATAAGCCAAGAAGAAAATCCACTAAACATAATTAGTTCAAATATTCTCAGCAGACAACTTTCAGTTTACAATCTTATCACCTGATCTCTACCCGTGTAATTTCTATCTTAGACACATTTAGATAAGAGACTCTACCCACTCCCCCTCAATCAAAGCAGTGATAAGAACACAAAATACAAAAGAGAGAAGAACAATCTTTAAATACAAAAACCTTGATCTTACTTAAGAGCTTCAATCAAGTACAATACACTCTTGCTTAAAAGCTTCGAGTGGACAAATTACTTAATAAAATCAGTCCAAGTCAATCATCAAAGTGATGATTGATTGGCTCACAAGAAACACACAAAAGAAAAAAAAAACCTAACACAATGCACACACATCTTCAATGTCTTCTATCCAACTTCTAATTAGGGTTCCTGCAACTTTTAAAAGACTTCATAACGCATGGGCTTGGGCGTTATAACATAATCATATTAAACCGAATTAATCCTGATATCCCACAATTAAAGGCACTAAAATAGCAACAATCGAACTTCCTTAAAAAGCATATCAATCCTGAATAAAAACTCCTCCATTAAAAATGCCAGCAATTACTCATTAAGATCTCACATAAGATTGCTTGAAATGCGCAGAAGCACAAAACTCTGAATTGAATGTTCAGGAAGACATGGCATAACATCATTCTTGATATCATGAGAAAACATGCAACATCTGATAAAACCACCTGCAAACTATACGTCTCACATGTTAAGACATCAAAAATGACATCAATTTGTGACCATAAGTTTTAGCAAGATTATTTCCAATTACAAGAACTTAAAGTTATTATTCCTTAAGCTACGTACAGTATACACACATATACTGATTTTTAGCATGGGAGCTTCTCACTAAAATTCATCATGTTATAGCCATTGGAAATCACTTATTACTTCCCTATAATATTGATTATCATGTTATCTTCCAAATGTCTCAAACAGACGTATGGGTTAGAAGTTATGGCCCTGAAAGGAAAGGAACGAATATTGAGTCCTCCTTCTTAAAATGGGTGGCTTGAGCCACCCTTACACACCTCATACAAGTGTGGCTTGCACCACATCACACACTTCACAAAGTGTGACCTGCACCACATCAAGTTAGTGGGGCCACATCCTCCCACTAGTGGCATGTGCCACTTACATGCATGGCAGGTGTCATATAAATAGGTGGCATGCGCCATATATTATTATGGTGGCTGGTGGCTTGTGCCACATGGTCTTTCTCACTATGGTGGCAGGTGCCACCTAAAACCTTAGATACAGGGTGACACTCGCCACCCTCCTTGTAAAGGGGTTCTTTCTCCCACCTCAAATTCCCGATTCAGATGATTTCATCCCATTACATAATATGCCATTCCTTGATCACCAATTATTCTGTTATACTGTTATAGTTTCTAGACTCCATCTATTTCATCAGACCCATCACAATTCCTCTTACAATTATCATCGATCAAAATTCATAATACCTACCTATATCTAATACATAATTCAATTATAATAATCATAATTACAAACCCCTTACCTTCGATTATCGCTTCCGATTGAATCTTCTTCACGTTTTTTCTGATAATCCTCTGGTTCTCCTTAATTTCCTAGCTCTTGGTCTTACGTCTCTATTTCTTCTCCACAGCAAAACGTACCTCCTGAATTTATCAACTTCCACTCACCCATGTAACCTTTATAATTCCAAATACAATCTTTCACTAATATCCTTATTTATTCCTCACAATTACCACAATGCCCTCTAGTCCTATAAATCATATTATTCTATTTTCTTTAATTGATTTAATTCGAACTAATCTCCAATTACTCTAATTTAATTGGTAAGTCCTCAAAACCGTTATTCATCAAATATATCATTTCAGCACGTCATTGAACTCAATGTTCTCATAAAAAAATCAAATAATTCATAGAACCAACTTAATTAATTAAATAGATAATTAAATCTAGAAATCGGGGTGTTACACACTATATGGTCTGCGTGGGATGCCCAAAGGACAACAACTAAGGTCAGTGCATCAATCATATTCTTGTACTCCATAACATCTCTTAGGTGTGGATACATACCCCTCCATGTCTTGGCCTGTGTGAAGCCCATAGTGGTAGGAATAACCTACATCTCACAAATGGTCAGGAAATGCTCGTATATCCAACACTGTACAATAACATAGGCAAATAAAGAAATATCCAAAAATAACTAAAATAATAAGAAATATTAATTTTTTATACCTGAAATAGAGTCATATAGTCGACAAGTTGCCTCATCTCAAACACAAACGCCTCTTCAAGTACAACATATAGAATAGTTAGTGCAACACACCCCTATGCCCGACCGACATGCTCAAGGAGACTAAACAACCACATGTACTACACACACACACACACACACACATATATATATATATATATATATATATATATATATATATATATAAGACTATCCGTTAAGATAGTACATCCTACAAGATGTAATATGTATCCCTGGCGGTTGCCTCATATATAGACTGATGTACTAGATCTTTATACATATCCCGAAGCCAATATAGACGAAAGTGAGCACCCATATTAGTCCTAAACCCCTCTATCACCTGCTCTATAGTAACCCCCAAGTCATGTACTTCAGTAATACGTGCAAGCTCGTGGCTAATGAGATTAGTGGTGCCGAAATTACCATCTAGACAAAGATAGAACAAAAAGGAGACATCATCCAAGATAATCATCATCTCACCAAATGGAAGATGGAAGAAATATGTCTTCTTATGCCATCGCTCAACAAAGATTGTCAACAGTTGATCGTCGAGCAAGGTCAACAAACATTCCACCAAGAAACTCTCCATATGTGCGCACATACGACTCTGTCGAAGCCAGAGCAATAACATTTGTCTCAACCGGAGGAGTAACCTCCATATCATCCATAGAAGGCGCCTCAATAACCGTAGCTGGAGTAACCTTTATAGTAGTCGGAGCCTCCATCTCAAAAGGATAAAACACTTCAAACACTTCTGTCGTCTAAAAACGATGTGGCACATCTGTCTCCGCCACCAATTGCATGTCATCCTCAACTAATTCTTGAACATCCTTAACAACATGCTTATCATCATGATCTCTGGTCCATCCAACAACATGTTTAGATCCTTTACGTCGGATATTGTGGGATGCATGAAACTGTTCTTCTGTCAACTTCCTCATGTGTGAAGTGTTCAGGGTTACTCTTCTCGCACGGAGATGCGACTCCTCAACATCATCTCCTCTTGCATGAGCCTTCGCTATAGCAGCTACAACTATGTCACGCTGCCTAAAAGCTATTGTGTCGTCTGATCCTCTGGTCCTCGCTGAAAACAAAAATAGTAAAATTTGAACTACCATATTTTTTGAAATAATTGATACAAATAATACATTTTTCCGCATATTTCAAAATAATCGGTAAAACAATGTTCGTTTCCGTTTTTTTTAAACGGTAAAAATGCATACATATTTATCAGATTTTTTGAAATATGCAGTAAAAACCATGCATTTTTACTGGATTTTTTTTGAATCCGAAAAATATATGTGTTTTTACCGATTTTAAAAAAATCCAGTAAAAATACATGAAAAACACGAGTTTCTACTAGATATTTCTAAAAATGTGGTAAAAAAAAATGCATATATCCGGTATTATCTTAACAATTCGGTAAAAATTTATATTTATTGGTCATAAATGCAATAGTTTTCTTGAAAAAATCGGTAAACACAAGAGGTTTTAAAAAAAAACTCGAAATCTTCCAATGAATTTGTAAAAATTTAAATTTAAATTTTACAAGGTTAATATCGTAAATGCATAGTATGTGTGGGGGGTGTAAAATCAAACTCTGGGAGTGGCATGATAAATTCTCAAGGATAAGGTAATCGGGGAATCCAACATCCCTTCACCCAAGGGTCACTCACCATCATATTTGATTAGACAATTTTTTGCATCTCACGTCCAGAATAAGGAACGTTCTAACTGTCTTTCATATATAAATTCCAACATGCCTTATTTACATGTATGATCTCCTTTTATTTATATTATCACTTCTTTTCCACTGTTCATTGACTTGTGCATTGAAATGTTAACCTTACATATTCATTTGTTTCGCCATACCTTAAGCACTTGTCATTCTCCTTGAGTCTATCATTTCTGTTTTCACTACAGAATGCAAATAGTTTATTGAGTTGGAGAAAGCAGCTTCATACTTACCATACCTTCTTGAATCAATCAAAGATGTTAGAGTAAAATGTTTAGAGGACAAAATTATGGAAGGCTACTTTACTTTGTGAATCACCAATTTAGCTATGAAACTTTTAATAAAATATCATAAAATCAAAATGCTCCCATCATATAATTCTAATTAGACTAATGAGATTATTGTTTTTATTTTCAGATATTATTTTGAAACCTTTTTAATTTCAGGATCAAACTTTCTGTCATGCTACCCCTACCATTTCTTGTACTTGTCCTTCTATTTTCTCCATGAGAATCACAAGGTTTTCTTTCAACCACAAGCATTTGATGGATGATACCGGGACCAACTATGGCTATTTTATTGTCCTCAGATGCATGTGCCACATGATCCATTAACTTGTAGTTTGAATCCCTTGTGTCCTTTTCTAACACATGGCAATATTGGACACAAAAGAGCCTATATAAACTTAAAGTATGCCCCCCACTCCAAATGTATTTTGGAACAATATGTTAGGCGGATATATGCTATGATTGACACTTGACTCACTTAAAAAGAATTCGATCGATTTTATAGTGCAGATGATTGTAGACTATTAGATCAAGAGCGAGTGTCTTGATCTAATGGTCTATAGTCCACTGCACTATGAAATAGATTGTAGAAAATTTGTATCCCTCTAAGATATATCAATCTCATCTCTTGAAAGCCAACTACTTCAATGCAAGTCATGAACATGTTTATTGTGTAATTGGTCCCATTATTTATTATCAACACTTCACTCAAGTTAAGTTGGACCATATCTAAGAACTTCCCACAATCTGTTATTGCCCCCATCATCTTGTATTTGTGCTCTTTGTTTATCTTTTGATTTGATTGAGTGGTCTTGTACTGTGCTCTTTGTTTGATTTGATTGAGTGGCTTTGTGTTTGTTACTTTGTTCAGTCTAATAGCACTAGAAGTATATGGACAAAAAGATAGAATTTTGATCATTATTAGTCAATGATATGTGTCGATCTCGTGTTGGTATAGGACACCGGATGAGCGTTTATTCTAAAGTGTCAATGCTTAATAATTCTTTGTCAATGCTAAGGGATGATCTCGTGTTGTGTTGGTATTGGACACCGGATGCGCGTTTATTCTTAAGTGTCGATGCTTAGTAGCGAGAAATAGATTTATTAGTTAAAAGGGTTAAACTAGTTGTCATTGACTAATAAGTTCATTAGCCCTTAGTACTTACAACTTAAGAAGGGAAATCAGTTTTCAAAAAAAGGGTAGAAAGTAATTTCACATTTTTTTCAGGTCAATCCAAGTACTTTACAAAAGAAATTACTTTCATGCGGAAAAAAGAAAAACAGAATAGGGATATTCCACTATAGCTTCTTGAGATGTTATACTCAGCTACCTCCAAAATTCTATCTAGTCTCATCTTCCTTGCACATCAAGTAAACTAAACATTCAGCTACCTTGCAATGTTATACTCTTCAGGATAAGCTAGCTGTTGTTCCATCTGCCAGCTCAACTTCGAAGCAACACCTTCGTGACAAGGAACATAATCCTGTGATAATCAAAAACCAAAACAAAAAAAATATCATTTTCTGTTTAATTCTGCAGAAGAAAATGCGATTGCATATAAGAACACTTTTATTTTACCTCCAATTTCTTCACTAACTCTTTTGATGTAGATGCTGATACAATTATATGACGCGCATTTGGGCTTATAAATCCCTCTTCCACAGCTTTGTCAATGAATGACAGTAACGAATTAAAGTATCCATCGACATTTACTAATCCCACCTGCAAGTTGTGGATTCTTAAATCTAATTTTCTTAGCACAATGTGAAATAATTAATTTATAGGTTCCTAAACAAAAGGGTACCGGCTTGTCGTGAATCCCGAGTTGAGCCCAAGTTATGACTTCAAGAAGCTCTTCTAGAGTTCCATACCCACCTGCATATATATAATTTGCAAATGTTTTAATAATGTAACTCAAAAAAGAAACACAGAATAAGAGTGATTGACAAGTTTTGTCTTTGTGTGGCATGCCTTCTGAATAAGTCACTATTTTTCAGCATCTCAGAATGATAACTCTACTATCAGAATTTAATAAAAGTCTTCAAAAAGAAGCATTATTCCATGACAGGTACAGTGCACAGGTGCCATTTGAAAACATTTTCTTGTGTTGTGTGTGTGACAGTTATTCTTTTGCTTTACTTGCTTACTTTCTCTATCAAAGCCATAAGTGAGTTTGGTACAAAAGAGTCATGATTCCAAGGAAAATAGATTCTAAAATGGTGTACTTCAACCTCAGAATCACAGTTGTTCTGAGTCAATGCAGTTCAAAATTTTAGCCAAAAATGTCAAAAAGTCTCAGGCAAAGTCAGGTTTTGAAGGGTCACTCTCTAATCATCATAGCAATTAGGATATTTTATGAAGTCACAATATCATTTTATAGCAGTCTCCTATTTCTTCGACTAATCCAACGGACTAATCCCACCGTCGACTTACGGGGCCCCCATTTAAAGGCAGGACAAAACTCTATATGAACTGACCCAACACAGAAATTGTTAACACCTAGCAAAATTCAAACCTGAGATCTTGAGAAGAGGACACTCTCAGGACCCAAGTCTTGACCAGCAAACCAAAAATTTGATTTGATTCTCCTTAAAAGGAAGCACTAACTAGTCCTCATTATCTTTTACCAATGGCGTGGTGATGTTTTAAGTCAAAAGGGTTCAAAAGGACACACAAAAAAAAGTTAATTAGTTTTTTACAGAAAGCATTAAAGACTTGGATATGGTCAATGCTACATGATAAAGCTACAAAAAGCTAGAAGCTATTTGATGTAAATTTCTATTACTTTTTCTAACATTGTTAGCTCAGAAGGCATTAAAACTGCATTACCGATACCAAAACTATTATTCACTGTTTTTATAATGAAAAATTAATTATGATTAATTTACACTGCGACGACCGCAAATAACATCACTCACATTCACAACATGTATACCAACCGAAATCACGAAAGTCCTTACACGACCGCAATTAACATCACTCACAATCACAATATGTATATCAACCGAAATCGCGAAAGTCTTTACTCGACTTCAACTACAACCATTATTTAAAACCTTAGGTCAGACTAACCTGGTAAGGCAATAAAAGCATCTGAGTGCTTAGCCATCTCAGCCTTCCTTTGATGCATATCTGCTACAGCCTTTACTTCTCCCACCGTTTCACCAGTTAGCTACAAAAGGACAAGACAAACAGAACATAAAATAAGAACAAAAATTCAAAAAGTGACTAAAGAGATATCACAGCAAAACAATAGATAAGAAAAATTCTAGCACAGTACAAGCCACTGAAGTAAAACAAAAGAGTCAAAGATCCACTAATTGATTTTTTTTCCACTCAAAAGAAACTAACTTGAACAACAAAACTGTGAAATTATAACAAGATAAGAACAAGAAAAGAACCATGATGGTAGGAATATATGAATAGAATATAGTATCAATGGAAAAAGGGAGTAACAAAAGAAGAAGAAAAAAAAGAATTAAATTTTAACCCATTTGAATAATAAAGAGAGAAAAAAGACTATAAGCTTTTCTCAAATACAGTACCTCTCTAGGCATGAGTGTCTTGGGAATAACTCTGCAAGAGACAACAGCATGACAAATAAACAGTGTCAATTGAGAAAGAGACTAACATAATAAGCCCAAAAGATTTATTATTTCATAAAAATGAAAACTTTGAGAAAAAGACAACAAAAAGTTGATACTGATATATACATACCCTATGACATGTCTACCACCATCATGAACAGCTTGTGAAACCAAACCCATTAAACCAATGCTTCCTCCTCCATAAACTAGATCAATATTTCTTGACACCTTCACAAACCAACCACAATTACATATTAAAAAAAAAACATCTTTTGCATCAAAAGAAGAAAAGACATAGTTTCATGTTACTTCTAACAAACATGTTATGAGCACAAATCACATACCAATTCATTTCCAAGCTGAATGGCAGCATCATGATAACTAGTTTTCTTTCCAGGACTACTCCCACAAAAAACACAAACCCTCTTGAACTTTGATACCCTTATTTCACCATGTGTCTCCATTAGAGCTATCTATAGTTTGTACTCACACACACACTATGTTATATATATGGAAAAATGAAAATGAATGAAGTAACTAACTGAATCCCTCACTCGTTGAAATTGAAATGCTACTAAGGTTTGGATTATGGCTTCACTACCACTACTAGTAGTACAACACTTTGAAAATGGCCTTTGGGTTTATATAAACAACGCAAAGCAACGCAACTACAAATTCCATTGGCACGTGAGGGAATTGGGAGCACGCGCGGACAAGACAACTATTTATGTGGGGCCTACATAATGTTCTTGTGTTCTGTTCTGCGTAATCAACATAGTCACAACATTCTTTTCTTTCTATGCTTATAATTTTGGTGCAGGGAGAAACAGCATTAGTAGTACTAAGGAATTGTTAACATGTAGTGTAATCATTGTTTTGTTCTTGTTTATGAAAAGATAGGCAACAATTAGTACTAGTGTGTTTGTCCTCTAAACAGTTTTGATTATCATAATGTTTTTTTTTTTCTCTTAAATGATAATAATAATTGGAGTCACCTATTTATGTTTTGATTGGTAGGAGAGAAGAAATTAAAGGGGGTAACAAGAAAGAAAGATATAGGGCTAGAAACAGGGGTATGGAGTGAGGACTTTATGTTTTAGGTTTTTCTTTTTTTGTTTAAGGGTGTCTTTGGATTTTGGAGGATTTGAAGTTGTCACATATTTATTATTTGATCAAAATATTCATTAAAATTTTGACAATTCAAATTTCACTAGAGAGGTTTAAATTTTTACCAAAGATGTGCTATGATCATAACTCTAGGTGTTACGGTTATAATGAGATTTTTTTTTAATAAGCAATAGGATAAACTCATAGCATAAGGAGTGTGAGGAATCCGAAAACAAATAACGAAAATGTTACAACTCTTTACTACATTGTAAGGGAGCACAATATCATTCAAAAAAGCTACAATTAGGCTTAACTGAAGTAGAGAACAACCATCTCTATATCAAATACTTAATAGAATAAATAGTCTCCGCTACCGAAATCATCTTATCCTTAAAGACCAAATTATTCCTACTTATCCAAATACACCAAAATATTGCAGGCCATAGAACAATACCCTTAACATCTCATAATTCTTTTCTAGTCAAACTAATGAACAAGATGAAAGAAGAAAGACACGAACCCTGATTCGAAACTTCGTAACCAGTCCAAAGATGGACTCCTTTCCACACTTCCTTAGCAAAATTACAGACTAGGAATAAATGATAAGTAGTCTTCTCCTCTAACTCGCTAACAACACAAAGCATCGAAACTCCGGAGAGAGAAAATGTTTCTTTTAAACAATTGGACCTTAGTAGCAATTCGATCTCTTAACATCCTCCAAATGAAAATTTGCAATTTTGACGGCATATTAACGTGCCAAAGGGATACATCGAAATCAACTCTGCTGATTCTTCCGGAATGCCGCGCCCAAAACAAGTAACTTCCTGGAGCAAAACATAGCAGAGACAGACAAAAAAATTAGAGGCTGATGCAGAATGCCAGATAAGAAAATTAGCCCCAGATTTCTTTGGTTCCAACGAAGTCAAAACATCCATCAAGTCTGAATGCTCCTTGTCCATGACAGTACCAGAAGCAAAAGGCTGAAACTCCAGATCCCAAAACCAATTGTTCTCCCTCCAAAACCACGCCGAAAATACCGACAATTAGGACCCTTAGAGAACAGATAAAGATTTGAAAACATAACTTTAAAGGAGCAATCGAATAGCCATTTACAATGCCAAAAAGCTAAATGTTTACCGTCTCAAAGATTACAATTCAAATTATCTATGAAGATATCGCTAGAGGAATCGTTATCAACACCAATCTACATAAGATCCCTCCACTAAATGGAGTCGGTATTCTTACCATTGTTCTCATCATACCCCGATACAGTTATAATAGGGTGATTATGATTTGTTATGTTTATAAGTAGAAGGAACATTAACACTTATAACTTAAGTCTCTTTTCGAACTAAGAAAGCGTAATTTTGACTAATTTCCCCCTTATTTTCATTGTTGGTATATATCAAAGTTTGTAAATTTTGGGTGTTCTAAATTGTGGTCTCGAGACGGTTAAAACTATTTTCCAGTGTTAATCACCATGTTTCATCTTATGGTTCACGCAATAGAATTCAAGATGCATCTGACAATGTAACACCCCAAAAATCTAAATTTAATTATTTATTTATTTAATTAATTGATTTAGAAAGAATTAGAGGTTTTGGGTAAATGTGGAGAAACTTTGGGAGAAAAAGAGTATTTTTGTATAATAAAAATAAATAGTGTATTATTATACTATTATTGTTATTATTATTAAAAATATTTTAAAGAAAAGGGTAAGGTGATCTTTATGAGAAAAGTGTAAGGTTAAGTTGGAAAAAACATAAACTGGGATAGTTTTATCAAAAAGGAGAATACGATCAAAATTCTCATTTTATCCTGTTTTTGGTAAAGAGCTCTAAAGAAAGAAGGAGAGAAAACTTAGAGTCAGGAAGTTGCGAAGAACCTTGGAGAAGAGTATCAATCGGCGGAATTCTCTAAGGTATGGGGAGTTTTCATAATCTATTATAATTGTATAGGAATTGGTTTATGAGTAAATTAGGTTTGTATGAATTTTGATGAGTTTTAGGATTGTTGACTTAGATTAAGTGTAAGAGTATAAATTGATGAATTAGGATGGATAAGATGAGTTAGAATTGTATGTTTGATGTGTGGTTTGTTGCATTGTTGATGTATGAGTTTGATGACTGAATTAAAGGGGTTTTGGGGTACTATGAGATGAAACCAGTATGAAGAATTTGGGATTTTTGGTGTTGAGTTCGTAAACAACAGGAAATTGCTGATATGTGTGCGTTAACCGGTTAACCTCTGTGTTAACCGGTTAACCAGTGTAAAATTCACGTGTTTTTGGAAAACCAGAGGCGTTAACCGGTTAATGCTATAGGTTAATCAGTTAACACTGTATCAGTGACAAATTTTAATTTCTGAAACATTCATAACTTTTAATCCGTAAACCCAATTTGAGTTTCGTTTGAAGCGTCGGAAAGTTAATAACATGAACTTTATTTTGATGAAGGAAAATGAGGGATGTGAGGTATTTTTCAGAACTGGATTTTTAGAAAATAATTAAAATTACCTTATAGTTTTTACCGTAATTGGTCTATAACTTGATAAATTGGAGTTGTTGATGAATGGGGATTATAAATGTGTTGTTGTGATGAAAAACCTGATTATTTGATGAATGATTGTTGAACATGAAATGAATGATGCACTATTGATTTTCGGTGATTTTTAAGGAGTAACGCATTGTTGCATTTGTGGCATATTTCGGTGAGGCTTCGGCCTATTTGGTAGCTTCAATCCTATTGTGCGGATTGGAGTGATTCGGTGATTTTTGGTGTGCTCCCTTGTGGAGGGTTGATGGTCATGTGTCCATCTCACGGAGAAAATTTGGTACCACATGCATATTATGCATATCATTATGATTGACATTGCATTTTAAAGAATGTGGTGGTGATTGACTTGTTGTTGACGATGTTATAATATGGTTGTGCTTTATTTATTTGTATTCCATATCCTTATATATTTATAATGAATAATGATTTCTCACCCTTCCTGCTTGGAAATGTTGCCTCTATGTGGGTAACTTACAGGTGATAAAGAGTAGCTCTGCAGTGCTAGAGGATTCAGAGTCTTGAAGCGTGTCTTTATTTCTTTAGGAGTAGTTTTTGGAGTTTCTGTGTCCTGCTCTGTGTCATGTAACACCGGGTTGGGGATTAGTTGTTGAACTTTTTTCATTTTCATGTTTTGTTGAAGAATATTTTATCTTAAGCTATGATGTTATTTTTTTGTTGGATAAATTTTATTTCAAGAAGTGAAATGTTATTTTAAATGATTGGTTATGATTCCGCTGCGAAAAAATGCATACTTTGCTTATGTTTATGATGTAACCCATGTTACGGGACAAGATAATGAATAAATGGTGTTTTGAATAAAGTGCGATGCCCTTCTTGTTGTGTACTCTGATAATATTTTACATAAACTGTATTTTGGGTAGAAGGGTGTCACATTAGTGGTATCAGAGCAAGTCGGTATGTCCGGCCAAGTTTTATTGTTGTCAGTCGTTATTTATTGACGATTATTCTTTTCTGATGTGGTGAGGGTTGTGCAGAATGGTTGGAAACAACACGCGTGCTCTCGCTCATACTACTGCTCGTAATAATGTGCATGATGAATTTTGTGCCTTGGAGAAGTTTCAGAGGAATAACCCACATGTATTTGAAGGAACTCATGATCCGGCAAGTGTGCAGAAGTGGCTTAAGGCGATTGAGAAAATTTTCAGGGTGATGGCATGTGCTGATGCATAGAAGGTGCAATTTGAGACTCATATGTTGTCTGAGGAAGCTGAAGAATGGTGGGATAATACTCGTCAGTGTTTGGAGGATGAGGGTGTTGTGGTGACTTGGACTGTGTTTAAGACAGAGTTCCTTAAGAAGTATTTTCCTGAAGATGCTCGTGGTAAGTTGGAGGTATAGTTCCTTGAATTGAAACAAAGGAACATGACGGTAGCAGAGTATGCTGCCAAATTTGAGAGGTTGGTGAAGTTTTGTCTTCACTACAACAGGGCAGATGTTGAACTTTCCAAGTGCCTTAAGTTTGAGAATGGACTTAGACCGGAAATTAAGTAGGGAATTGGATGCCAACAGATTCGCAGATATGCGGAGTTGGTAGATAAGATTCGTATCTATGATGAGGATAACCGAGCTCGATCTACTCACTATAAGCAGCTGAGCGAGAAGAAGGACAAAAGCCAATTTAGAGGGAAACCTTATCTGACCACCGGTGATAAAGGGAAACTGAAGGTATCATATGAGAAGAAGCAAAGTAGGGGAGCTGCTAATGTACCTATAAAGTGCTACAAGTGTGGAGAGGCGGGTCACAAGACCGATGTGTGTACCGTCATAGTTCTGAAATGTTATCACTGCGGTAAGCCTGGGCATAAGATTGGTGATTGTCCGAATGAGGGCCCGACCTATTACAATTATGGTGAGTAGGGGCATATCAGTGCTCAATACCAGAAACCAAAGAAGATTGTTGTTACTACTCAGAATGCTGGGAGAGTATTTGCTTTAGCTGGTTCAGAGGCCCCGAAGAAAGATAACTTGATTAGAGGCACTTGTTTTATTAATAACATTGAGTTGATTGTTATTATTGACACTGGAGCTACACATTCATTTATCTCTCTTGAGTGTGCTAATAGATTGGGTTTAAAGTTGTATGATATGAATGGTAGTATTATAATAGAGACTCTTGCTAATGGTTTTGTGACTACCATGCTTGTCTGTTTGAAGTGTCCTTTGACAATTTTTGAGAAGAATTTTGTGATGGATTTGGTGGGCCTACCTTTGCACCAAATCGATGTTATCCTTGGTATGAACTGGTTGGAATTCAGTTATGTTCATATTAATTGTTATAGTAAGACCGTAAGGTTCCCTGAACTGAGCGAGAATGGCGAGTTGATGTTCCTATCTGCTAAGCAAGTGGATGAACTTTTATTAGATGAAACTTTGATGTTTGCGGTGTTTGCATCATTGCAAGTTGATGATAAGGCCGTCAGTACAGAGTTACTTGTGGTTTGTGAATTTCAAGATGTGTTTCCTGATGATATAAATGACTTACCTCCTGAACATGAAATTTATTTTTCTGTGGACTTAGTACCAGGTATGAGTCTTTTCTCGATGGCTCCTTACAGAATGTCTGCTTCATAGTTGAATGAGTTGAAGAAATAATTAGAAGAATTGTTAAAGAAGAAGTTCATTAGACCTAGTGTTTCCCCGTGGGGAGCTCCGGTGTTGCTTGTAAAGAAGAAATATGGTAGCATGAGGTTGTGTGTCGATTACCGACAATTGAATAAAGTAACTATCAAGAATAAATATCCACTTCCGAGGATTGATGATTTGATGGATCAACTGGTAGGTGCTTGTGTGTTCAATAAGATTGATCTGAGGTATGGTTATCATCAGACTCGAGTTAAAACTGATGATATTCCTAAGATAGATTTCAGGACGAGATATGGTCATTACGAGTATACTATGATGTCGTTTGGGGTTTCTAATGTGCCTAGTGTGTTTATGGAATATATGAACATGAGTTTTCATGAGTATCTTGATATGTTCATGGTGGTCTTCATAGATGATATCTTGGTATATTCTAAATCAGAAGACGAACATGCTGAACATTTGAAGATTGTGTTGCAAGTAATGAGAGAAAAGAAATTATATGCTAAGTTGTCCAAATGCGAGTTCTGGTTGAAGGAAGTGAGTTTCCTCGGCCATGTAATTTCAAGTGGTGGAATTTCTGTGGATCCTTTAAAGATCGATGTGGTATTACAGTGGGAGACTCTGAAGTCTGCTACAGAGATTCGTAATTTTCATGGATTGGTTGGTTACTATCGTAAGTTCATTGAAGATTTCTCTAAGTTAGCTTTACCGTTGACGCAATTGACTAGGAAGAGTCAAGCATATGTGTGGGATGTCGCTTGCAAAGAGAGTTTTGTGGAACTGAAGAAGAAGTTGACGACTACACCGGTGTTGGTTGTGCCAAATCCAGATGAGTCCTTCGTAGTTTATTGTGATGCTTCCAAGATGGGTCTTGATGGAGTTTTGATGCAGAATAATAAAGTGGTTGCTTATGCTTCTAGACAGTTAAGAGTTCATGAGAGGAACTACTCTACTCACGACTTAGAGTTGGCGGCGGTGGTATTTGTACTTAAGATTTGGAGGCACTATTTGTTTGGTTCGAAATTTGAAGTATTCAGTGATCACAAAAGTTTAAAGTACTTGTTTGATCAGAAAGAGTTAAATATGAGGCAGAGGAGGTGACTTGAATTATTAAAATACTTTGATTCCGATTTGAATTATCATCCTGGAAAGGAAAATGTAGTGGCTGATGCTTTGAATAGGAGGTCATTGCATATTTCGATGCTTATGGTGAAAGAACTAGAAATGATTGAGTAATTCAGATACATGAGCTTGTTGTGTGAGACTACTACAGATAGTGTGAAATTGGGTATGTTAAAGCTGACTAGTGGGATTTTGGAAGAAATTCGGGAGGGTCAGAAATCTGATTTGAAATTAGTTGATCAATTGATGTTGGTCGATCAAGGTAATACAAGTGACTTCCGAATTGATGAAGATGGAGTTTTGAGATTTCGGGATAAAGTATGTGTTCCGGATATTCCAGGAATTAAGAAGAGTATTTTAGAAGAAGGACATAAGAGTCGACTAAGTATTCATCCTGGCGCTATGAAGATGTATTAGGATTTGTGTAGGTTATTTTGGTGGTCTGGTATGAAAAGAGATATTGTTGAATTTGTATATGCTTGTTTGACATGCCAGAAGTCGAAGATTGAACATCAGAAGCCTTCAGGTATGATGCTACCATTGAATATTCCGAAGTGGAAATGGGATAGTATTTCCATGGATTTTGTGACTAGGTTACCTAAGACTACAAGAGGTAATGATTCGATTTGGGTGATTATTGATCGGTTAACTAAGTTGGTGCACTTCCTGCCGATGAAGATTAATAATTCCATGCAAAGGTTAGCTGAGATTTATATTGATGAAATTGTGAAGTTGCACGGTGTACCTTTGAGTATTGTGTCGAATAGAGATCTGCGATTTACGTCGAGGTTTTGGAAGAGTTTGCAGGATGCTTTAGGTACTTAGTTGAGGATAGTTCTGCTTATCATCTGCAAACGGATGGTCATATGGAAAGAACAATCCAATCTTTAGAAGATTTGCTGAGAGCTTATGTATTGGACCAAGGAGGATCTTGGGATAGTCATATGTCGTTGATTGAGTTTACATATAACAACAGTTTCCATGCTAGTATTGGAATTGCTCCGTATGAAGCGTTGTATGGTAGACGTTGTCGCACTCCATTGTGTTGGTATGAGTCCGGAGAGAGTTTGGTGCTTGGGCCTGAGATTGTTCAAGAAACAACTGAGAAGATAAAGATGATTCAAGAAATGATGAAGATGTCGCA
Source organism: Lathyrus aphaca (assembly GCA_963966055.1). Classification (NCBI taxonomy): domain Eukaryota; kingdom Viridiplantae; phylum Streptophyta; class Magnoliopsida; order Fabales; family Fabaceae; genus Lathyrus; species Lathyrus aphaca. The sequence continues at coordinate 249,088,032 of OZ014520.1, read as the reverse complement.
GAGTCGTCAGAAGAATTATCATGATAAGAGAAGAAAAGCACTTGAGTTCCAAGAGGGTGATCACGTGTTCTTAAGAGTTACTCCTATGACTGGTGTGGGACGAGCTTTGAAGTCTAGAAAGTTCACTCCTCATTTTGTCGGTCCGTATCAAATTATGCAGAGGATAAAAGAGGTTTCCTATCGAGTGGCTTTACCACATTTACTTGTAAATCTACATGATGTGTTTCATGTGTCGCAGTTGAGGAAGTATATTCTGGATCCATCTCATGTAATTCAGGTAGATGACGTTCAGGTGAGGGATAATCTGACAATCGAAGATTTACCCATAAGAATTGATAGCAGAGAATTGAAGCAACTGCGAGTTGGAGAAAGTATTGTGGGGTGGACGAGCTGGAGAAAGTTGGACATGGGAGCGGGAAGATCAGATGAGGGAGTCGTATCCCACTCTATTTACTTCACGTAATTTACGAGGACGAAAATTCTTAAAGTAGGGGAGAGTTGTAACACCCCGAAAATTTAAATTTAATTATTTATTTATTTAATTAATTGATTTAGAAAGAATTAGAGGTTTTGGGTAAATGTGGAGAAACTTTGGGAGAAAAAGAGTATTTTTGTATAATAAAAATAAATAGTGTATTATTATACTATTATTGTTATTATTATTAAAAATATTTTAAAGAAAGAGGCAATGTGGTCTTTATGAGAAAAGAGTAAGATTAAGTTGGGAAAAACATAAACTGGGATAGTTTTATCAAAAAGGAGAATACGATCAAAACTCTCATTTTATCGTGTTTTTGGTAAAGAGCTCTGAAGAAAGAAGGAGAGAAAGCTTAGAGTCAGGAAGTTGCAAAGAACCATGGATAAGAGTATCAATCAGCGTAATTCTCTAAGGTATGGGGAGTTTTCATAATCTATTATAATTGTATAGGAATTAGTTTATGAGTAGATTAGGTTTGTATGAATTTTGATGAGTTTTAGGATTGTTGACTTAGATTAAGTGTAAGAGTATAAATTGATGAATTATGATGGATAAGATGAGTTAGAATTGTATGTTTGATATGTGGTTTGTTGCATTGTTGATGTATGTGTTTGATGACTGAATTAAAGGGGTTTTGGGGTATTATGAGATGAAAACCGTCTGGAGAATTTGGGATTTTTGGTGCTAAGTTCGTAAACAGCAGGAAATTGTTGATATGTGTGTGTTAACTAGTTAACTCTTGGTGTTAACCGGTTAACCAGTATAAAATTCACGTGTTTTTGGAAAAACAAAGGCGTTAACCGGTTAACGCTATAGATTAACCGGTTAACAATGTTTCAGTAGCAAATTTTAATTTCTGGAAAAATCATAACGTTTAATCCGTAAACCTAATTTGAGTTTCGTTTGAAGCGTCGAAAAGTTAATAACATGAACTTTATTTTGATGAAGGAAAATGATGGATGTGAGGTATTTTTCAGAACTGAATTTTTAGAAAACGATTAAAATTGCCTTATAGTTTTTTACCGTAATTGGTTTATAACTTGATAAATTGGAGTTGTTGATGAATGGGGATTATAGATGTGTTGTTGTGATGAAAAACCAAATTATTTGATGAATGATTGCTGAACATGAAATGAATGATGCACTATTGATTTTTAGTGATTTTTAAGGAGTAACGCATCGTTGCATTTCATGGCATATTTCGGTGGGGCTTTGGCCTATTTGGTAACTTCAATCCCATTGTGCGGATTGGAGTGATTTAGTGATTTTTGGTGTGCTCCCTTATGGAGGGTTAATGGCTATGTGTCCATCTCACGGAGAAAAATTGGTACCACATGCATATTATGCATATCATTATGATTGGCATTGCATTTTAAAGAATGTGTTGGTGATTGACTTGTTGCTGAATTTTGTTGTTGACGATGTTATGATATGGTTGTGCTTTATTTATTTGTATTCCATATCCTGATATATTTATAATGAATTATGATTTCTCACCCTGCCTTCTTGGAAATGTTGTCTTTATGTGGGTAACTTGCAGATGATAAAGAGTATCTCCACAATGCTAGAGGATTCAGAGTCCTGGAGCGTGTCTTTATTTCTTTAGAAGTGGTTTTTGGAGTTTTTGTGTCCTGCTCTGTGTCATGTAACACCGGGTTGGGTATTAGTTGTTGAACTTTTTTCCATTTTCATGTTTTGTTGAAGAATATTTTATCTTAAGCTATGATGTTATTTTTTTGTTGGATAAATTTTATTTCAAGAAGTGAAATGTTATTTTAAATGATTGGTTATGATTCCGCTGCGAAAAAATGCATACTTTGCTTATGTTGATGATGTAACTCGTGTTACGGAATAGGACAATGAATAAACTGTGTTTTAAATAATTTGTGATGCCATTCTTGTTGTGTACTTTGATAATATTTTACATAAACTATATTTTGGGTAGAAGGGTGTTTCAGACAACATATCCTCTAATAAAATGATCAACAAGTGAATATGGAAACATATCTATTAAAGCGCCGTCTGACAACACTACTTAAAACTATCATCTCATATGACCTTCTAGTCAATGTTTCACCAAATCTATTCTTTGATATCCTTTATACAAAACTAATATAAAAAATTAAAGGCTTCTTGATCCTACGGTAGAGGATTAAATATTTATACTATCGTAGTTTATTCTTTGATGACCAATAAGCTTGTCCTCGGAAGATCAAATTTAGTTTGGTTATTCAAAAAATATTAAATTCAAATTAAGAAACAACAAGCATAGTACACACAATGCACAAGGTACAATGGTATAAGTAGTGCACTATTTATGATGTTAGTACTGTTGGGATTTAAGAGGGGGTTTTCAAAATTTTAATCTCTTAGCGAAATAATCTCGATGAACGGATCTTAATTAAATCATTAATCAAAAATAAAACACATCATAATCATTTTGAATTACCTCTTGAAGTATGCTTTAACTTTGATCACGAACGTGGAAAATACCACCTTCTCTATGAAGTCCACGCGAGTACAAAGTGGAACGCGATGCTAGTCATCTCTTGTTACGAGAAAATTGACAATTAGGATTGGTAAGGAAAAGAGTTCATCTATTTATAGAGAGCTTCTAAAACCTTAATGCTCTTATTTGGGCTTTTCAAAAATAAGCTCAATCTTATCTAATTAAACTATTTTAATTAAATAAATTATTATTATATTTAACTACACACTTTTAATTAAATTGAATCATATTAATAAACTGTTTTAATTAAATAAATTGAATCATATTAATTAACTGTCAATTTTTATTTATTTAATTAAATCAAATTAAATCAAATAAATTATATATGTGCTAATGTATTAAACAATTTAAATATTGTTTACACATAATTAAATTAAATCATATTTAATTTAATCGTTCATTCCACTATCAGTACTCTATGTGTGTGACCCTATAAGTTCTCGTAACGTTGAAAATAATATTAAATTACCTATTTAATATTATAAATAGTGAGCGGTATCTAGCAACAAATCACTGCTATCCAAGTGACGAGAATGTTGTGTGATCTGACATAACCTTTATGTGATAATGATCATGTTTACATTTACCTTTTTGTCCTTATATCTATATTGAACACAAGACATAGAATGTGTCACCCTTGTATAGTCCAATATTTTATTCCTTGATCCCCGAGTATACTTGATAATAACAAATAAGTCTAATATCTCATATTAACTTATTTGAGCATGACCATTCATTTTAAAGTCATACTCTATCAAGGGGCCCATAGATATTACTCTCGTATATGTAGGAGAAACAAATCTCATCTAGGTCACTCATAGCCCTCAGCATGATTTATGAAGTACCCATTAACCATCTTTATGGTTGTCCTATTATGGACAACATTTTATTGGCAATAAAGTACTCGACTCCATATCTAGGGTCCATAGTGGTTTCAGGTCGAAGGGTGGTATACACCATTATCACTATACGAATAACTTATGACACTTACATAACAAACTATGTAGTATTCTCATGGTGGGTCAATCCAGTATAAATATTACTCCTAATATTTATACCTACGTGAAGACTTAATATCTCATATCCATGACTTGTGAGATACAATCATCAGTCTACTCACATAATAGTCTTTATGCATTAATGTTGTCCTATTTGTAAGTAAAGCTTAACTACAGATACTTTAAGAATAACGTCTTTATGTTAATGAAGTCTCACGATTAAGTCACACTTAATGTTTCATTAAACAGACTAATTATTCTAAGGAATTTATTATGTCATATACAAATAACATAATAAATACAATGCCTAATAATTATATATATAACAAACAATATTTATCAAGGTCAAGATACAAAAACATATTAAGCTAATATTGATTGGCTATTAGGGCTTACTCCAACAATCTCCCACTATCACTAGAGCCAATAAAATATTAATTTAACATCTATCTGCTCATTGTGTGCGTCAAGCATCATCTAAGTATGATACTTTATTAGGGTATAATTAACTCTTTCCTATGTTTGTAATATACACCTCTTCCAATTTCACCTTTCGATCTTTCATCGAAGAGAAAAAGAAATGTCAAAATATACATATATGGATCCTAGTGAGATCTAGTTTTTTGAACTTTCAAGATTAACCCATTGTCATCGTGAATGAGATCAATAGGATCTGCAATACAAGAAACACAACTTTCTCCCCCAAGAATTAGAAAAGTGATTCAAGACATATATTTGACCTTTGTACTACAAACAACAATTATCTTAAGCCTTTCCTTTTAACTTATATAGTTATCATTAAAGCATAACATTTAATTTATACTGTGATATGAATTTTAGAATAACATCTTTGTAACTCTTTTACAATGATTATTCTCATCTACCATCAATAAAAGGAACACCAGATCCTTTTAAGATATATATAGACCTTCTTGATAGTGATATAGTGATGAACACTTCAATCATTTTAGTACTTGATGTTTATGCTCATAGTATATGGTGCATCTAGTGCAATACATATTATGATGTCCTTTTTCTCATCCAATGAGGTAAGAAATTGTCCATTAGACAAAACATCATGCCACATATGCAATAATCTTAATGTGAGATTTATGCATATTACGTATCTCAACACTTTGTCGGAATATGTACTTGTGCTAGGGTTGAGATTCATCAACCACCTATTTCTATAGATTCTTATTTCCAACATTTTAAGGAAACTTCACCTAAGCATTTCATTAAAACCATTTCCTTAACCATGTCCAACACTGGTGTTGTAAGGAATTTGTTTTGATGGTTAGTATGACGCCTACTACTATACTAGATTAATGCAAATACTCTCACTAACCTTCTTGTGTGAACAAGATTTAAACTTGACATTTATTAATCCAAGTTTTCATAAAACTTCATTAATAAAAGGATTCAACTCTAAGAAGTTTGCTCTAATATATTTGAATTTAAACAACTTAATCAAGATAATTTATGATTTTCTCTAGATCTTGTTCTACATGACCAAATGATTCAACAACAACTCCCTTGTTTAATTGGTTCATATTCCATTCTCATATATGTATTTTCTGGTGCTTGAATTTCTTCAAGTTCTACATCACTCCCACTGGTTCTTTTAGATACATAATGTCTCTAAAGGAAGACTTCGGTTCCATTGACAAAATAATTTTGTCCCATAATGTGTTATAGAATACGTGTCCCTTGTTTTTTTTGGGATACATCCATAAATACATATTCATCTAGATTGTGATCAATTTTACTTAATAAACCTTACAACCCAAATGATCATAAAGACAAACTAGGTACTCTTACCTCCATATCAATATGGTGTCTCTACGACTACTTTAAATGGAGTTGGTTATAGATATGAATAATTATATGTAAGAAAATTTATAAAAGAGTCACAAAGATATAATTGAACTATTTTAAATCGTTCAATATTAAACATCATACAATTTAAATCGTCATTATATTCTTTATATAGGTATTTACCATGGCGAACAATTTGTATGATCTTAATACATTTTCGAGTTGTTTCCTTCTACTTCATTCTTGAACTCTTCTTAAAATAATTCTAATTCGTGTCACATATACAAATCCATAATTACTGAGTTTGTCAGTAGTATAAATGAAGAGAAACAAAATTCATCCAACAAATATGCTTAGGGGTCCATATACATCACACATGTATATAATCAAGATATATCATATGTCCTTTCACTTCAGTCGTTGATTTGGGACATTAAATATATCTTCCAAAATTAAGACTTGCACCTATCAAATGATATAAAACCAAATGAATTCAACAATCTATTCTCATAGACTTAGAAAATGCATCTCTCACTTATTGGACTAAACATTATTATTATTGATATACATAAGGTTCAAATCTTATTTGATTCATCCTAAATTTGTTATAGATGAGCTTATCAAGATCGCATAACTCAAATACACTACTTGATTTAGCATTGAAACCATTGTTTTAGATAATCATAACAACATTTGTCCATTATCAAACATGCATTCCTCGTCTTGTCAATACAATACTTAAAATTAGTGTTTATTACTAAATGAAACTTAATAACAATTATTTGGTTTCATTCCAAACTCAAATTCAAGTCTAATCATAAGCTCTTATAGTCAATGAAACACATTTTTCCATTCTAGACATAAGCTAACTCATATCATAATCAATTTCATACTTCTTAAAAGACTCATCACACTCTTATAAATGTTAGATCAACATCTAGTATCACATACCCAAGATGTAGAAGTAGACAATTTGATTTTCTATAACAAATCGGTATGAAGAAAAAGTCTTACTTCTTTCTTCTACTTTGACTCTTTTGATAACCATAAACAATTTTCTTCTATAAACACATGAAATCATTGTAATCCTTTAAAACCATATTTTTATGTCAAAATTCAAAGGAATATAAAATGAATCTCATTCCTTTTATAATTCATCTATTTAGCATCAGAAACTACTTTCTTTTTCTTTTCAATAAAATGAGGTAGATATATTTAAATTTTATTCATAGAAAATCTAATATACCTATATAAGACAATTTCAAATAAAACTTGTGACCAACTATTTGGGAAAAGTTTACCCTATACCCCTACAGTTATACCAATACCCCTATAATTTTTTTAAAATGTCAATTTTGCCCTTATTTATTTTTTATTATTTTTTATTTTTAACTTTTTATTGTTCGTGTCAATTTTTATTCATCGGAAAACTTGCCAAAAGTGTACCGAACACTTAGACCAAGACTTCTGGTCTTAATAATACCATTTGGATGTATTATCAAGACACTAGAATACTTTTTGAAAGTGTTCTGATTAAAAAAAATTCTAAATGAGTTTCAGCAACGGTTAAAAATCATGGCCTAAAGTACTAAATATCATTCCAGAACCATTTTTGAAAATGTTCCGGTTAAAAAAAATTCTAAAAGAGTTTCTGCAATGGTTAAAAACTGTGGTCTAAAGTGACGAATATCATTTCAAAACACTTTTTTAAAGTGTTCCGGCATGATATTTTTTACTTTAGGCCACGGTTTTTAATTGTTACAGAAACTCATTTAGAATATTTTTTGCTGGAACACTTTCAAAAAGTGTTCTGAAATGATATTCAGTACTTTAGGCCACGGTTTTCAACCGTTGACAAAACTCATTTAGAAATTTTTTTAACTTGAACACTTTCGAAAAGTGTTCCGGAATGATATTCAGTACTTTAAGCCACGATTTTTAACCGTTGCTGTAACTCATTTAGATTTTTTTAACTTGAACACTTTCAAAAAGTATTTCAGTGTCTTGATAATACATCCAAATGGTATTATTAAGACCAGAAGTCTTGTCCTAAGTGTTCTGGTACACTTTCGGCAAGTTTTCCGATGAATAAAAATTGACACGAACAATAAAAAGTAAAAAACAAAAAATAATTAAAAATAAATAAGGGCAAAATTGACATTTTTAAAATATTGTAGGGGTATTGGTATAACTGTAGGGGCATAGGGTAAACTTTTAACTATTTGGTCTAAAAGAAAATCCAAATTTTAAATCTCAAAACTATTTTAGATCCATTTGGATTCTTAACTTGTATAGAAAAGACCTTGGAAAGTTTTTATATTTCTCATATCTCCTTTTTATTTATTTAAAAGAAAATGTTCGAGGTTAATGATCATATCATTCACCGTGACGAATATAATTATGAGATATGTTATATCTAAACATTCAAATTGATCCTTCTCATAAGTATCGTTCTTAAAATTCTAGTTATATTCGATTGTTAGGAATTCGTTGTTTGAGAACATACAATTTTTCTCGTGTTTGAGAATAATTCTCAATTTATGTACTAATTCAGAAACTCCTTTCTGATCCTTACATCCTTCATAAATACATTTCACAATAAAATGCAAAAGAAATTCTAAATACAAAAACGTGTAAAAATATTGTATCAAAATCATTTTAATAAGGACTTTTATCAAAATGCTCCCACTATTTTTACTCAAACCAAATGACCCTCAATATTTGATTTGGAAAATCCCGTTGGAAGATTTTCTAGCGGGTCAAGATCCATATTTCACTTTGTTTTAGGTCCGAGTAGGCGGATTACATAAAACTTTGTTATTTAGGTAGGAACTCTTTCCAATTGTATCTAATACAACTCTCGAATTTTATCAGTTGAGTGAATAACTCTTTATTCTAATCCATCTTATGAATTGTTCTCAACTTTTGCTTCTAAACATATATAATCCTATTATAATTAGTATAGTTAAGTCAAACCCAAAAATTTAGCAGTTGGATATTAAATTTATCCCATCGCACCTTACTAATATAAAACATGCACCTCACATTAGGCGAAACCTACATTATTCGATACTAGTCTTGATGTGTGCTAAATTTTGGAAAGGAATTAAATTAATATTTAATTGAAGGGATTTTAATTAAATTTGATCTCAATGGTTTGTGTATCTCGTACACTCACATAATTGTGTATCTTATACACACACACATACAAACATACATTTCACACATCACATACATAATTTAAAAGTTGGTAATACGATTATGACCACCTAAAATGCAAGAATTAAATAAACTAATTTATTACAATTCTTTGACCCACGAGCAAGCTTCTCAAGCCTCTCCATCGGTGTCATCGTTTGACATTGTCTTCTCTTTAACTCTTGAACTCGAACAATTATAGTATTACATAAATAAAATAAATAATCAAATGGTACGACACGTAGGTCGTATTTAATTGCAATAAACCACGACACGCAGACCGTATTCAAATAAAATAAATCACGACACTCAGGTCGTATTTAAAATAAACAAACGCAAAAATCTAAGGTCATAATCGTATACCAATTTATTTAATAATAAATAATAATAGATTATTAAATTATAAATATTAACGCATTAACACTTGATGCATTTTGCAAACCCTAAAGGCACAACTCTTGCGCCGTCACAAACCCTAATACAAAAGTGTGCATACCATCAAAACTTAATGATCGACTATTCAATATGATTGATCAAAATGTCATTGCTTCACCATACAATTATCGAATTCCGAAGCAGAATGCACATTGATCTTTCAAATGTATAACAATCATTACACTAATTAATGGACGAAACAAAAAATATATCAAATACACTAACTACACATTAGAAATATTTAAATCGTATATATATTTATCAATTATATTTGTATCACTTATGGATGATCGAAGTATCGCTGCTTCACCTTACTAATGTCGGATTCTGAAGCATAGTCAACAATGATCATCCAAATTTTACAAAACTTGATGTCAATATTGAATATCTAATATTAAATAATAAACTCTTTATTATTATTTATAATAATAAACTATTATTATTATTATTATTTATTATAATAAATTATTATTATTATAAACAAAAAGCAACAAATATGTAACTCATCGTAACAAGCATTCACGACAAATCATGCGGCATACATTATATGCTAAATTCAAAGTAATTTCGAATTAACAAGTAAAAAGTGACAATTCCAACACGGTCGTGTTAAGTACTGAACAATCATAGTCCCAAAATATTTACAGCTTATTAATAGCTCTCGATTGATTAAACATATTTTAATCAAACAAAAACACATTATTTTAGTTATATCACCATATAAATATTAATATGTATAAATCATATTTGAATTAATGATTTAATCAGAACCGGAGCTCTGATACCACTTTTGGGATTTAATAGGGGTTTTTCAAAATTTTAACTTCTTAGCGGAGTAATCCCGATGAACGAATCTTTATTAATTCATTAATCACAAATAAAACACATCATAAGAATTTTGAATTACCTCTTGAAGCATACTTTAACTTTGATCACGAATGTGGAAAATACCATTGTCTTTATGAAGTCCACGCGAGTACAAAGTGGAATCCGGTGCTAGCCGTCTCTTGTTATAAGAAAATTGACAATTATGATTGGTAAAGAAAAGAGTTTATCTAGTTATAGAGAGCTTCTAAAACCCTAATGCTCTTAATTTGAGCTTTTCCAAAATAAGTCCAATCTTATTTAACTAAACTATTTTATTTAAATAAATTATTATTATCTTTAACTAAACACTTTTAATTAAATAAAATAAATATCAATTAAATTGAATCATATTTAACTTAATTAACTGTCAATTTTTATTTATTTAATTAAATTAAATTTAATCAAATAATATTATATATATATATATATATATATATATATATATATATATATATATATATATATATATATATATATATGTGTGTGTGTGTGTGTGTGTGTGTGTGTGTGTGTGTGTGTGTGTGTGTGTGTGTTAATGTATTAAACAATTTAAATAATGTTTACACATAATTAAATTATATTATATTATATTTAATTGTTCATTCCACTATCGGTACTTTATGCGTGTGACCCTATAAGTTCTCGTAACGTTGTCAATAATATTAAATTACCTAAGTGATGAGAATGTCGTGTGATCTGACATAACCTTTTTGTGATAATGATCATGTGTACAATTACCCTTTTGTCCTTGTATCTATATTGAAAACAAGGCATATAATGTGTCACCCTTGTATAATTCAATATTTTATTCCTTGATCCCCGAGTATACTTGATAATAACAAATAAGCCCAATATCTCGTATTTACTTATTTGAGCACGACCATGCATTTTAAAGTCATACTCTATCAAGGGCCCATAAATATTACTCTCGTATATGTAGGAGGGACAAATCTCATCTATGCCACTCATGTCCCTCAGCATGATTTGTGAAGTACCCATTAACCATCATTATGGTCGTCATGTTATGGACAATGTTTGATTCACAATAAAGTACTCGACTCCACATCTAGGGTCCATAGTGGTTTCAGGTCGAAGGGTGGTATACACCATTATAACTATAAGAATAACTTATGACACTTACATAACAAACTATGTAGTATTCTCATGGTACGTCAATCCAATATAAATAATACTCCTAATATTTATACCTACGTGAAGACTTGATATCTCATATCCATGACTTATGAGATACATTCATCAATTTACTTACATAATAGTCTCTATGTATCACAGTTGTCTTATTTGACAGTAAAACTTAACTACAAATACTTTAAGAATAACGTCTTTATGTTAATGAAGTCTCACGATTAAATCATACTTAATATTTCATTTAACAAACTAATTATTCTAAGAACTTTATTATGTCATATACAAATAACATAATAAATACAATGCCTAATAATTATATATATTAACAAACAATATATATCAAGGTCAAGATACAAAAGCATATTAAGCCAATATTGATTGGCTATTATGGCTTACTCCAACAAGTACTAGACTATCTGGAATTATTTTGACATCAAGTGCATGTCCATATTTTTAGAAGTATGCCTTAAATCTTTAAGTGGTGAATGTAACACCCCAAATTTGCCCTCTTCATTTTAAGCATCATATCATATCATAATCATCATGAGCATACCATATTCTTATCATTTTGCATAGAAAAATAAGGCATAACACTCACATGTTCTAGCATAAGGCATATGGCCAACCATCTGGAGGGTTTGAAGCACCGCAAATAAAAATCAAGACCTGGCAGGAATCTCACAGGATCAGTCGGCACAAGCTCTGTGTCATGTTCAAAGCTTAAAAAGAATGAAAGGATCAAAATCAGCTTGAAACGGCGGGCGCCGATGCATTTTTGAGGTTTCCCTCCAAAAGGGGGGAAATTCAAATTTTGCATGCGTTAACCGGTTAACGCATATGGTTAACCGGTTAACAGCTGCGAAATTTGAATTTCCAGTAGCATTTTCAGCATGTGTGTTTTGGTCCCATTTTCCAATTTTCTGATTTTTATTCATTTGAATTAAATTGGAATTTGAGAGAAGGATCTAGAGCATTTATCCAAGCCTCATTCCAACCCTAAATCCAAATCACTTTCTAAGCTAATCCCAAACCATAATTTTGGATCCCAAACCAAAATTTTGGGCCCCAAACCTAAATCATATTTATTCCATTTCCTTCCAAACCAAAGGACTCTCCCTCATTTTCACTCTCACTTCTGAATTTTCATTGCTCTCACTCACAATTCTCTCACTTTTCTCTCCCAATTTTCCAAATTACTCAAAGTTCCTCTTTGAAGATCACACAACCTTGCATTGAGGTGTGTAGATCTTGGAACTAGACCTCCATCCATAGTTTCATTGCATCTTTTTGCTGGTTTAATTGGTGATTCAGATCTGGTTTGGGATCTAGAAGTGCTTTTGGATCAAAATTCTGCATCAAGAGCTTGATCTTGCATTTATTTTGCATGGAGGGTGTAGCTTAGCATCGGATCTTCAAGGTTTTGCGCGAGATCTATCATTTTCAGCATAATCAACAATTACCAAAGCATACCTCCGCTTTGTAGGTTGGTTTAATTTCAGATCCAACTCTGTTTTTAGCTTATTTGCATTGCTTGTGCTTTAGATCCACCATGTGTTTGTGTAATTGATTGTGTTGCATGATTTGATTGGTTGATTTGTATCCGGATCCGATTGTTATTGTTCATGAGCATAATGTTATGGATTGATGTGCATTGATCTATTTTTCCATGTGTAATTGAGTGCTGGTCTGGTGCAGCTTATTTGAATAAGCTGTTTTGAGCTGCTGTTTTCTGCAGGAATTTGCTGCTGTTTTTACAGTGTTAACCGGTTAACGCATATGGTTAACCGGTTAACGCCCTGTTTTTATGCGTGTTTTGTGCAGGTTTTGACTGGTTAACCGGTTAACTCATACGGTTAACCGGTTAACACTGATGCAGAATGGTTTTTCAGGGCTGTTTTGAGTTTGTTTGATCCCTTTGCTTGTTCTAATGGCCATGAATCATTGCATGATCATTAAACATGATATTTTAGGGTGTTTGCTTGCTGGTTGAGGTATGCTTGCATGGTTTCGACGCATAAGTCGTGCATTTGCAATGTTGGCATGTTGTTTGATTTTTGTTTGCAAGGACCTTTGAACATGTTTAATTCCATGATTGTGGTGATTGATTTGCTGGATTTTTGCTAACATTTCAGGGGCTCATGGTAAGAGAAGTGTGGATGTTTATCCACATTTCAACTTTTCATCTTTCCTCTTTTGTTTATGTTACTAACCCTTTGTTGTTGGGCTTAGGCCTTTCTCATCCCTTCTTCTATCTTCTTCTTCCTTCTTCATTAGGATAGAAACCTCACAAACCCTAGGAATTCCATGCATGCTAACTTAGGATAGAAACTTCCCTCTAGTTTTTTCCTTTTGCTCCTTTGGTTCTATCTCTCTTCTCATCTTCAAACTTAATTTTAACTCACTTAATAAAGGTAGAGTACTTTCATGCGACATGAGACTTTGCTATGAGATGCTCACATGCGTTCCATTTCGGGGCGAGGTGTGAGTCATCACTCGTGGTGGATAGGTCTTAGCATGAGTACCTCACAAAGAAAAGCTAAAAAAAAACACTTCTTAACCAAAAAACCACAAAAGCACTTAATAATGATAATAGGTTAGTGTGCTTGAGCCTTCATTTGTGGGACTAGCTTTGGGGATTTCCTCCATCGATAGGTGTGCCTCTTGCGCATTCCATTTCGGGATGATGTGAGACGTACACATCCCATTGAGTAAGACTTAGGTACACTCACCTATGCAAACTTCCACTCATAAAAGCTTCTAAAAAACACCAAAACAAACAATAAGCGTCTTTCCTTCGGGATTTCTTTTCTCATCTCCTTCGCTCCGTCCGCGAACTTGCTCCTACTTGTCACTTTGCAAGACGGTTACGCACTCGTCGTCCGAGCCTGCAACACCTGAGCAATGGCATAGGCAGTTCAAGCCCTAATTCACAAGCAATTTCCTTTTAGTACCCCTAGTTAGGGGAACTACGGCGTCTCTGATCCTCATTATCCCGATGAGGTACGTAGGCAGCGGGGTAGGGCCCGTTCGAGCACAATCTTTATTTTCCCTACATTTTCCTTTCGCTTTTCTTATTTCAGTTCTTTTCCAGTTCCAGTTTCTTTTCATATTCATTTCTTTGCTGCATTTTTCATACTCTCACCCTTTGAAACAGTTTCTTTTGCAAGCGTGGATCCCGTCGGGTACGGCGGACGATCTGGGTGCTAATACCTTCCCAGGTCGTAACCGACTCCCGAACTCAGTCTCTTTGGTTCGCAGGACCTGTGTCCTTCCTCTTTCTTTCTTCTGGTTTGTGCAGCATTACCATTCCCTTTCTTCGGGATAAAAATGCCTGGCTGGCGACTCTAACCCTTTCCGCGCCACTTTCGCGTTTGTACCAGGATGGAAATCCTCGGGAGCGACAGCTGGCGACTCTGCTGGGGACTGCACACCAGAATCTCTGGTTCCCCTGTGAGTCTCTCCTAGCGCTTGTTTGTTTCCGTTTCTTTGGGTGATGTTTGTTTGATGTGGCTTGTTGTATTTTATTGTTGTTGTTTACAGCTTTATTTACAGCTTTATTTATAGTTTTCAGTATTTATTTTCCGCATCATATATATCATACTGGACTGTCTGGACTGGTTTTCTGTTTGGTGGGATGGGTGATACTGTTTCTGAGAGATAAGCCAAGTACCCGGCTTGAGTGCACCCTAGGATTAGAAGTGGACATATTGTACTCGCATGTGGCATGATGAGTGGCGATGTGTTTCACGCCCAGATTGCGACTGTCTTGGAAATATCTTGTGTGGGGATTTCCTCCACTTCGGGATAGGACCTTGATAGTTATGTGCATCTGGGGACCGATCATTGAGAACCTTTGTGGAAACAACTCTCTCCAGTGGTGACAGTGGCAGACCACATTTTGTGGCAAACCCATTCGCACCCGAGGGTCCACTGGGAACTCGCATAGGATGGCCTGGTTCTCTTATAGGAACTCAGTCAAAGCATCTGGTCGTATGACATTAGTACTGTATCCTACGGGCTGAATGTACTATTGTTTCTCGATTTCAGCGCTTGAAGTTGGGAACCTATAAGGGATGCTTGTTTTTCCCGGACTCAGCTGAGGCCTCCCTGCGTAGTACATAATGCCTAACCGATTCCCTGATTTGGTCATGAGCCATTTCTCGGAAATGGTGAAAGTATTATTGCTATTCGGCTTTGAGAGTCCGTGATGTTTGACCCGGAGCACACCCGTGAGATTGGGGATGGGTTTACAGGTTTGCAGGAACCCTTGACCTCATCATACCCCTTGTTATCAGTGCAGTTCATGTTATGATGCAGTTGCTATGGTTCCGGAGTTCTGGTATTCTGATTCTGGTATTCTTGATACTGTGGTCCTGAGATTCTCTTCAGAAGGTTGTGATTATCAGAGAGTGTGACTCAGTGGACTTTTGGTTTGTCAGTTATTCAGAGGGTCTTGTCAGTGGCCAGATTCCAGACAGTCTCAGATGGCCATATGTCTTTGCATTTGCATCTGCATTGCATCATTGCATCATTAATCATTGTTTCTGTTTTCATTCACAGGTTCATATCTCTGCTCCCGGTTCCGGTATTCTCTTCAAAGATGGAAGATCCTCGCAAGCAGAATGTTCATTTCAAGTTCTTCGATACCAAAGTTGATTTGTTGAAAAAGATGGTAAAGCTGATTACGCCCAACCAGGTAGAGAGATTCAGAAAGGCTTACGGGAGTATTCTTGATGTGGTGATAGAGTTAGATTCTTCAGAGAGGAGTGCCATTCATACATTGCTTCAGTATTATGATCCTCAGCTCCGTTGCTTCACCTTTTCTGATTTTCAGTTGGGCCCTATGCTGGAGGAGTATGCTGTGATCCTGGGTGTGCCGGTTCGAGATCAGGTTCCTTTCCATTCTGAGATGAGTAGGCCTGCGCCTGAGGCTATTGCGGAGGCTCTTTATTTGAGCCCTCCTACTGTGAAGTCTTTGATGATCATTAAAGGAGGTGTGTCTGGGTTTTCTTTGGAGGTTCTGGTAAAGAAGGCGGAAGAATTGGCTGGTGAAGAGGAATGGGATGCTGTTTGTGCTATCTTGGCCCTTTCTATCTATGGTATCATTTTGTTTGCTGATATGGAGAAGTTCATAGATATAAACGCCATACATCTCTTTTTGCTGAAGAATCCTGTGCCTACCTTACTCGGGGATTTGTATTACTCGGTTCATTACAAGACTGAGAAGAAGAGGGGAGGTTTGGTCCGATGCTGTGCTCCTTTATTTCACATGTGGTTCATGAGGCATTTGCCTGGTACGGGAATGTTTAGTGACCATAGTTTGATATGGGCTCAGAAGCTGGAAAAGTTGTTGGCCAAGGATGTTAGATGGTTCACCCAAAGGCTGCAAGGGGCACGTTTTATCACCAGCTGTGGAAGTTATCATAGTGTGCCTTTGTTGGGAGTAACTGGAGGGATTAATTACAATCCAATCTTGTTAAGAAGACAGTTAGGATACGCTTTGAGAGAGGTGCCAGAAGACTTGAAGCTGACCCCTATTTTCTACTTCTCCGTGAAAGATAATGTGCCCTTAGTGAGGAAGGTCGCTGGAGCTTGGAAGAGCGTTAAAGGTGAAGGAATAGCTAGTTTCGGGAAGTGCAACAATCAGACATTCCCAGAGTACGAAGCTTGGTTGAAAGACAGAGCCAGAAGAGTTTTGTTACCGTTTTCAGCACCAGTTCCCCCAGTTGCTGAGTCCATTGATACTGTGCCTTTAGAGGAATTCCAGAAATTAGAAGCTCAATTGCATGCAGTTAGAGTGGAAAATACCGAGATGGTAAGCTTGTATCACCAAGCTAACAGGGCCAAGAAGGAAGCTGAGGAGAAGTTGCTGAAGGTACAGATGACTTTGGAGGCTAAGGAGAAGGACTTTGCAGGAAAGGAAGCACATTTCCACAGATTGGGGATGATGGAAGCCCAAAGAGAAGTTGAGCGCAAGAAGAAGTCAAAGACCCTTAGAGATGCTCGTCAGTCTATTGTCTGGTTGAAGGGACAAAGAGAGCAAGAGTTGAAGCAATATAAAGAAAAAGAAGATTTCTTTGAATTTCAGATGGCTTACAAGAAAGAAGAGGTGGAGCAGGCCCACAGGATTCGCAGAGAGAAGACTCAACAGCTCGCAGACAGTCAACAAGCCCTCGAAGCAGCACTCAAAGAGATTGAAGACCTCAAGTTGATGGCAGGAGTCAAGAAGGTCAGGTCTGATGATGGAGTGTCGGGATCCTCAGGCGGCGGTTATGCTTCTTAGTTTGTATTCGGATTACCTACAGGCATGTTGTAGGAGTCCTAGCTGTTTGTTTACTCTTTGTAAGGACTCGTACTCTATGAGGAATTCTGTTTTATTGTGCCTAATGAGCTGATCTATGTTATGATGTTTCTCACTATTTCTTGGTTTTCTTGTTATTATGGTTTGAATGTGGTTTCTCGCCAAGGTTTCTGAAAGTCGAGGATTAGTGCCCATTTGGTTTTCTCTGCTAAATACCGGAACCGGGGCATAAAATGACTGGTGATTGGAAACATAAACAACTGCATTGCATACATATAACTTGTTTGTTGTTTTGCAGGTGTCGCATCAGATACTAATGTGTTTTGTGATAACAGGCACTATAGCTCCTCGAAAAGTCCGAGATCAACCAACAGTGCACAGATACCCAACCAAGGTTAACCGAGAGCGGGCCATGGATCAAATGCAGGCAGACTTAGCAGATCTAAGGCAGAGGATGGACAACTTCATGACGTTAATGACCGGCATGGGGCAGAATCAAGAACGGCTGCGAGAGTTGGTTGAGAATCAGAACAGAAACGCTGCTGCTGCTGCTAATGCTGATAATCATGCCGGTGCGGGCGCACGACAGGCGGGACCTCAGGTCATACAACCAGGGGCGACCGTAGTCAACGACGGGATGCATAACATTCATGTGGACCACCAGGAGGACCAGTTCACTTTACTTGATGAGACCGAGGGTCAAGGGGTCGAAATGAACAAGAGGTTTGAAGAGATGGCCGAGCAAATCAAGGCTATTCAGTCCCAGAGTTCTTTGGGATTCGATATAACAGACTTGGGCTTGGTTCCGGGAGTCAGGATTCCGTATAAGTTCAAAGTTCCAACTTTCGAGAAATACAACGGCACTGCTTGCCCAAAGACCCATCTGCAATCATATGTGGGGAGAATTGCTGCGCATACAGACGACGAAAAACTGTGGATGTATTACTTTCAGGACAGTTTGGTGGGAGCTTCCCTTGAGTGGTACATGAAGCTCAGCAGGGTCAACGTCAAGAGTTGGAAAGATCTTGCTGAGGCCTTCGTGAAGCAGTACCAGTATAACATGGATATGGCTCCAAATCGCACCCAGTTGCAACATATGGCTCAGACAGCAAAAGAAGGCTTCAAAGAATACGCCCAGAGGTGGCGTCAGCTAGCTGCTAGGGTGCAGCCACCCTTGTTAGAGAATGAAATGGCCGATATGTTTATGGGTACCCTCCAGGGAGTATTTCTTGAAAGATTGGCGTCGAGTTCTGCTACAAAGTTCAACGATATTGTCATTGCGGGAGAAAGGGTTGAAACGCTGTTGAAAATGGGAAAGATACAAGACCCAAGTGCTAGTAGTTCAAGTGGAGCGAGGAAAGCTTTTAGCGGACCTCCGAGAAGGCGAGAAGGTGAGACCAATGCTGTATTTGGCCGAAGCCAGGGTCATGGTTACAGAAGACCTTATGGGCATGTGGCTGCTGTCACTATTCCTGCAGCTCCCGTACAACAGATGCCACCTCCACCACAACAACAACAACAACCCAGAGCCAACTACCAGCAAAGGCCTTATCAGCCGAGGCAGGCTCGTCCTACTAACAGGGTGATTGAAGCTATTCCAATGACATATGCTGCCTTGTTGCCAAGACTGCTAGATTTGAACCTTATTCAATTGAGGACTTTGGCACCACCACCTCCTGGAGAGCTTCCAGCTGGTTATGATGTCAACGCGCGATGCGCTTTTCATTCAGGGGCACCCGGGCACTCAACCGAGAAGTGCAGGGCGCTGCATCACAAAGTTCAAGATCTTGTGGATTCAAAGGCAATCAACTTTGCGCCACCACCGAATATCAACTCGAATCCTATACCTAATCATGGAGGGGCAAGAGTTAACGCTGTTGAGCATGATGACAAGTTGAGTTTGGTACTGAGTATTGATGAGGTCAAGACGCCGTTGAAGGTGGTGAAGGAGAGACTGTTGAAAGGTCAAGTGTTTCCTGGTTGTTCTCTCGATTGCGAAGACTGTGCAAGTGCTGTGAATGGTTGCGAGAAATTGAAGACGGGTTTGCAAGAGTTGATTGATGTTGGATCTCTGCAATTTAGCAAGATTAGTAATGAAAAGGCTGATGATGTGTCAACCATTACTATCTTCTACGATGAAGCTGATATGCCCGTCAGACAAAGGCCGGTTACCGTTTACACTCCTCAGATTAGTCCTGTGACTATAACCGTACCTGGGCCAGTGCCGTATAATGATGATAGAGCCATTCCGTGGCATTATGGTTCTGATGTCTATGTGGCGGGACAGAAGATGGAAAGTAGACCTGTTGCTGACTTGACCATTGAAAATGTAGGAGGTGTTGGAGGTTTTACTCGAAGTGGCCGTCTATTTGCTCCCCCTGCACTGAGAAAGGATCCTGAGGTCGAAACTCCGTCCAAAGACAAAGGAAAGCAGACTGCGAATGATGAGTCGAATACTCCTGTGGTTGGGCAGGGGACGTTTGAGAAAGAGGTAGAGGAATTTATGAAGATCATCAAAAGGAGTGACTATAAGGTGGTTGACCAGCTGAATCAGACGCCTTCAAAGATTTCTATCTTGTCACTATTGATGTGCTCTCCCGCGCATAGGGAAGCTTTGCTGAAAGTACTTCAAATGGCCTATGTTCCTCAAGAGATCACAGTCAATCAACTCGAAGCTGTTGTTGGAAGTGTTAATGCTAGCCATGGCTTAGGCTTCACCGACCGAGACCTCACTTCGGAGGGAAGGAATCACAATAAAGCACTGCATATCACGATGGAATGCAGGGGCGCTGTGTTATCCCATGTCCTTGTGGACACGGGCTCTTCTTTGAATGTGCTCCCGAAAAAGGCGTTGATGAAGCTTGACATTGATGGGGTTATCCTGACACCTAGTGATCTGGTGGTTAAAGCTTTCGATGGTTCAAGAAGATCAGTTTTCGGAGAGGTTGAGTTGCCTGTTAAGATAGGTTCTCAAGTATTCAAGAGTGTCTTCTATGTCATGGATATCCAGCCTGCGTATAGTTGCTTGTTGGGCAGACCGTGGATTCACGCAGCTGGAGCTGTCACCTCAACTCTACACCAGAAGCTTAAGTATGTGGTGGATGGCCAAGTCATCACAGTGTGCGGGGAAGAAGATATATTCGTCAGTCACCTGTCAACATTCAAATATGTGGAAATGGACGGAGAAATTCACGAGACTTTGTGCCAAGCGTTTGAGGCAGATGTCAGTATCTTGACTCCGATGAAGAAAAACAACGAAGGCACGTCAATTCACTCCTACCGGGAAGCAAAGGAGGCCGTCCAATCAGGCAATGCCCAGGGCTGGGGCAAGCTACTGGAGGTGGAAAAGAAGGGTGACAAATTCGGCTTAGGATATCAACCTGGAGGGTCTACTCAGAGTGGTAAGGCTGTTGCATTCACAAGTGCTGGGTCGCTCGACCGCGATCAAATCTGTATGGTAAGTCAAGACGGGGATGGTGACCGAGACTGGGACAACAATTGGATCCGCCCGTGTGCACCCGGCGAGGAGCTAGGAAACTGGTCTGCTGAAGACATCGTTCAAGTCACCTGGCTCTCAAAGTAATTGTTTGTTTCCTTTTATTAGCATACTGCATTGTCAAATCCAGCATTCTGCCCAAGATGTTTGGATCCATTGTACTGGGCCACCATGTTTTGTATTGCATCGTTATTTTTGCCATGAAATAAAAGGACATTTTCAGACAATTTGTGCTCTCTTTCTTTGTTTTTAAACTTTTTCACAAAAAAACAATATAAAAATGGCAATGTGTTTTTTCATTTTTTTGCTTTGTGTTAGCGTCTCTTTTCAAAATAAGCAGATTCTGAATAAGCACATCATTTGTGCAGTATTGATCATCCGGATTCCACGGATAACGTTCCTGCTATGACTATGCATGACTTTGATAATCCAGTCTACCAAGCTGATGAAGGGGTTGAGGAAGATTGTGACCTACCTGAAGAGTTGGTCAGATTGTTAAAACAAGAGGAACGAGTTATTCAGCCTCATCAAGAAGAGATTGAGACCATCAACATTGGCAGTGGAGATGCAAAGAAAGAAATCAAGATAGGGGCCAATCTGCAGGACGACGTCAAACAAGAACTGATCAGTATGTTGAGAGAGTATGTGGATATCTTTGCTTGGTCATATCAAGATATGCCAGGGTTGGATACCGACATCGTGATGCATAAGCTACCTCTGAGAGAAGACTGTCCTCCTGTGAAGCAAAAGTTGAGAAGAACTCGCCCGGATATGGCGATGAAGATTAAAGAGGAGGTGCAGAAACAGTGGGATGCCGGGTTCCTTGCCGTGACTAGTTACCCACCTTGGGTAGCTAACATTGTACCAGTGCCTAAGAAGGACGGCAAGGTCCGAATGTGCGTTGACTATCGAGATTTGAACAGAGCAAGCCCGAAGGATGATTTTCCGTTGCCACACATCGACGTGTTGGTCGACAATACTGCTCAATTCTCAGTGTTCTCCTTCATGGATGGATTTTCCGGTTATAATCAGATAAAAATGGCACCGGAAGATATGGAGAAGACAACGTTCATTACCCCGTGGGGAACATTCTGCTATAAGGTCATGCCCTTTGGTCTGAAGAATGCTGGGGCCACTTATCAACGGGCGATGGTCACATTGTTCCATGACATGATCCACAAGGAGATCGAATGTTATGTGGATGATATGATCGCAAAGTCCAAAGACGAAGAGGAGCATTTGGTTAACTTGAAGAGGTTGTTCGACAGATTGATCAAGTATAAGCTGAGGTTGAATCCGAACAAGTGCACTTTCGGAGTGCGTTCCGGAAAATTGCTGGGTTTCATTGTAAGTCAGAGGGGAATTGAGGTAGACCCTGCTAAAGTGAAAGCTATTCAAGAGATGCCTGCACCAAAGACAGAAAAAGAAGTGCGCGGGTTCTTAGGTAGATTGAACTACATTTCTCGGTTCATATCTCACCTAACTGCCACATGCGAACCGATATTCAAACTGCTAAGAAAAGAGCAAATGGTCAGGTGGAATGATGATTGCCAAAGAGCTTTCGACAAAATAAAGGTATATTTGCAGGAACCTCCAATCCTGATGCCTCCAGTGGAAGGGAGACCACTAATCATGTACTTGACCGTGCTAGAAGGGTCGATGGGGTGTGTGCTCGGCCAACATGACGAGTCTGGTCGAAAAGAGTACGCCATTTATTACCTTAGCAAAAAGTTTACCGACTGTGAATCCCGATACTCACTGCTCGAGAAAACTTGCTGCGCTTTGGTATGGGCTGCTCGCCGACTGAGGCAGTACATGTTGACCCATACTACACTTCTCATTTCCAAGATGGACCCTGTCAAGTACATCTTTGAGAAACCAGCATTGACCGGAAGGGTTGCTAGGTGGCAGATGATTTTAACTGAATACGACATCCAGTACACTTCTCAGAAAGCCATCAAAGGAAGTGTATTGTCGGAATACCTTGCTCAGCAACCTCTTGAGGATGACTATCAGCCGATGAGATTTGATTTCCCTGATGAGGACATCATGTGCCTCAAAACAAACGATTACGAGGAACCACTTCCGGAGGAGGGGCCTGACCCTGAATCCAAATGGAAGTTGATGTTTGATGGGGCTGTCAATATCAATGGTCGTGGAGTTGGTGCCGTACTCATTACTCCTGAAGGTGTTCATTTACCCTTCGCTGCCAAAATTACTTTTGGCTGCACCAACAATGAAGCGGAATACGAGGCGTGTATAATGGGAATAGAGGAGGCAATTGATCTTCGGATCAAGAACCTCGATATATTCGGAGATTCAGCCCTCGTCATTAACCAAATTACCGGCAAGTGGTATACACATCAAGAGCATCTAGTTCCGTATAGGGATTATGCTAGAAAACTGTTGACATTCTTCACGACAGTTGAACTCAAATACATACCACGGGACGAAAATCAATTTGCCGATGCTTTGGCTACTCTCTCTTCGTCGATTAAAGTCATGTGTTGGAACTTTGTGCCCAGGATTGACATCTCCAGGCTTGACTCTCCCGCTTATGCTTTCTCTGTAGACGCCGTGTCTGACGAGAAACCTTGGTATTTCGATATCAAGTTGTTCCTGGAGAAGCAAGAATACCCAACAGGGGCATCTTCCAAAGACAAAAAGACCTTGAGGCGACTTGCTGCTAGTTTCTTCTTGAACACAGACGGGGTTTTGTACAAGAGGAACTTCGACATGGTTTTGCTCAGATGCGTGGATAGACACGAAGCAAGCCTGTTGATGCAGGAGGTCCATGAAGGATCTTTTGGTACCCATGCAGGAGGGCACGCCATGGCAAAGAAATTGCTGAGATCAGGGTATTACTGGATGACAATGGATGCAGACTGTTGTTCATTCGCTCGTAAATGCCACAAGTGCCAAATATATGCAGATAAAGTGCATGTTCCTCCTAATCCGCTCAACATCATGTCATCTCCTTGGCCTTTCTCTATGTGGGGCATTGACATGATCGGGAAGATTGAGCCCACTGCTTCGAATGGTCATCGCTTCATCCTGGTCGCGATTGATTACTTTACCAAATGGGTAGAAGCTGCGTCTTATGCCAATGTCACTCGTCAAGTGGTGGCAAGATTTCTGAAAAGAGATATCATATGCAGATATGGAGTGCCCGAAAGGATCATTACTGATAATGGTTCTAATCTCAACAATAAGATGATGGCAGACTTATGTCGGGACTTCAAAATACAGCATCACAATTCTTCTCCTTACCGACCAAAGATGAATGGTGCGGTAGAGGCGGCTAACAAGAATATCAAGAAGATTGTGCAGAAAATGGTTGTCACCTACAAGGATTGGCATGAGATGTTACCGTTTGCTCTGCATGGGTACCGAACGTCGGTCAGGACATCAACAGGGGCAACTCCCTTCTCTCTAGTGTATGGCATGGAAGCAGTCCTGCCTGTTGAAGTAGAGATTCCTTCACTGCGCGTGATGATGGATGTCAAGCTGGATGAGGCTGAATGGGTGCGTGCTCGTTACAATCAGCTATGTTTAATTGAGGAAAAGAGATTAGCGGCTATCTGTCATGGTCAGCTTTATCAGAGGAGAATGAAGCGGGCATTCGATCAACGAGTACGTACTCGAGAGTATCGAGTGGGAGAGCTTGTATTAAAGAGGATCGTTCCTCCAGGTTCAGATAACAGGGGCAAATGGACCCCGAATTACGAAGGACCATTCATAGTGAAGAAAGTATTCTCAGGAGGAGCGCTGATGCTCACCACTATGGATGGAAAAGACTTCCCATCTCCTGTTAACTCGGACGCAGTTAAAAAATACTTCGCATAAAGAGACCCGCTGGACATAAAAACAGAATGTAAGTCCAGGCAAGAAAAGGGCATCCCGGCGAGCTAAAAACAGAATAAAAAGCTCGGGCAAAAATTAGGGAAATAAATATAAAAAATGTGTACACCCGCTGAGTTGAAAAGCCGCATTGGACAGCTCAGGCAAAAAAGGGTATCCCGGTGGATTGAAAACCCGAGAGGGCGATCCACGCAAAATAAGGGAAATAAGCGAACAACTGTGATCCAAGTTATCTGAACCACGTCATCGTTTCGTACGGTTTGACAATATCAGAAGGATGGGAAACAGTCCCCTTGTCCTCTCAGAAAGCCAAAGCAGAATGGAGAGTCTTGAAGACATGCAGGTCATAGCAGAAATGGAACTCCTTGGAATGCCGTGTACATTGCCATTAGGACAGTTTCTTTTCTCAAATTTTATAGTGGCTACTTCTTTCCAGGTGGTTGCTTCTCGATGTAAATCTTTGCCTATTCAGAGGCCATCCAATAAAAATAATATTCAGTCAAAAAGCTGTGTGTGTTTATTTTTGTTTGCAAAATGTCCTGAATTTTTGGCAAAAATAGCATTACATCTAAACACGGTGATAATCTTGAAAAGAAAACTGACATGCAGGGAAACTGTAACCCTCTTTGAGTGTCGGGTGATGATGGATGAACCAATCATTCCATGCAAATCCTCGGGCCACACGTGTGTTTTCTGTTGTTGCAGGTTGCAGGATGGCGTCACATTCTCTCAAGCAATTTACTCTCCCCCAGTAGAGTATCTCCCCAAGCAGAGATTTCTTCTCCCCACAGGTATCTGAAGCCTGGAATCTCCAGCAGAGATTTTCCTCCAAACAAGCCTTGGCAGCAGCCCAAGCAAGCTTTTCTTCCCCAGCGAAGTAGCAGTCCATTCTTCCCCAGCGGAGTATGCCTAGCAGGTACCTGAGAGCCTGACATCATCAGAGATGGAATTAGCAGTATTCTATCCCCAGCAAGAGTCCTTGCTTATCAGGTACCTGAAAGCCTGATATCCCCTCAGAGTCGTGAATCATCAGATGCTCTCCCCAGCCAGAGTATTTGCCTAAGAAGCTTCCCCAGCCAAGTCTGAAGATGTCCTTGTCCCCACAGAGTTCATATTTGATTTTCACCTCCGTCCGTGAAATGTTTCCCAGCAAGTTTGCCCTATTGTTATTTTATTTGATGATACATCCAGGTATTCATCACCTCAGTCAGAGTTGAGTATCCAGACCTCTTGATTTGTCTTCCCCTGCAGAGTTGTATCTCTTGTTGCCGATCAGGCATTCGTCTGTTGCTCGTCCGCAACTTTCAATACTTGTGTGTGTTATTCCTAAGCAAAGTTTTCCCCAGCAGGGACCTATCATGCTTTATTGCTGTTCGTCTGCATCTTTCAACACTCGTCTGTGTTAGCTCTGTGGTATTGCTCGTTTGCTTTCCCCAGTAGAGTCTACATAATAGCACTCGTTTGTGCTCGCATCTTTATTTGATGCTTATCCTCTTTCAGCACTCGTCCGTGCCCTTTCCTCAGCAGATTCCTCTTTATTTGAGGTATTCCCCGGCAGTCGTCCGTGCCTTTTCCTCAGCAGGTTCCTCTTTATTTGAGGTACTCCCCAGCTCGTCCGTGCTAGCATCTTGGTTTGATGACCGTTCGCAGCTCTCGGCACTCGTCCGTGTTTATTAGTCTTTGAAGATTGCTCGTCCGTATCCTTCGACACTCA
Organism: Lathyrus aphaca; assembly: GCA_963966055.1. NCBI lineage: Eukaryota > Viridiplantae > Streptophyta > Magnoliopsida > Fabales > Fabaceae > Lathyrus > Lathyrus aphaca. The sequence continues at coordinate 249,061,208 of OZ014520.1, read as the reverse complement.
TCCGTGCCTGTTGCTTATCTAGTGCTCGTCTGTGCGCCTCAATGCTCGTCTGTGTTCTGACATGTATTCTCTATTATTGCTCGTCTGCAACTGTCCGGCACTCGTCTGTGTTTGGTTATGATAGTTGCTCGTCTGCAACTCTTAAGCGCTCGTATGTGCCTTGGCATGTATTCTCTTTTATTGCTCGTCTGCAACTGTCCGGCACTCGTCTGTGTTTGGTTATGATAGTTGCTCGTCTGCAACTCTTAAGCGCTCGTATGAGCCTTGGCATGTATTCTCTATTATTGCTCGTCTGCAACTGTCCGGCACTCGTCTGTGGTTGGTATTGGATCCTTCGCTGCACTCGTCTGTGCCTTGATATGAATTCTCCGTTGTTGCTCGTCTGCAACTGTCCAGCACTCGTCCGTGTTTGTTTGAAGCTCGTCTGCTTTTATCCCCCAGAAGTCGTTTGTGTTCTGAAGCTCGTCTGCTTTGCTTGGATACTCGTCCGTATCATCCTCAGCACTCGTCTGTGCTAACTTACATCTGAATGTGAAGATTTGTTGTTTACCCTGATATTTCTGTTGCTACTTCAAATGCTCGTCTGTGTTTGAATTTCTGGTATTCGTCTATACCAGTGGCTGATACTCGTCTGTATCATTGCTTCAAATGCTCGTCTGTGTTTGAATTTCTGGTATTCGTCTATACCAGTGGCTGATACTCGTCTGTATCATCGCCTGAAACACTCGTCTGTGTTTCTCAGATCATCGTCTGATACTCGTCTGTATCATCGACTTAGGGCACTCGTCTGTGTTATCTTGATGATCATCCAATACTCGTCTGTATTGAAGAGGTTTCGAATCCTGACAGTGGGAATTAAATGTCAAAATGGTTACCGGTCCTGGCGTAACAGGTAAATCCGAAGGAGGCTCGTCTGTCTCAAGCACCAATTATGGTTGCTGCACCTGGCGTAACAGGTTTGCTCAGAAGACTCGTCTGTCTTATACCATATATCCGCGGATAATATATGAAGAAGGTTCGTCTACCTTGATTGCATGTCTATCCCACAGACTTATATGCATTACCGGAGCCTGCGTAAGGGTTACCCGAAGAAGACTCGTCCGTCTTATTCCACTTATCTGCATAAGGATTAGTGAAGGAGATTCGTCTATCTCAGGCTACTTTGAAGTTCTTTAAGGGCTCGTCCGCTCTCTGCACCTGGCGTCACAGGTTTGTTAGAAGACTCGTCTGTCTCAGATTGTTGTCTTGAAGTGTTGAGGACTCGTCTGTCCAGTTCCTGGCGTCACAGGATTGTTTGAAGACTCGTCTGTCAACATGTTCTTATTACAGATATCAGTTTCAACTTGGAAGAGGCTCGTCCGCTTCTTTCTCCCCTGCAGTCCCCAGAGCGTCATCTCGTTGGGTTTATTTCCCGGGGTTGCATTCTTCGTCAGAGTGCAAATTTCTGGTCTTCTTGGTATTCAATCACAGTTTATCTTGAACGGTCGATAGTCCGTACCATCGTCCTTTTCAGATTAACAGTTGATTGAATAGGGGCAGCTGTAACACCCCAAATTTGCCCTCTTCATTTTAAGCATCATATCATATCATAATCATCATGAGCATACCATATTCTTATCATTTTGCATAGAAAAATAAGGCATAACACTCACATGTTCTAGCATAAGGCATATGGCCAACCATCTGGAGGGTTTGAAGCACCGCAAATAAAAATCAAGACCTGGCAGGAATCTCACAGGATCAGTCGGCACAAGCTCTGTGTCATGTTCAAAGCTTAAAAAGAATGAAAGGATCAAAATCAGCTTGAAACGGCGGGCGCCGATGCATTTTTGAGGTTTCCCTCCAAAAGGGGGGAAATTCAAATTTTGCATGCGTTAACCGGTTAACGCATATGGTTAACCGGTTAACAGCTGCGAAATTTGAATTTCCAGTAGCATTTTCAGCATGTGTGTTTTGGTCCCATTTTCCAATTTTCTGATTTTTATTCATTTGAATTAAATTGGAATTTGAGAGAAGGATCTAGAGCATTTATCCAAGCCTCATTCCAACCCTAAATCCAAATCACTTTCTAAGCTAATCCCAAACCATAATTTTGGATCCCAAACCAAAATTTTGGGCCCCAAACCTAAATCATATTTATTCCATTTCCTTCCAAACCAAAGGACTCTCCCTCATTTTCACTCTCACTTCTGAATTTTCATTGCTCTCACTCACAATTCTCTCACTTTTCTCTCCCAATTTTCCAAATTACTCAAAGTTCCTCTTTGAAGATCACACAACCTTGCATTGAGGTGTGTAGATCTTGGAACTAGACCTCCATCCATAGTTTCATTGCATCTTTTTGCTGGTTTAATTGGTGATTCAGATCTGGTTTGGGATCTAGAAGTGCTTTTGGATCAAAATTCTGCATCAAGAGCTTGATCTTGCATTTATTTTGCATGGAGGGTGTAGCTTAGCATCGGATCTTCAAGGTTTTGCGCGAGATCTATCATTTTCAGCATAATCAACAATTACCAAAGCATACCTCCGCTTTGTAGGTTGGTTTAATTTCAGATCCAACTCTGTTTTTAGCTTATTTGCATTGCTTGTGCTTTAGATCCACCATGTGTTTGTGTAATTGATTGTGTTGCATGATTTGATTGGTTGATTTGTATCCGGATCCGATTGTTATTGTTCATGAGCATAATGTTATGGATTGATGTGCATTGATCTATTTTTCCATGTGTAATTGAGTGCTGGTCTGGTGCAGCTTATTTGAATAAGCTGTTTTGAGCTGCTGTTTTCTGCAGGAATTTGCTGCTGTTTTTACAGTGTTAACCGGTTAACGCATATGGTTAACCGGTTAACGCCCTGTTTTTATGCGTGTTTTGTGCAGGTTTTGACTGGTTAACCGGTTAACTCATACGGTTAACCGGTTAACACTGATGCAGAATGGTTTTTCAGGGCTGTTTTGAGTTTGTTTGATCCCTTTGCTTGTTCTAATGGCCATGAATCATTGCATGATCATTAAACATGATATTTTAGGGTGTTTGCTTGCTGGTTGAGGTATGCTTGCATGGTTTCGACGCATAAGTCGTGCATTTGCAATGTTGGCATGTTGTTTGATTTTTGTTTGCAAGGACCTTTGAACATGTTTAATTCCATGATTGTGGTGATTGATTTGCTGGATTTTTGCTAACATTTCAGGGGCTCATGGTAAGAGAAGTGTGGATGTTTATCCACATTTCAACTTTTCATCTTTCCTCTTTTGTTTATGTTACTAACCCTTTGTTGTTGGGCTTAGGCCTTTCTCATCCCTTCTTCTATCTTCTTCTTCCTTCTTCATTAGGATAGAAACCTCACAAACCCTAGGAATTCCATGCATGCTAACTTAGGATAGAAACTTCCCTCTAGTTTTTTCCTTTTGCTCCTTTGGTTCTATCTCTCTTCTCATCTTCAAACTTAATTTTAACTCACTTAATAAAGGTAGAGTACTTTCATGCGACATGAGACTTTGCTATGAGATGCTCACATGCGTTCCATTTCGGGGCGAGGTGTGAGTCATCACTCGTGGTGGATAGGTCTTAGCATGAGTACCTCACAAAGAAAAGCTAAAAAAAAACACTTCTTAACCAAAAAACCACAAAAGCACTTAATAATGATAATAGGTTAGTGTGCTTGAGCCTTCATTTGTGGGACTAGCTTTGGGGATTTCCTCCATCGATAGGTGTGCCTCTTGCGCATTCCATTTCGGGATGATGTGAGACGTACACATCCCATTGAGTAAGACTTAGGTACACTCACCTATGCAAACTTCCACTCATAAAAGCTTCTAAAAAACACCAAAACAAACAATAAGCGTCTTTCCTTCGGGATTTCTTTTCTCATCTCCTTCGCTCCGTCCGCGAACTTGCTCCTACTTGTCACTTTGCAAGACGGTTACGCACTCGTCGTCCGAGCCTGCAACACCTGAGCAATGGCATAGGCAGTTCAAGCCCTAATTCACAAGCAATTTCCTTTTAGTACCCCTAGTTAGGGGAACTACGGCGTCTCTGATCCTCATTATCCCGATGAGGTACGTAGGCAGCGGGGTAGGGCCCGTTCGAGCACAATCTTTATTTTCCCTACATTTTCCTTTCGCTTTTCTTATTTCAGTTCTTTTCCAGTTCCAGTTTCTTTTCATATTCATTTCTTTGCTGCATTTTTCATACTCTCACCCTTTGAAACAGTTTCTTTTGCAAGCGTGGATCCCGTCGGGTACGGCGGACGATCTGGGTGCTAATACCTTCCCAGGTCGTAACCGACTCCTGAACTCAGTCTCTTTGGTTCGCAGGACCTGTGTCCTTCCTCTTTCTTTCTTCTGGTTTGTGCAGCATTACCATTCCCTTTCTTCGGGATAAAAATGCCTGGCTGGCGACTCTAACCCTTTCCGCGCCACTTTCGCGTTTGTACCAGGATGGAAATCCTCGGGAGCGACAGTGAAGAGAAAGAAGCATGTTTTGAGATTGACAGAAATCAGAAAGCCAAAAAATATTTTGGTCTGAACGGTTCACATATATTGAATTCAATAGGTTTGGTTCATATATTCGTTCATTAATGTTAGAATATCTATTTATAATATATTAATACATAATCACATATCATCTCGCTCACACTTCTAACAATCTTTGTGCCACATCGTCTATATTATTACGTGGCACACTCCAAAACTCATCTTCACTTTTCAAAAGGGAAAAACACATATATATTTTTTCTATGAAAGGACGTGGATTCAACCATGACAAAGGAAAAATTGTATTATTTTCATAAATTTTAAAGAATGTTATTTATATTTGTCTTGCAATTATTTTATATTATAAAACTAAAATAATTATATACCACTATATGTATCATTTCGTTTTGCATCATTAGAAATTTTATATAAATTATCACTATAATTTTTTTTATCACAGTTCTATATAATAAAATTTAAAGTTTTATTTTAATAATTCAAAAATTAACAAATAAAATATTAAAACATTGCGCATTGTTGGGTATGGACTCCCTTCCTATATGGAAAAGGCCCAAATATGATTAGCCCATTAATATCACATATTTAAGTGGAGAGAATGAATTTAGGTTAAGAGAGATAAATAGAAAATAAGGATTCAAAAGAGAGAAAAGATGAGAGAAACCTATTCTCATTTTTCTACAACCAGTCTCACCAAATCGACGATCTCAGTTTCGTTAACCGTCAGATCGAGCTCAAGTTTGGAAGGCAGGTTCGCAACACTTGTATCTAACTTTTGACCATTATGAAGTTGCAAATTTGAGTAATTTTTCATCCTTTTGATTTTTATTTGTAAGCTAGTTTTCTTTTTGATTTGCGGTTGTTAGCACTAGTTTGCGAAACACTTTAAGACTCTCTTGTATCCTTAATTGATTATAGGGAAGATATTTCTTTGGTTTGGATGACTCGTAGTTCTTACTCTCATATTGAGGGGTTTTCCATGTTAAAATATTGGTGTTCTTTTGTGCCTTTATTTTTTCGATTTGTCATCTTATATTTATTTTTGATCCTCAAGGTTCCTACAAGTGTGGGGAATTTTATATCTGTTACGCATTGGTCTGATATTGTGTCTTAATTTCCCATAAGAGTGGCATCAGAGCTCTTGGTTAATGGCTATTTTAATTTTTTGAATGATGGAGTCAAATACAAAGATGAATATGTTATTGTTGAATGGTTATAATTACCATTTATGAAAAGGCAAAATGAAAAACTTACTATTTGTGAAGAAATTGCATTTACCAGTTTTTAGTTCCGCAAAGTCGAATTCTGTATTGGATGAAGAATGAAAGTTTGAACATCAACATGTATATGGTTTTATTCGATATTATGCAAAAGATAATGTTTATAATCATATTGCTAATGAAACACATGCAAAAAAATTGTGGGAGAAGATAGAGTCCTTGTATGCCTTTAATCATGAGAATAATAAATTGTTCTTGTTAAATAGCTTTATAAGTTTGGAGTATAAGGAGGGGACTTATATTTGATATAACTTGAGTGAATTTCAAAGGATCCTTAATCATATGTCAGGAATGAGTATCAAATTTGATGATGAACTTTTGAGACTATTTCTACTGCCATCTTTACTAGATTCGTGGTAGATGTTTCGAGTTTTTATCATAAGCTCAACTCTTAGAGGTGTTGTTTCTTTGGAAACAACTCAGGGTGGTATTCTTAATGAGGATATGAGAAGGAAGTCATGGGGTTCTTCATCTCAATAAAAGGTATTTGTCATTGAAAATAGGGGGGATAAGTCATAAAAAGGAACTAAAAGGTGGTAGAGAGAATAATAGAAGCAGATCTAAGATGTGATACAAGAATTTGGAGTGTCATTATTGTCATAAAATAAGACATGTACATAAGTATTTCTATTAGTGGAAAAGAGATAACAAAGGAAAGAAGGGTAAGTTTAAACAAATAGATCATAAAGATCATGATGATGATTCTGTTACTACTGCTACTAGTGATGATCTTGTTATTCTTCGTGATCATGAGTATGTTAATCTTGTATCAAACGAGAGCATGCGGATAGTTGACAGTGGTGATACATTGCATGTTTCACCAAGAAATTATTTCTTAACATCCTATACTTTTAGTAATTTTGGAGTGTTGAAGATGGATAATGATTGTGTATCTAAGGTAATTGGTGTTGCTGATGTTTGGTTCTGGAAAGTAGAAACTCAACAAAGGTAACTTGGTTGTGGCTAGAGGGGAAAATATTTTTCTAAACTGTATTCGACAAAAGATTTGGTTGCTATGTATAGTGTGAATTCTATCGAAATGGAAGCAACTTTGTGGCATTGTAGACTTAGTCATATTAGTGAAAAAGGGGTTGAATGTTTTGGCAAAAAAGGATGTTCTTCCTGGATTAAAGAATGCAGACTTGGAAAAGTGTTTTCATTTCATGGGTGGTAAACAAACTAGAGTATCTTTCAAGAGATATCCTCCCTCAAAGAAGCCAAAGTTGCTTCAGTTGGTACATTATGTTGTTTGTGGTTCATTGCAGGTAAAATTCTCTAATGGTGCCCTTTATTTTGTTATCTTTATCGATGACCGTTCCACGAAACTATGGGTTTATGCCTTGAAAATAAAAGACCAAGTGTTCGAAAATTTAAAATAATTCCATGCTTTGGTTGAGAGGCGGATATGCGGGAAGCTAAAATGTGTTCATTCAGACAATGGTGAAGAGTATTGTGGACCATTTGGTTCCTATTGCAAGCAGTATGATATTTCACATGAGAAGACTCGTCCTAAAAATATTCAATTGAATGGTTTAGAAGAGAGGATAAATTGAATACTAATTAAGATACTAAAGTGTATGCTCTCTGAAGCTAAGTTGCCTGATTATTATTGGGGCGAGACACTTTACACGGTAGTGCATGTTCTTAATCTCACTCCTACCGTTACTTTGAATAGTAGAGTTCCAAACAAAATTTGGTTTGGAAATAATGTCAAGTATTATCATTTGAGAGACTTTGGTTGTTAGGCTTCTATGCATATTCTAAAGGATGTAAGATTCAAGATGGATGCAAAGTTAAAATAATGTATCTTCATCGAATATGGGCAAAATGAGTTTGGTTACAGGTTGTATGATCCTTAGGGAAGAAATTTATCTGAAGTCGCGATATGGTATTCATGGAAGACCAGACTATTGAATACATTGATAAGGTAGAGAAGACTACATCCAAGAAAGATATCAATTTGTCGAATGTTGATACAATTCAGTTACCTAGTCATAATAAGGATGTTATTGGTGGTGATGATCAGAATGCTAAACCATATGATTATGTAATATATTTTCTCTCAGGATCTTTTTTGTACCACTATTAAGTGTTTAGCACAGATTGTGCTCTAATGTCAACTAAAGGTGAGAAAAACACAAGAAAGGGGTGTGGTTGAGTTGTGTTATACTTTTTCTTTCTTTTAAAACTATTTAGATTTTAAACACTAAGTCTAGAGTCTGAATCAAAGGTGAGTGATAAGCGGCAAATAAGGAATGAAATAAAGAATGAGACTTACAAAATTATTATGGTTCTTCTCACAAACCAAAAGTAGTCTAGTCCTCTTGCACTTTCAAGATTTTACTATAATCACACAAAATTACAATTTTCTCAAGCACACAAGCAAGAAAATTTCAATGCTCTAACACAAAGTAAGAGAATTCTAATTCTCAAGCACACAAGCAAGAGACTTCAAATGCTCAAGCACATAAGCAAGAGACTTCAAATGCTCAAGTATAGAAGCAAGTGACTTCTAATGCTCAAACACTATGGGCTTGTTTGGTTCAGTGAATGGGAAAGGGTGAGGGATTTTAATAAAGGGGAATCGAGGTAAGGGAATATATTTTAATTAAATGTATGTTTGGTTCAACGTAGAGGAGGGAAAGGATTTTAATAAAAAGGAGGGAAAAAGAGATATTTTAATTGAATGTATGTTTGATTCAAAAGAAATGGGGGAGGGGAGAGAGAAGTTTTAATCAAAAATATGTTTGGTTTACAAGGGGAGAGAATGAATTTTAAAATACTTTACATTTTTACCCTTAAAATATTATAATACTCTTGCTAAATAAAATAAAATAAAACAAAATGATATTAACACAAAAAATTGTTAATTCATAAACAACAAAGATAATCAAACACAAAATATTTAATATTTCTAATACTGTGAAATACATTAAAGTGTAAATAAGATATTATTAAATGTCATTAAATTATTATATGATCAATCTTCAGATAAACCATTTTATCATCTTGATGATCCATCTAGTCCTATAAAATATTTGTGAGATTAAATTCTAAATGATATATAACTCATACTGCAATTATATATCGATAAGTAATACCACTACAAGAAAACATGATATTTGCTACTTGTTTTAACCTAAATGAAAATCACGTCACTAAAAATTGTATTAGTGACGTGAAAAGCAAGTCACAAACAAAAAATAATAATATAAAATTAAAACGCAGAATAATTGTTTGTGGAAAATTTTAAGAAAAAATGCTTAGTGACGTGTATAACATGTCGCAATGAATATTTCAACAAAAAAAAAATTGGGGAAATAAATTGGATGATAAAATGTTATAATATGACCGTTGTAGATACCCACGTGATTAGCAGGTCAAAAACTTCACATTGGATAACCGCATCGCAAATGTTAATTATTATAAAAGTGAATAAACAAATTAATTACATGGGATAAACAAATTAAATAATTATAAAAATAATAATAAATAAAAGTGAATAAAATAAAACAAAAAAAAATAATTTATACCAAATAAAAAATAATGGTGTTTTCGTTAAAAAAATATGGATGAATTATACTAAGTTGAAAAGTTAACCTATAGAATTTATTAAGGACAAATTAGGATTATAACAAAAATGAGAGTAATTATATCAATATAACAAAAATAGATTTTATTATAGTTCATTTCCCTCCTCTTCCTTCCAAAATCATCCAATTTGGGGTAATGAAAAAAAATACTTCAGGAGGGATTCAGATTACCTCCTCTTCCCCCTCATAAAAAAATTGAACCAAATATACTTAATTTAAAATATTTTCTCTCCTCCCCTTTTAAAAAATTGAACCAAACATACTTAATTTAAAATATTCTCTCTCTTCCCCTCCAAAATCCTCAACCAAACAGACCTAACTTCTAACGATCTACCTAACATATAAATGATTATTTGGAATAATACACTTGATTGTGTAGACAAAATACAATACAATAAAACTCTTTAAGACTTGAGATTTTACATGGGATAAACAAATAAATTATTATAAAAATAATAATAAATAAAAGTGAATAAAATAAGACAAAAGAAAATTAATTTATACCGATAAAAATAATGGCGTTTTCGTAAAAAAAAATATGGATAAATTATAATAAGTTGAAAAGTTAACCTATAGAATTTATTAAGGACAAATTAAGATTATAACAAAAATGAGAGTAGTTATGTCAATATAACAAAAATAGATTTTATTATAGCTCTTTTCCCTCCTCTCCCCTCCAAAATCATCCAATTTTGAAGTAACGAAAAAAAAATACTTCAGGAGAGATTCAGATTACCTCCCCTCTCCCCTCATAAAAAAAATTGAACCATACATACTTAATTTAAAATATTTCCTCTCACACTCTCTTAAAAAATTGAACCAAACATACTTAATTTAAAATATTCTCTCTCTTCCCCTCCAAAATCTCCGACCAAACGGACCTTAAGTAAGAGACTTCTAACAATCTCCCTAACATATAAAGGATTATTTGGAATAATACACTTTATTGTGTAGACAAAATACAATACAATAAGACTCTTTAAGACTTGAAGATTTTTAAGATATAGAAAGATAATAAATCATAAGTTAAACTTGTGTTGATGTTTTGATAGAGTAACAACTCTTTGAATGTCAATAGTTTATTATTTATTCTTCAAGTCTCAACTCCTTATATAGAGAAGGAAAAAAGTCGTTGGAGAGTTTGCACAAGAGTGTATTTGAGAAACTTTGATTCTGAGACATTAAGATGCTACTTGATATGGTTAATGTTGTTGAAAGGTCATTTGAAATTCATTTGCTTCAAAAGGAATTATCAATTACATCCTAGCTGTCTATATAAAAAAAATAACTTTGGTCTTCATGTGATTAGGAAAAGACAAAATAGCCACAAAGTCTGACAGTAACCTATCAGAGTCACCTTGATCTATGCACTTTGATTGATTTCAAATTGTGATCTTCATAAGTAAATTTCTTCAGTATATGTTCTTCAGAGATTGATTTATTCTTTTAGATGTTGACCTCCTCAAAGTCTGATCTTCAAAATCCGATCCTTCAGATTTTGATCTTTAAACTTCTTTTAGATGTTCATTAACAAAACCAATACTTAAATTATTTCTAAAATTTTAATCTATAGTCCTGCACACTCAAACAAATATTAGTATTTTAAATTTTCGTTAAATATTTTATTATTATCATGTTGACAATGAGAATATGCCTTTGGTCCTAGTCATTAATGAAAGTATAAATCATCTCACCATGAAGAATATATATTAGGAAGAAAAGAAAGAATCATTGTGAATTGTATCCTTTTCAAAAATGAATATTCTTTGGTTAGACTACTTTCTCTTATAGTAGCTATCCAAGTAAAACTCAACCAATTCATCAAAACCAGGTTTGGGATCTCATTTCACCAAAAAAAGAAAAGAAAGGGAAAGACCATAATTGGAACAAAGTGGGTTTTTAAAAACAGAATGAAGAAACAAAAAGAGGTGGTAATAAATAAGACTAAAACTAATAGCTCAACTCTATGATAAATAATAAGGTATTGTCTATGTGAAACATTTGCTCGAGTAGTTAGAATTATAAGCTATCTGATTATTGTTATCTTATATTTTCAATCATGATATTATTGAACTAACTTTTAAACACATAAATATCTTTGAGAAGTAAAATTTTCAAAAACTATAAAAACAAAACTACCATTAAACTCTAAATAAATAAAAGAAAGAAAGTAATATAAATCTTATATACTTGTAACTAATTTTTAATGTTTACAAAACCACGTGTATGATTACTCCCATCAAAGTAATCATGAAACAATTGGAATACATCCAATAACCCACTATCTAAATATTTTGATAAACATTGACAATAATTCCATTATCTCAAAATTAATGTGTAAGAGAAAATAAGATGGCACTTCCATTGACAAGTGATTATAGTGCCAATTATGTGTCCAAGTGCAACATTGGCACTTGTTTTACTTCATATTGGTTCTTTACTCAAAAGTGTCCAACAAATCATACAAAAAGGTTTCTATCCATAAGAGGAATGAATGTGTGATTAACCTAAAACTTTCCAACAAACCAAAATATTAAAACAAAACAAAACCCTCCATTTTGTATGGGAAATTCTGACAAACTATTTTATTTATATGGTAAGAAAATTAAATATTGTTTATGGTGAACAAGTTATGGGTTATAATAGAAGTTACTTAATAATGATGGTGGAGTATAGTGGTGTGGTTGATTAAATAAGAGAAGATATAACTAGGTAGTGCCCTATATCACTTCATGTCCTCATCCAATTTACCTTATTTGACACACTTGTTATAGAAATAGGAAACATATGATTTTTAATTTCACACGCCTTTTTCCATTACATATATTCTCTATTCTCTCTTACTCCACTCATCTCAAATTTCATTCCCCAAAAATTCTTCACTAGTCACTTAATATATCCATTTGGAAAAATATATGATTTTCCTATTGGACCAAAGTCTAACACTCACACTTAAAATACTAGTATTGCTTGAAATACTATTGCTAAATATTTTCTTCTTCAATATATATATATATATATATATATATATATATATATATATATATATATATATATATATATATATTCATAAAAAAGACATTTATGACATTTGGCATATTTGAATTTTTGTTGACATATAGTAGCTGTTTTGTCAGGGTTATGGTGTAACTGAACCCATGCCTTTAAGTTGATAATTTGATGGCTCTAATCCCAATATAGCCTTTCTGTCTTTCTTTGTTTAGCTTTGAATAATGGAATACTTATACTATATGTTTGTCTTGTTACTGCCCTCTCACGTGTCTAGAGAAATTATAAACAAAAATAATGACATTTTCATAATGGAATTGAGTTTATATGTATATAAATATTCATATGAAGTTCCAGCATGCTTGCATGCGCGTTTTACATCATGTTTTTGTGTGTTTGTGATTTTTCATATAGACACATTCATTACTAACCTTAAGTAATACAAAGTTTCAAACTGTTTAGTTTAATCATTATAGTTTACACAAGGGACAATATTCTAGGTATATACTCGAGAATATTTTTGTAATTGTTGTTCAGTTTTCTCAAGGTTTTAGGTTTTGGTCTGTATAGAGTATTATAGTTATAGTCAAAGTTATACTCCTATCATATGGCTAAATTGACGAGGCCTGCAATTCATTTATCGATGAAGAGAAGACAAAAATAAGAGCAAGAGAAATTAGTAATCCTAGGAGTTGGAATGCTTAGGGCTTCCACGAAAATCAATATTCAACTATTAAATCACTTGCAGACCATAAATTTTAAATAGGGAAAAAATTGGTGAGATGGTTATGAAAAAATCAGGAAAATAATAAAGTGAGATGGGGTAGTTTAGAGTTCGACATAATTCATCCTTATAAAATCGGTTTGTAAGGTGAGTGATTCCATTATATATAAACTATTTTATGCTTTATGTCTAATCAATGTGAAAATTGGAATCTTCATAATACATTCCCTTACGTCCAACACACTGTTAAATTTGGTGCGTAAATATAATATGGTGAGCGGCACATGGTCAAATCGGTAGGTTTTACTATCATATTAGATTTTGGCATAACTTGTTCTTTTTGGTGTGTAAGCAAGATGTGAGATATTTGAATAAATTCAAGGTTTAACATGTCATTGAAGTCCGCTCACATGTTGTTGTTAAATTGGGCCTTGATTTATGGATTCAATTGTTTAAGTTAGTTTGTACCCTAAATTAGCTTGTAATGCGTAATTGTTAAAAAATCCATATTAGGTTAGTATGTTAGTTTTCTTATAAATGACATATTAGTATCTCATCTTTAATATAAGGGAAAATAGGAAGATAAAACCTTAATTCAAAAGTGAGAGAGGTTATTTGTTATTCTTGTATACTTGTAATCTTGTTTTAAGATAAAGGAAAGAATAAAAGTTTATAATCAATCCTTGTTGTTGCCCTTGTATTCTCATAAACCCTAACCCTTGTGCATTTCTTGATTATAAAAAAACATATTATACTTTGTTTATAGGTATTTGTTTCACAATAAATTGGCGCGGTGAGCGTGGAGAAGATGCCTTCAATAAAGTATGAGATTGAAAAGTTCACCGGAGTGAATGATTTCGGTCTGTGGCGCTTGAAGATGAAAGCCCTACTTGTTCAGCAGGGTTGCTTGGAAGCGTTGAAGGGAGAGATGACCATGAATATTAGATTAACGACAATTGAAAAGACGACCATGATTGAGAAAACACACAGTGCAATATTGTTGAGCCTTGTTGATAAGGTTCTCTGACAGGTATCAAAGGAGACGACAGCGTCAGGATTGTGGTTGAAACTTGAAGGTTTGTACATTATCAAATCGTTGGTGAATCTACTCTACCGGAAACAAGCTTTGTATTCATTCAAGATGAGTGAAGACAAAGTGTTGGCTGAGCAGTTGGATATGTTCAACAAGCTGATTCTTGATCTTGAAAATATTGATGTGAAGATCGATGATGAAGATCAAGCGTTGTTGTTGTTATGCGCTTTACCCAAAAAACATGCTCACTTCAAAGAAACCCTCTTGTATAGAAGAGAGTCACTGACCTTTGAAGATGTTCAATCTGCCTTGTACTCTAAGGACTTGAACGAACAAAATGAGTATAAACCTTCGACAGTAGGTGAAGGTTTGGTCGTTAAGGAGAAATTCTTGCGTAAGGATGATAAGTTTGACAAGAAGAAGGGTAAAAGTCGGCAGAAGTCTTATAGTGGTGAAACATATGATGTTCGATGCTATCATTGTAAGAAGGAAGGCCACATTCGAAAGGTGTGCCCTGAATGCCTGAAAGATCATGAAGTTAAGGATAATGGCAACGCGACCATTGTTCAAGATGATTTCGAATCATCTGATGTTCTTGTAGATTCAAGTGGTGACTCAGGAAAAGAGTTTATTATGGATTCAGGTTGCACTTGGCACATGACTCCAAACAAAGATTTGTTCGACGAATTATATGATAAAGATGGTGGATCAATGCTGCTGGAAAACAACAAAGCTTACAAAATTGCAGGTATTGGATATGTGAGATTCAAGCTCCATGATGAGTCAATAAGGCTATTGACTGAAGTTAGGTATGTACCTGATTTGAAGAGAAATCTTATTTCTCTTGGTGAATTCGACAAGAAGGGATATTTCTTTCAAGAAGAGAAAAGTATCATAAGAGTCATGAAGGGATCGAAGGAAGTCTTGAGAGGCGTGAAGAAACAATGCTTGTATATCCTTGAGGTTGAAATTGTAAGTGGTTTGACAAATGTTGTATCCACGAAATTATTGTCGAAGACAAAATTATGTATTTAAGCATGTTTGGAAAAGTATATGTAATGTAGCCAACAAGACATCTCTAAAATCCGTGAAGTTTTTTAAAAAGTTGAGAAACCTAATGTAAGGGTTCATATAGTTTAACGTTTTGGTCAGGTACCTCATCCAATTGTAAATGATATACTAGTTAAAAACCCGTGCTCCCGCACGGGTGAAATGTTGATAGAATTGACAAAGTTTATACATACATTAAATAGGAAATGAGAAAATGTAAATAGTAAGGATGTCGCATTAAAATTGGTGGCCAAAGGTGCAAATGTAACAGTTGACTTCCAACTAACAGCAGCATGTTGTGGTTCAAGTGCAAAAAATGACATTTTTGAAAAAAAGTCAAAAATAACACATAACTTCCACCATTGGAAGTTAAGTACAAAATGTGACATTTTTTAAAAAAGCCTAAAATAACACTAACTTCCACCATTGGAAGTTAAGTGCAAAAAGTGACATTTTTTAAAAAAAGTCAAAAATAACACATAACTTCCACCATTGGAAGTTAAGTACAAAATGTGACATTTTTGAAAAAAAAAACCAAAAATAACACTAACAGTTAAGTGCAAAAAGTGACTTTTTTTTGAAAAAAACGATGAGATTGAAGATTCATGTTGTGGTTCAAGTTTGAACATCATATCATTCTATATTGTAATATATGGTCAACTTCAATTAGGTAATGTAGTTTACATATATTCGAACAACATGTCATTTTAAAATTAAGATAAAGGCATTATGCTGTCTTATAAATCTTTCGAAAGAATAAAACTAACTTACACGGCATCCTCGCTGTTTTCATCTTGTAGTGTCTCATGTTATAATTGTATTCCATGAGTAATAACTCAAATGCATAATGAGAGAAAAATTTATGTTTTTATTTCCGTCTTGATTTATGCATGTTTTTTTCCGGAATTTAAATGATAGTGTCCCGTATTATAATTTCATTTCATAAGCAATTAAAATATACATTGAGAGTAATATTGATACATATTTTTTTCATGAATCTAAATGGTAGTGTCCCGTATTATAATATTTATACACCGTAATAATCTAAACCATATATTGCAATATAGAATGATATGATGTTCAAACCTGAACCACAACATGAATCTTCAATCTCATCGTTTTGTTCAAAAATGTCACTTTTTGCACTTAATTGTTAGTGTTATTTTCGGTTTTTTTTTCAAAAATGTCACATTTTGTACTTAACTTCCAATGGTGGAAGTTAAGTGTTATTTTTGACTTTTTTTTAAAAATGTCACTTTTTGCACTTAACTTCCAATGGTGGAAGTTAGTGTTATTTTAGGCTTTTTTTAAGAATGTCACATTTTGTACTTAACTTCCAATGGTGGAAGTTATGTCATATTTTTGACTTTTTTTCAAGAATGTCATTTTTTGCACTTGAACCACAACATGCTGCTGTTAGTTGGAAGTCAACTTTTACATTTGCACCTTTGGCCACCAATTTTAATGCGGCACCCTTGCCTTCTTAGCAACACAACTTTATAGATATTGGAAGTTCTTCGCAAAATGACATGTAAGTTAGTTTTCTTGATTCCTAAGTTTTTTTCTACAGTAGTCATCACATTGTTGTATTTAACCCAATGTCGTATCACACATTTTTTAGTTGAAAGCTTTGATGAAAAAGAGAGAAAAAAAAAGTTTTTTGATGGGGCCATTAGTTGTGTTCCATGTCAAACTTCACTAAATAAGGCCTAACTAAAAAAACAGCAAATAACCTGTCCAAAAGGACCACTTTTTTAACCTATCATGCAATCATAATCACTTCCAGACTCCAACCAAGAGAAGACTTAATTTATGATCATAAAGCAAAACATGAAAGCGATGAAACAGAATATAAATCCATCTTTCATTTGACAACATGAAGTGATATTTACAGTATACACAACAAAGTGATGGATGATACAGTTTATAGTCAGCTCAATAGTAGTAACCTTATACAGGATTCTACATCTTCAAAAATATTCTAATGGACAAAATCACACTCTAGAAAACACCTATTTTACAGCTAGTAAAAAAAAGTAAAATAATTCGCTGAACCTCTTCTTTGATATCTACTTACAAATTTCTTATCTTTTTCATGTGACCATTATAAAGTCAGTCCTTAATTAAGAAGTTCTTCATCATTAGCCTTGCACCGCTAGTATCTGCAATTGATATAAAAATACTTCCAAGCTCAAGTCATCGGTAAATATGATATCTGAACCATCTGTCTATGTTGAATTTTGAGTAACAGATGGATTCAACTTGGCAAGAAGAAACCTAGCTCGACTACTATGTTGGTCACATCTTATCATGTTTGGCACTGGAACCTGTTTAGTCACCAATTGCTCTATCTCGGACTTCCAACAACTTTATAAAGTTCTCATGTTAGGTTCTTATAGCAGAAACAACTGCTGCAACATGTTTATCAAGAAGCACCCAAAGCAAGAGAGATTGCATTAATGGAAAACGACCTTGGCAAGAAAACTGGAAATAACAAACAATTGATAAAGAATTTCTTGTTCAACCATTATTTATTTGTCAATTTACTTTAATTGAGGTTGAAAATTGTCAATTTGTCATCAAAGGCAAGTATGCACAATAATGAAACGAAAAGAAAAAAGAGAGGCAAAGGCTCACTTACTTGTGCTAACAAAGAAACACCCACTGGTTGAACACAACATTGCAAGTGTATAAGAAGCAAGTCATTTTCCATACACAACATTGCAAGTGTCTCCACCAGCCATGACAGAGCATTGAATATGTGAATGAAAATACCTCAATCGAGGAACCCGTGCATAATATGTATAATCGAGATCAAATAATGTAATGACTTTAATCAAAATAAAGGGGTGGAATGAGACTGGGAGAGTAAAAATATCATAACTTGGAAGGTCACCTACGCATCCACCAAAGTAGCCATGAAGGACAGGCACTAGAGGTGGTGTTTTACCAACACCTTCATCTACAGACATCAATGGAAGAAACTGAGTCACAATTAATTGGTGACGATTAAGGAATGGGAAATTACTGCCAACGACAAGGCCTTGATCTACCTGCGATTTGTATAAAGAGATAACAATGTCAGCATATAGCATAGCATAGAAAACTTCAAGATCATAGTTATAAAGTTATTAAACACCAATCTCTTGTATCCTTAAAGTTACAGTAATATAGTGTTTGATTAGGGGCTAATGGTGAAGGGATGGAAGGGGAATGAATGGAATGGAGCAAAACCCTCTTCAACTTTGGTTGTGAACATCCATCCACTGTAAAATTCACAATTAGGTGCAATTTTGGTCAGTTGTTTCAAAAGCTCACAAAAGATTAGAGGTCAGCCATGTTCTTAACTTCTTTTACATAAACCTGACAGAAAAACATTTCAACAATCGAATTGAAATTCAGAAACTTTAACGCTAACCTGATTCAATTGTATGTTCATTTCAGTTCAGCACCTGTGATATTCGATATTATCGTTTTGTATATAGTCGCAATACTATGTTTAGGTAGTACATGTGCCTATTACAATGCAGTGATAAGCTACTAAAGAAGTTGCAGAAGCAACTGCAGCAGAAGCCATAGAATTAGGCTTTTTAGACAATGTTATTGAAACCGTAACTACTATAACAGTGGCAGCAACACCAACGACCTATAACAACAACACCATAATTTCTTCTTCTGATAACATCTAGATAACACTGAAATACAAATAAAACCCAAATATTGAAGAAGAAAAAAAACTAAAAAAAACCCAATAAAAATGAAAATACATAAATCTAAAAGAAACAAAATTTTGGGAGAAAAACATAAGATAGAGAATGAAACCTGTAAAGCAAGTTGTCTAAAAGCCTTCTAACATCAGATTCAGAAGCATATGGTTGATGTCTGTGAGTCAAAGTTAAGAAAGAAATTGTTTAAACATGGTT
Organism: Lathyrus aphaca; assembly: GCA_963966055.1. Classification (NCBI taxonomy): domain Eukaryota; kingdom Viridiplantae; phylum Streptophyta; class Magnoliopsida; order Fabales; family Fabaceae; genus Lathyrus; species Lathyrus aphaca. Next base: position 249,042,107 of record OZ014520.1, on the reverse strand, counting down.
ATATTTTTTTCTAGACCCATACACCTTGCAACAACACAAATTGAAAAGCAAGAACTTCAATTTCTTCGGTTGATCTGCCTGAAAAAAGCAAGCAATAACCCAAAAAACTCAAAAACGTTGATATTTTAGTGAAAAGACCAAATTCCTATCGGTTCACGGAGAAACGATCGTATTGCTTAATGAACCCGTCGGAGATGGAGAAAGGGTGGTCAAAGTGAGTTTGTTCAAAACAAAATTCCAATCGGTTCATTTGGAAGTCCATGAGACGAGGAGTGCGAATATACCTTTGGTTTTTTCATTGGAGGTGATGGTGGCTGATAGTAGGGGAGACAACGGCGACATCGGTGCTTTTAGGGTTTCTGGAAAAAAATAGAAGACAAAAAGAATGAGATAGAGAGAGGGAGAATATGAGAAAGATGAGGTTTTTTTTTTGTTTTTTTTGAGTGTAAGGTTGTGTTGGAGGGAAAAAATGTAATTTAAATTGGACCAATGAAAAATGAACACTTGGGGCATCCACTCAAAAAAGTTGAAAAAGTGAAGGGTTAATTTGTTAGTTACCTAAATAACCTTTTGATAGTGTAATTTTATTTAGGTGAAAGGGTATATGTGGTAGTTTGGGCAACTTATTTGTAATGGCTTGATAGTAGAAGTGTTTGTTGGGACCACTACACCAAATTTTAGCTTTATCAACGCTTCTAAGTAATGTATTTATTAAACAAAAATGCGGTTAAATAATACAGAACAAAAATTACGACACTTTTTAAAAAAAACGTTATTGATATTTATTTAAAATATATTTTTTATAATATATTTAAGGAAATAACGAAAATGTACCAACAAGTAAATGTCAACCAATCACTATTATATATTAAAATAAAACATAATTTTATTTTTAAAAAACTGATATTATATGACAATGATAAGTATTTTAATTGACTGTATGTATACAATATTTAAAAAATCACTATTATATATTATATGACAATGATAATTTTATTTTCGTTTTTTTTTTCTGGGTCTGGGTCTGTATGTATACAATATTTAAAAAATCACTATTATATATTATATGACAATGATAATTTTATTTTTCGTTTTTTTTTCTGGGTTAAATTTTGGTTTATCCCTGTAGCTAGATATTGATCTTGGTATCTCATGGTTGCAAGGTGCATTCAAAACCACTAGGTCACAACGCAATTTATGTCTTATGTATCTATTATATTTGTATATATATATTATATAATTATTATGTAATTTATTTATTTTTCACATAATAAATTAACGTTTTTTAATAAATCTATTATATTATAGTTAAACATTTATTATATTATACTGTAATTAATTTTTTTAACTAAAATACTGTAATTAATTATTTAATTAAGTATTTATTATATTATAATGTAATTAATTTATTATATTATACTGTAATTAATTTTTTTAACTAAAATAAATGTTACATAATATAACTAAAATTATTAATAAAAAGTTGTTTTAAATTAAATATACTTCCTTAAAAAACGTTATTAAAAAACATTTTTAATATACTTCCTTAAAAACTTATTAAAAAATGTTAATTAAAAACGTTATTAATATACTTCCTTAAATTAATTTTTTTATTAAATATATGTCATATATTGTAACAAAATAAATAGCTTAACTAACGTGTAATTAATTTTTTTAACTAAAATAAATGTTATATAATATAACTAAAATGCTAAACTAAATAAATGTTATATACTGTTTAATAATTTTTTAATAATGTTTTAGTTTAATTCATTTAATTTTAATATATGACATTAATTAATTTATTTTTTAATAATGTTTTAGTTTAATACTGTTTAATATAATGATTTAGTTTAATTTATTTATTTTTTAATAATGTTTTAGTTTAGTTAAATAGTTAGTGTAATTATTAGTTAAATAGTTACAATATATGACATTAGTTAAATTATTACAGTTTGTTAAAAATAGTTAAATAGTTAAATAATAACGTTTTTAATATTGTTGCATAGTTAAATAGTTGTAGTATTTAAAAATTATTTAAATGTAATATAGTTTTAATAAATATAACCCAGTGGTTTTAATAAATAATTAAATACTAAATAATATAAAATAGTTAGATTAAATTAAAATAGTTGGATCAAATTGGTTTATATAAATATGTTTCAAATATAAAACACAAGTTGTGTTGTGTTTTATATTTTTGAGGACGTAAAAAAAAGAATCTCAAAATTAAATAAAAAATAAAAATAAATGCCACGTGGATGCCACATATGTAGATTATGTTGTCCAGTCATCAACAGGGGGTGCAATTAGAATCTTGGTTTGGTGAGGGGGAATCTCAAGTTTTTTTCTTAAGGGGGTAAACCAAATCTCGCTCATATGGTAGGGGGTAAACAACATTTAACCCTTGATTAAAATATGGTTCGAAGATACGTTGCACTATAATATTTAGGTGTATTCGGAGATGCATCTCTGAAATGTCCCCTGAAGTCCTTTACAGGTATTGGAAGTGTGGTAATTGTAAGGAGGGAATTACTTCGGAGATACATCTTTGTAAACTCCCTGGATTGTTTCAGAACAACACCATTCTCCCAACATTATAATTTTTAAGGCCAAATTATATTAACATAAAATCAAAGTAAAATCGTTGTAAAATCAAGTTTAGTTAAATGTAAATGAAAGTAAAAAGTCATACATTAATTCAAAAATGCAACATTATAAGTAATATTTTTCCGCCGAAAATACAACAAAATGATACATCCAAATATAAACTACCGGGTATGTCAAACCCCCATCTTTCTCCTCCTCCAACTATACTACACAAAATTTCATAAATAAGAAACCACGTTCTCCATGAGGGCCAACTGGGAACTATCATACTTAAAGAGTCATGCCTTTATAACTTCTCTACCCATCTCCATAGCACGTCGACAAACCGCCATCACGTTCTCGGTGTGGTCATTCTAAGACTTAAGTATCTCCTAGTTAGCTAGCCTAGATGGCTATCTATGAGCTTTTGGTGTCATGATAGGGTGTAACACCCTATAGAACAAGGTCGTGTAGATGTTTGTATAGGTCTATTATATAGAAGCTAGTACTTTGTGATAGTCCTCTTGTAGCATGTGACTCTCGAAATTGTCAAGTATCACATCGATATATCTACGGTCAAAGGTGGGAGGAGTGGAATTATATGGGGGGTCTCAGAATAATCTGCAGATAGACAAACTTTTGCATCACTCACTAGGCTAGATACGGAAACATCAAACGTGACCCACATGCCAACCATTCACAGAATAAGGAAATGCCATCAAATGAACGCGTCTCGCGACGACCTACATATGAGTAGAAGCAAATGTCATCTATCACAAGATGGTCAAGATTAAGTATGAATGACCCAAACATATTATCCCCCCTGTACGAAATAAATGTGGAAGCATATAGCCAATCCTGAATGTAGGCAAACACAACTTCAAACACGATGATGCGGGGGAAGTAGAAAATGGTCCATCCCTAAAAACAGTTCAGATACAATATTAATAACAAGTGTAGCAATTGAATTATGAAAAAAAAACATTAGTAACAATAAATTACCATAAGAAACATGTAGCTCCATGTTACTTGCTTTTTCTTCCAAAGAAAACTCTTGGCCAACTTCAAGTACAGGTAGACCAAACATGTGGTCCCCAATTGTACTCGTGGATTGCAATCAAGTCGAAGAAATACTAAAGTAGACTACATCGGCATAGGTTGCACTTTTGTCCATAAAAATGAACGTGCAAACAAAGAATAATAGGTAACATCTCAATGCATAAGTCTGATTAAACTCAACTTGCATGTCATCACCTTCGACGTCCACAAACTTCTGCATATGTTCTTTGTAAAGCTTTTCCAAATAAAACTAAACATAGCATGAACACCTCTTGTGTCATGTGCCTCCTGTGAGGCCTCAGTCGAGTCAGCTATAATACCCCGTATTTAATTAAGTGTTCTGGATAATATTAAGTGAACTCGATTGAGTTTCGGTGTGCTCTGAGAGTTATTTATTCAGATAATTAGAGCAACTAGAGAACTCATATTTAATGGATTAATATTATTCAACCCTGAGGTTTTACTAATTGGTGCATCAGAGACATTTTTTGATACCCTTAATTTTGGACCAATTAGTGTTACTAACTGATAGATATTTTCTCTATATCTCTCTTTTGCCTCACTTGTTCCAAAAATAGAAAGAATATAGAGAGGAAGCTAGAGAGAAGGCACATAAGAGGGAAAGAAGAAGATGGAACCCTAGAAGATGGAAAGAGCTTGGATCATCTTCATTTCTTCTTCAATCTTCATTATCTTCATCAAACTCCTCATCGGTTGCAAGGTGAGTTCTAGATAGATACTTTTATTTTAGAGTTTGAGTATTCTAGAGTATTAGGTTAGAAATGATTAAATTGTGAAATCAAAATTTCTAAAGGTTAAAAAATTGATTAAATGCATGTGAATGATCATATTATGTGTGGAAGTGATCCATAGCATTTGTATGAAGGTTGCATTGAGAAAAATAAGATTATACTGATTTTTGATATTGAAAACTGCAGGTTTTGGAAAGTCTGCCATGAACTAATGGTTACCCTTTTGGAGTAATCGGTTACTTCGTTGAAAAAATGTGAAAATGCACAGTTTTTGTGAAGAGTAATCGGTTACTTGAAATGATTAACCGGTTATGGAATGTGGCTGGAACTCTCATTTCGCTACTGGAATATTCCTTCTCCAACCCTAACCCTAACTAACTACTAACCTAACTCCATTCCTAAACCTAACTCCATTCCCATACCTAGCTCCAAGCCTAACCCCTATATAATCACTAATCACTTCAATGCAAAGGGTTCCCACAAGTTTCCAAATTTTTCATTCTCTCACAATCACTTTTTCTCTCTCATTTTTCCTCCATTTTCCCTTTTCACTAAAGTTTTTTGAAGAAGCTCTTCAAGTTTCACATTGAAACTTGAAGATCTTGAAGCTTAGCCTCCAATCTCCATTGATTTTGTGGATTGTGGAAGAAGAAGCTACTGATTGTTGTGAGGATTTCGACTTATTGGAAGTGCACGAAGGTTCAAGCATCAAGAACGCATTTATTTTGCAGTTTCGCGGTTTTCTTGGTTTTCTCTTCGATCAAGCTCCGATCCTTGCAACATCCACTGAAGCACTTCTCTGCTTCATAGGTTGGTGATCTAAATCACTTCTCCTTTAATTTATTCTCTTCATCTTTCCATTTTGGTGTTCTTTAATTGCTTTTCGCATTGCTTGTAATTGATTACGTTCTCGTTATGTGTTGCTTGTGATTTGTGATTTTTAATGGATTAGAAGTTAAGGTGTAGATAGTTATAGGATCTAGCATGTGTAAATAAGCTCCAATTGAGTAGAAATTCGTGTTAGCATATCCATGTGTAGGTAAGGGATCATTAGAAGTGAGTTTGTGGCCAAAAGCACTCATTTCTTAACTTTTTTCACATTCTGGTTCAGTGTTAACCGGTTAACCATTTGGTTAACCGGTTAACGCGTGCATTTTAGCCACAAAACAGTGCAGTTTTAGGTCCATTAACCGGTTAACGCTGTTAATTTTTGGAATTTTTGCTTAGTTGATAGCTTAGTCTTGCTTTCTAGTGCCTCTAATGTTCATACATGTTTAGGTATTGATTTTAGGGAATTTTCTAGATTAGTTTCGACATCTCATTCCCCCATTTCGAGTCGTTTCGACGCGTTTCCGTTCATGTTGCGTATTATGCATTTATGTGTTTCTTTGTGTATAGCTTGGTTTCTTGCATTTTGTTGCTATGTTTATGCATCATTTGGCATGTGAGTAATCATGTTGCATTCTGTTTTTACATCTTTCGCATTGCCTTGCATCATTTTGCATTCCATTGTATCAAGGTATATTGCATTTCACATAATCATGTATGTATGTGCATTTGGTTGCATTTGGTTGCATGCTTGATCATATCATTTACATCAATTCAATTCTGAATTTTTCATTGAGTTTGACATTCTTGTTGAGCTACCGTATTGCATGTTCATAATCAATAATCATCATGTTCATATGCCATGTTCATGTGCCACATTTTACATACTTGTTGCATAATCAATCATGTGATGCATTCTTGCATAATCCCTAAAAAATGTTCATGTTCTTTCAATTATGTATGTTGATCCATGTTCAAATGCATGTTCATGATGAATTTAGTACATTTTTCATTGAGTTTGTGCATTCAAAAATGAAAATAATCAAATCTGGATTTTGCATTTCATGGCTGACTTTGCATATAGGTGTTGTAGAATACATGTTATTTGTCATGTTTGCATGCTGTATTTGACTTTTGACACCTACCTTTTCATGTTGCATGCTGGCTGTAAAAAGTTGCTTTGTATTATGCATTGTTTCCATAGCTATTTGTACTTTAGGGGCTGTAATAGGTGCTGAATCTTTGTTTTAGCATTTTTTTAGTTCTTTTAGAATTAAGATAGAGTCTAGAAGTGAGTCCTAGAATTAGTAGGATTTAATTGTTGTGTGTTTGCTTTATTATTTTTAATAAAATAAAACATTAATCTTTGTTTTGTAGGGAGGGAAATGTATGTTTCTTTACACCTTATCCTTTTATTTTGTATGCATTTCTTTATGCATTTATTTCCCTTTTTCCTTCCATATTTGTGATTGGTAGGATTTCCCCCTTTGTTAGGACCAACTTATCTTCCTTAGGAAGTAAGTTGCATCCTTTTTCTTTTTTATTTTCCTTTTCTTCCTTAGGATTAGAAAACCTCATAAACCATTAGGATCTCCCTTTTGTGCATAATAAATAACTTAGGGTTGGTCTTAGTCCCCCTTAGTTTTTGTCCTTTTTCCGATTTGAGTCTTCTTCTCTCATCTTCAAATATAATCTAAAAGACACTTAATAAAAGATTGAAATAGTCTCTTGCGCATAGCCTTATTCCATGGGGCACTCATATTCATTCCATCTTGGAATAGTGTGGGCTTGTCTAACATGATGTACAAGTCTAATCATGAGACTATCTTCACAAGCAAAAACACTCAAAACACTTCTCATAAAAGACAATAAACTAAGACATCGCGTCTTCTCTTCTCATCTCCTACTCTTTGCGGGCGAATGCAACTTGCCTCGACAGTTCAAACATCGATACAATAAACACCCTCGAGTCAGAGCCGGTAACACCTGAGCTAGAGCTATGGCAACGTCATCCTAAAAAATAAAAAATAATTCCCGTCTTAGTTAGGCGAACTACGTTGACTCTGATCCTCATTATCTCGATGAGCTACGTAGGCAGCGGGGTAGGGCCCGTTCGAGCACATTCTTTATTTTCCCTACATTTCCCCCTGTTCTTTTCTTTCTCTTTTCCAGTTCCTTTCTCATTTCCATTCCCATTCCAGTCAACACTTTTATTCAGCAGCATTCTTATTTCTTACCCTTTGAAGCAAACAAGCAAGCGTGGATCCCGTCGGGTACGACGAACGGTCTGGGATGCTAATACCTTATGTCGCTCCCCCGAAAAGACACCGGGTCAAACAGGGTACAGACGCGAACGATCGACGAAAGGAGAAAATGAAGGTGAAGTGAATAGAGTCGCCAGCTAGGAATTTTTATCCCGAAGGAAAGGTAATGCTGCATAAACCTAGAAAGATATGGATAAGACGGTTGCGAACCAGAGAGACTGAGAAAGGGGGTTGGTTACAACCTGGGAAGGTATTAGCACCCAGATTGTCCATCGTACTCGAAGGGATCCACGCTTACAAGATTGTGTCTAAAGGGGTAGTGTATGTGCTATCTGTGTGCAAAAGTTGGAAAGAATATACAAGTGTCAGTGCAAAAGGTGAATTGCTCAGGAACTGAGGCTTAAAAGAGAATGCTGAAAGAGGGGGAAGACAAAGAGACTTTTGTTCGATAACTGTTAAGTTATGCCTACGTATCCTCTCGTTCAATGAGGAAGTCAGAACACCGTAGTTCGACTCAAAGAGACTGAATGATAAATTGACTGTGAACTGCTTGCTTGCCTATACTCAAGTGTATGACTCATCTGGCTCGAGTGCTAACTGTCTTGCATTAGACGGAAGAGGCAAGTTCTCATTTATGAATGAGTGTGATGAGAAAAGAATCCCGAAGGAGACAATTATTATTTGTTTTTGTGTTTTCAGTTTTGTTATTGTTTTTGGTGTTTTGCATAAGTTAATGAGCTTAAGCCTAAATCAAGGGTTTGTAAGCTCATTATATCCTCCCTGATTAGGGATAATGAACCTACTTAAGTATGAGATAAGCATCTCAACTTAATTACCATGATGATGTAGGATTAAGATCATTAACCTACTTGTGATCATTTAGATGTTTTTGGTTTTTTTATTTACTGTTAAGTAATGAGTTTAATCTCTAATCACAGATTAGTGGACTCATTACACCATCCTAATAGAAGGATAATAGATGAGCACACTTAAGTTGAGGAAGATACTTCAACTTAATCCATGGTTAGGGATTAAATTCATTATATAACAAACCTTTATTAAGTGGATTTTAATTAAGGGGTGAGATTAAGAAATGGATTTTATGGTTTGTAAGACAACTTGAGGGGGACTTGTCCATTAAACACTAGGGTTAGTCCTTCTTAACCCTAAGGAAGAATTAGAACCCTAATGTAAGGCCCAAGTTACAAGATAAAGTCTTAGTGATTATTAATTTGATTTGATTAAGAGGTTTAAACAAATTAAAGGTTTAACACTTAGGATTAAAGTTATACACTCCATCCTAAGAGAAGGATGCAGGCATAACCCTAATTCCAAAGTCCTAAAACTTTAAGAGTTTAGTCTCTGATTATTGAGATGAGAAGAAAGACTCAAGGAGACTCAAAGGTAAAAAGCTAAGGGGGACTAATCACAACCCTAATTATTATCATGCTTGGATGTCCTATGGTTTGTAAGGCTTAGAAAAAGATCTTCAAGGAAGCCACCAATGGAAGAAGAAGATGAAAGGAGGATGAAGCAGAAGAATAAGTTACTTACTTCATTGAAGAAAATAAGTAACTTAAATAAAGAAAGTGAGAGAAATGGAACACAAGTGAACAAGTCCACTTAAAAGACAAACAAAATGCAAATGAAAGAGATAAAAAGAAGTGAGAAGTGAAGGCAAATCCACTTCTCAAAGTAACTTACCACCTGAAAATGTTAACATGAATGCATAAAGTACAAAACATAAAGAAATGAAATGAAATGAGATGCAATGAGATGAAATGAACAAAGTCAGAAGTGTTTATGCAATGTTCATGTCATGTAAGATGATGCAAATACATACAAAGTGTATATGTATGATCATACAAGAATGAGATGTCATGGAAGCATGCTTTGAAGTTTGAAAACACATGAAAGTTAATGAAATGAAATGAATGAAAATCATGGAAAATGAATGAAGAAATGATCAAGCATGGTTCTAACATGTCCTAAGATGTCTAAGATGACATATGAATGCAAGAAATGTCATGGCAAGTTCATGTAAGGATGCATATGCAAGGTGAATGCAAATGAACATGAGTAATGAAATTCTGGGATCAGGTACGTGATGTCGAATGAGATGTTTAAACACTTGAATACTTAAACAAAACTTAAAGTGCAGGTAAATTAAACAACACAGGAAATTGTTAACCCAGTTCAGTGTATCTCCACACTTACATCTGGGGGCTACCAAGCCAGGAAGGAAATCCAATATAAGTAATATTAATTCTGGACTTAAACCACTCAGTTTAATCCTTCACTTAATAACTACCCAAGGCAATTTCTACCTAAGACACAACTTAGATATGAGTACCAACTCACTCCCCCTCAATCACACAGTGATATGTTACAATGTTTAATAAAATTGAAGTCACACTTCAAACACAACAGCTTGATTTTACTTCACAGTTTCAATCAAGACACAATACACTTTTGCTTAAAATCTCATAAAGTGATACACATATAAAACCTGCTATTAAACACAAACACCCTATTTAGTCTTCTTAATTTCGTACTCTATTCTGAGAGTTTCTGTTCCTTAAATAGATGCTTGGATTTTTGGGCTTTCTGTAGATTATCCAGTCCTGATACGCATGTTGTCATCACCTTGAATTAGGGTTTGTTACTTCCTTGATTCTAGGTGAGTCAGTTCTTCTGTTATACTGAAATCATATAACTAATCTCCCTACAGATGCGCTTTCTACTGTTTTATCCATTCACAATTAATTCCAGATAAATTCCCTGAATTTACTCAGTTCTGTTATGCATCATTTAAGTCTGGTAGCAGGTTTGAGATGTCACAACATCTGGTGTGACATCCTGAAATCTGAACTTACTTCATTAACTTATACAATGTCACAACATCTGGTGTGACATCCTGAACTAAGTTCATTAACTTATACTCTGTTTGATAATGTCACAACATCTGGTGTGACATCCTGAACTAAGTTCAACACTTCTTGTTTGTCAAAAATTCTGCCAATTCTAAACATCTACAAACTCCCCCTTTGGCTAATTTTTGGCTAACACAATCTTCTGGTTTTATCAGAGTGCAACAGAGTTTCATTTATCAGAGTGCAGCAGTTCTTTTCTGTTGAATCATGTGAGAGTTCAAAATAATTTTCTCCCCCTCAAACCTGTATGTTTTTTGACTTGTTCAACATAATTTTCTATTTAAAAAAACAACTTAGTTCAGAAGCAGACATTAAACAGACAAACAACATTTTTCATTAATCAGGCAAACTGCAGCAGACATTGTTGTTGTTCAGTTCTCTTCTCCCCCTTGTTAGACAGAAATTGGGGCCAAATTTTACATAAGCAGAGAGAATTACAAAATTACAAAGCCAAAATACAATGCTGATACATTTTCCTCACACATTTTCACTCAGATTCTTCATATTCAGTATCTTCCTCCTCTTCAGATTCATCATCAGATTCATTATCAGATTTAGCAGCATTCTGAGCACCCTCTTCCAGCTCCAGCCTTTGAATGACTTCCTCCAGCTTTTTCTTCCTGGCATCCAGCTCTTTGCAGGTGTTCTTCAGTTCAGCAATCAAGGCTGCTTTGGATATGGGAGTAGTCTTTGCTTTTGAAGGTCCAACAGATGTCCCAGTGGGAGCTTCAACATCAGCAGCATGATGGCTTAAGAACAGTTTGTAGTGGAAGGCCAGAGGACTTTCTCTCTTGCATACTGAATCCTTCTTAGTGAGAATGCCTGGATACTGGTTGAGGATGATTCCACATAGCAGAGATGGAAAAGCAATATGAAGCTTTGTTGCTGATGTTCCTGCATGCTTCAGTGTTTGATCAAATATGTAAGCCCCAAAGTCCAACTTTGTTTGGGTGCCCACCGCATAAATGAATCTGCCCAATCCAGTAGCTATTGAAGAGGTATGGTTGGTAGGGACCCAATTGACAGTACCAATCCTATGTAGCATTGCATACTTCCTTGTTAGCAAGCTAACAGAAAGTTTGCCCTTGACTGGCCAAGTTTTGACCTGATTGGCAGTGATGACCTTGCAAATTTGGTTGTCAGTCTTCCCCAGCTCATTAGGTCCATCAGATTCTCTCCCTAGGTAATGATTGATAACCCTAGGAGAGAATTCCACACATCTCCCTCTTACATAGACTTTTCTGAATTCTTCTGACTTTCCATCAGCACAGTCTTCTTGCAGGTTGACAATGAACTCCTTGACTAGCAGCTCATAGCAGGGTGAAAAATTTGAAACTGTTTTGAATAAACCAGCAGCAGATATTAGGTATATTACCTCAGTGCACTCCAGTGCATTGCTGCCCAGCTCTCTTTCAAGTGCCACCCTTCTTTGGTAGACATATTTCCATCTTCTCACACTTGACACATGATGAAAGGACACATTATCCAGAGGAGCTTCTGGAACAGCAGAGGTAGACCTTGAAGGTGCTGGTTTCTTCTTTGGTTGGGATGTTGGGACATCCTCTTCAACATCTGAATCTGGTGGAGTTACAGCTTTCCTCTTTTGGGTATTCACCTTGCTCCATTGTTTAGTAGGTCCAAATACCACTTTGGCCTTGTCTTTCTTTGGAGTAGGCTGTTTCTTTTCAGGAGTTGTATGTCCTGCAGTCTTCTTCTCCTTCCTAGCCCTAAACCTTTTGGCTATGCTCGGGTCCACAGATGCAATGATCTATGTGTCAGAGTCATTATCTATGGCTTCAACAGAAGGAGGTTGGGAAGTCTCCTCTTCAGCAGGTGGATCAACAGAAGCTTGGTCATCAGTGGCTTCATCATCATCATCATCAGTTGAGGCCTTGTTCTGGTCCTCAGATGTTTCAACATTTATTGGGACATCCTGTTGAGCAGGAGTGTCCTCTTCAGCCTGATTGCTCTGTTCTTCTTGTGGAGCTGGCATGGTGTTCAGGGGAACAGATACCCCACACACTACTCTTTGTTCAGACAAAATCCTATTCACAAGATGCTTGATGGAGGCATCCACATATTCAGAGGCTTTAGGGGTTGTGTTTGAGGATGAAGGAATCCCTTTGCTTTTGCTGAACACAGATTCCTTTGCTCTTCTCACATTTGGAGTTCTAGGCTTTTGAGCAAGAGGAACACTTCCTCTGATTTCGTCTATGGGAGTAGTATCCATTGGTACCATAGATATTGGGGTTGCATGCACCACATCTTCTTGGTTGAGATTTTCATCCATGATGTTAGGGTTTTGATGTTGAGACATTTTCGAATGTGGTGGAAGAAGAGTTTAGGTTTGATTGATTTTGATGAGCTCAGAAAATTAGCTTTAGCATGAAATTTGTTTTGAGAAGATAATGAGGAGATGAAGAGCTGAGAGCAAGCTTAAGCTTTTATAAAAGCCGTTACTTGGAGAATTTTAAAGAGTGGAATACACAGAGTTATTGACCAGACTGGTGTTGCCATCTGGTGATCATGCCACACGATGTCATAGGACATGTTGGCACTTCTCCATAACTGCTATATTTCACATAAGCAGATTCCCAATTTACCCCTTAGGTTTTCAAATTGGGTAGCATCCAAAGCTTTAGTAAATATATCAGCCAATTGCAGATCTGTGGCTACATGTTCTAATGAGATCACCTTCTCTTCCACAAGATCTCTGATGAAATGATGCCTGATATCAATGTGCTTGGTCCTGCTGTGTTGGATAGGATTCTTTGATATGTTAATAGCACTTAAATTGTCACAGTACAATGTCATGAGATCTTGTGGGACATTGTATTCTGTGAGCATTTGCTTCATCCAAACCAACTGTGAACAACTGCTACCAGCTGCAATATATTCAGCTTCAGCAGTAGATAAGGATACACAATTTTGTTTCTTACTGAACCAAGAAATCAAATTGTTTCCTAGAAAGAAGCATCCTCCTGATGTGCTCTTTCTATCATCAGCACTTCCAGCCCAATCAGTATCACAAAAGCCAGTGAGAATTGGTTCACATCCATGGGAGTACATTATGCCATAGTCACAAGTACCATTGACATATTTCAGAATTCTCTTAACCTGGTTTAGATGGCTAACTTTTGGATCAGCTTGATATCTTGCACATACACCTACTGCAAAGGCTATATCTGGTCTGCTAGCAGTCAGATATAATAGGCTTCCAATCATGCTTCTGTATAAGCTTTGGTCCACCTTCTCACCCTTGTCATCCATTGTCAGCTTTAAATGAGTGGGGGCAGGTGTTCTTTTTGTGACTTGCACTGTCCATCCCAAACTTCTTGACAATGTTCTTTGCATACTTGCTTTGGGATATGAACATGGAGTCTTCCATCTGCTTAATTTGTAGACCAAGAAAGTAGGTTAGTTCACCTACTAGGCTCATCTCAAACTCAAATTCCATTTGAGTAACAAAATGTTTAACCATCCTGTCTGACATCCCACCAAAGACTATGTCATCTACATATATTTGAGCAATCATGACATTTCCTTCTTCATCCTTCACAAACAAGGTTTTGTCTATTCCACCTTTCCTGTACCCTTGTTTTATGAGAAAAGTAGTCAGTCTCTCATACCATGCTCTTGGGGCTTGCTTCAGACCATAAAGAGCCTTCCTTAGTTTGTATACATGATTTGGACAGCTTGGATCAACAAATCCCTTAGGCTGCTCCACATATACCTCCTCATTAAGATATCCATTTAGAAAGACACTTTTCACATCCATTTGAAATAGCTTGAACTTCAGGATACAAGTAATTCCTAAAAGTAGTATGATTGATTCAAGCCTTGCTACTGGTGCAAAGGTTTCATCAAAGTCTACTCCTTCAATTTGTGTGAATCCTTGAGCTACAAGTCTAGCCTTGTTCTTTGTAACAACTCCCTGCTCATTTGACTTGTTCTTGTACACCCACTTAGTGCCAATCACATTTATGTCATCAGACCTGGGAACAAGATCACACACTTCATTCCTTGTGAACTGGCCTAATTCTTCTTGCATAGCAGAGATCCAGTACTCATCATTCAGAGCTTCCTTGATGTTTTTAGGTTCTATCTTTGAAACAAAGTAGGAGCCTGAAATCATCTCTCTTGATCTAGTGATTACACCACTGTTGGGATCACCAATTATCAGATCTTTAGGATGATCTTTCTGGATTCTGATGGAGGGAGGTTTGCTGGATGGTTCTGTCCTTGCCTCAGTTTGAGTGAAGTCAGGATGATCACTCTTTATTTCAGCTTCAGTCTGACTGTCAGCAGATGTTCCAACATCATCTGCAACATCTGCAGGGGCATCATCAATGATCACATTTATTGACTCCATTATAACCTTGGTTCTGGAGTTAAATACTCTATAGGCTCTGCTATTTATGGAGTATCCAAGGAAAATCCCTTCATCACTTTTGGGTTCCATCTTTCTTCTTTGATCCCTATCAGCCAGAATGTAACAATTACTTCCAAACACATGGAAGTACTTGACTGTAGGTTTTCTGCCCTTCTAGACTTCATAGATGGTGGACAAGGTTCCTTTTCTTAGAGTGACTCTATTGTGAATGTAACAAGCTGTGTTCATAGCTTCAGCCCAGAAGTACAATGGTAACTTTTTATAATGAATCATAGCTCTTGCTGATTCTTGGATAGTTCTGTTCTTCCTCTCAACAATCCCATTCTGTTGAGGGGTGATAGGAGAAGAATACTCATGATTGATTCCCTCTAAAGAACAGAAATCTGAGAATTTTTGATTCTCAAACTCCTTTCCATGGTCACTCCTTATTCTGACCACACAGCTTGCTTTTTCTCTTTGTATTCTTTGGCATAGATCTTTGAATACCTCAAAGACATCAGACTTTTCTTTGATGAAATTTATCCATGTATACCTTGAAAAGTCATCAACAACCACATAGGCATACCTTTTTCGACCAAGGCTCTCAACCTGCATTGGTCCCATAAGATCCATATGCAATAATTCCAAAACTTTGGAAGTTGTCAGATGTTGAAGCTTTGGATGGGACATCTTGGTTTGCTTGCCTATTTGACATTCACCACATACTTTGCCTTCATCAATCTTCAGTTTAGGAATACCTCTTACAGCCTCCATAGATATGATTTTCTTTATTCCTCTGAGATGAAGATGACCCAGTCTTTGGTGCCATAGCTTCACTTCTTCTTCTTTGGCTAAGGAGCAAGTTGTAGTGAGACTGAAATCTTGAGGTTCCCACATATAACAGTTGTCTTTAGATCTGGCTCCTCTCATGACAACCTTATGTTCTTTATCAGACACTATGCATTCAGTTTTGGTAAAGTTTACACTGTAACCTTGATCACATAATTGACTTATGCTGATCAAGTTAGCAGTCAATCCTTTTACCATCAGCACATCATCTAGTCTTGGTACATCTGGGCAGTCCAAAGTCCCAACTCCCTTGATTTCTCCTTTAGCTCCATCTCCAAAGGTTACATATCTGGATGAATGTGACTTTAAGTTTACCAGCAAATTCTTCAATCCAGTCATGTGCCTTGAGCATCCACTATCAAAGTACCAGTCTTCCTTAGCTGATACTCTGAGAGATGTATGAGAAATATAGGCAACACCCTTCTTTGACCATTTTTGCTTGTTGTGAGGTTTCCTTTGATGCCTCTGCCCTGTGTAGTGTCCATATTTAGAGCTCCAAGGTTGTTTGTTGAACTTGTTCTTGGGCATGTAGCTTTGATCAGCATGAATACTAGCTTTAGGTACCCATACTTTCTTGATGACCTCTGTCTTCTGCTTAGGGGGTTGCTGATATCTTTGATTTTGATGTCCATGCAACACTTTCTTGGTGACCTCTATCTTCTGCTTAGGGGGTTGCGGATGCATCTGATTTGGATATCCATGCAACTTGTAGCAATAAGGTTTGATGTGACCAAACCTTCCACAATGATGACATCTCCATCTTTGATACTTCTTTTTCATCATGTTCTTTTCATGATGTTGGGACATCTGTTGGGACATCTTGTTTGACTTTATGGGATTTAAAGTTGTTTTGCTTGTGCTAGCCTCAAACTTTTGAGCTTTATTGAATCCTAGTCCAGTTCTATCCCCTGAGTGCTTGTTGTTGTTGAGAATGACATCCAGTGTGTTTGAGCTACTGTTCAGCATTCTGACAGATTTGGACATATGCTCCAACTTGGAGTTGAGAAGGCTTACTTCACTTTTCAAAGTGTCAATGATCTCTAGATTACTTGTCTTTTCAGCCTTTAATGCCTCAATCTTCTTCTTCTGATTTATATTCTCCATGCATACTTCAGTGCTCCTTTTACATAGCATCTTGTATGAATCTTCAAGCTCTTCAAAAGCCAGCTCCTCATCACTGGATCCACCTTCAGATTCACATACTCCAGCTAGAGCAGTGATGTGCTTTGCTGATTCTTCTTCTGAATCACATCCTGAGTCTTCATCAGACCAGGTCACAGAGAGACCTTTCTTCTGCTTCTTTAGATAGGTAGGGCATTCATTTCTGATGTGTCCATATCCTTCACATCCATGACATTTAATCCCTTTTTCTTGGTTGGTCTTCTCATCATAATTTGTCCTTCTATCATAAGGTCTTTTATTCTCAGAAGAGTTTGAGTTTCTTCCACTTGGTCTGGACCTGCTATCCATTCTTTTGAGAATTTTGTTGAATTGTCTTCCAAGAATAGCAATTGTTTCTGATAAATTTTCTTCAGGGTCTGCTTCATGATTTTCTTCTTCTTTATCAGTATTTGACACCAAGGCTATGCTTTTGTTTTTCTTCACAATTGTATCATTTATTCCCATCTCAAAAGTTTGAAGGGAACCAATGAGTTCTTCAACCTTCATTGTGCATATGTCCTGGGCTTCTTCTATTGCAGTGACCTTCATGTCAAATCTTTTTGGTAAAGATCTGAGAATCTTTCTTACCAACTTTTCATCACTCATCTTTTCTCCCAAAGCCCCAGAAGTATTAGCTATTTCCAAGATGTTCATGTAAAACTCATGAATTGTCTCATCTTCCTTCATTCTCAAGTTTTCAAACTTGGTGATGAGAAGTTAAAGTCTTGACATCTTCACTTTTGATGTTCCTTCATGAGTTGTTTTGAGAGTGTCCCAAACATCTTTGGCCAGCTCACAGTGATGCACAAGTCTGAATATGTTCCTATCAATGCCATTGAATAAGGCATTTAAGGCTTTGGAATTTCCAAGTGCTGAATCTTCTTCCTCCTTGCTCCATTCTTCTTCAGGTTTCAACACTTTTGCCCCATCTTTGTTGTCATGGAAAGGGTGCTCCCATCCTTTGTTGACTGCTTTCCAAGCCCTACTATCAAGTGATTTTAAGAATGCTACCATTCTTGGCTTCCAGTAGTCATAGTTGGATCCATCCAATATAGGTGGTCTATTCACTTATCCTACATCTCTGTCCATGTTCCCAAAATTTTCAGTCTCTAGATCTCACCCAGTTAAACAGGCAGGGTGCCTGCTCTGATGCCAAATGAAATTCTGGGATCAGGTACGTGATTTCGAATGAGATGTTTAAACACTTGAAGACTTAAACAAAACTTAAAGTGCAGGTAAATTAAACAACACAGGAAATTGTTAACCCAGTTCAGTGTATCTCCACACTTACATCTGGGGGCTACCAAGCCAGGAAGGAAATCCAATATAAGTAATATTAATTCTGGACTTAAACCACTCAGTTTAATCCTTCACTTAATAACTACCCAAGGCAATTTCTACCTAAGACACAACTTAGATATGAGTACCAACTCACTCCCCCTCAATCACACAGTGATATGTTACAATGTTTAATAAAATTGAAGTCACACTTCAAACATAACAGCTTGATTTTACTTCACAGTTTCAATCAAGACACAATACACTTTTGCTTAAAAGCTCATAAAGTGATACACATATAAAACCTTCTATTAAACACAAACACCCTATTTAGTCTTCTTAATTTCGTACTCTATTATGAGAGTTTCTGTTCCTTAAATAGATGCTTGGATTTTTGGGCTTTCTGTAGATTATCCAGTCCTGATACGCATGCTGTCATCACCTTGAATTAGGGTTTGTTACTTCCTTGATTCTAGGTGAGTCAGTTCTTCTGTTATACTAAAATCATATAACTAATCTCCCTACAGATACGCCTTCTACTGTTTTATCCATTCACAATTAATTCCAGATAAATTCCCTGAATTTACTCAGTTCTGTTATGCATCATTTAAGTCTGGTAGCAGGTTTGAGATGTCACAACATCTGGTGTGACATCCTGAAATCTGAACTTACTTCATTAACTTATACAATGTCACAACATCTGGTGTGACATCCTGAACTAAGTTCATTAACTTATACTCTGTTTGATAATGTCACAACATCTGGTGTGACATCCTGAACTAAGTTCAACACTTCTTGTTTGTCAAAAATTCTGCCAATTCTAAACATCTACAAGAAATTAGGGTTTTATGAAAGTATGAGATGCAAATGAACAAAACAGAAGCATATGACATGATAAAAAATTGAAATCAAACTCAAACAAACCCTAATACCATATTAGGTCACACCCCAAAGGAGAAGGTCAGAAGCCTAACCAATCAAAAGTTATGAATTTCCTAAGTTTTCTAGGGTTTTTGGATGATTCAAAGGGAAAAATGCAAATCAAATTGAAAATTCAAGATAATTTCATGAGGAAAATGTTCTATAAACTACATGCAATATGTAACACAATGCCAAAAGAACCATCTTCAAACACTTATTGGTTAGGCAGAAATGATTTTTTAAAGTTAGGGTTCAAAAACATGTTTTTAATGACCCTTAATTCAAAGAAAATTCACAAACTATGATCAAACCTAAAAAGAAATTTGTGTGAAGAGTTTGAAAATGTTTCTAAATGCATTGGGATGATTCATGATTTTTTTGGTGATTTTTAGAAACCTAAATGTATTTTTAATTAATTAAAAGACTTTAATTAATTAAATATAACATTAAAATATTCTAAAAATACTTTTTTATTGCAAAAAATAAAATAAAAATTATTTTTGGAATGAGAAAAATATTTAAAGTCAGAATGCAAAAGAAAATATTTTTTGGATGCTTTTTGGTATTTTAAACAAATTATGCAAAAGAAATACAAATAAAAATGAATTAAAATGATTTAAATGGATAGTCAACTGATCCTAAGGCTGAGATTCAAATCCAGGGGGTGAGGGTTGACTGCGCGCGTGAATCAGTGGTCCAGATCACTCCTGACTAATTAAACCTAATTAATTTAATTAATTCTATTTAGGGTTTAATGACTCAATCCTAGCCATCCACGCACGTGGGCAAAACAGATCCAAGGGCCACCATTGAAACTGGAAACTAAACCCTAATTAGTACCCTATTTACTTTTAGGTGACCGGAGCTAGCTCCGGTCATCTTCTCCGGCAAGCCAAACCACCTATCTTTTTCCCTAGGCTAAATCAAACCCTCTAAAGCTCCATAATCAATCCCCTAACATCCCTAAGCAAGAATCCATCATCAAAACACATTTATCATTCATCAAAAACAAGATTCGAAGCAAATCGTGAAAATGAACAAAACTTTCAGAATTTCAATACATACTCATTTCTCAATCATTTTCAAAATAAA
The DNA here is from genome assembly GCA_963966055.1 of Lathyrus aphaca. NCBI lineage: Eukaryota > Viridiplantae > Streptophyta > Magnoliopsida > Fabales > Fabaceae > Lathyrus > Lathyrus aphaca. The sequence continues at coordinate 249,022,009 of OZ014520.1, read as the reverse complement.
TCATATCAGGATGATTAGTGAAGCATGAGGAATCATTTAGAAACTTAAATAACAAGTTCTGGAAAAAAAAGTTCATGAAGCTACTGAGTTGAAGCTTTGTGTTCTTGAGCTTTTTGGCCTCCCTCTTGGTTCAAAATCACCCCAATGATCTTCCTGATGATGAAGGTGATCTTAGAGAAAGCTTGTGATGGCTATTTTGAGGTGTTTGGTTCTGAGGATGCAGAAATCGTATTTCTGATTTAGTGGCTTTTAGGCTATGGTGAAGGGTGCTTTGTGATCCTTAGGTTATGTGGAGATGATTGGTAAAAGAAAATTGAAGTTTCAGTGGTTGGTTTTTCAGTTTTCTAAGAAGGGAAGTTTTTGAAATTTTTTTTGGATTCTGAGTTCTTGGATGATTCAGCTGCTTGTGTGTTAGAAATGTGTTCCATAATGTTTGCTTTAGCCAATGGAAATGCTCAGAAAGTTGTTGTGGCACAGGTTGATTGGTATGGGGTGTTTTGAAAAAAAGTCAAGATTTGTGTACTTGAGGTATTGGCCATGGCAGGTCTGATTTCTTGGGGCGTCTGGCCTCAGCAAGTTTCATGGAGAGCCATGGAATGGTTTTGATGCAGCTGGCACAAGTGGATGAGAGAATCCAATGCATTTTGCAATTCTTGAGAGTTTTGGCCATTTTGTGATTTCTTGAAGTTCAAGTCATGAACGTAATGAAAACGTGGGCCAATTCTGATGTTTAGAGGTTGTCTTGACATGTTGTGAAGTATTTGTGCCTATTAGAAGTCATTAGAATGCTTGAACATGCCAATTTGCAAAATCCCTCTTTGACATGAAACTTGAAATTTTAGGATTTTTGCCAACTTTGAAAGGCCATATCTTGAGTTCTAGGATGAATCAAGACATGTTCTTGTACGTTTTGAAAAGGGAAAGATCCAATCTACAACTTTCATGACCAAGAATTTTTTTCATTTGAAGCATTTTTGGTTAAGAAAGAGGAGGTTGAAAAACTTTCCCAAAATGGAAAGTTTGCATTTCAAGTCATTTCCATTTTTGGCAAGTTTGCAAATGGCTCAAAATTCTTCAATATTGTGAACTTATAACCTCTTCTAAGATCAAATAAAGATCATATAACTTCATTTTGATGAAAATACCCCTTTAGTTCCATTGTTGGGGGCCTCAGATGCCCTGATTTTGACTTAACTTGCTCAGTAAGTTACCCAGTGAACAGATGACTTCCACAATGAATTCCTTCATCAAACTTGGTACATATTATCCTTATAACATCTTAAGAACAATAGAAACAATAATGATCCAAAAATTTGGAGTTAAGGCCTCTGAAACCAAAACCCTAATTTTGGTCATCTGTGTAGTGGTAAGTAAAGCAATGACGGGAACGACCGATAAGCTGGGAAAATAGAGAGATCATGATGGGGACGACCATCGGGTAAAATTTTCTGGGGATTAAAGTAAAGGCAATGATGGGGACGGCCATCAGGTTTATAAAGTAAACAACGATGGGGACGACCACCGGTTTAAAGAATAAATCAAATAATGATGAGGGACGGTCATCAAAGGTGAAGGACGATCACCTAGCAGGGGACAACTGCTCTTTATCACGACATAGGACGAATGTCGGATAGAAAAGGTCGACGATGGGGACGGCCATCGGATAATCATGATAAAGGACGATCATGACGAGGTGAAGGACGATCACCTAGCAAGGTACGACTGCTCTTGGGGTTTATCACGACATAGGACGAATGTCGGATAACAAGATCAACGATGGGGACGACCATCGGATAAAATGATGAAGGACGGTCATCAAGAGGTGAAGGACGATCACCTAGCAGGGGACGGCTGCTCTTTATCACGACATAGGACGAATGTCAGATAGAAAAGGGTTGTTCTGTTGGTGACTTACTGGGGAATGATAAACACAGACGAGTGCTTATGCTTTCAAGAATAAAAGGTATAAGTGCTTGACGCTGTGTATAGATTAAAGATGCGGACGAGCATCCTTAGGACCATGATACGGGCGAGTATCAGTAGAATAAAATGCTGACGCGTGCTCAGAGATGATGATACAGACGAGTACCAACTGGTTAACAAAGAACACAGACGAGTGTTGAATCTGTTGAGGAGTGATATAAACAAGATATGGACGAGTATCAAAGATTCCTGTATAAGTGTGAGTGAGTATATACTTGCTGGGGATGTATGACACGGACGAGTGTCAAATATGTTAAGTATAAACAGGCATTTGTTTCGGGAATGCAAAGGATACACTTTGGCTTTCCGTGGGGATAAGATGACACGGACGGGTGTCGAAAAGAGCGTGTTATAAATAAGTGTTTGGTTTGCAGAAAGTGTTTCAGCAACCTTGTCGGGGAAGTATGACACGGACGAGTGTCAAAAAGGGCACGTACAAATATTCGTATTTGAGAGTGCAAAGGGGACTCTTTGGCTTATCTGCAGGGGATATGAGTTTTTATATACATTGCTGATGAAATACTGATGGTATTGCAGGTGATTTGCTCGAACCTGGCTTGTGATCATGCAAATGTTTGATTTTTGCCGTAATGCTCCGTATTAGACGGAATGCTACGCTTATTTGGTGAATATGATTAAAATGCTATGATTATGCAAATGAGAAAACGGTCCGGGATTCGGATCCCGCCGGGATAAAGATCTCTGGCTGATCTGCTTGGAGGGATAACCCAGCTGGGGGAGAGATCATTGGTAGATCTAACTGCAAGGAGAACTCTGCTTGGGGAGAAGGAAACTTTCGTCACTTTGTTGGGTAATAATTTCAAGCATTGCTCTTCTGGGGAGAGGATGGAAACTCTGTGGGGAGATAGTTCTACTAACTTTACTGAGGATGAGAGATCTGGCACTCTGGTGGGGATCTCAGTTGGGAAAGATCTTGTTGAGTAGACTTGTGCTGGGGATGAGGAGGCTTTGGCAACTCCGCTGGGGAAAAACAGTTCAGATATTGCTCGGGAAAGCCTGCTTTGGGAAGTAGTATGTTGGGGATTCGGTGCTTGGGCATGCCCCATGTTGCGTATTGAATACCTGCAACCTATTAAAACAAAAGAGACGCACAAGTATTCTGAGATATCCTTTACCGGATTCCGTCATAGGAGTTAGGCTTTCCTGAAAGTAAATTTATTTCCTGCAAGCATTTATTAAAATGGCTCATTTGTTTTATGCAAGTGCTATATCATAAATATTGGACATTTTGCAAACGAAACAAGAATGTACGAAACAAGGTGTGACTGAAAACTCTGATTTTATTAATCTGGGTGCCCTGAATTGGCAAATACAGTCAAAGAAACAAATCCCCTGGAATGAGGAGATTGCTATAAATTGGGAAAAGTAAAAGTGTTGGCAATGTTGACGACGCTCCGGTGAATTTCCTTTGCTATAACCTGTATGACCTTGACGTTCTTCTCATCTTGCTTTCTGGAAAAAAAAGTTGATTCTGACTGATGCTTTATCCTTTCGAAGCTTGCCGTGTTGTGAGTGATACAGACGAATTCAGAATGCAGTTGTTCGCTTATTCCCTGATTTTGCATGGATCGCCCTTTCGGGTTTTCAATCCACCGGGATACCCATTATTTCCTGAGTTGTCCAATGCGGCTTTTCAACTCAGCGGGTGTACATTTTTTTTCCATTTTCCCTTATTTTTGCCCGAGTCTTTTATTCTGTTTTTTGACTCGCTGGGATGCCCTATTTTTGCCTGGACTTACATTCTGTTTTTATGTCCAGCGGGTCATATTATGCGAAGTATTTTTTAACTGCATCTGAATTCATAGGGGATAAGAAATCTTCACCATCCATAGTAGTGAGCATCAGTGCTCCACCAGAGAAAACCTTCTTTACTATCAATGGGCCATCGTAGTTTGGAGTCCATTTGCCCATGTGGTCTGTATGAGGAGGAAGGAGTCTTTTCAGCACAAGATCTCCTACTTGGTATTCCCGAAGCCTAACTTTCTGATTGAGGGCTTTCTTCATCCTTTTCTGATATAACTGCCCATGACAGATAGCAGCTAATCTCTTCTCTTCGATCAGATTCAGTTGATTATACCGAGACCGGACCCATTCTGCTTCGTCCAGCTTTACATCCATCATTACCCGTAAGGAGGGTAGCTCAACTTCAGCAGGTAGGACTTCCTCCATACCATACACAAGCTGATAAGGCATTGCCCCAGTAGACGTTCTGATTGAGGTTCGATACCCATGCAAGGCAAATGGTAGCATCTCATGCCAGTCTTTGTAAGTAACCACCATCTTCTGCACAATCTTCTTGATGTTTTTGTTAGCTGCCTCAACAGCGCCATTCATCTTTGGCCTATAAGGAGAAGAGTTGTGATGCTGGATTTTGAAGTCCCGGCATAGTTCTGCCATCATTTTGTTGTTCAAATTGGAACCATTATCAGTAATGATTCGCTCAGGTACTCCATATCGACAGATGATGTCTCTTTTCAAGAATCTGGCTACCACTTGTCTAGTGACGTTTGCATACGAAGCTGCTTCAACCCATTTAGTAAAGTAATCAATGGCTACCAGGATGAATCTGTGGCCATTTGAAGCAGTTGGTTCGATCTTTCCAATCATGTCAATTCCCCACATGGCAAAGGGCCAAGGTGAAGACATCACGTTCAAAGGATTTGGAGGCACATGCACTTTGTCTGCGTAGATCTGGCATTTGTGGCATTTTCTGGCATATGCACAACAGTCTGCATCCATTGTGATCCAGTAGTAACCTGATCTTAATAATTTCTTTGCCATTGCATGTCCTCCAGCATGGGTACCGAAAGATCCTTCATGTATCTCGTGCATCAGCAAGTCTACTTCTTTCTTATCAACACATCTGAGCAGAACCATGTCAAAGTTTCGCTTGTATAATGAACCATCGGTATTGAGGAAGAAACTGCCAGCCAGCCTTCTTAGTGTCTTCTTATCATTGGATGATGCCCCAGGTGGGTATGTTTGATCCTCTAAGAAGCATTTGATGTCATGGAACCAAGGTTTGTCATCTTTAGCAATGTCCACAGAGAAAATGTATGCTGGTCGGTCCAATCTGGATACCAAAATTCGAGGCACATAATTAGCAGTTTGAATCTTGATCATGGACGAAATGGTAGCTAAAGCATCTGCGAACTGATTTTCGTCTCGAGGGATGTACTTAAGTTTGACGTTTGTGAAGAAAGTCAATAATCTCCTCGTGTATTCACGGTACAGAATCAGATGCTCTTGGTGAGTGTACCATTTGCCGTTGGTCTGATTGATTACCAAAGCTGAATCTCTAAATACATTCAATGTCTTGATCCTAAGGTCAATGGCTTCCTCAAGTCCCATGATACATGCTTCGTATTCTGCTTCGTTGTTAGTGCAGGCAAAGGTGAGTTTTGCCGAGAAAGGCATATGAACTCCTTTAGGTGTAATGAGCACTGCACCAACACCACGACCATTCATATTGACAGCCCCATTAAATATCATAGTCCATTCTTCTTCCGGATCGGGCCCTTCAGTGTGAACTGGCTCTTCACAATCTTTTGCTTTTAAGAACATGATGTCTTCATCAGGGAAATCAAATCTCATTGGCTGATAATCATCAATGGGTTGCTCAGCTAGATAGTCAGACCGTACACTGCCTTTGATGGCCTTTTGAGATGTGTACTGAATGTCATACTCTGTCAGAATCATTTTCCATCTTGCAACCCTTCCGGTAAGTGTTGGCTTCTTAAATATGTACTTGACGGGGTCCATTTTTGAGATCAACAAAGTAGTGTGAGTCAACATATACTGCCTTAGTCGGCGAGCAGCCCACGCTAAAGCACAACAAGTTTTCTCGAGCAGTGAATAACGTTTTTCACAGTCGGTAAACTTTTTGCATAGGTTGTATATTGCATACTCTTTTCGACCAGACTCATCATCCTGGCCCAACACACACCCCATTGATCCTTCTAATACTGTTGGTTAAATTATTAGAGGTCTTCCTTCAACTGGAGGCAAAAGAATCAGAGGTTCTTGCAGGTACTCCTTGATTTTGTCAAAAGCCTTCTGACAATCTTCGTTCCACCTGACTATTTGTTCCTTTCTTAACAATTTGAACAGGGGTTCACAGGTTGCAGTAAGATGAGATATGAACCTTGATATGTAGTTAAATCTACCTAAGAACCCCCAAACTTCCTTTTCAGTCCTAGGTGCAGGCATCTCCTGAATGGCTTTGACTTTGTCGGGATCAACCTCAATTCCCTTTTCACTTATGATGAATCCCAGCAGTTTACCGGAACGTACCCTGAATGTGCATTTGTTGGGGTTTAACATCAATTGATACTTTCTCAGACGCTTGAACAACTTCAGCAGATTTACTAGATGGTCTTCTTCAGTGAGGGACTTGGCAATCATGTCATCCACGTAGCATTCAATTTCTTTGTGGATCATATCGTGGAATAATGTTACCATAGCCCGTTGATAAGTCGCACCAGCATTCTTCAGTCCAAATGGCATTACCTTGTAACAAAATGTGCCCCAAGGTGTGATGAAGGTTGTTTTCTCCATGTCTTCGGGTGACATCTTGATCTGATTATACCCAGAAAAACCATCCATAAAAGAAAATACCGAGAATTGAGCTGTGTTGTCAACCAATACATTAATGTGAGGTAATGGGAAATCATCCTTCGGGCTAGCTCTGTTCAGATCCCGGTAATCCACACACATACGTACTTTGCCATCCTTCTTAGGCACTGGTACAATATTAGCGACCCACGGCGGGTAACTAGTTACAGCAAGGAAACCGGCGTCCCACTGTTTTTGTACTTCTTCCTTAATCTTCATGGCCATACCCGGACGAGTACGACGTAGATTTTGCTTCACTGGAGGGCAATCTTCTTTCAAGGGCAGCTTGTGCATAACAATATCCGTATCTAGACCTGGCATGTCTTGATAGGACCAAGCAAAGACGTCGATGTATTCTCGAAGCATGTCAATAAGCTGTTCTTTTACTAAAGCCTGTAGACTGGCCCCAATCTTCACTTCTTTAAAATCCTCTTCGGTACCAAGATTCACTGTTTCAACCTCCTCCTGATGAGGAGTAATCACTTTCTCTTCTTGCCTCAACAACTTGGATAACTCTTCAGGTAACTCATAGTCTTCTTCAACCCCTTCATCAGCTTGATTAATTGGATTGTCGAAGTCATACAAGGTCATAGCAGTGCTGTTGTCGGTGCAATCTGGAGGATAATCTCTGCAAGGGTTGAGATTTGTTCGTTTTAGTGATCAATTTTAATCTTGTTTAGAAAAGTGTAAAAATGAAGTTTATTTATTTCGAAAACGTTGTCATTTTATTGTTTTGTACAAAAGTGAAAAATGAAAAGACAGTGAGTGAAAGAGAGAATTGTTTGCAAAAGATGTCCGATATTCATTGATATTCCATTTGCACAAAATTACAATATGGCCCTATTACAAAATGAGTCCTGACACCTTGGGCAAGATGTAGGACTTGATGCATGCTAAAAAAGGCAGGAAATAATAATTACTCTGCAGGAGTAACCCTTATAATTTCCTGGGAAGACCAGTTAAGGACTTGGTGACCTGGGATCCTTGGACGTATCCAGCTCTCTAGGTCGAGGTTACTTTCCACCTCGTCTTCCACGTTGTTAACAACATCTGGGGTGAGCATCCCCCCACTGATGAACTTGGGCTCTTTAGCAGCCTCTGCTTGATCTTGTCGGAATGGTTTGTAACCCAAACCGAATCTGTCATCCTTCTTCTCCACCGATAGCAGCTTGCCCCAGCCTTGGGCATTTCCATCTTCAACAACCTTCCGAGCTTGCTGATAGGAGACAATTGAAGTACCTATCCTGTCCTCCTAGGATGCAGCAAATACTTCAGTCGTTGCCTCATTGACATTCAGAGCCTCAAACCCCTGGCTCATGGTTTCATGGATTTCACCATCCATCTCAATGTATTTGTACGTAGCCAGATGGCTAACAAAGATGTCCTCTTCACCACAGATGGTGATAATCTGTCCTTCCCACTCATATTTCAATTTCTGGTGAAGGGTCGACGTAACTGCGCCAGCGGCGTGAATCCATGGTCGACCCAACAAACAGCTGTAGGCCGGCTGAATGTCCATCACATAGAAAGTAGTCTGAAAGACCTGCGGACCGATTATCACATGCAGCTCCACTTCTCCAAGAACATACCTCTTGGAGCCATCAAAAGCCCTGACCACCAGATTGCTTGGTCGGAGAGCTATTCCATCATATTCGAGCTTGACAAGAGCTTTCTTCGGCAAGACATTGAGTGAGGACCCAGTGTCAACAAGAACATGAGAGAGCACAACTCCTTTACACTCTAGGGGTGATGTGTAAAGCTTTGTTGTGGTGACGTCCTTCCGTTGTTAAGTCAGCATTGGTGAAACCTAGCCCATGGCTAGTATTAACATTGGACACTATTGTCTCAAGATGATTCTCTGTGATCTCCTCTGGCACGTAGGCAGCGTGCAAGACTTTAAGTAGTGCATCCCGATGAGCCTTGGAACACAACAGCAGGGATAAGATGGAGATCTTAGAAGGAGCTTGGTGGAGCTGATCCACAACTTTGTAGTCATTTCTTTTAATTATCCTCATAAATTCATCCACATCTTGATCAAAGGATGATTTATGAGTCTCTTTTGGCGCAAGTTCTTCAGGTGCCACACTTTTCCCTTTGGCTTTGGCAACAACCTCTGCCTCAGTACTGGTTCTTGGAACTTGTGACGCGAAGAGGCGTCCGCTTCGGGTGAAGCCTCCGCCTCCCCCGACATTATCCACCTGTGAGGTGGGAACTGAAGAATCAAGAAGGACTTTTTCTCTGTTGCAGTAAAGGTCTGCACCATAATGCCATGGTACAACATTGTCTTTGTCATATGGAATGGGCCCTGGCACCGTGATGGTGACTGGGCTAACTGCAGCAGAGGTCGGAACCGTTATTGTATGTGGATCATAGAAAATGGTGACAGGACTTCTGGTGGATGTTGGTGGTGATTGATTGAAGCTTGATTGTTGTTGAAACTGTTGCTGAGATTGTTGTTGATAATTGTTGGTATCCGGGACCGTTGCAGGGTCATAATAGATAGTAACTGTGGAGACGTCGTTGTTGGTGGTTGTTGTAGTTGTAGAAGTGGATGCAATGGAACTGTTGTTTGTTGAAGTGATGGAATAGGTGGTTGCTGATTTTGTAGACGAGTCTGTGGGAACAATTGTTTTTGCAGTTGTTGGAGAAAAACTTGTTGTTGAAAAAGGAGTTGCTGGTGTTGTAAAAGTTGTTGTGGTTATTTGCAGAATGCCTTCTTTAATCAGGTCATTGATGCCATTCCTCAAGCTTGCACACCCGTTCTCGGAAACCTTGCAAGATTCACAATAGGCCTCACAACCTGGAAACACCTGGCATTTTAAAAGCTGAGCTTTAACCTCTGCCAGAGGTGTCTGAATACTTGCAGTATCTTCAATTAAACTCATGGGTGAGCCCTCCTCTATGGCATTTATCCTTGGCCCACCATGGTTGGGCATAAGATTCTTCATGACATTAGGAGGTGGTGCAAAATTTAGGGCTTTTGAATCTACCAGATCCTGGACCTTCATGTGCAGAGCCCTGCACTTTTTTGTGGAATGACCAGGTCCATTAGAATGAAAAGCACACCTAGCATTGACGTCGTAATTTCTCGAAAGGTTATGAGGATCAGGTGGAGCCAATGTCCTTAACTCGACAAGATTAAGCTTTAGGAGTTGTGGCAGCAATGTGGCATATGGCATTGGTATAGGGTCAATCACCCTGTTGATCTGAGATGGCCGCTGTTGGAAAGGGCGTTGTTGTTGGTTGTTGTTATTGTTGTTGTAGGATCTCTGTTGAGGAAACTGTGGCTGTTGAGGGAAGTGTTGTGGTTGTTGAGTATACTGAGGAGGTGGAGCAGGAATAGTGACAGCAGCAATTGATCTTGGCAGATATTAGGGTCTCCCTCTTCCCATATGTACAAAATTTGTTTCACCGGATCTGCGGGGTCCTGCAAATGGCTTCCTTACACTGCTTGAACTAGAACCGTTGTCGGAAATCTTTCCCATTTTCAGTAAGCTCTCAATTCTTTCCCCAGCTATAACCATGTCTGTAAAGCTGGTGGAAGAAAATACAGCCAACCTGTCAATATAAGTACCCTGGAGAGTGTTCATGAACATATCTGCCATCTCCCTTTCTGACATTGGGGGCTGAAAGGCAGCAGCCAATTGCCTCCATCAGAAAGGTTCTGTTTGGAGCCCTGTCCAGATTATACTGATATTGACGAATGAAAACTTATGCCAAGTCTTTCCAATTCCTTATTGTGGCTTTGGTCAAATGAGAATACCACTCTCGGGATGCCCCTGTCAAGCTATCCTCAAAGTAAAACATCCACAGTTTCTCATCCATGGTGTAGGCTTTCAATCTCCCCAGGAAAGACTAAAGATGGGTATGTGGGCAGGATGTGCCATTGTATCTTTCAAAACAAGGAGGTTTGAACTTATGAGGAATTCTAACCCCCCTCCACTAATCACATGTCCATGACATCAAAACCCAGAGAGTTTTGGGATTCAAGAGACCTTATCTTTTCTGCTATTTCATCCAACCAACGATCGTAAACTTCGTCTCCAGCCCCAACCATAGTAAACTGCTCTTCCTGAGGGTCCTCCTGCAAGGCCCTCCCTCCAGTGTTACCTTGGGTGTTTCTTATAGTATTGATGTATGGGTTTAAATGAGGTCCAAACTCTGGAGGATCAGTACGAGGTTGTACGCGATCGTTGTTGCTGGTACCCCCTGTACCCGGATGGTTTTCCTCGGGAATTTGCCGCTCGACTAACTCTCTCAGTCTCTCCTGGCTCTGAGCCAATCCAGTCATCACTGTCATAAATTGATTCATTTGGGCCCTCATCTCTGTCCTATCATTGGCCATTTGGGCTCTCATTTCAGTCAAGTCTTGTTGAACCTGATCCATTTGTAATCCCGGAAGGTTGTTTCTTGTCGGATACCGGTGCACTCTATTGACGGGGAACACTCTTCTACGAGCAATGTTTCCTGAAACCACAACAAAGTGAGAAACAACAACAAAACAAAGAGAAAATGTTAGTATGCAATGCAGGATGCCTATTTGTCTTCCAAGGGTATCCGGTTTGGTTCTTTGGTTTTGACCTTTCCAGACCTCGGGGAATGATGATGTTGAAGAGAGATTAAGCCCACAAAATAATACAAACCATATATTACAAAAATGTGAAGATACATAGTTTGATTACAATAAAGTCCCCATGGGGGGGGGTTAAGATACAATAACAAAATCAAAAGTACAAACAAAAGGAGGTACAAATACAAAGAAATCAAACATCCAGTCCCAAGTCATCCTCTCCGACTTCCTTCAGGAGAGCCTCAGTCACTGGACCTACTGGGTGCTCTGTAATGATCTTGATAAGGAGGTTCTTGGTGGCAATGGCACTGGTCAACTTCTTGTGCTTATCCTGATCCTTTGACCTCTTCAACCCCGCCCGGAGATTCAACTCAGTGATCTCCTTCTGTGCTGCTAACAAAGCTACCCGATTCTTCTTCTCACTAGCCTCCAGCTGCTCTATCCTAGCTTGGGTTCTCTGATATTCCTATGCACGAGCCTCAGTGATCCCGATCCACCTAGCCTGACTCTCCTCTAAGTAATGCTCAGCTCTGGCCTTCTGAGTCTTAGCTTCCTTGCAAGCATTCTTCAGCACTAACTCTCCTGCTCTAGCCTTTCTGATGTAGTCATCCGTCTTCTCAATCTTGGTCAAGGGCTCAATCCGGAGCTTCTCTAACCTTTCATTATCCAGACGGTTGTCATTCCTCTCCCAGAGGGTCTTCTTCAAAGCTTCAGAGAGCTGAGTATTCCTTTCCTTCAGTTTCTCAAACTCCTCTAAACTGACAGTAGTTGCAGGCTCCACTGTTGATGGCCCAGGTACATCTTCTAAGGTGAATGGCATCCGGGTGATCTGTCCCCTGGCACGAGACCAATCAAGATACTGAGCTGAAGCTATATTGTTGCACTTGCCAAGGATAGCTGTCCCCTTAGTCTGAATATTGTCCCAAGCCCAGGCAGCTTGTCTGACAATGGCAAGGTTGTGCTGGATGTCACAATAGAGGGTTTCTGTCAAATCTTGCCCTCTTGGGGGATGTACCAAAACATACCCTAATTTCCTCTTGAAAAGCAAAGGGTTGTAGTTGATGTAACCTTTTACTCCAATCAAGGGTACATTGGGATACTGCCCACAACTGGTGATGATATCTTTGCCCTTGGTGCTCTGAGTGCACCATCTGATGTCTTCTGATGTAAGGGCAATCATGCTCTTAGCCCAGTTCCTTGGCTGATGAGGATTCAAGAAAGTGTCTGACTTCGGCAAGTGCCTTAACAACCAATAGTAGAAGAGGGGTGCACAACATCTGACCAATCTTCCCCTTTGCTTCTCATTCCTTTGGTGCACTGAGTAGTAAAAGTCTCCAAGCAAGGTAGGAACTGGGTTCCTCAATAAGAACAGTTGAATAGCACTCTTGCTTACAAACTTTGACTCGTCTGCAAACAAGATGGTCCCATATATGCTGAGTGCCAAGAGTGCACAAACAGTGTCCCACCTCCCTGCTGCAGCATGCAGGGTGGCATGGGAGATCAAGAAATCCAAGTGAAGGCCTGGGATCCCATCCTTGGTGGTCATGCTCTGGTCAATGAGGGTGGACTCCAAGTGCAAAGCTTTAGCTATATCTTCGTTCTTAGGAGTAACCATCTCAGGGTTGAAAGGAATCCCCCTCCTAATGGGGACACCTAACAACATGGAAAACTCTTCCATCAAAGGTCCCAACTGAAAATCTGGGAAAGTAAAACATCTGAGAGGAGGATCATAAAACTGTAAGCAAGTGTGGATCATGCTCCTCTGGGATGCATCCAGGTCCATGATCATGTCCATAATGCCACCATAATGTTCCCTGAATAAAGGTACATGATCAGGAGTAATGAGAGACTGAATCTGTCTGATGCCTGTCAGAGTGGGCTCAAAGAAATGGTATGTGATGTTGCTCTTCCTGGATGTGTCCATGCTGACAATGGATGCTGGTGAAGAAGACTGAGGATAACTGCTGATGAGGGCAACTGAAGAAGATGCTGAAGATAAACCTCTGATGAAGACAACTGATGAAGGTGCTGGTGCAGGTAGCTGAAGGAATCTGAGTAGTAGAACAGGTCAAAACCAAACCAAAGATAAGATGTGGATACCCTGTAAAACAAATAGACAAATGTTAAATGATGCAAAATGATGTATGCATAATGATATGCAAAGGGTTTGTGATCAAGTGCTGGATCTGTTATCTGCCTTGATAGGGTCCATGTGTGTTCATAAGTCCGGATGAAGGCTTAGAAAACCAGTAACCAGGTGGGGGACTCAAATAAAGAGTCACAAGTACAGGGTTTCACAAGAACATTCCAAAATGATACAACCTTAACAAAACTAGTAACAAGGTATGATGAGATCAAGGGTTCCTGCAAACCTGTAAACATCCCAACCCCCTCACATGTATTATTCTAGAACAAGGATCCTCAGACTTGGATCAGTTATGAGAAGTGTAAACACTTCTAACCCGGAGGTACAGTGTTTACAATAACCATAAAGGATCCTCCTCTAATTCACCTCATATGCTGAAGGTCATAAAAAGGTCATCCAGACTTAGCAGGCTTCCCAGATAGCCCTAGCGCTACAGGAAATCGGTAGCACAAAGTTCTCAAGAAGAAACCCATGTCTAAACCATGTTTCATATTGCCGCACCAGACCGAAATGGAATGGGAAAGAATACGAAGCCACTCTATCCTATGTGTCACTCAGGTCCCTGGTATGGAATCTTAATCACTCAAAATCCCTCCCACCAAAGGAAACAACAGATCCAACACAGATGATGATAACAGTATGAAATGCATAAAACTGCAAATGAAAGCAATAAATAAAGCTATACAGAAAGCAATAAATAAAGCAATAAACAATAAGCACAAGTAGCACATAACACACCCGTAAACACAAATCAAACAAACGCTATGAGAAACCCATAAAAAGAACCAGAAACCCTGGTTGCAAGAAATACATGCATACTTCCCTAGCAGAGTCGCCAAGCTGCCGCTCCCCCGAAAAGACACCGGGTCAAACAGGGTACAGACACAAACGGTCAACGAAAGGAGAAAATGAAGGTGAAGTGAATAGAGTCGCCAGCTAGGCATTTTTATCCCGAAGGAAAGGTAATGCTGCATAAACCTAGACAGATATGGATAAGACGGTTGCGAACCAGAGAGACTGAGAAAGGGGGTTGGTTACAACCTGGGAAGGTATTAGCACCCAGATTGTCCGTCGTACTCGAAGGGATCCACGCTTACAAGATTGTGTTTAAAGGGTTAGTGTATGTGTTATCTGTGTGCAAAAGTTGGAAAGAATATACAAGTGTCAGTGCAAAAGGTGAATTGCTCAGGAACTGAGGCTTAAAAGAGAATGCTGAAAGAGGGGGAAGACAAAGAGACTTTTGTTCGATAACTGTTAAGTTATGCCTACGTATCCTCTCGTTCAATGAGGAAGTCAGAACACCGTAGTTCGAATCAAAGAGACTGAATGATAAATTGACTGTGAACTGCTTGCTTGCCTATGCTCAAGTGTATGACTCGTCTAGCTCGAGTGCTAATTGTCTTGCATTAGACAGAAGAGGCAAGTTCTCGTTTATGAATGAGTGTGATGAGAAAAGAATCCCGAAGGAGACGATTATTGTTTGCTTTTGTGTTTTCAGATTTTTTTTATTGTTTTTGGTGTTTTGCATAAGTTAATGAGCTTAAGCCTAAATCAAGGGTTTGTAAGCTCATTATATCCTCCCTGATTAGGGATAATGAACCTACTTAAGTATGAGAAAATCATCTCAACTTAATTACCATGATGATGTAGGATTAAGATCATTAACCTACTTGTGATCATTTAGATGTTTTTGGTTTTTTTATTTAGTGTTAAGTAATGAGTTTAACCTCTAATCACAGATTAATGGACTCATTACATCATCCTAATAGAAGGATAATAGATGAGCACACTTAAGTTGAGGAAGATACCTCAACTTAATCCATGGTTAGGGATTAAATTCATTATATAAAAAACCTTTATTAAGTGGATTTTAATTAAGGGGTGAGATTAAGAAATGGATTTTATGGTTTGTAAGACAACTTGAGGGGGACTTGTCCATTAAACACTAGGGTTAGTCCTTCTTAACCCTAAGGAAGAATTAGAACCCTAATGTAAGGCCCAAGTTACAAGATAAAGTCTTAGTGATTATTAATGTGATTTGATTAAGAGGTTTAAACAAATTAAAGGTTTAACACTTAGGATTAAAGTTATACACTCCATCCTAAGAGAAGGATGCAGACATAACCCTAATTCCAAAGTTCTAAAACTTTAAGAGTTTAGTCTCTGATTATTGAGATGAGAAGAGAGACTCAAGGAGACTCAAAGGTAAAAAGCTAAGGGGGACTAATCACAACCCTTATTATTATCATGCTTGGATGTCCTATGGTTTGTAAGGCTTATAAAAAGATCTTCAAGGAAGCCACCTATGGAAGAAGCAGATGAAAGGAGGATGAAGCAGAAGAATAAGTTACTTACTTTATTGAAGAAGATAAGTAACTTAAAGAAAGAAAGTGAGAGAAATGGAACACAAGTGAACAAGTCAACTTAAAAGACAAACAAAATGAAAATTAAAGAGATAAAGAGAAGTGAGAAGTGAAGGAAAATCCACTTCTCAAAGTAACTTACCACCTGAAAATGTTAACATGAATGCATAAAGAAATGAAATGAAATGAAATGCAATGAGATGAAATGACCAAAGTCAGAAGTGTTTATGCAATGTTAATGTCATGTGAGATGATGCAAAGGCATATAAAGTGTATATGTATGATCATACAAGAATGAGATGTCATGGAAGCATGCATTGAAGTTTGAAAACACATGAAAGTTAATGAAATGAAATGAATGAAAATCATGGCAAATGAATGAAGAAATGATCAAGCATGGTTCTAACATGTCTTAAGATGTCTAAGATGACATATGAATGCAATAAATGTCATGGCAAGTTCATGTAAGGATGCATATGCGAGGTGAATGCAAATGAACATGAGAAATTAGGGTTTTATGAAAGTATGAGATACAAATAAACAAAACAGAAGCATATGACATGATAAAAAATTGAAATCAAACTCAAACAAACCCTAATCCCATATTAGGTCACACACCAAAGGAGAAGGTCAGAAGCCTAACCAATCAAAATTTATGAATTTCCTAAGTTTTCTAGGGTTTTTGGGTGATAGAAAGGGAAAAATGCAAATCAAATTGAAAATGCAAGATAAATTCATGAGGAAAATGTCCTATAAACTACATGAGATATGTAACACAATGCAAAAATAACCATCTTCAAACTCTTCTTGGTTAGGCAGAAATGATTTTTTAAAGTTAGGGTTCAAAAACATGATTTTAATGACCCTTAATTCAATGAAAATTCACAAACTATGATCAAACCTAAAAAGAAATTTGTGTGAAGAGTTTGAAAATGTTTCTAAATGCATTGGGATGATTCATGATTTTTTTGGTGATTTTTAGAAACCTAAATGTATTTTTAATTAATTAAAAGACTTTAATTAATTAAAAATAACATTTAAATATTCTAAAAATACTTTATTAATGCAAAAAAATAAAATAAAAATCATTTTTGGAATGATAAAAATATTTAAAGTCAGAATGCAAAAGAAAATATTTTTTGGATGCTTTTTGGTATTTTAAATAAATTATGCAAAAGAAATACAAATAAAAATGAATTAAAATGATTAAAATGGATAGTCAACCGATCCTAAGGCTGGGATTCAAATCCAGGGGGTGAGGGTTGAATGCGCGCGTGAATCAGTGGTCCAGATCACTCCTGACTAATTAAACCTAATTAATTTAATTAATTTTATTTAGGGTTTAATGACTCAATCCTAGCCATCCACGCACGCGGGCAAAACAGATCCAAGGGCCACCATTCAAACTGGAAACTAAACCCTATTAGAACCCTAGTTACTTTCAGGTGACCGGAGCTAGCTCCGGTCATCTTCTCCGGCAAGCCAAACCACATATCTTCTTCCCTAGGCTAAATCAAACCCTCTAAAGCTCCAGAATCAATCCCCTAACATCCCTAAGCAAGAATCCATCATCAAAAAACATTTATCATTCATAAAAAACAAGATTCGAAGCAAATCGTGAAAATGAACAAAACTTTCAAAAGTTCAATACATACTCATTTCTCAATCATTTTCAAAATAAATCATATCAGGATGATCAACGAAGCATGAGGAATCATTTAGAAACTTAAATAACAAGTTCTGGAAAAAAAGTTCATGAAGCTACCTGAGTTGAAGCTTTGTGTTCTTGAGCTTTCTGGCCTCGCTCTTGGTTCAAAATCACCCCAATGATCTTCCTGATGATGAAGGTGAGCTTAGAGCAAGCTTGTGATGGCTATTTTGAGGTGTTTGGTTCTAAGGATGCAAAAATCGTATTTTTGATTTAGTGGCTTTTAGGCTATGGTGAAGGGTGCTTTGTGATCCTTAGGTTATGTGGAGATGATTGGTGAAAGAAAATTGAAGTTCCAGTGGTTGTTTTTGAGTTTCGAAGAAGGGAAGTTTTTGACAAATTTTGTGGATTCTGAGTTCTTGGATGATTCAGCTGCTTGTGTGTTATGAAATGTGTTCCATAATGTTTGCTTTAGCCAATGGAAATGCTCAGAAAGTTGTTGTGGAATAGGTTGATTGGTATGGGGTGTTTTGCAAAAAAGTCAAGATTTGTGTACTTGAGGTATGGGCCATGGCATGTCTGATTTCTTGGGGTGTCTGGCCTCAGCAAGTTTCACGGAGAGCCATGGAATGGTTTTGATGCAGCTGGCACAAGTGGATGAGAGAATCCAATGCATTTTGCAATTAAGAATTTTGGCCCTTTTGTGATTTCTTGAAGTTCAAGTCATGAAAGTAATGAAAACTTGGGCCAATTATGATGTTTAGAGGTTGTCTTGACATGTTGTAAAGTGTTTGTGCCTATTAGAAGTCATTAGAATGCTTGAACATGCCAATTTGCAAAATCCCTCTTTGACATGAAACTTGAAATTTTAGGATTTTTGCCAACTTTGAAAGGCCATATCTTGAGCTCTAGGATGAATCGAGACATGTTCTTGTACGTTTTGAAAAGGGAAAGATCCAATCTAAAACTTTCATGACCAAGAATTTTTTCATTTGAAGCATTTTTGGTTAAGAAAGAGGAGGTTGAAAAACTTTCCCAAAATGGAAAGTTTGCATTTCAAGTCATTTCCATTTTTAGCAAGTTTGCAAATGGATCAAAATTCTTCAATCTTGTGAACTTATAACCTCTTCTAAGATCAGATAAAGATCATATAACTTCATTTTGATGCAAATACCCCTTTGGTTCCATTGTTGGGGGCCTCAGATGCCTTAATTTTGACTTAACTTGCTCAGGAAGTTACCCAGTGAACAGATGACTTCCACAATGAATTTCTTCATCAAACTTGGTACATATGATCCTTATAACATCTTAAGAACAATAGAAACAAGAATGATCCAAAAATTTGGAGTTAAGGCCTCTGAAACCAAAACCCTAATTTTGGTTATCTGTGCAGTGAAACCCTAGCTCTGCTTCCATGCCTTGGCCAGTTCTTGTGATTTCTTGAGTTCCATGAACCTTGAGGAGTATAATATGATGATAGAACACAAATGGACCATCTTGGAAAGCTTTGAGGCCTTTGGGATGGCTCAGATGGAATCTTGGATTGCTCAGATCACAAACCCTAGATGCAAATGAACTTGAACTATGCAGATGAAACAAATATGCAATATGAGGTGAGATGTTTATGCTAATGCAAAAATTAAAGATCACAAGCCATGGTGTGATAAAGAGTGAGGGCAAATTTGGGGTGTTTACACCTTCCCAGGTCGTAACCGACTCCCGAACCCAGATTTTTGGTTCGCAAGGCCTCGTCCTTTCCTTTTTCCTCAGGTTTGCGCATCATTAGCTTTCCCTTTCTTTCGGGATAAAAATGCCTGGCTGGCGACTCTACCTTTTTCATGCCACTTTCGCGTTTGTACTAGGATGAAAATCCCGGGAGCGACAGCTGGTGACTCTACTGGGGATTAAACCCAGAATCTCTGGTTTCCCTTGTAGAGTCAATCCTAGCGCTTGTCTGTTTTTGTTTCTTTGGGTGTTTTTCTGTTCGATGTTGTGTGCTTTAGTTTAGCTATACTGTTTTCATTTACATTTTTACTTTACAGCTTTACTTTACAGTTTTATTTATTGCTTTCAGCATTTATTTTCCATGCATCATATACTGGACTATGCTGGTTTCGTTTTTTCTATGGGATGGGGTTACTGTGAGATGAGCTCGTAACCGGGGCTCGAGTGCATCCTAGGACTTAGAGTGGACAGTCACTTTGGCTTCATGTCATCTTGCTATGTTGGTAGTAGTGAGTTCCACACCTTGACTTGCGACCTTCTTGGAAATGTATTGATGCCGGAATCTTTCTGGGGCAATACACAACCTTGATAGTTATGTGCAGTCAGGGGACCGATCATTGAGAACCTTTTTGGAAACATCCCTATCCAGTGATGACAGTGGCAGACCACATTTGTTGGCAAACTCACTCGCATCCGAGGGCCCATAGGGAACTCGCATAGGATGGCCTGGTTCTCTCATAGGAATCTAGTTAAGGCAAACTGTTCGTATGGCGATAGTATTGTACCCTTCAGGATGAATGTACAATTGTTTCTCGATTCAGTGCTTGAAGCTGGGGACTTATGAGGGATGCTTGTTTTCCCCGTACTCAACTGAGACCTCCCTGGTTAGTATATAATGCCAAACCGATTCCCTGATTTGGTCAAGAGCCATTTCTTGGAAATGGTGAACGTATTATTGCTATCCGGCTTTGAGAGTCCGTGATGTTGACTCGGTGTAGCATACCCGTGAGATGGGTGGGGTTTACAGGTTTGCAGGAATCCTGAAACTTCCAACATACCCACTTCTCCAACATTGTTCAGTATTATGATCAGGTTCTACATGGTCCTTTGGTTTTGAAATCCGGGATTTCGGTGGTACTGTTATTACGATTCTTCAACAGCACATGATTGTCTTCTCAGCACCAACATTAGACCAGTGATCACCCGACCTTTGATCACATGCTAATGCATTGCATAACATCCTTTGCATACTTGCATCACTAACACATGCTTACTCATTTGCAGGGTCGCATGTCGCATCCTCATGAATATATCATACGCATTTACTGCAAGATTTGCATATTTTGCATTTTTACAGGTTATTCGGACTTCCTAACTTATTCAACTTCAGGCAATATAGCTGGTCAACGCGTTCATCGGTATCCAACAAAAATAAATAGGGTGAGAATGGATGAACGAATGCAGACTGATCTCAATGAGCTCCGACAGAGGATGGATCAGTTCATGGACATGATGACTGACATTGCTCAGAATCAAGAGCGTCTCATGTTGATGGTTGAGCAACCCCATGGGAATGCTAATGCTGGAACCCAGACTGAGAATGTGGATCCTAACGCTACCCGTAACGGAGGGCCAAATCTAAATGGGACTGCGGCCCATAATGAAGACACATAAGAGGACCAGTTCACTATACTGGATGCTGATATGGGTAATATGAATGAGGTCAAGAATTGAAGGTATGAAGAGCTGGCAGAGAAGATTAAGGCCATGGAATGTCAGAATTCCCTGGGCATCGATGTAACCAATATTGGGTTAGTGTCAGGAGTCAGAAACCCTCCTAAGTTCAAGGTGCCATCATTTGACAAGTACAATGGCAGCACGTGCCCTAGAACTCACATTCATGCATACTTTGGAAGAATCTCGGCTCACACTGATGACGAGAAACTTTGGATGCATTTCTTTCAAGATAGTCTATCTGGAGCTTCATTGAGCTGGTACATGAAGCTGGGCAGGGTCTCTATTCGATGCTGGAAAGATTTAGCTGAAGCTTTTCTCAAGCAGTATCAATACAATATTGATATGGCTCCAAACCGCACTCAGTTGTAGAATTTGTCTCAAGGACCCAAGGAATGTTTTAAGTAGTATGCTCAGAGGTGGCGTGAGCTGGCCGCCCAGGTTCCACCTCCATTACTTGATCGGGAAATGGCAGACATGTTTATGGGCACCTTGTAAAGTGCATACTTGGATCGTCTGGCCGCTTTCCCGTCCATAAGTTTTGCTGATATTGTCATCGCTGGAGAAAGGATAGAAAATTTCCTGAAATTAGGAAAGATCCAGGATGCAAGCAGTGCTGGTTCTTCTGGTGTGAAGAAACCTTTTGGCAATGGCCAAAGACGAAGAGAAGGCGAGACCAATGCTGTGTATATGGGTCGAGACAAAGTTCGTTCTCAAGGTTACTACCAAACAACTGCAATGACTATTACGCCACAGGTTCACCCATAACCTCAAGGTCAGCAATATCAGACACAAAGACCAAATCAGGAAAAAACAAGAGCGAGAAACCGCATACTTGATCCCATCCGATGTCCATATGCTGTATTGCTTCCAGAGCTGCTAAAGTTAAACATGGTCGAGCTTCGTACCATGAGAGCTCTTTCTCCTGATAATCTACCTCCAACCTTTGATGCAAATGCTAGATGCGAATTCCATTCGGGTGCCCAGGGGCACAATATTGAGAAATATTGGGCTTTTCAGAACAAGGTACAAAACCTAATCGACTCCAAGGCGATCAATTTTGCGCCTCACCCAAATGTACTCCAGAATCCAATGCCTAATCACAACGGAGCCGGTGTCACGGTTGTTTTACCAGATGGTCCGCATTAAGCTGGAATCTTCAAAGAAGCAAATAAAGCCATCAGTATTGAGATACTCTCAGCAATGGCAAGTGTTTGTTTTTTTTCTTCAATGCATTTTCATCCCTATTGAGGGGAACTACGTCTCTCTGATTCTTCATTGGTCATGGGTCAATGGAGATACGTAGGCAAAAGATCGTCAGGTCTTTCCGAGCAACCTTATAAGACAACTTTGCTCTCCGGTTTCACTCTTTCCTTCAGAAGTCTCGTGTCAGAGTCAGTATAACTAGAAGAAGAGGTATGATTTCCATGGTTAGGTATACAGCTGCAAATTGAAGATTACAAGTCTATGAAAGAGCTATTGATCACTGAAAGTATCCAAGACTGACAAGTCCAGACACAGTCAAGCCTCCTCAACAACGGAAATATTCAGCTTATTTACTGCATTTTCATTTGTAGTTCCTTTTATTTGCAAAACATTTGCATACATGTATGAAAGTTGTTCGTTTTTTAATGTTATCAATAATAAAACTCACATGTTTTTCTTGAAGTAATTCATTCGCATTCACTTATAATTTTGTATATGTACATCGCAATACCAATTATCATGCTTAAACTCTATGAGGGAGAATGACGAAGAAATAACGCAAGAATCTCTAATTGTGTGCTCTCGAATAAGACCCTGTTGACGATGTACAAGCTTTGTTTCAAATCCCTAAACACGAGATATAAGGGAGATAGACCCTCGCTAACCCCCTTGAGCGTTGAAGTAGGAGTTTCTTCTCGCATGAAAACCCTCATATGTAACCCAGGGGCAAGGTAGATGTCAGCTAGTCGGACCAAGCGTTCAGGCTTTCATAAAGGAGTGTATTTGAGGATCCATTACATTCTACTATGCTAATCAAGAGGTCCAAAGACCAGAAACCACAATGGTTATCCAAATCAAGAGGTCCAGAGATTGGAAGCCACAATGGTTATCCTTCACCGACCAAAGAATGAGGCAGTCACAACCCTCACAAAGCAATCAAGACAAACAGTGTCACTCGATTTGTTAAAAAAAAGAGAAAGAAATGAAAAGCCCGCTAACTCGAAACTTGAAAACAAGCGACTTAGGCATAAGTTAGGGCATCCCGCTGGACTTCACAATCTAAGATTTACAAGAATCAGTCCAGGAAAAAGTTAGTGATAAGTAAAATAACGCAAAAGCAAAAGACGAAAAGGATTACACAAGAAAGATCCTCGAACAAGAACAAAGTCGTGTGGCACAAACACGAAAGACAAAAGGGTGATTGACTCTAAATAATAACTTGATTGGTACTTGAACCGATAGTAGCAATGGTTCCTCAACTATCACAAAACCCTTATGAAAGGTGAGCGCTTGCGAAAATTAGCTGAACATAGGAATGGAGAACATCACGAAGAGGGGCGAGCACAAATAATTTCGAGCCTACATCCTTTGTTTCTATAATCATGAACCGTGCCACGATACAACCCTCAAAAGTCCTAACTGAAACAGGGTTAATTTGAGAGTGTACTACCATGAGACCGCGTTCCCGACTCCTATGAGTTGTGCAAGAAGATCCTTGTTGGTATTGCATGTACATACTTTCATTCAAAAATAATGTCGCATCTTAACCAGTGATTTGCTCACAAAGGTTTGCGACCCCTTTTCAAAACTTCAAGATTAACATGTGTATTGCATTAGAATTTCCATTCTCAGAATAAACATTTTCTGCCTGCATACATTTGTTTGACATCATAAAAAGCTCACATGCGGAAATTCAGTCCAGAAGCTTAAGCTGGCCCAGTTGAGAAGTCTAAAACTTCTGAAAGACAGTCACGTCGAGGTGCACTTTTCCGAGAAAGCTCCATTGAGTAAGGACTTTCCCAACCAGTCATGGTAAGAGCCAACCAATCTGGGGCAGTTATGTCAAGCAATATCCTCAAGAGTCAGCCAAACTGGGGCAATTACCTCGAGGTTCGGATCTCTCCTAGAGAAATCTCTTCAAAGACTCATACTGAGGCAAGCCACTCCAATCGCACGAGGATTCATTATTTCCCGAGGACAAGTAATCGGAAGTTCAGAATACCAGGGCAATTATACTCCTGAAGAGTTTAAAGACACCAGGTCTTTTGTAAAATCCTCTTAAGGTAAAGCCCGAATCAAAGCAAATGATCCCTGGCACGAGAATACTTGAAATCTTTCCTCCTCAGCAGGACTCGGTTCAGTTTCGTTATCTCCAACAGACACATGGAAGTTATCCCCAGTAAAGTCGTCAAACTTTTCTTCAGTAGGTTTCCTTGATCTTATTTCCCAGCAGATCTCAAACCAAATCCTTCTCTTCCCCAACGAAGCGATAAGGATCATCCCCTATTAGGGTCTTCGAATATAAAGTCCAATTTATTTTTGGCAAAGGTAATAAGTCGAGACAGGCTAGTCACACTCTTCTCCAACAGAAATATCAGCAATCATCTGTATTCCCCACAGAGTCAGCAAGGATTTGTTATTTCCGTGTCAGGAATTCCCTTTGTACCTATCCCCCAGTGTCATGGGGCATCATATCATACAATTCAGTGTGTGTATTAAATCCAAGGTTGATATCCAAGGTCCACCTGCAGCGTGACAATTTATTCAAAGTCCAACCGCAGATTGGCCAAAGTCCATCCTCTGGGTGGCATATTCTAAAGTCCAATCGCAGATTGGCCAAAGTCCATCCTCTGGGTGGAAAATTCCAAAGTCCAACCGCAGATTGGCCAAAGTCCATCCTCTGGGTGGCAAATTCTTAAAGTCCAACCGCAAACTGGCCAAAGTCCATCCTCCGGGTGGCGAATTCTTAAAGTCTCTCGTAGTGAGCAAAAGTCTCCTGTAGTGAGCCAAAGCCTCCCGTAGAGAGCAACAACCCCCGTAGTGTGGCAAAACATTGAAGTCTCCCGTAGTGAGCAAAAGTCTCCTGTAGTGAGCCAAAGTCTCCCGTAGTGAGCAGCAACCCCTGTAGTGTGGCAAAACATTGAAGTCTCCCGTAGTGAGCAGAAGTCTCCCATAGCTGAGCAATGTAGCCTCGTAGAGTGGTAAGATTTCCAAAGTCTCCCGTAGCTGAGCAATGTATCCCCGTAGAATGACACAGTATTGAAATCCCCCGCAGTATGGCGAAGCATTCGGAAAACCACCCGTTGTGTGGCATGTCATTAATAGCCCAGCAAAAGCCCACCTGTAGCGTGGCAAATCAGCAATCTCCCAGTGTTATTCCAAAACATTCATCAGATTACTACTCTTCACATCCGAGTCCTCCCCAAGCAGAGTTCAGATGGTTGGGTTTATTTCCCTTTTCTCTTCCACCGAGTGCAAATTTTCTGGTTGTTTTTAGTATTCAATCCCTGCATACTTCAAACGTCTGAAAGCAACTGCTATCATCCATTCAAGTCTATAGTGATTGAATAGGGGCACCTGTAACACCCCAAAATTTGCCCTCTTATTTATTATCAACCTCGAGCGATTTACGCTTCATTCCCGCATCATTCCGCATATCATTGCATCGCATTTGAAAAAATAAATAAATAAATCATCATCATTTGCATATGCATGAGGTGTGTGATCGATCGAGGCTTGTCAAACATTGGAGTTCAAGAGAAAAATAATATCCCAAAAATAATCCAAACCACTTCCAAGCTAACCAACCAAAAAAGGGAGATTTCACTTTTCCCTCCCTTTTCTTTCCTTTTTCCTTCCAATTTCCTTCCATATTTCCTTTCATTCTTTCTCTCTTGTTTTTCCACTCCAATTCCACTCCATTTCCCTTAGATGCTTCTACCATGTTCTACAACATTCTAGAGTATTCCATGGAATATTCCAAGGAATATTCCAAGGAATATTCCTTCTCCAACCCTAACCCTAACTAACTACTAACCTAACTCCATTCCTAAACCTAACTCCATTCCCATACCTAGCTCCAAGCCTAGCCCCTATATAATCACTAATCACTTCAATGCAAAGGTGTCGCTCCCCGGATTTCCATCCTGGTACAAACACGAAAGTGGCGCGGAAAAGAATAAAGTCGCCAGCCAGGCATTTTTATCCCGAAGGAACGGGAATGGTAATGCTGCACAAACCAGAAGAAAAGAAAAGGAAGGACACGGGTCTTGCGAACCAAAGAGACTGAGTTCGGGAGTCGGTTACAGTCGCTCCCCGGATTTCCATCCTGGTACAAACGCGAAAGTGGCGCGGAAAAGAATAGAGTCGCCAGCCAGACATTTTTATCCCGAAGGAGCGGGAATGGTAATGCTGCACAAACCAGAAGAAAAGAAGAGGAAGGACACAGGTCCTGCGAACCAAAGAGACTGAGTTCGGGAGTCGGTTACGACCTGGGAAGGTATTAGCACCCAGATCGTCCGCCGTACCCGACGGGATCCACGCTTGCAAAGAAACCGTTTCAAAGGGTGAAGAAATGAAAACTGCTGCAAAGAAAATGAACTGAACTGGATAAAAGAAAAGAAAAGGGAACTGAAAAAAGAAATGAAAAGGAAAAATGTAGGGAAAATAAAATATTGTGCTCGAACGGGCCCTACCCCGCAGCCTACGTACCTCATCAGGACAATGAGGATCAGAGACGCCGTAGTTCCCCTAACTAGGGGTAGAAAAGAAATTGCTTGTGAATTAAGGCTTGAACTGCCTATGC
Source organism: Lathyrus aphaca (assembly GCA_963966055.1). Classification (NCBI taxonomy): domain Eukaryota; kingdom Viridiplantae; phylum Streptophyta; class Magnoliopsida; order Fabales; family Fabaceae; genus Lathyrus; species Lathyrus aphaca. The sequence continues at coordinate 248,995,414 of OZ014520.1, read as the reverse complement.
CAATGCTCAGGTGTTGCAGACTCGGACGACGAGTGCGTAACAGTCTTGCAAAATGACAAGTAGGAGCGAGTTCGCGTACGGAGCGAAAGAGATGTGAAAAGAATTCCCGAAGGAAAGACGCTTATTGCTTGTTTGTGTTTTTTATGAAGCTTTTATGAGTGTGTCACAAGGAAGTGAACTCAAGCTCTTTTCCATGGAATGTGCACTTGTCACTACATTCCAAGATGGAATAATAGAACAAGCACACTCAAGTAAGGAGAAGATCCCCAAAACTTGAATCCAGAGATTAGGGCCTAAGCTCACTAACTCATTACCTTATTAAGTGTTTTTGGTATTTACAATGAAGAAGTGTTTTTTATGCTTTTCTTGGTGAAGATGATATCTTGATCAGACTTGTGCATCACAAGATAAGCTTGTACTATCCCAAGATGGGAAGACTACAAGTATCTCATGGGATAAGGCTATTGCTCAAGGTATCACTTCAAACTTTATTACGTGCTTTCTTAGGATTTTGAGATGAGAAGAGAAGAAGAACCAAAAGGATCACAAAGGTAAAAGTCTAATGGGGGACTAAAGAATCCTAATTGTTGTCATGCATGGATATCCTAAGTTAGTGAGGTTTACTATCCTAATGGAGAAAGAAAGAAGAAGAGAGGAAGAAGAAGAAGAAGAGATGAGTAAGGCCTAAGCCCAACAAACAAAGGTTAGCACCAGTAAGAATAAGAAGAGAAGAGATGAGATTTGGAGATGTGGGAATCACATCCACACCTCTCACTTGCCATAGCCCCTGAAAAGGTTAGCAACACAAGCATACAAGTGAAGCAAAATGAACATAATGACATGCCAAAATCATACAAATAGAAGTGAAGACATACACACAAATGCTCAATGCAAATGCAAGTCACAATAATGAGAAAAGAAGCATACAAATCAATATGAAGCAACATGATCACATGGCAAAATAAAACAATCTTAAGAAGGATGCAAAGCAAAAATGAGCAAAACATGAACTCAAGGCACAAGACCAGAACCAAATCAAGTTAAAGAAATGCTTAAGAAGCAAGAAAGGTGAGGAGAAGAGAAGCACAAGTGTAACACGGTGGGAGAACTGACTTTAGTTATGTTGCGGATAGCAAGAGTCGCCACCGACTTTTATTTTATCCAAAGGAAAGGCATAAAAGAACAGGAAAGACCTTTTAAAAGATTTTTGGGTTCGGGGGGTAAGTTATGTAAAGGGAAGGTGTTAGCACCCTTTACATCCATGGTTATCCATGGGCTCTTAGTTACTTAGCTCACTTTAAAAGGTTTTTGAAATGTGAAGTGTGTGAATAGAAATTTTCTTAAGTATTTTATAATGATCCATGTACGGATGTATATAAAACCTTTGTTTTGAAAATTTGTTTGAAAATATGAAGTGTTTGAAATGTTTTGAAGAGTGAGCAAGTATCTAAGAGGAACCTACCCTAAGTTTAAGTCTTTTTTGTTCTTGAATCATTTAAATGGTAAGACTATCCCTATTATTAAGGAATAGGTAGTCATTACCTTGGATGTAAGGGACAAATGAAGGGACATCTGTTATTTAGGCAACTGTGGGGTGTATAAGCAATTCGAAGGGACTTATCATCTTTATTCGAAAGGGATAAGATCATTACGAAGGCAACATTCGAAGGGACTTGATCTTTTTATCTGTTTAGGGACTAGATGATGTAAAATGAGGGACTTTGCTTTATACACCCTACTTGACCTTTTGTTTAGGCAACATGAGAGGTAACCCTTAAGAAGTGAGATGGCGATCCAGGATCGACTTACGTGTGTGAGTGTACAATTTTAAATATTTATCTTTTAAGTTAATGATCTAAACCAATTTTAAATACAAATACGTTGCACTCCCTATTTTACTAACCATAGCATTTAAAAATAACTATTACTATTAAAATATTACATAAAGGAGACAATTACATAATAATAATTAACAAATTAAATAAATAAGCAAAATAAATAATAATAAATAATTGGGTTAGTAATAATAATAAATCACAATATATAAATGGGGTTAGTAATAATAAAATAAATATCATATGAAAATAAATAACATTAATAATAAAATAAATAAGAATATTAGCATAATAATTAAAAGTTCAATTTTTTATAAACAATTATTATTTAAGATTTAAGGAGAAAATATAAACAATTCACATTATACTAATTATTATAAAGTTTTAAATTATATACAAAATTATAAAAAACTAGGTTAATTATAAACATATTATGAAAATAAATTATATTTAGCAAATTTTAATTATTTTTAAGCATATACTAAAAATTATTTACATACAAGAATTAAATAATGATTATAAACAAATTATAAAATATATACATATTATAAAAATAAGGTTAATTATAATTAAATAATCATATTATTATATTTACAAAATTAAATTAGCAAGTTTTAATTAATTATCTATAATTATCTATATACAAGAATTATATCAAATAATAAAAATATGGACATAATTAACATTTACGTGAAATAATTAGGGTTTAAAAGTACTATTAGGGTTTATAAATTTAAAAAAATAGAATTAGGGTTTTATATAAAAATAATTAGGTTTTAACATAATTAATTGATTTATACAAAATAATTAAGTAATTTTAATAAAGTTTAAATTTAAGAAAACAAAAGATGAATTTGAAAACATACAAAATAATATAAACATTTTATTTTAATTACTTATCATTTAATTAAATCAATTATAATATATATTAATCAAAAATAAAAATGAAAAAAATATGAACAAAACATACCTGGGGCTGGGATTCGAACCCAGGCCCTAGGCTTTGCCTCCTCCAAGACCAGCATGCCATCCACTGGGCCAGCGCGCGTCTGGTGTTAACAAATAGTCCTCATATGTTTTTATGCGTGTCCTGGAAAAAATCAAAATAAAAGCAACAAAGCAAAAAGGCCTGGGGGGGATTCGAACCCAGGACCTTCACACAACACGCAAGCACACTTACCATCCAGTCGGGAGGGCGCAACTGATAGTTAACCCACAACAATGAATAATATATTAAGTCTGTTAATTAAATGGAAAAATAAGAAAAAGTTGCTGAGCCCAGGATTCGAACCAAGGACCTACAAGCATAACATGCGCATCCTTCACCACTGGGCCAACACTGCAGTTGTGTAATAGTTTCAAACAAGATCAATAAAATATTAAACTAAATTTCAAATCAGAATTTTGGCGCCACTGATCATCTTCTTCTTCCTCCAGACTTGGGAATATTGTTGCGAATATTCCTGGGCAATTTCCTGCGAATTTTTCAAAATAGAAACCTACGAAATTGGAATACCATCAAAACAGTGAAATTTTTCAAAATTGATTGGTGTATTATGATCCCCAGAGTTCACATGAACATTCTATGTTCTTAGAATTTATTTATTTTAGGTTTATCATGGAACCCTAAAAACTTGGCCGAAACCCTAAGAATGGCAATTCCTTGTTCCTGCATCAAAAATGAAATCAAATATGCCAGAAACCATCCACATACAATTACAAACAAGAATCAATAACCAAAATCTTGTTAGAATGCTTGTGTGAATGAAATCGAAAATTTCAATTTTAAGATGAACATGGATTCGGTTTGTGCATTATGTCATGATTCAGAGATGTATGATGATTGGTTTTGACTCAGGAATGCTTGAGGAAGCTGATAGTGTCCTTAAAATACCTTGAAACACTTGGTAATGGAGAATCCGAATTGAAGTTTTTGGTGATTTTTTGATGTGCAAACTTACTCTTTGAGGCAGGGAAATTCGTGCTATGCATTGTAATAGTTTGTATACTTATAGTAGAATGTAATTAGGTCAAAAGATTTGATTATTGTATGGACTTTTTGATTTTTGGAGATTGAAAAAGATTAGAACTTAAATTTCAAATATTTGTGAATGAGACCTTTCTATTTCAAACCAATCTTCATCAATTGTGAATCAATTCAATCAAAATCATATTAATGACCTTCTAGAACAAAAATATATTTTAAATTTTCACATTTGATATTTTATTTAAATTTAAAATGATTTTTAATATAAAAAATCATAATAAATAAATTAAATAAAATAAAATTATGAAAATATCAAATAAATTTCGTGCATGATGTCATGGAACACTTTGGGTCACAAAAAGTTCAGCCCATTTAGAAAAATTTGGTTTTAAGACCCTATTTTCTTCATAAACCACCCAAAAATTTCCCAACTTTGCAAGGGCACACATCCTTCAATTTTAATGCTATGAGGGTGTTCTTGTACATTTTGGAAAGCTTGAAGAGTCCTCTAACCAACCCCATTGGTTTCATGTCCATATCATTTACCATTCTCAAGTTATGCCCTTTTGAAGTGGTTGACTTTTTGTTGACTTTCAAAAGGACCTATAATGTCTTAGCTCATAGCTTCCAAATGAAGCATTTTTGGGCTTGGCTTGTGAGACACAAAGTTGTAGAGAATTCAATTTCCTTCAAAATGAGCTTTGGATGAAAAAAATGTGATGAAGCATGTGAAAGTTATGGCTGGTCAAAGTTCAGTTGACTTTTCCTGAGGAAACCCTAATTTAGAAACCTCTGATTCTTGATGATCTGAAATATCCTTGAATTTTACTTCATATACTTGATGTTGACAAAAAATCATGAAGTTTGACTTTGGTTTGACCACAGTTGACCTCAGTTTGACTTTTCAACTGCTTTAACTGATTTTAACCTATCTGATCATCTGGCTGAGCAAATCTTTTGGGAAAGTATTGAAACTTGTCATGGGGATTCTTAAACACATATAAGATGCTATGAAGCTTACTTGAAGTCTTGGAAGTCCATTTAGCCTGATTAAAGTCAAAACCCTAGTTTTGGATGCACTGCTTAGGAGGATGCATTGTCTAAGGGAAATGTCAAATCTTCTGACTAATTGTGAACCTTGTGAACTTCATGAGATGTCTTGTGAACCTTGTGAACCTTGTGAACCTCATGAGATGTCTTGTGAACCTTGTGAACCTCATGAGATGTCTTGTGAACCTCATAAGATGTCTTGTGAACCTTGTGAACCTTGTGAACCTCTTAGTACACAAAGTCTTGTCTTGTGAGGGAAAATTTTGGGGTGCAACAACAAGACCAAACAATCACATTATGAAGTGGAAAGGAGCAAAGAAGTGAGGTGAATACACCTAAGAAAGAAAGAACTTAAAAGGTAAGCCAAACACAAAATTTCCAAGACATAAACCCTAAACCAAGACCAGAATGGAATCAATACCCTAAGGAGACCCCAAATGAGAAGAAGAAGATGGCACAAGTGCCCTCCTAAGCCAATAAGAGAACTTATGATCAAAAGGAAGCAAAATGGGACAAGCTATGAACCAAAATTCCAATCAAATCAACAATGCACCCAAAAATTCCACAATTTTGAACAAGAGGCCTTCAAACATGATATAACAATGTGCCAAAAGGATAGGAACAAATTCAGAAGCTAGATAAGGCAAATGGGGACATAAACATGAACTAGGGTTAAGAAACTTCAATCACAAGTCAAGGACCAAAACCCAATGAACAAGTTTCAAAAAATCAGGGCAAAAATCACACATGAACTACATATTCTTATGAATCCAGAGCAAAAAGAACCAACAAGAAATTCAAAATGATGATCACCATGGAAATTGGACAAGGCAACATGCACAAAAAGGAAATAAAAATGAATTAATTACAAGAGGGAATTAATTGACACGTGGATATTAAAAATAAATGGAAAAGAAAAATATGGAAAATTAAAGAAAACTCAAATTGACTCCCATGAATTAATTTAGAATTTTTTGAAGCTTAGAAGTATTTTTAATAATTGAAAACCAAAATGATAGTGAAAAGAAATAAAAGAAAAAGAATTAAAATGAAGAAGAGGCTGGGAGGTGAGAAGAGAAAGGAAAGCAGTTGAAAACAATTGGGCCCTGGAAGAAAGGGGGTGCGAATAGAAGGCAAGGCCCATTGGGTTGCGCAGGTTCACAACATTGGGTGGAAATTCAGAGGGAAATGAGGGAAAAACACTGGCCATTTGATCAGATGGACACATCCTATGAGCATTTCATTAATTGACGTGTCACATTAATTGGTCAGAGCTGAGGGAGTATATGAGATAGCATGGGGTGCTCCATCATGAATAATAAAAACAGAAACAAGAGGCACGTGAAGGGGAGGCTGCTTCATTAATTGACGTGGCGTGATCCTGAGAGATGAGTGGAAAGATCTAATGGTGAGGGATTCGTCTTCAACCTTATGAAACCCTAATTCACATTTCCAGATTCCGGTGACCGGAGCTAAGGCTCCGGCACCGGAAATTGCATAGCATGAACAAACATTAATAGAAATGAACAAAACACTCCAGATTGGGTAAACACACTACCCTGAATTCAAAAATGACATTGAAAACTTCAATGGATCAAATGATCTTATGGATCGAAGGAAAACAGTTGGGACCATGAAATTTCAAATTCAAATATCAAGCTCAATAGTGCACCAATTTTAAAACTAAAAACAACAGAATGATCAGTGAACATCAAGGATCAGAATGCACACAACCAATTTCATTTCCAGATCTGAAGATTCAGAGGCTTACCTGAGATTGCAGTTCTTGAAAAAGCTTGTTAGAAGCCAAGATAATGAAGCCAATCCACTCCAAATGCACTCTAGTTGCAAAATAAATGCAGCTAGAGTCTTGAATCTTGTTGTATCTAAGGATTTGCAGCCAACTGTCTTGAAATGGCAAGGTGCTTGATCTTGAGAATAAGCTTGCACAATGGAGAGATTTGTGATCCTGGGCTCTCAAGGATGAAGGATCTGTGATTTGTTTTGGAAGAGAGCAAGTGTGTGAAGAGATTCGAGAGAAAATGCAAATGGTGAAAAAAATTGGAAGCTGAGAATTGAGAGAGAACTCTACCCTTCTAAAACCCTAATTCTCTTTTATATCATGTCATGACTCAATGCTGAGAGAATGAGGAACTTTGCACGTGTGAGGAGAGAGTGTGAGTGATTTTGCAATTTTGGCAAGTTTTGTGTGATATCATGAAATCTTCATGCCTTGATTTTCCTCTTGCCCATGTGCAATTCATATCTGATCCTAGATTTTAAACCAAAAGAATCCTGGCCATTGGATTAGAGTGTCACACTTTTTTCATGAACATGCAAAAATTGCACTTTTGGAATGGAATTCTTATCTTGCACGAATTTGATGCAATTCTTTGAGAAAAATGAGCCAAATTAATTGCATTGTAACATTGCAACATTACTTTATCCATAACAACACTCAAAATTAAGTTTCATGACATTTGGCTTTGGTGCACATATGAAAAAATCAAGTTTGCCCTAGTTTTTGCCAAATTTTCGAGGGGCATATCTTTGTAACCATGGAGGCTATGAAAAAGTACTTGTACTTTTTGAAAATGGGAGGTCTTAATCTCCAACTTTAATGTTTGACTTTGGTCCATTTGAAGAATTTTTCACCAAGTTATGCTCACTTGAATTTTAGGGCAAAAACTTGCCAAAAATGGCATTTTCCATAACCAACTTTGCACCAATTTTGCAAAACACCTCAAAACCTCATGATTCTTGATCTTTGAACTTGCCAAACCTCTTTTAATATTATAAGAACATCCCTTGGCTAGAAAAAATGGATTGGACCCCTTGAAATCCCACAGTTGACTTTTTTAAGGCACAGTTGACCAATTTCTTCACTTACAAGCAACTGAAGAAATGCTTGACTTCCACAAGGAATTTTCTCACCAAATTTGGTACCTAGGATCCTCTTAACATGTAAAAGACTTTGCCCAAATGAAATGGCCAAATTTTTGAGGTTTTCATGCTTGAATCTCAAACCCTAGTTTAGGACCATTGTGTAGGAGCTTTGCCCTAGCCTGGAATCCCTGATGATCTTCCAACCTTCTGAGCTTTTGTAAATGCACTTGAACTTGTAAATGCCATGTAGACCCCTCATAGGACTTGTACAAATCCATTGGGCCCCTTTTCATGGCTTGTGATGCTTCAAGAACCTCCACAGATGATCATATGCCTAATGCTAGGTCATGAGAAATGTTATGCCTCATCTTTCCATGCTAGGATGCTAAGAATATGATATGTTCATGATGAATATGATGTGATATGATGCTTAAAATGAAGAGGGCAAATTTGGGGTGCTACAGCTGCTCCTATTCAAACAACTGTTAATATGAAAAGGACGGTAGCACGGGCTATCGACCGTTCAAGATAAACTGTGATTGAATACCAAGAAGACCTTAAATTTGCACTCTGACGAAGAATGCAAAAACTGGGAAATAAACCCAACCAAATGACGCTTTGGTGACTGAAGCGGAGAGAAAGCAGACGAGCTTATTTGAAACTGTTATCTGGAATAAGAATACTTTGACAGACGAGTCTTCTTCGGACAATCCTGTTACGCCAGGAACTGGACATACGAGTCCTTATATACTTTGCAAAATGTATGACTTGAGACAGACGAATCTCCTTCGGATATACCTGTTACGCCAGGACCGGGATGCACTAAAGTCTGTGGGATAGAAATGCATAAATAAGGTAGACGAACCTTCTTCATATATTATCCGTGGATATATGGTATAAGAAAGACGAGTCTTCTTCGAGCAAACCTATTACGCCAGGTGCAACATTAATAAGTGGTGCTTGAGACAGACGAGCCTCCTTCGGATATACCTGTTAATCCAGGACCGGTAACCATTTTGACATTTGTTCCCACAGTCAAGATTTTAAACCTCTTCAATACAGACGAGTATTGGATGATCATCAAGATAACACAGACGAGTTTCATAAGTCAATGATACAGACGAGTATCCGACGACGATCTAAGAAATACAGGCGAGCGCTTCAGGCAATGACACAGACGAGTATCAGCCACTGGTACAGACGAGCACCAGAAATTCAAACACAGACGAGCATTTAGAGTAGCAATACAAACGAGTACTAGGATAATCAGCAAATCAACACATGCAAATATAAGCTAACACAGACGAGTGTTGGGGATGATACAGACGAGTATCCAAACAATGCAGACGAGCTTCAAACAGATAATCAACAGACGAGTGCTGGAGAATGCAGACAAGCAACCATAAATATTACATATCAAACACAGACGAGTGTCGGAAATTGCAGACGAGCAACAACAAAGATCACACATAGACGAGTGTCGGGAAGTGAAGACGAGCAACAACAAGGTATTGTATATCAAACACAGACAAGTGTCGGAAATTGCAGACGAGCAATAACAAATATCAAACACAGACGAGTGCTGGAAAGGTGCAGACGAGCAACAAACAAATGCCTGATTGGCCACAAGAGTTACAACTCTGCAGGGGAAAAACAAGTCGAGAGGCCTTGACACCTAACTCTGACTGGGGTGATGAATACCTGCCTGTATCATCATATTAACCAAAAGAATGGCAACTTCGTTGGGGAATATTTCACTGATGGGAGTGAAAATCAAATATGAACCTTGTGGGGACATCAGGCATTCAGCTTCCTGCTGGGCACTCCACTGGGGAATAATAAATTGCTTGGGCTGCCTGCCAAGACTTAGCTGGGGAAAATTCTTCTTAGGAGAATGTGACGCCATCCTACAACCTGCAACAACAGAAAACACAAGTGTGCCCCGGGGACTTTCATGGTATGATTTATTCATCCATCGTCGCCCGACACTCGAAGAGGGTTTCAAATGTTTCCCTGCAATGTCATTTTCTTTCAAATTATCACCATGTTTTAAATGCAGTGCTATTTTTGCCAAAAATTCATGACATTTTGCAAACAAAAATAAACACAACACAGCTTTTTGACTAAATATTCTTTTTATTGAAAGGCCTCTGAATAGGCAAAGATTTACATCAGGAAGCAACCACCTGGAAAGAGGTAGCCACCATAAAATTGAGAAAATAAACTATCATAATGGAAATGGGCACAACATCCCAATGAGTTCCATTTCTGCTATGACTAGCATGTCTTTAAAACTCTCCATTCTTGCCTTCGCTTTCTGAGAAGATGAGGGGACTGATTCCTATCTTTCTGATATTGTCAGGTTGTACGAAATGATGATGTGGTTCAGATTACCCGGATCGCAATTGTTCGCTTATTCCCTTATTTTGCGTGGATCGCCCTTTCAGGTTTTCAATCCATCGGGATACCCTTTTTTGCCTGAGTTGTCCGATGTGGCTTTTCAACTCAGCGGGTGTACATTTTTTTATTTATTTCCCTAACTTTTGCCCGAGCTTTTTATTCTGTTTTTAGCTCGCCGGGATGCCCCTTTTTTTTGCCTGGACTTTAATTCTGTTTTTGTGTCCAGCGGGTCTTTTTATGCAAAGTATTTTTTAACTGCGTCCGAGTTAATAGGGGACTGAAAGTCTTCTCCATCCATAGTGGTGAGCATCAGTGCTCCTCCTGAGAAAACTTTCTTCACTATGAACGGTCCTTCGTAGTTTGGGGTCCACTTGCCCCTGTGATATGAACCTGGAGGAACGATCCTCTTGAGCACAAGCTCTACTACTTGATACTCCCGAGTACGTACTCGTTGGTCGAATGCTCGTTTCATTCTCTTCTGATAAAGCTGACCATGACAGATAGCCGTTAATCTCTTTTCCTCAATTAGGCATAGCTGATTGTAACGAGCACGCACCCATTCAGCCTCATCAAGCTTCACATCCATCATCACACGCAATGAAGGGATCTCTACTTTAACAGGCAAGACTGCCTCCATACCATACACCAAGGAGAAGGGAGTTGCCCCAGTTGACGTCTTGACTGACGTTCGGTACCCATGCAACGCAAATGGTAACATCTCATGCCAATCTTTGTAAGTGACAACCATCTTTTGCACAATCTTCTTGATATTCTTGTTTTCTTCCTCTACCACACCATTCATCTTTGCCTGGTAAGGAGAAGAATTGTGATGCTGGATCTTGAAGTCCCGACACAACTCTGCCATCATCTTGTTGTTGAGATTAGAACCATTGTCAGTAATGATCCTTTCGGGCACTCCGTATTTGCAAATGATATCCCTTTTCAGAAATCTGGCTACCACTTGACGAGTGACGTTGGCATAAGATGCTGCTTCAACCCACTTAGTGAAGTAATCAATCGCAACCAGGATGAAGCGATGACCATTTGAAGCAGTAGGCTCTATCTTCCCGATCATGTCATTGCCCCACATAGAAAAGGGCCAAGGAGATGACATGACGTTGAGCGGGCTTGGAGGAACATGCACTTTGTCTGCATAAATCTGGCACTTGTGGCACTTACGGGCGAATGAACAACAGTCTGCATCCATTGTCATCCAGTAATACCCCGATCTCAGCAATTTCTTAGCCATAGCATGCCCTCCTGCATGGGTACCGAAAGATCCTTCGTGGACTTCTTGCATTAATAGGCTTGCTTCGTGTCTATCTATGCATCTGAGCAAGACCATGTCGAAATTTATCTTGTACAAGACCACGTCTGTGTTCAAGAAGAAGCTAGCAGCAAGTCGCCTTAACGTCTTCTTGTCATTGGAAGATGCCCCAGATGGGTATTCTTGCTTTTCCAGGAATAGCTTGATATCAAAATACCAAGGTTTCTCGTCAGACACTGCGTCTACAGAGAAGCCATGAGCTGGAGCGTCAAGCCTGGAAATGTCAATTCTGGGCACATAATTCCAACACAAGACTTTGATAGACAAAGAAAGAGTGGCCAATGCGTCGGCAAATTGATTTTCATCACGTGGTATGTACTGAAGCTTAACTGTTGTGAAGAACGTCATACGTTTTCTGGCATAATCCATGTAAGGAATTAGATGCTCTTGATGCGTATACCACTTGCCGGTAACCTGGTTAATGACGAGGGCTGAATCTCCAAATATATCGAGGGTCTTAATCTGAAGATTAATAGCCTCCTCTATTCCCATTATGCATGCCTCGTATTCCGCTTCATTATTGGTGCAGCCAAATGTAATTCTGGCAGCGAAGGGAAAGTGAACACCTTCGGGAGTAATAAGAACAACACCAACTCCACGTCCATTGATATTGACTGCCCCATCAAACATCAGCTTCCATTTGGACTCAGGGTCTGGCCCCTCCTCCGGAAGTGGTTCCTCGCAATCGTTTTCTTTGAGGTACATGATGTCCTCATCAGGGAAATCAAACTTCATTGGCTGATAATCATCTTCAAGAGGTTGTTGTGCAAGGTAATCTGAAATACACTTCCCTTGATGGCTTTCTGAGAAGTATACTGGATGTCCTATTCAGTTAAAATCATTTGCCACCTAGAAACCCTTCCGGTCAATGCTGGTTTCTCAAAGATGTACTTAACAGGATCCATTTTGAAAATTAGCAGTGTGGTATGAGTCAACATGTACTGTCTCAGTCGGCGAGCAGCCCATACCAAAGCGCAACAGGTTTTCTCGAGCAGTGAGTAACGGGATTCACAGTCGGTAAACTTTTTGCTAAGGTAATAAATAGCGTACTCTTTTCGACCAGACTCGTCATGTTGGCCTAGAACACACCTCATTGTCCCTTCTAGCACGGTCAAGTACATGATTAAAGGTCTTCCTTCAACTGGAGGCATAAGAATTGGAGGCTCCTGCAAATATTCTTTTATCTTGTCGAAAGTTCTTTGGCAGTCCTCATTCCACCTGACTGTTTTCTCTTTTCTTAGCAATTTGAATATTGGTTCGCACGTGGCAGTTAGATGAGATATGAACCGTGAAATGTAGTTCAACCTCCCTAAAAACCCGCGCACTTCTTTTTCTGTTCTCGGTGCAGGCATATCTTGAATTGCTTTTACTTTCGCAGGATCTACCTCAATTCCTTTCTGACTAACAATGAAACCCAGCAGTTTCCCGGAACGCACTCCGAAAGTGCACTTGTTTGGATTCAACCTCAGCTTGTATTTTATCAGTCTATCAAACAGCTTCTTGAGATTGACCAGATGCTCTTCTTCGTTTCGGGACTTAGCAATCATATCGTCCACATAACACTCAATCTCCTTGTGTATCATGTCGTGGAACAATGTGACCATAGCCCGTTGATAAGTTGCCTCGGCGTTCTTCAAACCAAAGGGCATGACCTTGTAGCAAAATGTACCCCACGGGGTAATGAACGTTATTTTCTCCATGTCTTCCGGTGCCATCTTAATCTGATTATATCCGGAGAAGCCATCCATGAAGGAAAATACCGAGAATTGAGCAGTGTTGTCTACCAACCCATCAATGTGAGGTAATGGAAAGTCATCTTTTGGGCTTGCTCTATTCAAATCCCGGTAGTCAATGCACATCCGGACCTTGTCGTCCTTCTTAGGTACAGGTACAATGTTAGCTACCCAAGGTGGGTAACTAGTTACAGCAAGGAACCCGACATCCCATTGCTTCTAAACCTCCTCTTTGATCTTCATCGCCATGTCAGGACGAGTTCTTCTCAATTTCTGTTTCACAGGAGGACAGTCTTCTCTCAAAGGTAACTTGTGCACAATGATGTCGGTATCCAACCCTGGCATATCTTGATACGACCAGGAAAAGATATCCACATACTCTCGCAACATACTGATCATCTCTTTCTTGACTTCGGCCTACAGACTAGCCCCAATCTTGATCTCTTTCTTCACATCTTCAGTGTCGATGTTGATGATCTCAATTTCTTCCTGATGAGGCTGAATAACCCGTTCCTCTTGTTTCAACAATCTGACCAATTCTTCAGGGAGTTCACAGTCTTCCTCAACCCCTTCATCAGCTTGGTAGACAGGATTGTCAAAGTCATGCGTGGTCATAGCAGGAACGTTATCAATGGAATCCGGATGATCAACACTGCACAGATGATGTGCTTATTTCAGAATCTGCTTATTTTTTTTAAAAGAGACGCAAACACAAAAACTAAAAGGAAAAACACATTGCCATTTTTATATTTTTTGTGAAAAATTTAAAACAAAGAAAGATAACACAATTTGTCTGAAAATGTCCTTTATTTCATGGTAATATAAGTGCATAACAAACATGGTGGCCCAATACAATGGATCCTAGCATCTTGGGCAGAATGTTGGATTTGACAATGCAGCATGATAAGAAAAGGAAACAAATAAATTACTCTGAGTGCCAGGTAACTTGGACGATGTCTTCAGCAGACCAGTTCTTCAGCTCCTCTCCGGGCGCACACGGATGAATCCAGCTGTCCCAGTCACCATCATTGTCTCCCTCTTCAGTAGTTGCACAGATTTGGTTGCGGTCGAGCATCCCAGCACTTGCAAAAGTAATGGCTTTACAACTTGGAGACCAATCAGACCCACTAGGCTGATAACCTAAACCAAACTTGTCGTCTTTCTTTTCTAATTCCAGCAATTTTCCCCAGCCTTGGGCGCTTCCTGACTGAACCACTTCCTTTGCCTGCTTGTAGGAATGGATGGAGGTACCTTCTTTCTCACTGCTCTTCTCTACAGGAGTCAAGATGCTGACATTAACTGCTTCGAAGGCTTGACACAGAGTCTCATGGATCTCTCCGTCCATCTCCATATATTTGAAAGTTGATAAGTGGCTTACAAAGATGTCTTCCTCTCTGCACACTGTGATTACTTGGCCATCAACCACATATTTGAGCTTTTGATGCAGAGTGGAGGTTACAGCTCCGACATCATGAATCCAAGGGCGTCCCAACAAGCAGCTGTACGCGGGCTGGATGTCCATGACGTAGAAGGTACTTTTGAATACTTGAGAACCTATTTTCACGGGTAACTCAACTTCTCTAAACACTGACCTTTTGGACCCATCAAAAGCTTTGACTATCAAATCACTAGGTCTTAAGATGATTCCATCAACATTGAGCTTCATTAATGCTTTCTTTGGAAGTACATTAAGAGAAGATCATGTATCAACAAGGACATGCGACAACACAACACCCTTGCACTCCATAGTAATATGTAGTGCTTTGTTATGGTTACGGCCCTCTGACATAAGGTCTCTATCTGTAAAGCCCAGCCCGTGGCTTGCATTCACACTGCCCACTACAGCTTCCAGTTGATTAACAGTTATTTCTTGAGGAACATACGCCATCTGCAGCAACTTCAGCAAGGCTTCTCTATGTGCTGGAGAACACATCAACAATGAGAGAATGGATATCTTGGAAGGCGTCTGGTTCAACTGTTCGACCACCTTATAATCACTCTTTTTAATTGTGCACATA
This sequence comes from Lathyrus aphaca, assembly GCA_963966055.1. NCBI lineage: Eukaryota > Viridiplantae > Streptophyta > Magnoliopsida > Fabales > Fabaceae > Lathyrus > Lathyrus aphaca. Next base: position 248,980,178 of record OZ014520.1, on the reverse strand, counting down.
AATTCCTCGACCTCCTTCTCAAAGGCACCCTGTCCAGCAGCAGGAGTTGTTGTCTCTTCAGTCGCAGTTTGCTTTCCTTTAGGCTTTGTCGAAGCCTCAGCCTCAGGATCTCCTCTCAGAACTGGGGGAGCAAATAGACGACCACTCCTCGTAAAACCTCTAACCCCTCCGACGTTCACTACAGTCGGGTCAATAGTAACAGACTTACTCTCGACTCTCTGTCCAGCCACGTACACATCTGAGCCGTAATTCCATGGAATGACTTTATCATCTGTATAAGGAACAGGCCCAGGCACGGTGATAGTCACAGGGCTAACCTCAGGAGCATAAATGGTCATAGGCTCTCTTCTGGCAGGCATCTCAGTTGCATCATAGAAAAGGGTTATAGTGGACACATCATCAACTTCATTATCAACTTTGTCAAACTGCAAAGATCCTTCATCCATCAGATTCTGCAACCCTACCTTCAGGTCTTCATAACCATTCACTGAATTCAAACATTTCTCACAATCAGAACTACAACCCGGAAACACTTGTCCTTTCAACAGCCTCTCCTTCACTACCAACATCGGAGTCTTCACTTCCTCTATGCTCAGAATCGGACTTAACTTCTCACCACTATCAACAACATTTATTCTATCCCCTCCATGATTCGGAATAGGGTTTGAAGTAACATTTGGCGGTGGTGCAAAGTTAATCGCCTTGGAGTCTATCAAATCTTGAACTTTGTGCTGTAGCGCCCTGCACTTCTCAGTTGAGTGCCCGGGTGCACCTGAATGGAAAGCGCATCTAGCATTGACATCGTATCCCACTAGAAGGTCTCCAGGTGGTGGTGGTGCCAAAGTCCTCCGTTGTATCAAATTCAGGTCTAGCAATCTTGGTAGCAATGCAGCCTATGTCATGGGAATTTCCTCAAGCACCCTATTAGCCGGGCGAGTTTGCCTTGGCTAATAAGGTCTTTGTTGATAATTGTTACGTTGTGGCTGTTGTTGTTGTTGTTGTTGAGGTTCCACCTGCTGCACAGGGCTGGAAGGAATGGTGACAGCTGCCACCTGCTCATATGACCTTCTATATCCTCGGCCCCGTCCTCGGCCAAACACATCATTGGTCTCACCTTCCCTTCTCCTCGGGGGTCCACTGAAAGCTTTTCTTACTCCGCTAGAGCTGCTCGCACTCGTATCCTGAATCTTTCCCATTTTTAACAAAGTCTCAACCCTCTCTCCAGCAATTACTATATCATTGAACTTGGTAGCCGAACAAGACGCCAATCTTTCAATAAACACACCTTGCAACGTCCCCATGAACATATCAGCCATCTCATTCTCCAGCAGTGGTGGTTGCACCCTGGCAGCAAGCTGACGCCACCTTTGAGCATATTCTTTAAATCCCTCCTTAGCAGTTTGAGACATGTTTTGCAATTGAGTGCGATTTGGAGCCATGTCCAAATTGTACTGGTATTGCCTCACGAAAGCCTCTGCCAGGTCCTTCCAGCTCTTAATGTTGACTCTTCTTAGCTTCATATACCATTCCAAGGAGGCCCCAACCAGGCTGTCCTGGAAATAGTACATCCATAGCTTTTCATCATCAGTGTGGGCAGCAATCCTTCCTACAAAGGACTGAAGATGAGTCTTTGGACATGTTGTGCCGTTGTACTTCTCGAAAGTTGGGACCTTGAACTTGTAAAGGATACTAACCCCTGGAACCAAGCCCAAGTCAGTAATGTCAAACCCCAAAGAGTTCTGAGATTGAATAGCCCTGATCTGTTCTGCTATCTCCTCAAACTTCCTGTTCATCTCAGCCCCATGGCCTTCAGTTTCGTCCAGCAGAGTGAACTGTTCGTCTTGACCGTCCATCTATACATTGTTCAGTCCATCATTGATTATGGTAACCCCTGGCTGTGTTACAGGGATTTCAACTTGACGGGCGCCCGCACCGTTACGATTACCTCCATCAGCAGTACCGTTGTTCCTGGCTTGACTGTTTTCAACCAATTCACGCAGACGTTCCTGATTCTGACCCATGCCTGCCATCAAGGTCATAAAATTGTCCATCCTCAGTCTCAAGTCAGCTAAGTCAGCTTGCATTTGATCCATGACTCTTTCTCTGTTGACCTTTGTGGGATATCTGTGTGCGACTGGCTGTTCTCGAACTTTCCTGGGAGCTATAGTGCCTGAAACAACAAGAACGTTAGAAACTGAAGCACTACCTGCAAAACAAACAAACATGTCATATGCAATGCAATGTAACTGCTCATGTTCCCATGTTTTAAGCATTTGCATGCCCCAGTTCTGGTATTTACTCCAGACAGCCTCTTTGAGTATTGATTTTCAAACTTTCTCTTTGAAGAGTGTTCAGATATTAGCAGTATCAGACAAACGAGCCTTGCACATTCGGAAATGATAATTTGCATATTAACACTGTATATCATGGACAAACCACTGCCGGCCAAAAGTTAGAGCACAAACAGAAATATTCCCCGAAGGGTTACAAGCCAATACATAAATAAAAGACAATAAATAAAGCAAGACTCCTACAACAAGTCTGTAGGTAGTCTGAAAAAAGAAATAAACTAAACTAAAAACCCAGGCTCCTCTGCAGCCACCTCTGCTCTACTCTTCTTTACACCTGCTCTCAGCTTGAGCTCTTCAATCTCCCTTCGTGCCTCCTCCAAGGCTAACTGACTTTGTGCTAACTGCTGAGTCTTTTCCCTCCGAATATTGTGGACCTGCTCCACCTCTTCCTTCTTGAAGGCCATTTGCACCTCAAAGAACTCTTCTTTCTCTCTGAACTTCTTTTGCTCTTCCTCCCTTTGGCCTTGCAACCAAACAATGGATTGACGAGCTTCCTTGAGAGTTTTCAAAGTCTTTTTGTGTTCAGCTTCTCTTTTTGCCTCCATCATACCCAACCTGTGAAAGTGAGCTTCCCTTCCAGCAAAGTCTTTCTCTTTAGCTTCCAAAGAGGCTTGGATCTTCTGCAACTTTCCTTCTGCTTCATTTTTGGCCCTGTTGGCAAGATGTTACAGGCTTACCATTTCAGCATTCTCCACTCGAACTTCATGTAGCTGAGCTTCCAATTTCTTGTACTCTTCCAGGGAGACAGTACTCTGGCTTGGCACTTCCTTTGGATATAATGGAGCTTCTACTGAGAATGGAATGAGAACTTCTTCTACATGTTTTTGCAACCATGCAGCAAAAGGAGGATACGTCATGGGATCTACTCTGCCAAAGTCTTTCTTACCCTTCCTTATCCTGTGAGCCCAGGCTTGAGCTGCTTGCAGAACTAACTCCTTGTTTCCTTCCACAGGAAAATATAAAGACTCAACAAACTCTTCCATCTGTGGTGGATCTTTCAAAGGATAACCAAATTGCTTCCTGGATAATGTTTGATGATAACTGATCACACCCTTCCTTCCTAGCAAAGGCACTCCAGCAAATCTTCCACAACTGACCAGCAACTCGTTTCCTAGCAGATCCCTGTCATATCCCCAGGCTATATCTTCAGCAGTTAACCCCATCAACCTTCTAGACCATCTCCACTCCTCCCTCATCTCCTTGAAGGCACCTGATTTTGGCAATTGTCTGGCAAACCACTCAGCAAACAAAGAAGCACAGCAACTTACTGGTCCTCCCCTACCTTTCTCATTCCAGTAATGAACACTGTAGTAGAAGTCACCCAATAGAGTTGGCACAGGATTGCCTTTAGCAAAGATAAAGATCACTTCCAAGCTTACAAATTCCTTCTCCCCTGGGAACAAGCTAGACCCATACACTATCAAAGAAAGCACAACAATAAAGTCACCCCATTTACCCTCTTTAGCATATCTCTCAGCCTTTGGTATGAGCACACTCCAAGGGAGTCCTTTGCCTTCACTATCCTTCAGAGCCTTCTTGACTGTAGCAGCTGGCAAACGACAAACTTTGGCTATGTCTTCTTCTTTAAGCACCACCTCAGACCCATAGAAAGGAAAGGTCTCTCTGACTGGAACATTCAGAATGCTGGAAATCTCCTCCAAGGTAGGAGCTAAGATGTAGTCTGGAAACACAAAGCAACGCAGCAGGGGATCATAAAACTGAAGCAAGGTATGCAAACTGTCCTTCTGGTCTGCAGTTGGCTTGTCCACATACTTCAATATCTGGCCATATCTTTTCCTGAAATTGCCCAAGACTTGGTCATTCATCAGACCTGCTAATTTCTGAACACTTCTAACTTCAGGTTGAAGAAAAGTATAGTGAACATTCTTTTTCCTTGTAATTCTTCTAACTTCTGCCATCTGGAGATAAGATTTACCAGAACTGGGAGCTGATTATGAACAATGACATGAAAAATGGAAACATAAATAGTTAATGCAAGAATGATGCAAATGCAAATGCAATGCGGGCATAGATCAATCTGGGACCATCTGGATACCGGACACTGAACACAAGGACCCTCTGATCAACTGCAAACCAAAAATCCTCTGAATCACAATCCTCTGATAGAAATCTCAGAACCACAATACCAAGAAAACCAGAACACCAGAACCATAGGACCAGAAATCATAATAAGGACCACTGATAATGAGGATATGTAGAGGCCAAGGGTTCCTGCAAACCTGTAAACCCCTCCCAATCTCACTGGTATGCTCTGGGTCAAACATCACGGACTCTCAAAGCCGAATAGCAATAATACTTTCACCATATCCGAGAAATGGCTCATGACCGAATCAGGGAATCGGTTTGGCATTATATACTACGCAAGGAGGCCTCAGCTGAGTCCGGGAAACAAGGTCATCCTATGTAAGTCCCAGGTGAGCCCTCAGATGCGAATGGGTTTGCCACAAAATGTGGTCTGCCACTATCATCACTAGAGAGGGATATTTCCACAAGGTTCTCAATGATCGGTCCCCAGCTGCACATAACTGTCAGGGTTATGAAATGAGAGAGGAAGATCCCCAAATCAAGACATTTCCAAGACGGTCGCAAATCTGGGTGTGGAACTCACTACTACCCCCATGACAAGATCTCATGAGGCCAAAGTAGAACCACTCTAAGTCCTAAGGTGCACTCGAGCCGTGGTAATGAGCTCATCTCTCAGAAACAGTATCACCCAACCCACCAAACAGAAAATCCAGTCCAGACAGCCCAGTATATAATATGATGCATAATATAAATACTGAAAACTGTAAATAAAGCTGTAAATAAAGCTGTAAATAAACAACAATAAAATACAACACACAACAGCAAACAATCAACACCCAAAGAAACAACAACAAACAAGCGCTAGGAGAGACTCACAGGGGAACCAGAGACTCTGGTTTCGGTCCCCAGCAGAGTCGCCAGCTGTCGCTCCCCGGATTTCCATCCTGGTACAAACTCGAAAGTGGCGCGGAAAAGAATAGAGTCGCCAGCCAGGTATTTTTATCTCGAAGGAACGGGAATGGTAATGCTGCACAAACCGGAAGAAAAGAAGAGGAAGGACACGGGTCTTGCGAACCAAAGAGACTGAGTTCGGGATTCAGTTACGACCTGGGAAGGTATTGGCACCCAGATCGTCCGCCGTACCCGACGGGATCCACGCTTGCAAAGAAACCGTTTCAAAGGGTGAAGAAATGAAAACTGCTGCAAAGAAAATGAACTGAACTGGATAAAAGAAAAGAAAAGGGAACTGAAAAAAAGAAATGAAAAGGAAAAATGTAGGGAAAATAAAAGATTGTGCTCGAACGGGCCCTACCCTGCTCCCTACGTACCTCATCAGGACAATGAGGATCAGAGACGTCGTAGTTCCCCTAACTAGGGGTAGAAAAGAAATTGCTTGTGAATTAAGGCTTGAACTGCCTATGCCAATGCTCAGGTGTTGCAGAATAGGACGACGAGTGCGTAACCGTCTTGCAAAATGACAAGTAGGAGCGAGTTCGCGTACGGAGCGAAAGATATGAGAAAAGAATTCCCGAAGGAAAGACGCTTATTGCTTGTTTGTGTTTTTTATGAAGCTTTTATGAGTGTGTCACAATGAAGTGAACTCAAGCTCTTTTCCATGGAATGTGCACTTGTCACTACATTCCAAGATGGAATAATAGAACAAGCACACTCAAGTAAGGAGAAGATCCCCAAAAGTTGAATCCAGAGATTAGGGCCTAAGCTCACCAACTCATTACCTTATTAAGTGTTTTTGGTATTTACAATGAAGAAGTGTTTTTTATGCTTTTCTTGGTGAAGATGATATCTTGATCAGACTTGTGCATCACAAGATAAGCTTGTACTATCCCAAGATGGGAAGACTACAAGTATCTCATGGGATAAGGCTATTGCTCAAGGTATCACTTCAAACTTTATTAGGTGCTTTCTTAGGATTTTGAGATGAGAAGAGAAGAAGAACCAAAAGGATCACAAAGGTAAAAGTCTAATGGGGAACTAAAGAATCCTAATTGTTGTCATGCATGGATATCCTAAGTTAGTGAAGTTTACTATCCTAATGGAGAAAGAAAGAAGAAGAGAGGAGGAAGAAGAAGAAGAGATGAGTAAGGCCTAAGCCCAAAAAACAAAGGTTAGCACCAGTAAGAATAAGAAGAGAAGAGATGAGATTTGGAGATGTGGGAATCACATCCACACCTCTCACTTACCATAGCCCCTGAAAAGGTTAGCAACACAAGCATACAAGTGAAGCAAAATGAACATAATGACATGCCAACATCATACAAACAGAAGTGAAGACATACACACAAATGCTCAATGCAAATTCAAGTCACAATAATGAGAAAAGAAGCATACAAATCAATATGAAGCAACATGATCACATGGCAAAATAAAACAAACTTAAGAAGGATGCAAAGCAAAAATGAGCAAAACATGAACTCAAGGCACAAGACCAGAACCAAATCAAGTTAAAGAAATGCTTAAGAAGCAAGAGAGGTGAGGATAAGAGAAGCACAAGACCAAACAATCACATTATGAAGTGGAAAGGAGCAAAGAAGTGAGGTGAATACACCTAAGAAAGAAAGAACTTAAAAGGTAAGCCAAACACAAAATTTCCAAGACATAAACCCTAAAACAAGACCAGAATGGAATTAATACCCTAAGGAGACCCCAAATGAGAAGAAGAAGATAGCACAAGTGCCGTCCTAAGCCAATAAGAGAACTTATGATCAAAAGGAAGAAAAATGGGACAAGCTATGAACCAAAATTCCAATCAAATCAACAATGCACCCAAAAATTCCACAATTTTGAACAAGAGGCCTTCAAACATGATATAACAATGTGCCAAAAGGATAGGAAGAAATTCAGAATCTAGATAAGGAAAATGGGGACATAAACATGAACTAGGGTTAAGAAAATTCAATCACAAGTCAAGGACCAAAACCCAATGAACAAGTTTCAAAAAATCAGGGCAAAAATCACACATGAACTACATCTTCTTATGAATCTAGAGCAAAAAGAACCAACAAGAAATTTAAAATGATGATCACCATGAAAATTGGACAAGGCAGCATGCACAAAAAGGAAATAAAAATGAATTAATTACAAGAGGGAATTAATTGATACGTGGATATTAAAAATAAATGGAAAAGAAAAATATGGAAAATTAAAGAAAACTCAAATTGACTCCAATGAATTAATTTAGAATTTTTTGAAGCTTAGAAGTATTTTTAATAATTGAAAACCAAAATGATAATGAAAAGAAATAAAAGAAAAAGAATTAAAATGAAGAAGAGACTGGGAGGTGAGAAGAGCAAGGAAAGCAGTTGAAAACAATTGGGCCCTGGAAGAAAGGGGGTGCGAATAGAAGGCAAGGCCCATTGGATTGCGCAAGTTCACAAACATTGGGTGGAAATTCAAAGGGAAAATGAGGGAAAAACACAGGCCATTTGATCAGATGGACATATCCTGTGAGCATTTCATTAATTGACGTGTCACATTAATTGGTCAAGAGCTGAGGGAGTATATGAGATAGCATGGGGTGCGCATCATGAATAATAAAAACAGAAACAAGAGGCACGTGAAGGGGAGGCTGCTTCATTAATTGACGTGGCGTGATCTTGAGAGATGAGAGGAAAGATCTGATGGTGAGGGATTCGTCTTCAACCTTATGAAACCCTAATTCACATTTCCAGATTCCGGTGACCGGAGCTAACGCTCCGGCACCGGAAATTGCATAGCATGAACAAACATTAATATAAATGAACAAAACACTCCAGATTGGGTAAACACATTACCCTGAGTTCAAAAATGATACTGAAAACTTCAATGGATCAAAGGATCTTATGGATCGAAGGAAAACAGTTGGGACCATGAAATTTCAAATTCAAATATCAAGCTCAATAGTGCACCAATTTCAAAACTAAAAACAACAGAATGATCAGTGAACATCAAGGATCAGAATGCACACAACCAATTTCATTTCCAGATCTGAAGATTCAGAGGCTTACCTGAGATTGCAGTTCTTGAAAAAGCTTGTTAGAAGCCAAGATAATGAAGCCAATCCACTCCAAATGCACTCTAGTTGCAAAATAAATGCAGCTAGAGTCTTGAATCTTGCTGGATCTAAGGATTTGCAGCCAACTGTCTTGAAATGGAAAGGTGCTTGATCTTGAGAATAAGCTTGCACAATGGAGAGATTTGTGATCCTGAGCTCTCAAGGATGAAGGATTTGTGATTTGTTTTGGAAGAGAGCAAGTGTGTGAAGAGATTTGAGAGAAAATGAAAATGGTGCAAAAACTTGGAAGCTGAGAATTGAGAGAGAACTCTAACCTTCTAAACCCTAATTCTCTTTTATATCATGTCATGACTCAATGCTGAGAGAATGAGGAACTTTGCACGTGTGAGGAGAGAGTGTGAGTGATTTTGCAATTTTGGCAAGTTTTGTGTGATCTCATGAAATCCTCATGCCTTGCTTTGCCTCTTGCCCATGTGCACTTCATATTTGATCCTTGATTTCAAACCAAAAGAATCCTGGCCATTGGATTAGAGTGTCACACTTTTTTCATGAACATGCAAAAATTGCACTTTTGGAATGGAATTCTTATCTTGCACGAATTTGATGCAATTATTTGAAAAAAATGAGCCAAATGCATTGCATTGTAACATTGCAACATTACTTTATCCATACCAACACTCAAAATTAAGTTTCATGACATTTGGCTTTGGTGCACATATGAAAAAATCAAGTTTGCCCTAGTTTTTGCCAAATTTTCGAGGGGAATATCTTTGTAACCATGGAGGCTATGAAAAAGTACTTGTACTTTTTGAAAATGGGAGGTCTTAATCTCCAACTTTAATGTTTGACTTTGGTCCATTTGAAGAATTTTTCACCAAGTTATGCTCACTTGAATTTTAGGGCAAAAACTTGCCAAAAATGGCATTTTCCATAACCAACTTTGCACCAATTTTGCAAAACACCTCAAAACCTCATGATTCTTGATCTTTGAACTTTCCAAACCTCTTTTAACATTATAAGAACATCCCTTGGCTAGAAAAAATGGATTGGACCCCTTGAAATCCCACAGTTGACCTTTTTAAGGCACAGTTGACCAATTTCTTCACTTACAAGCAACTGAAGAAATGCTTGACTTCCACAAGGAATTTTCTCACCAAATTTGGTGCCTAGGATCCTCTTAACATGTAAATGACTTTGCCCAAATGAAATGGCCAAAGTTTTGAGGTTTTCATGCTTGAATCTCAAACCCTAGTTTAGGACCATTGTGTAGGAGCTTTGCCCTAGCCTGGAATCCCTGATGATCTTCCAACCTTCTGAGCTTTTGTAAATGCACTTGAACTTGTAAATGCCATGTAGACCCCTCATAGGAATTTTACAAATCCATTGGGCCCCTTATCATGGCTTGTGATGCTTCAAGAACCTCCACAGATAATCATATGCCTAATGCTAGGTCATGAGAAATGTTATGCCTCATCTTTCCATGCTAGGATGCTAAGAATATGATATGTTCATGATGAATATGATGTGATATGATGCTTAAAATGAAGAGGGAAAATTTGGGGTGTTACAATTACGACCTGGGAAGGTATTAGCACCCAGATCGTCCGCCGTACCCGACGGGATCCACGCTTGCAAAGAAAACTGTTTCAAGGGGTGAAGAAATGAAAGCTGCTGCAAAGAAAATAAACTGAACTGGATAAGAGAAAATAAAAGGGAACTGAAAAAGAAATGAAAAGGAAAAATGTAGGGAAAATAAAGATTGTGCTCGAACGGGCCCTACCCCGCTGCCTACGTACCTCGTCGGGACAATGAGGATCAGAGTCGCCGTAGTTCCCCTAACTAGGGGTAGAAAAGATTGCTTGTGAATTAAGGTTTGAACTGCCTATGCCAATGCTCAGGTGTTGCAGACTCGGACGACGAGTGCGTAACCGTCTTGCAAAATGACAAGTAGGAGCGGGTTCGCGTACGGAGCGAAGGAAATGAGGAAAGAATTCCCGAAGGAAAGACGCTTATTGTTTGTTTGTGTTTTTTATGAAGCTTTTAGGAGTGTGTCACAAGGAAGTAAACTCAAGCTCCTTTCCATGGAATGTGTACTTGTCACTACATTCCAAGATGGAATAATAGAACAAGCACACTCAAGTAAGGAGAAGATCCCCAAAACTTGAATCCAGAGATTAGGGCTTAGGCTCACTAACTCATTAACTTATTAAGTGTTTTTGGTATTTAAAATGAAGAAGTGTTTTTTATGATTTTCTTGGTGAAGATGATACCCTGATCAGACTTGTGCATCACAAGGCAAGCTTGTACTATCCCAAGATGGGAAGACTACAAGTGTCTCATGGGATAAGGCTATTTCTCAAGGTATCACTTCAAACTTTATTAGGTGTCTTCTTTAGAGTTTTGAGATGAGAAGAGAAAGAGAAACCAAAAGGATCACAAAGGTAAAGGTCTAATGGGGGACTAATGAATCCTAAGTGTTATCATGCATGGGAAATCCTAAGTTAGTGTGTTTTACTATCCTAAAGAAGAAAGAAAGAAGAAGAGAAGAAGAAGAAAGAAGAATAGGAGAAGAGGGAAGTAAGGCCTAAGCCCAACAATTACAAGGTTAGTACAAGTAAGAATAAGAAGAGAAGAGATGAGATTTGGAGATGTGGGAAACACATCCACACCTCTCACTTACCATAGCCCCTGAAAAGGTTAGCAACACAAGCATACAAGCAAAACAAAATGAACATAATGTCATACCAACATCATACAAACTGAAGTGAAGTCATACACACAAATGCTCAATGCAAATGCAAGTCATAAGAATGAGAAAAGAATCACACAAGTCAATATGAGGCAAAATGAATCACATGGCAAAGCAAAGTAAACTTGGTAAGATACAAAGCAAAATAAGAAAACAACATTCTCAAGGCACAAGACCAGAACCCTAATCAAGTTAAAGAAGTGCTTAAGAAGCAAGAGAGATGAAGAGAAGAGAAGCACAAAGCTAACATTTTGGGAAGAAAGAAGCAAAGAAAGTGAGGTGGATGTACATAAGAATGGAAGAACTTCAAAGGTAAAAAAATACAAGATTTCCAAAACACAAACCTCAAACTAAGATCAGAAAGGTATCAATACCCTAAAGAGACCCTAAACAAGATGAAGAAGTTGGCACAAGTGCCCTTCTAAGCTAAGGAGAAGACATATGATCAAAAAAAGAAGCAAAATGGGACAAGTTAAGAACCAAAATTCAAATCAAATATGCATCCAAAAATTCCACAACCTTGGACAAAAGATCTTCAATCATGATATAACAACATTCCAAAAGGATAGGAAGAAATTCTGAAGCTATGCAAGTCAAATGAGGGGTTAAACATCAACTAGGGTTAAGAAACTCCACTTACAAGTCAAAGACCAAAACCAAATGAACAAGTTTCTAAAAATCAGGACAAAAATCACACATGAAGTACACTCTAACATGAGTCCAGAGCAAAAAGAACCAATCCAAAATTCAAAATGAGGATCATTATGGAAAATGAACAAGACAACATGCTTAAAAAGGAATTAAAATGAATTAATTAAAAGAGAGAAATAATTTACACGTGTCAAAACTAAAATAAATGAAAAATAAAAATATTAAAAATTAAAGAAAACTAAAAATGACATCCATGAATTATTTCATAATTTTTTGACACTTAGAACTATTTTTAGAAATTAAAAATTAAAATGATATGAAATGAAATAAAAAAAAGAGGAAAAAAATGAAGAATGAAGCTGGGAGGTGTGAATAGAAGGAAACTCAGTTGAAATGAAATGGGCCCAAAACAACGGGGGTGTGGATAGCCATCCAGGCCCACTGGGTCTGCGCAAGCTCACAATACATGGGGTGGAAATTCAAATAAAATCAGAAAAAACACAGGCCTTGAGATCAAATAGACGCATCCTGGAGGTCAATTCATTAATCCTAGTCAGCAAAATGATTGGCTCAGAGTGAAGGCATATAATAAGTATCATGGGGTGCGAAACAAAAATAATTAAAACAGAAATGAAGCTCACGTGAGGGGGAGCATCCTCATTAATTGAGGTGGCAGCGTAGCAAGCGTCCAGATGACAAGATCTAAGGGCTCAGGAGTCTTCTTCTCCATTCAAACCCTAATTTGAACCAGCCCAGAATCCGGTGACCGGAGCTAGAGCTCCGGCACCGGAAAATGCATACAATGAACAAAACTCAATAATAATACACAAGAAGCTCCAGATCAGATCATCAAGTCACCCTGAATTCAAATATGGCCATGAAACTCTCAATAGATCAAAGAACAGGTTGGATCGAAAGCAAACAGGTGTTACCATGAAAATTCAAACACATACAAAGCTCAATAATGCACCAAATTTGAATTTAAAACAAGCAGAGTGATCAGCATAACTAGTAGATCATAATGCACACTTCTATTTTCATTTCTAGATCTGAGAATATGGAGCTTACCTGAGACTTGCAGATCTGTAAATAGCTTGTGATAAGCCAAGAAAAAGCTGCCAATCCACTCCAAATACACTCTAGTTGCAAAATAAATGCAACTAGAGCCTTGAAAATTGTTGGATCTAAGAGTTTGAAGCTTGCTGCTCTGAAATGGCAAGGTGTTGGATCTTGAGAATTAGCTTGAACAATGGATGAATTTGTGATCCTGAGCTCTCAAGGATGAAGAATATGTGGTTGGTTTATGAAGAGAGCAAGTTTAGAGAATGATTCGAAGGAATTTGCAAACTGATCCAAAACTTGAGAGTGATGAAATGAGAGAGATCTGAACCCTTCTAAAACCCTAATTCTCTTTTATGTGAGCTCATGAAGCAATGCTGAAAGCATAAGGGCCTTTGCACGTGGGAAGAGAGTGTGTGAGAGAATTTGCACAATTTGCAAATTTGTTGTGATAGCATGAAAAACTCATGCCTTGCCTTCCTTCTTTCCCATGTGCACTCACAATCTCACCCTTGATTTCAATCCACAAAGATCCTGGCCCTTGGATGTAAGTGTCACACACTTCTCATGATCATGCAAATATTACACTTAGGGAATAAGATTCTCATCATGCACGAATTTGGTGTCATTCTTGGAGAAAAATGGGACATTTTTATTTCATTGTAACATTGTAACCTTATTTGGTATGTACCAACACCCAAAAATAAGTTTCAAGCCTTTTTGCTTTTGTGTACAAATGAAAAATCAAGTTTTGCCCTAGTTTTCAAGCAATTTTCGAGGGCTCTATCTTTCAAACCATGAAGGCTATGAAAAAGTACTTGTACTTTTTGAAAATGGGAGGCTTTAATCTCCAATTTTCATGTTTGACTTTGGTCCATTTGAAGAATTTTTCACCAAGTTATGCTCACTTGAAAATTAGGGCAAAAACTTGCTAAAAATGGCATTTTCCATAACCAACTTCACACCAATTTTGCAAAACACCTAAAAACCTCATGATTCTTGATCTTTGATCTTGCCAAACCTCTTTTAACATTATAAGAACATCCCTTGGCTAGAAAAATGGGGTTGGACCCCTTGAAATCTCACAGTTGACTTTTCTAAGGCACAGTTGACCAGTTTCTTCATTTACAAGCAACTGAAGAAATACTTGACTTCCACAAGGAATTTTCTCACCAAATTTCATCCCTAGGATCCTCTTAACATGTAAAAGACTTTGCCCAAATGAAATGGCCAAAGTCTTGAGGTTTTCATGCTTGAAACTCAAACCCTAATTTGGGATCATTGTGTAGGAGCTTTGCCCTAGCCTGGATTTCCTGATGATCTTCCAACCTTCTGAGCTTTTGTAAATGAACTTAAGCTTGTAAATGCAATATAGACACCTCATAGGACTTGTACAAATCCATTGGGCCCCTTGTCATAGCTTGTGATGCTTCAAGAACCTCCCCAGATGATCATATGCCTAATGCTAGGTCATGAGGATGTTATGCTTCATCTTTCCATGCTAGGATGCCAAGAATATGATATGTTCATGATGAATATGATGTGATATGATGTTTAAAAAGAAGAGGGAAAATTTGGGGTGTTACAGCTGCCCCTATTCAAGCAACTGTTAATCTGAAAAGGACGGTAGCACAGGCTATCGACCGTTCAAGATAAACTGTGGTTGAATACCAAGAAAACCCGAAATTTGCACTCTGACGAAGAATGCAAACCCTGGGAAATAAACCCAACCAAATGACGCTTTGGTGGCTGAAATGGAGAGAAAGCATACGAGCTTCTTCCAAGTTGACACTGAAATCTGGAATCAAAATACTTTGACAAACGAGTCTTCTTTGAATAATCCTGTTACGCCAGGATCTGGACATACGAGCCCTCGTATACTTTGCAAGAACATATGACTTGAGACAGACGAATCTCCTTCGGATATACCTGTTACGCCAGGACCGGGATGCACTAAAGTCTGTGGGATAGACATGCATAATCAAGGTAGACGAACCCTCTTCATATATTATCCGTGGATATATGGTATAAGACAGACGAGTCTTCTTCGAGCAAACCTGTTACGCCAGGTGCAACATTAATAATTGGTGCCTGAGACAGACGAGCCTCTTTCGGATATACCTGTTACGCCAGGACCAGTAACCATTTTGACTTTTACTCCCACAGTCAGGAATTCAAACCTCTTCAATACAGACGAGTATTTGATGATCATCAAGAGAACACAGACGAGTGTCATAAGTCAATGATATAAACGAATATCAGACGATGATCTGAGAAACACAGACGAGCGCTTCAAGCAATGATACAGACGAATATCAGCTGCTGGTACAGATGAATACCAAAAATTCAAACACAGACGAGCATTTGAAGTAGCAATACAAACAAGTGTAAGGGATAATCAGCAAATCAACACCTACAACTATAAGCTAACACAGACGAGTGTTAGGGATGATACAGACGAGTATCCAAACGAATGCAGACGAGCTTCAAACAGATAATAAACACAGACGAGTGCCAGAGAATGCAGACGAGCAATACATATTAGATATCAAACACCGACGAGTGTTGGGAGGTGCAGACGAGCAATAACAAATATCAAACACAGACGAGTGTTGGAAAGTGCAGACGAGCAGCAATAATTACAACCATGGGCCACTGCTAAGGAAAGCAAACGAGCAATACCAAAGTGACAACACAGACGAGTGCTGAGAAATGCAGACGAGCGGCAATAAAGCATGAACACAGACGAGTGTTGGGGAATGTTTCCTCAAATATCTTTGTTAGTGAAAAGAGCTCTGACAGATGAACTCTGTGGGGAATGGGCCTCCCACTGCTTGCTGGGTATACTCCACTAGGGAATATAAACTGCTTGGGCTACCTGCCAAGACTTAGCTGGGGAAAATCCTGCTTGGGAGAATGTGACGCCATCCTACAAAACCTGCAACAACAGAAAACACAAGGGTGCCCCGGGGACTTGCATGGTATGATCTGTTCATCCATCGTCACCTGACACTCAAAGAAGATTTCAAATGTTTCCCTGCAATGTCATTTTCTTTCAAATTATCACCATGTTTTAGATGCAATGCTATTTTTTGCCAAAAATTCAGGACATTTTGCAAACAAAAACAAACACAACACAACTTTTTGACTGAATATTCTTTTTATTGAAAGGCCTCTGAATAGGCAAAGTTTTACATCAGGAAGCAACCACCTGGAAAAAGGTAGCCACCATAAAATTGAGAAAACAAACTATCCTAATGGCAATGGGCACGACATCCCAATGAGTTCCCTTTCTGCTATGACCAGCATGTCTTCAAAACTCTCCATTCTTGCCTTTGCTTTCTGAGGAAATGAGGGGACTGATTCCTATCCTTCTGATATTGTCAGGTTGTACGAAACGATGATTTGGTTCAGATTACTCAGATCGCAGTTGTTCGCTTATTCCCTTGTTTTGCGTGGATCGCCCTTTCGGGTTTTCAATCCACCGGGATACCCTTTTTTGCCTGAGTTGTTCGATGTGGCTTTTCAACTCAGCGGGTGTACATTTTTTTATTTATTTTCCCTAACTTTTGCCCGAGCTTTTTATTCTATTTTTAGCTTGTCGTGATGCCCTTTTCTTGCCTGGACTTTAATTCTGTTTTTGTGTCCAGCGGGTCTTTTTATGCGAAGTATTTTTTAACTGCGTCTGAGTTAACAGGGGATTGGAAATCTTCTCCATCCATAGTGGTGAGCATTAGTGCTCCTCCTGAGAAAAATTTCTTCACTATGAATGGTCCTTCGTAATTCGGGGTCCACTTGCCCCTGTGATCTGAACCTGGAGAAACAATCCTCTTGAGCACAAGCTCTCCTACTTGATACTCCCGAGTACGTACTCGTTGGTCGAATGCTCGCTTCATTCTCCTCTAATAAAGCTGACCATGACAGATAGCCGCTAACCTCTTTTCCTCAATTAGACATAGTTGATTGTAACGAGCACACACCCATTCAGCCTCATCAAGCTTCACATCCATCATCACACGCAATGAGGGAATCTCTACTTGAACAGGCAAGACTGCCTCCATATCATATACCAATGAGAAGGGAGTTGCCCCAGTTGACGTCCTGACTGACGTTCGGTACCCATGCAGCGCAAATGGTAACATCTCATGCCAATCTTTGTAAGTGACAACCATATTTTGCACAATCTTCTTGATATTCTTGTTTGCTACCTCTACCGCACCATTCATCTTCGGTCGGTAAGGAGAAGAATTGTGATGCTGGATCTTGAAGTCCCGACACAACTCTGCCATCATCTTGTTGTTCAAGTTAGAACCATTGTCAGTAATGATCCTTTCGGGCACTCCGTATCTGCAAATGATGTCCCTTTTAAAAAATCTGGCAACCACTTGACGAGTGACATTGGCATAAGATGCTGCTTCAACCCACTTAGTGAAGTAATCGATCGCAACCAGGATGAAGCGATGACCATTTGAAGCAATAGGTTCTATCTTCCCGATCATGTCAATGCCCCACATAGAAAAGGGCCAAGGAGATGACATGACGTTGAGTGGGCTGGGAGGAACATGCACCTTGTCTGCATAAATCTGGCACTTGTGGCATTTACGGGCGTATGAACAACAGTCTGCATCCATTGTCATCCAGTAATACCCCGATCTCAACAACTTCTTTGCCATAGCATGCCCTCCTGCATGGGTACCGAAAGATCCCTCATTGACTTCTTGCATTAACAGGCTTGCTTCGTGTCTATCCACGCATCTGAGCAAGACCATGTCAAAATTTCTCTTGTACAAAACCCCGTCTGTATTCAAGAAGAAGCTAGCAGAAAATCGCCTTAAGGTCTTCTTGTCATTGGAAGATGCCCCAGCTGGGTATTCTTGCTTTTCCAGGAATAACTTGATATCAAAGTACCAAGGTTTCTCATCAGACACTGCGTCTACAGAGAAAGCATGAGCTGGTGCGTCAAGCCTGGAAATGTCAATTCTGGGCACATAATTCCAACACAAGACTTTGATAGACAAAGAAAGAGTGGCCAATGCGTCGGCAAATTGATTTTCATCACGTGGTATGTACTGAAGCCTAATTGTCGTGAAGAACGTCAACAGTTTTCTGGCATAATCCCTGTAAGGAATTAAATGTTCTTGATGCGTATACCACTTGCCGGTAACCTGGTTGATAACGAGGGCTGAATCACCGAATATATCGAGGGTCTTAATCCGAAGATTAATAGCCCCCTCTATTCCCATTATGCATGCCTCGTATTCCGCTTCATTGTTGGTGCAGCCAAAAGTAATTCTGGCAGCGAAGGGAAAGTGAACACCTTCAGGAGTAATAAGAACGGCACCAACTCCACGTCCATTGATATTGACTTCCCCATCAAACATCAACTTCCATTTGGATTCAGGGTCTGGCCCCTCCTCCGGAAGTGGTTCCTCGCAATCGTTTGCTTTGAGGTACATGATGTTCTCATCAGGGAAATCAAACTTCATTGGCTGATAATCATCTTCAAGAGGTTGCTGTGCAAGGTAATCTGACAATACACTTCCCTTGATGGCTTTCTAAAAAGTATATTGTATATCATACTCAGTTAAGATCATTTTCCACCTAGCAACCCTTCCGGTTAATGCTGGTTTCTCAAAGATATACTTGACAGGATCCATTTTGGAAATTAGCAGTGTGGTATGAGTCAACATGTACTGTCTCAGTCGGCGAGCAGCCCATACCAAAGCGCAGCAAGTTTTCTCGAGCAGTGAGTAATGGGATTCACAGTCGGTAAACTTTTTGCTAAGGTAATAAATAGCGTACTCTTTTCGACCAGACTCGTCATGTTGGCCTAGAACACACCCCATTGACCCTTCTAGCACAGTCAAGTACATAATTAAAGGTCTTCCTTCAACTGGAGGCATAAGAATCGGAGGCGTATGCAAATATTCTTTTATCTTGTCAAAAGCTCTTTGGCAGTCCTCATTCCACCTGACCGTTTGCTCTTTTCTTAGCAATTTGAATATTGGTTCACACGTGGCAGTTAGATGAGATATGAACCGTGAAATGTAGTTCAACCTCCCTAAAAACCCGCGCACCTCTTTTTCTGTTCTCGGTGCAGGCATATCTTGAATTGCTTTTACTTTTGCAGGATTTACCTCAATTCCTTTCTAACTAACAATGAAACCCAGCGATTTCCTGGAACACACTCCGAAAGTGCACTTGTTTGGATTCAACCTCAGCTTATATTTTATCAGTCTATCAAACAACTTCTTGAGATTGACCAGATGTTTTTCTTCGTCTCGGGACTTAGCAATCATATCGTCCACATAGCATTCTATCTCCTTGTGTATCATGTCATGGAACAATGTGACCATAGCCCGCTGATAAGTTGCCCCGGCGTTCTTCAAACCAAAGGGCATCACCTTGTAGCAGAATGTACCCCACGGGGTAATGAACGTTGTTTTCTCCATGTCTTCCGGTGCCATCTTGATCTGATTATATCCGGAGAAGCCATCCATGAATGAAAATACTGAGAATTGAGCAGTTTTATCTACCAACACATCAATGTGAGGTAATGGAAAGTCATCTTTTGGGCTTGCTCTATTCAAATCCCGGTAGTCAACGCACATCCGGACCCTGCCGTCCTTCTTTGGTACATGTACAATGTTAGCTACCCAAGGTGGGTAACTAGTCACAGCAAGAAATCCGGCATCCCATTGCTTCTGAACTTCCTCCTTGATCTTCATTGCCATGTCAGGACGAGTTCTTCTCAACTTTTGTTTCACAGGAGGACAGTCTTCTCTCAATGGTAGCGTATGCACAACGATGTCTGTATCCAACCCTGGCATATCTTGATATGACCAGGCAAAGATATCCACATACTCACGCAGCATACTAATTAGCTCTTTCTTTACTTCGGCCTGCAGTCTGGCCCCAATCTTAATCTCTTTCTTTACATCTTCAGTGCCGATGTTGATGATCTCAATTTCTTCCTGATGAGGCTGAATAACCCGTTCCTCTTGTTTCAACAATCTGACCAATTCTTCAGGGAGTTCACGGTCTTCCTCAACCCCTTCATCAGCTTGGTAGATAGGATTGTCAAAGTCATGCGTGGTCATAGCAGGAACGTTATCAATGGAATCCGGATGATCAACACTGCACAGATGATGTGCTTATTTCAGAATCTGTTTATTTTTCAAAGAGACGCAAACACAAAACAAAAAGGAAAAACACATTGCCATTTTTATATATTTTTGTTTTTTGTGAAAAATGTAAAACAAAAGAAAGAGAACACAATTTGTCTGAAAATGTCCTTTATTTCATGGTAAAATAAATGCATAACAAACATGGTGGCCCATACAATGGATCCTAACACCTTGGGCAGAGTGCAGGATTTGACAATGCAACATGATAAGAAAAAGAAACAAACAAATTACTCTAAGTGCCAGGTAACTTGGACAATGTCTTCAGTAGACCAGTTCTTCAGCTCCTCTCCGGGTGCACACGGATGAATCCAGTTGTCCCAGTCACCATCACTGTCTCCCTCTTCATTAGTTGCACAAATTTGGTTGCGGTCGAGCATCCCAGCGCTTGTAAAAGTAATGGCTTTACCACTTGGAGACCAATCAGACCCACTAGGCTAATAACCCAAACCAAACTTGTCGTCTTTCTTCTCTAATTCCAACAATTTGCCCCACCCTTGGGCGCTTCCTGACTGAACCACTTCCTTCGCCTGCTTGTAGGAATGGATGGATGTACCTTCTTTCTCATTGCTTCTCTCTACAGGAGTCAAAATGCTGACATTAACCGCTTCGAAGGCTTGACACAGAGTCTCATGGATCTCTCCGTCCATCTCCACATATTTGAAAGTTGATAAGTGACTCACAAAGATGTCTTCCTCTCCGCACACTGTGATTACTTGGCCATCAACCACATATTTGAGCTTTTGATACAGAGTGGAAGTTACAGCTCCGACAACATGAATCCACGGGCGTCCCAACAAGCAACTGTACGCGGGATGAATGTCTATGACGTAGAAGGTGCTTTTGAATACTTGAGAACCTATTTTCACAGGTAACTCAACTTCTCCAAATACTGACCTTCTGGACCCATCAAAAGCTTTGACTATCAAATCACTGGGTCTTAGAATGATACTATCAACATTCAGCTTCATCAATGATTTCTTCGGAAGTACATTAAGAGAAGAGCTTGTGTCAACAAGGACATGCGACAAAATAGCACCCTTGCACTCCATAGTAATATGCAGTGCTTTGTTATGGTTACGACCCTTTGACGTAAGGTCTCTGTCTGTAAAGCCCAGCCCGTGGCTTGCATTCACACTGCCCACTACAGCTTCCAGTTGATTAACAGTTATTTCTTGAGGAACATAGGCCATCTGCAACACTTTCAGCAAGGCTTCACTATACGCGGGAGAACACATCAGCAAAGACAAAATTGATATTTTGGAAGGTGTCTGGTTCAACTGTTCGACCACCTTATAATCACTCTTTTTAATTATGCGCATAAATTCCTCAACCTCCTTCTCAAAGGTACCCTGTCCAGCAGTAGGAGTTATTGTTTCTTCAGCCGCAGTTTGCTTTCCTTTAGCCTTTGCTGAAGCCTCAGCCTCAGGATCTCCTCTCAGAACTGGGGGAGCAAATAGACGATCACTTCTCGTAAAACCTCCAACCCCTCTGACGTTCACTACAGTAGGGTCAATAGCAACATACTTACTCTCCACTTTCTGTCCTTCCACATACACATCTGAGCCGTAAAGCCATGGAATGGCTTTATCATCTGTATAAGGAACAGGCCCAGGAACAGTGATAGTCACAGGACTGACTTCAGGAGCATAAATGGTCATAGGTTCTCTTCTAGCAGGCATCTCAGTTGGATCATAGAAAATGGTTATAGTGGATACATCATCAACTTCATTATCAACTTTGTCAAACTGCAAAGATCCTTCATCAATCAGATTTTGCAATCCCATCTTCAGGTCTTCACAACCGTTCACTGAATTCAAACACTTCTCACAATCAGAACTGCATCCCGGAAACACTTGTCCTTTCAACAGCCTCTCTTTCACTACCAACAGCGGATTCTTCACTTCTTCTATGCTCAGAATCAGACCTAACTTCTCACCACTATCAACAACATTTATTCTAGCCCCTCCATGATTCGGAATAGGGTTTGAAGTAACATTTGGCGGTGGTGCAAAGTTAATCGCCTTGGAGTCAATCAGATCTTGAACTTTGTGTTGTAGCGCCCTGCACTTCTCAGTTGAGTGCCCGGGTTCCCCTGAATGGAAAGCGCATCTAGCATTGACGTCGTACCCCAATGGAAGCTCTCCAGGTGGTGGCGGTGCCAAAGTCCTCAATTGTATCAAATTCAAGTCCAGCAATCTTGGTAGCAATGCAGCGTATGTCATGGGAATTGCTTCAAGCACCCTATTAGCCGGGCGAGTCTGCCTTGGCTGATAAGGTCTTTGTTGATAGTTGTTACGCTGTGGCTGTTGTTGTTGCTGTTGCACCTGCTGCACAGGATTGGCAGGGATTGTGACTGCTGCCACTTGCTCATATGATCTTTTATATCCTCGACCCCGTCATCGACCAAACACAGCATTGGTTTCACCTTCCCTTCTTCTCGGGGGTCTGTTGAAAGCTTTTCTTACTCCACTCGAGCTGCTTGCACTTGTATCCTGAATCTTTCCCATCTTTAACAAAGTCTCGACCCTCTCCCCAGAAATTACTATATCATTGAACTTGGTAGCCGAACAAGACGCCAATCTTTCGATAAACACTCCTTGCAATGTCCCCATGAACATATCAACCATCTCATTCTCCAGCAGTGGTGGTTGCACTCTGGCAGCGAGCTGACGCCACCTTTGAGCATATTCTTTAAACCCCTCCTTAGCAGTTTGAGACATGTTTTGCAATTGTCGCTCCCACCAAATGACACCTGGCCAGAAGGGGTACAGACGTGAACGGTCGGCGAGAGAAAGAATGAAAAAAGTCGCCAGCTAGGCATTTTTATCCCGAGGGAAAGGTAATGCTGCATAAACCTGGAAAAGATAGATAAGACGGTTGCGAACCAGAGAAACTGAGAAAGGGGGTTGGTTACAACCTGGGAAGGTATTAGCACCCAGATTGTCCGCTGTACTCGACGGGATCCACGCTTGAAATTTTTGTGCTTTAAAGGGGTAGTGTCAGTGCTATTTTGTGTGCAAAAGCTGGAAAAGAATGCAAGTGTCAGTGCAAAAGAAATGTGAGGTGAAATAAAGGAGTGTCAGTGTAAGAACAAGAGTATGAAGCTCAAGACTATGAGGCTTTTAAGAATAATACTGGAAGAGGGGGAATATACAGAGACTTTTGTTCGATAACTATTAAGTTATGCCTACGTATCCTCTCGTGCAATTAGGAAGTCAGAACACCGTAGTTCGACTCAAAGAAACTGAAAGATAAATTGACTTGTGAACTGCTTGCTTGCCTATGCTCAAGTGTATGACCTATCTGGCACAGGTGCTAACTGTCTTGCACTAGACGGAAGAAGCAAGTTCTCGTTTATGAATGAATGAGGTGAGAAAAGAATCCCGGAGGAAACGATTATTGTTTGTTTGTTGTGTTTTCAGTTTTATTATTGCTTTTGAAGTTTGTCATAAGAAAATGAGCTTAAGCCTAAACCAAGGGTTTAGTAAACTCATCACATCCTCCCTCTGATTAGGGGTAATGAGAATACCTTAAGTATGAGGTAAACACCTCACACTTAATCACCATGATGTAGGATTAAGATCATTAACCTACTTGTAATTATTTAGATGTTTTTGGAGTTTTTGTTTAGTGTTAAGTAATGAGTTTAAGCCATAATCAAAGATTTAATGGACTCATTACACCATCCTAATAGAAGGATAATAGATGAGAACATTTAAGCTGAGGAAGGCTCCTTGACTTAATCCATGATTAGGAATTAACCTCATAACAAAACAAAGCCTTTATTAAAGTGGATTTTAGTTAATGGTAAGGTTAAGAAGTGGGTTTTATGGTTTGTAAGACAACTTGAGGGGGACTTGTCCATTAACACTAGGGTTAGTCCTTCTTAACCAATTAAGGAAGAATTAGAACCCTAATGCAAGGACCAAGTTACAAGCTTGATGTCTTAGTGATTATTAGGTGGATTGATTAAAGGATTTAAACACATTAAGGGTTTAACACTTAGGATTAAAGTTATACACTCCATCCTAATAGAAGGATGCAGGCATAATCTTAATCACAAAGCCTTAAAACCTTTAAGGTTTAGTCCCTGATTATGAGATGAGAAGAGAAGACTCAAAGATGACACAAAGGTAAAACTAATGGGGGACTAATCAAACCCTAATTGTGATCATGCTTGGGTATTCCTAGGGTTTATGAAGCTTGCAAGAAGATCTTCAAGGAAAAGCCACCAAGGAAGAAGGAAGATGGAAGGAAGAGAAGCAGGAAGAAGCAAGACAACTTACTTCACTTAAGAAGATAAGTTGCTTGAAGAAAGAAAGAGTAGAAGGAGCATGAATGAGAAAGATCACTCTTATTCACAAGTAAAATGCAGCAATGAATGCATAAAGAGATGAGAAGAGATTATGAGAAGTGAAGGCAAATTCACTTCTCAAACACTTACCACCTGAAAAGTTAGCAACAAGAAATGAAATGAAATGAAAATGAGATGAGATGCAAAGATGAAAGCCAAAGTCAGAAGCATAATCATGATGAAAATGATGCCATGAGATGGTATGAAAGCATGTCAAGAGATGTGGATGATCATACAAAGGATGGGAATGCAAATGAGGCATACAAGAGGCATGAAAGTTCATGAATGTTTATGAAATGCAATGGATACATAACATGGCAAATGGATGATGCAATGATCAAACATGATTGCAAAATGTCTTAGGATGTCTTATATGTCATGTGGATGCACACAAAGTCATGGCAAGTTCATGTATGCACACATATGAAGAATGAATGCAAATGAAGGCAAAGATTAGGGTTATATGAACATGTGAGATGCAAAAAAAAAACAGAAGCAAATGATAAGATAAAAAAATGAAAATGGGATCAAAGGTACCATAAACCTATACAAGTTCACTACCCAAAGGGGAAGACCTAACTCTTAACCTAATGGAAGTTATGATTTTCCTAAGTTTGCTAGGGTTTTAAGGTACCTCACAAAGAAAAATGAAAAACAAATAAAAAATGAAAGATAAATTCATTCCAATTTTATCCTAGAAACTAAATGATATGTGGAATGGAATACAAAAAGAACCATTATCAAACCCTTCATGGTTAGGCATAAAATATTTTTCTAAGTTAGGGTCAAAATATTGATCTTTTAAGAACCCTAAATCCAAAGAAAAATGTCAAAATGGATCAAGAACCAAAAAGAAATTTGTATGAATGGTTTGATAATGTCTCTAAATGTATCAAGATGCAATGTGATTTTTTTGGTGATTTTTAGAAACTTAAATGGTATTTTAATTAATTAATTTCCATTAATTAATTAAAATAAACATTTAAATATTTTTAAAATACAAATTTTTTGCAAAAAGTAAAATAAAAATTATTTTCAGAATGAGAAAAATATTTAGAACCATGATGCAAAAAATTAGATTTTTTAGATGAGTTTTTCTATTTTTAATAAAATGATAAAGAAAATGCAAATAAAATGAAAATAAAATGAATTTTAATGAAAGTCAACTGATCTGAGGGCCAGGATTCAAACCTAGGGGGCGGGAATTGACCACCGCGCGCATCTGAGTGGCTAATATTCAAACTTCACTAATTACGCAATTAAACCCTAATCTGAACCCTAATGACTTTCAGGTGACCGGAACAGTGTTCCGGTTATCGTCTCCGGCCAGTTCAAAACCTAACTTCTTCCCTAAACAATTTTAAACCCTCTAAAGCTCCAGATCACAACTTCTAAACACTCTAAGCAAGAATCAAGCACTAAAATTCATTTATCTTTCAACATAAACAAGATTCGAATCAAACAAGTTTTCAGGTCAAACTTTCAGAGACATGGTTCAGGCTCAAAACTCAATCATTTTTAAAACCAACAAGCACAACATGATCAGTGAATCATAAGCAACATTTCTATGGCTTAAAAAACGATTTCTGGAAAAAATGTTCTTGGTGATACCTGAACTGAAGCTTTCGAAAATGGTACTGGTTGGCTGCTTCTTTGCTTCAAATCAGCTTCAATGATCCTCCTGAAGAGCTTGGAGTGTTTGGTTGGAGTTTATATAGCCTCTATGTGAAGTTGGCTGAAACTCAGTTCAAGAAATGTGAAAATTGTGTTTTTGATTTGAGGTGTTTCAAGGCAAGATGAAGGGTGGGAAATGATCAGTGATGGATGTGTAGTTGAATGGTGGAAAAAGTTTGAAGATTTGTTGGCTGAGCTATGAGTTCCGAAAGCTTTTGCAAGTTGGAGTGATTTTTGAGAACTTGGGAAATCTGAGGTTTCAGGCTTGTGTGTCTTGTGTTATGAGTTGTGTTTGATCCACATAACAAGTTGTGATAGGTCAGAGAGTGGGTGGTGGCCTATGGTGATTGGTATGGGCAAGTTGCCAAGATGTCAACATGACTTGTACTTGAGGTATGGGCAAGAATACAGCTGGTCCTTGGGCATGTCCATGCGCAGTTGACTTCATGGATGTCCACAAATCCATTCTTGAGGCAATTCAGCATGAGGGAAGAAAGTTATGGGGTGTTTTGCAATTATGTGATGTTTTGGCCCCTTTGAGAAATCTTGATGATCAAGGCATGAAACTTGAGATTTCTTTGGGCAATTCTGAATTATAGGTCATGTACTATGTTTGTGTAATGGTTAGAAATGTGTTTGAAGTCACAAAATGCTTTGGCAAGTGGTTTTGCAAGTTTCCCTCTTTGGTACATAAGTGAAATTTTGTGATTTTTCCCAACTTTGCAAGGCCATAACTTGAGTTCTATGATGAATTAGATCAAGTTCTTGTACTTTTTGAAAAGGGGATGATCCAATCTACAACTTTCATGACCAAGAAATTTTCATTTGAAGCATTTTTGAATCAAAAAGAGGAGGTTGAAAAACTTTCCCAAAATGGCAAGTTTGCATTACAAGTCACTTTCCCAAAATGACAACTTTGCAAATGGCTTGAAATTCTTCAATTTTGTGAACTTATAACTTCTTCTAAGATCAAATAAAGATCATATACACCCAAAATGATGGAGAAGACCCTTTGGTTGGGTGACTGGGGGCCTCAGATGCCCTGATTTTGCACTGACTTGTTCAAGAAGTCATCTATTGATCAGATGCCTTTCCCATTGAATTTCTTCATGAAAATTGGTATACATGATCCTCATATCATATAGAGACAAATAGAAACAAGAATGACCAAATAAATTGGAGTTATGGCCTTTGAAACCAAAACCCTAATTTTAGGTCATTTGTGCAGTTAAACCTGGCTCTGCTTCCATGCCTTCCTCAGTTCTTGTGATTTCCTGACTTTCTTGATCTTGGGAGGGCATAATATGATGCTTGAACATATATGGATCCTCTTGAGATGATTGGAGACCCTTGGAGTTGCTCAGATAGCTCAAGGATTGCTCAGATCACAAACCCTAGATGCAGATGACTTTAAACCAGTGCAGTGAAGCAAAAATGTAATATGAAATGATATGATTGAACTTATGCAAAATGAAAAGAATCACAAGCCATGGTGAAATAAGTGAGGGAAAATTTGGGGTGTTTACAGCTGCGTCTATTCAAGCACGAGTTAGCTGTGCAGGATGTAAGCGACGAGCTTAACAGACAAACAAGATAACTTATGGTTGAATATCAAAGACAGTCCAAAATTTGCGCTCACTGGGGAAAAAGAAAGGGGATATAAATTGTAAAAGAAAGCAAAGTATGATTATAAAGTGCGGGCGACGGAGGACGACCGTCGGGCAGGGGACGACTGCTGGGGATGAAGAAATGACGGGGACGGCCGACATGCCGGGGAAATGAAAAGATTATGATGGGGACGACCATCAAATATAGTAACAAGGCTCTTTGGGGATTAAAGGTAAATGATGGGGACGACCATCGGGTTGAAGAAATAAATGATGAGGGACGGTCATCAAGGGTGAAGGACGATCACCTAGCAGGGGACGGCTGCTCTGTTGGGGATAAGATGAGGGACGATCATCTATTGGTGAAGGACGATCACCTGGCAAGGTACAGTTGCCAAGAGTATCACAACATAGGACGAATGTCGGATAGAAAGAGTCGACGATGGGGACAGCCATCGGATAAACATGATGAAGGACGATCATCAAAAGGTGAGGGACGATCACCTAGCAGGGTACGGCTGCTCAAGGGGTTTATCATGACATAGAACGAATGTCCGATAACAAAATCAACGATGGGGACGGCCATCGGATAAAATGATGAAGGACGATCATCAAGAGGTGAAGGACGATCACCTAGCAGGGTACGGCTGCTAAAACATCACGACATAGGATGAATGTCGGATAAGAAAAGGGGTCCAATAATGGAGACTCCATTAGGGAAATGATGAAGGACGATCATCAAAAGGTGAAGGACGATCACCTAGCAGGGTACGACTGCTCAAGGGGTTTATCATGACATAGGACGAATGTCCGATAACAAAATCAACGATGGGGACGACCATTGGATAAAATGATGAAGGACGATCATCAAGAGGTGAAGGACGATCACCTAGCAGGGTACGACTGCTAAAACATCACGACATAGGACGAATGTCGGATAAGAAAAGGGGTCCAATAATGGAGACTCCATTAGGGAAATGATGAAGGACGATCATCAAAAGGTGAAGGACGATCACCTAGCAGGGTACGGCTGCTAAAACATCACGACATAGGACAAATGTCGGATAGAAAAGAAATTTTGCTAGGGGTTTGCTGGGGACTCTTCTGGGGAACGGTAAACACGGACGAGTGCTTACATTCAAGAAAAAGGTATAAGTGTTTAGGCAACCATGCTGGGGAAAGGTGACACGGACGAGTGTCCAAAGAGTGTATATTGATATATCTGTTTGTAGAGAAAGCTCGGGCGACTTTACTGGGGAATGATGACACGAACGAGTGCCAAAAGGAGCATGTAGCTGTATTTGTGAGTGCAACGGGGACACCTTGGCTTTCTGCCGGGGAATTTGAGGGGTATTTTGTATACTACTGATGTGGTATTTACAGGTGTTTGATTCAAAGCATGGCTTATGATTATGCAATATGTTTGATTTTTGTCGTAATGCTCCGTATTAGACGGAATGCTACGCTCTGAGGAGAAAATATGATGCGAATGCTATGATTATGCAAAAGATACCGATCCGGGATTCGGATCCTGTTGCTGCGAAGATCTCTGGCCGATCTGCTTTGAAAGAACATCCCAGCTGGGGAAGAGATCATTGGTAGATCTGATAAGATGTATGACTACTTGGGGAAACAAGTCACTGATAGTCCTATCTTAATGATGAGGAGCCCAACTGGGGGCTGTGGAAGCTTTCATCACTTTGTTGTGCGATCTTCAGACATTGCTCTTCTGATAGAGGCTGGAGCTCTGTGGGGAGATGGTTCCCTGTCTTTGCACTTGGAGGGGGAGGAACAATCACTGAACGACCTTCCTAGTGATTTCTGTGATTTTGCTGAAGATGATGAAGTCTGGCAACTCAGCTGGAGAGAAAGCATCTTCTGGTGCTATTTGGAAGATGTGCTGAGTAAATAATGATTTGGCAGCTTGTTGAGGAGAAACTTTCATGCCCCATGTTGCAATTTGAATACCTGCAATCCTGTTATAACAAAGAAACGTACAAGTTTCCCGAGGCATCCCTTACTGGATTCCATCACAGGAATTTAGACACTCCCGGTAGCAAATATATTTCCTGTAAGCATGTGATTAGAAAAGACGCATCTGTTTTTATGTAAACAATATATCAAGGATATCGGACATTTTTGCAAATGAAAATCAAAATGTACGAGACGAAGTGTGACTGAAAATCTGATTTTATTAATCTTTGTGCCCTGAATTGGCAAGTACAGTCAAAGAACAAATCCCCTGAAATGAGGAGATTGTTACAAATTGAGAAACAAAAAGGTGCTGGAAATGTTGACGGCGCTTCAGTGAGCTCCCCTTTGCTATGACCCGTATGACTTTTGAAGTTCTTCTCATCCTGCTTTCTAAAGAAGGCTGGTTCTGACCGATGCTTGAACCTTTCAAAGCTTGCCATGTTGTACGTGATACAGACGAATTCAGAATGCAGTTGTTTGTTTATTCCCTTATTTTGCGAGGATCGCCCCTTCGGGTTTTCAATCCACCGGGATACCCATTTTTGCCTGAGTTGTCCATTGCGGCTTTTCAACTCAGCGGGTGTACATTTTTCTTTTTATTTTCCCTTATTTTTGCCCGAGTCTCTTATTCTGTTTTTAACTCGCCGGGATGCCCTATTTTTGCCTGGACTTACATTCTGTTTTTATGTCCAGCGGGTCATTTTATGCGAAGTATTTTTTAACTGCATCTGAATTCACAGGGGACAGGAAGTCTTCACCATCCATAGTAGTGAGCATCAGTGCTTCGCTAGAGAAAACTTTCTTCACTATGAAAGGACCATTGTAATTCGGAGTCCACTTGCCCCTGTGGTCTGTATGAGGAGGGAAGAGTCTTTTCAGCACAAGATCTCCTACTTGGTATTCTCGAAGCCTGACTTTCTGATCGAAGGCTTTCTTCATTCTTTTCTGATATAACTGCCCATGACAGATTGCAGCTAATCTCTTCTCTTCAATCAGATTCAGTTGTTTGTACCGGGATCGGACCCATTCTGCTTCATTCAGTTTAACATCCATCAGCACCCGAAAGGAAGGTAATTCAACTTCAACAGGTAGGATTGCCTCCATACCATACACAAGCTGATACGGTGTTGGCCCAGTGGATGTTCTGATTGAGGTACGGTACCCATGCAAGACAAATGGTAGCATTTCATGCCAATCTTTATAGGTGATCACCATCTTCTGCACAATCTTCTTGATATTCTTGTTAGCTGCCTCTACAACGGCATTCATCTTTGGCCTGTAAGGAGAAGAATTGTGGTGTTGGATCTTGAAGTCTCGGCACAGTTCTGCCATCATTTTATTGTTCAAGTTGGAACAATTATCAGTAATGATTTGCTCGGGCACTCCATACCGACAGATGATATCTCTCTTCAGGAATCGGGCTACCACTTGCCTGGTGACATTTGCATAGGAAGCTGCTTCGACCCACTTGGTAAAATAGTCAATGGCTACCAGGATGAATCTGTGGCCATTTGAAGCAGTCGGTTCAATCTTGCCAATCATATCAATGCCCCACATGGCAAAAGGCCAGGGTGAAGACATCACATTCAAAGGATTTGGAGGCACATGCACTTTATCTGCATAAATCTGGCATTTGTGGCATTTCCTGGCATACGCACAACAGTCTGCATCCATTGTGATCCAATAATAGCCTGATCTTAGCAACTTTTTAGCCATAGCATGTCCTCCGGCATAGGTACCGAAAGAACCTTCGTGCACCTCGTGCAACAGCAAGTCTGCTTCTGTCTTATCAACACATCTGAGAAGTACCATATCAAAGTTTCTTTTGTACAAGGAACCATCAGCATTCAGGAAGAAACTACCAGCAAGCCTTCTTAATGTCTTCTTATCATTGGAATATTCCCCAGGTGGGTATGTTTGATCCTCCAAGAAGCATTTGATGTCATAGAACCAAGGCTTATCATCTTTAGCAAGGTCTGCAGAGAATACGTATGCTGGTTTATCAAGTCTGGATACTGAAATCCGAGGCACAAAGTTGGGAGCTTGAAATTTGATCATGGATGAAATGGTAGCCAGAGCATCTGCAAACTAGTTTTCATCTCGAGGGATATACTCAAGCTTGACTTTTGTGAAGAATGTGAGTAACCTCCTTGTATAATCTCGATAAGGTATCAGATGCTCCTGGTGAGTATACCACTTGTCGTTGGTTTGATTAATTACCAAAGTTGAATCTCCGAATATAGTCAAAGTCTTGATCCTGAGGTCAATGGCTTCCTCAAGACCCATAATAAAAGCTTCGTATTCAGCTTCGTTGTTAGTGCAGTTAAAGGTGAGTTTTTCCGAGAAATGCATGTGAACTCCCTTAGGTGTAATGAGTACTGCACCAACACCACGACCATTCATATTAACAGCCCCATCAAACATCATAGTCCATTCTTCTTCTAGGTCAGGCCCTTCAGTGAGAATATGCTATTCATGATCTTTTGCTTTTATGAACATGATGTCTTCATCAGGGAAGTCAAATCTCATTGGCTGGTACTCATCAATGGGTTGCTCAGCATGATAATCAGACAATACACTGCCTTTGATGGCTTTCTGAGATGTGTACTGAATGTCATATTCTATGAGAATCATTTGCCATCTTGCAACCCGTCCGGTAAGTGCTGGCTTCTCGAATATGTACTTAACTGGGTCCATCTTTGAGATCAATAAGGTAGTGTGGGTCAACATATACTGCCTTAGTCGGCGAGCAGCCCACGCTAAAGCACAACAAGTTTTCTCGAGCAGTGAATAACGTTGTTCACAGTCGGTAAACTTTTTGCTTAGGTAGTATATTGCATACTCTTTTCGACCAGACTCGTCATGCTGGACCAGCACACACCCCATTGACTCTTCTAATACTGTCAAGTACATTATTAGAGGTCTTCCTTCGATTGGAGGCATGAGGATTGGAGGCTCTTGTAAGTATTCCTTGATTTTGTCAAAAGCCCTTTGGCAGTCTTCATTCCACCTGACTGTTTGTTCTTTTCTTAACAACTTGAACAAGGGTTCACAGGTTGCTGTAAGGTGAGATATGAACCTTGAAATGTAATTCAATCTACCTAGAAACCCTCGAACTTCTTTCTCAGTTTTTGGTGCAGGCATCTCTTGGATGGCTTTGACTTTATCAGGGTCAACTTCAATCCCTTTCTCACTTACAATAAATCCCAGCAGCTTACCAGATTGCACCCCGAATGTGCATTTGTTGGGGTTTAACTTCAATTGGTACTTCCTCAGCCGCTTGAATAGCTTCAACAGATTCACCAGGTGGTCTTCTTCTGTGAGGGACTTGGCAATCATGTCATCCACATAACATTCAATTTCTTTGTGGATCATGTCATGGAATAATGTTACCATAGCCCGTTGATAAGTGGCACCAGCATTCTTCAGTCCGAATGGCATCACCTTATAACAGAATGTGCCCCAGGGTGTGATGAAAGTTGTCTTTTCCATGTCTTCAGGTGACATTTTGATCTGATTATATCCTGAAAATCCGTCCATGAAGGAGAATACCGAGAACTGAGCCGTATTGTCGACCAATACATCAATGCGAGGTAATGGGAAGTCATCTTTCGGGCTGGCTCTGTTCAGGTCCCGGTAATCCACACACATCCTCACTTTTCCATCTTTCTTAGGCACAGGTACAATGTTAGCAACCCACGGCGGATAGCTAGTTACAACAAGGAAACCGGCGTCCCACTGTTTTTGTACCTCTTCTTTTATCTTCATTTCCATATCCGGGCGAGTGCGGTGCAGCTTCTGTTTTACTGGAGGGCAGTCTTCTTTCAGAGGCAGCTTGTGCATAACAATGTCGGTGTCCAACCCTGGCATATCTTGATAAGACCAAGCAAAAACATCCACATACTCCCGAAGCATGTAAATAAGTTGCTCCTTTACTGAATCTTGCAGGAAGGCCCCGATCTTAACTTCTTTCAAGTCTTCCTTTGTACCAAGATTAACCGTCTCAACTTCCTCATGATGAGGAGTGATAACCTTCTCCTCTTGTCTCAACAACCTGGCTAGTTCTTCAGGTAGCTCATAATCTTCTTTAACCCCTTCATCGGCTTGATTAATCGGATTGTCAAAGTCATACGAAGTCATAGCGGTGTTGTTGTCGGTGCAGTCTGGAGGGCACTCTCTGCAAGGGTTTAAATTTGTTCATTTTAGTGATCAATTTTATCTTATTTAGAAAAAGTGAAAATGAAGTTATTATTTTGAAAAACATCGCCATTTTATTTTTGTACAAAAAATAAAGAATGAAAAACAGTGAGCAGAAAAGAAAAGACTCATTTTCAAAAGATGTCCTGACATTCATTAATTGATCGTTTGCACAAAATACAAGATGGCCCGATTACAAAATGAGCCCTGACATCTTGGGCAAGATGCAGGACTTGATGTATGCTTTAAAGACAGGAAATAATAATTACTCTGCAGGAGTAACTCTTATAATTTCCTGGGAAGACCAGTTTGAGACATGGTTCCCCCGGGATCCTTGGACGTATCCAGCTTTCCAGGTTTCACTCGTCTTCTGACTCATCTTCCAAACTATTCACAGCATCCGGGGTGAGCATTCCCTCGCTGACAAACTTGGACTCTTTTGCAGCCTCTGGTTGATCTTGTTGAGTTGGTCTGTAACCCAACCCGAATCGGTCTTCTTTCTTCTCAACTGGCAGCAGCTTGCCCCAGCCTTGAGAGGTACCTTCCTCAACAACCTTCCGGGCTTGTTGATATGATGTGATGGAGGTCCCAGATACAGCAGATGCTTCATTAATATTCAGGGCCTCAAACCCTTGACTCATGGTTTCATGGATATCCCCATCGATCTCAATGTATTTGAAAGTAGCCAGCTGGCTAACGAAGATATCTTCCTCCCCACAAATAGTAATGACTTGGCCCTCCCACTCGAATTTTAACTTCTGGTGAAGGGTTGATGTCACGGCGCCGGCGGCGTGTATCCATGGTCTACCCAATAGACAGTTGTAGGCAGGCTGTATATCCATCACAAAGAAGGTCGTTTTGAACACCTGTTGGCCAATCATTATTGGTAACTCTATCTCCCCCAGAACTGGTCTTTTAGAACCGTCAAAGGCTCTCACTACCAAGTTGCTCGGGCGCAGTGCCAATCCATCATGCTCCAGCTTCACAAGGGCTTTCTTGGATAGGACATTGAGTGATGACCCCTTGTCCACCAATACGTGAGAAAGAACTGCACCCTTACACTCCAAGGTAATGTGCAAAGCCTTGTTGTGATTGTGACCTTCCGTTGTCAGATCAACGTTGGTAAATCCTAGTCCATGACTAGCGTTGACATTTCCAACCACAGCCTCTAAATGATTGACAGTAATCTCCTCCGGCACATAAGCTGCATGCAGGACCTTTAATAGTGCATTCCGATGAGCCTCGGAGCACATTAGCAATGATAGTATGGAGATTTTGGAAGGTGTTTGGTGAAGCTGTTCCACCACCTTATAATCACTCTTTTTGATGATCCTCATGAATTCATCAACCTCTTGATCAAAAGGAGTCTTCAAAGTTTCTTTAGCAACTGATTCTTCTTGCACCACGCTCTTCCCTTTTGCTTTAGCAGTAGCTTCTGCTTCAGCAATGGATCTTGGTATTTGCGAGGCAAAGAGACGTCCGCTTCTAGTGAAGCCTCCGCCTCCCCCCACATTGTCTATTTGAGGTGAAGAAGTTGATGATTCTAAAGTGATTTTCTGCCCCTCGCAGTATAGATCAGAGCCATAATGCCAAGGGATGGCATTATTGCTTTCGTAAGGAACTGGCCCAGGCACTGTGATAGTGACCAGACTGATAGCAGCTGCAGAAGGGACCACAATGGTGTGTGGATCATAATATATGGTAACCGGAGCTCTGACAGGAGTAGTATTTTGTTGTGAGTTGTTGGAGGGAATATTTGTGGGATCGTAGTATATCGTAACTGCTGAGACACTTTCATTAACTGTTGCTGATGTTGTAGACGATACTGGTGTTGAAGTTGTAGCAGGAACTGATGGAATAATGGGTGTTATCGTTGTAGAAGGAATTGTGACTGAACTTGTATCCGTTGAAGTAATTGATTGAGCATTTGTTGGTGTTGTAGCAGAATTTGTTGGAACAATGGTTGCTGACATTGTAGGAGTATCTATGATTGTTGATGAAGGAATTGTTGGAGTTGTAGTCGCGGTTGTCGTAATTTGAAGAAAGCCATCTCTAATGAGGCCACCTATGCCGTTTCTCAGTCTCTCATATCCATTAACGGAAATGTTGCAATATCCACAACCGACCTCACATCCGGGGAAAACTTGGCACTATAACAGCTGAGCTTTGATTTCAACCAAGGGTGTTCGGATTTGTGCAACACTGTTAATTAATGTGGATGGTTTGCCCTCTTCAATAGCATTGATCCTAGGCCCGTTGTGACTAGGCATTGGATTTCTTGTAACGTTCGGAGGAGGTGCAAAATTGAGAGCTTTTGAGTCCACCAGATCTTGGACTTTCATCTGTAGGGCCCTGCATTTTTCAGTATTATGCCCCGGTGCATTTGAGAGGAATGCACACCTGGCATTTGCATCATAGTTCTTTGGCATATTGAGAGGATCTGGAGGTGCCAATGTCCTTAACTCAACTAGGTTGAGCTTTAGGAATTGTGGCAAGAGTGCATCATACGGTATTGGGATTGGGTCAATTACCCTGTTTGCTTGTGATGGCCTTTGTTGGAAGGGACGTTGTTGTTGGTTGCTATTGTTGTTGTTGTAGGTTCTATGTTGCGGAAAATGAACTTGTTGTTGATACTGTGGTTGTTGTTGTTGAGGATATGATGATTGTTGTGGAATTGGAGCTGGGATGGTAACAGCTGCTACTGACCGGTGAGCATATTGAGGCCTGCCCCTGCTTGTATGAATGTAATTTGTTTCACATGCCCTTCGGGGT
Source organism: Lathyrus aphaca (assembly GCA_963966055.1). Lineage (NCBI taxonomy): Eukaryota > Viridiplantae > Streptophyta > Magnoliopsida > Fabales > Fabaceae > Lathyrus > Lathyrus aphaca. The sequence goes on along the minus strand of OZ014520.1, from coordinate 248,943,545 downwards.
CCCGTAAAAGGCTTTCTGGGATTGCTGGAGGAACTTGCACCACTGTCGGAGATTTTGCCCATCTTCAAAAGACTTTCAATTCTCTCACCAGCTATGACCATATCAGCAAAACTGGTAGAGGAGAAAGCAGCCAGTCTATCAATATAAGTCCCTTGCAATGTGTTCATGAACATGTCAGCCATTTCCCTTTCTGACATGGGTGGTTGGACAGCAGCAGCAAGCTGTCTCCACCTTTGAGCATAATCCCGGAAGCTCTCCCTGGAAGACTGAGACATGCCCATTAGAAGAGTTCTGTTGGGAGCCATGTCCAGGTTGTATTGATACTGACGGATGAAAGCCTCGGCCAAATCCTTCCAACATCTTATGGTGGCCCTAGACAAATGCGAATACCATTCTCTCGAAGCTCCAGTCAGACTGTCCTCAAAGTAGAACATCCACAACTTTTCATCCATAGTATAAGCTTTGAGCCTTCCCAAGAAAGACTGCAGATGAGTGTGAGGACAAGAGGTACCATTGTACTTTTCAAAGCAAGGGGGTTTGAATTTGTGGGGAATTCTCACCCCATCCACTAGTTCCATATCCATCACATCAAAGCCCAAAGAATTATGAGATTCCAAAGATCTTAACTTTTCAGCAATCTCGTCCAATCTCTTGTCATATATCTCATCTCCAGCCCTAATGACAGTAAATTGTTCTCCCTGGGGATCCTCCTGTAGAATTGGGCCTCCAGCAGCATTACCTTGACCATTTCTTGGGATGTTAACTTCCGGATCCAGATGAGATCCATATACTGGTGGGTTAATGCGAGGCTGGCCTCCTTCATTGTTGCTAGTTCCTCCTGTTCCCAGATGAGGCTCTTTGGGAGTTTGTCTTTCCTCCAGTTCTCTTAACCTTTCTTGACTCTGGGCCAAGCCAGTCATCACTGCCATGAACTGAGACATCTGATTTCTCATCTCCACTCTTTCATTGGCCATCTGATTTCTAACCTCAGTCAGATCCTGCTGTACTTGTTCCATTTGAATACCGGGAAGGTTATTACGAGTCGGGTACCGATGCGCGCGGTTGACAGGGAACACTCGGCGACGAGCAATGTTTCCTGAACTGACAACAAAGTTAGAAACAAAGATAATAACAAAACCTACAAAATAAAAACAAAGTTAGTATGCAATGCAGTATGCTTATTTGTTTTCCAAGGTATCCGGTTTGGTTCTTGGTTTTGACCTTTCCAGGCCTCGAGGAAGATGCTTGATGTTGTTGAGAGAAAACCTCAAATGGAAACAAACTAAAATATATTACAAATGGTGATCCATACATAGTTTGTTTTACAACACATGCCCATGGAGGGTCAAAATATAATAAAAAGAAAAAGTACATCAAATTGGAATAAACAACAAGCAAAGAATCAGACATTCAACCCAAACTCATCCTCTCTGACCTCCTTCAGGAGTGCCTCAGTCACTGGACCAGTTGGGTGCTCTGTAATGGTCCTAATGAGGAGGTTCCTGGTAGCAATGGCAGTAGTCAGCTTCTTATGCCTGTCCTGGTCTTTTGATCTCTTCAATCCTGCTCTAAGCTTCAATTCTGAAATCTCCTTCTAAGCTGCCAACAAAGCTTCCTGCTGCTTCTTCTCACTGGCCTCTAGCTGTTCAATCTTGGCTTGAGTCTTTTAGTCTTCTTGTGTACGGGCTTCGATGATCCTGACCCACCTAGCCTGACTCTCCTGCAGATAGTTCTCAGCCCTAGCTTTCTGAATCTTGGCCTCTTTACAGGCATTCTTCAATATTTGTTCCCCAGCCCTTGCTTTCCTGATGTAGTCCTCTGTCTTCTCAATTTTGGCAAGATGCTCCACCCTAAGCTTTTCCAATCTCTCAATGTCCAGGCGACCATCACTTCTCTCCCACAGAGTCTTCTTCAAGGCTTGAGATAGCTGCTCATTCCTTTCTTTCAACTTTTCAAACTCCTCCAGGCTAACTGTTGCTGCAGGCTGTACTGTGGATGGCCCAGGTATGTCTTCCAAGATGAAAGGCATTCTGGTAATCTGAGCTCTAGTACGGGACCAGTCATAATACTAAGCTGAAGCAACATTGTTACATCTTCCAAGAATAGCTACCCCTTTTGTCTGGATGTTGTCCCAAGCCCAGGATCCTTGTCTGACAGCAGCTGAACTAGGTTGAACTTCACAATATAGGGTCTCAGCTAAATCATGTCCCCTGGGAGGATGAACCAAGGCATATCCCAATTGTCTCTTAAACAGTAAGGGGTTGTAGTTGATGCAACCCTTCACTCCTATTAGAGGCACATTTGGGTATTGTCCACAGCTAGTGATAATGTCCTTGCCTTTGGTGCTCTGGGCGCACCATCTAATATCATCTGAAGTCAAGGCAATGAACCTCTTGGCCCAATTCTTCTGCTGGTGGGGGTTCAAGAAAGCATCTGACTTAGGCAGGTGTCTGAGCAGCCAGGTGTAAAACAAAGGAGCACAACATCTTACCAACTTCCCCCTTTGTTTCTCATTCCTCTGATGGATGGAATAGTAAAAATCTCCTAGCAGTGTAGGTACTGGGTTCTTCAGGAGAAACAGATGGATGACATTCTTGCTGACAAATTTTGGTTCATCTGCAAACAGTATAGCCCCATATATGCTGAGAGCTAATAGTGCATAGACTTCTCTCCACTCTCCCAATGAAGCTTTCAGGATGGTCTGAGAAATCAAGAAGTCCAAATGCAAACCAGGGATCCCAGCCTTTGTTGTCATACTTTGCTCAATCAGGGCAGGCTCCAAGTATAGTGCCCTTGCTATTTCTTCACTTCTGGGAGCAGTCATCTCTGGGTTGAAGGGGATTCCCCCTCTGATAGGTACTCCAATCAACAAAGAAAACTCTTCCAGCAGAGGCCCTAACTGAAAGTCTGGAAAGGTGAAACATCTCAATGGAGGGTCATAAAACTACGAGCATGTGTGGATCATGCTCCTCTAAGAAGGGTCAAGGTCCATAACCATGTCCAGGATACCTCCATAGTGCTTTCTAAACAGTGGGATGTGGTCAGGTGTGATAAGTGACTGGACCTGCCTGATACCAGTCAACACAGGCTCAAAAAAGTGGTAGGATATGTTGCTCTTCCTGGGAGTAGCCATGAGTGCTGCTGAAGAAACTGAAGATGAAGGCTGATGAAAATCAAAGACTGAGAAGCTGAAGGTGGATCACTGACAGACTGGTGCTGGTGAGGAGATAACTGAAGTAGATAACTGGTGAAGACAGCTGAAGCAAAGGTCTATGCAGAAGAAGGGGTCAAAACCAAAACCAAGATACAGTGAAATGGATACCCTGAAAAGCAAATAAACAAATGTTAAATGATGCAATGATGATATATGCAAATGATATGCAAGGGTTTGTGATCAAGCTGGATCTGATTATCTGTCTTGACATAAGGCCCATGTATGTTCAAAAAGTCCAGATGGAGGTTTAGAAGTCAAGTAACCAGGGTGGGGGACTCAAATAAAGAGCCATATGTCCGGGGTTAATCACAAGAACTGTCCAAAGTGGAGTACTCTTAAACAAAACAGTAACAGGGTATGATGTGACCAAGGGTTCCTGCAAACCTGTAAACAGCCCAACCCCCTCACAGGTAGTGTTCTAGAACAAGGATCCTCAGACTTGGACCAGTTATGAGAAGTGTAAACACTTCTAACCTGGAGGTACAGTGTTTACAATAACCATAAAAGATCCTCATCTAATTTCACCTCAGCTTCTGGAGGTCATAATAAAGGTCATCTAGACTTAGCAGGCTTCCCAGATAGCCCTAGCACTACAGGAAATCTGTAGCACAGAGTTCTCAAGAAGAAACCCACATCTGAACCGTGTTTCATATTCCCGCACCAGACCGAAATGGAATGGGAAAGAACATGAACCACTCTAGCCTAGGTGTCACTCAGGTCCCAGGTATAGGACCTTAATCTCTCAATGCAACCCCACCCACCAAAGAAAACCAGATCCAGCAAATGACAGTATGATGCATATAAAAACTGTAAAGAAAGCAATAAGTAAAGTTGTACATAAAGCAGTAAATAAAGCAAAATAAATAAACACCCATAGCACATAACACCCCAGTAAACACAAATCAAACAAGCGCTAGGAGGAACCCACAAAAAAGAACCAGAAGCCCTGGTTGCAATATATTCTTCCCCAGCAGAGTCGCCAAGCTGTCGCTCCCACCAAATGACACCTGGCCAGAAGGGGTACAGACGCGAACGGTCGGCGAGAGAAAGAATGAAAAGAGTCGCCAGCTAGGCATTTTTATCCCGAGGGAAAGGTAATGCTGCATAAACCTGGAAAAGATAGATAAGACGGTTGCGAACCAGAGAAACTGAGAAAGGGGGTTGGTTACAACCTGGGAAGGTATTAGCACCCATATTGTCCGCCATACTCGACGGGATCCACGCTTGAAAGTTTCGTGCTTTAAAGGGGTAGTGTCAGTGCTATTTTGTGTGCAAAAGCTGGAAAAGAATGCAAGTGTCAGTGCAAAAGAAATGTGAGGTGAAATAAGGAGTGTCAGTGTAAGAACAGGAGTATGAAGCTCAAGACTATGAGGCTTTTAAGAATAATACTAGAAGAGGGGGAATATACAGAGACTTTTGTTCGATAACTGTTAAGTTATGTCTACGTATCCTCTCGTGCAATGAGGAAGTCAGAACACCGTAGTTTGACTCAAAGAGACTGAAAGATAAATTGACTTGTGAACTGCTTGCTTGCCTATGCTCAAGTGTATGACCTGTCTGGCTCAGGTGCTAACTGTCTTGCACTAGACGAAAGAAGCAAGTTCTCGTTTATGAGTGAATGAGGTGAGAAAAGAATCCCGGAGGAGACGATTATTGTTTGTTTGTTGTGTTTTCAGTTTTATTATTGCTTTTGAAGTTTGTCATGAGAAAATGAGCTTAAGCCTAAACCAAGGGTTTAGTAAACTCATCACATCCTCCCTCTGATTAGGGGTAATGAGAATACCTTAAGTATGAGGTAAACACCTCACACTTAATCACCATGATGTAGGATTAAGATCATTAACCTACTTGTAATTATTTAGATGTTTTTGGAGTTTTTGTTTAGTGTTAAGTAATGAGTTTAAGCCATAATCAAAGATTTAATGGACTCATTACATCATCCTAATAGAAGGATAATAGATACGAACATTAAAGCTGAGGAAGGCTCCTTAACTTAATCCATGATTGGGGATTAACCTCATAACAAACAAAGCCTTTATTAAAGTGGATTTTAGTTAATGGTAAGGTTAAGAAGTGGATTTTATGGTTTGTAAGACAACTTGAGGGGGACTTGTCCATTAACACTAGGGTTAGTCCTTCTTAACCAATTAAGGAAGAATTAGAACCCTAATGCAAGACCCAAGTTACAAGCTTGATGTCTTAGTGATTATTATGTGGATTGATTAAAGGATTTAAACACATTAAGGGTTTAACACTTAGGATTAAAGTTATACACTCCATCCTAATAGAAGGATGCAGGCATAATCTTAATCACAAAGCCTTAAAACCTTTAAGGTTTAGTCCCTGATTATGAGATGAGAAGAGAAGACTCAAAGATGACACAAAGGTAAAACTAACGGGGGACTAATCAAACCCTAATTGTGATCATGCTTGGGTATTCCTAGGGTTTATGAAACTTGCAAGAAGATCTTCAAGGAAAAGCCACCAAGGAAGAAGGAAGATGGAAGGAAGAGAAGCAGGAAGAAGCAAGACAACTTACTTCACTTAAGAAGATAAGTTGCTTGAGGAAAGAAAGAGGAGAAGGAGCATGAATGAGCAAGCTCACTCTTATTCACAAGTAAAATGCAGCAATGAATGCATAAAGAGATGATAAGAGATTATGAGAAGTGAAGGCAAATTCACTTCTCAAACACTTACCACCTGAAAAGTTAGCAACAAGAAATGAAATGAAATGAAAATGAGATGAGATGCAAAGATGAAAGCCAAAGTCAGAAGCATAATCATGATGCAAATGATTCCATGAGATGGTATGAAAGCATGTCAAGATATGTGGATGATCATACAAAGGATGGGAATGCAAATGAGGCATACAAGAGGCATGAAAGTTCATGAATGTTTATGAAATGCAATGGATACATAACATGGCAAATGGATGATGCAATGATCAAACATGATTGCAAAATGTCTTAGAATGTCTTATATGTCATGTGGATGCACACAAAGTCATGGCAAGTTCATGTATGCAAACATATGAAGAATGAATGCAAATGAAGGCAAAGATTAGGGTTATATGAACATGTGAGATGCAAAAATAAAAAAAAACAGAAGCAAATGATAAGATAAAAAAATGAAAATGGGATCAAAGGTACCCTAAACCTATACAAGTTCACTACCCAAAGGGGAAGACCTAACTCTTAACCTAATGGAAGTTATGATTTTCCTAAGTTTGCTAGGGTTTTAAGGTACCTCACAAATAAAAATGCAAAACAAATCAAAAATGAAAGATAAATTCATGCCAATTTTATCCTAGAAACTACATGATATGTGGAATGGAATGCAAAAAGAACCATTATCAAACCCTTCATGGTTAGGCAGAAAAGATTTTTCTAAGTTAGGGTCAAAATATTGATCTTTTAAGAACCCTAAATCCAAAGAAAAATGTCAAAATGGATCAAGAACCAAAAAGAAATTTGTATGAATGGTTTGATAATGTCTCTAAATGTATCAAGATGCAATGTGATTTTTTTGGTGATTTTTAGAAACTTAAATGGTATTTTAATTAATTAATTTCCATTAATTAATTAAAATAAACATTTAAATATTTTAAAAATACAAATTTTTTGCAAAAAATAAAATAAAAATTATTTTCAGAATGAAAAAAATATTTAGAACCATGATGTAAAAAATAAAATTTTTTAGATGAGTTTTGCTATTTTTAATAAAATGATAAAGAAAATGCAAATAAAATGAAAATAAAATGAATTTTAATGAAAGTCAACTGATCTGAGGGCCAGGATTCAAACCTAGGGGGCGGGAATTGACCAGCGCGCGCATCTGAATGGCTAATATTCAAACTTCACTAATTACGCAATTAAACCCTAATCTGAACCCTAATGACTTTCAGGTGATCGGAACAGTGTTCCGGTCATCTTCTCCGGCCAGTTCAAAACCTAACTTCTTCCAGTAAACAATTTTAAACCCTCTAAAGCTCCAGATCACAACTTCTAAACACCCTAAGAAAGAATCAAGCACTAAAATTCATTTATCTTTCAACATAAACAAGATTCGAATCAAACAAGTTTTCAGGTCAAACTTTCAGAGACATGGTTCAGGCTCAAAACGCAATCATTTTTAAAACCAACAAGCACAGCATGCTCAGTGAATCATAAGCAACATTTCTATGGCATAAAAAACGATTTCTGGAAAAAATGTTCTTGGTGATACCTGAACTGAAGCTTTCGAAAATGGTATTGGCTGGCTGCTTCTTTGCTTCAAATCAGCTTCAATGATCCTCCTGAAAAGCTTGCAGTGTTTGGTTGGAGTTTATATAGCCTCTATGTGAAGTTGGCTGAAACTCAGTTCAAGAAAAGTGAAAATCGTGTTTTTGATTTGAGGTGTTTCAAGGCAAGATGAAGGGTGGGAAATGATCAGTGATGGATGTGTAGTTGAATGGTGGAAAAAGTTTGAAGATTTGTTGGTTGAGCTATGAGTTTCGAAAGCTTTTGCAAGTTGGAGTGATTTTTGAGAACTTGGGCAATCTGAGGTTTCAGGCTTGTGTGTCTTGTGTTATGAGCTGTGTTTGATCCACATAACAAGTTGTGATAGGTCAGAGAGTGGGTGGTGGCCTATGGTGATTGGTATGGGCAAGTTGCCAAAATGTCAACATGACTTGTACTTGAGGTATGGGCAAGAATACAGCTGGTCCTTGGGCATGTCCATGCGCAGCTGACTTCATGGATGTCCACAAATCCATTCTTGAGGCAATTCAGCATGAGGGAAGAAAGTTATGGGGTGTTTTGCAATTATGTGATGTTTTGGCCCCTTTGAGAAATCTTGATGATCAAGGCATGAAACTTGAGATTTATTTGGGCAATTATGAATTATAGGACATGTACTATGTTTGTGTAATGGTTAGAAGTGTGTTTGATGTCACAAAATGCTTTGGCAAGTGGTTTTGCAAGTTTCCCTCTTTGGTACATAAGTGAAATTTTGTGATTTTTCCCAACTTTGCAAGGCCATAACTTGAGTTCTATGATGAATTAGATCAAGTTCTTGTACTTTTTGAAAAGGGGATGATCCAATCTACAACTTTTATGACCAAGAAATTTTCATTTGAAGCATTTTTGAATCAAAAAGAGGAGGTTGAAAAACTTTCCCAAAATGGCAAGTTTGCATTACAAGTCACTTTCCCAAAATGGCAACTTTGTAAATGGCTTGAAATTCTTCAATTTTGTGAACTTCTAACTTCTTCTAAGATCAAATAAAGATCATATACACCCAAAATGATGGAGAAGACCCTTTGGTTGGGTGACTGGGGGCCTCAGATGCCCTGATTTTGCACTGACTTGTTCAAGAAGTCATCTATTGATCAGATGCCTTTCCCATTGAATTTCTTCATGAAAATTGGTATACATGATCCTCATATCATATAGAGACAAATAGAAACAAGAATGACCAAAAAAATTGGAGTTATGGCCTTTGAAACCAAAACCCTAATTTTAGGTCATCTGTGTAGTTAAACCTGGCTCTGCTTCCATGCCTTCCTCAGTTCTTGTGATTTCCTGACTTTCTTGATCTTGGGAGGGAATAATATGATGCTTGAACATACATGGATCCTCTTGAGATGATTGGAGACCCTTGTAGTTGCTCAGATAGCTCAGGGATTACTCAGATCACAAACCCTAGATGCAAATGACTTTAAACCAGTGCAGTGAAGCAAAAATGTAATATGAGATGATATGATTGAACTTATGAAAAATGAAAAGAATCACAAGCCATGGTGAAATGAGTGAGGGAAAATTTAGGGTGTTTACAGCAATTGAGTGCGATTTGGAGCCATGTCCAAATTATACTGGTATTGCCTCACGAAAGCCTCTGCCAGGTCCTTCCAGCTCTTAATATTGACTCTACTTAGCTTCATATACCATTCCAAGGAGGCCCCAACCAGGCTGTCATGGAAATAGTACATCCATAGCTTTTCATCATCAGTGTGGGCAGCAATCCTTCCTACAAAGGACTGAAGATGAGTCTTTGGACACGCAGTGCCGTTGTACTTCTCGAAAGTTGGGACCTTGAACTTGTAAGGGATTCTAACCCCTGGAACCAAGCCCAAGCCAGTAATGTCGAACCCCAAAGAGTTCTGAGATTGAATAGCCTTGATCTGTTCTGCCATCTCCTCAAATTTCTTGTTCATTTCAGCCCCCTGGCCTTCAGTTTCATCCAGCAGAGTAAACTGTTCGTCTTGACCGTCCATCTGTACATTGTTCAGTCCATCATTGATAATGGTAACCCCTGGCTGTGCTACTGGGATTTCAACCTGACGGGCGCCCGCACCGTTACGATTACCTCCATCAACAGTACTATTGTTCCTGGCTTGACTATTTTCAACCAACTCACGCAGACGTTCCTGATTCTGACCCATTCCTGCCATAAGGGTCATAAAATTGTCCATCCTCAACCTCAAGTCAGCTAAATCAGTTTGCATTTGATCCATGACTCTTTCTCTGTTGACTCTTGTGGGATATCTATGTACGACTGGCTGTTCTCGAACTTTCCTGGGAGCTATAGTGCCTGAAACAACATAAACATTAGAAACTGAAGCACTACCTGCAAAACAAACAAACACGTCATATGCATGCAATGTAACTGCTCATGTTCCCAAGTTTTAAGCATTTGCATGCCCCAGTTCTGGTATTTACTCTAGACAACCACTTTGAGTATTAACTTTCAGACTTTCTCTTTGAAGAGTATTCAGATATTAGCAGTATTAGACAAACAAGCCTTGCATATTCAGAAATGATAATTTGCATATTAACACTGTATATCATGGACAACCCACTGCCGGCCAAAAGTTAGAGCACACACAAATAAAAATATTCCCCGAAGGGTTACAAGTCATTACATGAATAAAAGACAAAAGAAATAAAGCAAGACTCCTACAAAAAGTCTGTAGGTAGTCTGAAAAATAAACTAAACTAGAGACCCAGGTTCTTCTGTAGCCACCTCTGCTCTGTTCTTCTTTACACCCGCTCTCAGCTTGAGCTCTTCAATCTCCTTCCGTGCCTCCTCCAAGGCTAACTGGCTTTGTGCTAACTGCTGAGTCTTTTCCCTTCGAATGTTGTGGACTTGCTCCACCTCTTCCTTCTTGAAGGCCATTTGCACCTCGAAAAACTCTTATTTCTGTTTGAAATTCTTTTGCTCTTCCTCCCTTTGGCCTTGCAACCAAACAATGGATTGGCGAGCTTCCTTGAGAGTTTTCAAAGTCTTTTTGCGTTCCGCTTCTCTTTTTGCCTCCATCATACCCAACCTTTGAAAGTGAGCTTCCCTTCCAGCAAAGTCTTTCTCTTTAGCTTCCAAAGAGGCTTGTATTTTCTGCAGCTTTCCCTCTGCTTCATTTTTGGCCCGGTTAGCAAGATGATATAGGTTTACCATTTTAGCATTCTCCACTCGAACTTCATGCAGCTGAGCTTCCAATTTCTGATACTCTTAAAGGGAGACAGTACTTTGGCTTGGCACTTCTTTGGGATAAAGTGGAGATTCTATTGAGAAAGGCATGAGAACTTCTTCTACATGTTTTTGCAACCATGTAGCAAAAGGAGGATACGTCTTGGGATCTACTCTGCCAAAGTCTTTCTTACCCTTCCTTATCCTATGAGCCCAAGCTTTAGATGCTTGTAGAACTAACTCCTTGTTTCCTTCCACAGGAAAATACAAAGACTCAGCAAACTCTTCCATCTGTGGTGGATCTCTCAAAGGGTAACCAAATTGCTTCCTGGCTAATGTTGGATGATAACTGATCACACCCTTCCTTCCTAGCAAAGGCACTCCAACAAATCTTCCACAGCTGACCAGCAACTCTTTTCCTAGCAGATCTCTGTCATATCCCCAGGCTATATCTTCAGCAGTTAACCCCATCAACCTTCTAGACCATCTCCACTCATCCCTCATTTCCTTGAAAGCACCTGATTTTGGCAACTGTCTGGCAAACCACTCAGCAAACAATGAAGCACAACAGCCCACTGGTCTATCTCTACCTTTCTCATTCCGGTAATGAACGTTGTAGTAGAAATCTCCCAAGAGAGTTGGCACAGGATTGCCCTTAGCACAGATAGAGATCACTTCCAAGCTTACAGATTCCTTCTCTCCTGGGAACAAGCTAGACCCATACACCATCAAAGCCAGCAAAGCACCAAAGTCACTCCATTTACCCTCTTTAGCATATTTCTCAGCCTATGGTATGAGCACACTCCAAGGGAGTCCTTTGCCTTCACTATCCTTCAGAGCCTTCTTGACTGTAGCAGCTGGCAAAGGACAAACTTTGGCTATGTCTTCTTCCTTAAGCACCACCTCAGACCCATAGAAAGGCAAGGTATCTTTGGCTGGAACATTCAGAATGCTGGAAATCTCCTCCAAGGTAGGAGCCAAGATGTAGTCTGGAAACACTAAGCACCGCAGCAGGGGATCATAAAACTGAAGCAAGGTATGCAAATTGTCCTTCTGGTCTGTAGTGGGTTTGTCCACATACTTCAATATCTGGCCATATCTCTATGAAATTTCCCAAGACATGGTCATTCATCAGACCTGCTAATTTCTGAACACTTCTGACTTCAGGTTGAAGAAAAGTATAGTGAACATTCTTTTTCCTTGTAATTCTTCTGATTTCTGCCATCTGGAGATAAGATTTACCGGAACTGGGAGTTGACTATGAATAATAACCTGAAAAATGGAAACATAAACAGTTAATGCAAGAATGATGCAAATGCAAATGCAATGCAGGCATATGATCAATCTAGGACCATCTGGATACTGGACACTGAACATAAGGACCCTCTGTTCAACTGCAAACCAAAATCCTCTGAGTCACAACCCTTTAATAGAAATTCTCATAACCACAGTACCAAGAAAACCAGAACACCAGAACCATAGGACCAAAATCATAACGAGGACCACTGATAATGAGGGTATGTAGAGGCCAAGGGTTCCTGCAAACCTGTAAACCCCTCCCAATCTCTCTGGTATGCTCCGGGTCAAACATCACGGACTCTCAAAGCCGAATAGCAATAATACTTTCACCATTTCCGAGAAATGGCACATGACCAAATCAGGGAATCGGTTTGGCATTATATACTACGCAGTGAGGCCTCAGCTGAGTCCGGGAAACAAGGCCATCCTATGCAAGTTCCAAGTGGGCCCTCGGATGCGAATGGGTTTGCCACAAAATATGGTCTGCCACTGCCATCACTAAAGAGGGATGTTTCCACAAGGTTCTCAATTATCGGTCCCCATCTGCACATAACTGTCAAGGTTATGAAATGAAAGAGGAAGATCCCCAAATCAAGACATTTCCAAGACGGTCGCAAATATGGGCGTGGAACTCACTACTACCCTCATGACAAGATCTCATGAGGCCAAAGTGGAACCACTCTAAGTCCTAAGGTGCACTCGAGCCGTGGTAATGAGCTCATCTCTCAGAAACAGTATCACCCAAGCCACCAAACAGGAAATCCAGTCCAGACAGTCCAGTAATAATATGATGCAGAAAATAAATACTGAAAACTGTAAATAAAACTGTAAATGAAACTGTAAACAACAACAGTAAAATACAACACTCAACAGCAAACAATCAACACCCAAAGAAACAGAAACACGCAAGCGCTAGGAGAGACTCACAGGGGAACCAGGGATTCTGGGTTGGTGTCCCCAGCAGAGTCGCCAGCTGTCGCTCCCTGGATTTCCATCCTGGTACAAACGCGAAAGTGGCGCGGAAAAGAATAGAGTCACCAGCCAGTCATTTTTATCCCGAAGGAACGGGAATGGTAATGCTGCACAAACCAGAAGAAAAGAAAAGGAAGGACACGGGTCCTGCGAACCAAAGAGACTGAGTTCGGGAGTCGGTTACGACCTGGGAAGGTATTAGCACCTAGATCGTCCGCCGTACCCGACGAGATCCACGCTTGCAAAGAAAACTATTTCAAGGGGTGAAGAAATGAAAGCTACTGCAAAGAAAATAAACTGAACTGGATAAGAGAAAATAAAAGGGAACTGAAAAAGAAATGAAAAGGAAAAATGTAGGGAAAATAAAGATTGTGCTCGAACGGGCCCTACCCCGCTGCCTACATACCTCATCGGGACAATGAGGATCAGAGTCGCCGTAGTTCCCCTAACTAGGGGTAGAAAAGATTGCTTGTGAATTAAGGTTTGAACTGCCTATGCCAATGCTCAGGTGTTGCAGACTCGGACGACGAGTGCGTAACCGTCTTGCAAAATGACAAGTAGGAGCAGGTTCGCGTACGGAGCGAAGGAGATGAGGAAAGAATTCCCGAAGGAAAGACGCTTATTGTTTGTTTGTGTTTTTTATGAATCTTTTAGGAGTGTGTCACAAGGAAGTGAACTCAAGCTCCTTTCCATGGAATGTGTACTTGTCACTACAATCCAAGATGGAATAATAGAACAAGCACACTCAAGTAAGGAGAAGATCCCCAAAACTTGAATCCATAGATTAGGGCTTAGGCTCACTAACTCATTAACTTATTAAGTGTTTTTGGTATTTACAATGAAGAAGTGTTTTTTATGATTTTCTTGGTGAAGATGATACCCTGATCAGACTTGTGCATCACAAGGCAAGCTTGTACTATCCCAAGATGGGAAGACTACAAGTGTCTCATGGGATAAGGCTATTGCTCAAGGTATCACTTCAAACTTTATTAGGTGTCTTCTTTAGAGTTTTGAGATGAGAAGAGAAAGAGAAACCAAAAGGATCACAAAGGTAAAGGTCTAATGGGGGACTAATGAATACTAAGTGTTATCATGCATGGGAAATCCTAAGTTAGTGTGGTTTACTATCCTAAAGAAGTAAGAAAGAAGAAGAGAAGAAGAAGAAAGAAGAATAGGAGAAGAGGGAAGTAAGGCCTAAGCCCAACAATCACAAGGTTAGTACAAGTAAGAATAAGAAGAGAAGAGATGAGATTTGGAGATGTGGGAAACACATCCACACCTCTCACTTACCATAGCCCCTGAAAAGGTTAGCAACACAAGCATACAAGCAAAACAAAATGAACATAATGTCATACCAACATCATACAAACAGAAGTGAAGTCATACACACAAATGCTCAATGCAAATGCAAGTCATAAGAATGAGAAAAGAATCACACAAGTCAATATGAGGCAAAATGAATCACATGGCAAAGCAAAGTAAAATTGGAAAGATACAAAGCAAAATAAGAAAACAACATTCTCAAGGCACAAGACCAGAACCCTAATCAAGTTAAAGAAGTGCTTAAGAAGCAAGAGAGATGAAGAGAAGAGAAGCACAAAGCTAACATTGTGGGAAGAAAGAAGCAAAGAAAGTGAGGTGGATGTACATAAGAATGGATGAACTTCAAAGGTAAACAAAATACAAGATTTCCAAAACACAAACCTCAAACTAAGATCAGAAAGGTATCAATACCCTAAAGAGACCCTAAACAAGATGAAGAAGTTGGCACAAGTGCCCTTCTAAGCTAAGGAGAGGACTTATGATCAAAAAAAGAAGCAAAATGGGACAAGTTAAGAACCAAAATTCAAATCAAATCAAATCTGCATCCAAAAATTCCACAACCTTGGCAAAAGATCTTCAATCATGATATAACAACATGCCAAAAGGATAGGAAGAAATTCAGAAGCTATGCAACTCAAATGAGGGGTTAAACATCAACTAGGGTTAAGAAACTCCACTTACAAGTCAAAGACCAAAACCAAATGAACAAGTTTCTAAAAATCAGGACAAAAATCACACATGAAGTACACTCTAACATGAGTCCAGAGCAAAAAGAACCAATCCAAAATTCAAAATGAGGATCAATATGGAAAATGAACAAGACAACATGCTTAAAAAGGAATTAAAATGAATTAATTAAAGGAGAGAAATAATTTACACGTGTCAAAAATAAAATAAATGAAAAATAAAAATATTAAAAATTAAAGAAAACTAAAAATGACATCCATGAATTATTTCATAATTTTTTGACACTTAGAACTATTTTTAAAAATTAAAAATCAAAATGATATGAAATGAAATAAAAAAAAAGAGAAAAAAATGAAGAATGAAGCTGGGAGGTGTGAATAGAAGGAAACTCAGTTGAAATGAAATGGGCCCAAAACAAAGGGGGTGTGGATAGCCATCCAGGCCCACTGGGTCTGCGCAAGCTCACAATACATGGGGTGGAAATTCAAATAAAATCAGAAAAAACACAGGCCTTGAGATCAAATGGACGCATCCTGGAGGTCAATTCATTAATCCTAGTCAGCAAAATGATTGGCTCAGAGTGAAGGCACATAATAAGTATCATGGGGTGCGAAACAAAAATAATTAAAACAGAAATGAAGCTCATGTGAGGGGGAGCATCCTCATTAATTGAGGTGGCAACGTAGCAAGCGTCCAGATGACAAGATCTAAGGGCTCAAGAGTCTTCTTCTCTATTCAAACCCTAATTTGAACCAGCCCAGAATCCGGTGACCGGAGCTAGGGCTCCGGCACCGGAAAATGCATACAATGAACAAAACTCAATAATAATACACAAAAAGCTCCAGATCAGATCATCAAGTCACCCTGAATTCAAATATGGCCATGAAACTCTCAATAGATCAAAGAACAAGCTGGATCGAAAGCAAACAGGTGTTACCATGAAAATTCAAATTCACATACAAAGCTCAATAATGCACCAAATTTGAATTTAAAACAAGCAGAGTGATAAGCATAACTAGTAGATCATAATGCACACTTCTATTTTCATTTCTAGATATGAGAATTTGGAGCTTACCTGAGACTTGCAGATCTGGAAATAGCTTGTGATAAGCCAAGAAAAAGATGCCAATCCACTCCAAATACACTCTAGTTGCAAAATAAATGCAACTAGAGCCTTGAAAATTGCTGGATCTAAGAGTTTGAAGCTTGCTGCTCTGAAATGGCAAGGTGTTGGATCTTGAGAATTAGCTTGAAGAATGGATGGATTTGTGATCCTGAGCTCTCAAGGATGAAGAATATGTGGTTGATTTATGAAGAGAGCAAGTGTAGAGAATGATTCGAAGGAATTTGCAAACTGAGCCAAAACTTGAGAGTGATGAAATGAGAGAGATCTGAACCCTTCTAAAACCCTAATTCTCTTTTATGTGAGCTCATGAAGCAATGCTGAAAGCATGAGGGCCTTTGCACGTGGGAAGAGAGTGTGTGAGAGAATTTGCACAATTTGCAAATTTGTTGTGATAGCATGAAACACTCATGCCTTGCCTTCCTTCTTGCCCATGTGCACTCACAATCTCACCCTTGATTTCAATCCACAAAGATCCTGGCCCTTGGATGTAAGTGTCACACAATTCTCATGATCATGCAAATATTACACTTAGGGAATAAGATTCTCATCATGCACGAATTTGGTGTCATTATTGGAGCAAAATGGGCCATTTGTATTGCATTGTAACATTTTAACCTTATTTGGTATGTACCAACACCCAAAAATAAGTTTCAAGCCTTTTTGCTTTTGTGTACAAATGAAAAATCAAGTTTTGCCCTAGTTTTCAAGCAATTTTCGAGGGCTCTATCTTTCAAACCATGAAGGCTATGAAAAAGTACTTGTACTTTTTGAAAATGGGAGGCTTTAATCTCCAACTTTCATGTTTAACTTTGGTCCATTTGAAGAATTTTTCACCAAGTTATGCTCACTTGAAAATTAGGGCAAAAACTTGCTAAAAATGGCATTTTCCATAACCAACTTCACACCAATTTTGCAAAACACCTCAAAACCTCATGATTATTGATATTTGATCTTGCCAAACCTCTTTTAACATTATAAGAACATCCCTTGGCTAGAAAAATGGGGTTGGACCCCTTGAAATCTCACAGTTGACTTTTCTAAGGCACAGTTGACCAGTTTCTTCATTTACAAGCAACTGAAGAAATACTTGACTTCCACAAGGAATTTTCTCACCAAATTTCATCCCTAGGATCCTCTTAACATGTAAAATACTTTGCCCAAATGAAATGGCTAAAGTCTTGAGGTTTTCATGCTTGAAACTCAAACCCTAATTTGGGATCATTGTGTAGGAGCTTTGCCCTAGCCTGGATTCCCTGATGATCTTCCAACCTTCTGAGCTTTTGTAAATGAACTTAAGCTTGTAAATGAAATGTAGACACCTCATAGGACTTGTAAAAATCCATTGGGCCCCTTGTCATAGCTTGTGATGCTTCAAGCACCTCCACAGATGATCATATGCCTAATGCTAGGTCATGAGGATGTTATGCTTCATCTTTCCATGCTAGGATGCCAAGAATATGACATGTTCATGATGAATATGATGTGATATGATGCTTAAAAAGAAGAGGGCGAATTTGGGGTGTTACAAAAGGGTTCCCACAAGTTTCCAAATTTTTCATCCTCTCACAATCACTTTTTCTCTCTCATTTTTCCTCCATTTTCCCTTTTCACTAAAGCTTTTTGAAGAAGCTTTTCAAGTTTCACATTGAAACTTTAAGATCTTGAAGCTTAGCCTCCAACCTCCATTGTTTTTGTGGATTGTGGAAGAAGAAGCTACTAATTGTTGTGAGGATTTCGGCTTATCGGAAGTTCACGAAGGTTCAAGCATAAAAGACGCATTTATTTTGCAGTTTCGCGGTTTTCTTGGTTTTCTCTTTGATCAAGCTCTGATCCTTGCAACATCCACCGAAGCACTTATCCGCTTCGTAGGTTGGTGATCTAAATCACTTCTCCTTTAAGTTATTTTCTTCATCTTGCCATTTTGGCGTTCTTTAATTGCTTTTCGCATTGCTTGTAATCAATTACGTTCTCGTTATGTGTTGCTTGCGATTTGTGATTTTTAATGGATTAGAAGTTAAGGTGTAGATAGTTATAGGATCTAGCATGTGTAAATAAGCTTCAATTGAGGAGAAATTTGTGTTAGCATATCCATGTGTAGGTAAGGGATCATTAGAAGTGATTTTGTGGCCAAAAGCACTTATTTCTTAACTTTTTTCACATTTTGGTTCAGTGTTAACCGGTTAACCATTTGGTTACCCGATTAACGCGTGCGTTTTAGCCACAAAACAGTGCAGTTTTAGGTCCGTTAACCGGTTAACGCTGTTAATTTTTGGAATTTTTGCTTAGTTGATATCTTATTCTTGCTTTCTAGTGCCTCTAATGTTCATACATGTTTAGGTATTAATTTTAGGGAATTTTCTAGATTATTTTCGACATCTCATTCCCCCATTTTGAGTCGTTTCGACGCGTTTCCATTCATGTTGTGTATTATGCATTTATGTGTTTCTTTGTGTATAACTTTGTTTCTTGCATTTTGTTGCTATGTTTATGCATCATTTGACATGTGAATAATCATGTTGCATTCTGTTTTTACATCTTTCGCATTGCCTTGCATCATTTTGCATTCCATTGTATCAAGGTATATTGCATTTCACATAATCATGTATGTATGTGCATTTGGTTGCATTCTTGATCATATCATTTACATCAATTCAATTCTGAATTTTGCATTGAGTTTGGCATTCTTGTTGAGCTACCATATTGCATGTTCATAATCAATAATCATCATGTTCATATGCCATGTTCATGTGCCACATTTTACATACTTGTTGCATAGTCAATCATGCGATGCATTCTTGCATAATCCCTCAAAAATGTTCATGTTCTTTCAATTATGTATGTTGATCCATGTTCAAATGCATGTTCATGATGAATTTAGTACATTTTTCATTGAGTTTGTGCATTAAAAAATGAAAATAATCAAATCTGGATTTTGCATTTCATGGCTGACTTTGCATATAGGTGCTGTAGAATACATGTTGTTTGTCATGTTTGCATGCTGTATTTGATTTTTTACACCTACCTTTTCATGTTGCATGCTGACTGTAAAATGTTGCTTTGTATTATGCATTGTTTCCATAGCTGTTTGTACTTTAGGGGCTGTAATAGGTGCTGAATCTTTGTTTTAGCATTTTTTTAGTTCTTTTAGAATTAAGATAGAGTCTAGAAGTGAGTCCTAGAATTAGTAGGATTTAATTGTTGTGTGTTTGCTTTATTATTTTTAATAAAATGCAACATTAATCTTTGTTTTGTAGGGAGGGAAAGGTATGTTTCTTTACACCTTATCCTTTTATTTTTTATGCATTTCTTTATGCATTTATTTCCCTTTTTCCTTCCATATTTGTGATTGGTAGGATTTCCCCCTTTGTTAGGACCAACTTATCTTCCTTAGGAAGTAAGTTGCATCCTTTTTCTTTTTTCTTTTCCTTTTCTTCCTTAGGATTAGAAAACCTCATAAACCATTAGGATCTCCCTTTTGTGCATAACAAATAACTTAGGGTTGGTCTTAGTCCCCCTTAGTTTTTGTCCTTTTTCCGATTTGAGTCTTCTTCTCTCATCTTCAAATAAAATCTAAAAGACACTTAATAAAAGATTGAAATAGTCTCTTGCGCATAGCCTTATTCCATGGGGCACTCATATTCATTCCATCTTGGAATAGTGTGGGCTTGTCTAGCATGATGTACAAGTCTAATCATGAGACTATCTTCACAAGCAAAAACACTCAAAACACTTCTCATAAAAGACAATAAACTAAGACATTGCGTCTTCTCTTCTCATCTCCTACTCTTTGCGGGCGAATGCGACTTGCCTCGACAGTTAAAACAGCGATACAGTAAACACCCTCGAGTCAGAGCCGGTAACACCTGAGCTAGAGCTATGACAACGTCATCCTAAAAAATACAAAATAGTTCCCGCCTTAGTTAGGCGAACTACGTCGACTCTGATCCTCATTATCCCGATGAGGTACGTAGGCAACGGGGTAGGGCCCGTTCGAGTACATTCTTTATTTTCCCTACATTTCCCCCCGTTCTTTTCTTTCTCTTTTCCAGTTCCTTTCTCATTTCCATTCCCATTCCAGTCAGCACTTTTATTCAGCAACATTCTTATTTCTCACCCTTTGAAGAAAACAAGCAAGCGTGGATCCCGTCGGGTACGGCGGACGGTCTGGGGTGCTAATACCTTCCCAGGTCGTAACCGACTCCCGAACCCAGATCTTTGGTTCGCAAGGCCTCGTACTTTCCTTCTTCCTCAGGTTTGTGCAGCATTACCTTTCCCTTTCTTTCGGGATAAAAATGCCTGGCTGGCGACTCTACCTTTTTCGCGCCACTTTCGCGTTTGTACTAGGATGAAAATCCCGGGAGCGACAATATGCATGCTATCTAATAATAATCATGAGACTACTTAATTAAATGAGTTAAGTAGAGTGAGGAAGACTTACCATATATCAATAGTATAACCTAGTATGTGACTAGGAATTTGACAGAAACTAGACAACGATATTTGGACGTTCGATACATAGATGTGTATCTTAGTAAAGTAAGAGTCTAATAGTGAGTAAACGCTATATGGAATATGTGTGTGAAACCGTTGGGTGTTTATTTTGTGGAAAATGCATTGTGACCTTAGGAATGTTGTATACATTCCCATTTGAGTGAAATCACGTAATCAGAACCGTTTTTCCTGAGAATACCATTTTATGAGCCAAGGGCTCCTCTGGAATGTACGCATGCAGTACTTGACAGGTTTGATTCCCGTGGATAGTACGAATGGAGCCTATATATGGGTAGAGACTTGATGGTTAATGACCATGTGAAGTGACGATTGTAAGGTTAATAGCCCTTTAATTCGAATCCATTTTGTATGTTAAGTAAATTACAAGGATCCATTACTCGTGTCGACTTCTAGATGTAGAAGAGGACGGGAATATGGGATACCTTCGTTGGTTTCCAGATTAGTGATACTTTTCGAGTTAGTGAACTCAAGACATATTTTCATATGAGATTGAGATTGTTAACTCAAGGTCTAGGCTTTCCCCCGACTTGAGTAGGATTTTGTAGAACCTTGTAGAGCCAAGAGAATCCATAAGATAGGGAACTCACTGAGATGTCGATATATCATCCAACTATTGTTGTTGCTTTTCAGGTTTTGTTTGCAGGTTTGATTTACAAGTGGAGCTATGCTTGGATGTTTCAAGAGAAGCATAGACTTAGTTTTCTGCTGTGTATTTATCTTTTGTACAATGAAGGATTTTGTATTGATCTTAGTATTTTTATCTTAGTATAATTTCCATGTCTTGTACCATAGTTTGCTTTTGTTTTAGTATTGGTCAAGAATGTGAATTATGCTATTAGGAACTTATGATGGTGTTAGTACCAAATAAACTCTTGTATGATATCATTCTCTCTCTCTCTCTCTCTCTCTATATATATATATATATATATATATATATATATATATTATATGAGGCGTTTCATCAGCCTCCAAATTGGTGACCATCATGTCTACGCCTTCCTCTCGATTGATCCTTCTATGGCCCATTAATTTTCCCTTATGGGAAGATGCAATATTAGGAATGAGACATCATCCAAGGTGATGACCATCTCGCCTATAAGAAGGTGGAAATACGAAGTCTCTAATTGCCACCTATCAGCAAAAGGTGCATGCAAGTTATGTGATATGATCATGCACACAACAAAAACATACACTAGAAAATTTGAAATAACGGAGAACATACTTTAACCAATTAGCAGTGGGCTTCCCCCAACTCCAATATCTCCCGCCCATGGTTTACCGATTTCAAACACCTACGTTTCTGTAAAAATAAAATATTATCATCATTATCGATTTAATTAATTGAAAACATATACATTGCAAAAGAAATATATCTCTCCTTCTTATATATGCCTAGTAGCATGATCTGCATAAAGATGAAGTAATGAGGTGTGAAAAGGATCTCCTGAATAATTCTCTAATTGGCCAGCGACTTCCTCATGGACTTCAGGGGCTTTAGGGACTTCAGGGTTCATTGCATCATCTGGGGACTCGTGGCCCCATGAAATGGATGCCCGAGAGAGGTGGCTACAAGAAGTAGAATCTAGGCGCTGCAAACTTGATTGTTGCGAACTATCAAACGAGTTATCATTAACCCGTGGCCTTGCGATTCTAGTTGCGGCCCTCTCACATATTACCGACGTGATTTGGGACACCCATCCCAACCTAACTCTACCAAGGTTGATTTTGGCATTTTTATCAGCTAATGTATCTCTGAAAATAACACTGAGAAAATCCGGAGATGCATCTTTAGATAAACCTACGATTTTTCAGCCATGGCAAAAATACCATTGCTGCCCCAACCCTCCAAAGATCAGTCAATGTATGTTCTTAAAGTATGCCAATTTCGTTTATACTACTATCTAATGTATCTAAAACAGTTAATGTAGCTTAAGCAACTATCTACAAATCAAAACATAAAAAGAGTTTTTTTTTTAAATTTGAAAAACATACAAGTTCTGATTGATGATAAGGAGAAGGAGAAGGAGAAACTTGAATGTATGAAATGTTGGAAAGGAGGAGAAAGAGCTCCAATAATAGAAGCTTGAATGAATGGATGAGATGCTTGAATGTGTGAGAGCTCAAATATTTTGTTTTGAGAAGTTCTTAGAAAATGAAGAAGAAAGAAGAGCGATGAGATGCATTTCCCGACCACCCACAAACTTTCGAATGATGTGTATGAAGATGCATCTTCGGACATATCTTTATTATATATGGAGATGCATCTTCGAATTACATTTTGGCATAATAGAGGCGCCCCATCAATTTCATCTGAAAATGACTAAAAAATATACGTTCGGAGATGCATCTCCAGACGCTAGACATTTATGAATTTTCACGATGGTGGAAGAGCATATATAAGGATGAAAATAACACTTTTCTTTATAAGAGATTCATATACAAACCCGATGAACCGAGGTACATAAACCAAATTCAATGGGGTGAGCGGGGTAGTTCAATTGGCAATTGCTAATTGATTTAAGGTAAGTTGTATGTAAGGGGTTCGATCCTTGGCAGCAACATTTAGTTTGTAATCAGGTTGTTGATATTTATAAAGTAACAACTTTTAAAAAAAATGGACGAAAATATTTTTCTATTAATTTTCTCATTGTTTTACTATTAAATAGTAAATTAAAGTAATGATTTTATTAAATTTTAAAAATAAAATATTAAATATGGTTGTATCACATAAACATGATTATTTATGTTTTTATTTATTTATTCCCAGTAACATTTCTAAAATAAGTTTTTATTATTAAAATTATTATTTTCTATTAATTAAACTAAATGAACGAAGGTTTAAAGAAAAATACATCCTTCATTTATTAGTATTACACTTTAATAAAAAAACGTAAAAATAAGATACTTCGAGAATTAATATACAAACTATGGCCGATTTTCCATTTTAGTAGGGGTGTTTGTAGAGCCGATCCAACACATCTTAAAGTTTGAGGCAAAAATTTAAATTAAATATTTATTATAATAAAAATATTTTTATTTTAAATTAATTAATTTTAATTTTAAATTTATTAAAATGTAAATATATTAAATTATTATAATCAATTTTATTTAATATTTTATTTTCATTTAATAATAAAATCAATATATCAAAACATCCACAAATCATTTAAAAGAATCATAATTGAAAAAACATTACTTTTTAAGAAAATCTTAAATTCTAAGAATGACTTATTGAACAGATTTTAAGAGCCTAAAAAATATTAATTATATTTAGATAATAACAAACTGGGAGTCCTATTTATTTTTCGGAGTTAAACCATAATTAATCTTCACAAAATTTACTAAACTTAAGACTGAAATTTTATGACTATTATTATCATAAAATTCTTAATAAATAATATTATATAATTAATATAGAAAATAATTTTAAATTTTTTTAAAAATATTAATGAATTAAAACTATATAAAACTTAATTTAAATAAATGAGGCCTATGCGGTAGTCATGGTGGTTACCACTAGGGTCGACTCTGGATATTTACACATTAATTTGATTCAATTTTGAGAGAATTTGATATTCAAACTGATAAAAAATATATGAATTGATTTAAATTGAATTTTTTTATTTTTTTCGATAAAATCTAAATCGAACCAAACCGAGAAATAATAGATTTTTTGGGTAGATTAATCAGATATATTAGAAACAAATGAGTATATTTTAAAAAAGAAAAATCTAATCTACCTAAATTAATTTTCTATAATAATATAATTTTTAAATTTTCTTAAAATTAAATTATATAAACGGACTGCGGATGTAATTTTTGAAATCCGTTGTCCAAAGTAAGTAAAATATACTCGACTCAACGAACAAGCCCACATGGGCATTTGGCTTAAAAATCCCCCATTTTGTTGCATACTCTAGAGCCTTGAATGAGACAGCAAGCACCTCCGTCCAGATAAAAGATAACGCTGGTTCAGATTCTGATGCACTGATTGGTGGTGTCTTTAACATATTGTGCTGCTATGGCCATCACATAGTTTCCTCCAATCACAAGCCAACACATATATAAATATAATCACCCATTAACTTCTGGGTTCCTGACACGTGTCCCATCAATCATAATATCAATAAACACCCTGATTAATAAAAAAATTGATTAATTAAAATTTTATTAGAGGAAATCTCTAACAGTCAATTATTTAATATTACATTACTTTTATGTTAAGTAAATTTTATTATATACCTAAATTTTAAGGATATTATTCTAAAGAAAATTTCTTTAGGATTGTATGAAAAAAATTTAACAAAATTTTAGAGTGAAAAAAGAAAATTGGTGCATTATTATGCAGCCTGACAGAGCACTACTGCCCAAAAATACAATGACTGAATTTTAAAAATGCAATGGCTATATTTTCAGAAGTGGAAGTTAGATGCATCCACAATCTCACTAGTTCCAAATTACAAAACAATGGCAAACATCAATATCAATATTGCAGTTGAAAGAAAAAAAACTTACTGGTTATGATTATTATCTTTTTGCATGGTCTCATAAAGTTGGAGATATGGAAGGGCCCTCCTAATTGTGACTGTCTCAAGAATAAAGCAAACATTTAGATGTAAAAGTCTTTGATTACACTTACTGACACAACTTATGCCTCTCGTTTAACTTGGCCATTTGGTCCCTTGTTTGTTTCTTTTGAATAATGAGCATGATTTGTAAGTTTAAACTTCCAATTAAGTTGACATGTGAAGCAAATAAATGAGTCATTAAGTTGACATGTGAAGCAAACAACTATAAATGAGTTGTTGACTAAAGATCTTGTTATTCCTAATATTAGTTTTACTTCTTGTCAATGTCTTAAAACTAGATCAGATCGGTCGGACCGGTCAAATCGAAAACCCGATAGATAATCAGAGTGATTCAATTGTCAGATCGGTTATGTCATTGAACCGGTATAAATCGATAAAAATCGGTGTAATTAAAAAAAATCGAAAAAACCGACAGTTTAATTGTATTTTTTATAAAATTAAAACGATGATTCTTTTAATTAAAAAAAAAAATGAAAAAAAAAAATAAAAAAAATAAAAAAATAAAAAAATAATATTATTGACTGGGAAGCTGTTGTGGATATAGTTAATTTTACTGCAGATTTTAATATTGAAGGAGATCCCAACATTGAAATAATTTTCCTTCATTTGAATTAAATTTGATATATATATTGGAGTTATTTTGTTATAAACTATTTAATTAGATTATTATTGAGGTTTTGAATGAGGAAGCCATTGATAAATGCTTCTATGAAAATGAGAGAAAAAGTAACAAATTGTAACAAACTGTAACAGAAAGATTAACAGCAAAGTAACTGAATGTAAAAGAAGAATAAAGTTCTTGATCACAAATGAATGGCTACTATTGTATTAATTTGGATAAGTGTACAAGTGTTACACAATGGTATATATACAACAAATGTACAAGAGTAAAAACTAATAACCAATACTAGCCCTTAGATCAAATGTATCATAACCATCAAATATTTCAACAGTCTCCCTCAAGTTGAGCATCATAGATGTCAATCATGCCAAGCTTGGATACAAAAACATTAAACTTTGGAGCAGTCAATGCCTTAGTCAAAAAATCTGCCATCTGTTCTTGGAAAGGAATAGGTAAAAGTCTGAGTATCCCTTGTTGAACCTTTTCTCTAACAAGATGACAATCAATGTCAAGGTGTTTCGTTCTCTCGTGGAAAACTGGATTAGAAGCTATATGAATTTCACTCTGACTATCGCAATAAAGCGCCGGTTGTCTTGTGGTCTTGACTTATAAATCTCTGAACAAATACAACAACCATTGAAGCTCACTTGTTGCTATGGGGAGAGCTCGATATTCAACTTCGGATGATAACTTGAAAGTGGTTTATTGCTTTTTGGCCCGCCATGAAATTAAAGAGGAACCAAGAAAGAAATAGAAACCTGAAATAGACTTGCGAGAGTCTATGCAACCTGCCCAATCTGAGTCAGAATATCCCAAAAGTTGAACTTCTGAGTTTCTAGGGAACATAAGGCCTCTACCAGGATTATGTTTGAGGTATCTAATCACACGACATGCTGCTTTATAGTGACTCATGGTGGGTGAATGAAGAAACTGACTCAATTGTTGTGTGGCAAATGTGATATCTGGTCTTGTTGTGTTGAGATAAAGTAGTCTGCCAATAAGTCTCCTGTATGCAGCTATGTCTTCAAAAGGATTACCATTGTCTTGGTGTAATTTGATGGAGGGATCAAGAGGAGTAGCTACAGGTTTAGAAGCTAACAAACCAGAATCATTCAAGAGATCTAAGCAATATTTTCTCTGAGAAATGGTGATTCCAGATTTGGGATGTGCCACTTCTAACCCTAAAAAATATTTAAGAATTCCTAGATCTTTGATCTTGAAATGATTGTCAATAATGGTTTTGATTCTCTGAAATTCAATGAGGGAAGTTCCAGCCAAAATAACATCATCCACATGGACTAAAATTACAGTAAAACTATCTTCTGTTTTCATTGTGAAAAGAGAATAGTCAGTTGTAGATTGAGTATACCCCTCTTGCAATAATACTGATGTTAACTTTTCATACCACATCCTACTGGATTACCTAAGGCCATATATGCTTTTGAGTAACTTACAAACCTGATTGGGTTTAGTGCAAGCAACTCCATCTGGTATGACCATGTAAACATCTTCTTGTAGATCTCCATGGAGAAAAGCATTGTTAATATCTAATTGGTGCATATGCCAATTATAGATAGAAGCTAGAGCAAGAAGCATCCTAACATTAGTGAGTTTGGCAACAGGACTGAAACTGTCAAAATAATCAAGTCCTTCTATTTGATTGTAACCTTTGGCTACTAATCGTGCCTTGTACCTCTCTATAGAACCATCAACTTTGTGCTTAACTTTGAAGACCCATCTACTTCCTATAGGTTTGACTTGAGGAGGAAGATCAACAATGACCCAAGTACCTAGCTTCTCAAGAGCTTGTTTTGATGGCAGACAACCAATATGGAGATGAACTGGCCTCTTTGTAAGATTTAGGCTCAACATAAGATGTAATAGATGTAGAAAAAATATGTCGTGGATGAGATAAATGTGAAAAGGAATGATAGTCAGTGATAAGATAGAGTGTACCTGAGGATGTTGATCCATTTGACTTATGAGAAACATTGCACACATAATCTGCCAAATAAGAGGGTTGATGTTTTTGTCTGATGGGTTTTGTGGATATGTTGAGTGGTTGATGTGGTGATGTATCAATTAAAGGTGATGGAGATGTGTGAATGGGAATATATGTGGCCAAAGGCACATCTGTAGATGCAGACAGTTCAGAGGTAGTGTTGTCAGTAGGACAGGCTGAATTATTAGGTGTAGGGCTGGCTGGATTATCAAAAATGGGGCTGACTGGATGGTTTGGTATGAGACTGTGGTAGGACCATGTAGAAGGTTTAGATATAGGATTATATGGTAATATGTTGTCATGATGTTTGGTATGTCTAGAAACAAATATCTCTTTATTGTGTAAATCATATAGAATACAACCTTTTATTCTATTTTTGAACCAAGAAAGACACATGTTCTACCCCTTGGTTCAAGTTTGGTTCTGTGAGATTGTAAAGTTGATACATAAGTAAGAGAGCCAAAAACCTTTAGATTTTACAAATATGGTTGTGTGGCATTCATTATGAAATAGGGTGATCTATTGTTTAGTATGGGACTGGGTATTCTGTTCATAATGAAAACTGCATGAGTAACAACATAACACCAAAAATGTTTGGGTAAGTTGGAATGAAAAAGGAGCGCTCTTCCTATGTTCAGGATTTGTTGGTGTTTTCTCTCCACTCTTCCATTTTGTTAAGGAGAATCAACACAACTGGTTTGGTGTATGATCCCTTTTGATGAGTAAAATTGAGGCATTAGAAACTCTTGGCCATTATCAGTTCTAATGATTTTAACCATGCTATTGTGTTGTGTGTGTATCAAATTGACAAAATTCATAATGTGTTGTCTATTTTCAGATTTAGATTTTATAAGAATTAGAAGTGTATATCTACTATTGTCATCAACTGCAGTAAGAAAATAAGAATAACCATGAATGGATTTTAAAGCAAGTGGACCCCATATATTTTAGTGTATCAAATCAAAAGGATTAAGAGCTTTATTAAAACTTCTTTGATATGGTATGTGTCCGTGTTTAGCTAAATGACATACATCACATGCCCCTTTAGGGTCTACAACAATGAAAGGAAAATCTGTATGAAGCATAGCCATTTTAGAGCTAGAAAGGTGGCCTAGTCTAAAATTCCATAGGGCTTGGTCAGCTGTGGTAATGACATTAGAAACAGAAGTACCAGCTATGATTGATGGTTTCTCATTGTGCAGATTAAGATGATACAAGCCTTCAATGAAGTCAGATGAACCAATCATCTTCAAGGACTGAGGATCCTAAATAAGACATTGAGAAGGAGTGAATTTGACCATGCAAGATAAATCACAACAGAGTTTAGATATTGAGATTAGATTCAAAGATAATTGAGGTACATAGAGAACATTTTGAAGCATAAAAACAGTAGAAAAACTGATGGTGCCCATTTGTTTTGCTACAAAATAATTACCATTTGGTAATCTGATATTAACAGGATTGATATCATGAATATAATGAAACCAATGAAAAGATCTACATAGATGATCACTAGCCCTAGAATTTATAAGCCATGTACTAAGTCTGGAATTATGTGAACATACTGAAGTAGTTAGATTACCTGTTGTAGCTGCAAAGTAGAAAGTTTGAACCTGATTAGAAGCAGTTGTGGATTTGATGACATTTGACCATTGAAGAAGAATCATGATGGCTTGATATTACTCAATTGTGAATTGAGGACATGTCTGATCAGAATTACAAGGAACATCAAGATTGGTACATTCAGGTTGCTCTGCACTAACATTATTGGCATTGGAACTTGAATTTCTTTGTAAATGGGGAGGGACACCATGCTTGCGATAACATGTATCAATTGTGTGTCCAGATTTGCCACAAAATGTGCAAATTCTTTGTCCATTCTACTTGAAAGGAGGTCTTTTGCCATCAGCAACATTAATGGAGACCTTACTTTCATCATCACTAGACATAGATACTGAAGGGAAAAGAGAAATCTATCGCTCATGTGGAATCACCATTGAAAAGATCTTGTTCAGTGGTGGCAGGGGATCAAGAAGTAGAATTTGAGATTTCACAACATTGAAATCATCATTAAAACCAATCAAAAAACGAATGACATACACCAAATGATGATTAGCTCTAGAAACACATATAACTTCACATGAGCATTGAATTCTACAACTACAATTAGGAATCAACATATACAACTCTAACTCTTCCCATAGAATCTTGAGTTGAGAAAAAAATTCAGTTACCGTTCGAAAATCTTATTGCGGGCATAGATTTCTTGCTGCAATTCTGATATGCGAACAAAATCGCCTTGTGCAAAACGTTCCTTCAAGTCGTTCCAGACATCCAACGCATTGTCCATGAAGACGATTGATTGGACTATTGAATCAGAAATAGAACGCATAATCCACGAGTGAACTAACATGTTGCATCGGGTCCAAGCACGAAATGAAGGATCAAACAAATAAGTAGGAACCAGAATAGTGTTGTCAACAAAATCATACTTCATTTTACCTCCGAGTGCTCGACGCATTGATCATGCCCAGCTATGGTAGTTAGATCCATTAATAACGGGAGTAATGGAGATTGAAGCAGGGCCATCGCTCAGGTGAACATAGTAAGGGCTTGTAGTATCAAGAAGTAGATCATAATTGGTTGAAGTAGAACCACGGTTTGGAGGATCCATGGATTCACATGTATCTTATCATAGCTCATGCCAATAAAGCATAACATCTTTTTATCCTCATATGTTCGATTGGGAAGAACATTATCCTCTGGAAGCATATCTTTCAGACGGGCCAATAACTCTGTGAAACTTTTATCCAACCATTCATTGCCCGCCTTTAAGTTGTACAACTTTAATACCGCAGACAATCTTATGAATTTAGTGAAACCATTATGCAACGGTTTCCCTGCATCGATTACCAACCTCTCAAACATTTTGGGACAATCCTTAAGATCTTCTTCAAGTGCTTCTGCAATCTCTTCGACTCGATCAAAATCGTATGTACCCGTGCCATTGTCGTTTGAAACATAGGTCATATTATCCCCCGGTTCAACATTCTCATTACTTTTCTCACCATGAACATGTATAACTTCTATCAATTCCACGCCTATTTAAATGTGATGCCAACTGAACTGTGTCAACCCGGTTCCCATACTAGCAACCCAAACAAGGACATGTCATTCGACTTGGGTCTTTGGTGTGAGCAACAACAAACTTAAAGAATTCTTATACCCCGTTCTCGTACTCATTTGACAAACGATTCGAATACATCCATGTTTTATCCATGGTTTTACTAATTAAGCTAAACAAAAACAAAATAAAAAATATTTACCTATCGGAAAACGATCTGACTTTCACACTTTAATCACAAGTAACCCATATATATATAGCAAATTTAATAGGTTAGTTCCCAATTATTGTTAATTATTCACGCAACTATAGCAAAAGAACAACTAATTACCTATAGAGAAGTAAGCAACTTCTAGACCCTCATAGTGTATGATTCTTGTAAACGATAAGACTTTCACTCTTCACAAGTAACCCCTATATAGAAAATTCACAAAGTTAGTAAGTTCATCACTTAAGTTCCCTTCAATCCATAACTAACTCAATGTAACCAAAATTCCCTTCAATCCATAAACCATACCATAAGTTTAATAAAAATTCCCTTCAATCCAACAAGAGAATATTCATATTTGATAAACAAGCCCCACATTGAAAATTTAATATATAAAGTATAGAGAATATGTTAGAAATAGAAATGTTTGTTGGATAGTCTTGTTCCTTCAATTCTAAAGTCCATTGAATCCAAAAGTATAAAAGTGATACAAAACACACATTATTCAACATTGTATCAACAACAACAGAATCAACATTTTCTTAGACCAATTAATTTTTTACTACTCTATCTTCATAAAAATACAAATAAAGGCTTATTCTAAATGTTGATAGAGAAAGCATAACTATCATTTCCCGATTTCTAAGTTTCCTTTTCTTCCTCAAAATTACATTAATTACTCATAAAGAATATAAACTCAATACATGACCAATGAGCAACTTTGCATTGGTACCGATATTGTTTTTCCTGTTTGATATTTGTTTCACCTGTATTAGTTTCTCCTAATAAGAAACTACTCTAAACTAAACTAGTACCGTTAAACCTAATAATAGTTAAACAGAAATAACAATAATAATTAAAATAAGAAGCAACTTAAGAAATACCGGAGCCTCAATCAAAAATCTTGAAGTGCAAATGAGTCAAATTGCCTAACATCTTGCAATTCCTCAAACTCCAGGAGCTCTCCCAAGTGCAACTGTAACTAATCCCAAGGACAACCATAAAGTCAATGCAGTCACGACGCGGAGAGGGAAATCAAATGAAGAGATGAAGGATAATTCTGAGAGTGAGGATCAAATGATTGAAGTGGAGCTAGAAATAAAAGAGAATGAAGTTGTTGAAGAAGAAATGGTAACACCAGCACCGGTAACCAAAGAAAAAATGGTGGAGCCAAAACCGGTGAACAAGCTTCGTTATCCATCGAGGAATAAAAAGAAAGGACAACAAGAGAAGAATTTTGAGCAGTTCCTTGAGTTGTTCAAGAAGCTGGAGCTGAATATTCCGTTACTAGAAGCACTTGAGCAAATGCCCACCTATGCTAAATTCATGAAGGATATCATCGCTAAGAAGCGAACCATTGAGGCTGAACCTATTATTCTAACCGAAACTTGTAGTGCTATTTTAAAGGGACTAAAAATTCCGGTGAAGAAGAAAGACAGAGGAACTGTCAACATTCTGTGCACTATTGGTGACCGATCTTTCAAGAGAGATCTAATTGATCTGGGAGCAAGTATTAGTCTAATGCCTTTATCCATCTATAAAAAGTTGGGTATTGGTGTTGTTCAAGACACCCGAATGACTCTTCAATTTGCAGATCATTTAGTTAGGCGGCCTTATAGAGTAGTCCATGATGTCCTTGTAAAAGTGGACAAGTTTGTGTTTCCGGTTGATTTTGTGATTCTTGAAATGCCGGAAGATGAAGAAATTCCGTTAATTTTGGGCCGACCATTCTTGGAAACCGGGAGAGTCATGATAGATATGGAAGGGGAACACTTACTTTGAAAGTTTACGATGAAGAGTTGAAAATTGATGTGAGGAACACATTGAAGTATAAAGATGATGTTGGAACTAATAGTAACATACAAGTGCTAGAACAAGTGGAAGCTAGTGAACATTTAGAGAGTGTGTCCCAATTGCCGCTAGAGGGGGTTTTAAGCATGTCTATTTTTGAGGATGATAAGGAAGTTGATGGTAGTGATATGGAAGTGGTAGAAATGTTTGAAACTCAACCCATCCTAAAAGGATCCCGAACCTATCGGTGGGAAGAGCTAAGGGAACATATAGTGGTAGATGGTAATGAAGACAAGCCGAAGAGATCAGAGTTGAAACAACTACCTGAAAAAATCTCAAATATGTTTTCCTCGACACTGAATAAAAATGCCCCGCTATTATTAGTTCTAGTTTGAAAAGTGTGCAAGAGGACAAGTTGATTGGAGTTCTAAAAAGTTCAAGGGGGCTATTGGTTGGAAAATTGAAGACCTCAAGGGTATAAGTCCTACTGTGTGCATGCATAAAATACTTATGGAAGAAGATCACAAACCGGTTGTGCAGCCCCAAAGGAGATTGAGCCCTGTTATGAAGGAGGTGCTGAGAAAGGAAGTCGTGAAGCTGTTAGATGCAAGACTGATTTATCCTATATCAGAAGGGAGGAACAACTGTAATAAACAATGAGAAGAATGGGTTGATTCCTACTAGAACAATTACTAGTTGGAGGGTGTGCATTGATTACAGGAGGTTAAATTTGGCCACAAGAAAAAATCACTTTCCGTTGACGTTCATTGATCGATGTTGGAAAGATTGGTTGGACATGATTACTATTGCTTTTTGGATGGATACTTCGGGTACAACCAAATTGTGGTTGCACCGGAATATCAAGAGAAGACAGCATTTACATGCATGTATGGTGGTTTTGTCTATAGGAGGATGCCATTCGGGTTGTGTAACGCCCCTGCGACATTCCAAAGATGCATGACCTCCATTTTTGCTGATATGCTTGAAAAGCATATGGAAGTCTTCATGGATGACTTCTCTGTGTTTGGTTCTTCGTTTGATAAATATTTAGCCAACCTTTCTCTTGTTTTGTAGCGATGTCAAGAAAGTAATCTAATCCTTAACTAGGAAAAGTACCATTTTATGGTACGAGAGGGCATTGTTCTTGGTCACAAGATCTCAAATAAGGGGATCGAAGTCGATCAAGCCAAAATGGAAGTAATATCAAAGTTTCCACCACCTGTTAATGAGAAAGGTATAAGAAGCTTCTTGGGACATGCATGTTTCTACCGCAGGTTCATAAAAGACTTCTCCAAGATAGCCAAACCTTTAACTACTCTATTGGTTAAAGATAAAGCTTTTATGTTTGATAAAGAGTGTGCCGATGCTTTTGAGACAATGAAAAATAAATTAGTGTCGGCGCCCATTGTGATTGCCCCCGACTGGTCTCTACCTTTTGAGATCATGTGTGATGCTAGCGACATTGTTGTTGGGGCTGTTTTGGGACAACAAAAATATAAGCTTTTGCATGTTATTTACTACGCTAGTCATGTTTTGAACACTGCACAGATGAATTACGCAACTACCGAGAAAGAGTTGTTAGTTGTGGTGTATGCCTTTGACAAATTCAGGCAATATCTGTTGGGTTCAAAAGTGATTGTTTATACTGACCATGCTGCTTTGAAGTATCTTTTTGCTAAGCAGGATTCGAAGCCAAGGCTCCTGAGGTGGATTTTACTTCTCCAGGAATTTGATGTGGATATTCGTGATAAGAAAGGTTGTGAGAACGCTGTAGGGGATCACCTTTCGCGGATGTCACCAATTGAAGAAAATGAGGACAAGCGTCCTATAAAGGATGAGTTCGTTGATGAACACATCCTATCTATTATTGGTGTTCCATGGTTTGCGAATTATGCAAACTATCTGGTTGGTGGTATTATACCTTACGATTTTGACTCTAACAGAAGAAAAATGTTTGTTCATGATTGCAGGTTTTACTTATGGGATGACCCATTTCTTTACAAAAGAGGAGTGGATGGATTAGTCAGAAGTGTGTATCAGAAGAAGAACAGAAAGATATGATGAAAGCATGTCATGATTCCGAATATGGAGGACACATCAGTGGTGATAGTACATCATCTAAAGTCCTTCAATCAGGGTTATACAGGCCCACATTATTCAAAGATGCTCAAAGGTTGGTGAAGGAGTGTGACCGATGTCAGAGGACTGGAAATATATCAAAAAGAAATCAGATTCCCCAGAACTCTATGCTAGAAGTTGAGTTATTTGATGTTTGGGAAATAGACTTCATGGGGCCGTTTCCACAGTCATTCGGAAAGACCTATATTTTGGTTGTTGTGGATTATGTATCAAAATGGGTGGAAGTTGTAGCATTTCCTACAAACGACGCGAAAGTGGTTACGAGATTCTTGAAAGATAATATATTCGCAAGGTTTGGTGTGCCTAGAGCATTGATAAGTGATGGAGGAACTCACTTTCTAAATCACCTCATGGAGAGGCTTCTACAGAAATATAATGTGAAACATTAGGTAGACACTCCTTACCATCCGCAAACAAGTGGCCAAGTAGATGTATCAAATAAACAACTCAAACAAATTCTGGAGAAGACGGTGAATTCATCTCGAAAAGATTGGTCTATTAAGTTGGATGACGCTCTATGGGCATACCGAACGACTTTCAAAACACCACTTGGTATGTCACCATACCAGTTGGTTTACGGAAAGGCGTGTCATTTGCCATTGGAACTAGAACACAAGGAGTTTTGGGCTTCTAAGTATTTGAACATGGACTTATCTAAGGGGGGAAGTTATCGGATTCTTCAACTTCATGAGTTAGAGGAATTCCGGAACCGGGTGTATGAGAATGCCAAGGTATACAAAGATCAAACGTAAAAATGGCATGACAGGAGAATTCAAAGGAAAGAATTTTCGGAAGGACAACTTGTCCTACTGTATAACTCAAGGATGAAACTGTTTCCCGGAAAATTGAAATCTAAGTGGTCGGGACCCTTTGTGGTGCATCGAGTCTTCCCGCATGGAGCGGTTGAAATAAAAAATCAGTCTAATGGAGATGTGTTCAAAGTGAATGGGCAAAGGTTGAAGCCCTATTTCCAAGGACAACCTAAATGGAAAGTTGATGTTATTCGTCTTACTCCGTAGGACGAGTGACCGTCGAACCATGCGACGTTAAACGAAGCGCTGCGTGGGAGGAAACCCACAGGTTTTTATTCCTAATGTTTGTTTTATTTCTAATTTTGCAGTTATTCGATTCGTTCAGTGAGTAAAGCAAGTCGGGGAGGTGATGTCTTGGTAAAACGGGAAGCAAGGGAATAATTTTTGAGGTTTGCAGTGCCCTGACACGGCAGCCCGTGTCACGGGACACGGCCCGTGTCAGGGTGGTGTGGTTAAGCTGACAAAAAGTGAAGGGATTGAGGTTTACAGAGGCCTGACACGACCGCCTGTGTCTCCTGACACGACCCGTGTCAGGACCTCTGTAGGTAAAAAATGTTGTGCCCTGACACGGCTGCCCGTGTCACGAGACATGGCCCATGTCAGGGTCACAAATAAAAAATAATTTTTTTTAATTTTTGCATTTTTTTGTTTTTTTTGTTTTAAAAAAAAGAGGAAATAATTTATATTTTTTATTTTCAGCATGGGCCCCACGAGTTTTATTTTCTTTTACATGTTTTATCATACTTTTCTTTTTCTTTTTCTCTCTCACAACTTTCTAACTTCTCTCTTCTTTTTCATTCTCTCTTTCTCTCACACCCCATAAGCTAACCACACAAATCTTCAAAAATCTTCATCACCCACTCACTAAAACACCTTTCACCCTTTACAAAAATCGTTCACATCTTCATCCTCTACACTTCTACCGGTTCAGATTTTTGATAACCCTCGTTTAAGTTTTTGTGAATTTTATAGGTACAAAAATGCCTCCAAAGCGAGCTGATAGAGGAAAACAAGCAGCTGCTGAGACTTCGCGACCGCGAAAATGTACCATTAGGAGGCATAATGCTCATGGGATCCTGTTCGACACGGAGAAACATGAGAAGAGGTACGAGTATCACGTCAAACAAAAAATAACTCCTACAAGGTACGAAGCTTGAAGATATAACTATGGTTGATAAAATGCCAGTGAAGATTACCTCCAAGGGTCGTGTCAAGATCACTCCTAAAGGTCCTGTCAGGATTACTGCTGAAGGCCCTGTGAAGACTGATGCTGAAGCTAGAGTGGCTCCCATGATTATTACCACTCCTGGCCTTGTTCCTTATACTTCTGATAAAGTTATACCCTGGAATTACGGTTCTGATGTTTATATCCATGGCGTTAAACAGGAACCTTTGACTGATGCACCTGTTACTAATGATAATCTTGATGTTGATAATATTGTTAGATCTAGTAAGATCACCAGAAGTGGAAGAATTTTCTCTCCTCAGGCTACCTCCAAAAGTGCAGTTACTCCAGTTACTACCTCCACTTCTGAGCCAAGTACTGATGCTCGGGGAAAAGGTCCTATGGTTGAACCTGTGCAAGCTGAGGCACCGACTGCTGAAAATCTCTCTAAACAGATGGAAAAAGTGCTGAAGATCATTCGCAAGAGTGATTATGATATTGTTGACCAGTTGGGGCATACTCCCTCCAAAATCTCCATGTTATCTTTGTTGTTGTGTTCCGAAGCTCATGCTAAAGCCTTAATCAAGTTCTTGAAGACT
Source organism: Lathyrus aphaca (assembly GCA_963966055.1). NCBI lineage: Eukaryota > Viridiplantae > Streptophyta > Magnoliopsida > Fabales > Fabaceae > Lathyrus > Lathyrus aphaca. The sequence goes on along the minus strand of OZ014520.1, from coordinate 248,905,918 downwards.
ACTCATGTGCCAAATGAGATCTCTGTGGATCAATTTGAGAATTGTGTTGCACACCTGACTTATGATAATGGGTTAGGCTTTTCTGATGCTGACTTGACTCCTGCCAAGAGAAACCATAACAGAGCTTTGCATATCTCCATTGAATGTAGGGGCACTACCTTGTCTCATGTGCTGGTGGACAATGGTTATTCATTAAATGTACTTCCCAAAGAGGTTCTGAACAAGCTCAGTCCTGAGGATGTTGTGTTAAGACCAAGTAATGTAGTAGTAAGGGCCTTTGATGGCTCAAGAAGAGTGGTACATGGAGAAGTAGATCTCCCGATCAAAGTAGGCTCTCAAGTCTTCGACTCTACTTTCTATGTAATGGATATTCGTCCTGCGTACTCCTGTTTGCTTGGGCGCCCCTGGATCCATGGGGCAGGTGCTATGACTTCCACTTTACATCAGAAGTTGAAATATCCGGTGAAAGGAAAGATTGTCACTGTTTATGGTGAAGAAGAATACATGGTCAGTCATGTGAATACTTTTAAATATGTTGAGATGGAAGGTGAATATGTTGAGACTCCTTGCCAGATATTTGAGGTAGTTCCTTGGGTCGTTCCTGCTACTGAAGCTCCCTTTGTTGATAAAAGAGTTCCTGTGGTTACCAGAGTGCCTCCTACAATGGCCTCCCTCAAAGATGCTAGAGCTGTGGTTGAAGAAGGTGGTTGTACTATTTGGGGTCAGCTTCCTGACATCCCTTATAAGTCTGCCATGTTTGGTTTGGGTTACACTGCAGAATCCCAGAAGGCTGTTCGTCGTGCTCGTGCTGTTCGTATCACTAATCAAGGGGTCATGAGAGATCAAATTAATGTTGTGGGTAACTATAGTGAAGACTACAACCTGGATGATTGGATCTTTCCTACCATGGGTGATGGGCTCAACAACTGGAAAATCAAAGACGTTATTCCAATCTCCTTTAGTCAGGAGTAAATACTATTACTGTGTTTTTGTTTCTAAGTTTGTAATTTTGAACAATTAAACTTTTAAGCCTCGTGTCTTGCCCGGGGCACAATGGTATGCTTGTTACGAGATGTCATTTCATTTGCATACTTCATTCAATAAAAATCAATGGATGTTTCGTTTTCATAAATATTGTGCTCCTTGTCTTTCTTTTATTTTTATTTTTGTTTTATCAGCTATGTGTTCTTACACACACCCACATCACTAAATGTAGATCCTCATCCACTCTAGATCCTGTTGATAACAGTTCTACTATTGCCAATTATAATTTCGAGAATCCGATCTATCAAGCTGAAGATGGAAAGGAGGAAGATTGTGAAGTACCTGTGGAGCTTGCTAGGTTGTTACAACAAGAAGAGAAAGCTATACAGCCACATGAAGAGCCAATCGAAGTTGTGAATCTGGGAACTGAAGAAAACAGGAAAGAGGTCAAGATAGGGGATGAGCTAGAAGATGGTGTTAAGAGATGACTAATTTAGATGTTACGTGATTATGTGGAAATATTTGCTTGGTATTATGAAGATATGCCAGGGTTGGATACAGACATTGTGGTTCACCGTTTACCAGTAAAAAGAAGACTGTCGTCCAAAGAAGCAGAAGGTTCGTCGCATGCGTCCTGAAATGTCAGAAAAGATTAAAGCAGATGTGATGAAACAGTTTGATGCAGGGTTCTTAGCTGTGACTTCTTATCCTCAATGGGTTGCAAATGTAGTACCAGTACCTAAGAAAGATGGTAAGGTACGTATGTGTGTAGATTACAGAGATTTGAACAAAGCCAGCCCTAAAGATGACTTTCCACTTCCTCATATTGATGTTCTGGTAGACAACACTGCTCAGCATAAAGTATTCTCTTTCATGGATGGTTTCTCTGGTTACAATCAAATCAAGATGGCACCTGAAGATTGTCGCTCCCGGGATTTTCGTCCTAGTACAAACGCGAAAGTGGCGCGGAAAAGTTAGAGTCGCCAGCCAGACATTTTTATCCCAAAGGAATGGGAAAGGTAATGTTGCACAAACCTAAGGAAGAAGGAAAAGGACGAGGCCTTGCGAACCAAAGATCTGAGTTCGGGAGTCGGTTACGAATTGAGAAGGTATTAGCACCCCAATCCGTCCGTCGTACCCGACGGGATCCACGCTTGCTTGCTTGTTTCAAAGGGTGAGAAATAATATGCTGTTCAAAGGAAAGAATAGCTATCTGGAATGAAATGGAAATGAGAAAAGAAATGAAATTGGAAAATGGGAATAAAGGGGAAAAATGTAGGGAAAATAAAGATTGTGCTCGAATGGGCCCTACCCCACTGCCTACGTACCTCATCGGGATAAATGAGGATCAGAGACGCCGTAGTTCGTCTAACTAAGGCTTACACTTGTTTGTGATTTTTAGGATGACGTTGCCATAGTTCTAGCTCTGGTGTTACCGGCTCTGACTCGAGGGTGTTTACCGTATCGCTGTTTGAACTGTCGGGACAAGTCATGTTTGTCCGCAAATAGCATGAGATGAGAAGAGAAGGCGTGACTTCTTGGTTTGTTGTCTTTTATAAGAAGTGTTTTTAATTTTGTGTTTATGGTATGTACAATACTAAAGACTATGACACAGGAGCGAATACTTTCCAAGATCGCCCCCAATGGAACGTTTGTAAAGCATCCTAGAAGAGTGAAGGAGACCTCCACTAGTCATTTCCCGTATAGCTTAAGGCTCGTGGCGCATTGTACACCTTTCCTTTATTAAGTGTTTTTGATTTTCTTTTAAGATGAGAAGAGACTCAAGTTATAAAAGGAAAAATTCTAAGGGAAACTAGACTTACCCTAAATCAATGGAATTTAATGATGACCTATGGTTAGTGAGGTTTGAAATATTAAATCTACCTAAAAGATATTAAACTAGAAATGCAAGTAAAAGAAGTTAAGAGTGAACAATATGGTCCTCCTAAGTCATGGTGGGTAAAAACGTGAATGAAACATAAACGGGATAAAACGATGGATCGGGTGGGTCGATTGCGTGGTGCTAAGACGCACGACTTATGGTGTGAAACATACAAGGCTTGCTTTTGGTTGAATGGAGTGGAACGATGGTAATCGAGGAACCCTAAAGTCACATACAACTTTATTTATTTATTTGAAAGTTTACTCGACGTTGGATCGAGTCTTTTATTTGTTTCATTTTTTTGAGATTTCGTTTTCTAACGATTCATTTTATCTTTTCTAACCTAGTTATAAAAATTATACAAGCATACAAGCATTACGCTATTACATCACAAAGTACACAAAGTATAATTGAAGCACAAAAATATCCAAGTCCATAAGCCAATCCTTGAACACATACCTTGCACAAAAACAAATAGTTAGTGAATGATATGAACCATGAATATGCACAACATGATGGAAATGAATTTAAATGCCAAAAATATTAAAAGTCATGGAAAAAATGTGAAATTAAATTCCTAAGGTCTTAAACCTGATTATAACACTATGTTAAAAAATCTCTTAAAAATTTTAATCCTAACTATGTCAAATGGTCCTTTAATTCTATGAAAAGCTCCATCACAAATTTACACAAATTACACTACCAAAACAGTAGAAAATATGTCCTAAAAAATACCCCAAAAATATTTTAGGTACTTTAACTTGTCTTTTAATCATAGCAAAAAGAATGGGCAAAAAATGTTATGGGAAGTGGTAGAAATAAATTGTACAAATTTATGTGTCCAAGTGAAAATTCAATATAAGTCAATTAAAATTAAAAAATCGAAATTAAATCGAAAATTGATTAAATTTAGAAAATGAAAATTGGGAATGTTTCTAAAATGGCTTAATTTTCTACCATAATTTTTATGGATTTTTATTATTAATTTTCGTATTTTTTTGTGATATTAATTGAAAATTATGAAAATGAAAAATACTAAAAAATAAGAAAATAGGAGGGGGTAGAAATAGTAATTCTGTTAGGTTATAAAAACATATGGGCTGAGAACGGGGGTGGGGATAGTAATTTAATGAGCCAGTTAGCGCAGAAACCAGGGGGGTGAGAAAATGATTTCGTTTTAGCTAATAAAGAAATTGGGCTCATATTGAGGGGGTGTGAATAGCATTTTACAGGGCCCAAAAACGCACCGGCCTGGGGATCCATGAAATTAGAAGAGGCGGTGGCCATGAAAGAGATTCTTATGATTTCATAATCAGGATTTATGAAATTTTAATGGCATTAGATGAGTTTTATTAATATTTAATAAATATTATTACGGTTAATTATTCCCATTAAACCTTACTAATCAACATTTTTATAAAAAACCAAAATTATGAACACAACAAAATACTTAACCTAAACCTCTCTTCTCTCTCTCACCCTTCGTCTTCTCTAACAACAAACCCTAGCTTACGCACCGACGGCGGCGCCCCCCCCCCCCTCCGACGAATCCTCCCAAACCTAAACGCCAAACGCCAACTCCGGTCAGCTTCCCCTCTTTCAAACCCGCCGTTCTCCCTTCTCATCTCAAGACTCATCCCCTTCATGACCCTAATGCCACCGACGACGGCTCTTCACCCCTGATTCTCCAACCTCTCCACAAAATCTCTAACTAAAATGAACCTCTGGTTACGAATCCGCCGCTAGTTTCTTCGAACTCTAACTCAAAATAACGAGATTGCACAGAATGGAAACCCCAACAAGAATTAAAATGCGTTCAAATACTGAAAAAACGACCATGGATTCCAGGCCGCAATTACTCTGAGGGTTCGTTTTTGGTACCTGATAATTGGTGAGGATGCGTGCGACTCCGACGGAGGTTGTGGTTGGCGAGATCGGTGAGGATACAGCGACAAAGTCATTGATGGCACGATTAAAAATGTTGCGAATTTTCGTTCAGGTACACGCGGTTCCACCCCTTCTTTCTCTATATTTGATTCTGAGTTGTAGTCTACGGATGCTCAGATATGTGAATCTTACAGGTGATGCTGCTGATGATCTGTTGATGAAATTGTTGCCTGAAGGTGTATTGTTGATTCTTCGGATCGCTCTCAGGTTCTTGTTGTTACACTGATGGAAGATCTGGATCACTCACAATGCGAGAAACGATACGCGTCGCTTCAAGATATGCTTCACATCATTGTTGCGGCCTTTGTTATGTAATCTTGCATCATGACCACCTATGAAGTTGATGAAGTTCTTAAATCTCCTTTGTTTGTATCGTTGTCGAATTCGCAGATTTGATGAACTTAATTGCCCAATTGGATTCACAGCTTATTCTTGATTTTGTAGGACATGATTACGAAGCTGGAAGAAGGTTCGGATAGGACGAAGATTTTTGCTATAATCCCTTTTTGGAGCTGCAACTAATATGAATTTCAGAAGCATTTGGAGGGTTGGAGAAAGCAATGAAGTGGTGGAAGTGGTTAAGAAATTCGAAGAAGCTGAAGGTGGAAGATGGCAATCGAAGCGAGTCGGTTATGGTGAGATTGATGATGCGGAGGTTGAAGAATGGTGGTGCGGAGGTTGAAGAATGGTGGTGAATAAAGAAAACGAATTCTCTTTATTGAATTTTGGGAGAAGATGATGAAGAAATGAGAGATTGGAGAGAATGAGATGAAGAAATGTGAAGATGGAGAATTCCCCCCCCCGAACTCAGAAGCTGATCCATGATTTTATAGAGGTGATTTCCTTGTGATTCAGTTTTAATTTCAGTTAGAAATCAGTTAGAAAATCTGTTAGGCTGTTGCAACCTCTTTTGATTATGAGATTTCCTTGCTTCTTCTGGACCTTCTCATGTTCTGAATTGATAGACTTTGCTACAAACTCGATCTTATCCTTCTTATTGCAATGGATTTGATTTTATTATTTTTGCTAAAGTCGGTTTTTTTTTACTGTTGTGTTTGATTGGTTTGCAGGATTGAAGATTGAGAGGGAAGTTGATGAGTGGTTGCAGAAGAGATCGAAACTGATAAATCCATGAAATCCTCGAGGATCCGGTATCATGAATAATGCCAAGCTGATGAAGTTTTTCTTCTGAATCAGTCATGAAGAATAAATAGGAAACTTTTGCTAGGAATTTTCTACAGAATTTTCTGTTATTGATTCGGTCATCAGTTTATGTTAAACATCCGGTGCTCCTTCTTTAGTTTTACGTAAATCTGACTTTCTCCGTTAGTTATTCGACCTCCATCTTAGTACTGGATTTTTTCTGTTATGGATTATATATATTGTATCTGATTTCGTTATAGTACTCGAGAAAATTGAGCCTCTTATTTAATGAATTTTCTTGCCTTTTTCTGTTCTGTTTTGACACCCTGAAGGTAATCCTTTAGCTTCTCAACTTTGCAAATAAATTCAATCAAACCTGAAAGATCCCTTTTGCATTGTTTGTGCATGTCAAATATCCTGATAAAATAACTTATAGTTATCTGCGGCTCCTTATAATCTGACCATGACTTTGGTACTAAAATTTGACCATGATTTTGGTACTAAAATTTAGCATGTGAATCATGCTTTTCAAAAGAAGACCAACTGTTGTTAGAAAATGGTAATCATTTGTTTCTTTTAGACCCTCATATGCCTCCTACCACTGTGAAATGATTAGTTTAAACACCGATTCTGACAACGCCTCCACTGGGTCACATATTTTCCACTGAAATTTAAAACATTGGCATCATTACCACCACACATGTCCTTCTATTATAAATCGTTATCTCCAAATCTAAGACAAATGTATTAAGTTTAAATGTATTGCAACCTAAATCCATTGGACTTGTTCTCGAATTTCTTCGATACACAATCTTAATATCTTAAAGATCTTGCAAATAAAGCTCCAATTTTGTGCACCTTAGTCCTGGTTTAATTCCCCAATTCAACACAGATTGGTATGGCGAGTGGCGATAAAGGGGAGAATAGCCTCAAGCATAATGCATTTTCAAATCATGTCCTGTAACATAATCCACATTTATAGCACCTCAAGCCACAAAATCCACTGATCCTGAATTTGATCGCCAAGCGAACATTTTGATAAAGATAATCTGAACACTTGATGAAGCATGAAACCAATGCTCATGACAATAATAATGTTTTAAAGTCCCTCCCCCAACTTGAGGAAAATATCACTAAAAAATTCAAGAAACATTGACCCATAGAACACCTGATCATATACATGCTTTGAGAAAATCGATGATATGAATTATTGTGAAAAGTCAATTAAATGATCATAAACGAGAGGGCAAATTTTGGGGTGTTACAAAGATATGGAGAAAACTACGTTTGTTACACAGTGGGCCACCTTTTGCTATAAAGTGATGCCATTTGGTTTGAAGAACAATGGGGCAACATATCGGCGTGCTATGGTGGCTTTGTTTCATGATATGATTCATCATGAGATAGAGGTATATGTGGATGATATGATAGCCAGGTCCCATAATGAAGAGCAACACCTTGATCATCTGCATAAGCTGTTTGAGAGGTTGAAGAAATACAAGTTGAGATTGAATCCAAATAAATGTACTTTTGGAGTTAGATCTGGTAAACTCCTGGGTTTCATTGTCAGTGGAAAAGGTATTGAAGTAGATCCTGTAAAAGTGAAAGCCATACAAGAGATGCCAGCTCCCCGTACTGAGAAGGAAGTTAAAGGTTTCTTGGGACGACTGAATTACATTGCAAGATTTATTTCCCAGTTAACTGCTACCTGTGAGCCAATCTTCAAGTTATTGAAAAAAGATCAGGTGATGGAATGGAATGACAAGTGCCAGACAGCCTTTGATGAAATCAAGAGATATCTTCTAGAACCTCCAATTTTGATGCCACCAGTTGATGGAAGACCCTTGATTATGTATTTAACAGTATTAGACAACTCAATGGGGTGTGTGTTGGGGCAACATGACGAGTCTGGTCGAAAAGAGCAGGCAATATACTACCTTAGCAAAAAGTTTACCGACTGTGAAACAAGATACTCACTGCTCGAGAAAACTTGTTGCGCTTTGGCATGGGCTGCTCGCCGACTAAGACAGTATATGTTGACTCATACTACCTTGTTGATTTCAAAGATGGATCCAATCAAGTACATATTCGAGAAACCTGCTCTCTCTGGATGAATAGCAAGATGGCAAATGATATTAACAGAATATGATATACAATACACTACTCAGAAGGCCATTAAAGGAAGTGTTGTAGCTGATCACTTGGCTCATCAAGCAGTGGATGATTATCAGTCAATGAGTTTTGAGTTTCCTGATGAAGACATTATGATTATTACCAAAGAACCTGGACAATATGACGGACCTGAACAAGGATCCCGATGGACTATGGTTTTTGACAGAGCTTCTAATGCACTTGGTAATTGTGTTGGTGTTGTGATCATTTCCCCTGAAGGTGTTCATACCCCGATTACTGCAAGACTTTGTTTCTATTGTACCAATAACATGGCTGAATATGAGGCATGTATCTTGGGTATCAAAGCTGCCATTGAGATGAAGATTCAGTTCCTGGATGTATATGGAGATTCAACCCTGGTAGTGAGTCAGATTAAAGGAGATTGGGATACCAAGCATGAGAATCTCATTCCTTACAGAGAGCATGTGTTGTCTTTGATCCCATATTTTGAAGAGATTACCTTTGGACATATTCCACGAGGAGAAAATCAGTTGGCAGATGCATTAGCCACCATGGCATCTATGTTTGAGATTAGCTGGGATGATGAAGCTCCCAAGATTACTATTGATAGATTTGAGAAGCCTGCATACTGTAATGAGATTGACACTGAAGGAGGAGAGGAAAAGCCTTGGTTCTATGAAGTGAAAAGATATCTTGAAATTCAGGAGTTCCCTGAAGGGGCATCTGTCAAAGATAAGAAGTTTCTGAGGAGGTTTTCTGCTAAGTTCTTCTTGAGTAATGGAATTTTGTACAAGCGCAATCATGATTCAACTTTGCTTCGTTGTGTGGATAAGAAGGAAGCAACAGAGATTATGGAAGACACACATGATGGGATTTTTGGCACTCATTCTAGTGGTCATACCATGGCAAAGAAGATGTTGAGAGCAGGCTACTATTGGTCTACTATGGAAGCTGACTGCTATCAACATTCCAGAACATGTCACAAGTGTCAAATCTATGCTGATAAGGTGCATATACCTCCAACTCCATTGAATGTGTTGACTTCTCCTTGGACTTTTGCCATGTGGGGCATTGATATGATTGGTGAGATCAAACCTACTGCTTCTAATGGGCATCGTTTCATCCTGGTTGATATTGATTACTTTACTAAGTGGGTGGAGGCAGCTTCATTTGCATCTGTTACTAAGAATGTGGTGGCTCGATTCATTAAGAATAATCTCATATGTAGGTATGGTATCCCTGAAAGGATTATCACAGACAATGGCTCTAATCTGAACAACACCATGATTACTAACCTCTGCATGCAGTTCAAGATTAAGCATCACAACTCTTCTCCGTATCGTCCAAAGATGAATGGGGCAGTAGAAGCTGCTAATAAGAACATTAAGAAAATTCTACAGAAGATGACTGTTACGTATAAGGATTGGCATGAGATATTACCATTTTCTCTTCATGGTTATCGTACTACAATACGTACTTCAACAGGGGCAACCCCATTCTCCTTAGTCTATGGTATGGAAGCAGTTCTACCCATTGAAGTTCAGATACCTTCCTTAAGAATCATGAAGGATGCAGGCTTGGATGAAGATGAATGGATTCAGACTCGACTTGACCAGATAAATTTGATTGATGAGAAAAGGCTGGCAGCTGTTTGTCACGGTCAGATGTACCAGAAATGGATGATCAAAGCTTTTAACAAGAAGGTTAAGCAAAAGGTATATCAGGCTGGTGACTTGGTAATCAAGCGTATCATATTACCACAGGGTGATCCTAGGGGCAAGTGGACTCCTACATATGAAGGACCATTTGTAGTCAAGAGGGTATTCTCAGGAGGTGCCATGATGCTTACTACTACGGATGGTGAAGATTTCCCACAACCTGTAAATGCAGACATAGTTAAAAAATACTACGCATAAAAAGAGACCCGCTAGGTTGACTGGCCTAGGCAAAAATAAGGGCATCCCGGCGAACCAAAAGGGTTCGGGCAAAAATTAGGGATATATATATATAAAAGTGTACACCCGGCAAGTCGAAAACCTGAAAAGGCGGCTTGGGAAAAAAAGGGTATCCCGGTGGATTGAAAACCTGAAATGGCAATCCAGGCAAAAGTTAGGGATTAAAAGCATATGACTATGTCCCGTTGGATCACCCATATAACTCCAACTGTCAGTACTACCTAACTCAAGCTCGAACAGATAAAGCTCAATCCAATTGTTTCCGTCTCAACAGCAGAAGATGAGATACTTGAAGATAATGGCAATAGTAGAATTGAAACCCAATAGGATTATTTCTCACATAGTTGTTTTCTTTGTTTTGTAAAACTTTTACGACAAATTCCTCTTACTAGGATTTCTGTCTCCTTGTACAAACTTGCCTGTGTATAGGTCACTTTATAATAAAATTTTGTCTTTGAATCCAGATTTACTTTTACCCTATTTACCTAAGCGAAAACGTCCATTGGTTGTGTTTTGAATGTATGTATGCTTTTGAATATGATTGATGTTTACCAGAAATGCATAAAATGCAGTAATAGTATTTACTAAGGACGAACGAGGGTACGAGTTCAACGAAGCTTCGCCGGTTCATCCCCACCAGACAACTACAAATCCCCAGCAGAGCAAATATATCTTCATAGATACTTCGAGTTACATCTCCCCTTGAATTTATGTCCATCTCTTTTATCCTCAGTCGGGATACTCAGGAACTTATTCCCTCAATAGAAGTACGACAAACGAAGACGGGAGGTTATAAATATTATACTATCAAACAAAACGGGAACGAGGTCCTCATATTCTTCAGCAACGAATCGGGATTTATTTTCCCTAGCCAGTAGTTGTTATACAAAGATATCCAGACGCTTCAGGCTGCATGATTCATACATACATCATTTACATCATACCATAACATATCCATAAATGCATAATACATTTACTTAGATGCACCATGCATACATATTGCATAAACTAACCTTTTCCTTGCAGGATGGTTATATGCAGATAAAATACTATCAACAATTCACAACAATTCAGAGACGATCTATAGGAAGGTCTAATGCTGATACTTAATTCAGAGATAATCGCTACGAAGATTTATTTCCGATGATCAATACTCAAGTTGTCCTTGGAAGGGTACGTAAAGGATCTATACGAAGATCTGGTGCTTAATCCAGGATATTTCCAAGGGATATAATCGCCACAAATATTTAATCCTGATACTCTTTTATCCTTGGATGGTAGGTAAACGGTCTATACGAAGATCTATTGCCTAGTCCAGGATATTTCCAGAAGAGATAATTGTTACGAAGATTTACTTTTACTGGTCTATTCAACAACTCAAAACAGTTCAGAGATGATCTTTACGAAGATCTAGTACTGATACTTAATTCAGAAAAAGATCGCCACGAAGATTTGGTTCTGATACTTAAATTAAAGTATGTTCTTAGATATGGTTCAGAGACGATCTATACGAAGATCTAAGCCCTGACACTTAATGAAGGATATTCTTTTTCTCCAGAGATAATGCAGAGACGATCTATACGAAGATCTAGTGCTAACATTCAACTCAAACCATGTTGCATAAACTATTCAGAGACGGCCTATACGAAGACCTAGTACTGATATCCAGTATCAACATCAAGATATTATCACCTCCTAATATTATGGATGGAATCCATAAGCCCATCTCCAATTCTTCCAAGTGGCATATTCAAGCCCACTTAAGCATATACAACTAATCATCAGTGTTACTTTACGCACCGGAGAGTGCACGTTTTTGGGCTTTTATGTTCAATCCCCTTCAACCTTCCAGGTCACGAATGACGCATATACCAATCTAACCCCTCAGGTTTCAGAAAATTGAACAGGGGCAGCTGTTGCACCCTAAAATTTGTCCTCACCTAGACAAGACATTGTGTACTGAGGTGTCCCAAGAGGTTCACAAGGTTCACAAGATTCACAAGGTATCTCAAGAGGTTCACAAGGTTCACAATTAGTCAGAAAGTGTGACAATTCCCTCAGACAATGCATCCTCCTAAGCAATGCATCCTAAACTAGGGTTTTGGATTTCATCAGGCTAAATGGACTTCCAAAGCTTAAAGTGAGCTTAATAGCATCCTATATGTCTTCAAGAATCCCTATGTCAAGTTTCAAAGCTTTCCCAAAAAGTTTGCTCAGTCAGATGATCAGATAGGCTAAAATCAGTCAAAGCAGTCAAAAGGTCAAACTGAGGTCAACTGTGGTCAAGCCAAAGTCAAACTTCATGCTTTTTTGCCAACATCAAGTATATGAAGTAAAATTCATATTTTGATCAAGGGTTGATCATGATTCATCAAGGAGATTTCAGATCATCAAGAATCAGGAGTTTCTAAATTAGGGTTTTCATAGGAAAAGTCAACTAAACTTTGACCAGCCATAACTTTCACATGCTTGATCAAAATTTTTCCATCTAAAGCTCATTTTGAAGGAAATTGAATTCTCTACAACTTTGTGTCTCACAAACCAAGCCCAAAAAAGCTTCATTTGGAAGGTATGAGCTAAGACATTATAGGTCATTTCAAAAGTCAACAAAAAGTCAACATCTTCCAAAGGGCATAACTTGAGAATGGTAAAGGATATGGATATGAGACCAAAGAGGTTTGTTAGAGTACTATTTAAGAATTCTAAAATGTCCAAGAATACATTCATATCCTTAAAATTGAGGGACTTATGCCTTTGCAAAGTTGGGAAATTTTTGAGAGGTTTATGAAGCAAATGGGACCTTAGAACCAAATTTCTCCAAATGGGCTTGCATTTTTATGACCCAAAAACTACCATGACATCATGCACGAATTAAAAATCATTTATTCAAATTTCTATTCATTTTATTTTATTTATTATGATTTTATACATTAAAAATCATTTTAAATCAAAATAAAATATAAAAGTTTCAATATTTGATAGGATTTTGATTCTAGAAATTCTTAAAGGCCATTTAGAGATGATTGAAATCACATAATATCATATCAACCAAAACTAGTAAGAAGATATCAAATTTCTTTCAAAATTTTGAAGCATATCTTTTTCAATCTCAAGTGATCCAAAAGTCTAAAGGAGGATCTGATTTTTTGACCTAGTTAGGTCATACTATATATGTACAACATAAACAAACACAAGGGACACAAAATTTGCAACCAAGAACACCTCATCCAAACTCTCAAAAATTGTTGAAAAAGTCACATTCGGATTGTGGAATAGAGGCTATATCAAAACATTTTAAAGGTTGTAATAGGTTCCTGGAACATCGCTGAAGCTATCCCAATCATTACCATCATTCAAAACCTCATAATTCATTGAAACCGAATCATCATGTTCTTGAGTTTTTGAATTTTTCGATTTCATTGATTCAAACAATTTAAATGATTTTTGTGCATTGATTCTTGTTTATTGATGTCTCTGGAATGTTTTTGTATACTTGAATTGAATTTTTGTTGCAGAATCAAGGAGATGCCATCACTAGGGTTTGAAGCTCGAATTTAGGATCTTAGGATTTAGAGCATATAAATGAATTATAAGAACATGGCTATGATGTATGAGCATTGGGTAACTAATCTGGGCTATGAATTTTTGTTATTCTTACAGTTTGAATGATGTTTCAAAAACCTAGGGTTTTCTGGTTAATGTTGCCCGCAGGAAATTTCGCAGGAAATATCACATGAATTTTCGCAGGTAAATTGAAGAAGACGACTGAAGGCTGGCGCGAAAACAAAAATTCAAATTGTGTTTATCTCTTTTATTTTATTTGTTTCATTGAAATACCATCAGCGCGCAGGTGGCCCAGTGGCTTTTGGTGTACGCATGTGGACGGCAGGACCTGGGTTCGATCCCCAGGTTCTTTCTTTTTGTTCATTAATTTTCTTATTTTTCAGGTTTATCATATAAGGGCTTGGATTCATTCCCCATCAGCTAAGCTTGCACAGCCCAGTGGTCTTGGCCCCTTGCTGGTAATGGGGAGGTCCTGAGTTCAAATCCAGGCCTCCCCCATCTTTTTTAGAACTTGTTTTTTTTTTTTGTTATTTTTCTTAATTATTTAATTATATATTATTATCTAATTAACTAATTTATTTTATATTAAAATTAAATTAAAAAACTCAATTAAAATGTTAATCCAAAATTATATTTTTACAAATATCATAATATGTTTTTTTTGTAAATAATTTTGTATATAATTTTATTGTTTATAATTTGTAAATAATTTATGTAAATTTATTTTAATTGTTTAAAATATCTAAACCCTAATTTTTCTTAAATAAAAAAATCTAAACCCTAATTTTCTAAACCTTAATTTTCTTAATCCTAATTTTTCATAACCTTTAAAAATTTAATCTAATATTTTTATAAAGTATCATTAATTACTTATTATTTGTTTAATATGTAAATAATTAATATTTGTTTATTATTATTATTATTAATTGTTCTATTTTATTCTAAATTTTTTTCTAAATGTTCATTTAACTTTAAAATAATATTTTCTCTTAAATTTTTATTTCCTTTTTATTTTTACTAACCCTTTTTATTATTATTATTATTACTAACCTTTTAAATTATTGCTTATTATTATTTATCATTGTTTATATTTCTCGATTATATTGTAACTATCCCAAAGCCTTGTAATATTTTTAGGATTATGTTTTGCTTTATTTTTATTGTAAATATATTAACTGTGTGGTTAGTAACTATAGGGTGTGCATAACATGTTTGTGATTAAAATTAATTTAGAAAATTAATTAAATAAGATAAATACTTGAACATGAACACTCACACACGTAAGTCGATCTTTGATCGCCATCCTACACTTTCTAGGGTTACCTCTCATGTTGCCTATTTCTAAGGTCAAGTAAGGTGTCTTAAGCGAAGTCCCTTCATAAATATCATCAAGTCCTTTCAGTTTATAAGATCAAGTCCCTTCGAGGTTGCCTACGATAAATGATCTTGTCCCTTCGTATAAAAGATGATAAGTCCCTACGAATTGCTAAAGACACCTTGCAGTTGCCTAAATTCAGATGTCCCTATACATGCCCCTTCTTACATCCAAGGTAATGACTACATATTCCTTAATAATAGGGATAGTCTTACCCTTGAAAGAACATATAAGAACAATAAAGATTTAATATAAGGTAGGTTCCTCTTAATTACTTGCTCACCTTTTCAAAATACTTCATTACACTTCACATTTCAAACAAATTTTCAAAACAAAGTCTTTATATACATCCATACGAGGATCATTATAAAGTACTTAGAAAATTTTTAATCATACATTACACCTTTCTCAAAACAATTTAAAGTGAGCTAAGTAACTAAGAGCCCATGGATAACCATGGATATAAAGGGTGCTAACACCTTCCCTTTGTATAACCTATCCCCGGAACTCAAAATCTTTTTAAGGTCTTTCCTGTTCTTTTATGTCCTTTCCTTTTGGATAAAATAAAATTCGGTGGCGACTCTTGCTATCCGCAACATTTAATTAAAGTCAGTTCTCCCACCATGTTACAGGCTCGACTACTAGTTATTCGAATACTCCTTGATTTATCCTAGGCCCATTTCCGTGGTTCGGTTGAGTCTAAAATCTGTCCCTGGATTTTCAACCATAAGCTGCCTTTGTGGATTTTGAACAGGTTGTGGTACACGAAAGAAATCTGTTAGGTGGGTCATTTGCACCACCATATGTTGGTTAGTTTATGCAGTGTTTTGGATCAAAGGATTGAAAATTGTACCCATGGTCTGGGCTAAAGTTTGGACCATATCATTATTACTTTCGTCCATTTGTTGCCTAATAACCACCGTAGAATTATCGGTTATTTTAGGCATTTGAGTGGAATAATTCATGGATAATTATTGGCCATTTCGACCCATGTTACTTCTAGAACCAGATCCTTGCAATGGTGATGTTACGTTCATCACTGGTCCTGAAAACATCGAAGGGGCATTATATAAACTTGCCATGATCGAAGTTGGCATCCCATAGGGTTGTTCTTGACCGAAAGGAGGCATAATGAACTCTAGTGATGGGAAAGGCCTATAGGTCGAAGTCCCTATTGGTGGGGGAGTTTCTAGGGGTTCCCTAGGTCCTATATATTTCAGGATAAGTTCACTATGGGCAATGAACAGAGTAGGCATCGAACTTGCCATTGACGACGTTGGTTTGGATACGGTTGCTGGAAGCGTTGGTCCTCCTGTCGAAGACACATTAGGTACATCTCCACTATTTTATGTGTTTGGATGATTAGGGTTAGTTGTCTGGTTTAGATTTGCCATTTTATTTGTACGTCTTCTCCTAGGTATGTCCTCGTTAGTAAGGACTAACTTACCGCTTCGCAATAACATACAACAAAGTTCGTGACAGGGGAAAAGTTTGAATGAAAATGATGAAATTTTTTCAAAACACGGTACAAAAAGTTTCAAAAAAGATTACTTAGCACTGGGTGTGCCAATTTGTTTACCGTGAAAATTGGTAACCAACCACTGATCTTCCAAATCTAACTTTGGTGATTTACATGATCGATCAAATTGATCCTAGGACATGTGCTAATTGACTCTTTATGAAAATTTTGGAAATTATAATGAATACTTCAACAATATTCATGGAATAAAAAGTTTTGTTTTCAAAGAGTAAGTAAAATGAAGCGTAATGAACTTAAAGTCGAACGACTGGTAAAATGCATAAAATAACTTGCGTAAATTAAAGAGGAACTTTTATATGAAAACTTGTTAAATTGCATTAAAAGATAAAAATTGTGTTTTACAAGTAACATTCTCTCACACTCTTTTCTCTAACATTTGTACTTTGAGTATTTGGAGAAACTTGTACACAATTGAACACACGTAATCCTAATACTAAAAACCTTCTATTTATAAGAATAAAAAATAACTGTCATTAACGGCCTACAAACAAAAATGAGACAAGTGTCACTCTGCATGTCTTCAATCCTTGGATATGCGCCACATGTCTCTTTCAGAAATGGATCTCTCCTTTATTTGAATTCAAATGTTCTGGTTGAAGCACCTTCAATAGTACTCCCGTCGAAGGATATCTTCATATGATTTAGACAATATTTCGAAGTCCAAAAGGTAATTTCTCCTTGCGTGAAGATGTCTTCAACTTGATTTTCCTAAAACATGACTCTAGTCGTAGTCTCCCAATTTCCCTAAGAAATGCTTAGTTCTTTAAATTCAAAGCAGACGTCGAACTTAGGAGCTAACAGTTTCGAACACAAGAAGAAGTGATAGAGACGAAGACAATGTTAAGCAAACATGCTGGAGAACATGGCAATTTAAAATTTGAATTTTGTTATTGGTTTTGGTTTGGAAATTTTCGAGTCAGGGTTATAGTTTAAGGAAGAAGATGAGTGAAAATATACGATGAGAAACCATTGAAATTAAGCAATTTTGATTTGCATATTTTTAAGATTAAGTTAATAAAATCAGTTTTATATTATTAAATAATTATAAATAAATAAAATAAATATAAATAAATAAAATAGTTATAAATAATTATAAATAAATAAAAAATATCCTAAAATTAATTTTGGAAAATCAAATTATACATATAATTAAATGGACTCTTATGTCATTAGAAATTAGACTTAGGTTGCATGAGGACTGAAAAATCAAAAACACTAAAATGAAGGGACAAAAAACTAGTTTTTAAAATGGTAGTTGAAAACTTTATTTGGAAAATCCTAAGTTCTATAAGTCCAAAATAATATATAAAACTAACATTAATTAAAACAAAGGGTTAAATATATTTTTAATTTCTATAAATATCTCAATTTTGATTTTTAGTCCATATAAAATAAACGTCGAGTTTTAATCTCTATAAAATCACTTTTGTACTTAGATTTAGTTTTTTTAGAGGGACTAAAACTACGTGCAAAAGTAATTTTATAGGGACTAAAACTCGTCGTTTTTTTTATAGGGACTAAAAATCAAAATTGAGATATTTATAGGGACCAAAAACATATTTAATCCTAAAAATAATAATTCAAATATTTAAAAATTTATTCAAAATAAACTGCATTAAATTGAATGAGATTCGTTTTTTCTAATACCAACTATCCAAATCGAATTTTACACATATATATATATATATATATATATATATATATATATATATATATATATATATATATATATATATATATATATATATATATATATATATATATATATATATAAGGGGATCAACCTACACTAATAGAATTGAATATCATTTAAATTAAATTCAATTAATGGTTAAATAAACATTTATACTTATAACCATTGAATTGAATATAATTTAAAAGTTACGATTATGGAGTAAGTTAGAAAGACTTACTCTTAAAGTAAGTTAATTCTGACTCAGGATCAACTTAATCCAAGAATAAGTCTTTTTAACTTACTTCATAAACGTAACCTTTAAATTAAATTCAATTAATGGTTAAATAATTATTTATACTTATAACTATTAGATTGAATATAATTTAAATGCTACGATTATGGAGTAAATTAGAAAGACTTACTATTGGAGTACGTTGAATCCTGATCCAGGATCAATTTAATTCTTTTTAACATACTCCATAATCGTAGTCCTTAAATTAAATTCAATCAATGGTTAAATTAACATTTATACTTATAACCATTGAATTGAATCTAATTTAAAGACTATGATTATGAAGTTACTTAAAAAAAACTTACTCTTGGAATAAGTTAATCTTGACTTATATATATATATATATATATATATATATATATATATATATATATATATATATATATATATATATATATATATATATATATATATATATATATTATAGAGGCATGTGTACATTTCACAACCCAATTCTTATAACATTGGAACAAGATCGTTAGCATACTGTTCAGTGTTCACTAATCAAATGGCTACAAGACATATTGGGACTCTAGACAAATTAGAGACTGTTTACAAGTCAAAATACACATGAAGAAGTTGAAGAAATGTCTTATATTATTCTATAATAGAGATAAAGAGGAGTTTAAATTCAAAGCTATTAGCTTTGTTTGTCTTTTTTATGGTTACACGTTTTGTTTGTCTTTAACCTGGTGTAGGAAATATCGTACTATTGGAAAATATGAATTATTTAGGTTGGATATATATATATATATATATATATATATATATATATATATATATATATATATATATATATATATATATATATATATATATATATATATATATATATATATATATTCTTACTAAAAACACTAAAACGAGTAATTTGCTTGTAGGAACAAGGAGAGTCACAAATGGTTGATTTCTGAATTATAAGTGGGGATTTGGGCGTATACACTAGTGATGTGTATTCTTGCTTATCCCTCTGACGGGAACCCCTTTATATAGTCCTCTCTCAATGGCTTTTAATGCCTCTTTTAAGAAGTATTTCTCTGTATTCCCGCGTTTCAAACTTCCATAACTGCCGCCTTTGTACAGTGAATGCACTTCCTTAACTAATCATAATGTCTGTAATGATCAGTCTTCGGCTGTTACGACTCTTTATCTTCATCGGGTATTAACCCGACACAGACACTAGGCCCATCCTGGGATATAGTCGACCATGGGTATAGTGGGCCGATATTGAGGTATTTACTAATATTCTGACGATGTGATCTCCTACTCAGCCCGAGCAACGTATTCTTAACCTTGACGAGTGGAGTTCTTACCCAACTATGACCTATACTCGGTTTCCCGATCTTCATGATAATTTTATGCCCTTGTCTTGCTTATTCTAGTCGGCTATAGAACTCGACACTTGAAAATATTTTGGGATGTACATAAGCTCCAAATACGAGTTTTACCATAAGGATGAAGTGTTCGGTCATCAGTAGGCTCGATTATATTAAAGACAGAGCTGAGTTATGGGTTAGTTTTACCGACGTGGCAAAAAATGAGGAGCCATGACCTTTTGGTTATTTCTCTTTCCAATGTAATGATGACTTTAACTTTCAACTAGCGGCTATTCTGTCTAGCCTTCTTGAATATTGGACCTCTTATTTAAACTTCCCCACTTCCTTCTTTCTCTTGCCTTCAATATTTGTAACGCTCCTCATCAACAAAACTTATCCGTCTTCAAGTGTTCATCACTCTTAGGTATTTCTCATCCCTTATCGTTTTCTTTTCTATTTCGGTTTGCTTTCAAGAATATGGTATCCGTTGAAGAGTGTGATGGTGAGGAAAACATTAGTAAACCTAAAAACGTTGAAGAGAGAAAATAGTTTTTGGATAAATGCATGTGTGAACTTAAGAATAACTTAGGAGAAAAAGAGTATGAACGAGTCAAGAACAAAATTTATAGTGATAACATCACACTTGAAAATGATTATGACTCTAGCTCTTCCTTGTCATGTTCCGTAGAAATCATAATGGAGACGGCCGCCCTTTTTGATCTCAAGGTTATGAGTTATAAAAATAGTTCTATTGACGATATGGAGATTCCTAAGATCCGATCATTAAGGAATATATCTTCGACCGGGTCCGAGGATGATGTCCCCCCTGAACTATGCAATCCTAGAGAAAGAATATGTGTTTATCGTCCTTAGAGTTCCTCAAATGAACTCTTCTTTTTCTATGTTGGAGTTTTGGAAGATTTCAACATTCATATACCCTTTTTTGATTTTGAGGTGGATGTGTTGAAGACTGTAAACATCGCTCCCTCCCAATTGGAATTCCGAACATAAGTTTTCTGGAAGTGTACACTACCAACTATAAGGGATTTAAAAGTAGGTTCCTACGATTAAAGTGTGGGCCGAGATGTCCACAAGTATTATACGCTTTAGATGGTCAATCCCGCTCCCTCACTACTGGACCAAAGATCCACTGTCGATCATTGGCTTTACTTATGAGAAACTAAGTGATTTAGAAACCCAAGCCCTAGTCGTACTCGACTCCTTCCGTATGATAAGAGTAAGAGAACTATTACCTTTAAACAATGAATAACTTCTCGTCTATTTGGGTAATTTTACTTTATATTCGGAGTATCCCTGCTTATTTTCTTTCAATATACTTATGGTTGTTATGTTTGTACTCGCAAATAAAATGGTAGATATGTCTGTAGCTAAGCAAAAAATACTGATGATAGAAGCGCGTACTATCCGAAAAGGGACTGGTGGACCTTCCTCGGCCAAGTCTGACCTAGTTGGGCTAGAGACCCGAGTGCTGAAGAAGCAAAAAGGGACGAGTGCGAGAATAACCCCGAGTATAATTGAGCCACAGTCTTCTGATCTTTCTTTTCAAGAAGGTGTCCATTAGATCCTACCAAGAAGCTCAAGACTCTCATGAGCGATGGTGTTTGTCAGACTGACCTGAAAATCACTGATGCGAGGACTCAGAGAATGCCAAGCGTCAAAGGAGTTCAAATTCTGATCCAATAGCTTTGATGGGATTCAATTTCTCTATGATCATCTCAACGCAACAGAGGATGTCAACAAGGTTAAGTCCATAGGTCGGCAGAAGAACATGCAAAACATCGATTCCTACCTAATGAGGTGCGCAATTCTGGACCGTGGACTGTTTGAGTCTAATGATGACTATGAAAAGATAAAGTTGAAGCTTAAGGAGGAGATTGATCAGCTGAAGAGTGATCAAAAGATTCAATATGAGAAATTGACCATTGTGGAATATGATATAGCTGAGGAGAAGAAGCCGGAACAGGCTCTGGAGTCAGAAGGTAAGATTTCCCTCTCCCAGCTTGCTGATAAATTGAAACTGGTCGAGACCTCGAACAATGAGCTTGTTGAGAAGTTGAAATTGGTCAAGGCCTCTAATTATGAGCTTAAGGAGGCCCTCAAGAAGTCTCAGGTTGAAGTTCTCTCTATCGGTGATGAAGATTTTGATAGAGCTAAAGATCAAATATTATGTCTTAATCCCGAGTTGGATTTATCTGAGATGGACTACTTTAAGGTGGCACAGGTTGGCCGCCTTTTAGATCTTTAGAAGATGGAGAAGGGCAACCCATAGGATCCTCTAGGTGGTGATTTCAATGATGATGTGAATGGTAACCTAGATGGCGGGAATGACAAACCGACCATATAATTTTTTCTGTGCTTGTTTAGGTTAGTCACCCTTTTGGGTGAAATTATGTTATTTTTACAATGGTGTAGTGTTATCCCATTTATGCTCATGACTCTTTTTTCCTTTGGGCTTTTGTACTCGTACAATTCCTATTCCATGTGTGGTTTTTGATTTTATCGCTTTATGCTATTATTTTTAATCAATGTCGCACTTTAATTTGAAATAATCGTGTGCATATACCCATAGCCCCTTAGGCATGAAGTCTATAGGAATTTAAGTGTCCGATTAAGGAATTTTCAGGTATTATTTTGTTTTAAAATTTTGTACATGAGAGAAGGAGAGTTGAGTTGTGATGCACCTGGGAATTTTTGTATTTTTAGACCTGAGAGCCCCAAGCGAATATTTGTTCACAATGCTCGTGACAGTGGGGTCGACCATAGTTTAGGGAGCCCTAAGTCATTGGGTTTGCATAACCCAAACATTTTAATCTAGCCCAAGACTTTGTGGTCGGGTAGTCATTCACTGAGAGTCAAGGTGTATCAACTCGGATGTATGTAAATGACTTAACTTTTTATGAGAAGTGTTAAGAATGGTACTACGACTCTTTTACGAGGAGTGTTTATACTACAACTCATTTATGGGGAGTTTCATTTCTGAGTACTACAAACCTTTTATGAGGAATGTTTATACTATGACTCGTTTATGGGGATTATCATTTCCGAGTACTATGACCCTTTTATGAGCAGTGTTTATACTACGACTCATTTATGGGGAGTGTCATTTTCGAGTACTACGATCCTTTTACGAGGAATGCTTATAATACGACTCGTTTATGGGGAGTGTCATTTTTTAGTACTAGGCCCTTTTACGAGGAGTGTTTATACTATGACTTGTTTATGTGGAATGTCATTTTCGAGTACTATGACCCTTTTACGACGAGCGTTTATACTACATATCATTTATGGGGAGTGTCCTTTCCGAGTACTACGACCCTTTTACGAGGAGTATTTATACTACAACTCATTTATGGGGAGTGTCAATCTTGATAACTCACCAGCCTAATCCGGGTACATATATAAAAGATACAAGAAATATTTTTAATCTTGGGCACCTCGTTAAAAACCCTTTCCTTTACAAGAGAAAATAGTGCATCCCAAGTATTTTTTTTTATTATTGAATTAAATAGTTTCAAGTGAAATAAAACCTAAGATGGATACATTCCATGTCCTAGGTATTCCTTCTAATGTCTCTAGCTTATAAGCCCCATTATTCAGCTTTTGGCGAACCCAAAATTGGCTTTCCCAATTAGGAGCCAACCCTCCCGTATTCTTTGGGTCAGTAATCCTCTTTAGTACTATGTCTCCTTCGTAGAACCCCCTTTGTCAAACCTTGAAGTTAAACCTTTTAGCCAATTTGAGCTTTGCTATAACTTCTCTAATTTAAGCCATCTCTCTTACCTCTTATACTAAGTCAACTGAACTGTCCAAAGCTTCTCTATTGACATCTTCATTAAAATATTCTCGCCTCTAGGTAGGGGTATTGATTTATACAGGTACCATATCATCTTTCCCCGTACACCATTCAAAAAGGGGTTTCCCGAGTTGTGGAATGAGGTGTTGTATGGTATGACCACATGATCTCGTGTAAGTACCCAGACCATAGACCCTTGGCTTCTTCTAAATACTTTTTCATCCCTATCAGAATAATCTTGTTTGCTGCTTCAACTTGTCCATTGGCTTGAGGTTTCTCCACTAATGTGAACCTATTCAGGATACCCAAGTATTTGCAAAACTCTACCACATAAGCACTTGTGAACTGTATCCCATTATCAAATACTATGACTCTTGGAAAACAAAACCTGCATATGATATTCTTCCAATAAAAAATGTACCCTCTCGACAGTAACATAAGCTACATCATCGGCCTCCACCCATTTTATGAAGTAATCTACAACTACAATGAGGAATTTAAGCTGACCAGGTGTATTAGGAAAGAAACCTAGAATGTATGCTCCCCATTGATATAAACGACCAAGGGGATAAAATGGAATGCAATACCTCGGTTGGCAAAAGTATGATCGAAGTGAACACCGGGAAATTTTCACATTTGTTCACAAAATCAGTACAGTCTTGTAGCATATAGGGCCAATAGTACCCAACTCGAAGAATTTTACCAGATAGTGCTTGCCCACCAATATGACTTCCACATTCTCCTTCATGAACTTCCTTTATCACTAGCTTGGTCTCATTTTCGGATACATATATTAACATAGGAGTTGAACTTCCCATTTTGTACAGTTTGTCAGATCCTATAACTTAGCAGGCATATACCCTTTTAATACGCCGGGCTTCATTTGGTTCCTCAGGTAGGATTCCTGAATCAGATAGCAAACTATTGGAATCATCCAACCTGTGACATCTTCAATCGACAAAATTTCTTCGGCCTATGTGCTAGGTGCCTCCAAGATTCCTTGTATTACTGTTTTGTTCAGCTCCTGACCTTTCATGGTGACTAGTCAGGCTAAGAGATTGCCTCGAGAATTCTCTACTCTTGGAATATGACCAACTTCAAATTCCACAAAGGGTTTGGATATTCCCAGCGTGGTCTGCAAATACTTGGTTAAAGAGGGGTCTTTCATCTGATATTCTCCTTTTATTTTCCCGGCCACTAATGTGAATCAGTTTTCACCAATAAGTGGGTTACTCTGACTTCTTTGGCGAATTACATCCCTACTATAAGGGATTCATACTTTGCTTGGTTGTTGCTAGCCTGAAAATTAAAACACAAAGAATACTCCATATGAAGTCACATGGTCCATCCAATATTATTCCTACTCCACTTCCCTTGAGATTAGAGGATCCGTCCATAGAAATGATCCATCTGCTGTCAATTTCTTCTCCTATGGGAGCGCTCAATTCAACCAAGAAGTCGGCCAACACCTGTGACTTGATGCTGGTCCTCGGAGTGAACTCAATTTCATACTCAGACAACTCCACCACCCATGTAACCATCCTTCCAGCCCAATTCGGCTTCTTCAATATCTGCCTTATCGGGTAATTTTTCCTAACAGTTATCGGATGACCCTGAAAGTAATCTTAATTTCTGAGTTGGTATGACCAATGCTAGTGCCAACCATTCAATATTATGATATCTCAACTCAGTCCCTTTCATCACCTTATTGACAAAATACATAGGCCGCTCTCCTTCTTCCCCGTATTGTACCAGGACCAAACTTAGAGCCTTGTCGGTTACTTATATGTATAGGATCAAGGGTGTATTCTCCCTGGGCCTTACTAAAATAGGAGGTGGGAATAAGAAAGGCTTCACACTTTGGAAAGCTTTTTCATAGGATTCTGTCTACTCAAATTATTTTGTTTTCTTGATGGTTGCAAAGAAATGAATGGACTTATCACATGCGCAAGACAAAAAACACGATAAGGCAACTAGCCTCCCAGTTAGTTAATGAACTTATTTCTTGAAATTTGGGCTCCTCATCTCTATGATTGCTTGACATTTATCCGGGTTGGATTTTATTCCTCGGTTAGTGAGCATGAATCCTAGGAACTTATTGGCTTGTACTCCAAAGGTGCATTTGTCCGGGCTCAACCATATATTATGCTTCCTTACTGAAGCGAATGTTTTTGTCGTGTGTTTGACATGGCACTTCTCTGTAGCCATTTTGATGATCATGTCGTCAAAGTACACTTCCAAATTCCTTCCAATTTGTGTAGAAAATACTCTATCCATCAATCTTTGATAGGTAGCCCCAACATTCTTGAAGCCAAATGACATCACCTCATAATAATAATTACTTTGATTTGTCATGAAGGTTGTCTTTAGGGTATCTTCCGGATTCATTCAGACTTGGTTGTACCCCGAGTATGCATCCATTAAGCCGAGTGTTTGAAAACCGAAAGCTCCATCTATAAGGAAATCAATGTGTGGTAACGAATATGGGTCCTTTGGGGAGGCTTTGTTAAGATCCATAAAGTTTATGCACATTCGCAACTTCCCGAACTTACTTTTTACCATCACTACATTGGACAACCAGGTAGGGTATTTGACTTCTTTAATGAACCCAAACTGGAGCAATTTATCCACCTCTTATGCAATAGTTTTTCTCTTTTCATCGCCTATCTTTCTCTTTCTCTGGGATACCGACTTCACATCAAGATTCAATGCCAAGTGATGGCACATAAAATTTGGGTTTATTCCCAACATATCTGAAGGCTTCTGGACGAATAGATCCATGTTATCCTTTAACGTCTCTATGATCTCTGATGTGTGTGACCTTGGAGGGCATATATCCAATTGGACATTCTTATTTCTTCATTGGGCTTCAAACTATTTTCTGAAGGATCGTTACGTGGGTCAATATCGACCAGGTGAACCTTGTGGTTACTGATCGGCTTGGTACCTCTGGTTGGACTCTTCTTTTTCAATTTCATACCATCTTTATAAAATTTCCTTTACAAACCTTGATCTTCTTTAACTATCCCTACTCGGCCATCCCCAAATGGGATCTTCATTGTAAGATATAAGGTTAAAAGTGCTTCCTCCAAGGCGTTAATGGATGGTCTACCAATAATAATATTGTAAGAGGAAATGGAATTGACTATCAAATATCTTACTTTAATTGTTTTTGAATTTTCCAAGTTACCAAAGGTAGTTAGCAACGACAAATGTCCTAGTACTTTAACATGTTCTCCGGAGAATCCCACCAGGATAACTTTGAATGGCAGTAGCTTGACGATATTGAAATTCATTCCTTTGAAAGGATCCCAATAGAGCATGTAGGATGAGCTTACAGGATCAACCAACACATGTTTCGTGTTGTAATCTCGGATCTATACTTTTATCACCATCGGGTCGTTCTCGTGGGCCAGGATTCCAATAACATCCTTCTTTGAGAAGCTACTCGTTTCCAGGTTCACTTCGCACTCTTCATGAGATTTATGATTATGAGACTTTATAGGGTTTTATATAATGTCAAAAACTTGGCCATTTGAAATGCTGTGTGGAAAGACAAGCAAAAAGTTTTTCTTATGAGACTTTTTGAACTGCATGAGTCGACTCATGCTTCTGAATAGGTCGACTCAAACTGAATAAGTGATTTGAGTCGACTCATAGCTTGCTATAGGTCGACTCATTCAATGTGTTTTTCTCTTCAAAACTCATGGGTCTCAACAGGCTGACTGAACAAGGAATTTAGGCCGACTCACCTTGGTACAGGTCGACTCATCCACATGGGGAGGTCGACGCATTACTGATGCATTCAATTTTTTTGTTATTTTTTGTCTCTCACTTTTACTTTGATTTTTCCAGTCTTATCTAACAAATATAAATAGTTGTTTCATTTTATGAGAAAGGTTACAAGAAAAGTGAAATAGATACACATCCTTCTCTTCATCTTCTCCTTCTTTGCATCAAACAACAATCACAAACAACAATATTTGTTGATTAAGGTGCAATTTATGGTGATAACGTCTAATTGAGATAGAGAGATTTCATATTGGGTAGAGAAGCTGTGGGTTTTTCTTGTAAAAACTAAAGGGGTTTTCTCCTCCAAGATCGTAGAGGATTTGGAGGTTTTGTAAGCAATCATTGTTCGTAGATTCAGCCGAGTGAGGGAGTTTGAAGATCAAGGGAGTCGTTCATTTGCATCATGTTAACCGGAGGATTACGAAGATAATTGTGGGTTCATAAGCATTGAAGAAAATCAACCGTGTTCAAAGTTTGAAGGATTGAATATTCTTAGAAGAAGGGAGCAGTTAATCAGAGGTTTTCTCGATGCACGTGAAGGACTTGATTCTTCTCTTACCAAGGGGCAAGAAGAAGTTTTCGCAACAATCGCAATTCAGATTGGTTTGTTGTTCCAATTTTCTTCTTGTATAAAAAATTGCAATATTAATGAAATATCCCAATTTGGTTGAGAATTGGGGGAAGAATACTTCTAGCAAGGAAGGTGAAGGAACTACCTAAACAAATCTCGTGCGCTCTTTAATCGTTCATTCAAATATTTTCTGCATAGCTTGAATTTGTGTGGTTTGAAAAATTCTTTTTTGGTTGAGTATGTGCAAGCCAACTATTTGATAAATTGTTGTTATCAATTTTTGACAACAACCTTGTAAAAGTTATGTACTACTTTAACATAGACATAACACTTTGTGTGGGTGCACACCAAGTGTTTGAGAAAAGGTCAAAATACATAAATTCATTTCTTTTGTGCTTATTTCTCCTTTATAATTCATTGTTGAGAGTGGATTATCAAGTAAGCTGAATTTGAGTGATTTAGTTGCATTGTCTTAATTTTTCTTATCATCCTTTAGTTCCCATTCGGTTTTAAAACACATATCCGATCACTGGTGACTTTATTTGTTTTAGATGAGTTTTTCGGGAAACTTCCGCAAAGTATTTCTCAAAGTATTTTTGAAAAGTTAAATTTGAAAAAGGATCTATTTAACCCCCCATTCTAGATCTACGTCATCGTCTAACAAGTTGTATCAGGATCACCGGTTCATCTAGTGCTTCACATATAACTTTTTAGAAAATGGATAACGAGCCAACGGGGGCGTATAATAGAGCACTTGTTTTCATCAGAGAAAACTATAGTCACTGGAAGGATTGTATGCGTATTCATATCAACTCTGTTGATAGAAAAATATGGAAGGTTATTCAAGATGGTCCTAGTCAAATAACCATGACCGGAGAGAATAACCTTGAAATATCTAAACTTGAAGCATAATGGGATGGAAAAGATGAAAAGAACTATATCTATGATTGGAAAGCTCGAAATATGATTATTGATTCTTTTGGAGCGAATGAATATTTTAGAGTCTCCCATCATACTACGGCTAAAGCTATGTGGGAAGTGTTACAGATTGCCCCTGAGGGAACTGATGACGTGAAGCTAGCTAGAATTAACAATTTGCAACAAGAGTTTGATCGCTTTCACATGAACCAAAGGGAAACCATTGGTGAATTGGGAAAGAGATTCTCTCATTTATTAAATCGCTTAAATGCTCTTGGACAAACCACTCCCAAAGATATAACTACTAATAAAATTTTAAGGTGTCTTACTAGGTAATGGTTACCAAAGGTAACGACAATCAAAGAAGCCAATGATGTAAGGACATTGGATTTGACAAAGTTGATTGGGAAGCTACAAGAGCATGAGCAAGAGCTCTTAAATCTACATGAGCATGAAGATAATGAGAAGAAAGAAAAGAATGAAAAAACAAAGGACAATGAGAAGGAGAAGAAGTCCATTTCATTGAAGACTTCTACTTCAAAATCATCCACCAACAAAGATTGTGAGAGTGAATCAAGTGACGAAGACGATGAATCAAATGAGGATATGGGGCTGTTTGTTAGAAGATACAATAGGAATCTTAGAAAGAATGAAATCTCTCATTTAGACAAGCGCCTTGTCAACTATAGAAGGCAATCTAACCCCTCCAAACAAGAATCAAACAAAAATACCAAGGTAAAAGGATCATTTTATAATTGTGGAAAACCGGGTCACTACAAACCGGAATGCCCAATATTAAAGATAGACAAAGGGAAAGATAAATATCAAAAGAAAGGCAACAAAGAAAGAAGGGCATATATCGCATGGGAAAGCGATAGTGAATCTTCTAGAAAAGCAAGCTCAAGTGATGAGGATGAGAAAGTAAAAATCTTTGTCTTATGGCTCATACCTAGGGTAAAAAGCAAGTAAGTCATTCTAAATATGATAATATTGAAAAATTGTCTTATCCTGAATTGCTTGGTAGTTTTAATGTTCTCCATCATGAAGCTAAAAACACTTTTAAGCGATTAGCCTCCGATAAGCTTATTTTTAAGCATTTGGAGAAAAAGGTATTTGATTCTTTAAAGGAATTGGTGGCCCTTAAAGATTCTATGGCAGAATCTATTAAAAAAGACAAATAAGGATGGTCTAACTTTCATGGTTGTGAAACTTGTTGGATTTGACAAAAAGAAGTTAGAAAACTTATATAAAGTATCACAACCCAAGATGAACTTTGCTATTGACCATTCAAATTTTAGAGCTTCTATGACCAATCCATACCAAAGATACACCTATGTGGTGAAAGATCAAAATAGAAAATGGAATTCTAAACCAACCTTAGAATGTCTTTATTGTTGCAAGAGGGGTCACACTATTGCTAAATGTCGATTTAAGAGATTCTTGGTCCCTAAAGGTATTTTTCAATGGTTGCCTAAATGCAACCAAAGTTTCACTCACACACAAGGACCCAATGAAAATTGGGTACCTATTTCCCTTATTTAATATGTAGGATGAGTGTCTTGAGACTATTGAGAAGAGGTGGTTTCTCGATAGTGGTTGCTCAAGACATATGATGGGTGACATATCCCTATTCTATGACATTGTGGCTAAGAAGAAAGTTTTTTTTACCTATGGTGATAACAACAAGGGAGCTATACTCGACAAAGGTAGTGTAGGTAATCCCTTTTCTACATCTATCTCTAATGTCCTCTTAGTGGAAGACCTTAAACATAATCTCATTAGCATTAGTCAATTATGCGACAAGGGATATAAAGTCTCTTTTTCAAAAGAAGGTTGCATAATTGAACATGATGATAATAAGGATGATATGTTTAAGGGCTTGAGGGTTAATAATGTATACATGCTTGACTTTAATATGGTGTCCATTAATGATCCTAAATGTCTAGTCTCTAAGAGTGATGACTCTTGGCTATGGCATAGACGTTTAACACACATAAACTTTGACTTGCTCAACAAAATTGTCTCCAAAAACTTAGTAGTCGGTTTACCAAAAATAAAATTTACTAAATACCACCTTTGTGATGCTTGCCAAATGGGAAAGCAAACAAAGGTATCGTTTAAATCCAAAGATTTAGTTTCTACATCTAGAACTCTTGAACTTCTACACATGGATCTATTCGGTCCATCTAGAATCAAAAGTCTAGGAGGAAATTATTATGGTTTTGTTATTGTGGATGACTACTCAAGATTTTGTTGGACAATTTTCTTAGCTAATAAAAGTGACACCTTCTCGGCATATGAAATATTGTCCAAGCTATTTCAAAACAAACTTAATACTAACATTGTAACCATTCGAAGTGATCATGAAGGTGAATTTGAAAGCCATATTTTTGAAAAGTATTGTGAAAAACATGGCATTGAACATAATTTTTCTGCTTCTAGAACTCCACAACAAAATGGTGTAGTGGAACGTAAAAATTGCGTGTTAGAGGAGTTAGGAAGAACTGTGATCAATGATAGTGGTCTTCCTAAATATTTTTGGGCCGATGCTATAAGCACCGCATGTTATGTGTTGAATAGGGTAATCATTCAACCTATTTTAAACAATATTCTTTATGAATTTTTAAAAGGTAGAAAGCCAAATGTATCTCATCTCCATGTCTTTGGATGTAAATGTTTTGTGTTAAATAATGGAAACAAATATCTTGGTAAATTTGATTCAAAAGCGGATGAAGTTATCTTTCTTGGATACTCAAATTCAAGTAAGGCATATAGAGTATACAACAAGAGATTACTTATTTTTGAAGAATCTATGCATGTCTCTTTTGATGAATCTTGTCCGAAAGTTTTCGAAAAAGGTAGTAGTGTTATTGGTGCAGGTGCTTCTTCCGAAGATATTGTTAAAAATCAAGATGTGTCACGTGTTGAACCTATTCCAGATAAAGCTGAGGAGGAGTTGATTAAATAATCTGATCTCAAAGATGAAGATCAAGCCTCAATTCAAAATGACCTATCGTTGGAGTGGAAAACTTCAAAAGACCACCCCATCGACAATATTCTTGGAGATATCTCAAAGGGTGTCAATACTCGATCAAGGATAAGTAATTTTTGTTTTCATTATGCTTTCGTATCTCAAATTGAGCCTAAGAACTCCAAAGAGGCTTTACTTGATGAACATTGGTTTTTATCTATGCAAGAGGAACTTAATCAGTTTAAAAGAAATGAGGTTTGGGACCTTGTTCCACCTCCGCGAGGTCATCGAGTAATTGGCACAAAATGAGTTTTCAGGAATAAGATGGACAAAAATGGTATTATTATTCGCAACAAGGCTCATCTTGTTGCTCAAGGGTATAACCATAACCAAGAGGAAGGCATAAAATATGAGGAAACTTATGCTCCTGTTGCCCGACTCGAGGCTATACGCCTTTTACTTGCATTTTCATGCTCACAAAATTTTAAATTATATCAAATGGATGTAAATAGTGCTTTCCTTAACGAATACATAAATGAAGAAGTGTATGTTTGTCAAACTCTTGGGTTTGAAAACCATGAAAAGCCTAATCATGTTTACAAGCTTAAACGTGCCTTGTATGGTCTCAAACAAGCTCCTAGAACTTGGTATGTGCGCCTAAGTAAATTTTTATTAAATCAAGGTTTTTCAAGAGAAAAATTGACACAACTCTCTTTATTAAACGAGAAGGAAATCACTCAATATTAGTACAAGTGTATGTAGATGACATCATTTTTGGGTCTACTAATATGAAGTTAGTCAAGGAGTTTTAAAGTTCTATGCAAGGTGAATTTGAGATGAGTATGATGAGGGAGCTTAACTACTTTCTCGGACTCCAAATTAGACAACTTGAAGAAGGCACCTTTATACGCCAAATAAAGTATTGCAATGAACTTCTCAAAAGGTTTGATATGACAAATTCGAAACCTATTGATACACCAATGCCTACGACAACAAGTCTCAATTGTAATGAAAATGGTAAGGATGTGGATATAAAAAGGTATCGAGGTATGATCAGATCTCTTTTTTATCTTACCGCATCTCGTCTGGGTATTATGTTTAGTGTTTGCATGTGTGTTAGATTTCAATATTGCCCTAAGAAATCACATTTAAAATCTGTTAAACGCATTCTTAGATATCTTTGTGGTACTTCTAAGTTTGGTCTTTGGTATCCTAAGGGTAGTGATTATTCGTTGGTAGGTTTTTCTGATTCCTACTTTGCCGGGTGCAAAGTAGATATGAAAAGAACTAGTGGCACTTGTCATTTCTTTTCTAACTCTCTTATAAGTTGGCATAGCAAAAAGCAAGTTTTCGTTGCTTTGTCAACTGCGGAGGCGGAATATGTTTCGGCTGGTCATTGTTGTGCCCAAGTTTTATGGCTAAAACAATAATTGCTCAACTTCAATATTGTTCTAAAAAATATTCCAATTCTATGTGACAACACTAGTGCAATAAACCTTACCAAAAATCCAATCTTACACTCACACACTAAGCATATTGAAATTCGACATTACTTCCTTAGAGATCATGTAGAGAAAGGAGACGTGGTATTTGAGCATGTTGAAAGTTCAAATCAACTTGCCGATATTTTTACAAAAACCACTTGCCACTGAGCCTTTCTTTCATATTTGTTGGGGACATGGTGTTCTTGACATTTCAGATCGATCTTAATCTTAAATATGGTTATCATATATTATTGTTTGACTTAATAATATTTCTTCACTAACAACTCATTTATCGAAGTGCTTACGTTTGATTATTCATCTTGCATTTTCACATCTACGAGGTAATATCATTCTCACTATGTTTGTCTCAAGTAACTTGTTTAATATATGAATATTTGTGAGACATCTATGATATAAAACAAGAAAGTGTGTGTGTGTGCTTTTGTTTGTCCTCTTATTTATCTATTGCATTGTTGAAAATATCAAAATAGTAATACATATGTCATTTGGATGCATTGTGATGTGATATTATAATGATTTGGTATGCTTTGTTGAATATTGTGGTGTTTTCTTAATATGCACGCTCGGGTCTCAACAGGTCGACTCATGTGTCGACTCAAGGACCTGTTTGCATCAACCTCCAGCTTTAACGAGTTAGATCATTTCACATTTTGAATTTCATCGACTCATTAACCTGTTTGAGTCGACTCATTGTCGAATCAACTAACCTGTACGCCTTGAAAACACGCGTTGTCTGCATGTTTAGACTTCCTAGGTCGACTCCTCTTTCTTTCTACCATAAATTTATGATTGATTTGAGTTTCTTTAATGACATTAATCATTTTTAATTCCATAACATACATTTCTTTTCATAAATCATTTCATCTTCATCATTCATCTCTATCTCTCTCTCAAGAACCTTAAAAACTCCTTTCTTCACAAACTCTTCATCTTCTTCAAAATCTTCAAGATGGCTACAAGGACTACAAGTAAAAGGACCACAAGGGGCTCCTCATCTCACTCCTTTCTACCGGTAAATTCTCTTTCTCTCCTCCCATATGATTTGAGTGAAACTTATGATAAGAAGTTCAAGAATAGGAGGATTATTCCTCAGTATGTTTATTCCAAAAGAACTGCAAATCAGATGCACATTCCTCATATTGTTGACTTGATTGATTTTCACAAAATCAATCCATTTTTATCTTGTCATGAAGAGTATAATGAGGATTTGGTGAGAATGTTTTATGCGGGTCTTGTTGGTAAATTCAAGGGTTTTGATTTTAATTTTCGCATGGGTGATAGAATGTTTGTTGTAAATACTCAAGTTTGGAAAGATATTTTTGGTATTGATTCTGAGGCTGCAAGTATATTGATGATTGACTTTGATAAAGTTGATAACTATGAGTTTCGTAAGGAATTAAACGGTATGCTAAAAGGAACCATTTATTGAGGTTGGGATTAATTATGTATTGTTTCCGTCATCTACTACAACCGGAAAAGTTAAGACTGTAAACCGTATTCTTCATTGGATTGTGTCTCATAACTTGCGTCCCAAGAAAGGAGGCTTTTCTCGTATTGATATGGCTGAAGTTCATCTTATTTACATACTTAGGAATAAGGTAAAAGTCAACTGGCCACAATATTTTGAAAGTCGCATCTTTTCTCTTAAGGAAAAGAAAGGTGTAGCTCTTGCTTATCCTTCCATTATTCAAGCAATTATCAACAAGGCACAAATAGTTGTTGAAGGTTTACCTATGACTTCTGTTTCTGAAAATAATTGTTTCCAACAAAAGACGGTTAGTCTAATGGGTAATATGTGGGATCCAAAAGAAAAGAGATACATGTTCATTGCTAGGTGTAAACACACCAAATTTTCCCTCACCCATTCACACCATGGCTTGTGATCTCTTCATGTGCATAAATTCAATCATAGCATCCCATACCACATTTTTGATTCACTGCATTGCTTCTAAGTCATCTGCACCTAGGGTTTGTGATCTGAGCAATCCAAGGGCCATTTGAGCCACTCCAAAGGTCATAAATCACTTCAAAGGGATCCATGTATGTTCAAGCATCATATTATATCCCCACAAAGTCAAGAAAGTCAAAAAATCACAAGAACTGAGAAAAGCATGGAAGCAGAGCCAGGTTTAACTACACAGATGACCTAGAATTAGGGTTTTGGTTTCAGAGTCCATAACTCCAAATTTTTTGGTCATTCTTGTTTCTATTGGTCTCTATATGGTATAGGGATCATGCATATCAATTTTCATGAAGAAATTCAATGGGGAAGGCATCTGATCAAGAATTGACTTCTTGAGCAAGTCAGTGTGAAATCAGGGCATCTGAGGCCCCCAATGACCCAACCAAGGGGTGTTTTTCATCATTTTGATTGTGTATGGTCTTTATTTGATCATAGGAGAGGTTAGAGGTTCACAAAATTGAATAATTTAAAGCCATTTGCAAAGTTGACTTTTTGGGAAAATGACTTGTAATGGAAACTTGCCATTTTGGGAAACTTTTTCAACCCTTGATTTTTGATTCAAAAATGCTTCAAATGGGAAAACTTTGGTCATGAAAGTTGTAGAATGGATCATTCACTTTTCAAAAAGTACAAGAACTCATTCTAATTCATTTTGGATCAAAAGTTATGGCTTGTCAAAGTTAGGAAAAATCACATAATTTCAAGTTATGCACCAAAGAGGCAAAGTTGCAAAATCCTTTGCCAAGGCAAAATGAGACCTCAAAGTGACTTCTAATCTTTGTACAAACATAAACCAATGTCTAAAAATCAGTTTGGCCCAAAGAATTTTCCATTTCTATGCCTTGATTTTCACATAACCATAAGCCATTTTTCATGAAAGTGCAAAGAGGGATTTCTTGCAAATTGATTCTCAAAGGGTTTGTTTGACCTCTAGCTGGTTTCAAGACTTTGCCATGACCTAATGAAGCATGCCTCACCAACAATTCAGCAAGATTTCTCACATGTACATAGCCAAAAGTCATGAAATGTAACAAGTTGTCAAGTTGCAAAAACCCTCCCAACTCATGATCCAAATGCAACAGTCTTTCAAGAACCATCCAAGGGCCATCCTTGACTCAAGCTGATGCAGTATAGGCCAAGAAACCATCTCTGCCATAGCCCATGCTGCAAGTACACCATTTTTGACTTTTTGGGCCAATCATCCCATACCAATCCCACAGTGCACACCTGCTCTCCAGATTTGTTGGGATAGTTTATGGATCACCTAAGGATCATAAAACATAACACACACAAGCCATAAACACACACAATCCAGCATACAAAAAAAACTGTCAAAACATTTCCCTCTTCGAAACACACAGCACAGCCATCCAACTTCAAAAATTCCTTCACCAATCAACCAAATATCATCCATAGAACAGATCCCACCCCTTACAATGATCTGAAACACAACACATAAGAACTGCATTTTCTGTCACACCAGAACTGAACCACAAAAACTAGCCACTTTCAACCTCATTCAAGTGTTCCATTGGCCTCAGGGGGTTCAAGGGAGATCATTTACACAAAAGGGAAGCTCTGAAAGCTCACTTTCGAAGGTCTCCAGCTCAGGTACAACCTAAGAACTTTTTTCTCAGAACTTCATTTTCTTGTTACAAAATGAATCTACATGTTGCACTGATCATCTAGATGTATTTAGAATTGAAAATAAGCAAGAGATGACCATTTCATGTTGTTCTGAAAGTTTGCCCGTGTTTCGTATTTTCCTTCGATTCAGGCTTGTGAATGAAAATAAATGAATTTTGGAAGAGGGGTTAGGTTTAGATTGGGGAGAGGATCATTTTGGTGGAAGAAATTTCATGATTGGTAACCTGTAGCGAAATCTAGGGTTTGTGTTCGCCGGAGAAGATGACCGGAACCACTGTTCCGGTCACCTGAAGTTCATTAACCCTAATTATGTCATTAATTTTAGTTTGAATGTGGAGCGTAGATCAGGCTGACTTTGGTTGACTTGCGCGCAAACGTGTGGCCAGGATGCATCATTAAAACCCTAAGCTTGTTTAATTAATTCAAAAACCTGATTAATTAATTCATAAATAAAATTAGCCAGATTTGAATCTGGACCCTTGGATCTGGCGCGCAGTCAACCAGTCCAAGCCCAGATCAAATCCTGGCCATTCCTTGTGCATACTTTCCTTTATTTTTAATTTTTATTTCATTTAACTTCATTTCTTTTCCTCATTTTATTTAAAATAGCAAAACCCTTTTAAAAATTATGAAATTTTTTGTCAAGAGTTCCATTAATTTTTAAAACCCAAAAATATTTTTATTTTTATTTTTTGCATTAAAAATTATTTTTAAATCATTTAAATATTTATTTTTAATTAATTAATGAAAATTAATTAATTAAAAATACATTTAGGTATTTAAAAATCACTAAAAAATTCACATAGCATTTAGAAACATTTAGAAACATTGTCCAAATCCCAAACCAAATTTCTTTTTTGATCTTGATGTCTTTTGATCATTTTCATTGGATTTAATCTCATTTCAAGGCAATATTTTATTTCAAACTTCAAAAATTCATTTCTGCCTAACCATTGAGAGTTGGATCATAATTCTTTTTGCATTGCATCTTGTATGGCATGTAGTTTATAGGATAAAATTGGCTTGAATTGATCTTGCATTTTCAATTTGTTTTGCATTTTTCTTGACAAGGTACCTTAAAACCCTAGCAATCTTAAGAAATTCATAACTCTCACTAGGTTAAGAGTTGGGACCCCTCCTTTGGGCAGTGAGTTTGTATAGGTTTAGGGTTCCTTTGATAGCATTTTCCAATTTTTATCATGTCATTTGCTTCTGGTTTTGGATTTTTGCCTTGTATGATGCATGAAACCCTAATTTATGCCTTCCTTTGCATCCATCTTCCATTTGCTTGCATACCATGACTTGCCATGACATTTTGTACATTCATTTGATTCATGATGCATCTTAGGACATATTAGAACCATGTTTGATCATTGCATCTTTCATTTGCCAT
The DNA here is from genome assembly GCA_963966055.1 of Lathyrus aphaca. Classification (NCBI taxonomy): domain Eukaryota; kingdom Viridiplantae; phylum Streptophyta; class Magnoliopsida; order Fabales; family Fabaceae; genus Lathyrus; species Lathyrus aphaca. The sequence goes on along the minus strand of OZ014520.1, from coordinate 248,867,538 downwards.
GTTGTATGTCCATTGCATTTCATAACTTTTCATGAACAACCATGGTTCAAAGCATGCTTCTCTTGCATCCATATGTTTGTATGATCATTCTCATGCCTTGCCTCATGTTTGCATCATCTCTTAGCATCATTAACATCATACTCATGCTTCTGGTTTTGGTTTGCATCATGATATTGCATCTCATTTTGCATTGCATTTCATTTCCTATACTAACATTTCAGGTGGTAAGTTATTTGAGGAGTGAATTTGCCTTCACTTCTCATAATTTCTTCTTATCTCTTTCATACTTCCCTTGCTGCATTTTGTATGTGTATTGGATTGATCTTGCTCATTCATGTTCATCTCTTACCTTCTTTCTTCAAGTAACTTATCTTCTTAAGTGAAGTAAGTTAGCTTGTTTCTTCTGTTTCTTCTCCTTTCATCTGCTTCTTCCCTGGTGGCTTTTCTTGAAGATCTCTTGCAAGCCTCATAAACCCTAGGAACATCCAAGTATGATAACAATTAGGGTTTGATTAGTCCCCCCATTAGCTTTACCTTTGTGTCATCTTTGTGTCTTCTCTTCCCATCTCATAACCAAGGACTAAACCCTAAAGGCTTTAAGGCTTTGTGATTAAGCTTATGCCTACATCCTTCTATTAGGATGGAGTGTATAATTTTAATCCTAAGTGCTAAACCCTTAATGTGTTTAAATCCTTTAATCAATCCATCTAACAATCATCAAGACATCAAGCTTGTAACTTGGGCCTTGCATTAGGGTTCTAATTCTTCCTTAATTGGTTAAGAAGGACTAACCCTAGTGTTAATGGACAAGTCTCCCTCAAGTTGTCTTACAAACCATAAAATTCATTTCTTCATCTTATCATTAACTAAAATCCACTTAATAAAGGCTTTGTTTTGTCATGAGGTTAATCCCTAATCATGGATTAAGTTGAGGAGTCTTCCTCAGCTTAAATATTCTCATCTATTATCCTTCTATTAGGATGGTGTAATGAGTCTGTTTAATCCCTGATTATGGCTTAAACTCATTACTTAACACTAAACAAAAACAACAAAAACATCTAAATAATCACAAGTAGGTTAATGATCTTAATCCTACACCATGGTGATCAAGTGTGAGATACTGACTTCCTACTTAAGGTATTCTCATTACCCCTAATCAGAGGGAAGATGTGATGAGTTTACTAACCCATTGGTTTAGGCTTAAGCTCATTAACTTATGACAAACTTTCAAAAGCAATAAAAGATTGAAAACTCAAAAACAAACAATAATCGGCTCCTTCGGGATTCTTTTCTCATCATCTTCACTCATAAACGAGAACTTGCTTCTTCCGTCTAATGCAAGACAGTTAGCACTTGAGCCAGACAGGTCATACACTTGAGCATAGACAAGTAAGCAGTTCACAAGTCAATTTATCTTTCAGTCTCTTTGGGTCGAACTACGGTGTTCTGACTTCCTCATTGCACGAGAGGATACGTAGGCATAACTTAACAGTTATCGAACAAAAGTCTCTGTATATTCCCCCTCTTTCTAGCCTTATTCTTTAATCCTCATGGTTTTGAGCATTTCATTCTTATTCTTACACTGACACTTCTCTTGTACACTTCACCTTTCTTTTACACTGACACTTGCATTCTTTCCAGCTTTGATACACATATTGCACTGACACTACCCCTTTAAAACACAAATCTTTTAAGCGTGGATTCCGTCGAGTACGACGGACAATCTGGGTGCTAATACCTTCCCAGGTTGTAACCAACCCCCTTTCTCAATCTCTCTGGTTCGCAACCGTCTTATCCATCTTTTCTTAGGTTTATGCAGCATTACCTTTCCTTCGGGATAAAAATGCCTAGCTGGCGACTCTTGTCTTCTGAGTTCACCCTTGTGTGTTCTCTGTTCATTCTCTCTCTTTCGCCGACCGTTCGCGTTTGTACCCCTCTTGGCCCTGTGTCATCTGGTGGGAGCGACAGCTTGGCGACTCTGCTGGGGACCCTTATACTGTAACCAGGGCTTCTGGTTCTTTTTGTGGGTTCCTCCTAGCGCTTGTTTGATTTGTGTTTACTGGGGTGTTATGTGCTATATGTGTTTATTTTATTGTTTTATGTACAGTTTTGTTTATTGTTTTCTTTACAGTTTTATATACATCATACTGTCATACTGTTATCTGGCTGGATCTGGTTTATTGTTTTAACGGGTGGGGTTCATTGAGAGTTTAAGGTCCTATACCTGGGACCTGAGTGACACCTAGGCTAGAGTGGTTCATGTTCTTTCCCATTCCATTTCGGTCTGGTGCGGGAATATGAAACACGGTTCAGATGTGGGTTTCTTCTTGAGAACTCTATGCTACAGATTTCCTGTAGTGCTAGGGCTATCTGGGAAGCCTGCTAAGTCTGGATGACCTTTACTATGACCTTCAGAAACTGAGGTGAATTAGAGGAGGATCTTTTATGGTTATTGTAGACACTGTACCTCCGGGTTAGAAGTGTTTACACTTCTCATAACTGATCCAAGTCTGAGGATCCTTGTTTTAGAACACCACCTGTGAGGGGGTTGGGCTGTTTACAGGTTTGCAGGTACCCTTGGCCACATCATACCCTGTTACTGTTTGTGTTTAAGAATGCTTCACTTTGGACAGTTCTTGTGATTTAACCATGGACATGTGACTCTTTATTTGAGTCCCCCACCTTGGTTACTGGACTTCTGAACCTCCATCTAGACTTCTTGAACATACATGGACTTATATCAAGGCAGTAATCAGATCCAGCTTGATCACAAACCCTTGCATATCATTTGCATACATCATCATTGCATCATTTAAAATTTGTTTATTTTTTTTCCAGGGTATCCATATTACATCTGGCTTGGTTTTGACCCCTTCATCTGCATAGACCTTTATCTACTTCAGCTATCTTCATCAGCTATCTGCTTCAGTTATCTTCATCAGTTGCCTGCTTCAGCTGCTTTTATCACCAGTCTCAGACTATCAGTGGCTCATTACCAATATCAGGCTTCATCATCAACATTTGTTTTTAGCTCTTCATCAACAATCATGGCACCCAAGAAGAGCAACATTTCATACCATTTCTTTGAGCCTGTGCTGAATGGCATCAGGCAGGTCCAGGCACTTATCACTCCAAACCACATCTCATTATTCAGAGAGCATTATGGAGGCATCCTTGATATGGTTATGGACTTAGACCCATCTCAGAGGAGTTTGATCCACACTTGCCTACAGTTTTATGACCCTCCTTTGAGATGCTTCACTTTCCAGAACTTTCAGTTAGGACCTCTGTTGGAGGAGTTTTCATCACTGATTGGAGTGCCTGTTAAGGGTGGGATTCCCTTCAACCCTGAGATGACTTCTCCCAGCAATGGAGAAGTGGCTAAGGCACTATACTTGGAGCCTACTTTGATTGAGCAGAACATGACCACAAAGGCTGGAATCCCTGGATTGCACTTAGACTTTCTGACTTCTCAGGCCATCCTGAAGGCCTCCTTGGGAGAGTGGAGGGCAGTTTGTGCATTGTTAGCCCTCAGTATATATGGGGTTATACTATTCGCAGATGAGCCCAAGTTTATCAGCAAGAATGCCATTCATCTCTTCCTTCTGAGGAATCTAGTGCCCACATTACTGGGGGATTTCTATTATTCTGTTCATCAGAGGAATGAGAAGCAGAGAGGGAGATTGGTGAGATGCTGTGCTCCTCTATTTCACACTTGGCTGCTTAAACACTTACCCAAAACGGATGCCTTCCTGAACCCTCACCAACAGAAGAATTGGGCCAGGAGGCTTATTGCTTTGACCTCAGATGACATCAGATGGTGCACCCAGAGCACCAAAGGCAGGGACATAATTACAAGCTGTGGGCAGTACCCCAATGTACCTCTAGTGGGAGTGAAGGGTTGCATCAACTACAATCCTTTGCTGTTTAAGAGACAATTGGGCTATGCTTTGGTTCACCCTCCTAGAGTGCAAGACTTGGCTGAAACCTTATATTGTGAGATAAAACCTAATCTAGCTGTTGTCAGACAAGCATCCTGGGCTTGGGACAACATCCAAACCAAAGGGATGGTCATTCTTGGGAAATGCAATAATGTGGCTTCAGCTCAGTATTATGACTGGTCTCATGCTAGGGCTCAGATTTCTGGGATGCCCTTCACCATTGAGGATGCACCTGGACCATCCACAGTACCACCTCCAGCCACTGTCAGCATGGAAGAATTTGAGAAGCTGAAGGAGAGGAATGAGAATCTGTCTCAAGCTCTGAAGAAGACCCTCTGGGAAAGGAGTGATGGTCGTCTAGACATTGAGAGGTTAGAGAAGCTTAAGGTAGAACATCTGGCCAAGATTGAGAAAGCAGAAGACTACATCAAGAAATCAAGAGCTGGAGAGCAAATATTGAAGAATGCCTGTAAAGAGGCCCAGTTTCAGAAGGCTAGGACTGATCTCTATCTAGAGGAAAGTCAAGCTAGGTGGGTCAGGATCACTGAAGCTCGCACTCAAGAAGATAAGAGAACCCAAGCTAGGATTGAGCAGTTGGAGGCCAATGAGAAGAAACAACAGGAGGCTTTGCTGGCAGCCCAGAAGGAGATTTCAGAATTGAAGCTTAGGGCTGGTGTGAAGAGGTCAAAGGAGCAAGACAGGCACAAGAAGCTGACCACTGCTATTGCCACCAGGAACCTTCTTATCAGGAACATCACAGAGCATCCGGCTGGTCCTGTAACTGAAGCACTTTTGAAAGAGGTTAAGGAGGATGAGTTTGGCTTAGATGTTTGACTTCTCTGCTTGTTGTTATTTCCATTTCATGCACTTTTCTTTTTATGTTGTATTTTGACCCTTCAGGGGCATATATTGTAAAAATAGACTATGTATTATTCACTATTTGTAATGTATTTGTCAGTTTGTTTCACTAAGTTTTCTTTCTCTCAAGCAACATCAAAGCATCTTCCTCAGGGTCTGGAAAGGTCAAAACCAAGAGCCAAGCCGAATACCTTGGAAAATAAATAAGCATACTGCATTGCATACTGACTGTTGTTTTGTTTTGTAGGTTTGTCCTTACTTTATTTTGTTTCTAACTCTGTTGTGCTTCAGGAATTATTGCTCGCCGTCGGGTGTTCCCTCTCAATCGTCCGCACCGGTATCCTACTCGCAACAATCTTCCTGGTATCCAGATGGACCAAGTACAGCAAGATCTGACAGAGGTCAGAACTCAGATGGCTAATGAAAGGCTGGAGATGAGAAACCAAATGACCCAATTCATGGAAGTAATGAATGGCTTGGCTCAAAGTCAAGAAAGGTTGAGGGCATTGGTAGAAAGACAAACCCCGGAAGAACCTCCCCTGGGAACTGGAGGAACAAGTAACAATGAAAGAGGACAGCCTCATGTTAACCCACCAGTATATGGGCCTCATCTGCATCCGGAAGTCAACATCCTGGGTAATGTGCAAGGAAATACCACTGGAGGAAGGATCTTACAGGAAGACCCCCAAGAAGAGCAGTTCACTGTGATGGGAGCTGGGGATGAAGTCTATGATAGGAGGTTTGATGAAATTGCTGAGAAATTGAGATCTTTAGAGTCTCAAAACTCCTTGGGTTTTGATGTCATGGATATGGGGTTAGTGGATGGGGTAAGGATTCCTCATAAGTTTAAACCCCCGTGCTTCAAAAAGTACAATGGAACTTCCTGCCCACGAACCCACTTGCAGTCCTTTCTGGGGAGACTTAAGGCATACATCATGGATGAAAAAATGTGGATGTTCTATTTTGAAGATAGTTTGACCGGGGCTTCAAGGGAATGGTACTCTCACTTGACCAGAGCTACTATCAGGTGCTGGAAGGACTTAGCTGAAGCTTTCATCAGACAGTACCAATATAATCTAGACATGGCTCCTAACAGAACCCTTCTGATGGGAATGTCTCAATCCTCCAGAGAAAGCTTCAGGGAATATGCCCAGAGGTGGAGACAGCTTGCTGCTGCTGTCCAACCACCCATGTCGGAAAGAGAAATGGCCGACACGTTTATGAATACCCTGCAAGGAACATATATTGATAGGCTAGCTGCCTTTTCTTCCACCAGCTTCGCTGACGTAGTCATAGCTGGAGAAAGAATTGAGAGCCTTCTGAAGATGGGCAAGATTTCTGATAATGGTGCAAGTTCGTCAAGTAATCCCAGGAAGCCTTTTGTGGGACCTAGAAGAACCAGTGAGACAAATGCCATTTATGCCAACAGGGGCAGACCTCAGCATGTCCATAGATCAGTAGCAGCTGTCACTATTCCAGCTCCGATTCCTTAGCAACCAACATATCAACCACAACAACAACCCCACTATCAACAGCAAGTTCAGTATCCGCCACAGAGAGTCTACAACAACAACAACATCAATCAACAACGAAGACCCTTTCAACAAAGGCCATCACAGGCAAATAGGGTGATTGATCCTATCCCTATGCCCTATGCTGCCTTATTGCCACAACTCCTGAAGCTCAACTTGGTTGAGTTAAGGACGTTGGCACCTCCAGATCCTTCCAATCTTCCAAGAAATTATGATGTCAACACCAGATGTGCTTTTCACTCCAATGCACCTGGCCACAATACTGAGAAATGCAGGGCTTTACAAATGAAAGTACAAGATCTGGTAGATTCTAAAGCCCTCAACTTTGCACCCCCGCCAAATGTCAACAAGAATCCCATGCCCAATCACGGGGGGCCAAGAATTAATGCCATTGAGGAAGACAAGCCATCTTTCTTAATCACCAGTGTTGGGCAGATTCCGACACCTCTGGTCGAAATTAAAGCTCAGCTTCTAGAGTGCCAGATGTTCCCCGGGTGTGAGCTCGGTTGTGGTTATTGTAACATTTCGGTCAACGGGTGTGATAATTTGAGAAGCGGCATAGATGATCTTATCAAAAGTGGTATACTCCAGATCACAACAACGGTGCCTACAAATCCAGCAATCCCTTTGACAACAATTCCTGACTCTTCTACAACTGCAACAGCAATCATTTCGACCAATTCATCAATATCATCAACAATGACTCCGTCCATCACTTCAGCAAACCAGATGTCAACAACCATTTCTTCTACAACATCAGCACCCATTTATTCAGCAGAATCTTCTACAACGCCAACAGAAACTAATGAAGATATCTCAGCAGTCACCATTTACTATAATCCATCAAATGTTCCTCCAAACAACAACTTTCAACAACAAACAGTGGCACCTCCTGCCAGGTCACCTTTCACAATTTACTACAATCCGCACACCATTTCAATACCCTCCTCTGCAGCAGTCAGTCCAGTTACCATTACGGTGCCTGGACCAGTTCCATATGAAAGCAATAATGCCATACCTTGGCATTATGGCTCTGACCTCTACTGCAACGAGGAGAAAATCGCTTTGGATTCTTCAACTTCTTCTCCACAGATTGATAATGTCGGGGGAGGCGGAGACTTCACCAGAAGCGGACGCCTTTTTGCCCCACAAACTCAAAGACCTAATGCCGAAGCAGAAGCTGCTGCCAAAGCAAAAGGGAAGAGTGTGGTGCCTGAAGAACCAATCATCAAAGAAACTCAGAAGACATCTTTTGAGCAAGATGTAGACGAGTTTATGAGAATTATAAAGAGAAGTGATTACAAGGTGGTGGATCAGCTTCACCAAACTCCCTCAAAGATCTCCATATTATCCCTGCTGATGTGTTCCGAAGCTCACAGGAATGCATTACTGAAAGTATTGCACGCAGCATACGTGCCATAGGAGATCACTGTTAATCAGCTAGAAACTGTGGTGGCAAATGTCAACACCAGTCATGGACTGGGCTTTACCAATGCTGACTTAATAACTGAGGGACGTAACCACAACAAGGCTTTACACATCACTCTAGAATGCAAGGGTGCTGTTCTATCCCATGTACTGGTGGACACTTGGTCTTCACTCAATGTTCTACCAAAGAAAGCCTTGGTGAAGCTTGAGTATGATGGCTTGGCACTGCGTCCGAGTAATTTGGTGGTGAGAGCATTTGATGGCTCTAAAAGATCAGTGCTTGGGGAGATTGATCTGCCTGTGATGATTGGCCCGCAGACCTTCAAAATTACCTTCTATGTGATGGACATTCAGCTGGCCTACAGCTGTTTGTTGGGTAGACCTTGGATCCATGCCGCTGGCGCTGTTACGTCTACCCTTCACCAGAAGCTGAAATTCGAGTGGGAAGGCCAGATCACCAATATCTGTGGTGAAGAGGACATCTTTGTTAGCCATCTGGCTACGTATAAATACATTGAGATGGATGGAGAAATCCATGAAACCATGAGCCAGGGGTTTGAGGCCCTGAACATAAATGAAGCATCTACTGTACTGGGAACCTCCATGACGTCTTATCAGCAAGCCAGGAAGGTTGTTGAAGAGGGTACTGCCCAAGGCTGGGGCAAGCTGCTACCTGTGGAGAAGAAGGAGGACAGATTTGGGTTGGGTTACAAACCAACTCAACAAGATCAATCAGAGGCTGCTAAGAAGCCCAACTTTGTCAGTGGGGGGATGCTCACCCCGGATGCAGTGAACAACTTGGAAGATGAGTCGGAAGATGAGCGCAACCTGGAGAGCTGGATACGTCCAAGGACCCCAGGGAGCCACATCTCAAACTGGTCTTCCTAGGAAATTATAAGGGTTACTCTTGCAGAGTAATTATTATTTCCTGTATATTTTAAGCATGCATCAAGTCTTGCATCTTGCCCAAGATGTCAAGACTCATTTTGTAATCGGGCCATCTTGTAATTTTGTGCAAACAGATCAATCAATGAATATCGGACATCTTTTGCAAATGAGTCTTTTCCGCTCACTGTTTTTCATTTTTCTTTTTGTACAAAAATAAAATGGCAATGTTTTCCAAAATGATAACTTCATTTCACTTTTTCTAAACAAGATTAAAATCGATCACTAAAATGGACAATCTAAACCCTTACAGAGAGTGCCTTTCAGACTGCACCGACAACAACACAGCTATGACTCTGTATGACTTTGACAATCCAATCAATCAAGCTGATGAAGGGGTTGAAGAAGATTATGAGATTCCTGAAGATCTAGCCAGGTTGTTAAGGCAAGAGGAGAAGGTTATCACTCCTCGTCAGGAGGAGGTCGAAACGGTTAATCTTGGTACGGAAGAAGACGTGAAAGAAGTTAAGATCGGGGCCTGCCTAAAAGACTCAGTGAAGGAACAACTAATTGACATGCTTCGTGAATATGTAGATGTCTTTGCTTGGTCTTATCAGGATATGCCAAGGTTGGACACCGATATTGTTATGCACAAGCTGCCTTTGAAAGAGGACTGCCCGCCAGTAAAACAGAAACTGCGCCGTACTCGCCCAGATATGGAAATGAAGATCAAAGAAGAGGTACAAAAGCAGTGGGACGCCGGGTTCCTTGCTGTGACTAGCTATCCGCCGTGGGTTGCTAATATTGTACCTGTGCCTAAGAAAGATGGCAAGGTGAGGATGTGTGTGGACTACCGGGATCTGAACAGAGCCAGCCCAAAAGATGACTTCCCTTTACCTCACATTGATGTATTGGTGGACAATACGGCTCAGTTCTCGGTGTTCTCCTTCATGGATGGATTTTCAGGATACAATCAGATCAAGATGTCACCTGAAGACATGGAGAAGACAACTTTTATCACACCCTGGGGCACGTTCTGTTACAAGGTGATGCCATTCGGACTGAAGAATGCTGGTGCAACTTATCAACGGGCTATGGTAACATTATTCCACGACATGATCCATAAAGAAATTGAATGTTATGTGGATGACATGATTTCCAAGTCCCTCACAGAAGAAGACCACCTGGTAAATCTGTTGAAGTTATTCAAGCGTCTGAGGAAGTACCAACTGAAGCTGAACCCCAACAAGTGTACATTCGGGGTACGGTCTAGTAAGCTGCTGGGATTTATTGTAAGTGAGAAAGGGATTGAAGTTGACCCTGATAAAGTCAAAGCCATTCAAGAAATTCCTGCACCGAAGTCTGAAAAAGGAGTTCGAGGGTTTCTAGGTAGATTGAACTACATTTCAAGGTTCATATCTCACCTCACAACAACTTGTGAGCCTTTGTTCAAGCTGTTAAGAAAAGAACAAACGGTCAGGTGGAACGAAGACTGCCAGAGGGCTTTTGACAAAATCAAGGAATACTTACAAGAGCCTCCAATCCTTATGCCTCTAGTAGAAGGAAGACCTCTAATCATGTACTTGACAGTATTAGAAGAGTCAATGGGGTGTGTGCTGGGCCAGCATGACGAGTCTGGTCGAAAAGAGTATGCAATATACTACCTAAGCAAAAAGTTTACCGACTGTGAACAACGTTATTCACTGCTCGAGAAAACTTGCTGTGCTTTAGCGTGGGCTGCTCGCCGACTGAGACAGTATATGTTGACCCACACTACTTTATTAATTTCAAAAATGGACCCAGTTAAGTACATTTTTGAGAAGCCAGCACTTACCGGATGGGTTGCAAGATGGCAAATGATCCTCACAAAATATGACATTATGTACACATCCCAAAAGGCCATCAAAGGCAGTGTATTGTCTGATTATCTTGATGAGAAACCCCTTGATGATTACCAGCCTATGAGATTTGACTTCCCTGATGAAGACATCATGTTCATTAAAGCAAAAGATCATGAAGAGCCTGTTCACACTGAAGGGCCTGACCCAGAAGAAGAATGGACTATGATGTTTGACGGGGCTATTAATATGAATGGACGAGGTGTTGGTGCAGTGCTCATTACACCTAAAGGAGTTCATATGCCTTTCTCGACAAAACTCACCTTTAACTGCACTAACAACGAGGCTGAATACAAAGCTTGTATCATGGGTCTTGAGGAAGCCATTGACCTCAGGATCAAGACATTGACTGTGTTCGGAGATTCGGCTCTGGTAATTAATCAAACCAATGGCAAATGGTACACACACCTGGATCATCTGATACCTTATAGGGATTATACAAGGAGGTTATTGACTTTCTTTACAACGGTCAAGCTTGAGTATATCCCTCGGGACGAGAATCAATTTGCAGATGCCTTGGCTACCATTTCATCCATGATCAAAGTTCAAGCTGCCAACTTTGTACCTCGGATTTCAGTGTCCAGACTTGACAGACCAGCGTATGTATTTGCAGCAGATGTTGTTAAGGATGATAAGTCTTGGTTCCATGATATTAAGTGCTTCTTGGAGGATCAAACATACCCACCAGGGGCATCTTACAATGATAAGAAGACATTAAGAAGGTTAACTGGTAGTTTCTTCTTGAATACCGACGGTTCCCTATACAAGATAAACTTCAATATGGTACTTCTCAGATGCGTTGATAAGACAGAAGCAGATTTGTTGATGCACGAGGTGCACGAAGGATCTTTTGGTACCCATGCTGGAGGGCATGCAATGGCTAAAAAATTGCTAAGATCAGGCTATTACTGGATCACAATGGATGCAGATTGTTGTGCCTATGCCAGAAAATGTCATAAATGCCAGATTTATGCGGATAAAGTGCATGTGCCTCCAAATCCTCTTAATGTGATGTCTTCACCCTGGCCCTTTGCCATGTGGGGCATTGATATGATTGGCAAGATTGAACCAACTGCTTCAAACGGCCACAGATTCATCCTAGTTGCTATTGACTATTTTACCAAGTGGGTTGAAGCAACTTCTTATGCAAATGTTACAAGGCAAGTGGTAGCCCGATTTCTTAAAAGAGATATCATCTGTCGGTATGGAGTACCCGAGCGAATCATTACTGATAATGGTTCCAACTTGAACAATAAAATGATGGCAGAACTGTGTCGGGACTTCAAAATCCAACACCACAATTCATCTCCTTACAGGCCAAAGATGAATGGCGCTGTTGAGGCAGCAAATAAGAATATCAAGAAGATTGTGCAGAAGATGGTAGTCACCTACAAAGACTGGCATGAAATGCTACCGTTTGCCTTGCATGGGTACCGCACGTCAATCAGAACATCCACTGGGGCAACACCGTATCAGCTTGTTACGGTATGGAGGCAGTCCTACCTGTTGAAGTTGAATTACCCTCCCTGCGGGTACTGATGGATTTTAAGCTGAACGAAGCAGAATGGGTCCGATCCCGATACGAACAACTAAGTCTGATTGAAGAGAAGAGATTGGCTGCAATCTGTCATGGGCACCTATATCAGAAAAGAATGAAGAAAGCCTTCGATCAGAAAGTCAGGCTCCGAGAGTACCAGGTAGGAGATCTTGTGCTGAAAAGACTCCTTCCTCCTCATACAGACCACAGGGGCAAGTGGACTCCGAACTATGAAGGACCATTCGTAGTAAAGAAAGTTTTCTCTGGTGGAGCGCTCATGCTCAGTACTATGGATGGTGAAGACTTCCCGTCCCCTGTGAATTCAGATGCAGTTAAAAAATACTTCGCATAAAAATGACCCGTTGGACATAAAAACAGAATGTAAGTCCATGCAAAAATAGGGCATCCCGGCGAGTCAAAAACAGAATAAAAGACTCGGGCAAAAATAAGGGAAATAAATAAAAAAATGTACACCCGCTGAGTTGAAAAGCCGCATTGGACAACTCAGGCAAAAAAGGGTATCCCGATGGATTGAAAACCCGAAAAAGCGATCCATGCAAAATAAGGGAATAAGCGAACAACTGCATTCTGAATTCGTCTGTATCACTTACAGCTTGGTAAGCTTCAAAAGGATCAAGCTTCTTTCAGAATCAGCCTTCTTTAGAAAGCAAGATAAGAAGAACGTCAAATGTCATACGAGTCATAGCAAAGGAAAGCTCCCTGAAGCGTCATCAACATTGCCAATACCTTTTATTTCTCAATTTGTAACAATCTCCTCATTTTAGGGGATTTGTTTCTTTGACTGTATTTGCCAATTCAGGGCACATGAATTAATAAAATCATATTTTTTAGTCATGTTTCGTCTCGTACATTTTATTTTCATTTGCAAGAATGTCCGATGTCTTTAAGATACTGATTGCATAAATACAGATGCTTCTCTTCTAAAAAATACGTGCTTGCAGGAAATATACTCGCTCCCAGGAGTGCCTAAACTCCTATGATGGAATCCGGTAAGGGATGCCTCGGGATTGCTTGTGCGTTTCTCTGACTTTTCAGGATTGAAGGTATTCAAAGCACAGCATGGGGCATGGAAACTTCATCCCAGCAAGCTGGCAAATCATTATCTACTCAGTCTTAGCACCGAAAATGCTTTCTCCCCAACTGAGTTCCCAATCATCATTCCTCCTCAGCCAAGTACGAAAGCCAGAGATGCATTCTCCCCACAAAGTTTCAGCCTCTATCCAGAAGAGCAACGTCTGAAGATCTCACAACAGAGTGAAGAAAGCTACTGCAAACCCCAGCTGGGTCCCTCATTACCAAAATAGGTCTATCAGAGACCTATATCCCCAAGCAGAGTCATATATGTCAGATCCATCAATGATCTCATCCCCAGGTGGGATGTCCACTCCAAGCAGATCAGCCAGAGATCTTTGCAGCAACAGGATCCGAATCCCGGATCGGTATCTTTGCACAATCATAGCATTCGCATCATTTTCCCCACAGAGCGTAGCATTCCGTCTAATACGGAGCATTACGGCAAAAATCAAACATATTGCATAATCATGAGCCATGTACTGAATTAAACACTTGTAAATACTGGCAGTCCATCAAAGATATACAGAGAAACTCCCCGAATTCCCCGGCAGAAAGCCAAGGCATCTGCCTGACACTCACAAATACAGATACACACTCCTTTTGGCACTCGTCCGTGTCATCATTCCCCAGTAAAGTCGCCCGAGCATTCTTTACAAACAGACACTTATATATTACAGATACTTCTTGGCACCTGTTCGTGTCATCTCCCCAGTAGAAAGCCAAAGTGTCCTCTTTGCACTCACAGATACATATATCTATACAAATTCCCTGACACTCGTCCGTTTCACTTTCCCCAACATAGCTACCTAAACACTTTGTAAATCACATACTTGTTTATAGTACACTTTCTTCTTGTTGACACTCGTCCGTGTCACTATCCCCAGCAAGTTAAACACTCATCTGTACGCCACTCATACTTATTATTCCTGTTTCACTCATACAGATACTCGTCCGTATTTTGTATATATCACTTATACCTCCCCAGATCCGACACTCGTCCGTGCTCTTTGTTAACCAGTTGGTACTCGTCCGTATCATCATCTCAGAACATGCGTCAAGCGTTGTTTCTACCTGATACTCGTCCGTATCATAGGATGCTCGTCCGCATCTTTAATCCATACACGTGTCAAACACTTATGTCTTCTTGAATTTAGACACTCGTCCGTGTCTACTATCCCCCAGAAGAGTCCCCTCAAAATCAACACTCGTCCGTGTTCCTTGCTAAACCAGTTGATACTCGTCCGTATCATCATCTCTGAACATGCGTCAGGCGTTTGTTTCTACCGATACTCGTCCGTATCATGGTCCTAAGGATGCTCGTCCGCATCTTTAATCTATACACCGTACCCAAACACTAATACCTCTCATTCCTTGGATATAGACACTCGTCCGTGTTTACTTATCCCAGCAAATCCCAGCGAACTATTTCCTTTCTATCTGACATTCGTCCTATGTCATGATACCCGTTTGGTAGCCGTACCCTTCCAGGTGATCGTCCTTCACCTTTGGATGACCGTCCCTCATCCTTTCCCCAGCGGAGTCTCCTTTATTTGAACCCCTTCCTATCCGACATTCGTCGTATGATTGTAGTATTTTTTTCAGCAGCCGTCCCCTGCTAGGTGATCGTCCTTCACCTCCTGATGATCGTCCTTCATCATTTTATCCGATAGTCGTCCCCGTCGTTGATCTTGTTATCTGGCATTCGTCCTATGTCATGATAAACCCTGAGAGCAGCTGTAACAGCCCGGGCCCCTCGCAAGGCAATCCCGGCACTGCCACCTCACGATCTTCTCTACCCCCCTCACTAGTAGAGTTTTTGCCTTCCGTGGGAATCGAACCCTGTACCCTGGGGTTCAAGTACATGTTCATTCCATTCCCACTACCACTTGAGCTACTAGCTCAAGTGGTAGTGGGAATGGAATGAACATGTACTTGAACCCCAGGGTACAGGGTTCGATTCCCACGGAAGGCAAAAACTCTACTAGTGAGGGGGGTAGAGAAGATCGTGAGGTGGCAGTGCCGGGATTGCCTTGCGAGGGGCCCGGGCTGTTACAAAAAAAAGGCGCCTTTTTTTTTGTAACAGCCCGGGCCCCTCGCAAGGCAATCCCGGCACCGCCACCTCACGATCTTCTCTACTCCCCTCACTAGTAGAGTTTTTGCCTTCCGTGGGAATCGAACCCTGTACCCTGGGGTTCAAGTACATGTTCATTCCATTCCCACTACCAATTGAGCTAGTAGCTCAAGTGGTAGTGGGAATGGAATGAACATGTACTTGAACCCCAGGGTACAGGGTTCGATTCCCACGGAAGGCAAAAACTCTACTAGTGAGGGGAGTAGAGAAGATCGTGAGGTGGCGGTGCCGGGATTGCCTTGCGAGGGGCCCGGGCTGTTACAGCAGCCGTACCCTATTAGGTGATCGTCCTTCACCTCTTGATGATCGTCCTTCATCATGCTTATCCGATGGCCGTACCCATCGTCGACCTCTTTATCCGACATTCGTCCTATGTCGCGATGCTTTTGGCAACCGTACCTTGCCCGGTGATCATCCTTCACTATGAGATGACCGACCCTCATCTTATCCCCCAACAGAGCAGCCGTTCCCTGCTAGGTGATCGTCCTTCACCTTTGATGACCGTTCCTCATTATTTATTTTTACCTCTAATCCCCAGAGAATCTTATAGCTTTACCTGATGGCCGTCCCCATCATAATATTTTACATCCCCAGCTAGTCGGCCATCCCCGTCTCTACTTTATCTCCCGCTTCTTCCCCAGCTTGTCGGCCGTCCCCGTCATTGCTCCTCCCCTAGCAGTCGTCCTCTGCTCGACGGTCGTCCTCCATCGCCCGCACTTTATAATATATTTTATTTTCCTTTACAATCTATATCCCTTTTCTTCTTCATTCTGTGAGTACAAATTTTGGACTGTCTTTGGTATTCAACCACAAGTTATCTTGTTTTCCTGTTAAGCCGTTGCTTACATCCTGCACAGCTAACTCATGTTTGAATAGGGGCAGCTGTAAACACCCCAAATTTGCCCTCACCCATTCACACCATGGCTTGTGATCTCTTCATGTGCATAAATTCAATCATAGCATCCCATACCACATTTTTGATTCACTGCATTGCTTCTAAGTCATCTGCACCTAGGGTTTGTGATCTGAGCAATCCAAGGGCCATTTGAGCCACTCCAAAGCTCATCAATCACTTCAAAGGGATCCATGTTTGTTCAAGCATCATATTATACCCCCACAAAGTCAAGAAAGTCAAAAAATCACAAGAACTGAGAAAAGCATGGAAGCAGAGCCAGGTTTAACTGCACAGATGACCTAGAATTAGGGTTTTGGTTTCAGAGGCCATAACTCCAAATTTTTTGGTCATTCTTGTTTCTATTGGTCTCTATATGGTATAGGGATCATATATATCAATTTTCATGAAGAAATTCAATGGGGAAGGCATCTGATCAAGAGTTGACTTCTTGAGCAAGTCAGTGTGAAATCAGGGCATCTAAGGCCCCTAATGACCCAACCAAGGGGTGTTTTTCATCAGTTTGGCCCAAAGAATTTTCCATTTCTATGCCTTGATTTTCACTTAACCATAAGCCATTTTTCATGAAAGTGCAAAGAGGGATTTCTTGCAAATTGATTCTCAAAGGGTTTGTTTGACCTCTAGCTGGTTTCAAGACTTTGCCATGACCTAATGAAGCATGCCTCACCAACAATTCAACAAGATTTCTCACATGTACATAGCCAAAAGTCATGAAATGTAACAAGTTGTCAAGTTGCAAAAACCCTCCCAACTCATGATCCAAATGCAGCAGTCTTTCATGAACCATCCAAGGGCCATCCTTGACTCAAGCTGATGCAGTATAGGCCAAGAAACCATCTCTGCCATAGCCCATGCTGCAAGTACACCATTTTTGACTTTTTGGGCCAATCATCCCATACCAATCCCCAAATGCACACCTGCTCTCCAGATTTGTTGGGATATTTTATGGATCACCTAAGGATCATAAAACATAACACACACAAGCCATAAACACACACAATCCAGCATACAGAAAAAACTGTCAAAACCTTTCCCTCTTCGAAACACACAGCACAGCCATCCAACTTCAAAAATTCCTTCACCAATTAACCAAAAATCATCCATAGAACAGATCCCACCCCTTACAATGATCTGAAACACAACACACAAGAACTGCATTTTCTGTCACACCAGAACTGAACCACAAAAACTAGCCACTTTCAGCCTCATTCAAGTGTTCCATTGGCCTCAGGGGGTTCAAGGGAGATCATTTACACAAAATGGAAGCTCTAAAAGCTCACTTTCGAAGGTCTCCAGCTCAGGTACAACCTAAGAACTTTTTTCTCAGAACTTCATTTTCTTGTTACAAAATGAATCTACATGTTGCACTGATCATCTAGATGTATTTAGAATTGAAAATAAGCAAGAGATGACCATTTCATGTTGTTCTGAAAGTTTGCTCGTGTTTCGTATTTTCCTTCGATTCAGGCTTGTGAATGAAAATAAATGAATTTTGGAAGAGGGGTTAGGTTTAGATTGGGGAGAGGATCATTTTGGTGGAAGAAATTTCATGATTGGTAACCTGTAGCGAAATCTAGGGTTTGTGTTCGCCGGAGAAGATGACCGGAACCACTGTTCCGGTCACCTGAAGTTCATTAACCCTAATTATGTCATTAATTGTAGTTTGAATGTGGAGCGTAGATCAGGCTGACTTTGGTTGACTTGCGCGCAAACGTGTGGCCAAGATGCATCACTAAAACCCTAAGCTTGTTTAATTAATTCAAAAACCTGATTAATTAATTCATAAATAAAATTAGCTAGATTTGAATCTGGGCCCTTGGATCTGGCGCGCAGTCAACCAGTCCAAGCCCAGATCAAATCCTGGCCATTCCTTGTGCATACTTTCCTTTATTTTTAATTTTTATTTCATTTAACTTCATTTCTTTTCCTCATTTTATTTAAAATAGCAAAACCCTTTTAAAAATTATGAAATTTTTTGTCAAGAGTTCCATTAATTTTGAAAACCCAAAAATATTTTTATTTTTATTTTTTGCATTAAAAATTATTTTTAAATCATTTAAATATTTATTTTTAATTAATTAATGAAAATTAATTAATTAAAAATACATTTACGTATTTAAAAATCACCAAAAAATTCACATAGCATTTAGAAACATTTAGAAACATTGTCCAACTCCCAAAACAAATTTCTTTTTTGATCTTGATGTCTTTTGATCATTTTCATTGGATTTAATCTCATTTCAAGGCAATATTTTATTTCAAACTTCAAAAATTCATTTCTGCCTAACCATTGAGAGTTGGATCATGATTCTTTTTGCATTGCATCTTGTATGGCATGTAGTTTATAGGATAAAATTGGCTTGAATTGATCTTGCATTTTCAATTTGTTTTGCATTTTTCTTGACAAGGTACCTTAAAACCCTAACAATCTTAAGAAATTCATAACTCTCACTAGGTTAAGATTTGGGCCCCCTCCTTTGGGTAGTGAGTTTGTATAGGTTTAGGGTTCCTTTGATTGCATTTTCAAATTTTTATCATGTCATTTGCTTCTGGTTTTGGATTTTTGCCTTGTATGATGCATGAAACCCTAATTTATGCCTTCCTTTGCATCCATCTTCCATTTGCTTGCATACCATGACTTGCCATGACATTTTGTGCATTCATTTGATTCATGATGCATCTTAGGACATATTAGAACCATGTTTGATCATTGCATCTTTCATTTGCCATGTTGTATGTCCATTGCATTTCATAACTTTTCATGAACAACCATGGTTCAAAGCATGCTTCTCTTGCATCCATATGTTTGTATGATCATTATCATGCCTTGCCTCATGTTTGCATCATCTCTTAGCATCATTAACATCATACTCATGCTTCTGGTTTTGGTTTGCATCATGACATTGCATCTCATTTTGCATTGCATTTCATTTCCTATACTAACATTTCAGGTGGTAAGTTATTTGAGGAGTGAATTTGCCTTCACTTCTCATAATTTCTTCTTATCTCTTTCATACTTCCCTTGCTGCATTTTGTATGTGTATTGGATTGAGCTTGCTCATTCATGTTCATATCTTACCTTCTTTCTTCAAGTAACTTATCTTCTTAAGTGAAGTAAGTTAGCTTGTTTCTTCTGTTTCTTCTCCTTTCATCTGCTTCTTCCCTGGTGGCTTTTCTTGAAGATCTCTTGCAAGCCTCATAAACCCTAGGAATATCCAAGTATGATAACAATTAGGGTTTGATTAGTCCCCCCATTAGTTTTACCTTTGTGTCATCTTTGTGTCTTCTCTTCCCATCTCATAACCAAGGACTAAACCCTAAAGGCTTTAAGGCTTTGTGATTAAGCTTATGCCTACATCCTTCTATTAGGATGGAGTGTATAATTTTAATCCTAAGTGCTAAAACCTTAATGTGTTTAAATCCTTTAATCAATCCATCTAACAATCATCAAGACATCAAGCTTGTAACTTGGGCCTTGCATTAGGGTTCTAATTCTTCCTTAATTGGTTAAGAAGGACTAACCCTAGTGTTAATGGACAAGTCTCCCTCAAGTTGTCTTACAAACCATAAAATTCATTTCTTCATCTTATCATTAACTAAAATCCACTTAATAAAGGCTTTGTTTTGTCATGAGGTTAATCCCTAATCATGGATTAAGTTGAAGAGTCTTCCTCAGCTTAAATATTCTCATCTATTATCCTTCTATTAGGATGGTGTAATGAGTCTGTTTAATCCCTGATTATGGATTAAACTCATTACTTAACACTAAACAAAAACAACAAAAACATCTAAATAATCACAAGTAGGTTAATGATCTTAATCCTACACCATGGTGATCAAGTGTGAGATACTGACTTCCTACTTAAGGTATTCTCATTACCCCTAATCAGAGGGAAGATGTGATGAGTTTACTAACCCATTGGTTTAGGCTTAAGCTCATTAACTTATGACAAACTTTCAAAAGCAATAAAAGATTGAAAACTCAAAAACAAACAATAATCGGCTCCTTCGGGATTCTTTTCTCATCATCTTCACTCATAAACGAGAACTTGCTTCTTCCGTCTAATGCAAGACAGTTAGCACCTGAGCCAGACAGGTCATACACTTGAGCATAGACAAGTAAGCAGTTCACAAGTCAATTTATCTTTCAGTCTCTTTGGGTCGAACTACGGTGTTCTGACTTCCTCATTGCACGAGAGGATACGTAGGCATAACTTAACAGTTATCGAACAAAAGTCTCTGTATATTCCCCCTCTTTCTAGCCTTATTCTTTAATCCTCATGGTTTTGAGCATTTCATTCTTATTCTTACACTGACACTTCTCTTGTACACTTCACCTTTCTTTTACACTGACACTTGCATTCTTTCCAGCTTTGATACACAGATTGCACTGACACTACCCCTTTAAAACACAAATCTTTTAAGCGTGGATCCCGTCGAGTACGACGGACAATCTGGGTGCTAATACCTTCCCAGGTTGTAACCAACCCCCTTTCTCAGTCTCTCTGGTTCGCAACCGTCTTGTCCATCTTTTCTTAGGTTTATGCAGCATTACCTTTCCTTCGGGATAAAAATGCCTAGCTGGCGACTCTTGTCTTCTGAGTTCACCCTTGTGTGTTCTCTGTTCATTCTCTCTCTTTCGCCGACCGTTCGCGTCTGTACCCCTCTTGGCCCTGTGTCATCTGGTGGGAGCGACACTAGGGATGGCTCTGGTCATGATAATGAGGATGAAGATGATGCTGAAGATGACGAAGATCAAAATATTGAGGATATGAATGTTGATAAAGTTCATGTTGATAATGAAGACTGGTATCGTGATCCTTCTGATGATTCTGCACTTTATGAAAATTAAGGTTGGGGTGAATGGAAACACATGGGATGGACTCACACAACAACTTCGTTTGCTCCTCCATCTCCTCCTCCTCCTCCTCCACAAGACAACACATCCGGTATTATGAATCTGCTCCAAAATTTACAACTTTAACAACAAAACTACTAGAACACTCAAACCGAGCAATACAATGAGTTGGAAAGAAGGCTAACTGAACAAGATAAGGCATTTGCTAAATATGTATCTGTTCAAGACACCCGCTATACGGCGTTGCAAGCCCACTTGGAAGCTCAAGATACCACTTTTGAGACATTTGCCTATACCTCTTTGGCCCGGATTAATGAAGTCCATGGTTCTAATGTTGCACTTGCAAACTCTTTCAACAAACTAGACATGAGTTTCCTTGACTATATTGGAGCTGATACGGATGATCATCAGCCGGTTACTTATCATCATGTTATCCATCACATCGGGGTCGGGGTATAAGGCCTTGAGAGAATCATTGCATCGCATCTCATTTTCATTAGCATTTTCAATGTTTTTTTTTGTATTATCTCAGTGACAACTATTTCTATTTTCGTATGGTACTTTCTTTGTTATGTTTATTTAAATATGGAAAATGCTTACTTCAGCTAGTTTGTTCCATTATCTTGTCGTGTTCATTCTATTAATCTTTTTTCAATTAATCCCTTATTGTGTGTTTGTGGATGGTTGAATCTTATTACAATTGTGACTCTCATTATATGCTATTGGTTATTGATTACTGGTTAATTCTCCTTCTCTCTTTTTGATGTTATCAAAGGGGTAGATTACATGATGTTAAGATGTAGATTGTAAAGTGTATATGATTGGTGGCACACACTCAGGGGGAGCATGGAAATGGTTCTTCGTTACATTTCAACAAGTTTTTGCCATCATAAAAAAGGGGGAGTTTGTGAGACATTACAGGGTTTTACATAATGTCAAAAACTTGGGCATTTGAAATGGTGTGTGGAAAGACAAGCAAAAAGTTTTTTATGATACTTTTTGAACTCCATGAGTCGACTCATGCTTCTGAATAGGTCGACTCAAACTGAATAAGTGATTTGAGTTGACTCATAGCTTGCAATAGGTCGACTCATTCAATGTGTTTTTCTCTTCAAAACTCACGGGTCTCAACAGGCCGATTGAACAAGGAATTTAGGTCGACTCATCACCTTGGTACAGGTGGACTCATCCATATGGGGAGGTCGATGCATTACTGATGCATTCAGTTTTTGTTATTTTTTGTCTCTCACTTTTACTTTGCTTTTTCCACTCTTATCTAACCAATATAAATAGTTGTTTCATTTTATGAGAAAGGTAACAAGAAAAGTGAAATAGATACACATCATTCTCTTCATATTCTCCTTATTTGCATCAATCAACAATCACACACAACAATCTTTGTTGATCAAGGTGCAATTTATGGTGATAATGTCCAATTGAGATAGAGAGATTTCAGATTGGGTAGAGAATCTGTGGGTTTTTATTGTAAAAACCAAAGGGGTTTTCTCCTCCAAGATCGTAGAGGATTTGGAGGTTTTGTAAGCAAGCATTGTTCGTAGATTCATCCGAGTGAGGATATTTGAAGATCAAGGGAATCTTTCATTTGCATCACGTTAACCGGGGGATTACGAAGATAATTGTGGGTTCACAAGCATTGAAGAAAATCAGTTGTGCTCAAAGTTTGAAGGATTGAATATTCTTACAAGAAGCAACAGTTAATCAGAGGTTTTCTCGACGAACGTGAAGGACTTGGTTCTTCTCGAACCAAGGGGAAAGAAGAATTTTTCGCAACAATCGCAATTCAGATTGGTTTGTTGTTCCAATTTTCTTCTTGTATAAACAATTGCAATATTAATGAAATATCCTAATTCAGTTGAGAATTGTGGGCAAAGTACTTCTAGCGAGGACGGTGAAGGAACTGCCTAAACAAATCTCGTGCGTTCTTTAATCGTTTCATTCAAATATTTTCTGCATAGCTTGAATTTGTGTGGTTTGAAACATTATGTTTTGGTGGAGTATGTGCAAACCAACTATTTAATAAATCGTTGTTATCAATTTTTGACAACAACCTTGTAAAAATTCTGTACTACTTTAATATAGACATAACACTTTGTGTGGGTGCACATCAAGTGTTTGAGAAAAAGTCAAAACACATAAATTCATTTCTTTTTTGCTTATTTCTCCTTTATAATTCATTGTTAAGAGTGGATTATCAAGTAAGCTGAATTTGAGTGATTTAGTTGCATTGTTTTTAATTTTTCTTATCATCCTTTATTTCCCATTTGGTTTCAAAATTCATATCCAATCACTGGTGACTTTATTTGTTTTAGACAAGTTTTCCGGGGAACTTCCGCAAAGTATTTCTCAAATTTATTTTTGAAAAGTTAAATTTGAAAAATGATCTATTCAACCCCCTTCTAGATCCGTGCCATCGTCTAACAATGATCAATATGCATCACTGCTCGGGCATATCGTTTCCTGGATGAACTAGTTTCTCCGCCTCTAGTGAATCCTCCAACAATAGTGTTCAATGTATGTAGGGAAGATATTTTTTCGTGATCCTCTTCGATACCTGTTCCTTTTTTATAAGTTTGCTTGTCCAAGTTTAGGTTGTCTATACGAGGACTCCTTTTTCTTGAATGGGACCAGGAATCCTTCACATATGCCAGGAGGTGACCTCTATGAATTAATTACTCAATCTCTTTCTTTAGCTGGTGACAATCATCGGTATGGTGACCCTGGAGCCGGTGATAGCCACACCATGCATCAAATTGCTTCCCCATTATGGAATTATCCTTTCTAGTGCGTGACAGTTCCGAAAATAGATTCAGGTGGCCTATTCTCTCAATATATCACCCCCTCGGGAGTTGAACGGGGTTAGGTCACCAACATAATTGAGTGGTCGTCGGTACGGCCTAGGAACAGGTCGTTCTCGTAAGTCTTCCCAAGGATGTTCTCTCCTCCGGATTAGTCCTTACTCTTTATTTCTTTTCTTTTCATGAGTATCTCAAGTTCTTTTTTCCCGATTACTTTCTTCACCCTTGATATAATACTCATCCCGAGTTATTATCTCGTCCATGTTGACCGTTAACTTCTTGCTAGTGACTCGTTGAACTTCCCGACCCGTAATCCATATTGAAATGCTTCGACAAACAGCTCATAATTGGGATGAGAAACTTTGATAATTTCTTCATTAAATATGGATAGATACTCTCGTAAGGATTTCAATTTCCTCTATCCCTGTCGAACATTGAATAAGGTAGTAGTCGAGACCTTCTGATGCCTGTTTTCCAAGAAGTGTTGTACTAACATTTTGGTCAGGTCCTTATAGCTCACCACGAATATTCGGGGAAGGCTCATGTACCACCTCCGAGCAACATCATTGAAAGTACCTACCATGAGCTTACACTTTAATGAGTCAGTAGGTCTGACTATCATTATTTGGTTGTTGGAGGTGATTACATGTTCCTTGGGGTATACTTTTCCATCAAAGGAAACAAGTGAAGGTGCTTTGAAGTTCTTTAGGACCTGGTCGTCCCATATTTCTTGTGTAGCGATTGAGGCTCAAGAACTTTCTCATCTTGATCCTCTTCTGTTTGACTTTTCTACTGTAGGACTTGCACGCTATCCTACAACGTTTCGTTATGTTGTCGAAGAGCATCCACCATGGCTAGTACCTGAGCCATGTCTGGAGGATCCCCTTCAGAAGAAATTTTTGAGAATTTGATGTGTGTCCTAGGAAAATTTTACCGAGGTCCCATGGTGGGACCCAAATCTTATTGCTAAAAACACTAAAACGAGTAAGCTCAAAAAAGGATAGTAAGCTCTAGGAGGTTTCAAAACAAGGGGTAATATTATCAGGGCTGGCTTTTTGGCTAACTAGCTAAAAATAAAACAAAATAACACGCTTTTATCATTTCAGTGTGCACACAAGTAAACAAAAAGCTTCAACAAGAGTCAATGCAAGTTTTAGAAACTAACAAACATGAGTGAAATCACACAAGAAAGAAAAGGATGGATTTTTATGTGTTATCCATTATTAGGCTTAAAATTCTCGCAATGGTTTGTGATCTACCACAAGTGATATACAATTCAGAGTTTAGCCTTACCTATCATACTAAGAATGCTCAAAAATAATTAATCACATCACACCACAAGTCTCTCGTCCAAGAATAGTGAGAGTAAAAGTCTCAAAGTGAAAGGTATGTTCAATGGATGGTGTGGTTGGTGCAGCAGAGATGTTTAGAGCTTCAGCTGCATAAACAACTTCTTCATTTTTAACGTCACCTGTAGGAGAAGTGTAAACTTGCAGGGCAACCTTAATCTCAACAAAAACAAAGGAAGAATCACATGAGTAAGTATTATCAAAAGTAGACAATGATGGAATATCAGTTGAAAATAAATTAGAATAAGTATCATCAACCGACTCAGGAAGCCCTCAGATGTGAAAAATAGAATGTTCTTCCACGAGATGTTCCATAACATCAAAAAGGTTAAATTTAGCAATGGTACCACCAAACTCCCTGGACATTGTTCCATCACCAACATTGACTTTTTCCCTATTTTCATGAATGGTCTTCTTAAAATGATTGGTGACCTATTTGAATTTGTTTCTCCGGCCATGTCTAGAATGTAAAAAATCTACAGGAAAAAGCAAGTCATTAACTTGGACAAGCACATCTTCCACTACTCCAATGAGGTGATTATTGCTTTAGTTTGCCAGTTGAATGATTAAACTTGTATTCTGCAAAGGTCCAAGATCAAGGCTATTATAAAAAGAGCGAGGAATAACATTAATGGAAGCTTCTAAGTCTAACATGCAGTTTTCGAATTTACTATCCCCAATGGTACATGGAATAGAAAAGGTTCCTGGATCCTTGCATGTATAGGGAAACATGGCATGATTGAGGTCTGAAACATTAGACTTTTAAGGTGCATGTTTAGGTTGAATGAGGGCTGAAACATTTCTTCTCATGTCCACTCTCTCATTTCCATTCATCCTCCTCTTGTGTATGCACAATTCTTTCAGAACTTTTGAATACTTTGGAACCTTCTTAATCACATAAAGAAGTGGAATGTTCACTGCCACTTTCCTGAATACATCCAGAATCTTTCTCTCTTTGTATTTCTCAAGAATATTCCTATTTTTCTGTACTCTTTGTGGGAAAGGGGTCGGAGGTACATACTCTCTATCAGGATCAACAACAACAAAAGGTTCAGGTGCGGCCTTATCTTTCTTATTTTTTTCAGGGGCTGGTTCTATAACCTTTCCGGATCGCAAGGAAATTTCACTCACATTAGCATTAGGATCCTTTGGATTCACAACTATTTGGGCAGGAAGTTGGTTCAATCCTCGGGCTTGTATGGCTTTCATTAAGGTGGCATGTTGTCCAGTTTGTGTCTGTAAGGTTTGAATACTAGATTCAGTTCTTTGTTGAAATGAAAGATTATTAACATTTAGTTGCTTGACCAGGTCATCTAATGAAGGTCCAGAAGGTCCAGAAGTGGTAGCTTGGGGGTGGCTGCTGGTTGGGTGGGGTGTTAGTTTCCAGATCAAAGGTTGGGATGGTTCCTCCAATTGGGATGGTATTTGTTAGTGGATAGGTCAGTAATGTTGTTGTACCTGTTCTGATTGTTGCCTTGATTATAAATATTTGTTGCATAAGATTGAGGTAACTCAGTGATCGATTCATCTTGGAAAATGGGATAAGTATCAATCGGGTGTTCAGGAAAAGTACAAATACCACACATGTTTGCTGCTTGAGTCTTATCTACTACGAACTGTTTCACTAAAGATCTAAGGTCATCGATTCTGGTTTTTAAAGCTTTGTTGGAAGAAATCTAAATTTCATTCACACCCTTTATTTGAACATAATTGTTTCTAGTGGTGAACTATTGGGAGGTGAGAGACATGTTTTCAATCAAAGCTTTGGCGGCAGCTGGAGTTTTATCAACAAGTGTTCCACCTCGAGCAGCATCAGGAATATTTCTATCCATCGATAATAAACCCTCATAGAAGTACTGAATAAGCAACTGCCCGATGATTTAGTGTTGAGGATAACTGGACACTAATTTCTTGAATCTTTCCCAATACATAGCTAGTAATTCATTGTCTTGTCTAATTCCACATATCTCTTTTCTGATTGAAACAACTCCGGAGGGAGGAAAGTATTTCTCTAAGAACACTCTTTTCAGACCATTCCAGCTTGTGATGGAATTCAGTTCAAGGTAATATATCTAATCTTTTGGTGCACCTTGTAATGAGAATGGAAAAGCTATGAGTTTGATGTGATCTTCAGTGATTCCTTCAGGCCTCAATGGTATAGAGCATACAACCTGGAATTCTTTTAAATGCCTATGTGGATCCTCACCTTCAAGACCATTAAACTTTGGCAACAAGTGTATCAAACCAGATTTTAATTCAAAAGGTGCATCAGCTTCAGGATACTCAATGTATAAACCATTATAATTTACATCAGGGGCAACCATCTGCCTTAAAATTCTTTGGTTAGCCATATCAAAAACAAATCCAGAATCCGAATCAAACAAGTTATGAAGGAAAACGAAAAAAAATATTCAAAAAATATAAAAACACCAAAATTAATCTAATTATATAAAATAAGAATTTTGAGAATTTTTTTTGGAATTTGTCAAAACTATGAAAACAATAAATAAATCATAAAAAATAGAAAAAATAAGGAATTTGCGATTTTTAGGGTCAAAATATTTTAGAATTTATTCTAAAGGAGTACTGTTCATCGATTTTTTTCCTGAATTATTGAAAAAATTCGGAGCAAATCGAAACAGTAGATTCCAACTTACCTCTATACTACAACCCTGCAAATCAACAAACATAACAAAAAGAAAAGAAAAGTTCTAGCAAGAACACTATACCTATGACTCTAAAATCGATTAATAACAACAAGAATCCCCGTCAACGGTGCAATTTGATCTATTGTGGCACGCGGATCAAAACGAGTAATTTTTGAAAACATTGTATAGCGACAATGACTCGAATTGTCTCACAAAGATTCTTGATCTTATTAACTAACGATAGTAAAGATTAATGGGGGTTTGTTTTAAGGTCGAATTATAAAAACGGATTAAAATAAGTGATTATTAAATTAGCTGAAATAACAATTCTACTTATTCGGGTATCGACTTATCATTGGTTCAATAAACTTCAATCTCCTAACCGGTTTATGTTCCCCTATCGATTACAACACCAATTAAAAAGCGAAATTGTCATTATACGATTGCATTCCTATTTTCCGAATAAAGCAAACGGATAATCATAATCACGAATTAAGCAAATGTGATTCTAACATACACGTTCTAACAATTATGCAACGATAAACAAAGCTAAAACTCAATGAACATCAATCAATCAATATAAATCAATAGATTAATATTGAAATGGGAAAAGAAATTGGATTAAAGATTAAAAAACCTCAAAGTATGGAATTCATAATAGCAGAATTTTGCCTTCGGAATTAGTTCTCCATTTGATCGTACAAACTCAAATTATTTTCTCTTGAATAGTGTCTTTCGTGAACAGTAGTGGCTGTTAGGTAATAGAGAAAAATAAAATTTGGTTTACAACCCAACTGTGTCAAATACATAACCCTGACCCAAAATAAATGACCCAAAATAAATTATATCTAATGCTGCAACTTTAACAACTTTTTTAGGTCCGTTACAGTCCGATTCAGATTCTGAATTTTTCATGAAAGACGTAGCTCTCTATCTTAGCTTTGCATCGACTGGTAGAACGCCTCAAGTCAATTCTTGTAGCTCCAGTTTTGATCATTTTAGTGCAAACTGCTAATGCTCAAAATAAAGTGCGAAAATCAAATAAGTGCAAAAATAAACTAATTTGTAAAAACACATTAAAATAGAAAAATAACCAAAGTAAAGTATGGAAATGCATATGTATAAACATAGAGAAATATACATCAAAATGCACTGATCAATTTCCCCCACACTTAAAATCTTGCACTACGATCAAGATTAAAAATTCAAAACAAAAAAACTCAAAAATAAAAACAAAACAGAGAATGCAACCTCTAATTCAAAGCATCAAGAGTATGACATTAGTGAGTAATTATTTTGTGACATTCAAAGTGGATATGAAAAACAGATTAACAAAGAGTACACCACAAGCATTAAGATCCTCACAGGATAAATTGTTTACACTCAAAGCACAACATGAGGGTTAGTACTATTACATTGTAATTCCTTGTGTCGAAGCAGGTTGCTTGACATAAGGAAATATTTGATTTGATCTAGAATAGATTTAATTCAAAATAAATATTTTGGGCTTTTATAATTTTGGGCTTTGTCTTGAGATACAAGCAAACCTAATTCTATAAATAAGGAGTTTCCCTCATTGTAAAATATCACAACATTATTTCACTCACAGTTCTGCAGTTGCAGAGTGAGTAGCAATAAGAGAAAGAAAGTCCCACAATTTGTGGGCAACAACATTCATCTTTTCCAATTTTCTCAAGAACCCTAATTTTCTTCTTTCTTTTAACGTTTCTACTGCGTGATAGCTACAGAATCCCCATAGGGTTTTGGGATAATTCCAACATATGGTATCTAGAGCTCCGGTTAAAGATATTCAAGGGAAAAAGATTCAAGGGTGTCGCTCCCCGGATTTTCATCCCGGTGCAAACACGAACCGTCGGCGATGTTGGAGGTTGAGGTTGAATAGAGTCGCCATCTAGGAATTTTTATCCCGAATGAAAGGTAATGTTGCATGAACCTGGAAAGGTATGGATAAGATGATTGCGAACCAAAGAAACTGAGAAAGGGGGTAGGTTACGACCTGGGAAGGTATTAACACCCAAATCGTCCGTCGTACTCGACGGGATCCACACTTACATGATTGTGTTTTAAAAGGGGATAGAGTATGTGCTAAACTGTGCATAAAAAAGCTAGGGGGAAAGAATGTACAGAATGCCAGTGCAAGGAGAAAGAGCATGCTCAAAACTGAGGCTAAGGAAAGAGAAACTGGGAAGAGGAGAGAGGGGGGGGGGAGACAAAGAGACTTTTGTTCGTTAACCGTTAAGTTATGCCTACGTATCCCTCGTGCAATGAGGAAGTCAGAACACCATAGTTCGACTCAAAGAGACTGGAATGCTTTTGTTGTGAACTGCTTACTTGTCTATGCTCAAGTGTATGACTCGTCTGGATCGAGTGCTTGATGCGTATTTTTCGCAAGTGTACGAACACGTCAGAGTAATATAAAAGATTTTCGAATCCACAGAGACCAAGTGGCAATCTATCATACCTATTGTTATGGTGTGTATCTAAGGCAACTGAATATAATGGATTTAAGGAGTGCGCAATGGTAAATAAATTGGTAATTTAAAAAAATTAATAAAGACATGCTCGAATGTAATTCACATAATCAATTGATATTCCAGTACTTGTTAATAGAACTACTTATGGGCAATGTTTTCTACTTTGAAAAGAAATAATTTAACAGGAACTGTCGCTTTCGCGTATTCAAAACTGAGTTGTACTCTCTAATCAACCCCTCCTATTGTCACGGATAAAAAGGTGCGTATTGCGTTAGAGTAGTAAACCTATTTTTAATAAATATAGTATCTTAACTAAGTTGAAAAGTACTTTAACCTGGATTTCTTAGCAAAAAGAGGTTCTCACAAACCAGACTCTAAACTTCTTAACGCGTCCGAAAATCGTTTTAAAATCCCTTTTCTTTTTAATCTAAAAACTCCTAATGAACTAGACAAAGCGCTTTTGGCTGTTTTTGAAATAGTTAAAAACAATTAAACTTATATTGAAATTTAAAATAGCCCTTAAGTGTTTCTATGAACAGTTGTACGGATTACTGGTTCAATTACGATCCTTACATTCTAACCTTTATGGATTTAGTTAGACATGGTAAAGTAAAAGTTCTTTTTATTATTTTTCATAAAAGTAATTAGTGCGAGTGCGGAAAGTAAAAAAAAGTAGTGCGAGTGCGGAAAGTAAATAAAAGTAGTGCGAGTGCGAGAAATAAACGAAAGTAAAGCGAGTGCGAGAAATAAATAAAAGTAAAGCGAGTGCAGGAAATAAATTAAATAAAGTGCGAGTGCGGATAATAAATAAAGTAAAGCAATGCGGAAAGATAAAATATGAACTGGAATTAAAATGGCGGCAGGATTAGCTTCCTCCCAGAGTGCTCCAAAACTCGATCACACAGACGTATACAGACTCAATCACTCGATTGTAGTAACACCCCGATGTGAAGTGATTACTACTTTAAAACTGATATATGCCTAAGAGATTCTAAGTTTGGATGATTAAAAACAAAAATCTAAGACCCTATTTATAGGAAAACAAATATCAAGAAAAGACCAGGATGCCCCCCTCCACTAAAAAGTGGAGGGAAACACTTTTGCCTTGTGGCGCCCGCCACAAGGCCATGGCGCCCACCATAGGTACAATATGGTGGAGAAAGTGGGGATCGTGGGCTTTGGCAGTTGTTGAGAGATCTTGGGACGTGGCCACGTCATGCTGACCCCATGGCGCCAGTCATGGTGGATGTCGTAAGTGTAAAAAGCTGAATTTCTTGGTTTTCGTCCGTTTCAACTTCTTTTTCGCTCCTTTTCTTGATTTAGGCCCCGATTAAATAAAAAACCTGAAAATAAATAAAAACAAAGTAATAACATAACAAAATAACAATAAAAACTAAGAATGCATGCGAAATTAGAGTCAGAAATACGATGAAATTTAGTGTTATCAGTGCTAACTGTCTTGCATTAGACGGAAGAAGCGAGTTCTCGTTTTCAGAGTGAGTGTGATTAGAAAAGAATCTTGGAGGAGACGTTTATTGTTTGTTTTTGAGTTTTCAGTTTTTTATTGTTTTTTGGTGTTTTGCATAGGATAATGAGATTAAGCCTTAATCAAGGGTTTGCAAACTCATTATATCACCCCTGATTAGGGATAATGAGCCTACTTAAGTATGAGATGAAAATCTCAACTTAATTACCCTAATGATGCAGGATTAAGATTATTAACCTACTTGTGATTATTAAGTGTTTTTGGATTTTTGTTTTGTGTTAAGTAATGAGTTTAATCTCTAATCAGGGATTAGTGAACTCATTACACACTCCTAAGAGAAGGATAATAGATGAGAACACATAAGATGAGGAAGACACCTCAACTTAATCCATGGTTAGGGATTAAAATCATTATATAACAAGCCTTTATTAAAGTGGATTTTAATTAAAGGTTAGATTAAGAAGTGAATTTTATGTTTGTAAGACTAAACCTGAGGGGGACTTGTCCATTGAACACTAGGGTTAGTCCCTCTGAACCAACAGGCAGAGATGTAACCCTAATATAAGGCCCAAGTTTCAAGCTTAAGTCTTAATGTTTATTAGGTGTTTTGATTAGGAGGTGTAAATAACTTAAAGGTTTAACACTAAGTATTAAAGTTATACACTCCATCCTAAGATAAGGATACAAGTATAACTCTAATTCAGAGTCTTAAAACTTTAACTATTTAGCCTTGATTATGAGATGAGAAGCAGAGACTCAAGGAGAATCAAAGGTAAAAACTAGGGGGACTATGTACAACCCTAAAGTTATCATGCTTGGATATTCCTATGGTTTGTGAGGCTTAAGAAAAGATCTTCAGATGGCCACCATGGAAGAAGAAGCAGATGAAAAGAGAAGAGAAAGGAGGATAAGTTACTTACTTCCTGAAGAAGTTAAGAAACCTAAGAGAAAGAAAAGGAGAAAGAGAGCACAAGTGAGACAAACTCACTTCAAAGACAAATAAAGATGCAAATGAATAGATAAGAAGAGGTTGGATGTGGAGGCAAGTCCACATCCTGATCAACTTACCAGAAGCCCTTGAAATGGTTAGTATGAATGCATAAGGTGAAACAAGATGCAATGAAGCAAAGATGAAGATGAAATGATGCCAACCAGAAGTGAATACATGATGCAAATGTGTCATGGAGAGATGTAAAGTCATATACAATGCAAATGTATGATCATACAAGTGATGGATGCAAAAACAAGCATGTTGGAAGCTTAAGAACACATGGACATACATAAGATGTATTGGATGCAAAACATACCAAATGAATGCAACAATGATCAACCAATGTTCACACATATCCTAAGGCATCTAAGATGACATACAAATGCATGAGATGTCATGACAAGTTCGCATGATGAAGGTATGCAAAGATGAATGCAAATGAACATGGCAAATTAGGGTTTTAAGAAAAGGGTGAGATGCATATGATCAAAACAGAAGCAAAATACATGATAAAAAATTGAAATTGCAACCAAGTTAACCCTAAACACACATAAAATAACTCCCCAAAGATAGAAGTCAGAAGCTAAACCAAAGTCAAGTTATGGTTTTTCTAAGTTAGGCTAGGGTTTTGGGTACTTCTTCAAGAAAAATTCCAAACAAATGGAAAATGCAATGCAAAAATATGAGATAAATACCCTAGATACTACATGCAAAGTATGAAAGAATGCAAAAATAACCATACACAAACTAATCTTGGTTGATCAGAAATGAATTTTTGAAATTAGGGTTAGAAAAATAAGGAATTTAGAAACCCTAATTCATGGTTAATTGTCTAAACATGATCAAACCCTAAAAGAAATTTGTAAAATGAGTTTGTAAATTGTTCTAAACATGTAAGAATGGTTCATGATTTTTTTGGTGATTTTTAAATACCTAAAAGTATTTTTAATTAATTAAAATGAATTAATTAATTAAATAATACAATTAAATGATTTAAAAATATATTTTTAATGCAAAAATTAAAAATAAAAATGTTTTTGGGTTTTTAAAATTATTTAAATTGAGAATGCAAAAAATCATATTTTTAGAAAATGTTTTACTATTTTAAATAAATAAAGAAAATAAAATGAAATAAAAATGAATTAAAATGCAAAGTAATCAGAATGGGAGGCGAGGATTGCGAGGGAGATGGATGGAGGGCTAGGATTGGAAGTCTGCTTGACCAAGGGTATGAAGATCCTAAGGTTGTGGTTCAAACTTATGTTTCGCGCGTGATCCAAAGGTCAGGGTTTAAACTGAGTTAATTAATTACAATTAATTTAATTAATCAAAATTAAAGTTAAGTGAATTATCTGGGCCGTTCGTACACTAATCTAAACATGATCCAAGGGCTGACATTCAATCTGGAAACCTAAGCCCTAATTAGCCCTAATTATTTTCAGGTGACCGGAGATAAGCTCCGGTCATCTTCTCCGGTGAGCTCAAAACCTAACTTCACCTACAAGCCACTAAAACTCCTCAAACCTGCCCAGAAATGATCCCCAAACATCATAGAACATGAATCAACCAACAAACAACATTTAAACTTCATGAATCAAGAGAATCGAAGCAAAACATTTTTACGGGAAAAATTTCAGAACAACCATACATGCTCATTTCTCAACCATTTTTAATTCTAAACACATCAGATTGATCAGCTAAGCATATATAATCATTTTATAACAAGAAAAAGAAGTTCTGGAAAATTTGTTCTTGATGAATACCTGAACTGAAGTTCTTTAAAATGGAGCTTTCAGGACCTCCCTCTTGTGCAAAATGACTTCTTTGGACCTCCTGAACCTAGTGGAGTGCTTAGAATGCTTTGAAAGTGGCTGGTTTTTGAGGTCCAGTTCTGATGAAGAAGAAATCGTGTTTTTGATATGTAGTGTTTCAGGCCATTTTGATGGTTGAATCTTGTTCTATGGATGATATGTGATTGATTGGTGAATGAATTTTGGAAGTTTGATGGCTGGTTTGAGAGAATCGAAGAGATGAAACTTTGAGGGAATTTTTGCAATCTGAGTGTGTGGCTGGTTTCAAGGCTTGACGTGTTGTGTTTTATGAAGCTTAAGGTTTCTATAAAAAAATGAAATCAGTCAGAGGAGTGGATATGCACTGTGGGATTGGTATGGTGCCATTGGCCAAAAAGTCAAAAGTTGTGTACTTGAAGCATGGGCCATGGCAGAAGTGATTTGAGGTCTTGGGCTGCCTCAGCTGAGTTCAAGGAGCACCATTGGATCGAAATTGGTGAGTTGTATGGCTTAATTCATGAGTTTCCAAAGGTTTTGCATTTTCACAACTTTGACATTTCTTGAGAAGCAAGGCATGAAAACCCTAGGTTCTTGGCCCAATTCTGATCTTTAGAAGTTGTTTGATCATGGCATGATGCATTTGAGTGGATTAGAGGTCACACAAAGGCCTGAAATACCATTTTGCAAATTTCCCTCTTTGGCATGAACTTGAAAATTATAAGATTTTTCCCAACTTTGACTTGCCATATCTTGAGTTCTAGGATGAATCAAGAGGAGTTCTTGTACTTTTTGAAAATGGGAAGATCAAATCTACAAATTTCATGTTTGAAGAAAATTCATTTGAAACCTTTTTGATCAAGAAAGAGGAGGTTGAAGATCTTTCCCAAAATGGAAAGTTTCCATTACATGTCATGCCCAAAAATAGAAAGTTTTCAAATGGCTTAAAATTCTCCAATCTTGTGAACTTCCAAGAATTCCTAAGATCAAATAAAGATCATAGGACCTCAAATTTATGAAGATGACTCTTTGGAACCCTTGTTGGTGGCCTCAGATGTCATGATTCTGACTTTTCTTGCACAACAAGTTACCATTTGATCAGATGATTTCCACAAGGAAGTTTTGCTTAAAATTTGATACACATGCTCCTTATGATATATAGACCAATAGAATCAAGAATGGGCAATCTTTTTGAGTATAAGGGCCTCAAACCTAAAACCCTAATTTCTAGGTCATCTGTGTAGGAGCTCCTAGCCTGCCTGGACAACTGTGCAATCTTATGAGATTTTGTGACTTCAAAACACCCTTGGAGGCATAATATGATCATAGAACACTCATGGACCCTCTTGGCATACTTCATGGCCTTTGAGATAGCTCAAACCTCTTATAAGATTCACCTGATCACAAACCCTAGCTATGCAACTTATGCAGTGAAATAACTATGCAATGTGAGATGGTATGCTTATGCAATGCAATATGGAGGATCACAAACCAAGGTGTGAGAAAAAAGAGAGGGAAAATTTAGGGTGTTTACAAAGGGAAAGAACGCAATGTCAATGAATCAACCGAATGGGCATTTTCCGGCTATGATAATTGGTGCAAGCAGATCAAGGTTGTTTTCTGCTATCAAAATTTATGGGATCTTGTGAAGGAAGGAGTAACAATGCTTGTAGAGAACACAACAGAAGAGGAAAAGGCTTGCTTACAAATAATTGAAGAAGAAATATTATAAAGCTCTCTTTATAATCCATCAATGTGTTGATCTGGATAACTTTGAAAAAGTTAGTGATGTAGAGTCTGCAAAAGAAGCATGGGAGATTCTTGAGAAATCGCTTGGAGGTGCAGAAATAGTGAAAAAGGTGAGGTTGCAAACTCATAAAAGGGATTATGAATTGCTTCAGATGGAAGACAATGAAAGCATAGCAGATTTCTTCACAAGAGTTACAAAACGTGTGAATCAAATCAAAGCATGTGGAGAAGTGTTGACGATGAAAGTAGTTGTATCAAAGATTGAGATCCTTGGCTCAAAAGTCCGACCATGTTATAGTAGCCATATAAGAATCAAAGATTTGTCGAAGGTGACTAAAGAAGAGCTTCATGGGACACTTGAATCTCATGAACAAATAATAGCTGAAAGAGAAGCAGAAAAGTCGAAGAGTGATGTGGCTCTGCCGGTTCAATCAACAAGAGATAGGAAAGGCAAAGGAAAGGTGTTCGACAACAAAGGCAGAGGTGGCTGCAACAATTCGACTAGTCAAAATCAGCAAGAAGCAAACTGGTTGAATCATAGAAAACCCTAGAACCAAGGAAACCAAAGAGGTGGTGCTAAAGGTAGAGGAAGAGGTTGTGGTCGAAAGCCAGACAAGAGTCACATTCAGTGTTTCAATTGTCAGAAGTATGGTCAGTATTTTAGGGGTTGTCCAGAAAAGCAAAATAATCAAGATTCTGATGCTTAGCTGGCAAAATATGAAGAAGAAGAGATGTTGTTGATGGTCAAAATAAGAGATGAAGAGAGATTCCAAGAACAATGGTACTTGGACTCAGGATGCTCATCACACATGACTGGTAGGAAATATTGGTTTCTCAACATGAAGCCCTCAATGAAGAACACAGTGAAATTTGCAAATGACAATACTCTAGCAGCTGAAGGTATTGGTGATTTTCTGATTATGAGGAAAGATGGCAAGAGGTCAGTAATTTCCAAAGTTTTGTATATACCAGGCATGAAGAGCAATTTTCTCAATATAGGGAAATTTGTCGAAAAGAACTACAGGGTGTCAGTCGAAGACAGGGTGATGAGAGTCGTCGACGCATGTGGTAGGTTGATCTTGAAGGCTCCAATGTCTCAGAATAGAACCTTCAAGATCAAACTAAATGTGATGGAGCATAAGTGCCTTGCAAGTGCAGCTAGAAAAGATGAGTTATGGCACTATAGACTTGGTCATCTCAATTTCAAAGACATAAGAGATTTGAAGAGAAGAAATATGGTTTCAGGATTGCTAGAAATCGACATCTCAAATGAAGTGTGTGAAGAATGTGTTCAGTCAAAACAACACAAGAATAACTTCAGCAAGGATGCAGGAAGCAGGTCGAAAGCAATTCATGAAGTCATATACTCTGATGTATGTGGTCCTATCCAGGTGGATTCAATTGGAGGTAACAAGTACTTTGTCACTTTTATAGATGCTTTTAGTTGAAAATTATGGACTTACCCGATCAAGAAGAAAATTTAAGTGATCGATGTATTTGCCAAGTTTAAATCTATGGTTGAAAGGCAAAGTGGTCGAAAGCTCAAGATTTTGAGGACTGATGGTAGTGGAGAGTATGTGTCAAAAGATTTCGATGCATTATGTGTAAAAGAAGGGATTATGCATGAGGTGGTGCCACCCTACACTCAACAACATAATGGAATTGCAGAAAGGAAGAATCAAACCATCATGAACATGGTAAGAAGTATGTTGAATGGCAAGCATCTACCTAAAGAACTACGAGGAGAAGTTGTTGGTCTGGTGTCAAGCCTAGCTTTAGTCATTTGAAGGCATTTGGATCTATAGCACATAGGCATGTGCCATATCAATTGAGAAGGAAGCTTGATGACAAGTCTAGTCAAATGATTTTGATAGGATATCATTCGATTGGAGGTTACAAGTTGTTCGACCCAGTAAACAAGCAGGTTGTGATCAGATGGGACGTGATCATAGATGAGCTTAAAGAATGGGATTGGAATGAAAATTTCAAGAAATATTCAGTTGAAATATTATGTGAAGAACTAGCTAGTAAAGTCGAAAGAGATGTTCGAAGAAAAGCTGTTAGAGGTGAAGCAGGCCTAAGCCGACCTCAAAGAACAAAACACATG
The DNA here is from genome assembly GCA_963966055.1 of Lathyrus aphaca. Classification (NCBI taxonomy): domain Eukaryota; kingdom Viridiplantae; phylum Streptophyta; class Magnoliopsida; order Fabales; family Fabaceae; genus Lathyrus; species Lathyrus aphaca. The sequence goes on along the minus strand of OZ014520.1, from coordinate 248,829,034 downwards.
CCTGCAAGGTTGCAAGAATGTGTGATTACATTAGATGATGTGGTCAATGAAGAAGGTGAGCTGGTACATTATACTTTCTATGCAGATGTCGAACTTGTCAATGTAGCTGAGGCATTGAAAGATTCGAAGTGGGTGAAAGCAATGAATGAGGAGATAAAGTCCATCGAAGTCAACAAAACTTGGTCACTTGTCGAATTGCCTCAAGGAAAGAAGTAAATTGATGTGAAGTGGGTATACAAGGTGAAGTTGAATCCCAGAGGGGAAGTGACTCGACACAAGGTGAGACTTGTGGCGAAAGGTTTTCTTCAGAAGGAAGGAATCAATTTCAATAAAGTACTTGCTCCTGCTGCTAGGATCGAAACAATCTGGTTGGTTGTTGGTCTAGAAAACATGAACAACTGGTAGATGTGTCAGATGGATATGAAATGTGCATTCCTAAATGGCCCCTTAGACGAAGAGGTTTATGTTACACAACTAGCTGGGTTTGTGAAACAAGGAGAAGAGAGAAAGGTGTACAGGCTGCATAATGTCTTGTATAGACTGAAGCAAGCTCCAAGAGCTTGTAATAAGAAAATAGACAACTTTCTATGGGAGAAGGAATTTGTGAAGTGCACAACTGAGCATGGAGTATATGTAGGAAGAATCAATGGTGAATTTATTATACTATGTCTCTATGTCGATGACCGGTTGATAACAGAAAGTTGCAAAAAGGAGATCGAAGATTTCAAACATGACCTAAGTGAGGAGTTTGAAATTTCAGACTTGGGAAATATCTCATATTTCCTTGGCATCAAATTTTACAATAGTGGTAGAGGTTTGATGATGCATCAAAGAAGATATGCAGGCGGAATTCTCAAGAGATTTGAGATGCAAGATTGCAGATATCGTGACGAAAGGAGTTCAGGTCGAAGTATTCAAGAAGCTAAGGTTTATGATGAATGTAGATAGCTTGGACACAATTAATTAGGTGGTGTGTTAAATTCTAATTCCTTATGTCGAAGCAGGTTTCTTGACAGAAGGAAATATTTGATTTGATCTAGATTAGATTTAATTCAAAATAAATATTTTGGGCTTTTTCTTGAGATGCAAGCAAACCTAATTCTATAAATAGGGAGTTTCCCTCATTGTAAAATATCACAACATTATTTCACTCATAGTTCTGCAGTTGCAGAGTGAGTTGCAATAAGAGAAAGAAAGTCCCACGGTTTGTGGGCAACAACATTCTTCTTTTCCAATTTTCTTAAGAACCCTAATTTTCTTCTTTCTTTTAATGTTTCTACTACGTCATAACTACGAATTCCCATAGGTTTTGGGATAATTCCAACAAGTACTACCATAAGCATGAAAAGACTCGAACATTCACAATTTAAATACATCGCACACAAAGATCAAAAGGACTTTTATTAAGGTTGTAACTTGGCCAAGGGTAGGGTGTGATGCATCCTAAGGGGGTACTAGGCTAAAGTTCAAAGAGTTAAAAGAAAATTGCAAGAATTATGGGGGTTACTACATGATACATCAATTACTTTCAAACAACAACCTCACAACTTATTTCCCTTTCTTTTTTTTCTTTTTTTTTTCCCGAAAGGACTATGTAATGAAATCCTTATCTATTTTTTTCTTCTTATTTTATAATTATTTTTCATTTTTTCATTCCTTCCAACATCATAACATCGTTCAACCCCACACAACTCCATACAAGACTCTTTCAACCCTTTGATTAGGGTGATAACATTGTTTTTCACTTTTCGGATTGTAATGAGTTTAAAACTCAAAAAAGGATACTAGGCTCAAGGGGGTTTCAAAACAAGGGGTAGTATTTTAAAGGTTGGATTTTTGGCTAACTGGCTTCAATAAGAGTCAATGCAAGTTCTAGTGACTAAAACATGAGTGAAATCATACAAGAAAGAAAATGATGGATTTTTATGTGTTATCCATTATTAGGCTCAAAATTCTCACAAGGGTTTGTGATCTACCTCAAGTGATGTACAATTCAGAGTTTAGCCTTACCTATTATACTAAAAATGCATAAAAAGAATCAATCACATCACACCACAAGTATTTTTTCCATGAATAGTGAGAGTTGCATGCAATTTTCTTTTTTTATAAACAAACAAAAACAAATAAAGACAAAAACATAAAAAAAAAAACAAATGGTTCCCTCCCCCACAATTCATACATACATTGTCCTCAATGAAAAGAAATAAGCATAAAATAAGAGAGAGAGAGAGAGAGAGAGAGAAGAGAAAGGAAAGAACACACCTGAGGAGTTAAGGTGGATAGATGACTGCATTAAAAAACTTTGCTAGTGAAGGCTCTTCTATAGTCTCTCCTTTTAGGATGAAGTTCTTATGGAGCAGCTTCGGGTAATGCTCATCGACCTTAAAAATTGGTATAGTTCCTTCACCTTTTATTCCTTGATCAAAGAACGATCTTGAATGAGTAAAAGTATTAAAGTGAAAGGGCTGCTCAATGGATGGTGTGGTTGGTGCAGCAGAGGTGTTGAGAACTTCAGCTGCATAAACAATTTCTTCATTTATAACGTCACCTGTATGAGAAATGCAACCTGCAGGACATCCTTAATCTCAACAAAAGCAAAGGAATAATCACATGAGTAAGTATTATCAAAAGTAGACAATGATGGAATATCAGTTGAAAATAAATTAGAATAAATATCATCAACCGACTCAGGAAACACTCTGATATGAAAAATAGAATGTCTTCCACGGGATGTTCCATAACATCAAAAATGTTAAATTTAGCGATGATACCACCAAACTCCATGGATATTATTCCATCATCAACATCGATTTTGTTTCCATTTTCATGAATGGTCTTCCTAAAATGATTAGAGACCTGCTTGAAATTGTTTCTCCGGCCATGTCTAGAATGTAAAAAACTACAGGAAAAAGCAAGTCATTAACTTGGACAAACATATCTTCCACTACTCCAATGGGGCGTGTATTGCTTTTGTTTGCCAGCTGAATGATTAAACACATATTCTACAAAGGTCCAAGATCAAGGTTATAATAAACAGAAGTAGGCATAACATTAATTGAACCTCTTAAGTCTAACATGCAATTTTCGAATTTATTATCCCCAATGGTACATGGAATAGAAAAGGTTAATGAATCACTGCATTTCTGGGGCAAAATGGCATGATTGAGGGTTGAAACATTAGCATTTATAAGTTCATGTTTAGGTTGAATGAGGGCTGCAACATTTCTTCCCATGTCCACTCTCTCATTTCCCTTTATCCTCCTTTTGTGTATGCATAATTCTTTCAGAACTTTTGCATACTTTGGAACATACTTAATCACATCAAGAAGTGGAATGTTCACTCCCACTTTCCTGAATACATCCAGAATCTTGCTCTCTTTTTCTTTCTCAAGAATATTCCTATTTTTCTGTACTCTTTGTGGGAAAGTGATCGGAGGTACATACTCTCTTTCAGGCTCAACAACGACCGAAGTTTTAGGTGCGACCTTATCTTTCTTATTTTGTTCAGGGGCTAGTTCTGTAACCTTTCCGGATCGCAAGGAAATTGCACTCACATTAGTATTAGGACCGTTTGGATTCACAACTATTTGGGAAGGAAGTTGGTTCGGTCCTTGGGCTTGTATGACATTCATTGAGGTGACAAGTTGTCCAATCTATGTCTATAAGGTTTGAATACTAGATTAAATTCTTTGTTGAAACTGAAGATTGTTAACCGATAGTTGCTTGACAAGGTCCTCTAATGAAGGTCCATAAGGTGTATAACTGGTATCTTGGGGGTGGTTGTTGGTTGGGTTGGGTGTTGGTTCATATCGGAGGTTGGGATTGTTCCTTCAATGAGATAGTATTCGTTGGTGTACAGATGTCGCTCATCGGATTTTTATCCTAGTACAAACGCGAAAGTGGCGTAGAGAAAGAAGAAGAGTTGTTGTAAACACCCCAAATTTGCCCTCACCCATTCACACCATGGCTTGTGATCTTTTCATGTGCATAAATTCAATCATAGCATCTCATTACATTTTTGATTCACTGCATTGATTCAAAGTCATCTGCATCTAGGGTTTGTGATCTGAGCCATCCCTGGGCCATTTGAGCCACTCCAAAGGCCACTAATCACTTAAAAGGTGTCCATGTATGTTCAAACATCATATCATATCCTCACCAAGTCAAGGAAGTCAAAGAATCACAAGAACTGAGAAAGGCATGGAAGCAGAGCCAGGCTTAACTGCACAAATGACCTAGAATTAGGGTTTTGGTTTCAGAGGCCATAACTCCAAAATTTTTGGCCATTCTTATTTCTATTGGTCTCTATATGGTATGAGGATCATGCATATCAATTTTCATGAAGAAATTCAATGGGGAAGGCATCTGATCACAAGATGACTTCTTGAGCAAGTCAGTGCAAAATCAGGGCATCTGAGGCCTCCAATGACCCAACCAAAGGGGTTTCTCCATCATTTTGAATGTGTATGATCTTTATTTGATCATAGAAGATGTTAGAAGTTCACAAAATTGAATAATTTCAAGCCATTTGCAAATTTGCCTTTTTGGGAAAGTAACTTATAATGTAAACTTGCCATTTTGGGAAAGTTTTTCAACCTCCTCTTTTTGATTCAAAAATGCTTCAAATGAGAAAACTTTGGTCATGAAAGTTGTAGAATGGATCCTCCCATTTTCAAAAAGTACAAGAACTCTTTCTAATTCATTTTGGATCAAAAGTTATGGCTTGTCAAATTTGGGCAAAATCACTTAATTTTCACTTTTGTACCAAAGAGGGAAAGTTGCAAAACCTCATGCCAAGGCAAAATGTGACTTCAAATGGACTTCTAACTATCACACAAACATAAGTCATGATCTAAAATTCAAAATGCACCATAGAATTGTTCATTTCCATGCCTTGATCATTAAGAAATCACAAATGGGCCAAAGGTTCACCAAGTTGCAAAATGCTTCATAACCCTTCATCCATTTAAGCCAGCTCACAAAATCTGATTTCATGACATTCCTTGATCTTTGCTGCGCAGGACCATGCCCCTATCTCAGCCTCCCACTTGCCCATACCTCAAAGGACACCTAACATTGACTTTTGGCAAAATGGCCCATACCAATCAACATAGGCCAGCAACAACTCTCTGACCTATCCAAACTTGATACATGGACAAAATGGAACTCAACACACCACACAACACAGCCTGAGCTCTCCCACAAGTCAACATTCTCAAAAATCCCTCTTTGTGCATTTTCTTTCGAAACTCAATACACAAGCCACAAACCTCAAAACAAACTTCATAGGATCACTCACCATGATCCTCTGATCATTTCACAACCATCATTTGATCCTGAAACCCTCCCAAACAGAAATACGATTTTTCACTCCCCTTGGTCAGAACTTCATCAATCTCTTAAACCAGCCATAAGAAATTCCAAACAAGCATTGCAAACTTCTCAGGAGGTTCATTAAAGGCATCTTGGACCAAAGAAGCAGCCAGAAAGCTCCAAAGTTCAAAGCTCCAGTTCAGGTGAGCTCAAGAACAATTTTTCCAGAAACGTGTTTTTAAGTTACTAATTGATTCTCCATGATTCACTGATAATGCTGATGTGTTTGGTTTTGAAAATAGTCAAGTATTAAGCATGTATGAGCTCTCTGAAATTTTTTGACCTAGAACTAATTTGCTTCGATTCAGCTTGAATGTGTGAAATAAATTTGTTTCAGTGGGTGTTTCTAGTTGAGTGATGCGTGGGGTTGGATTCTGGACAGAGAGATTAGGTTTTAGAAGCTTGGGGAGAGAGATAGCAATTTTCAGGGAGGGGTGTGGCCGGAGAAGATGACCGGAGGTCATTTCCGGCCACCTGAAAGTCATTAATGTCTTAATTGTGATTAGGGCTCAGTTTGAATGTGAGCCATAGATCCTGTTGACCCTTGTTGACCCGCGCGCGAATGAGTAGCACAGATCCATCATTAAAGCCCTAATCCTGATTTATTAAATTAATTAATTAGGTTTAATTTAAATTTAGTCAGTTTGAATTACAGCCCTAGGATCGGGCGCGGGTAAACTCCCTCCAAATCCATTTGAATCTCAGCTCTTGGATCAGCCTACTTTCTTTTATTTAAATTTTTATTTCATTTTCTTTTCATTTAACTTCCACGAATTTTAAAAAATAGCAAAACATGTTAAAAAATTCTGAATTTTTTTGTCAAGCATTTCATTAATTTTCAGAACCCAAAAATATTTTTATTTTTATTTGTTGCATTAAAAATTATTTTTAAATCATTTAAATGTTTATTTTTAATTAGTTAATGGAAATTAATTAATTAAAAATGCATTTAGGTATTTAAAAATCACCAAAAAATCACATTGCATTTTAAAACATTTAGAAACATTATCCAACTCTCAAAACAAATTTCTTTTTGGTTCTTGACCTATTTTGACAATTTTCATTGGAATTAAAGTTGTTTAAAGGCAATATTATTGTTCAAACTTAGAAAAATTCATTTTGCCTAACCATGAAGAGTTTGATGATGGTTCTTCTTGCATTGCATCCTTCATAGCATGTAGTTTCTAGGTTAAAATTGGTTTGCATTTATCTTCCATTTTCAATTTAATGTGCATTTTTCCTTTTGAAGTGCCTTGAAACCCTAGTTGACTTAGGAAATTCATAACTTCCATTAGGTTTAGATTTAGGTCTCCTCCTTTGGATAGTGAACTTGTGTAGGGTTAGGGTTCCTTTGATCCCATTTTCAATTTTTTATCATGTCATTTGCTTCTGATTTTGAATTTTGCTTTGTGTCTTGTGCATAAACCCTAATTTGTGCCTCTCTTTGCATCCATTTCTCATTTGCTTGCATTCAAGAAGTTTCCATGACATTTTGTGCATCCTTAAGACATATAAGACGTCTTAGGACATATTAGAATCATGTTTGATCATTGTATCTTTCATTTGCCATGCTATTTCTTCATATCATTTCATAAACTTTCATGAATCTTCATGGTTCAAAGCTTGATTCATTTGCATCCACATCCTTGTATGATCATCCACAACTCTTGACATGTGTTTGCATCATCTCTTAGCATCATTAACATCATGATTGTGCTTCTTATTTTTGGTTTGCATCTTTGCATTCATTTCATTTTCATTGCATTGCATTTCTTTTGCTAACTTTTCAGGTGGTAAGTTGTTTTGAGAAGTGAATTTGCCTTCACTTCTCACAATCTCTTCTCATCTCTCTTGCATCATTTTTGCATTTTGTATTTGCCTTAGAGTGAGCTTGCTCATTCATGCTCTCTCCCACTTTCTTCCTTCAAGCAACTTGTCTTCTTAAGTGAAGCAAGTTGTCTTGCTTCTCTCTGCTTCTTTCTCCTTTCATCTGCTTCTCCTTGGTGGCTTCCTTGAAGATTTCTCCTCTTAAGCCTCACAAAACCTAGGACTTCCAAGCATGATAACATTTTAGGATTGTTTAGTCCCCCTTATACTTTTTCCTTTGAGTTTTCTTTGAGTCTTCTCTTCTCACCTCATAATCAAGGACTAAACCCTAAAGGTTTTAAGGCTTTGTGATTAAGCTTATGCCTGCATCCTTCTATTAGGATGGAGTGTATAACTTTAATCCTAAGTGTTAAACCCTTAATGTGTTTAAATCCTTTAATAAATTCACTTAATAATCATCAAGACATCAAGCTTGTAACTTGGGCCTTACATTAGGGTTCTAATTCTTCCTAAATTGGTTAAGAAGGACTAACCCTAGTGTTAATGGACAAGTCCCCCTCAAGTCGTCTTACCAACCATAAAACTCACTTCTTAATCTTATCATTAACTAAAATCCACTTTAATAAAGGCTTTGTTTTGTCATGAGGTTAATCCCTAATCATGGATTAAGTTGAGGAGCCTTTCTCAGCTTAAATGTTCTCATCTATTATCCTTCTATTAGGATGGTGTAATGAGTCCATTAAATCCCTGATTATGGCTTAAACTCATTACTTAACACTAAACAAAAACAACTAAATAATCACAATTAGGTTAATGATCTTAATCCTACATCATGGTGATTAAGTGTGAGGTGCTTACTTCACATTTAAGGTATTCTCATTACCCCTCATCAGAGGGAGGATGTGATGAGTTTACTAACCCTTGGTTTAGGCTTAAGCTCATTAACTTATGACAAATCCAAAAGCAATAAAAGATTGAAAACACAACAAACAAACAATAATCGTCTCCTCCGGGATTCTTTTCTCATCTCATTCATTCACAAACGAGAACTTGCTTCTTCCGTCTAATGCAAGACAGTTAACACTCGAGCCAGACGAGTCATACACTTGAGCATAGACAAGCAAGCAGTTCACAAGTCAATTTATCTTTTAGTCTCTTTGGGTCGAACTACGGTGTTCTGACTTCCTCATTGCACGAGAGGATACGTAGGCATAACTTAACGATTATCGAACAAAAGTCTATGTATATCCCCCCCTCTTCCAATATTATTCTTTAAGCCTCATAGTCTTGAGCCTTTCATTCTTGTTTTTACACTGACACTTCTCTTATACACTTCAAATTTCTTTTACACTGACACTTGCATTCTTTCTAGCTTTGATACACAAATTGCACTGACACTACCCCTTTAAAACACAAATCTTTTAAGCGTGGATCCCGTCGAGTACGACGGACAATCTGGGTGCTAATACCTTCCCAGGTTGTAACCAACCCCCTTTCTCAGTCTCTCTGGTTCGCAGCCGTCTTATCCATATCTTTCTAGGTCTATGCAGCATTTCCTTTCCTTCGGGATAAAAATGCCTAGCTGGCGACTCTTTTCTTTCTGAGTTCACCCTTGTGTGTTCTCTCTTCTTTCTCCGACCGTTCGCGTCTATACCCCTCTTGGTCCTGTGTGTCATTTGGTGGGAGCGACAGCTTGGCGAATCTGCTGGGGACCCTTATACTGTAACCAGGGCTTCTGGTTCCTTTTGTGGGTTCCTCCTAGCGCTTGTTTGATTTGTGTTTATTGGGGTGTTATGTGCTAATTGTGTTTATTTGCTTTGCTTATTGCTTTATGCACAGTCTTGTTTATTGCTTTCTTTATAGTTTTATGCATCATATTTTCATATTATAATTGCTGGATCTGGTTTCTGTTTTGATGGGTGGGGGTTTCATTGAGAGTTTAAGGTCCTATACCTGGGACCTGAGTGACACCTAGGCTAGAGTGGTTCATGTTCTTTCCCATTCCATTTCGGTCTGGTGCGGGAATATGAAACACGATTCAGATGTGGGTTTCTTCTTGAGAACTCTGTGCTACAGATTTCCTGTAGTGCTAGGGCTATCTGGGAAGCCTGCTAAGTCTGGATGACCTTTATTATGACCTTCAGAAACTGAGGTGAATTAGAGGAGGATCTTTTATGGTTATTGTAAACACTGTACCTCCGGGTTAGAAGTGTTTACACTTCTCATAACTGATCCAAGTCTGAGGATCCTTGTTCTAGAACATTACCTGTGAGGGGGTTGGGCTGTTTACAGGTTTGCAGGTACCCTTGGCCACATCATACCCTGTTAATTGTTTTGGTTTAAGAGTACCTCATTTTGGACAGTTCTTGTGATTAACCTTGGACATGTGACTCTGTATTTGATTCCCCCACCTTGGTTACTGGATTTCTGAACCTCCATCTGGACTTCTTTGAACATACATGGGCTTTATATCAAGACAGATAATCAGATCCAGCTTGATCACAAACCCTTGAATATCATTTGCATACTCATCATTTGCATCATTTAACATCTGTTTATTTGTTTTTCAGGGTATCCACATTATATCTGGTTTGGTTTTGACCTCTTCTCCTGCATAGACCTCTGCTTCATCAGTTATCTGCTTCATCCATCTCCATCATCACCAGCATCAGCCTATCAGTGGCTCCTCTCCAGTATCAGTCTTGATCTTCATCAACATCTATCTTCCTCCTCTTCAGCATTTATGACTACTCCTAGGAAAAGCAACATATCTTACCATTTCTTTGAGCCTGTATTGACTGGTATCAGGCAGGTCCAGTCACTTATCACCCCTGACCATATCCCTTTGTTTAGAGAGCACTGTGGAGGTATCCTGGATATGGTTATGGACTTGGACCCTTCTCAGAGGAGCATGATCCACACATGCTTGCAGTTTTATGACCCTCCTTTGAGATGCTTCACATTTTCAGACTTTCAGCTAGGACCTTTGTTGGAGGAGTTTTCATCATTGATTGGAGTACCTGTCAGGGGTGGAATCCCCTTCAACCCAGAAATGACTTCTCCCAGCAATGGAGAAGTAGCAAAAGCACTGTACCTGGAGCCTGCCTTGATTGAACAAAGCATGACAACAAAAGCTGGGATCCCTGGTTTACACTTAGACTTCTTGATTTCTCAGGCCATCCTGAAGGCCTCCTTGGGAGAATGGAGGGCAGTTTGTGCACTGTTAGCCCTCAGCATATATGGGGTTATACTGTTTGCATATGAACCTAAATTTATCAGCAAGAATGCCATTCATCTTTTCCTTCTGAGGAACCCAGTACCCACATTGCTGGGAGATTTCTATTACTCCATTCATCAGAGGAATGAGAAACAAAGGGGGAAGTTGGTGAGATGTTGTGCTCCTTTGTTTCATACCTGGCTGCTCAGACACCTACCCAAATCAGATTCCTTCTTGAACCCTCACCAACAGAAGAATTGGGCCAAGAGGCTCATTGCCTTGACTTCAGATGACATTAGGTGGTGCACCCAGAGCACCAAAGGCGAAGACATCATCACCAGCTGCAGGTAATACCCAAATGTACCTCTAATAGGAGTAAAGGGTTGCATCAACTACAATCCTTTGCTGTTTAAGAGACAACTAGGCTATGCTTTGGTTCACCCTCCTAGAATGCAAGATTTAGCTGAGACCCTGTATTGTGAAGTGAAACCTAATTTAGCTGTTGTCAGACAAGCATCCTGGGCTTGGGGCAACATCCAGACAAAAGGGATGACTGGTCCCGTACTAGAGCTCAAATTACTAGAATGCCTTTTACCATTGAGGACATACCTGGACCATCTACAGCACAACCAGCAGCAACTGTCAGCCTGGAGGAATTTATGAAGCTGAAGGAAAGGAATGAGAATTTGTCTCAAGCTCTGAAGAAGACCCTTTGGGAAAGGAGTGATGGTCGTCTGGACATTGAGAGGTTGGAGAAGCTTAGGGTGGAGCATCTGGCCAAGATTGAGAAAACAGAGGACTACATCAGAAAAGCTAGAGCTGGGGAACAAATATTGAAGAATGCCTGTAAAGAAGCCAAGATTCAGAAGGCTAGGACTGAGCTCTATCTGCAAGAAAGTCAGGCAAGGTGGGTCAGGATCACTGAAGCCCGGACGCAAGAAGATCAGAGAATTCAAGCCAAGATTGAACAGTTAGAGGCCAATGAAAAGAAGCAGCAGAAAGCTTTGTTGGCAGCCCAGAAGGAGATTTCAGAGTTGAAGCTTAGGGCAGGATTGAAGAGATCAAAGGATCAGGACAGGCACAAGAAGCTAACCACTGCAATTGCCACCAGGAACCTCCTCATTAGAACCATCACAGAGCATCCAGATGGCCCAGTGACTGAGGCACTTCTGAAGGAGGTTAAGGAGGATGAAATCGGATTGGATGTTTGACTTCTTTGCTTGTTGTTCATTTCCATTTTATGTACTTTTCTTTTTGTTGTATTTTGACCCTCCAGGGGCATGTGTTGTAAAACAAACTATGTATTGTTCAGTATTTGTAATATATTAGTTTATTTTCACTGGGTTTCTTTCCTCAACAACATCAAGCATCTTCCTCGAGGTCTGGAAAGGTCAAAACCAAGAACCAAGCCGGATACCTTGGAAAAACAAATAAGCATACTGCATTGCATACTAACCTTGTTTTGTTTTGTAGGTTTTGTATTTATTTGTTTCTAACTCTGTTGTGATCTCAGGAAATATTGCTCGTCGCCGGATGTTCCTTGTCAACCGTACGCACCGGTACCCTACTCGCAACAACCTTCCTGGTATCCAAATGGATCAAGTACAGCAGGACCTAACTGAGGTCAGAACTCAGATGGCTAATGAAAGAGTGGAGATGAGGAACCAAATGGCTCAATTCATGACTGTTATGACTGGCTTGGCCCAGAACCAAGAAAGGTTAAGGGCATTGGTAGAAAGACAAACCCCCGAGGAACCTCATCCTGGCACTGGAGGAACTAGCAACAATGAGAGGGGTCAGCCTCATGTTAATCCACCAGTATTTGGACCTCATCTAGATCCGGAAGTCAACATCCCGGGAAATGTGCAAGGAAATACTGCTGGAGGTAGGATCTTACAAGAGGATCCCCAAGAGGAGCAGTTTACCGTCATGGGAGCAGGAGACGAAGTCTATGATAGGAGGTTGGATGAAATTGCTGAGAAGTTGAGATCTCTGGAGTCCCAGAATTCCTTAGGCTTCGATGTAATGGATATGGGGCTAGTGGATGGGGTGAGGATTCCCCACAAATTCAAACCCCCGTGCTTTGAGAAATACAATGGAACTTCTTGTCCACGAACTCACCTGCAGTCTTTCCTGGGAAGACTTAAAGCCTATACTATGGATGAGAAGCTGTGGATGTTTTACTTTGAAGACAGTCTGACTGGGGCTTCAAGAGAGTGGTATTCACACCTGACCAGAGCTACCATTAGATGCTGGAAGGACTTAGCTGAAGCCTTCATCAGACAATATCAATATAACCTGGACATGGCTCCTAACAGGACCCTCCTAATGGGAATGTCCCAGTCCTCCAGAGAAAGCTTCAGGGAATATGCCCAGAGGTGGAGACAGCTTGCTACTGCTGTCCAACCACCCATGTCGGAAAGAGAAATGGCCGACATGTTCATGAATACTTTGCAAGTAACATATATTGATAGGCTGGCTGCCTTTTCTTCTACCAGCTTCGCTGATGTCGTCATAACCGGTGAAAGGATTGAAAGTTTGTTAAAAATGGGCAAGATTTCTGATAATGGTGCAAGTTCATCCAGTAACCCCAGGAAGCCTTTTGTGGGACCCCGAAGGACCGGTGAGACAAATTCCATTCATGCAAGCAGGGGCAGACCTCAGTATGTCCACAGATCAGTAGCAGCTGCCACTATTCCGGCTCCGATTCCTCAGCAATCAACATATCAACAACAACAACAACCACATTATCAACAGCAAGTTCAGTATCCGCAACAGAGAACCTACAACAACAACAATAGCAACCAACAACAGCGTCCTTTCCAGCAAAGACCATCACATGCAAACAGGGTGATTGACCCTATCCCTATGCCTTATGCTGCCTTATTGCCACAACTCCTGAAGCTTAACTTGGTTGAGTTAAGGACGTTGGCACCACCAGATCCCCTCAATCTCCAAGGGAATTATGATGTCAACGCCAGGTGTGCTTTCCACTCCAATGCACCTGGTCACAATACTGAAAAATGTCGGGCCTTACAAATGAAAGTCCAAGATCTGGTGGATTCTAAGGCCCTCAACTTCGCACCTCCTCCAAATGTCAACAAAAATCCTATGCCTAATCATGGTGGGCCGAGGATTAACGCCATTGAGGAAGACAAACCATCTACCCTGATCACCAGTGTTGCACAAATTCGAACACCTTTGGTCGAAATTAAAGCTCAACTTCTAGAGTGCCAAGTGTTCCCCGGGTGTGAACTCGGTTGTGGGTATTGCAACATTGCAGTCAACGGGTGTGAAAATTTGAGAAGCAGCATAGATGGTCTTATCAAGGATGGTATCCTTCAAATTTCAACAACGGCGCCTACAAATCCAGCAATTCCTTTAACAACAATTCCTGATTCTTCTACAACAGCAGCAACAATCATTCCTACCGATTCATCAATATCATCAACAATCACTCTGTCTATCACTTCAACAAGTCAGATTTCAACAACCATTTCTTCTACAACATCAACATCCACTTTATTAGCAGAATCTTCTACAACGCCAGCAAAAATTAGTGAAGACGTCTCAGCAGTTACAATCTACTATGACCCATCAGAGGTCCCTCCCAGCAACAATTTCCAACAACAAATAGTGGCATCTCCTACCAGATCGCCAGTCACAATTTACTATGATCCACACACCATTACAGTACCCTCCTCTGCGGCAGTCAGCCCAGTTACTATTACGGTACCTGGGCCCATTCCTTATGAAAGCAGTAATGCCATACCTTGGCATTATGGCTCTGATCTCTACTGCAACAGGGAGAAAATCACTCTAGATTCATCAACCTCTTCTCCACAAATTCCAACAACGGCGCCTACAAATCCAGCAATTCCTTTAACAACAATTCCTGATTCTTCTACAACAGCAGCAACAATCATTCCTACCGATTCATCAATATCATCAACAATCACTCTGTCTATCACTTCAACAAGTCAGATTTCAACAGCCATTTCTTCTACAACATCAACATCCACTTTATTAGCAGAATCTTCTACAACGCCAGCAAAAATTAGTGAAGACGTCTCAGCAGTTACAATCTACTATGACCCATCAGAGGTCCCTCCCAACAACAATTTCCAACAACAAACAGTGGCATCTCCTACCAGATCGCCAGTCACAATTTACTATGATCCACACACCATTACAGTACCCTCCTCTGCGGCAGTCAGCCTAGTTACTATTACGGTAACTGGGCCCGTTCCTTATGAAAGCAGTAATGCCATACCTTGGCATTATGGCTCTGATCTCTACTGCAACGGGGAGAAAATCACTCTAGATTCATCAACCTCTTCTCCACAAATTGATAATGTTGGGGGAGGCGGAGGCTTCACCAGAAGCGGACGCCTTTTTGCCTCACAAATGCAGAGACCTAATGCTGAAGCCGAAGCTGCTGCCAAAGCAAAAGGAAAGAGTGTGGTACCTGAAGAGCCGACTGCCAAAGAAACTTAGAAGACATCTTTTGAGCAAGATGTAGAAGAGTTTATGAGAATCATAAAAAGAAGTGATTACAAGGTGGTGGATCAGCTTCACCAGACTCCCTCAAAAATCTCCATATTATCACTGTTGGTGTGTTCTGAAGCTCATAGGAACGCATTATTGAAAGTCCTGCACGCAACATACGTGCCAGAGGAGATTACCGTTAATCATCTAGAAACTGTGGTGGCAAATGTCAACACCAGTCATGGATTGGGCTTTACCAATGCTGACTTAACAACAGAGGGGCGTAACCACAACAAGGCTTTACATATCACCTTGGAATGCAAGGGTGATGTTCTATCTCATGTACTGGTGGACACTGGGTCATCGCTCAATGTTCTACCAAAGAAAGCCTTGGTGAAGCTGGAGTATGATGGCTTGACATTGCGTCCGAGTAATTTGGTGGTGAGAGCATTTGATGGCTCTAAAAGATCAGTGCTTGGGGAGATTGATCTGCCTGTGATGATTGGCCCGCAGACTTTTAAAACTACCTTCTTTGTGATGGACATTCAGCCGGCCTACAACTGTTTGTTGGGTAGACCCTGGATCCACGCCGCTGGCGCTGTTACGTCTACCCTTCACCAGAAGCTGAAATTCGAGTGGGAAGGCCAGATCATCACCATCTGTGGGGAGGAGGACATATTTGTTAGCCAGCTAGCTACGTATAAGTACATAGAGATGGATGGAGAAATCCATTAAACCATGAGCCAGGGGTTTGAGGCCCTGAACATTAATGAAGCATCTGCTGTACTAGGAACTTCCATGACGTCTTATCAGCAAGCCCGGAAGGTTGTTGAAGAGGGTACTGCCCAAGGCTGGGGCAAGCTGCTGCCCGTGGAAAAGAAAGAAGACAGATTTGGGATGGGTTACAAACCAACTCAACAAGATCAATCAGAGGCTGCCAAAGAGCCCAATTTTGTCAGCGGGGGAATGCTCACCCCGGATGCTTTGAACAACTTGGAAGACGAGGTGGAAAGCGACCGCAACCTGGAGAGTTGGATACGTCCAAGGATTCCGGGGAGCCAAGTCCTTAACTGGTCTTCCCAGGAAATTATAAGGGTTACTCCTGCAGAGTAATTATTATTTCCTGTATTTTTAAGCATGCATCATGTCTTGCATCTTTCCCAAGATGTCAAGACTCATTTTGTAATCGGGCCATCTTATAATTTTGTGCAAATAGATCAATCAATGAATATCGGACGTCTTTTGCAAACAAGTCTCTTTTTTTCGCTCACTGTCTTTTCATTTTTTCTTTTTGTACAAAAATAAAATGGCAATGTTTTTCAAAATAAATAACTTCATTTTCACTTTTTCCTAAATAAGATAAAATTGATCACTAAAATAAACCAATATAAACCCTTGCAGAAAGTGCCTTTCAGACTGCACCGACAACAACTCTGCTATGACTTCATATGACTTTGACCATCCAATCAATCAAGCTGATGAAGGGGTTGAAGAAGATTATGAGCTACCTGAAGAGCTAGCCAGGTTGTTAAGGCAAGAGGAGAAGGTTATCACTCCTCATCAGGAGGAGATTGAAACGGTTAATCTTGGTACGGAAGAAGACGTGAAAGAGGTTAAGATCGGGGCCTGCCTGCAAGATTCAGTAAAAGAGCAACTGATGGATATGCTTCGGGAGTATGTGGATGTTTTCGCTTGGTCTTATCAGGACATGTCAGGATTGGACACCGACATTGTCATGCACAAGCTACCTCTGAAAGAAGACTGCCCACCAGTAAAACAGAAGCTGCGCTGTACTCGCCCAGATATGGCAATGAAGATAAAAGAAGAGGTACAAAAGCAGTGGGACGCCGGCTTCCTTGCTGTGACTAGCTATCCGCCGTGGGTTGCTAATATTGTACCTGTGCCTAAGAAAGACGGCAAGGTAAGGATGTGTGTGGATTACCGGGATCTGAACAGAGCCAGCCCGAAAGACGATTTCCCATTACCTCACATTGATGTATTGGTCGATAATACGGCTCAGTTCTCGGTGTTCTCCTTCATGGATGGGTTTTCAGGATATAACCAGATCAAGATATCACCCGAAGACATGGAGAAGACAACTTTCATCACGCCCTGGGGCATATTCTGTTATAAGGTGATGCCATTCAGACTGAAGAATGCGGGTGCCACTTATCAACGGGCTATGGTAACATTATTCCATGACATGATCCACAAAGAAATTGAATGTTATGTGGATGACATGATTGCCAAGTCCCTCACAGAAGAAGACCACCTGGTGAATCTGTTGAAGTTATTCAAGCGTCTGAGGAAGTACCAATTGAAGTTAAACCCCAACAAATGCACATTCGGGGTGCGATCCGGTAAGCTGCTGGGATTTATTGTAAGTGAAAAAGGGATTGAAGTTGACCCTGATAAAGTCAAAGCCATTCAAGAAATGCCTGTGCCAAAGACCGAAAAAAAAGTTCGGGGGTTTCTAGGTAGATTGAACTACATTTCAAGGTTCATATCTCACCTTACAGCAACCTGTGAGCCTATGTTTAAGCTGTTAAGAAAAGAACAAACGGTCAGGTGGAACGAAGACTGCCAGAGGGCTTTTGACAAAATCAAGGAATACTTGCAAGAGCCTCCAATCCTCATGCCTCCAGTTGAAGGAAGACCTCTAATCATGTACTTGACAGTATTAGAAGAGTCAATGGGGTGTGTGCTGGGCCAGCATGACGAGTCTGGTCGAAAAGAGTATGCAATATACTACCTAAGCAAAAAGTTTACCGACTGTGAACAACGTTATTCACTACTCGAGAAAACTTGCTGTGCTTTAGCGTGGGCTACTCGCCGACTGAGACAGTATATGTTGACCCACACTACTTTATTGATCTCGAAAATGGATCCAGTTAAGTACATTTTTGAGAAGCCAGCACTTACCGGACAGGTTGCAAGATGGAAAATGATCCTCACAGAATATGATATTCAGTACACATCTCAAAAAGCCATCAAGGGCAGTGTATTGTCTGATTATCTCGCTGAGCAACCCATTGATGATTACCAGCCTATGAGATTTGACTTCCCTGATGAAGACATCATGTTCATAAAAGCAAAAGATCATGAAGAGCCTATTCACACTGAAGGGCCCGACCCAGAAGAAGAGTGGACTATGATGTTTTATGGGGCTGTTAATATGAATGGTTGAGGTGTTGGTGCAGTACTCATTACACCTAAGGGGATTCACATGCCTTTCTCGGCAAAACTCACCTTTAACTGCACTAACAACGAAGCTGAATACGAAGCCTGTATTATGGGTCTTGAGGAAGCTATTGACCTCAGGATCAAGACGTTAACTGTGTTCGGAGACTCAGCTCTGGTAATCAATCAAACCAACGGCAAATGGTACACTCACCAGGATCACCTGATACCTTATCGAGATTATACAAGGAGGTTGTTGACTTTCTTCACAACAGTCAAGCTTGAGTATATCCCTCGAGACGAGAATCAGTTTGCGGATGCTCTGGCTACCATTTCATCCATGATCAAAGTTCAAGCTGCCAACTTTGTACCTCGGATTTCAATGTCCAGACTTGATAGACCAGCATACGTGTTCTCAGCAGATGTTGTTAAAGATGATAAGCCTTGGTTCCATGACATTAAGTGCTTCTTGGAGGATCAGACATACCCGCCTGGGGCATCTTCCAATGAAAAGAAGACATTAAGAAGGCTAGCCGGTAGTTTCTTCCTGAATACTGGTGGTTCTTTGTACAAGAGAAACTTTGATATGGTACTTCTCAGATGTGTTGATAAGGCAGAAGAAGACTTGTTGATACACGAGGTGCATGAAGGATCTTTCGGTACCCATGCTGGAGGGCATGCAATGGCTAAAAAGTTGCTAAGATCAGGCTATTACTGGATCACAATGGATGCAGACTGTTGTGCTTATGCTAGAAAATGCCATAAATGCCAGATTTATGCGGATAAAGTGCATATACCTCCCAATCCTCTGAATGTAATGTCTTCACCCTGGCCCTTTGCCATGTGGGGCATTGATATGATTGGAAAGATTGAACCAACTGCTTCAAACGGCCACAGATTCATCCTGGTTGCTATTGACTATTTTACCAAGTGGGTCGAAGCAGCTTCATATGCAAATGTTACAAGGCAGGTGGTAGCCCGATTTCTGAAGAGAGACATCATCTGTCGGTATAGAGTTCCCGAGAGAATCATTACTGATAATGGTTCCAACTTAAACAACAAAATGATGGCAGAATTATGCCGGGACTTCAAGATCCAACACCACAATTCTTCTCCTTACAGGCCAAAGATGAATGGCGCTGTAGAGGCAGCTAACAATAATATCAAGAAGATTGTGCAAAAGATGGTGGTCACCTACAAAGACTGGCATGAAATGCTACCATTTTCCTTACATGGGTACCGTACGTCAATCAGAACATCCACTGGGGCAACACCATATCAGCTTGTGTACGGTATGGAGGCAGTCCTACCTGTTGAAGTTGAACTACCCTCTCTACGGGTATTGATGGATGTTAAACTAAATGAAGCGGAGTGGGTCCGATCCCGATACGAACAACTAAGTCTGATTGAAGAAAATAGGTTGGCTGCAATTTGTCATGGGCAGCTGTATCAGAAAAGAATGAAGAAAGCCTTCGATCAGAAAGTCAGGCTCCGAGAGTACCAAGTAGGAGATCTTGTGCTGAAAAGACTCCTCCCTCCTCATACAGACCACATGGGCAAGTGGAATCCGAATTATGATGGTCCATTCATAGTAAAGAAAGTTTTCTCTGGCGGAGCACTGATGCTCAGTACTATGGATGGTGAAGACTTCCTGTCCCCTGTGAATTCAGATGCAGTTAAAAAATACTTCGCATAAAATGACCCGCTGGACATAAAAACAAAATGTAAGTCCAGGCAAAAATAGGGCATCCCGGCGAGTCAAAAACAGAATAAAAAACTCGGGCAAAAATAAGGGAAAAATAAATAAAAAGATGTACATTCGCTGAGTTGAAAAGCCGCATTGGACGACTTAGGCAAAAATGGGTATCCCGGTGGATTGAAAACCCGAAAGGGAGATCCACGCAAAATAAGGGAATAAGCGAACAACTGCATCCTGAATTCGTCTGTATCACTTACAACATGGCAAGCTTCGAAAGGTTCGAGCATCGGTCAGAATCAGCCTTCTTCAGAAAGCAAGATGAGAAGAACGTCAATGTCATACAAGTCATAGCAAAGGGAAAGCTCCTTGAAGCGTCATCAACATTGCCACTGTCTTTTTGTTTCTCAATTTGTAACGATTTCCTCATTTCAGGGGATCTGTTTCTTTGACTGTATCTTGCCAATTCAGGGCACACAAATTAATAAAATCAGATTTTCAGTCATATCTTGTCTCGTACTTTTTATTTTTCATTTGCAAAATGTCAGATGTCCTTGAGATATTGATTGCATAAATACAAATGCTTCCCTTCTAAAAATACGTGCTTACAGGAAATATATTTGCTCCCGGGAGTGTCTAAACTCCTATGACGGAATCTAGTAAGGGATACCTCGGGAAACTTGTACGTTTCTTTGTCATGCAGGATTGCAGGTATTCAAAACACGGCATAGGGCATGAAAGCTTCTCCCCGGTAGGCTGCCAAATCATTATTTCCTCAGCACACCTTCCAAGCAGCACCAGAGATGCCTTCTCCCCATCAGAGTTGCCAGGCATCACTTCTCCAACATTTCCTTCAGAGCAGTACCAGAAGGTGCCCATATCCCCAGCTGAGTTGTCAAGAGTCATCCTCAGCAGGATCCCCGCAGAAATCTCTAGGAGGATCTTTCAGTGATCTTTCTTCTTCCCCAGCCAAGTGCTAGACAGGGAATCAACCCCGCAGCGTTTCAACTTATATCCAGAAGAGCAATGCCCGAAGGTCTCACAACAGAGTGACGAAAGCTTCTACAGACCCCAGCCGGGTCCCTCATTACCAAGATAGGTTTATCAATGACCTACTTCCCCATGCAGAGTCATGTATGTCAGATCTACCAATGATCTCACCCCAGCTGGGATATCCACTTCAAGTAGATCAGCCAGAGATCTCCACAGCAACGGGATCCGAATCCCGGATTGGCATCTTTGCATAATCATAGCATTCACATCATATTTTCCCACAGAGCATAGCATTCCGTCTAATACAGAGCATTACGGCAAAAATCAAACATATTGCATAAATCATAAGCCATGTGTCGAACCGAACACTTGCAAAAAAATGACAATCTATCAGCAATATACAGAATATTTCCCAATTCCCCACCAGAGAGCCAAAGCATTTCCTTTACACTCACAGATACCAGAGAGCAGCTCCTTTCGGCACTCGTCCTTGTTATCATTCCCCAGTAAATTGCCCAAGAAAACAGGTACTCCTTGGCACTCGTCTGTGTCATATCCCCAGCAGGAAGCCAAAGCGTCCCCTTTGCACTCACAACACATGTTTACATATATCTATACACATCTCTGACACCCGTCCGTGTCATCTCTCCCAACATTGTTACCTAAACACTTTGTGAATCAAATACTTATTTATAATATACTTTTCCCGACGCTCGTCCGTGTCGTGTTCTCCCTAGCAAGTTGAGCACTTGTCTATGTCTCACCCGTCCCTCATACAGATACTCGTTCGTATCTTGTATATGCCACTTATATCCCCTCAGATTCGACACTCGTCCGTGTTCTTTGTTAACTAGTTGATACCCGTCCGTATCATCATCTCTGAACATGCGTCAAGCGTTTGTTTCTACTGATACTCGTCCATATCATAGTCTTAAGGATGCTCGTCCGCATCTTTAATCTCTACACTGTGTCAAACACTTATGTCTTCTTGAATTTAGACACTCGTTATTGTCTACTATTCCCCATAAGAGTCCCAGCAAATCCCAGTGAATTATTTCCTTTTTATCTGACATTCGTCCTATGTCATCATCTCTGAACATGCGTCAAGCGTTTGTTTCTACTGATACTCGTCCGTATCATAGTCTTAAGGATGCTCGTCCGTATCTTTAATCTCTAAACTGTGTCAAACACTTATGTCTTCTTGAATTTAGACACTCGTCTGTGTCTACTATTCCCCAGAAGAGTCCCAGCAAATCCCAGTGAATTATTTCCTTTTTATCTGACATTCGTCCTATGTCATGATACCTTTCGACAGCCGTACCTTGCCAGGTGATCGTCCTTCACCTTTTTGATGATCGTCCTTCATCACCCCCAGTGGAGTCTCTATTCATTAGAACCCCTTCCTATCCGACATTCGTCCTATGTCGTGATATTTTCAGCAGCCGTCCCCTATTGGGTGATCGTCCTTCACCTCTTAATGATCGTCCTTCATCATTTTTATCCGATGGTCGTCCCCATCGTTGATTTTGTTATTTGACATTCGTCCTATGTCATGATAAACCCCGAGAGCAGCCGTACCCTGCTAGGTGATCGTCCTTCACCTCTTGATGATCGTCCTTCATCATGCTTATCCGATGGCCGTCCCCATCGTCGACCTTTTTATCCGGCATTCGTCCTATGTCGCGATACTTTTGGGCAACCGTACCTTGCCAGGTGATCGTCCTTCACCAATAGATGACCGTCCCTCATCTTATCCTCAACAGAGCAGCCGTCCCCTGCTAGGTGATCGTCCTTCACCTCTGATGACCGTACCTCGTCATTTATCTCATTCATACCTTGAACTTGATGGTCGTCCCCATCATTCACTTTACCTTTAACCCCCAGAAAGTCTTATTTCCTTACTTGATGGCCGTCCCCATCATAATCTCCTGCATCCCCAGCTTGTTGGTCGTTCCCGTCATTGCTTTACTTCCCGCATTTTCCCCAGCATGTCGGTTGTCCCCGTCATTGCTTCATCCCCAGCAGTCGTCCTCTTCTTGACGGTCGTCCTCCGTCGCCCGCACTTTATAAATATACTTTATTTTCTTTTACAATCTATATCCCTTTTCTTCTTCATTATGTGAGTGCAAATTTTGGACTGTCTTTGGTATTCAACCACAAGTTATCTTGTTCCCCTGCTAAGTCGTTGCTTACATCCTGCACAGCTAACTCATGCTTGAATAGGGGCAGCTGTAAACGCCCCAAATTTGCCCTCACCCATTCACACCATGGCTTGTGATCTTTTCATGTGCATAAATTCAATCATAGCATCTCATTACATTTTTGATTCACTGCATTGATTCAAAGTCATCTGCATCTAGGGTTTGTGATCTGACCCATCCCTGGTCCATTTGAGCCACTCCAAAGGCCACTAATCACTTCAAAGGTGTCCATTTATGTTCAAACATCATATCATATCCTCACCAAGTCAAGGAAGTCAAAGAATCACAAGAACTGAGAAAGGCATGGAAGCAGAGCCAGACTTAACTGCACAAATGACCTAGAATTAGGGTTTTGGTTTCATAGGCCATAACTCCAAATTTTTTTGCCATTCTTGTTTCTATTGGTCTATATATGGTATGAGGATCATGCATATCAATTTTCATGAAGAAATTCAATGGGGAAGGCATCTGATCACAAGATGACTTCTTGAGCAAGTCAGTGCAAAATCAGGGCATCTGAGGCCTCCAATGACCCAACCAAAGGGGTTTCTCCATCATTTTGAATGTGTATGATCTTTATTTGATCATAGAAGATGTTATAATTTCACAAAATTGAAGAATTTCAAGCCATTTGCAAAGTTTCCTTTTTGGGAAAGTAACTTATAATGTAAACTTGCCATTTTGGGAAAGTTTTTCAACCTCCTCTTTTTGATTCAAAAATGCTTCAAATGAGAAAACTTTGGTCATGAAAGTTGTAGAATGGATCCTCCCATTTTCAAAAAGTACAAGAACTCTTTCTAATTCATTTTGGATCAAAAGTTATGGCTTGTCAAATTTGGGCAAAATCACTTAATTTTCACTTTTGTACCAAAGAGGGAAAGTTGCAAAACCTCATGCCAAGGCAAAATGTGACTTCAAATGGACTTCTAACTATCACACAAACATAAGTCATGACCTAAAATTCAGAATGCACCAGAGAATTGTTCATTTCCATGCCTTGATCATTAAGAAATCACAAATGGGCCAAAGGTTCACCAAGTTGCAAAATGCTTCATAACCCTTCATCCATTTAAGCCAGCTCACAAAATCTGATTTCATGAAATTCCTTGATCTTTGCTGCGCAGGACCATGCCCCTATCTCAGCCTCCCACTTGCCCATACCTCAAAGGACACCTAACATTGACTTTTGGCAAAATGGCCCATACCAATCAACATAGGCCAGCAACAACTCTCTGACCTATCCAAACTTGATACATGGACAAAATGGAACTCAACACACCACACAACACAACCTGAGCTCTCCCACAAGTCAGCATTCTCAAAAATCCCTCTTTGTGCATTTTCTTTCGAAACTCAATACACAAGCCACAAACCTCAAAACAAACTTCATAGGATCACTCACCATGATCCTCTGATCATTTCCCAACCATCATTTGATCCTGAAACCCTCCCAAACAGAAATACGATTTTTCACTCCCCTTGGTCAGAACTTCATCAATCTCTTAAACCAGCCATAAGAAATTCCAAACAAGCATTGCAAACTTCTCAGGAGGTTCATTAAAGGCATCTTGGACCAAAGAAGCAGCCAGAAAGCACCAAAGTTCAAAGCTCCAGTTCAGGTGAGCTCAAGAACAATTTTTCCAGAAACGTGTTTTTAAGTTACTAATTGATTCTCCATGATTCACTGATAATGCTGATGTGTTTGGTTTTGAAAATAGTCAAGTATTAAGCATGTATGAGCTCTCTGAAATTTTTTGACCTAGAACTAATTTGCTTCGATTCAGCTTGAATGTGTGAAATAAATTTGTTTTAGTGGGTGTTTCTTGTTGAGTGATGCGTGGGGTTGGATTCTGGGCAGAGAGATTAGGTTTTAGAAGCTTGGGGAGAGAGATAGCAATTTTCAGGGAGGGGTGTGGCCGGAGAAGATGACCAGAGGTCATTTCCGGCCACCTGAAAGTCATTAATGTCTTAATTGTGATTATGGCTCAGTTTGAATGTGAGCCATAGATCCTGTTGACCCTTGTTGACCCGCGCGCGAATGAGTGGCCCAGATCCATCATTAAAGCCCTAATCCTGATTTATTAAATTAATTAATTAGGTTTAATTTAAATTTAGTCAGTTTGAATTACAGCCCTAGGATCTGGCGCGGGTCAACTCCCTCCAAATCCATTTGAATCTCAGCTCTTGGATCAGCCTACTTTCTTTTATTTAAATTTTTATTTAAATTTCTTTTCATTTAACTTCCACGAATTTTAAAAATAGCAAAACATGTTAAAAAATTCTGAATTTTTTTGTCAAGCATTTCATTAATTTTCAGAACCCAAAAATATTTTTATTTTTATTTTTTGCATTAAAAATTATTTTTAAATCATTTAAATGTTTATTTTTAATTAGTTAATGGAAATTAATTAATTAAAAATGCATTTAGGTATTTAAAAATCACCAAAAAATCACATTGCATTTTAAAACATTTAGAAACATTATCCAACTCTCAAAACAAATTTCTTTTTGGTTCTTTACCTATTTTGACAATTTTCATTGGAATTAAAGTTGTTTAAAGGCAATATTTTTGTTCAAACTTAGAAAAATTCATTCTGCCTAACCATGAAGAGTTTGATGATGGTTCTTCTTGCATTGCATCCTTCATAGCATGTAGTTTCTAGGTTAAAATTGGTTTGCATTTATCTTCCATTTTCAATTTAATGTGCATTTTTCCTTTTGAAGTGCCTTGAAACCCTAGTTGACTTAGGAAATTCATAACTTCCATTAGGTTTAGATTTAGGTCTCCTCCTTTGGGCAGTGAACTTGTGTAGGGTTAGGGTTCCTTTGATCCTATTTTCAACTTTTTATCATGTCATTTGCTTCTGATTTTGAATTTTGCTTTGTGTCTTGTGCATAAACCCTAATTTGTGCCTCTCTTTGCATCCATTTCTCATTTGCTTGCATTCAAGAAGTTGCCATGACATTTTATGCATCCTTAAGACATATAAGACGTCTTAGGACATATTAGAATCATGTTTGATCATTGTATCTTTCATTTGCCATGCTATTTGTTCATATCATTTCATAAACTTTCATGAATCTTCATGGTTCAAAGCTTGCTTCATTTGCATCCACATCCTTGTATGATCATCCACAACTCTTGACATGTGTTTGCATCATATCTTAGCATCATTAACATCATGATTGTTCTTCTGATTTTTGGTTTGCATCTTTGCATTCATTTCATTTTCATTGCATTGCATTTCTTTTGCTAACTTTTCAGGTGGTAAGTTGTTTTGAGAAGTGAATTTGCCTTCACTTCTCACAATCTCTTCTCATCTCTCTTGCAACATTTTTGCATTTTGTATTTGCCTTAGTGTGAGCTTGCTCATTCATGATCTCTCCCACTTTCTTCCTTCAAGCAACTTGTCTTCTTAAGTGAAGCAAGTTGTCTTGCTTCTCTCTGCTCCTTTCTCCTTTCACCTGCTTCTCCTCGGTGGCTTCCTTGAAGATTTCTCCTCTTAAGCCTCACAAACCCTAGGACTTCCAATCATGATAACATTTTAGGATTGTTTAGTTCCCCTTAGACTTTTTCCTTTGAATTTTCTTTGAGTCTTCTCTTCGCACCTCATAATCAAGGACTAAACCCTAAAGGTTTTAAGGCTTTGTGATTAAGCTTATGCCTGCATCCTTCTATTAGGATGGAGTGTATAACTTTAATCCTAAGTGTTAAATCCTTAATGTGTTTAAATCCTTTAATCAATTCACTTAATAATCATCAAGACATCAAGCTTGTAACTTGGGCCTTGCATTAGGGTTCTAATTCTTACTAAATTGGTTAAGAAGGACTAACCCTACTGTTAATGGACAAGTCCCCCTCAAGTCGTCTTACCAACCATAAAACTCACTTCTTAATCTTATCATTAACTAAAATCCACTTTAATAAAGGCTTTGTTTTGTCATGAGGTTAATCCCTAATCATGGATTAAGTTGAGGAGCCTTTCTCAGCTTAAATGTTCTCATCTATTATCCTTCTATTAGGATGGTGTAATGAGTCCATTAAATCCCTGATTATGGCTTAAACTCATTACTTAACACTAAACAAAAACAACTAAATAATCACAAGTAGGTTAATGATCTTAATCCTACATCATGGTGATTAAGTGTGAGGTGCTTACTTCACATTTAAGGTATTCTCATTACCCCTAATCAGAGGGAGGATGTGATGAGTTTACTAACCCTTGGTTTAGGCTTAAGCTCATTAACTTATGACAAATCCAAAAGCAATAAAAGATTGAAAACACAACAAACAAACAATAATCGTCTTCTCTGGGATTCTTTTCTCATCTCATTCATTCACAAACGAGAACTTGCTTCTTCCGTCTAATGCAAGACAGTTAGCACTCGATCCAGACGAGTCATA
The DNA here is from genome assembly GCA_963966055.1 of Lathyrus aphaca. Lineage (NCBI taxonomy): Eukaryota > Viridiplantae > Streptophyta > Magnoliopsida > Fabales > Fabaceae > Lathyrus > Lathyrus aphaca. The sequence continues at coordinate 248,801,654 of OZ014520.1, read as the reverse complement.
CACTTGAGCATAGACAAGCAAGCAGTTCACAAGTCAATTTATCTTTCAGTCTCTTTGGGTCGAACTACGGTGTTCTGACTTCCTCATTGCACGAGAGGATACGTAGGCATAACTTAACGGTTATCGAACAAAAGTCTCTGTATATCCCCCCCTCTTCCAGCATTATTCTTTAAGCCTCATAGTCTTGAGCCTTTCATTCTTGTTCTTACACTGACACTTCTCTTATACACTTCACATTTCTTTTACACTAACACTTGCATTCTTTCCAGCTTTGATACACAAATTGCACTGACACTACCCCTTTAAAACACAAATCTTTTAAGCGTGGATCCCGTCGAGTACGACGGACAATCTGGGTGCTAATACCTTCCCAGGTTGTAACCAACCCCCTTTCTCAGTCTCTCTGGTTCGCAGCCGTCTTATCCATATCTTTCTAGGTCTATGCAGCATTTCCTTTCCTTCGGGATAAAAATGCCTAGCTGGCGACTCTTTTCTTTATGAGTTCACCCTTGTGTGTTCTCTCTTCTTTCGCCGACCGTTCGCGTCTGTACCCCTCTTGGCCCTGTGTGTCATTTGGTGGGAGCGACAGTTGCCAGCCAGGAAATTTATCCCAAGGAAGGGAAAGGTAATGTTGCACAAACCAGGGGAAAGGAAAGAACGAGGTATTGCGAACCAAAGAGAACGGGTAAGGGAGTCGGTTACATGAAGGGAAGGTATTAGCACCCATTCACATCTGACGTACGCGACAAGATCCATGCTTGCTTGTACTACTCAAAGGGTATAAACATCTGCTTCGTCTGCTGCTGAACTGGAAAGAGAAAGAATGGGAAAAATGTAGGGAGTAGAAAGAATTATGCTCGAATGGGCCCTATCCTACTGCCTACATATCTCATCGGGAATAAGAATCAGAGTCAACGTAGTTCCCCTAACTAGGGAAGAAATTTGTTTGTTTGTGATTTTTATGATTGAACTGCTTATGCCTGTACTTAGGTGTTGTTGGTTCTTCTGGAACGAGTGCGTTTATCATCTTGCAAATGACAATTCGAAGCGAGTTCTTTCGTTTAGAGTGAAGGAGATAAGAAGATAATTCCCTCAGGAAAGACACTTATTATCGGTGTTGAGCTTTTTAGAAGATTTTTATTTGAGTGCTTTGTGTAAGAGAGTGTACTGAAGTCTCTTACAATGGAATGCTTTCCTCATACATCACCCCGAGATGGAATGAAAATGAAACACACCTAAGAATGGATGAGGTCTCCACACTTGTTACCAAGGTTTGAGGCTTGAGCACAATCACTTACTTTCTTTATTAAGTATTTTTAGTTGTTTTAATGAAGAAGTGTTTTTGGTTTCTTTGTGAAAAAGCTTCATGCTAATACTTGTCATCATGCTAGATGACTTACACCTCAACCTTAGATGGGATGAATGCAAGCAACCCATGGAAAAGTCTCTTGGCACATGAAAACATTCAACCTTTATTATATGTTCTTGAGTTGTTTAGAGATGAGAGAGAAGACTCAAATGGAGAGAAAAGGAAGAATCTAAGGGAGACTAAGACCTACCCTATGTTATCATGGACTGAGATCCTAATGGTTAAGTGTGGTATTCTAATCCTAAAAGGAGAGGAAAAAGAAAGTTCTAACTCACTTCAAGGATTGAAGATGAGATAAGAAGTCAAAGGGATGAAGAGAAATGTAATGTCAAAGAAGCATAAAATGCTTGTCGCAATCATACTTAGAGAAAACTTAAAAGATGAAGGAAGAAGGTGGAATATGGATGCACATCCACACTCTTCATACTTACAATTAGTCCCTGAAAAGGTTAGTAAAATCAATGATTTATGAAATAAAAAATGATAAAAAAAGACAATTAAGCATCAAACATCTCCTAAAGTGAATATGGTTCAAACTAGACTCAAACCCAAAGCTAAGGGTACCTAAAGGGTATATAAATTCCAAAGTCAGCAACTATAACAACGCTTTAGCACAAAATCACTTATCACATGCAAATGGCATACAAACAACTTATTAGATCTAACTAACAACATGGAAATAGGTGTTAAAAGTGCAAAAACAAGGCATGGCAACATAGATTTAATAGCTACTATTCAAATATGCAGCAGTGAAATGCATGGCAGAATTAAATCTTTTAACATGTGAATGCATGTATCAAAACACATGGAAATGCACCAAATAAAATCATCAAATAATGAAACATGATTACTATGAACATGTGTAAATGCAGGCATCTCAACCACCTTGCATCAAAAGATTTTCACAAAAAGTAATGCACATTTTCAAAAGGTGAATGCTTAATGCAAACAAAAAACCACAAAGTGTTAACATGCCTCACAATTAATCCTATCTTAATGCAAACATTAATACCAAAATGAAAACATAGAGCAATCAAGAATGTATACATGCATACATGGATTATGCACCTTTATCAAGCAATGTGCAACATTTTCAATTATGCACATGAGTGTCCAAAACGTGCATCGATCACGAAAGTGTAAATACCCTAAATTTGCCCTCACCTTTCACACCATGGCTTGTGATCTTTCATCTTTTCATGAGTTTAATCATATCATATCATGTTGCATTTTTGCTTCATTCCATTAGTTCAAGTTCATCTGCATCTAGGGTTTGTGATTTGAGCAATCCAAGATTCATCTGAGCCACTCCAAAGGCATTCAATCACCTCAATAGGGTCCATGTATGTTCAATCATCATATTTTATCCTCCAAAGATCAAGGAAGTCAAAAAATCACAAGAACTTGCAAAGCATGGAAGCAGAGCCAGGGTTTAACTACACAGATGACCTGAAATTAGGGTTTTGGTTTCAGAGGCCATAACCCCAAAATTTTTGGTCACTCTTGTTTCTATTGGTCTCAATATGTTATAAGGATCATGCATACCAAGTTTGATGAAGAAATTCATTGTAGAAGTCATCTGTTCATTGGGTAACTTCTTAAGCAAGCCAGAGCAAAATTAGGGCATCTGAGGCCCCCCAACATGGAACCAAAGTGGATTTTTCATCAAATTGAGGTTATATGGTCTTTATTTGATCATTGAAGTGCTTGGAAGTTCACAAAATTCAAGAAAAGTGAGCTAAACCAAAAGTTGCCAAAAATGGAAATGACTTGTAATGTAAACTTTCCATTTTGGGAAAGTTTTTCAACCTCCTCTTTCTCAACCAAAAATGCTTCAAATGAAAAATTGTTGGGCATGAAAGTTGTATATTGGATCATTCCCTTTTCAAAAAGTACAAGAACAAGATCTAATTCATTTTGGAACTCAATTTATGGCTTGTCAAAGTTGGCTAAAATCCCATAAATTTCAAGAATGCACCAAAAGGGATTCTTTGCAAAACCACTTGCCAAGGATTTTTGTGACTTCAAACACACTTCAATACATCATAACATCATAGTGCATTGCCTTTAGATCAGAATTGCCCAATGAATTGCAAGATTACATGCCTTGAACATCAAGATTTCTCAAAGGGGCCAAAACTTCACATATTTGCAAAAGGTCCCATAACTTTGCTTTTACATGCTGAATTGCCTCAAGATTGAATTTGTGGACTTCCTTGAAGTCAGCTGCGCATGGACATGCCCAAAGGCCAGCTACATTCTTGCCCATACCTCAAGTACAAGAAATGTTGACTTTATGCAAATTAACCCATACCAATCACAACAGTCCACCACCCACTCTCTGCCCAATCCAGACACTACAAGCATGCCTCAAGGGTCATTTTTCATAACACACACAAGCTGAAACCTCCAAGAACTCAGAATTGCCAAAAACACTCCCTCTTGCAAAAACCTTCGAAACGCATAGCTCACTCACTCAATCTTCAAACCAATTCCACCATTCATCTTTAAATAACTCACTGATCATAAAGCAACCACAAAAATAGTCAGAAACACACCATACACAAAACACGATTCTCAGCCAGTTGAGGTGCAATCTCATAAACCAGCCACTCTCAAGGTCTTCCAAGCACCAAAGCTTCTTCAGGAAGGTCGTTGGAGTCAACTTGCATAGGAGAAACAGCCTGAAAGCTCCAAATTGAAGAAGCTCAAGCTCAGGTAACTTCTTCAAACATTTTTCCAGAAATGTGATTTTAGGTTATAGAAATGTTCCTCTTGATGTGCTGATCATGCTGATACTTTTATTTTTTAAAATGGTTGTGGTTTGAGGATTTTATGAACTTCTGAAAGTTTCACCATGTTTGAGTTTTCTCTTCGAATCATGAGTTTGAGCAATTAGAAATTTGTTTTGAGAGTGGATTTGGATTCAGGGAGGTGAGGGGAGTTAATCTGGATTTTAGAGCTCCAGAAATTACTTAGGGAAGAAGTTAGGGTTTTTCAGGTGAGGGTGTCACCGGAGAAGACGACCGGAGCTCTTCTCCGGTGACCTGAAAGAGATTAATGAGATAATTAGGGTTAGGGCAGTGTTTGAATTAGGGCCATTGGATCTTTCTTTCCCGCGTGAGATGGAGGGTGGAGATTAGCTCATTTAAGTTTAAACTGGATTAATTAATTAGTTAATTAGGTTTAATGAAATTTGAATGCTGACCATTGGATGTGGCGCCAGTCAACCCTAGAAATCCCAGATTCAATCTCAGCCTTTGTTTGCGTTTACTTCTGTTTTATTCATTTTTATTTCATATTTTTATCATTTATTTTGTTCCATTTATTAAAAATAGCTAAAAATTTCCAAAAATATTTTTATTCTATATTTTTATTTCAAATAATTTTCTTAACCCAAAAATATTTTTATTTTTATTTTTCACATTAAAAAATCATTTTTTAAACATTTAAATGTTTATTTTAAGTAATTAATGAAAATTAATTAATTAAAATATCATTTAGGTTTCTAAAAAATCCCAAAAAATTCTTATTCCATCTTTAAACATTTAAAGACATTGTCATACCATCCACACAAATTTCGTTTTGGTTTTGAACCATCTTTGATAATTTTCTTGAATTTAGGGTTCATAAAATTCCTATTTTAGAACCCTAACTTCAAGAATTCTTTTCTGCCTAACCAAGAATGGTATGACAATGGTTCTTTTTGAATTGATCTTCATTTGACATGTAGTTTCTAACATAATTTTTTCATAAATTTCTTTTACCTTCTTGAATTGATTGGCATTTTTTCCCTTTTAGGTACCTTAAAACCTTAGATAACTTAGAAAAATCATAACTTCCTTAGGGTTAAGAGTTAGGTCTTATCCTTTGGGGTATGAAATCATATGGGGTTAGGGTTCTCTTGATTGCATTTTCAATTTTTTATCTTGTCATTTTCTTCTGTCTTTGAGTTTTGCATCTCATGTTGCATAAAAACCCTAATTTCTCATCTTCTCTTGCACACATCTTGCATATGCTTGAATTCATGAACTTTCCATGACATTTTATGCATTCACATGACATATAAGACATCCTAGGACACATTAGAACCATGCTTGATCATTTCTTCATTCATTTACCATGTTATGCATTCATTACATTCCATGAGCATTCATGAACTTTCATGCCTCTTTCATGCTTCATTTGCATTCTCATCACTTGTATGATCATACATGACTCTTGACATACATTTGCATCATCTCTTATCATCATTAACTTCATGAACATGCTTCTGGTTTTGGTTTGCATCCTTGCATACATTTCATTTTCATTTCATTTAATCTTCCTTGTGCTAACTTTTCAGGTGGTAAGTATTTGAGAAGTGAATTTGCCTTCACTTCTCACAATCTCTTCTCATCTCTCTTATGCATTCATTGCTTCATTTTGATTTTGTTTTAGAGTGAGCTTGCTCATTCATGTTTCTTCTTCACTTTCTTTCTTCAAGTAACTTATCTTCTTAAGTGAAGTAAGTTAGCTTGCTTCTTCTGCTTCTCCTCCTTTCATCTGCTTCTTCCTTGGTGGTTCTTCTTGAAGATATCTTGCAAGCCTCATAAACCCTAGGAACACCCAAGCATGATAATAATTATGGTTTGATTAGTCCCCCCATTAGTTTTACCTTTGTGTCATATTTTGTGTCTCTCTCCTCATCTCATAATCAGAGACTAAACCTTTAAGGTTTTAAGGCTTTGTGATTAAGGTTATGCCTACATCCTTCTCTTAGGATGGAGTGCATAACTTTAATCCTAAGTGTTAAACCCTTAATGTGTTTAAATCTCTTAATCAATCCATCTAATAATCACTAAGACATCAAGCTTGTAACTTGGGCCTTGCGTTAGGGTTCTAATTCTTCCTTAATTGGTTAAGAAGGACTAACCCTAGGGTTAATGGACAAGTCCCCCTCAAGTTGTCTTACAAACCATAAAATTCACTTCTTAATCTTATCATTAACTAAAATCCACTTTAATAAAGGCTTTGTTTTGTCATGAGGTTAATCCCTAATCATGGATTAATTTGGGGAGCCTTCCTCAACTTAAATGTTCTCATCTATTATCCTTCTATTAGGATAGTGTAATGGGTCCATTAAATCCTTGATTATGGCTTAAACTCATTACTTAACACTAAACAAAAACACCAAAAAACATCTAAATAATTGCAAGTAGGTTAATGATCTTAATCCTACATCATGGGGATTAAGTGTGAGGCGCTTACTTCATACTTAAGGTATTCTCATTACCCCTAATCAGAGGGAGGATGTGATGAGTTTACTAACCCTTGGTTTATGCTTAAGCTCATTTTCTTATGACAAACTCCAAAAAGCAATAAAAGATTGAAAACACAAAAAAAACAATAATCGTCTCCTCTGGGATTATTTTCTCACCTCATTCACTCACAAAAGAGAACTTGCTTCTTCCGTCTAATGCAAGACAGTTTGCACCTGAGCCAGACAGGACATACACTTGAGCATAGGCAAGCAAGCAGTTCACAAGTCAATTTATCTTTCAGTCTCTTTAAGTCGAACTACGGTGTTCTGATTTCCTCATTGCACGAGAGGATACGTAGGCATAACTTAACTGTTATCGAACAAAAGTCTCTGTATATTCCCTCCTTCCAGCATTATTCTTTTAAGCCTCATTGTCTTAAGCATTGCACTCTTTTCTTGCACTGACACTCCTTTTATTCACTTCACACTTCTTTTGCACTGACACTTGTAATCTTTTCCAGCTTTTGCACACAGAATAGCACTGACACTACCCCTTTAAACACAATCTTTCAAGCGTGGATCCCGTCGAGTACAACGAACAATCTGGGTGCTAATACCTTCCCAGGTTGTAACCAACCCCCTTTCTCAGTTTCTCTGGTTCGCGACCGTCTTATCCATATCTTTCCAGGTTTATGCAGCATTACCTTTCCTTCGGGATAAAAATGCCTAGCTGGCGAGTCTTTTCATTTCACCTTTCATTTCTCCTTTCGCCGACCGTTCGCGTCTGTACCCCTTCTGACCCAGGTGTCATTTGGTGGGAGCGACAGAAAGCAATGCAAAATAGTGATTAAATCAATTATTATCATGCTAACTATTAGGTTCAAACATGGGAACAACATTCACAACACACCATGAACACAATTACACAATTATGCCAAGAATCGGAAATGAACAACACGCATGTCGAAAGATGTTGAAGATACATGAACCTGCACCAAAACAACTCGTAAAAACTTCTTAAAATCATATCCTAAATATCTATGATGATTGGAGGGGGAATGTATAACAAAAATGCAAGAAAATTCCATTCTAGTTTAGTGGTAACCGGTTACCAACTTGGGAGTAACTTGCTACTTAGCTCAAAAAATAGATTTTTATGCAGAAAACAACTGAGTAACCGGTTACCGTCTTGGGAGTAACCGGTTACTCTGGGACCAAAATAAAAAATTCTGTATTTTCAAGGAAAATTCATCAGCAACTTATTCAAATAATTCCTTAATGGAATGCATATCAATTGAGCACGAAATTTACACCTAAATGCATCAATTCAACACCAATTGGAATGACAAACAACTCAAGATCCTAGAGCCTAATGATCCAATTAATTAACGCATCAAAAATCAACCAAATGTGATGAACACATGTGTCGAGAGAATTCAAAATAACTTAAAACATAAGTGATTATGAGTTTCACCAACCTATAAAGCTGAGGTTTGCTTTGGTAATTGTTGCAAAGAGAGATCAACACACTATTGACGAGAAATTCGTAGATCCGAAAATCTTCCGCAAGAATACGCAAAATAAATGCGATTTGATGAAAACCTTGATGAACTCTTCCAAGAACCACTTCCAAGATGTGAATTAAAATCCAAAACAATAGCAAATCCTTCAATAATCCATGAAATCAATGCAATGATGGAGGTTTAACTTCAAATTCTTCAAGTTTCAATGCAAAACTTGAAGAATTTTAGAAGATGAAGCTTTGTGTGAGGTTTTGGAGAATGAGAGAAAAGTAAGAGAAAAATGAGAGTGATGAGAGAAAAAAATGTGAAAAAATGAATTGTTCATATGAGGTTAGGAGCAAAAAATGCTTATATAGCTCTTAGACTTGGGATGTGCTTTGGGTTAGGAGTGAGGTTTGGACATTAGCTTAGGAGTGAGGTTTGGAATTAGGAAAAAAAATCTAGAACCTTACCTTTGAAAGTGGTGGATTGTTCTAGAATATTCCCTTGGAAAATCTAAAATGAAGTGCAAAAGATGTGAAATACCTCCATGTAGAAAAATTGAATTTTTGGCCAAATTTGCACGTGGTAACCAGTTACTCCCAGGGTGGTAACCGGTTACTTAGTGCAAATTTTAAGTTTTTCATTCTTTTCATTGTTTTGGTGGGAAATCTTGGATATCCGACTTCGATCATTTGTTCTGAACTTATATTCCTTCTGAGAACTGAGAATTGACATTTTCACTGAATAACCCTTGATCACATGCCCTATGTTTTAGCCGATGATGTATGCTTTATTTTTTATTATTTTTATTATGATTTATGATTTGAAGATAATGTAATGTGTGAAAGGATATGCTAAATGATGTAGAAATAAATCATAAGCTACTTGAAACTGGTAATAAATAAGAGGGAGAAATTTGGGGTGTTACAGCTGCCCCTATTCAATCATTGTAGACCTGAATGGATGATAACAATGACTCTCAAGCGTTCGAGGTATGGAGGGATTGAATACCTGAATAAACCGAAAAGTTTTCACTCTGTGGGAAATACACTAACCCGACTTTCCAAGGGAGCAATGATACAAGGCCAAGCCGAAGGTGGACTCGAAAAAAGTAAGGTTATACCGAAGCTAGACTTACGATAAGGTTCGAGATCTAGCCGAAGGTTAACTCAAAAAGGTAAGGTCAAACCGAAGGTGGACTTACAAAGAATGAAATTAAGCCGAAGGTAGACTCGAGTGAGGGTCGAGATCAAGCCGAAGGTGAACTCGAAAAAGTAAGGTCAAGCTGAAGGTGGACTTAAAAAGAATAATACTAAGCTGAAGGTAGACTCAAACAAAGATACGAGACCAAGCTGAAGGTGGACTCGAAAAGTGAGACTATGCCAAAGGTAGACTTATGATGAGGTTCGAGATCAAGCCGAGGGTAAACTCGAAAAGGTAAGACCAAGCCGAAGGTGGACTTATAAATAATGAGACTAAGCCGAAGGTAGACTCAAATAAAGATATGAGACCAAGCCGAAGGTGGAATCGAAAAGTAAGACTATGCCGAAGGTATACTTACGATAAAGTTCGAGATCAAGCTGAAGATGGACTCGAGAAGGTAAGACCCAGCTGATGGTGGACTTACAAGGAATAAGACTAATACGAAGGCAAACTCAAACAAGGATACGAGACCAAGCCGAAGGTGGACTCGAAAAGTAAGACTACGCCGAAGGTAGACTTACGATAGGGATATCATGAAAAATGACTCTGCAGGGGACAATAAGTATCTAAGGGTAAGATTAACAAATCTACGACCCTTTGGTTATCTTGAAATCACATTCGGGAATATGTTAGGCATTCTCTGCGGGGATATTCATGTATGAATGATGATTCACAGTTTCAGGCTTTTGTGCAAGGTACCAAAACTAGCTTATTCTTTGTATGCATATGTTTGAATTTTTTCATGGTGTAATGCTCCATAGTGATGGAAATGCTACACTTTAGAGGATACAAATGTAATGATTATTACTTAATGCAAATACAAGGGCAACCTCCTGATAAGGAGGTAACAGGTATCCCTGGAGACTTTACTGGGGAAGATAACCCCTGATTTGATTTCATGAATTCTTGTGGGGAATAACATCTCTACTGGTGAGGATGCTAATGATATACTAGCTTTGAACTGCCACAACTGCCAAAAATAAATTGGACTTTGAGAGGTTGAAGAGTGATGACCATTCTAGGGAAGGTCTTGAACTGACATGAGTTTGCTTGGGGAAGAACGCCATTTGTAGAATTCCGTTGGGAATTTGACAATCTTCAGACTCGGCTGGGGACATCTTATCAATACTTTACCGAGGAGAAAAATTATTGCCAATTTTAATTTCCAGATTTTTGCGGGGAGATAAATCACTCAGCTAGATATTGAGAGTACCTGAAATCTTGTAAGAAATGCCTCACCGCTGGAAGATAATTCTGCATGGGGATATCAACCTTCATCGCTCTGCTGGAGCAAGGAAATCCACCAAGATCTATTGAGGAAAAGGATTTGTTGATACTCTACTGAAGTAAAATTCTACTGGGTAATCACTCAAGCATAACTTCCTTTGTTGCAGAGAGATGCCAATGAAAATTGGGGTTTGGCCGGGGAAGACTACAAACAACACCATGCAAGAAGGGAAACCATCCGACTTCTTACTATCTTCGCCATTGCTAGGAAATAAGGAATCCTCATGTACTGTTGGGGATAAGAAGACTCTTGTGGAGAATACCTCTTCATTGGAGGATAATTCCGCTTGGGCACTATCACATGTTCAACAATCTTTGGATTTTATCTCGGGAAACCATCTTCCTCTGACTCAGATGGGGAAAATTTCAATCCTGGACTCCACTAGAGATGACGTGTCTGAAACGTCTCCTGTCGGAGAGGACCAGATAAGGCACCTTCTACTTGGGATAAGAGTTTTAAGACGTCTCTCCTTGGGGATACAAGATATAAAACATCTCTTAATAGGGATACCCTCTGCTTGGGGAATACCAATACCTTTTGTTGCTCTGTTGGAGAAAGGTAGTCCACCGAAACCTGCTGAGGAATTATGATCAACGAGGCATGTTGTGTAAGTAAACCATAGATTACTCGCGCTGGAGCTGAATTTCCTTTTTTACTTCGTATTTATAAATTGGTGAACGTGTCTGATAGTTCCTGCAAAATAGAGGATTAGACAAACCCACATGCCGTGGGTCTATGGTCAGAGTTTATCATCACTGTCACTCAACAATTAAAGTATATATCGAGCGTTTTACTCTTAAGTATGTATTATAAGGCATCAATGTCTTCACAGAGCAATATCTATCACAATATTTGAACGTTTTCGCAATCCATAATGGTAAATGAAAATAAAAACAACAAAACCTATTTTGATAAAATGCAATTTATTGATTGAAAGGTGGTTGTGAATAGGCGTTACATCAGAAGGAAATTCCTGGAAAGAGGAAATTGCGTAAAAGGAAAAAATAAACTATCCTAATGGTAATGTAAAATTGGATCTCATCAAGTTCCAATTCGCCTATGACCCATATGTCCTCGAGACTCTCTGTATACTTCACTTTTTGAGGAAGACTATTGGACTGATTCTTAACCTTCAGATTATCCATTGTTATAGATGACAAATCATAGATTACGCAGATCACTGTTGTTCATTTCAATATCTCTTTTGCGTGGACCGCCCTTTGCGGGTTTTCAATCCTCCAGGATACCCATTGTCGCTCCCGGGATTTTCATCCTAGTGCAAATGCGAAAGTGGCACGGAAAAGGTAGAGTCGCCAGCCATGCTTTTTTATCCCGAATGAATGGGAAAGTTAATGTTGCACAAACCTAAGAGAAAATGAAAGCACAAGGTCCTGCGAACCAAAGAACTGGGTTCGGGAATCAGTTACGACCTGGGAGGGTATTAACACCCTAGATCGTCCTTCGTACCCGACGGGATCCATACTTGTTAGTATGTTTTGAAGGGTGAGAAATAAGATGCTGCTGCATAAAAGAACTGCTAACTGGAACTGGAATGAGAGAGGGAACCGGAAAAAGAGAATGAAAAGAAAGGGGGAAAATGTAGGGAAAATAAAGAGTGTGCTCGAATGGGCCCTACCCCACTACCTACGTACCTCATCGAGAAAATAAGGATCGGAGTCGACGTAGTTCGCCTAAATAAGGCGAGAACTTTGTTTGTGTTTTTTTATGATTGAACTGCTTATGCATATGCTCAGGTGTTGCAGGCTCGTCTGGTACGAGTGCGTTCACCGTCTTGCAAAGAGACAAAGTATTGAGTTCGTGTCATGAGTGAATGAGATGAGAAGAGAATTCCTGCAGGAAAAGATGTTTGTTTGTCTACTGTCTTTTAAAAGAAGTGTTTTTGATTTTGTTGTTTGTGAAACATCCCCATGCTAATACTTGTTCATAATGGTAGATGCCTTACACCTCGCCCCAGAATGAGACGTGTGCAAATACCCCACGGCAAAGTCTCCTGGTGCACGAGAAAGCTCGACGTTTATTAGGTGTTTTGTTTTCTATTTTTGAGTGAGAAAGAGGGACTCAAGTCGGGAAAGGAAAAACTACGGGAACTAAGAATCACCCTAAATTGTTATATCATGGGAGATCTTATGGTTAGTGAAGTTTTCTAATCCTAATGAAGAAGAAAAGAAAAGAAAATTAGAAAGCAACTTACTTCTATAAAGGAGTTAAGTTGTTTCTAAAGAGGGAAAAATGAAGTTATACAAACAAAGCACAAAGTGCTATGACAAACACAATTTGAAAGTATAAAGATGATAAAGGAAGAAGTAGTATGTGGCTTACCTCAACCCCCCTACAAAACAAAGATTAGTAAAATAAATCCAAAGGGATATAAGGAAAGCGGTAAACAAGTACCAAACGTGTCTTATTATAACTATGGCCTAAACTAGATTCAATCCTAAGTCTAAGGACACTAAAACTAAGCAAAGCATAAAGTCAACAACTACTACAACTCTCTATTGTATAATCAGCCACTAAATGCAATGAACAATGCAAACAACCTATTACAGATACCAAAAAACATGAAAATAGGTTTGAAAAGATCAAAATAGAATAATGCAGCATGTCTTTTACATTTTTGTTTCAAAATACAACAATGAAACATGGCAAATTTTCAATAGTTTTTTCAAAATGCAAAAAATGGAATTTTAATGCAAACAATGGAATGCAATGATCATGCAAGTTAATGCAACAACCTTAAATGAATCATTAACAATAAAATGCAACACCAACCTATAATCAATGGATGTAAACTATATGAATTGTGTGGTTTTAATCAATATGCAATTTTTCTAATTTCGCGCACAATTGACCGAAACATGAACGGATCACAGATGCAGTGCAAAACAGAACCATAAACACTTATTTATCATGCTATTAATGATGCTAAATCATGCAAACAACAATCATAAACAAGCTATGAACACATCTTCAACACTTATGTCTAAAATCAGAATCTAACGAAACGCATGTCGAAAGTTATCGAAACTACACACACTTGCACTAAGTCAGCTCTTAAAAATTCCCTAAAATCATAATCTAAAGATCCATGGTGATTAAAGATGGAATGGCATGCAAGAATACACCAAAATGAACAAAAAACCAAAATATGCTCAGTGTTAACCGGTTAACGGCTGGTGTGAACCGGTTAACGCTGTTGATTTCTGCAGAATTTCCAAGCTTTGAACTGTGTTAACTGGTTAACCCCTGGTGTTAACTGGTTAATACTGAACCATAATCAGTTTTAAATGTTGAAAAAACACTTCTACCTACCAACTTATTCCTCAGGTTCCTAATTTAACTACTACCAAGTTAGCACGAAATTGACTCCTAAATGCAACATTCTACTACCTATGAACACTATGATCACTCTACAATTCTATCTTCCAAGATCCAACCAAACAAAGCATCACAAAAGCAAGAAAAAGAAAAGAATGCGCGAGGCGAGATGAAGAGGAATAAATTAAAACAAGTGATTACAGATTCACCAACCTACAAATCGGAGGCTTGCTTTGGCAATTGTTGCGACTTCGAGCAATATGCAAAAGAAAAGAAAACCGGAGATCCAACGCTTTGATCCGCGAATGCGCAAAATAAATGTGATTGGTGAAAATTATCCGAAATTCTTCCGAATGGTGATATAAACACCGCAATCGTAGCAAATTCTTCGATATTCCGCTGAATTGATGAAGATGGTGGAGGCTTAGCTTTCGACTCTTCAAGTTTCAATGCAAAACATGAAGAATCTTGATGATGATGAAGCTTTGGTGGAGGCTTAGACTTGGATCCTAAGTTAAGGGTTGGTTGGGAATATTCCTAGAATATTCCATTGGCATATTCTTGGAATATTCCTTGGCATATTCTAGGAATATTCCTTTGGAAGAGTGTGGAATGTTCTAGAATTTGATGGAAATGCAAGGAAAATGGGAAGTGGAAAAGTGGAGGAACAAGGCAAGCTGGATTTTGATTTTCCCCCCAAAATTCGCATATGTTAACTGGTTAACCCATGGTGTTAACCGTTTAACGGAAGCAAAATTTGAATTTTCCCTCCAAAAGGTGGGAAACCCCGAAAATACACATCCGTCGTTCGTTCTAAGCCTGTTTTATCCTTGAGCTCTGATGGCTGATTTTACCACTGAATAAACCTCGATCACATGCCTTATGTGCCAACCAAAGATGCATGATTTATCATTTTTTTATTATTATTTATGAAATGTATAGATGAATATAGAGTATGGCATGGAAACGAAGCATAAGCTACTCGGAATCGGTGATAAATGACAGGGTAAATTTTGGGGTGTTACACCCATTTTTTTCCTAAGTGGCCCTTGCGGGTTTTCCACTTACCAGGTGTACATTTCTTTTCATTGTATATCCCTAATTTTTTCCCGAACCTTTTATCATTTTTTTGTGGTTCGCCAGGATCCCTTTTTTTCCTGGACTTTTTATTTGTCCAGCGGGTCCTTTTATACAAAGTATTTTTTAAACTGCGTCTGCGTTGACAGGGGGTGGAAATTCTTCCCCGTCCATGGTTGTTAACATCAAAGATCCACCCCAGAAGATCTTCTTAACCACGAATGGACCTTCATAATTGGAATTCCATTTGCCCCTCTAATCTGTTAGAGGAGGAAGGATCCTTTTCAGTACTAAGTCGTCAGGTATATAACATTGACGTCGTACTTTTTGATGGAACACCCGTTTCATTCGCCTTTGATACAACTGTCTATGGCATACAGCTGCTAAGCGCTTCTCTTTGTTTAAGCTCAATTGGTTGAATTTGGCTTGAAGCCACTCAATTTCATCAAGTTTGACATCCATCATTATCCTTAGGGAGGGGATCTCAACTTCAACTGGTAGGGCTGCCTCCATACCACACACTAGTGAGAATAGGGTTGCCCCAGTTGATGTGTATACAGATGTCGGTATCCATGCAGCATGTACGGCAATATTTGATGCCAAAATCTGTAAGTCATAACCATTTTATGTACAATCTTCTTGATGTTTTTATTAGCCACTTCAACAACGCCATTCATCTTTGGGCGTTATGGAGAAAAGTTGTGATGCTCGATTTTGAAGTCCCAACATAACTCCTTCATCATTTTTTTGTTGAGATTGGAACCATTATCAGTAATGATTCTTTTGGGTATTCCGTATCGGAAAATGTTGTCATCTTTAGGAACCAGGCTACAACCTGCTGGTGACATTAGCATAAGACACCACTTCCACCCATTTGGTGAAGTAGTCAATGGAAACCAAAATGAAGTGATTACCATTGGAAGCAATAGACTCGATCTTTCTGATCATGTCGATGCCCCACATTGCAAAGGGTTAGGGAGAAGACACGGCAATCAATGGATTAGGAGGCACATGCACCTTATCAGCATAAATTTGAAACTCATGGTATTTGCGGGAGTATTTGACACCTAAGAGTTTCTTTGCCATGGTGTGTCCTCCAGCATGGGCACCGAAGGATCCCTCGTGAACATCCTGCATTAGCATGTCAGCTTCGTGTCTATCCATACATCTGAGCAAAACCATGTCGAAGTTCCTCTTGTATAACATATCATCTTTATTTAAGAAGAAACCTCCAGCCAACCTCCTCAGAGTCTTCTTATCTTTACTGGATACCCCTGTCGGGTATTCTTGACATTTCAGGAAGTGTTTGATATCGTAATACCACGACTTATCATTGTCAATAACATCGGCTGCAAACACATAAGCGGGCCTATCATGACGAGCTTCCACAATCCCAGACACGTAATTCCATTGTTGCAGTTTAATCATCGAGGACAAGGTTTCTAGGGCATAAGCCAACTGATTCTCATCACGAGGCACATAATGAAGCTTTACCATCATGAAGAATGTCAACAATCTCCTCATGTAATCTTTGTACGGAATCAAATGTGGTTGGTGAACAAGCCACTTTCCGTTAACCTGATTAATGACCAAAGCTAAATCACCGAAAAATATCGAGGGTCTTAATTCACAAATTAATCTCCTCATCAATTCCCATTATGAAAGCTTCATACTCTGCCTCATTGTTGGTGCATTCAAAAGTCAAACGGGTAGTCAATGGAATATGAACTCCTTCCGGTGTGATAATGACGACACCAATTCCGCTGCCATCCATGTTAACGTCCCTATCAAACATTAGACTCCATTTGGATTCAGGGTATGGCCCCTCCTCTAGGAGTGGTTCTTCACAATACTTCGATTTAAGGAACACGATGTCTTCTTCGGGGAATTCAAACTTCATTAGCTTATAGTCTTTGATTGGTTATTGTGAGAAGTGTATTGAATGTCGTATTTAGTCAAGACCATCTGCCAACATGCAACTCTTCTGGTTAATGCGGGTTTCTCGAAGATGTACTTGACAGGATCCACCTTAGAAATAAATAGGGTCATGCGAGTAAGCATGTATTGCCTCAATCACTTGGTAGCCCATGCAAGTTAGTAACATGTATTCTCAAGCATTGAGTATCTGGACTCACAGTTTGTGAACTTCTTGCTCAGGTAGTAGATGGCATGCTCCTTCCTACCTGTCTCGTCATGTTGAACGAGAACACAACCCATTGACCCGTCGAGTACTATAAGATACATAAACAAAGGCCTCCATGGAAGCAGAGGCATGAGGATTGGAGGTTCTTGTAAATATTCTTTTATCTTGTCAAAAGGCGCTCGACAATCGTCGTTCCACTTGACAACTTGATTCTTTCTCAAGAGCTTGAATATTGGTTTGCACATAGCCGTTAGGTGAGATATTGTAGATGTTTTAAATGTCTATATTTTATGGTAAAACTCTTGTGTGTTTCAGGATGTCATAAGCAATGTTATGACATGTGATTTAAGCATTATGCAGGTGTGTAGTGTTTTTTGTGCAGTTGTTTGTTTTCAGGATGTCAAGAATGATGTCATGACATCTGTGACCGGGCCTGAAGACCTAGTTGAATCCTAATTTGTGCGTGCATCTTGTTGCCTTTATTGCTGAGATTTTATTGTGTTTTAGCGCGTTTAATTCAGAAGGAAAAAGAGGATTCAGTTTGGTTTTGTTATAGCAGAACATTTGTTCTTGCTATTTTTATTCCTGTGATTTAGGAACTATTTATTCTGAATTGTGTGTAAGTTAAGTAGGCCCAATTCCCATTGGAGTTTCTATTTAAAGCTTCTCAACCCTAGTGTGAACATGTGGAAAATAAGGATTGTATTTTCAGTGTTTTTCACGTGTGTATTAGTTTTTCTTGTGAGCCAAGCAATTGTCTTTTGATGATTGTTTTGGACTAGGTGTTCATTTGTATTTTGTCCACTCGAAGCTTTTAAGCAAGAATGTTTGTATTTGAATGAAGTTTTTAAGCAGGTCAAAGATTGTCTTGAAGAGTGTCTTCATTTTCTTGGTGTTGTTATTTAAGATCACTGACTGTGATTGTGTAGGAAGTGAGATAGGTCTCATATCTAGGAGTTCCTAGGTAGAACTGTCATTGGGTAGGGATTAAGTGAAAAGATTCCAAACTGTAGGTGTTTTCTATGGATCTTTGAATTGACACTACTGATAATGAAGTTCCTTCCTGGCTTGATAGCCCCCAGAGTAGGTGTGATTGCATCCAACTGGGTTAACAACTTTCTGTGTCTTTTATATTTTGTCTTTGTCAGTTATAGTTTTATTATTGTTAAGTGTCGTGACATCGTGTTCGACATTGTGTGGTTGTTGCCAAAATTTCAATTGGTATCAGAGAAGGAACCCTACCTATTTTACTAGGTGAGATCTAGGGACAGTTTTCTGGTACCATGGACAAGGAAGAAGGATTTGGACACAGACCATCCATTCTGGATGGTTCTAACTATGAATACTATAAACCTCACATGATTGCCTTCTTAAAGTCTCTGAACAAGAAGGCTTAGAAGGCTGCGGATAGAGGATGGGATCATCATACCATCACTGATAAAGATGGGAATATAACTTTGAAGCCTGAGGATGATTGGAGCAAAGAAGCGGATGAGCTGGCACTATGGAATTCTAAAGCACCAAATGCCTTATTCAATGGAATTAATAAAAACATATTCAGACTCGTGCATCATTATCAAAATGCCAAAGAAGTTTGGGACATTATCAAAACCACCGATGAAGGAACCTCTAAAGTCATGATGTCAAGACTTCAGATGCTTACCACCAAATTTGAAAATCTGAGAATGAAGGAAGATGAGATTGTTCATGATTTTCACATGAACATTCTGGAAATTGCTAATGCCTTAAGAGCCTTAGGAGAAAAGATGTCCGATGAAAAGCTTGTGAGGAAAATTCTCAGATCTCTGCCTAAGAGGATTTCTATGAAGGTTACTTCTATAGAAAAAGCTCAGGACATTTGTAACATGAAGGTAGAAGACCTCATTGGATCCCTTCATACTTTTGAAATAAGACTCAATGATGTGCCTGAAATGAAGAACAAAATCATAGCTCTTGTGTCAAATACTGAAAAAAGAGCAGAAAGAGGTGAGATGGAGGATGAGGAAAGTCTAGAAGATGTTGTTGCCATGATGGGAAGACAATTCAACAAGGTCATGAAGAGGATGAATTTTGGGCCAAGATCAAATTTCAAGAACATTGCTTCTGACATCAGCAGATCAACTGAGTCAAACACAAAGGTTGAAGAGAAGTCAAGTCAAAATAGAAGAGTTCAATACCATGGGTGTGATGGTTTTGGTCATATTAGAGCTTAATGCCCGACCTACCGGAAGGGGCAAAAGAAAGGTTTATAAGTTACATGGTCTGATGGAGACTCTGAAAGTGACTTTGAAGAAGAATCTGCTAACATCACTATGTTAACAGGGACATGTGTATCTGATGAAGACTCTAGTGGATATGAATTATCATTTGAGGAACTTGTTGATACTTATCAAAAGATGTGTATTAAGTGTACTCAAGTTATTAAAGATGGAGAATAACAGAAAAAGATCATAGTTACCTTGGAGGCTGAAAAGAAAGAATATCTAGCAACAATATCACATATGAATGATTAGTTCACCATGCTAAACTCCAAAAATTGATTAAATAAATAGATCCATCAGGATAATTAACAATGGATCTGAAGCTCTTGACAACATTCTACAGGCTGGAAGAAGTGCAGGAAAACTACCAGGCTTAGGCTTTGATGGCTTTATCAAAAGTGGCCAACCTGAGTTCAGGAAGGATGTCACGGAACAAATTTTGAAACCTGTGACTCAACATTATGACCCAAGGAGACGCACTCATCAAAGAAGAAGATATCAAATATGGAGGTGTCACTACTATGGAAGGTATGGTCATATAAAACCCTTATATTTCAGACTCCACGGTTACCCTAATCAAAATCCTCAGAACAAACCTAAGAAAAACATCATTATCAAAAATCAACAAGAGGTTCCTGAGAATGTTTCCCTACTGCGTGTACTTCTCTTAAAAAATTAACTAAAGAGAACTGGTATTTTGATAGTGGCTGCTCTAAACATATGACTAGAGTAGAAACCTTACTGACTTATATCAAACCTCATCATACCTGCTATGTGACCTTTGGTGATGGAACTAGAAAGAGAGTTAAAGGAGTTGGAAAACTTGAAGGCTCAAGTGCTCCAATTCTCGATGAAGTACTTCTTGTGGAAGGTTTATCTGCTAATCTTATTAGCATCAGGCAATTGTGTGATCAAGGAATCCATGTTAATTTCACTAAGTCAGAATGTCTGGTCACTAATGCAGAGAATAATGTAATCATGAAAGGTGTAAGGTCAGAGGACAACTGTTATCTCTGGGATAAACAAAAACCTTTTTTTGCTCAAAAAGAGAGACTGAAGAAGAGAACAATAGATGTAACTTGCTGCATTCTCAAGAAAGTGATAATATCTGGAAAAAGCATGTCAAGAGAAGTCAATTATGATGTCACATAGAATGTCATGACATTGTTATTCAAAAATCCCAATACAGACAGTTTGAAAATATGTCTTTATGAGGGTTTATGGCAATCAGCGACATGTGGGAACATCCTAAAGGACATTGCATATTTTCAAGAGCCAGGTTTAATCACTTTAAGTGGAAGCGCGAAACAATTGATTTTATCATTAATTCTTTTATTCGAAGAAAACTTATTCAAAAAGACATTACTTCACAAAATTATCACTACATCATACTGCGTATTTGCTCTCCTATTATTCACCCCAAACTTGCGTATTTTTTCTCTCAGAAAAGTCCTATCAACATGTCTCAACAATCTTCTACATCGCCCTAAAAAAGATCAACTGTCAATCCTGAATCTAGGGTTCATCATCTCTCTGAAGATGTTCTAGATGTTGCTCCTCTGAATGTTGATGTTCCTAAAGCTTCTAGGGTTTCTAAACCAAGGACTCCAAACGTACGTAGACCCAAAGAACAGTCTGCATGTCCATCATCAGGCCCTCATGGCATGGTGTTTGATGATGTAGCCACCAAATAATTGCTCTTAAGAATTTTGGCTGAAATTAGTGATTCTGCTGGAGTGTATGACACTCAGAAAAGTCCTAAGAATGCATAATCTGGACTAAAGAATAAGGCTGCTGAAGAAACCTCTAATGTGTATGCGATAGAAGGGAGCTCCAAAGATGTTGTAACATCATCTGTTGGGGTTACTAATCAAAATGAAGAATAAGCACAAGGTGCTAATGACCTTCCTGAAGATGAGGACAACAAACAAGATAATCCTGAAAATGTGATTGATCTTGATGATCTTTCTGATAATGAGCTTATTTCCAACATCAATCCTAGTGTGGCAAAAAGGCTTATTTCCAGGAAAGGGAAAAATGTTTCTGTTCAAAGCTCTCCTCCTAGAAAACCATTATTCATAAAAGATGATACAAAGTACACTCCTAAGATGATTGTTGTTGGTCCATCTAAAGGATGGAGTAAGGTGGTCACCAAAAAGAGAAAGGTCAGGGCTACCTCTGGGACTGATGAGGATGTTGAAAGTAATGTTCCAGACATCACACTAAGAAAGAAGTCTACCTCCAGTAATCTTGCTGCCAGGGTACCTGATGCACCTCTGGATAACATCTCCTTTCACTGTATCAGCAGTGTGAAGAAGTGGAATTTTGTCTATCACATAATACAAGCCTTTGAAAGGGAGGCTGTTGAATCTGTTCTGAACTGCACTGAGATTATGGACCTTATCTTCTATGCAGGTCTTCTCAAAACTATGGCCAGATTCTCACCATGCTATGAAGATCAGGTAAATGAGTTTATTGTTAATCTCTCTGAAGACTATGCTGATAGGAAGTCGAAGAATTTCAAAAAAGTGTATGTGCGAGGTAAGTGTATTAACTTCTCTCCTACCGTGATAAATACTTATCTAGGAAGAGATAATTCCAATCACCCTGAATTAGAATTAACTGATAATGATGTCTGCAAGACTCTCACTGCTGGTCAAGTTAAGTACTGGCCAAGAAAGGGAAAGCTTTCAACAAGCATGCTTAGCGTTAAGTATGCTATGTTAAATAGAATAGGTGCAGCCAAATAGGTTCCTACCAACTATACATCTAACATTGCTACAGGATTAGGAAGGTTTATCTATGCCGTGGGTACCGAAACCAAATTTGATTATGGTAATTATATTTTTGAACAAACCATGAAGCATGTTGGCACAATGGCTGTAAAATTACCTATTGCTTTTCCTTCCCTCATATGTGGGATCATCTCGAACCAGTTTCCTGCTATCTTAACTGATTCACACACAGTCTGCAAGAGGGAAAGTGCTATAGCTTTCCATTATAAGTTGTTTCAGGGAACTCATGTTGCCGACATTGCTGTGACATCCACTGCAACATCTATTAGCAGCAAACCTCTTGATAAAAGATCAATCATTCTTGAGCTCAAGGAAGCTTGTAAGGAGCTAGAGGCCAAAAAGGCAAAAATTGAGAAAATGATTGAGTAATTATAGGCTGAGGTGGATCCTGAGAAAGAATAGGATGAAGAAAAGGCTAAAGGAGATGAGAGCTCAGACAGCGAGGAAGAGGAGGCTGTTGGCACTGATTCTGATTAATTGTTGTGAAGGACTCCTGGTCCTATTTTTGTAGTGTGGTTCCATTGCCCTTGAAGGCATTTTTGTAATTTTGTTTGGATTTCTGGTTGTACTTGTTGGGGTCTCTCTATACCCAGGATATTTCTTTTACTCTTCATGAGATGGTTTTATCTGTTTCTTTTGCTCTATGATTGTGTTCTTGTTTGGCCAAATTTCTGGCTAAAAAGGGGGAGTATAATTAGATAGGGTTTCTTGCTTGTGTGTTGATAAATACTATTTATTTTAGTATTGTCAGTTGGTGTACTGCAGGGCCGGTGTTTACAGGTTGAGGGGGAGATGAAATCTCTTTGGTTTCTCTCTGGTTTTTCTTGGTGCAGCTGATGTGATGTACATGCTGGTACAATTCTGTTCTGATGCGTTTCTGATGTGTGCACAAACTTTTTTCTAATGCTTCTGCTACTGTTTTGATGATGTTACTTATGTTGTGCTCTTATAGCTGCTGTTGAGGGGGAGTCCTCAATTTTGTGCTTCTGTTGACTGCTGTGTTTATTGCTTTCTAATTTGTTTTAGCTGATAATGCTTAAATTTGTTTAGCCAAAAATATGCCAAAGGGGGAGTTTGTAGATGTTTTGATTGGCTATATTTTATGGTAAGACTCTTGTGTGTTTCAGGATGTCATAAGAAATGTTATGACATGTGATTTAAGCATTATGTAGGTGTGTAGTGTGTTTGTGTAGCTGTTTGTTTTCAGGATGTCAAGACTGATGTCATGACATCTGTGATTGGGTCTGAAGACCTAGTTGAATCCTAATTTATGGGCACATCTTTTTTCCTTTATTGCTGAGATTTTATTGTGTTCTTAGTGCGTTTTCTTTAGAAGGAAAAGGGGGATTCATTTTGGTTTTGTTATAGCAGAACATTTTTTCTTGCTATTTTTGTTCTTGTAATTTAGGAACTATTTATTTTCAGTTGTGTGCGAGTTTAGCAGGCCCAATGCCCATTGGAGTTTCTATTTAAAGCTGCTCAACTCTAGTGTGAACATGTGGAAAATAAGGATTGTATTTTCAGTGTTTTTCACGCATGTGTTAGTTTTTCTTGTGAGCCAAGCAATTGTATTTTGATGATTGTTTTGGACAAGGTGTTCATTTGTATTTTGTCCACTCGAAGCGTTTAAGAAAGAGTGTTTCTATTTGACTGAAGCTTTTAAGCAGGTCAAAGATTGTCTTAAAGAGTGTCTTCGTTTTCTTGGTGTTGTTATTTAAGATCACTGACTGTGATTGTGTGGGAAGTGAGAGGGTCTCATATCTAGGAGTTCCTAGGTAGAACTGTCATTGGGTAGGGATTAAGTGAAAAGATTGCAAACTTTAGGTGTTTTTTGTGGATCTTTGAATTGATACTATTGATAGTAAAGTTCCTTCTTGGCTTGGTAGCCTCCCATAGTAGGTGTGATTGCACCGAACTGGGTTAACAACTTTCTGTGTCTTTTATATTATGTCTTTGT
Organism: Lathyrus aphaca; assembly: GCA_963966055.1. Lineage (NCBI taxonomy): Eukaryota > Viridiplantae > Streptophyta > Magnoliopsida > Fabales > Fabaceae > Lathyrus > Lathyrus aphaca. Next base: position 248,777,478 of record OZ014520.1, on the reverse strand, counting down.
CATTTACAGTTTTATTGTTGTTAAGTGTCGTGACATCGTGTTCGACATTGTGTGGTTGTTACCAGAATTTCATATATGAACCGTGCAGGATCAGGCATTTCTTGTATAACTTTCACTTTTGCAGGATCAACCTCAATCCCGTTTTCACTAACAATGATACCCATCAGTTTACTAGAACGCACTCTGAAAGTGAACTTGTTCTGAACTTTCGCAACTTGTCAAATACTTGTTCTGATTCTTCCTCTGTTTGTGACTTTGCATTCAAGTCATCAACATAGACTTCGATCTCATGATGAATCATATCATGAAAGAGAGTCACCATATCCTGTTGGTAAGTTTCCCCAGCATTCTTAAGACCAAACAACATTAATTTATAACATAAGGTCCCCCAAGGGGTGATGAATGTAGTCTTCTCCATGTCGTCTGGCGACATTTTAATCTGATTGTATCCCGAAAAGCCATCCATGAAGGAGAACACCGAGTATTGAGTTGTTTTATCAACTAACACATCAATAAGAGGCAACATGATACCATCCTTGGGACTAGCTCTGTTCAAATCTAGGTAATCAACACACATTCGAACTTTACCATCCTTTTTTAGCACCAACACAATGTTAGAAATCCATGGCAGATAACTCGTAACGACCAAAAATCTAACATCAAATTGTTTATGAACCTCTTCCTTGATTTTTACTGCCATATCAGGTCGAGTTCTACGTAGTTTGTGTTTCACTGGCGGGAAATCTTCACGGAGCGGTAGTCTGTGTACTACAATATCAGTGTCAAGCCCTTGCATATCTTGGTAAGACCAGGAAAAAATATCAACATACTCTCGGAGCATAGAAATCAATCAGCTTTCCACAGATCCCTCTAAAGCGGTCTCGATATTTACCTCTTTCTTGGCCTCTTTAGTACCTAGATTCAAAATCTCAATATCTTATTCATGCGATTGAATCACCCTCTCCTCTTGCTTTAACAACCTAGCTAACTCTTCAGGCAATTCACAATCTATTTCACCTTCCTCGCCGACTTGGTAAATTGGATTGTCGAAGTCATAAAGAGTCATAGAAGAATTTCTATCATGGGACTCAATAGGGTGCATCTGCATGAATGATTATTTATTTTATAATGATTGTGAGAAAAGCGAAAAATGTACATTTCCATTTATTTTTACAGAAAAATAAAAATGAAAGACAAGGAACATCACATCATGAATGCAAAAATCATCCATTTTATTGATGATTAAACATTGTATAGAAAAATAAGAATGCCCTTACAATGAGCTGCTACGCCTTGGGCAAGGCATAGAGCTTTCATACAAAAGTAATGAAAACACGAGATGATTACTCTTGTTGGTAGGTAACAGTGATGATCTTCTCTGACGACCAATTGTCGAGCTCCACCCCTAGGACACTCAGTTTGATCCAATCGTCTATCTCGCGGTCACTATTATCTTTATCCTCCTGGAGGGCGCATATACGGCTATAATCAACCATATCAGCACTAGAAAAGGTAATTGGCCCCTTCTGACCTTTGGCGCTCTGTGCTGTTGTTGCTTGAGCAGGGTGATAATCTACTTCGAACATATCTTCTTTCTTGGGGACTTCAATCATTTTACCCCAACCTTCACTATTACCGGATTCAATCACCTCGAGTGCTTGTTTGTATGACGCAATAGAAACTCCCTTGTTTTTCTCTGTAGACGTTGATGCTGATTCCGATGTTGCTTCAATTTTGACTGGTTCAAAAGCTTGACACAAAGTTTCATATATTTCCCCATCCATCTCCATATACTTGAAGGAAGACAAATGGCTTATGAAAATGTATTCTTCCCCACATACCGCAACGATCTGCCCGTCCATGACGAATTTCAACTTCTCATGTAAGGTGGAGGACACTACCCCAGCTGCATGAATCCACATGCATCCTAGCAGACAACTATAAGAGAGCTGAATATCCATCACATAGAAAGTTGTGTTGAAAACTTATGGGCCCACCTTGATCAGGATTTCTACCTTGTCAAATACAGATCTTTGACCCATTGAATGCACGAACCACCAGGTCACTAGGCCGGAATACCACACCATCATAATCCAACTTGATTAAAGCCTTTTTCGGTAGCATATTTAGTGAGGATCATGTGTCATCACGTACATGTGAAAGTACAACTCCTTTGCAGTCCATGGAAATATGCAAGCTCTATTATGATTTTTCCCTTTTGTGGTCAAGTCAAAATCTGTAAAGCCCAACCCGTGACTTGCATTTACACTTATGACTACGGTCTCAAGTTGATTTACAGAAATCTCCTGAGGGGCATATGTATTATTCAAAACCTTCAGCAATGCATTCCTGTGAGACTCTGAACATTATAGCAGGGACAATATATAAATTTTGGATGGAGTCTGGTGGAGAAGATCGACTATTTTATAGTCACTCTTTTGGATGATTTGAAGGAACTCCTCAGCTTCATTCTCGAAGGTAATCTCTGGATCAGGATTAGGGACCTCATTGGACACAACTTGCTTACCCCTTGCCTTAGCCAGGGCCTCTGTATTGTCACTTGGCGATGCCTCACTATTTCTCAATGTTTGCAACACAAACAAGCTTTCGCTTCTAGTGAAACCTCAAACGCCCACATTTTCAACCTAATGATGCATCGAACCTGAAGTAACTGTATCTTGCCACTGACCATTGCAATAGACTTCAGCACCATAGTTCCATGGAATGGCTCTATCGCTCTGATATGGCATATGTCCTGGAAGATTAATCGTAACAGGTGTTGGTCTCGTCGATGTTGGAATCTCAATAGGGGTGAAATGTATGGTCACTGTAGATACCTCATCCTCTTCTTTAGAAACACGATCAAACTAAATACCCCCTCATCAATTAATTTCTGAATACCGGTCTTCAACGTTTCACATCCATTTGTGGACTCCTCATAATCTTGGAAAACTTCCCTGCAACATGGGAATAAACCTTTCTTTGACAAATAGTTCATCACCTCTAATAACGAAGTCTTTATGGAGTTGACATCATATATTAAGTTCAACATGTCACCATCTTCTACAGCCCCCATGGATTTCCCATGCTTAGGCATAAGATTCTAGAGAACATTAGAAGTAGGAGCAAAGTTGATAGCTTTTGAGTCCAACAAGTCTTGCACCTTATGTTTTAGAGCCTTACAATTCTCAGTCGTATGGCTCGGTGCGCCAGAGTGAAACTCACAATGAGTGTTAGTATCATAACCATCAGGGGTTTGTCCAGGCTTTGGTGGTTGTAAGGTTCAGAGCTGGATCATATGTAGTTGCAGAAGATTATGCCAAAGTTGAGAATATGACATGGGTGGAGTCTCGAAATGTTGTTCGGCCGTCCTATGCCTCAGTTGATAATCATGTTGGGCAACTCTTTGTTGTTTATGTGGCGCATGTTGGTTGGTCGCGGCTGGAATAGTCACAGTTCCATTATGGTAATAAGGAACCTGGTTTCCTCTCTTCGTTGGGCGTATACTTCCCCTGTTTCTCCGTCCCTTCTTTTTTGACCTTGTGAGAATGGTTTCTTAGTTCCAGACGTGGAAACACCATTGTTCTGGATTTTCCTAGCTTTATCCGGTTCTCAATTCTTTCCTCTGCCATTATAATATCAGAAAATCCGCTTGATGAACATCCTGCAAGGCACTCCATGAAATGCCCTAGGAGATTATCCATGAACATATTTTCCATTTCTCTTTCAAGTAAAGGTGGTTGAACTCTAGCAGCTAACTCGCGCCACCTTTGTGCATATTCTTTAAAGGTTTCGGAGTTCTTCTATGATATGATTTGCAGTTGGGTCTGACTAGGAGCCATGTTGATGTTATATTAGTATTGCTTCAAGAATGATTACCCAAGTTCTTTCCAGTTGCGGACAACCGTTCTTTCCAGTTTCATATACCATTCAAGGGATCCATCACACAAGTTGTCATGGAAAAAGTACATCTAGATCTTTTTATCTTTGGTATAAGCAACAATTTTGAGGTAGTAGGCTTGGAGGTGAGTCTTAGGACAAGAAATTCCATTATACTTATCAAACCCGAGATCTTTGAACTTCTGCGGGATCACCAGCCCTTGCACGAAACCCATGTCTAAAACATCAATCCGTAGAATGTCCTTGCATTCTAGAGCCCAAACGTTTTCTACCAGCATTTAGAATTCAAGATGACCGCCACCGCCACCAGCACCAAAACCCACGTCCTCATTTAGCAGCGAGAACTGATCAACTTGGTTATCTTCCATATGGGGAATTGGAATGGGAATATCCACCGGAGTAGGGGGTCTTTCAGCTCCCATAGACGCACCATCAGCATTGACGGGATTCCCTTGTGCATCCAGATTAACTCTAGTGCCCGGAACCTCCACTTGTGGTACATCAAGCCTTTGAACAACGGCCCGCATCTCTTGTTTCCCTAATGCAACCCCTTACATCACGTTCATGAATTCATTCATACGTAGGCGAAGCTCAGCCAAATCAGTCTGCACAACGTCCATGATATACTATTGATTCTGTCGGGTGGCATACCTATGAGTGTGATGGTTTACAATCCTGCCTGAAATAATCAAATAAGTTAGGAACCCAGATGACCTGTTAAAATGCAAGAAATGATATTTATGAAATGATATTTATGAAATGAATGCTTATGACATGTTTATTCATTTTTAAGGCCTCAGGTCCCCTGATTCTAGCTTTGCAAAGTTGAAGCAGATATCGACATTCTAATATTTGCTGCAGACAATAAGCAATGTTGACAACATAGGGTGCATGTGTGTAGAAAATGTGCCATACAATATTGTGAATATGAAATCCAGTGTATGGGTGTTGCAGATGTGTAAGGTACATTGTCGAAACAACATGGATCGATAGATGAAGAAAAGCTCCATTATATTGATAAAGCACATACATGTGCTGATAATGTTGAAATACATGAAGCAACGTTCATAAACCAAAGTACATTAATTAAACAGACTTCATCAACAATCCTGATGATAGTCTCATAACAACTAAGTAACTACATCATCATGATCTTCAATCCGTGCTTGGGTTGCTCGAGCCAACATTTGATCCTGAATTTGGTGCTTCAATCAATGCATTGGTTTGTGTTTGGTCGTCTTCAAACCTCTTCAGCTTTTTGTGGTAAAAAAACATCATGCGCTTGTAGTAGGCAACATTCTCCAGGGCTTTAGCAAGTTCTGCATCCTTTTCTTTCAATTCTTCATCTTTCTTTTTCAGCTTGTCCATGGTTCTTCAGCTTAGACTTTATCCTGCTCTTGTCTTATTACCTTGTAGGCAGCATGCCTCTTCTTCATGTTGACAAACATCAGGGTCTTTTGATCAAGTTGCCTTCTCATGTCGATATGTTCCTTGGAAGAACTTTGAGTAGCGACTTCAAATCTAGCAATACGACCCAAATTGGCAGCAAACCTTTTTTGTGCGGAAGCATGTTTCTCAACATCTTCTTTGTCCTTGCATTCGATCTCAAGCTTGGTGTGATCAACCCTAGCAAGCTTTCTGCTTAGTTGAGCATTCTTCTTTAACAACTCATCTCTTTCCATTTTCATTTTGTCGAACTCCTCAATGCTAATAGATGTCCTTGGTTCGTCCACCGCAGGGTACCAAGGCTCTTCTAAAGAAAGGGGAAGGAGGGTGATCTCGACCCTTTGCTTCAACCACTCATCGTACTGAGGAAAGGACTTATTGTTACTTAGACCCAGAATACCTGTTCCTCGCTTTTTAATATTTTACCAGGCAACAACGACTTGTTCTACCAGTACTACATTGTCTTCTATCAGAAAATAGAAGAACTCGTTGATCACTCTCTCCACTAGAGGGTCTCTAGAGCGTACCCCAATTGTCTCTTAAGAAGAAAGGGGTTATAGTTGATGCACCCCTTTATTCCGACGAGTGGCACATTGGGGTAACTCCCGCATCTGTAGATGAAATCTTTCTTCAGTAAAATGTGTTTTACCCATACTATGTCTTTAGCGAGGATGCAACCATCCCAAAAGCACTGGTAGTGGGTAAGCACCTCATAAACCAATCATGCACTAGCTGAGAACAACATCGTACTAAGCCCCCTTGTTTCTTCTCATTTTTGTAATGGAGGGATACAAATCACCCAACAAAGTAGGCACAGAGTTCTTTTGCATGAAAATATAGATGGCGTTGATGTTTACAAACTTCTCTTTGTTAGGGAAAAGAGTGATACCATAGACGCTCAAAGAAATGACAATATAAAATGTACCCCACTTGTTATGGGTTACATATTCTTCAGCTATAGCCTCTAGAAAACTCAAAAGAAAACCACTTAACTTCCCCTTGGTGCCAAGCCCATTATGTACTACAGCCCAACTTAAATAAAGAGCTTTGGAAATCTCAAGTTGATCTTGTTTCACCATGGCAGAATAGAAAGGAATCTGATCTTTGATGGGTGTTCCAAGAGCAAGAGAAAACTCTTCCAATGTCGACCCCAACTAATAATCTAGAAATGTAAAACACCTCAAAGGTGAGTCATAGAATTGGAGCAAAGTATGGATGGCACTCCTGTCAAAATCTGAAAGCCTGTGAACCATCTTCATAACACCACCTTACTCTTTTTTGAATTCACCTACGCAATTCGGGGTGATCAAAGCTATCATACCCTGTAACACGTCAATCTCTAGATCAAAGAAGTGATAAGAAACATTGTTTTTCCTGACGGGCTTCATATCTGCAAAAGGGAGTCTAGCTATGGAACCAGGGTGAAGAGATGCGACCCCTGCAAATGAACAACCATGCGGGTTAGAATGAAATTATGCAAATGATGCTATGGATGCATGGGCATGTGATCATTGGTGGCATATCATTGTCGTACATGTATGCGGTTTTCTAAAACAGAACTGGCTGATAAATATCACAATCTGAAATCCGACTCATGAGAAAACCAAATGGAACTGGGTATGTTGAGGTCAATATTACCTGCAAAACCCTCCTAATATCACAGGTGATGCTAAGGATCAGCTTCTATGACTCTTAGGTCGAGGAGCAATATTACGGTCACCGTTTTCTGTTTGGCATTATTAATAAACAAGGAGGTCTCCACTTATCCCACAGACAAAATCTCGCACAAGTACCCAGCTTCAAGCACTAAGGTCGAGAGGAAATAGTACATTCATATTGAAGGGTACAATATTATCGCCATACGTGGAGTGCTTTAACTGGGTTCTCATGAAAGAACCAGGTCAACCTATGCAAGTTCCTAGGGGACCCTCGAATGCGAGTGGTTTGCCAACTAATATGGTCTACCACTGTCACCACTGGAGAAGGGTGTTTCTACTAAGGTCCTCGACGAACGGTCTTTAGAATCTATAGATCAGAGAGATAGCTCTACCAAAGTGGGAGACCCGCAGATTAGAATTTTCTCGAAAGAACCTCCTCTGAATTGTGGTTTCAAATCACAACATCATACTGAAATAGCATGTGGAGCAACATGAAACCACACTAATCCTAAGTGTATACTCGAGCCTGGGTCGAAGGCTCATCTCTCAAAACACACATCCCTCCAAATAAAAATAGTACAACCAATATATGCCAGTAAATAAATGTAAATGCAGTAAACGCATAAATGTAAAATATAAATAAAGCAGATGAAAGCATAAATGTAAAACAACCAATGAACTGTATACACACAAGCGCTAGGAGAGATTCGCTAAAGGGGAGGGACCAACATAAGGTCAACTTTCCCTTAGCAGAGTCGCCAGCTATCTCTCCCGGGAATTTCATCCTAGTACAAACGCGAAAATGGTGCAGAGAAAGAAAAAGAATTGCCCGCCATACCTTTTTATCCTAAGGAAAGGGAAAGGTAATGTTGCATAAACCAGGGGAAAGGAAAGAACAAGATCTTGCGAACCAAAGAGAACAGTTAAGGGAGTCAGTTACGTGAATGGAAGGTATTAGCACCCCTTCACGTCCGTCGTACTCGACGGGATCCACGCTTGCTTGTACTTCTCAAAGGGTATAAACATCTGCTTCGTTTGCTATTGAACTGGAAAGAAAAATAATGGGAAAAATGTAGGGAAAAGAAAGAATTATGCTCGAATGAGCCCTACCCCACTGCATACGTATTTCATCCAGAATGAGAATAAGAGTCAACGTAGTTCCCCTAAATAGGGAAGAAATTTGTTTGTTTGTGTTTAATAAGATTGAACTTCTTATGCCTATGCTCAGGTGTTGCAAGCTAGTCTGGAACGAGTGCGTTTACCTTCTTATAAAAGACAAGTCAAAGCGAGTTCTTTCGTTTAGAGTGAAGGAGATGATAAGAGAATTCCTGCAAGAAAGAAGCTTATTGTTGGTTTGGAGATTTTTAGAAGCTTTTTATTTGAGTGTTTTGTGTAAGAGAGTGTACCGAAGTCTCTTACAATGGAGTGCATACTTCATACATCACCCCGAGATGGAATGATAATGAAACACATCTAAGCCTGGAGGAGATCTCCATACTTGTTACCAAGGTTCGAGGTTTGAGCACAAGCACTTACTTCCTTTATTAAGTATTTTTGGTTATTTTAATAAAGAAGTGTTTTTGGTTTCTTTGTGAAACAACTTCATGCTAAGACTTGTTTATCATGCTAGATAACTTACACCTCACCACGAGATGGGATGAATGTAAGCACCCCATGGCAAAGTCTCTTGGCACATGAAAATTTCAACCTTTATTATATGTTTTTCAGTTGTTTTGAGATGAGAGAGAAGACTCAAACGGAGAGACAAGGAAAACTCTAAGGGAGACTAAGAGCAACCCTATGTTATCATGGACGGAGATCCTAATGGTTAAGTGTGGTATTCTAATCCTAAAAGGAGGGAAAAATCAAGTTTTAACTCACGTCAAGGATTGAAGATGAGATGAGAACTCAAAAGGATGAAGAGAAATGCAATGTCAAAGAAGCATAAAATGCTTGTCGCAATCAAACTTAGAGAAAACTTAAAAGAGGATGGAAGAAGGTAGAATATGGATGCACATCCACACTCTTCATACTTACAATTAGCCCCTGAAAAGGTTAGTAAAATCAATGATTTATAAAAAAAATGATAAAAAAGAAGAAGACAATTAAGCATCAAACATCTCCTAAAGTGAATAGGGTTAAAACTAGACTCAAATCTAAAGCTAAGGGTACCTAAAGGCTAAATAAATTCCAAAGTCAGCAGCTACAACGATGCTTTAGAGCAGAATCACTTATCACATGCAAATGGCATATAAACAGCTTATTACAGCTACCTAACAACATATCAGTAGGTATTAAAAGTGCAAAAACAAGGCATGACGACATACATTTAGCAGCTACTATTCACAAATGCAGTAGTGAAATGCATGTCAGAATTAAATCTTTTAACATATGAATGCATGTATCACAACACATGGATGTGCACCAAATAACAACATCAAAGAATGCAACATGATTACTATGAATATTGACATGTGTAAATGCAAGCATCTCAACCACCTTGCATCAAAAGATTTTCACAAAATGTAATGCATATTTTCAAAAGGTGAACGCTTAATGCAAACAAGAAACCACAAAGTGTTAACATGCCTCACAATGCATCCTATCCTAATGCAAACATTAATACCAAAATTAAAACATAGAGCAATCATGCAATCAAGAATGTGTACATGCATACATGGATTATGCACCTTTATCCAGCAATATGCAACATTTTCAATTATGCACATGAGTGTCCAAAACGTGCATCGATCACGAAAGCAATGAAAAACAGTGATTTAATCAATTATTATCATGCTAACAATAAGGTTAAAACATGGGAACAAAATTCATAACACACCATGAACACAATTACTCAATTATGCCAAGAATCAGAAATGAACAACACATGTATTGAAAGATGTCGAAGATACATGAACCTACACCAAATCAACTCCTAAAAACTTCCTAAAATCATATCCTAAAGATCCATGATGATTGAAGGGGGAATGGATAACAAAAATGCAAGAAAATGCAAGAATTTTTCATTCTGGTTCAGTGGTAACCGGTTACCAACCTGGGAGTAACCGATTACTTAATTCAAAAAACAACTTTTTACGCAGAAAACAACTGAGTAACCGGTTACTCTGGGACCAGAATGAAAAATTCTGCATTTTCAAGGAAAATTCAGTAGTAGCTTATTCAAATAAGTCCTTAATGCAACGCCTATCAATTGAGAAAGAAATTCAAAATCAATAGGAACCACAAACAACTCAAGATCCTAGAGCCTAATGATCCAATTAATTAACGCATCAAAAATCAACAAAACGCGATGAACACACATTTCGAGAGAATGCGAAATAACTTAAAACAGAAGTGATTATGATTTTCACCGACCTACAAAGCTGAGGTTTGCTTTGGTAATTGTTGCAAAGAGAGATCAACACACTATTGACGAAAAATCCATAGCTCCGAAGCTCTTCCGCAAGAATACACAAAATAAATACGACTTGACGAAAACCTTGATGAACTCTTCCAAGAACCATTTCCAAGATGTGAATTCAACACCAAAATAGTAGCAAATCCTTCAATAATCCATGAAATCAATGCAATGACGGATGTTTAGCTTCAAATTCTTCAAGTTTCAATGCAAAACTTGAAGAATTTTTTAAGATGAAACTTTGTGTGAGGTTTTGTAAAATGAGAGAAAACTGAGAGACAGAAATGAGAGTGATGAGAGAAAAAATGTGAAAAAATGAATTGATCATATGAGGTTAGGAGCAAAAAATGCTTATATAGCTCTTAGGATTGGAATGTGCTTTGGGTTAGGAGTGAGATTTGGACATTAACTTAGGAGTGAGGTTTAGAATTATGTTTAGGAAAAAAAATCTAGAACCTTCCCTTGGAAAGTGGTGGATTCTTCTAGAACATTCCATTGGAAAAGCTAAAATGAAGTGCAAAATTGAAGTGCAAAAGATGTGAAATCCCTCCATGTGGAAAAACTGATTTTTTGGCCAAATTTGCACATGGTAACCGGTTACTCCTAGGGTGGTAGCTGGTTACTTAGTACAAACTTTGAAATATTCCTTCTTTTCTTTGTTTTGGTGGGAAATATTGGATATCCGACTTCAATCATTTCTTCTGAACTTATTTTCCTTCTGAGACCTGAGAATTGACATTTTCACTGAATAACCCTTGATCACATGCCCTATGTTTCTGCCGATGATGTTTGCTTTATTTTTTATTATTTTTATTATGATTTATGATTTGAAGACAATGTAATGTATGAAAGGATATGCAAAATGACGTGGAAAGGAAGCATAAGCTACTTGAAACAAGTTAGGAGTGTTATTGTACATGTTCTGATTGTTTCCTTGAGTGTAAAGGTTTGCTGCATAAGCTTGAGGCAACTCAGTGATCGATTTATCTTGCAAAATAGGATAAGTATCAGTCGGGTGTTCAGGAGAAGTACAAATACCACATAGGTTTGCTGCTTGATTCTAACCTACTACCAACTGTTTCACTAAAGAGCTAAGGTCGTCAATTCTGGTTTCTAAAGCTTTATTGGAAGAAGCCTGAATTTATTCACACCCTTGGTTTGAACATAATTGTTTCTAGTGGAGAACTGTTGGGAGTTGAGAGACATGTTTTCAATAAAGGCTTTGGTGGCAGCTGGAGTTTTATCAATAAGTGCTCCACCGCTAGAAGCATCAGGAATGTTTCTATCCATCGGTAATAAACCCTCATTGAAGTACTGAATAAGCAACTGCTCGATGATCTGGTGCTGAGGACAACTAGACATTAATTTCATGAATCTTTCCCAATACTTAGCTAGTGATTCATTTCCTGTCTAATTCCACATATCTCTTTTCTGATTGAAGTAGCTATGGAGGGAAGAAAGTATATATCTAAGAACACTCTTTTCAGACCATTCCAACTTGTTATGGAATTCGGTTCAAGGTAATATATCCAATCTTTTGCTCTACCTTATAATGAGAATGGAAAAGCTATGAGTTTGATGTGATCTTCAGTGATTCCTTCAGGCCTCAATGGTGTAGAGCATACAACATGAAATTCTTTCAAATGCTTATGTGGATCCTCACCTGCAAGAGCATTAAACTTTGGCAACAAGTGTATCAAACCAAATTTTAATTCAAAAGGTGCATGAGCTTCAGGATACTTTATGCATAAACCATTATAATTCACATCAGGGGCAGCCAATTGCCTTAAAGTTCTTTGGTCAGCCTTATAAAAAAAATTTCAAAATCCGAATCAAACAAGTTATGTTGGAACACGAATTTTTTTTTTCAAAATATATAAATACACCAAAATTAATCTAATTAAGTAAAATAAGAATTTTGAGATTTTTTTTTGGAATTTGTCAAAACTATGAAAACAATAAATAAATCATAAAAACAGAAAAAAAAAGGAATTTGCAATTTTTAGGGTCAAAATCTTTTAGAATTTTATTCTAATTGAGTACTGTTCGTCGATTTGTTTTTTTGAGTTTTTGAAAAAAAATTCGGAGAAAATCGAAATAGTAGCTTCCAACTTACCTTTGTACTAGAACCGATATTGCAACCTTGAAAATCAACAAACACAACAAAAAGAAAAGAAAAATGCTAGCAAGAACAGTATACCTATGACTCTAAAATCGATTAATAACAACAAGAATCCCCAACAACGACGCCAATTTAATCCGCTGTCGCGCAGATCAAAAAAATAATATTTGAAAATGTTGTATAGCGACAATGACTCGAATCGTCTTGTCGTACCCTAAATTTTGACCACCTACCATATGTTTTCTAATACCACTTTACTTCGAATAAATAAAATGACACAATTGGTAGAAAGAGGGGTATAAGGGCTATAAGTGTGAAAGGTTGTGAGTTCGAAATCCACATTCCTCATTTTTAATGTTTTATTTATTTCTAAATTTTTTATTTTTATTTTTTTAATAAAAATTCACAAAAATATCATTTTTTAACTATTTAATTTTTAATTTTCGTATTTTTATTTAATGAATTTTTGAAAATTTAATTTAATCATCAAAATCAATTTTTTATGGAAAAAATCTTAAAAAATCTTAAAAAATCTTAAAAAATAACAAAAAATCAAAAAAATCAAAATCTTTTTCTCATTATTATTATTAGGCTATTTATTTCACTTAAAATAATTTTTATTTAAATTTACCAAGCCATGAATCTATCCAGATTCATTGGCTTGGGCATTAAGAAATATGAAGAATCAGGATAAATTGAATCTTTCCTAAATAAGACAATCTCATTCAATTCTTTTAACCTAATTTTACCCTATAAATAGACTTACTGTCTCATATTTTCTTCACCCACTATTCACAAAAGAAATTCCTAAAGTTATTGTTCTTCACATTGAAGAACAACAACAACAACTAAACCCCAAAACTCCTACCAGCAATTATTCTATCAAGGACAAAAGGAAAATAGCAGGTCAAAGACAAAAGGAGACATAGAGGTTCAAAGACAAAAGGAGAGGAAATCAATTGTTCAAGTGGGAAAACATAAAGAAAAAATGGAGTGGGAGTAACTTAAATCGGTCACGGCATTCCAGGTTGGTGTATCCAAACATTGGTTATCTTTGATCTGCAATTTGCGTTATGAATTCATTATTGTGCATTTTTGTCTTAAATATTTGGGTTTATGTATATAATTATTTTGACTCGTATATATTTTACTTTAATTTTATGATTGATATTTACTAATTTTTTAGACAACCAAGACTAGGTATCATCTCTTTAACAAAAACTAAAAAAAAAATCATTCCTAAATATAAATTGAGTCTTTGTTCAAAATTTTAATAATTAAACTTTTGTCATCATTCATTGTCGTAAGAAATTCCATATAAACAAGAAGCTTTTAATATGATTCATCAGTATAAATCGTTTTTTTCAAATACACCTTGGGATCAAAATTAATTCATTAAATCAATTAAACTAAATCCTTAGTTTAATTATTTAATCAGAAAACTAATTAAGGTTTAGGTTTTTTAAATTATTAAGGGTTTATGGGGATTAGGAATAAATCATAAAATTATTATTTTAGGGGATATTTGAGTTTATATAATTATTGAATTTTGTATAATAATTGTTTTGTTGATTATTTTCATAAAACATTCTTGGGTTTATAAACAATATTTTTGGGAATTATTTCATAATTAATAATTTTATAGTTTTTATTATAAAAATATTATTAGGATAAGTTATTTGGAGTTTACTTAAATTATTATTTTTGGAAAATTAAAATAGTAGGAATTTAATTATATTTTTAGGGTTCAAACTGTCTTTTGGGTTTTTTAAATATGTTTTAAGGGATTTAATCATGGGGTTTCAAATCAGGTTTTTTTTAATAAATATTTTGGGGTTCTACTTAAGGGATATTTAGGGGTTTCAAATGTGGGGATTTTTATTATAAAAATTAGTTTTTGTGAATAATTAAAAATGAGGTTTTAAAATAAGGGTTTTAATAATTTAGTCAGGGGTAGTTAGAAACATTAGGATTAAGGTTAGGGGTAGGGGAATCGAACTACGACGCTCTGATCCTTCAAATTTAAGGTACGTAGGTATATGGTTTGTCCAAACCTTAGCGAGTGCAATTAGGATTTTATTTTGGTTTTTTTGTTATTGTATTTATTTCATTCACGCTTATACAAATAAACACCCTTAGAATTCTAGGAAGGATCCTATTGGATACAATACAAGTGAGGGGTGACTAACACCTTCTTCTCATTTAATAGACTTCAGAACCAAAGGTCTCTACCCTAGGAATTTAGAATTATCACTATTCTTACCCAAAAATGTGATGGCAACTCTAAATTTTAAGTCGGTCGTGACAACTGGCGACTCTGCTGGGGACAATTAGAAAGTCAATCCTATTTTTAGGGTTTTGTTTGTGAGATATTAATTTTGGGATATTGTTTTATTTTTATTTTGGTTTATTTTGTTTATTTTAATTATTATTATTTGTTTATGATTTTTAATGGTTGCATTATTATTATCATAAATATTATTGTTATATTATTTTTGTCATGCATTTAGTTGGGAATATATGTGTGAAGCTCAAACCCAAGCTTGAGTATAATCTTAGATATTAGGATTGTGGAACGAAAGTGACTTTGATGAGGTGAACACCTCATTAATGCATGGATACCACACTCGGAATAGATCCTCCAATGGGAGCATCCCCGTCAAGGTTAACCTTTGGTGGAGGATGATGACTTGGCAATTGATTTGTGACTTCGGGGACCTAGAAACCCTATCCTTTGATAACCTTGTGTATTTACCCCCAAAGGGGCCATTACCAGGTTCCTGTCTAAGTTGGACTTATCCTGAAGGATTACCGTAGGAAGGCTTGCTCCTTCTCATGGTAATACAAGGGTATAGTCCTAAAACTATGGCTTATCAAAACCTTATATCCTACACGTGAGCGGATTGGGTAGTAAAACTCTAGAATCATCCTAATATAGGGGTCCACCCAAGTTAGGTCATGCTTGCAGGTTACCCTACCCAACAAAAAATAAATAAAAATAATAATTTGTTTCATCTTCATCGTGATCATGTCATCAAAAAAATATTTGCATCAACCTTCATAAGGGATTTTGAAATATTTGTTTTGCAGAAAAATACCAAGCAAAGAAAAATGGCAACCAATAGGAAAATAACTCTTGCACTTAAGGTAAGGACATCTGATATTCAGGGGTTAAAGAATTATGCTTCAATGATACCCAAGGAAAGAAGAAGGTCTATAATACATAAATATGGGGAAATCTTGGATCTTACCACCACTCCATTCAAAGAAGAAGGACTAATGACTTTAGCTCAGTACTATGATCCAGAATTAAGGTGTTTTCAATTCCAAGACTTCCAGATTGCTCCCACACTTGAATAATTTCGTAGGATTTTAGGTTTTTCCAAAAAAAGACAAGATTCTCTTCAAGAACATAGGACATTGCCCTCCATTAAAGAAGATTGTTGAACATCTCCGGTTTATGGTGGAACACTATAAGAAGAAGATTAATAAGCGTGCTTAGAATTACAATAAGGTTATTTGTTATAGTCTTTCATTTACTTTTATGCATGAATAAAGAGTTGCGGCCCTAATTTGATTTACTAATGTAACAAATAAGGGCTTTGACCCCGCACTTTCCTTTCTCGCAAGTTCAATAAAGTACTTTGAATTTCCATTATGCTTGGCCTTGATTTATGTATAATGAATGTTTCAAGATCCAGAATAAAGCATTATTTTTCATACATACATTCACATGAATATTACATGCATCAATAAGAACATGTTTTAAAAAAGGGTTAAAACGGAAAATAATTAAAAAAAAACATCTTATCTCAGAATCATCGAGCTCAACAACCTGACTTCCCGACCTCGCACTTGAGCGTTTTAAAAAATAAGCTATGGATCAGTTGGAGCAAAATCAAACAGCTCTTAGAGGAGATGTAGATGTGGTCAAAGAAAATGTGAATGATATGAAATCCAAGATCGATTAACTGACTCTCGCAATCCACAACTTTATAGCAAGAGACACTAAAGCTAGCCTGAGGAGAAATAATCCTACTCCAAATCCTTCTCCTGAGGATGGTAACCCACAACTAGGGTTTAGGCATGACTTGGAAAATGAAGAAGCTCGGGAGGAAAAACAAAAGACTAGTGACTTACCTCCTGAAGGAATGGTCCCACCACCTGTTCATAATGGGGCAGCGAAACCCCTTACACCTATGTTCCTCAATCCAACTACGATGATTGGAACCTCCAATATGAAGGAGAAAATTCAAGGCTAACTGGGTGCAAAGGATTTCCTGATATAGAATAAAATAAGGGTAATGACAAGTACATGGGGATTGATGAAAGGCTAAAGGTTGTTGAGGGAAATAATTTCTTGGGAATTGATGCTTTGGATATGTGCTTAGTACTACATGCGATCATGCCCAAAAAGGTCAAACTACCGGAATTCGAAAAATATAAGGGTGTGAGTTGTACTAAGAACCATATTAGGATGTTTACAAGGAAGATGGTTGCTTATGCTAAAAACAAAAATCTGATGATCCATATCTTTCAGGACAGTCTAAGTAGGGCATCTTTGGACTGGTATATGCAATTAGAGAGGACTAATATGAAGACATGGGATGATCTGATCGTCGCATTTGTTAAACAGTATCAGTATAATATGGACATGGCATATAATCGCTTACAACTGCAAAATGTCTCTCAGAAAGGAGGGAGTCATTCAAAGAGTATGCTCAAAGATGGAGGGAACTGGCTTCTCGTGTGCAACCACCCTTATGGGAGAGTGAGTTTGTGGATATGTTCATGAGTACTTGTAACACCCCAAATTTTCCCTCTTCTTTGTAGCATCATCATCATATCATAAGCATCATAAGCATGGCATATCCTTAGCATTTTTGCATAGAAAAATGAAGCATAACATTCTCATGTTCTAGCATTGGGCATATGATCAATCATTGGTGCATTTGAAGCCTTACAAGTCAAAGCAAGAAGTCAAGTGACCTTATCCAAGTCCCTTGAAATGTCTCTAGGTCATGTGCAAGCTCAAGATCCTCTTCAAGAGCCCAGAAGGTTGGGAGATCATCAGATGATCCAAGGAAGAGCAAGCTCCTACACAAATGGTCCTCAAATTAGGGTTTCATGTTCAAGCAGGGATTCTTTGAGACTTTGGCCATTTCATGTGGGCAAAGTCCTTCATATGATATGAGAATTCTATGGATGAAATTTGTTGTGGAGATTCATTGAGGAAGGCAGTCAATTCATCAGTTGCTTGCATAAGAAGAAATTGGTCAAACTGACAATTTGAAAAGTCAACTGTGGCAATTCAAGGGTTCCAATCCCATTTCTCAAGCCAAGGGAGGTTCTTAAGGTCAAATAAGAGGTTTGTCAAAGTCAAAGGTCAATAATTTAGGGTTTTTCCAAGTGTTTCTATTTTTGGCATATGGCATATAACTAAACTTTCCAAATTTAGCAAGTTTTGCCCTAATCTTCAAGTGATTCTTACATGGCCAAGATGACTCCAAATGAATTTTCCTTGAACATGAAAGTTGTAGAGTATGATCTCCCATTTCTAAAAAGTACAAGAACATGTTCATAGCCCTCATGGTTTGAAAGTTATGGCCAATCGAAAGTCACACATTTTTAGGGTTTTACCATGAATTCAAGTCTCCAATTTTGCAAATTGCCTTATATTTCATTTTCAAGCTATCATATGGATTAATTCTGGTCATAAGTATCAAGGGCAAAGCATGAAAAGTATTTGGCTCAAGAGAAGTTACCAAAATCGTGCATGAGAGGCATGATATTACAATTAGTGTATTTTTGCAAAATCTTGAGGAAACCATAATCCACTTAAATCCAATGGCCAAAAGTGACTCAGGGGTAAATATGGGATGAAATAAAGTCAGGTCATGCACTTGTACACAAGGTGGCACGAGCAAATCACCTCATCAAAATTCTCTTCCAAACTTGCAAATTGTCATCAATCACACTTCCCATGCGTGCATTAGTGCAAAAACCCTAGTCATGTGTGAATACTAGTGATATATAAGGAATCCATGCACTGAATTTGACCTAGCTCTCTCCCATTATCCCGCTCTCAATTTTCTTGCACAAAAACAAAAGCCTTCGAATCTCTCTCTTCAGGCTCTCATTCTCCAATCTCTTTCCATATTCTTATTCAGTGAGCTCTAAGGATCATAAATATACCATCAATTCAAGTTGAAAGCAAGGTTTTCATCAAGTGCCATTCAAATGCAGTTGGTGTCGAATCTCAAGATCTAGGAGGTTTCAAGGCTTCTTTATCATTTATTTTTCAAAGAGAGGTTAAAAGGAGTGGATCTGTAGCTGGAGGAGTATTTTTTTGATGTTTTGAAGGATCTCCAACCTCAGGTATGCTCTGGAATTCTTTGATCTGGAAATGAAATTAAATGCTTGCAATGTGATCTACGTGTTATGCTGATGATTCTGATGTGTTTATATTTTGATTTGAGCAAGAAATGAGCATGTTGTGTTGAATTTAAGTTTGATGTTTGAAACTGTTTGTCTTTGATCTGGCTTGTACATTGATCTATTTGAAAAAACTAAGCTCATATTTGAACTCAGAGTGCTTGATTTATTAGATCTGGAGATTTTGTGTGATTTTTGTGCAAGTGTGTTCTTGAGCATGAATATTCCGGTGACCGGAGCTAGGGCTCCGTCACCGGATTCTAGAAATGGATGAACGCAGGTGAATGAAGAAGATGAAGCCTAGACCCTTGGATTTGTGATCTGGATGGCTCATAGAAGGCCAACGCATTAAAAAGACCCCCTCCCATGCACGTGCTTTCTTTTATGTTTAAATTTCTGAATAATCAATGTGTGTGGCTCCACATGTTAGCTATGGTGCACTCAAATGTTGACGTATCATTTTGTTGACTTGTGATCTTTGTTGACTTGATCTGGTGTGTTCATGTTGTCCACTGGCCTTTGTTTTTTCTAGCTTTTATTGAATTTTCATGGTAATTTTCATAAGCATGCGCAGGTCACTAGGCCTCAGCTCCTATTTGCACCCCATGTTCTACTAAGCCCATTTGATTTGCACTGAAACCCTTGCTAACTGCACCCCTAGCTCATTGGCTTTTTATTTTATTTTCATTTTATTTGCATTTTTGTTTCTAATTTTTAAAAATAGTTAGAAGTTCTCAAAATTTCCAAAATAATTCATGACTAATTCTTTTAATTTTCTTTAATTTTTGATATTTTTATTTTTCATTTATTTTTATTTTCCACGTAGGAATTAATTTCCACTTTTATTAATTGTTTTCAATTCATTTTAAATACATGTTGAGTTGTGAATTTTATATCTTGATCATCAATTTGAATTTTAAGTTGGTTCTTTTTGCATTTGATTCATATTAAAGTGTAGTTTGTGGATGAGTTTTCTTCTGATTTTTAGAAGCTTGTGTGAATATTTTTGATAGTTGACTTGAGCTTGAGGTTTCAAAACCCTAATTGGTGTTCTTGAGGTCCTTTGACCTAGTTTGCTTATGATTCTAACTTTGCGTTTTTGGTATGATGTTATCACTGGATTAATGAACATTTGTGCTTAATTGCATAATTTTTGCATGAGTTTGTGATTTGATTTGAATTTTCATGTGTGATTGCCTTAATTTTTCTTCTTCTTGCTAGCATGCTTAGTTCTTAGGCTAGGAGGGAACTTGTGCCAACTCCTATAGGATGTTTAGAGGTCTTTTTATATGAGGTTTGATCCCTGGTCCTTGCTTAGTAGGTGTGCTTTGAGAATTTTTTTTGTTACTTGTCTTTAAAGTTTCTCACAAGTGTATGCATGTTCACCTCACCTCTTTTGTTCATCCATTCTCTTTGATGCTTATGATGGAGTTTGTGTGCTTCTTCCCATGCTTGCTCATGCTTCTTAGGCACCTCTTAACATGATTAGGTCCCTGGTTTTTCACTTGATGCTTATGCCTTGATTTGGTTTGTGTTTGCTTGTCCTTACACTTGTTCACATGTTCACTTCACTTCCCATTCTTATATTGTTTGTGTTTGAACTTTCATGAACCTTTCTTTGGTCTCTTGAGTTGTTTGTGCATATTCTTGTGTGGATGTGATTCTGATCTTGATGATTGTAAAGCATGTGTAGCTTGTGTGATCTTTTCTATTCCATGTTTGATCTTGTTTCTTTCATGATAGCTTGTGTTGACTTGTTGTGATTTGATTAATCCACTTCTCATCTTATGTTGCGTGCTTGATCTTGGCACTTAAGGGTGACACTTCAATTCTGGTTGTGATGTTTTAGTATGATCTTTTATTCATTTGTATCTCATTTGATTTCACTTGCTTTTGTTTTACCACTTGTTTATGCTTCTAACCATTTCAGGGGCTTTGGTAAGTGAGAGGTGTGGATGAGACTCCCACATCTCCAATTCTTTTCTCTTCATCTTTCATTATGCTTTCTCACTTGTGATTAAGATGTGACTTATGCCATCACTTGCTTAACTTCTTTTCTTCCCCTTAGAAAACAATTCATCTCCTTTAGAGGAGTGAGTTGTATGCTACTTTCATTTCTTCTCCTTTCTCTTTCTCTTCTTCTTTTCTCTTCCTTTCTTAAGGGTAGTTAGTTCAATCCTCACTAACCTTAGGACCACCTTTGCATGATAACTTTAGGTTTAGTCTTTCCCCATTAGATTTTTACCTTTAAGATCCTCTTTGGCTCTCTTTCTCTTCTCATCTTCATACAAACCATAAAAACACCTTAATAAAGAAAGAAGTGACTTCTTGTGCAATAGCCTTATTCCATGAGGCATATGTATTCATTCCATATTGGAATAGTGCATTTGTCTAGCATGATCTACAAGTCTGATCATGAAGTCATTTTCATCAAGAAAACCATAAAAAAAATACTTCTTCATTTTACCACTAAAGCACCTAATAAGTTCACCAAGTTAATGAGCTTAAGCCTTTGCCCTTGGAAACAACTCTTGTATAAATTCTCCTTACTTGGTGTGCTTGTTCTATTATTTCATCTTGGAATGTAGTAGCAAGTACACATTCCATGGAAAAGAGCTTGAGTTCATTCTCTTGTGCCACACTCCTAAAAGACTTCTAAAAAACACAAACAAACAATAAGCGTCTCTCCTTCGGGACTTCTTTTCTCATCACCTTCACTCTCATCGTACGAACTTGCTCCTACTTGTAATTTTTCAAGACGGTAACACACTCGTCGTCCGAGCCTGCAACACCTGAGCATTGACATAGGTAAGACACAAGCAATCTTTTCCACCCCTAGTTAGGGGAACTACGGCGACTCTGATCCTCATTGTCCAAATGAGGTACGTAGGCAGCAGGGTAGGGCCCGTTCGAGCACACTCTTTTATTTTCCCTACATTTTCCCTCTTTCTTTTCTTATCCAGTTCAGTTCCTTTTCTCTTTGCAGCAGCTTTCATTTTTTTCACCCTTTGAAACATTTTCTTTGCAAGCATGGATCCCGTTGTGTACGACGGACGATCTGGGGTGCTAATACCTTCCTAGGTCGTAACCGACTCCCGAACCTATTCTCTTTGGTTCGTAGGACCTGTGTCCTTTCTTTATTTTCTTTGGTTTGTGCAGCATTACCATTCCTGTTCTTTCGGGATAAAAATGCCTGGCTGGCGACTCTACCTCTTTCCGCGCCACTTTCGCGTTTGTACCAGGATGGAAATCCAGGGAGTGACGGTACTCTACCAAATTCGTATAATAAAAAGATGACAGGGTCAGTGTTAACCAAATTTGCTGATTTGGTCCTTATTGGGGAAAGAATTGAAAATGGGCTAAGGACTTGAAAAATTGGGAAGGTACCCTCCAATCCACACAGCAAGAGATATTCTAGTAATAATTCAAAGAAAGGGGATGTCAATCCTATGACACATGTGTCTTACAACCCGTACGTGGAAACAGTGGCTCCTAATCAATACACACCTCAGGTACCTCCTATTTTTCAACGACAACCACGAGGGGAACCACAACAAAACATGTATCCTAGAAAGGAGAAGAAGAGGCATTGGAAAGATTTTGGTCATCTTCCTTCGACGTACAATAAGATCTTACCATTCTTAATTCAAAAAGGAGTGGTAGAGATCAAACCATTACCACCTCCAATTGGGAACCTCCCTTGGGCATATAATCATAATGTCAGATGTGACTACCATGCTGGATCACCAAGGCATACTACTGAAAATTGTTTGGCTCTTAAGTTCAAGGTGCAAGAGCTGCTGGATAAGAAGGTCATCAACTTCACTCCTAAAGGACCAAATGCGGGGAATAAACCATTATCGGGGAATGCTGGGGCAAATATCAATATGATCGAAAAGATTGAAGAGAATATATTGTTTAAAAAAGTGGATCAAATAAAGACTCCTATGAAAAAGATAAGGGAAACACGGATTGGATACAAAACGTTTGAAA
This sequence comes from Lathyrus aphaca, assembly GCA_963966055.1. NCBI lineage: Eukaryota > Viridiplantae > Streptophyta > Magnoliopsida > Fabales > Fabaceae > Lathyrus > Lathyrus aphaca. The sequence continues at coordinate 248,754,506 of OZ014520.1, read as the reverse complement.
AGCTACATGCCAATTACATCGATTGCATAGTCAACCCTGACAAATGTAAGAAAATAAGGAAGATACTTCAACAACTGATGGATCAAGGGGTAGTACAAATCTGGTACTCAAGAAAGACAGGGGGTGGTGGCCATATAACCTTTTGACATCACATACAAAAGAAGGGAAGTTCCAACACCGATTTAGATCCCATACCAAAGAAGGGAGGTACTAGCACTACTTCAGATCCCCTATCAAAGAAGGGAGATGCAAGTGCCAATTAAAATTCCATACTCAAGGCCCACACAAGCACTAATTTAGATTCCATACTCAAGGCCAATGCAAGCGCCAATCCAGAATCGAGTCTCGAAGCCTGTATAAGCACCTATTCAGATACCTGCATGGAAAGTTGTGTCAAAATTAGACTCAATACCTCACAGTTCGAAAGTTGTACCTGTCGCTCCCGAAAAGACACCAGGGTCCCAGGGTACAGACGCGAACGGTCGGCGAAAAGAGAAGATGAAAATGAATTGAATAGAGTCGCCAGCTAGGCATTTTTATCCCGAAGGAAAGGTAATGTTGCATAAACCTAGAAAAAGATGGATAAGACGGTTGCGAACCAGAGAAACTGAGAAAGAGGGTCGGTTGAAACCTGGGAAGGTATTAGCACCCAGATTGTCCGTCGTACTCGACGAGATCCATGCTTAAGAGATTGTGTTTAAAGGGGGGTGTATGTGCTATCTGTGTGCAAAAGCTAAGAAAAGAATATACAGGTGTCAGTGCAAAAAGAAAGGTGAAATGCTCAAGACTGAGGCTTAAAAGCTAAAAGAGGGGGATGACACAGAGACTTTTGTTCGATATCTGTTAAGTTATGCCTACGTATCCTCTCGTTTAATGAGGAAGTCAGAACACCGTAGTTCGACTCAAAGAGACTGAAAAATAAATTGACTGTGAACTGCTTGCTTGTCTATGCTCAAGTGTATGACTCGTCTGGCTCGAGTGCTAACTGTCTTGCATTAGACGGAAGAAGTAAGTTCTCGTTTATAGAATGAGTGTGATGAGAAAAGAATCCCGAAGGAGACGATTATTGTTTGTTTTTGTGTTTTCAGCCTTTTATTGTTTTTGGTGTTTTGCATAAGTTAATGAGTTTAATCCTATACCAAGGGTTTGTGAACTCATTATATCCTCCTTGATTAGGGATAATGAGCCCACTTAAGTATGATATAAGCATCTCAACTTAATTACCATAATGATGTAGGATTAATATCATTAACCTACTTGTGATTAATTAGATGTTTTTGGGTTTTTGTTTAGTGTTAAGTAATGAGTTTAATCTCTAATCACAAATTAATGAACTCATTACACCATCCTAATAGAAGGATAATAGATGAGAACATTTAAGTCGAGGAAGATACCTCAACTTAATCCATAGTTAGGGACTAAATTCATTATATAACAAGCCTTTATTAAATAGATTTTAATTAGAGGATGAGATTAAGAAGTGGATTTTAAGTTTGTAAGACAACTTGAGGGGGACTTGTCCATTAAACACTAGGGTTAGTCCCTCTTAACCATAAGGAAGAGTTAGAACCCTAATGTAAGGCCCAAGTTACAAGATAAAGTCTTGATGATTATTAAGTGATTTGATTAAGAGGTTTAAACAAATTAAAGGTTTAACACTTAGGATTAAAGTTATACACTCCATCCTAAGAGAAGGATGCAGGCATAACCCTAATTCCAAAGTCCTAAAACTTTAAGAGTTTAGTCTCTGATTATTGAGATGAGAAGAGAGACTCAAGGAGACTCAAAGGTATAAAGCTAAGGGGAAATAATGACAACCCTAATCATTATCATGCTTGGGTATCCTATGGCTTGTGAGGCTTAGAGAAAAGATCTTCAAGGAAGCCACCAATGGAAGAAGCAGATGAAAGGAGGAGGAAGCAGAAGAATAAGTTACTTACTTCCTAAGAAGATAAGTAACTTAAAGGGAGAAAGCGAGAGAGATGAAACATAAGTGAATTAGATTCACTTCAAAGACAAGTTAAAATGCATATGAATGAGATAAGAAGAAGTGAGAGGTGAAGGCAAATCCACCTCTCAAGATAACTTGCCAAAAGTACCTGAAAGGTTAGTATGAATGCATAAGATAAGGTATGAAGAAATGAATTGAAATGAGATGAAATGAGATGCAAAGACCAAAGTCATAAGTGCTTATGCCATGTAAATGTCATGTGAGATGATGTTATGTCATACAAAGTGCATATGAATAATCATACAAGGATGAGATGTTATGAAAGCATGCTTAGAAGTTTGAAAACACATGGATGTTCATGAAATGAAATGAATGCTAAATATGGAAAATGAATGAAGAAATGATCAAGCAAGGTTCTAACATGTCCTAAGATGTCTAAGATGACATATGAATGCATGAAATGTTATGGCAAGTTCATGTGATGATGAATATGTGTCGCTCCCGAAGATTTGCATCCCGATACAAGCGCGAACGGTCGGCGAAGAGAGAGAAAATGAAGATGAACTGAATAGAGTTGCCAGCTAGGCATTTTTATCCCGAAGGAAAGGTAATGCTGCATAAACCTGGAAAGATATGGATAAGACGGTCGCGAACCAGAGAAACTGAGAAAGGGGGTTAGTTACAACCGGGGAAGGTATTAGCACCCAGATTGTCCATCGTACTCGACGGGATCCACGCTTGAAAGTTTGTGTTTAAAGGGGTAGTGTGTGATATCTGTGTGCAAGAGCTAGAAAAGGAATATACAAGTGTCGGTGCAAAAAGTGATTGCTCTGGAATGAGGCTTAACAGAGAATGCTGAAAGAGGGGGAAGACACAAAGACTTTTGTTCGATAACTGTTGTTATGCCTACGTATCCTCTCGTGCAATGAGGAAGTCAGAACACCGTAGTTCAACTCAAAGAGACTGAAAGATAAATTGACTGATGAACTGCCTACTTGTCTATGCTCAAGTGTATGACTCGTCTGGCTCGAGTGCTAATTGTCTTGCATTAGATGGAAGAAGCAAGTTCTCGTTTATGAATGAAGATGATGAGAAAAGAATCCCAAAGGAGATGATTATTGTTTTTTTTTTGTGTTTTCAATCTTTTATTGCTTTTTGTGTTTGTCATAAGTTATTGAGCTTAAGCCTAAACCAAGGGTTAGTAAACTCATCATATCCTCCCTTTGATTAGGGATAATGAGAATACCTTAAGTATGAGATAAACACCTCACACTTAATTACCATGATGATGTAGGATTAAGATCATTAACCTACTTGTGATTATTTAGATGTTTTTGGTGTTTTTGTTTAGTGTTAAGTAATGAGTTTAAGCCATAATCAAGGATTTAGCGGACTCATTACACCATCCTAATAGAAGGATAATAGATGAGCACACTTAAGCTGAGGAAGATACCTCAACTTAATCCATGATTAGGGATTAACCTCATGACAAAACAAACCTTTATTAAAGTGGATTTTAATTAATGGTAAGATTAAGAAGTGGATTTTATGGTTTGTAATACAAATTGAGGGGGACTTGTCCATTAACACCAGGGTTAGTCCTTCTTAACCAATTAAGGAAGAATTAGAACTCTAATGCAAGGCCCAAGTTACAAGGTAATGTCTTAGTGATTATTAAGATGGATTGATTAAGAGGTTTAAACAAATTAAGGGTTTAATACTTAGGATTAAAGTTATACACTCCATCCTAAGAAAAGGATGCAGGCATAACCCTAATCACAAAGTCTTAAAACCTTAAAGGTTTAGTCTCTGATTATGAGATGAGAAGAGAGACACAAAGAAGACACAAAGGTAAAAACTAAATGGGGACTAATCAAAACCCTAATTATTGTCATGCTTGGATTTTCCTATGGTTTGTAAGGCTTAAAGGAGATCTTCAGAGAAGCCACCAATGGAAGAAGCAGATGAAAGGAGGAGGAGCAGAAGAAAACAAGTTAACTTACTTCATTGAAGAAGATAAGTTACTTGAAGAAAGAAGGTGAGAGATGAACTAGAATGAGAAAGCTCACCCTAAAACAAAGAAAAATGCAGCAATGATGCATAAGAAGAATGAAAAGAGAAATGAGAAGTGAAGGCAAATTCACTTCTCAAACTACTTACCACCTGAAAGTGTTAGCATAAGGAAAGGAATGAAATGAAAATGAAATGTATGCAAAGATGCAAACCAAAACCAGAAGCATAAACATGATATAAAGGATGCTATGAGATGATGCAAAAACATGTCAAGTGTTATAAATGTTCATACAAGAGATGAGAATGCAAAGGAGCATGTTTTGAAGTATGAAAACACATGAAAGTTCATGGAATGAAATGAATACACATCATGGAAAATGAATGCAGAAATGATGAAGAATGATTCTAATATTTCTTAAGATGTCTAAGATGACATATGAATGCATTAAATGTCATGACAAGTTCATAATGGATGCATATGCAAGATGTATGCAAATAAACATGAAAGATTAGGGTTTTAAGGCAACATGAGATGCAAAAGTCAAAAACAGAAGCAAAACACAAGATAAAAAATTGCAAATGAACTTAAAGGAACCCTAACCCCATATGATATCACACCGCAAAGGAGGAGGTCTAACTCTTAACCTAAAGAAAGTTGTGATTTTTCTAAGTTATCTAGGGTTTTAAGGTACCTTAAGGGAAAAAATTCAAATCAAATGGAAAATTCAAGATAAATTTGTGACAAAAATTTGTTAGACACTACATGCTATATAAAGATCAATGCAAAAAGAACCAATGTCAAACCCTTCATGGTTAGGCAGAAAAGAATTCTTGAAGTTAAGGTTCAAAAAGGGGATTTTTATGAACCCTAAATTCAAGAAAAATGTCAAATTTGAATCAAAACCAAAAAGAAATTTGTATTAATGGTTTGACAATGTTTCTAAATGTCCTAAGATGCAATGTGAATTTTTTTGGAATTTTCAGAAACCTAAATGATATTTTAATTAATTAATTTCCATTAATTAATTAAAATAAACATTTAAATACTTTTAAAATGGTTTTTTAATGCAAAAAATAAAAATAAAAATGTTTTTGGGTGGAGAAAAATATTTGAATTAAAAATGCAGAAGGAAAATATTTTTGGAAATTTTTAAGTATTTTAAATAAATTATGCAAGAAAAATGATAAAAAATGAAATAAAAATCAAAATAAATGAAAGTAGGATGATCTGATGGACAGGATTCAAACTTGAGGGGGCGGGAGTTGACTGACGCCATATCCAAGGGCTGGAATTCAAATCAGGCTTAATTAAATAACTAAACCTAATTAATTAAATTAAATGGAAATTAAAAGTTAATGAGGTGATCTGGTCCAATGGTTCACGCGCGTGAAACCTAATCTAAGGGCTGAGATTCAAAATCACACTAATCACTCAGCTAACCCTAATTAGGGAAAACAAACCTCAGACGGCCAGAATAGTGGTTCCGGTCGTCTTCTCCGGCGAACCCTCAAGAACAAAATCTTCCCTAGGTCATTTCTGGAGCTCTAAAGCTCCAGATCAACTCCTCTCACCTTCCTAAACCTAAATCTACCCTCATAACAGATTTATCATGGCTCAAAATCAAGATTCGAAGAAGAACACAAAAATGGTGAAACTTTCAGAAGTTCATGAAATCCTTAATACGCAACCATTTTCAAAAATAAAAGCATCAGCATGATCAGCACAACATAAGGAACATTTCTATAACCTAAAATTACATTTCTGGAAAAAAGTTTGAAGAGGTTACCTGAGCTTGAGCTTTCTCAGTTTGGAACTTTTGGGCCTCCTCTCTTGTGCAAAAACGCTCCAATGATCCCTCTGATGAAGCTTTGATGCTTGGAAGGAGTTTGTAATGGCTGAAATAAGAGCTTGCACTCTTGCTGACCAGAAATCGTGTTTCAGTTTAGGGGGCTTTGAAGCTTGTTTGATGGTTGGTTTATGCTCTGTGGATCATTTCTGAATGAATGGTGAAGTTTTTTTTGGAGTTTGATGGTTGGACAGAATGTTTCGAAGGTTTTTGCTCTTGGGGTGATTTTGTGGAACTTGGGCAATCTGAAGTGTTAGGCTTGTGTGTTGTGTGTTATGAGCTGTGTTTGATCCACATAACAAGCTTTGATAGGTCAGAGAAGTGGTTGTGGCCTATGGTGATTGGTATGGGATCTCTTGCAAAAAGTCAACAAAACTTGTACTTGAGGTATGGGCTCTCTTGCAACTGGCTTTTTGGCTTGTCTTGGTTCAGCAGAGATCAAGGAGAGCCATGGAATTGTTTTTGTGGTGATTCAGCAAGTGGAAGTATGGTTGTGTATCATTTTGCAATTTTCATGAAGTTTGGCCCCTTTGTGATTTCTTGAAGTTCAAGGCATGAAATGAGATAATTCTTTGGGCAATTCTGATTTTTAGGCAATGTACTATGTTGGTAGGATGCATAGAAGTGTATTAGAAGTCACAAAATGGCTTGGCAAGTGGTTTTGCAAAAATCCCTCTTTGGTGTATTCTTGAAAATTATGAGATTTTTGCCAACTTTGAAAGATCATAACTTGAGTTCCATAATGAATTAGAACTTGGTCTTGTATTTTTTGAAAAGGGAATGATCCTATCTACAACTTTCATGATCAAGATTTTTTCATTTGAAGCATTTTTGGTTGAGAAACTTTCCCAAAATGGAAAGTTTCCATTACAAGTCATTTCCATTTTTGGCAACTTTTGGTTTAGCTCAATTTTCTTCAATTTTGTGAAATTCCAAGCACTTCAATGATTAAATAAAGATCATATAACTTCAATTTGATGAAAAATCCACTTTGGTTCCATTGGTAGGGGCCTCAGATGCCCCGATTTTGCTCTGACTTGCTCAAGAAGTTACCAAGTGAACGGATGACTTCCACAATGAATTTCTTCATCAAACTTGGTATACATGATCCTTACAACATATTAAGACTATTAGAAACAAGAATGACCAAAAAAAATTGGAGTTATGGCCTCTGAAACCAAAACCCTAATTTCAGGTCATCTATGTAGTGAAACCCTAGCTCTGCTTCCATGCTTTCCAAGTTCATGTGATTTCTTGACTTCCTTAATCTTTGAGGGATATAATATGATGATTGAATATACATGAACCCTCTTGGAATGATTGGAGAGCTTTGGAGTGACTCAGATGGATCCTTGGATTGCTCAGATCACAAACCCTAGATGCAGATGAACTTGAACTAATGCAGTGAAACAAAAATGCAATATGAGATGATATGCTTAAACTAATGCAAATATGAAAGATCACAAGCCATGGTATGAACTTAGTGAGGTCAACTTTGGGGTGTTTACAGCTTCCCCTATACAAGCATGAGTTAGCTGTGTAGGATGTAAGCGTCTGGCTTAACAGACAAACAAGATAACTTGTGGTTGAATACCAAAGACAATCCGAAATTTGCACTCACCGGGGAGAAGAAGAAAATGGATATAAATTGTAAAAGAAAGTACAGAATGATTATCAAATGTGGGCGATGGAGGACGACCATCGAGCAGAGGACGACCGCTAGGGATAAAGCAATGACGGGGACGACCGACATGCTGGGGAAATAAAGAGATCGTGATGGGGACGACCATCAAGTTAAGAAACAAGGTTTTCTGGGGATTATAGTAAAGGCAATGATGGGGGACGACCATCGCGTTTGCAAAGTAAGGTAAACAACAATGGGAAAAACCATTGGTTCAAAGAATAAATGAAATATTGATGAGGGACAGTCATCAAAAGGTGAAGGACGATCACCTAGCAGGGGACGGCTGCTCTTTACCATGACATAGGACGAATGTTGGATAGAAAAGGTAGACGATGGGGACGGCCATCAGATAAGCATGATGAAGGAAGATCATCAAGAGGTTAAGGACAATCACCTAGCAGGGTACGGCTGCTCTCGGGGTTTATCATGACATAGGACGAATGTCAGATAACGAGATCAACGATGGGGACGGCCATCGGATAAAAATGATGAAGGACGATCATCAAAAGGTGAAGGACGATCACCTAGCAGGGGATGGCTGCTAAATATCACGACATAGAACGAATGTCGGATAGAAAAAGGGTTCCAATAATGGAGACTCCGTTGGGGAAAAGATGAGGGACGGTCATCCAAAGGTGAAGGACGATCACCTGGCAGGGGACGGCTGCCGAAAAAATCACGACATAGGACGAATGTCAGATAGAAGAAAAGTTGCTTTGCTGGGGAATGGTAAACACGGAAGAGTGCTTACACTTAAGAAATAAAAGGTATAAGTGTTTTGACGCTGTGTATAGATTAAAGATGCGGACGAGCATCCTTAAGACTATGATACGGACGAGTATCAACAGAAACAAACGCTGACGCGTGTTCAGAGATGATGATACGGACGAGTGCCAACTGGTTAACAAAGAACACGGACGAGTGTCGAATCTGTGGGGAATAATATATATATATATATATATATATAAGATACGAACGAGTATCTGTATATGTATATACAAGTATTGTGAAGTATGAGCAAGACATGGACGAGTGTTCGACTTGCTGGGAAAAGTGTGACACGGACGAGTGCCAGAAGAGAAAGTGTATAAGTTATGAACTTATGAGTGTAAAAGGGTATTCTGGCAACCTATGGGGATAGGATGACACTGACGGGTGTTAATGAGAGTGTATTATAAATAAGTGTTTGGTTTGCGACAAGTGTTTGGGCAACCATGCTTGGGAGCGGTGACACGGACGGGTGTCAAGAGAGTGCATATAGGTTTCTGTATTCATAAAGGATGTTTGTGGTTTATCAGCGGGGATGATATGAAACGGACGAGTGTCAAGAAAGTATATACGAACATGTATCTGTGTCAGAGAGTGCAAAGGGATGCTTTGGCTTTCTGTGGGGAGATCGAGATGACACGGACGAGTGTCAAGAAGAACATGTTATGGACAAGTATTTGTGCTTGAGGGTGCAAAGGGAAACTTTGGTTTTTATGTGCAAGGGATGTATTTTGTATATTGCTGATGGGGTACTGTTGGTATTTACAGGTGACTGGTTCGAACCTGACTTGTGATCATGCAAATGTTTGATTTTTGCCGTAATGCTCCGTATTAGACAGAATGCTACCCTTTGTGGGAAAAATGATGTGAATGCTATGATTATGCAAGGAAACCAATCCGGGATTCGGATCCTGCTGCTGTGAAGATCCCTGGTTGATCTGCTTGAAGGAGAATCCCAGTTGTGGATGAGATCATTGGTAGATCTGATAAAATATATGACTCTGCTTGGGGAAATAGATCACTGATAGATCTATCCTGGTAAGGAGATATCCCAGCTGGGGATGAAAAAACTTCCGTCACTTTGTTGTGTGAGAACTTCAGGCATTGCTCTTCTGGGGAGAGGCTGGAACTCTGCGGGGAGATGGTTCCCTTGTCTTTGGGAGACCTAACACTCTGTTTGGGAAATGAAAGATCATTGAACGATCTTCCCAGAGTCCTCTGTGGGGATCCTGGCTGAGGATGAGGAGACTTTGACAACTCCGTTGGGGGAAAAAAGCATTTCAGATGCTGCTTGGAGAAGATGTGTTGGGGAAGTGATGCTTGGCATGCCCCATGTTACGTATCTGAATACCTGCAATCTTGTCAAGACAAAGAAACGCACAGGTATCCCGAGGTATCCCTTACCGGATTCCATCATAGGAGTTAGATATTCCTGAGAGTAAATAACATTTCCTACAAGCATTTAATTAGAAAGGCACATCTATTTTATGCAAATATTATATCATGGATATTGGACATTTTGCAAACAAAAATGTACAAGACGAAGTATGACTGAAAACTCTGATTTAATTAATCTGGGTTTGAATTGGAAAATACAGTCAAAGAAACAGATCCCCTGAAATAAGGAGATTGTTACAAAAAGTAAAAGTGTTGGCAATGTTGACGACGCTTCGGTGAGATTCCTTTGCTATGACCTGTATGACCTTGACGTTCTTCTTATCTTGCTTTCTGAAGAAGGTTGATTCTGACCGATGCCTTAACCTTTCTAAGCTTGCCGTGCTGTAAGTGATACAGACGAATTCAGAATGCAGTTGTTCGCTTATTCCCTGATTTTGCGTGGATCGCCCTTTCGGGTTTTCAATCGACAGGGATACCCATTTTTGCCTGAGCTGTCCAATGCGGCTTTTCAACTCAGCGGGTGTACATTTTTTTTATTTTCCCTTACTTTTGCCTGAGTCTTTTATTCTATTTTTGACTCGCCGGGATGCCCTATTTTTTCCTGGACTTACATTCTGTTTTTATGTCCAGCGGTTCATTTTATGCGAAGTATTTTTTAACTGCATCTGAATTCATAGGGGATGAGAAATCTTCACCATCCATAGTAGTGAGCATTAGTGCTCCACCCGAGAAAACTTTCTTTACTATGAATGGACCATCGTAATTCGGAGTCCACTTGCCCCTGTGGTCTGTATGAGGAGGAAGAAGTCTTTTCAGCACAAGATCTCCTACTTGGTATTCCCGAAGCCTGACTTTCTGATCGAAGGCTTTCTTCATTCTTTTCTGATATAACTGCCCATGACAGATTGCAGCTAACCTCTTATCTTCGATCAGATTCAGTTGATTGTACCGAGAACGGACCCATTCTGCTTCGTTCAGCTTGACATCCATCAGTACCCGTTAAGAGGGTAATTCAACTTCAACAGGTAGGACAGCTTCCATACCATACAAAAGTTGATAAGGTGTTGCCCCAGTAGATGTTCTGATTGAGGTATGGTACCCGTGCAAGGCAAATGGTAGCATTTCATGCCAGTCTTTATATGTAACCACCATCTTTTGCACAATCTTCTTGATGTTTTTGTTAGCTGCCTCAACAGCGCCGTTCATCTTTGGCCTGTAAGGAGAAGAATTGTGATGTTGGATTTTGAAGTCCCGACACAGTTCTGCCATCATTTTGTTGTTCAAATTGGAACCATTGTCAGTAATGATTTGCTCGGGTACTCCATATCGACAGATGATGTCTCTTTTCAGGAATCTGGCTACCACTTGTCTGGTGACATTTGCATACGAAGCTGCTTCAACCCATTTGGTGAAGTAATCAATGGCTACCAGGATGAATCTGTGGCCATTTGAAGCAGTCGGTTCGATCTTTCCAATCATGTTGATGCCCCACATGGCAAAGGGACAAGGTGAAGACATTACGTTCAAAGGATTTGGAGGCACATGCACCTTATCTGCATAAATCTGGCATTTGTGGCACTTCCTGGCATAGGAACAACAGTCTGCATCCATTGTGATCCAGTAGTAACCCGATCTTAACAACTTTTTAGCCATTGCATGCCCTCCAGCATGGGAACCAAAAGATCCTTCATGCACCTCGTGCATCAGTAAGTCTGCTTCTTTCTTATCAACACATCTGAGTAGCAACATATCAAAGTTTCTCTTGTATAATGAACCATCAACATTAAGGAAGAAACTACTGGCCAGCCTTCTTAATGTCTTCTTATCATTGGATGATGCCCCAGGTGGGTATGTTTGATCCTCCAAGAAGCTTTTGATATCATGGAACCAAGGCTTGTCATCTTTAGCAATGTCCACGGAGAATATGTACGCTGGTCGGTCTAGTCTGGATGCTGAAATCCAAGGCACAAAATTGGCAGTCTGAACCTTGATCATGGAGGAAATGGTAGCTAAAGCATCGGCGAACTGATTTTCATCTCGAGGGATGTACTCAAGTTTGATTGTTGTGAAGAAAGTCAATAATCTCCTCGTGTAGTCTCGGTATGGAATTAGATGCTCTTGGTGAGTGTACCATTTGCCGATGGTCTGATTGATTACCAAAGCTGAATCTCCGAATACAGTTAACGTCTTGATCCTGAGGTCAATGGTTTCCTCAAGACCCATGATACAGGCTTCGTATTCAGCCCCATCAAACATTCATATTGACAGCCCCATCAAACATCATTGTCCACTCTTCTTCCGGGTCAGGCCCTTCAGTGTGAACAGGCTCTTCATAATCTTTTGCTTTCAGGAACATGATGTCTTCATCAGGGAAGTCAAATCTCATTGGTTGGTAATCATTAATGGGTTACTTAGCTAGATAGTCAGACAATACACTGCCTTTGGTGGCCTTTTGAGATGTGTATTGAATGTCATACTTCGTTAAAATCATTTGCCATCTTGCAACCCTTCCGGTAAGTGTTGGCTTCTCAAATATGTACTTGACGGGGTCCATCTTTGAGATCAACAAGGTAGTGTGGGTCAACATATACTGTCGTAGTCGGCGAGCAGCCCACGCTAAAGCACAACAAGTTTTCTCGAGCAGTGAATAACTTTGTTCATAGTCGGTAAACTTTTTGCTTAGGTAGTATATTACATACTCTTTTCGACCAGACTCGTCATGCTGGCCCAACACACACCCTATTGATCCTTCTAATACTGTCAGGTACATTATTAGAGGTCTTCCTTAAACTGGAGGCATGAGAATAGGAGGTTCTTGCATGTACTCCTTGATTTTTTCAAAAGCCTTATGACAATCTTCATTCCACCTGACTGTTTGTTCCTTTCTTAATAATTTGAAAATGGGCTCACAGGTTGTAGTAAGATGAGATATGAACCTTGATATGTAGTTCAATCTACCTAAGAACCCCCGAACTTCTTTTTCAGTCCTAGGTGCAGGCATCTCTTGAATGGCTTTGACTTTGTCAGGATCAACTTCAATTCCTTTTTCACTTACGATGAATCCTAGCAGCTTACCGGAACGTACCCCGAATGTGCATTTGTTGGGGTTTAGCTTCAACCGATACTTTCTCAGACGCTTGAACAACTTCAGCAGATTTACCAGATGGTCTTCTTCAGTGAGGGACTTGGCAATCATGTCATCCACGCCAAAGTTCACCAAGTTCTTAGGAGATACATCTGAATCTACTGTCGAACATGTGGCACAATATTTGATAGAGGCTGGTGAAATTTCCAATGACGAAAGTTTGAGGATTAAATACTTCCCTAGTTCTCTCACCAAGAATGTGTTTACTTGGTTTACCATGTTACCCCCTGGTTCGATTTGTAATTGGACTCAGTTGGAGCGTTTATTCCATGAACAATTCTACATGGGTCAGACCAAGATCAGTCTGAAAGAATTGGCTTGTGTTAAACGTAAGTTTAACGAGTCAATTGATGACTACTTGAACAAATTTTGATTTCTCAAGGCAAGGTGGTTTACTCAAGTACCTAAGTGTGAACTAGTCGAAATGGTCATTGGTGGCGTAGACTATTCTATCATGAAGAAGCTGGATACCCAATACTTGAGAGACATGGCCCAATTAGCAGATAGAGTTCGACAGCTTGAATGTCTGAAGGACAAAAAAGTTAGGGCTAACAAATATAAGAAAATAGCTTACATTGAATATCATTATGGGGTCAAAAATGTCTTTGATGAAACCCTACCCTTTGATGATAATGAGATCGACTTAGCTGAACTCAAGAAGGGTCCTCCTTATTCTTGTAAACTTCTAGTCCCTTCAAATGGAAAAGGATGACAGATTTCCAAAGAAAATATACACTTTCAATGTCACTAAATGTGACAAAATATTTGATTTATTAGTTAAGGATGGTCAAATAATTGTGCCTCCAAGTGCTAAAATACCATCTTTAGATCAAAGAAAGAAAATAGGTTTTTGTAAATACCATAATTTCTTGGGTCATAAGACTTCTCAATGTTTTCTTTTCAGGGATTTGGTGCAGAATGATATCCAAGAAGGAAGACTCAAGTTTGGGGATAAGCCCAAGGCTCAAATGAAGATTGACACTGATCATCTTCAGACTGTAAAGGCCAACTATTCTGAGCCCCCTGAAGTGAATTAGGTCGGAGTTGCTGAACAAGTTGTTGATGACTCCAGCAATCTCGATTCAGTCGAAGCCATGGGAAACCCTGTGAGGGTTGAAGTCACTGAAGGCTTCATAAATGATGTTGTGATGATCAAAGTTGCTAAGGATCTGAGTAGCGAACAATGGGAACACTTGGTATGCATGGAAGTTGAGGGTTTCTTTAAGACATCACAGGATGTCGAAAAATTCAACATGGGAGTTACAATCGTAACATACGAGTGTCGCTCCCTGGATTTTCATCCTAGTATAAACGCGAAAGTGGCGCGGAAAAGGTAGAGTTGCTAGCCAGGCATTTTTATCCCGAATGAATGGGAAAGGTAATGTTGCACAAACCTAAGAGAAAATGAAAGGACAAGGTCTTGCGAACCAAAGATCTGGGTTTGGGAGTCGGTTACGACATGGGAAGGTATTAGCACCCCAGATCGTCTGCCGTACCCGATGGGATCCACGCTTGTTTGTCTGATTCAAAGGGTGAGGAATAAAGTTTTTGCTGAATAAAACCGCTAACTGGAACTGGAATGAGAGAGGGAACTGGAAAATACATAACAAAAAGAAAGGGGAAAACTGTAGGGAAAATAAAGAGTGTGCTCGAACAGTCCCTACCCCGTTGCCTATGTACCTCGTCGGGAAAATGAGGATCATAGTCGACGTAGTTCTCCTAACTAAGGAGGAAACTATTTATTTGTGTTTTTTGTGAACTAGAATTGCTTATGTGTATGCTCAGGTGTTGTAGGCTCGTCTGGTACGAGTGCATAACCGTCTTGCAAATGAGACAAGTCGTTGCAAGTTCGCGTTGAGGGTGAGTGAGGTGAGAGTAGAATTCCCGAAGGAAAATACAATTTTTGTTTGTTAACTGTCTTTTAGAGAAGTGTTTTCTGAGTTTGTTTGTGAAACATTCTCATACTAAGACTTTTTCATCGTGGTAGATGCCTTACACCTTGCCCCGAAATGGGACGTGTATAAGTAACCCACGGCAAAGTCTCATGGCGTACGAGAAGCTCGACCTTTATTAGGTGTATTTTACTTTTCTTTGAGATGAGAAAGAAAGAAAAGCGGACCAAAGGTAAAAGTCTAAGGGGAGACTAATAATTTCTAAGTATTTTCATGCATGGATGAACCTAGGTTTGTGCGATTTTCTAATCCTAATGAGGAAAAGGAAAAGAAGAAGGGACTAGAAATCAACTTACCTCCTAAGGAAGCTATATCATTTCTAAAGGGGATTAGCATGAATTTGAACAAACTAAGCATGAAATGCTAATAAAACACACTTTGAAAGCATAAAGAGTTTTAAAAGGAAGAAGTAGTGTGAACTTACCTCCACCTCCATACAAAACAAAGGTTAGTAGGATAAACATGATAAAAGGAATGAGGTAAACAAGTACCAAACAAATCCTAATACATCTAGGACCTAATCTAGACTCAATACTAAGTCTAAGGGACCTAAAAGCTATGCAAAGCAAAAATCCAGCAGCTATTATAGCTCCTATAGCACAAACAGCTACCAAATGCCATGCAAAATGCAAACAACCTATTATAGCTAACAAACAACATGCAAAATAGGTATAAAAAGTATGAAACAGCATGAATGCAACATGTTTTTGCAGCTCCTGTTTCAAAATGCAGCTATGAAAACAAGACAGATTTGAATATTTTTCTTTTATGCATAAAAATGAGTTTTAATGCGAATCAAATAATGAAAAATATATGCAAGATAATGCAATAACATGCAATGGATTATTTTCAATGCAATGCAACAACAATATGCAATTAAATGATGCAAACTAATTGACTTTTTGAAGTTTCTTTGAGCCTTTACAATATTATGCAATTTTCAATATGCATATGATCTAACCAAGATGTGTATGGCTTCATGATGCAATGTAAAAAAAAAACAGAGGTGTACACATTTATTAATATGCTATGAAGGATGCTAATTATGCAAGCAATGATCACAAGATGCTATGAACATATATGCAACATTTATGCACAAAACAGAAACTAACGAAATGCATGTTGAAAGCTACCTAAACTATAAAATCATGCACCTAAAGTTATCCTAAAAATTCACTAAAATCATGATCTAACAAGCTATGATGATTAAAGGATGAGACATGCACAAAAATTCAATGAAACAAGCAATTTTCTCAAAATGGAACAGTGTTAACCGGTTAACGGCTTCAAAAATTAAATTCTAGTGACAAAATATCAACGTGTTAACCAGTTAACCCAGGGCGTTAACCGGTTAACACTTGTAAACACCCCAAATTTGCCCTCACTCATTTCACCATGGCTTGTGATCTTTTCATATGCATAAGCTCAATCATAGCATCTCATATTGCATTTTTGCTTCACTGCATTGATTCAAAGTCATCTGCATCTAGGGTTTGTGATCTGAGCCATCCCTGAGCCACTTGAGCCACTCCAAAGGTTTTCAATCACTTCAAAGGGGTCCATGTATGTTCAAACATCATATCATATCCTCACAAAGTCAGGGAAGTCAAAGAATCACAAGAACTGAGAAGGGCATGGAAGTAGAGCCAGGCTTAACTACACAGATGACCTAGAATTAGGGTTTTGGTTTCAAAGGCCATAACTCCAAATTTTTTGGTCATTCTTGTTTCTATTGGTATCTATATGTCATAAGGATCATGCATATCAATTTTCATGAAGAAATTCCATAGGGAAGGCATCTGATCAAGAGTTGACTTCTTGAGCAAGTCAGTGTAAAATCAGGGCATCTGAGGCCCCCAATGACCCAAACAAAGAGTGTTCTTCATCATTTTGAATGTGTATGACCTTTATTTGATCATAGAAGATGTTATAAGTTCACAAAGTTGAAGAATTTCAAGCCATTTGCAAAGTTGCCTTTTTGGGAAAGTGACTTGTAATGTAAACTTGCCATTTTGGGAAAGTTTTTCAACCTCCTCAAATTGATTCAAAAATGCTTCAAATGAGAAAACTTTGGTCATGAAAGTTGTAGAATGGATCATTCCCTTTTCAAAAAGTACAATAACTCATTCTAATTCATTTTGGATCAAAAGTTATGGCTTGTATAAGTTGGGAAAAATCACATAATTTCAAGTCTTGCACCAAAGAGGCAAAGTTGCAAAACCCCTTGCCAAGGCAAAATGTGACTTCAAATGGACTTCTAACCTTTGCACAAACATAAACCAATGCCTAAAAACCAAAATGCATCAAAGATTTGTCCATTTTCATGACTTATGCTTCAAGTAATCACAAAGGGGCCAAAGTTGTACCAACTTGCAAAAACTCATGTAGCCATGCCTCTACTTGTTACAACTCACAAAATCTGATCCACAAGAACTCCATGATCTCAGCTGAGCCAAACCATGCCCCTATCACAACCTCCCACTTGCCCATACCTCAAGTACACCTAACATGGACTTTATGCAAAATGGCCCTTACCAATCAGCATAGGCCACACCAACTCCACAGACCTATCACAGTGTGATAAGTGGACAAAAAGCAACTCAAAGCAACACACACACAAGCCTGAAACATCTCATAAGCCATAGTTCACAAAACTCTCCTCTTATGCACTTTCCTTCGAATCTCAGCACACAAGCATCAAACATCAAAACAAACTTCATAGAATCACTCAACATGTTCCCCTGATCATTTCCCAACCCTCATTTGTCCCTGAAACCACCTCAATCAGAAACACGATTCTCACCCCTCACTTAACAGAACTTCATCAAACTCACAAACCAGACACTTTAAACTCCAACCAAGCTTCAAAGCTTCATCAAGAGGATCACTGGAGACATTTTGAAGCAAAGAAGTAGGCAAAAAGCTCATGGATTGAAAGCTCCATTTCAGGTGAGCTCAAGAACTTTTTTTCCAGAAACTCATTTTTAAGTTCCTAAATGAATCTATGTGATATGCTGATCATGCTGATATGTTTAGTTTTGCAAATGGTTAAGTATTGAGTATGTATGAAGCTTCTGAAATTTTTTGACCTAAAAACATTTTGATTCGATTCAGCTTTGATACGAAAAATAAATGTGTTTTGATTGATGATTCTTGTTGTATGATGTATGGGGTTGGATTCTGGGCAGAGAGATTAAGTTTTAGTGACCTAGGGAGTGAGTTAGCAATTTTCAGGGAGGGATGTGGCCGGAGAAGATGACCGGAGGTCATTTCCGGCCACCTGAAAGTCATTAAGTCATTAATCACGTTTAGGGCAAAGTTTGAATCTGGACCATGGATCTGTTTGACTTTCGTTGACTCCCGCGTGTTTGAATGACTTGGATCACTTCATTAAACCCTAATCCTATTAAATTAAATTAATTAATTAAGTTTAGGTTAATTGAGTCAGTTTGAATTGTGTCCATTGGATCTGGCGCGCAGTCAAACCTCCTTTCCCCAGAATGAATCTCAGCTCTCCATTGTGCATACTTTCATTTATTTTAATTTTTATTTCATTTAATTTGATTTATTTTGTACGAATTATTAAAAATAGTAAAAAACATTAAAAATTTTGAAAATTTTTATCAAATCTTTTATTAATTTTCAGAACCCAAAAATATTTTTATTTTTTGCATTAAAAATGATTTTTAAATCATTTAAATGCTTATTTTTAATTAGTTAATGAAACTTAATTAATTAAAAATACATTTAGGTATTTAAAAATCACAAAAAAATTCACATTGCATTTAGAAACATTTAGAAACATTATCAAACCCTCAAACCAAATTTCTTTTTTTTTCTTGATGCCTTTTGATCATTTTCATTGGAATTAAATTTATTTTAAGGCAATATTTTGGTTCAAACTTTGAAAAATTCATTCTGCCTAACCCTTGAGAGTTTGATGATGGTTCTTCTTGCATTGCATTCTTCATGGCATGTAGTTTGTAGGATAAAATTGGTTTGAGTTGTTCTTGCATTTTCAATTTGTTTTGCATTTTTCTTGATAAGGTACCTTAAAACCCTAGTAATCTTAGGAAATTCATAACTTGCACTAGGTTAAGAGTTGGATCCCCTCCTTTGGGAAGTGAACTTGTATAGGTTTAGGGTATCTTTGATTGCATTTTCAATTTTTTATCATGTCATTTGCTTCTGGTTTTGGATTTTTGCATTGCATGATGTATGTAACCCTAATTTGTGCCTTCCTTTGCATCCATTTCTCATTTGCTTGCATCCAATGACTTGCCATGATATTTTGTGCATCTACATGATTCATAATACATCTTAGTACATATTAGAATCATGTTTGATCATTGCATCTTTCATTTTCCATGTTATATGTCCATTGCATTTCATAACTTTTCATGTACATTCATGGTTCAAAGCATGCTTCATCTGCATCCATGCCCTTGTATGATCATTCTCATCTCTTGTCATGTGTCATCATCATCTCATAGCATCATTGACATCATGTAAATGCTTCTGACTTTGGTTTGCATCATGACATTTCATCTCATTTGCATTGCATTTCATTTCTTTTGCTAACTTTTCAGGTGGTAAGTTGTTTTAAGAAGTGAATTTGCCTTCACTTCTCACAATCTCTTCTCATCTCTCTTGTATCATTGCTGAATTTTATCTTGTGTATTGGATTGAGCTTGCTCATTCATGTTCATCTTACTTTCTTTCTTCAAGCAACTTGTCTTCTTAAGTGAAGCAAGTTGTTTTGCTTCTCTTTGCTTCTTGCTCCTTTCATCTGCTTCCTTCCTGGTGGTTTCTCTGAAGATCTTCTTGCAAACATCATTGACCCTAGGAGCAACCAAGCATGATCATGATTAGGGTTTGATTAGTCCCCCATTTAGTTTTACCTTTGTGTCATCTTTGAGTCTTCTCTTCTCATCTCACAATCAGGGACTAAACCCTAAAGGTTTTAAGGCTTTGTGATTAAGCTTATGCCTGCATCCTTCTATTAGGATGGAGTGTATAACTTTAATCCTAAGTTTTAAACCCTTAATGTGTTTAAATCCTTTAATCAATTCACTTAATAATCATCAAGACATCAAGCTTGTAACTTGGGCCTTGCATTAGGGTTCTAATTCTTCCTTAATTGGTTAAGAAGGACTAACCCTAGTGTTAATGGACAAGTCCCCCTCAAGTTGTCTTACCAACCATAAAACTAATTTCTTAATCCCATCATTAACTAAAATCCACTTTAATAAAGGCCTTGTTTTGTCATGAGGTTAATCCCTAATCATGGATTAAGTTGAGGAGTCTTTCTCAGGTTAAATGTTCTCATCTATTATCCTTCTATTAGGATGGTGTAATGGGTCCATTAAATCCTTGATTATGGCTTAAACTCATTACTTAACACTAAACAAAAACATCCAAATAAATACAAGTAGGTTAATGATCTTAAGCCTACATCATGGTGATTAAGTATGAGGTGCTTACTTCATACTTAAGGTATTCTCATTACCTGTAATCAGAGGGAGGATGTGATGAGTTTACTAACCCTTGGTTTAGGCTTAAGTTCATTATCTTATGACAAACAAAAGAAATAAAAGATTGAAAACACAAAAAAAAAAACAATAATCGTCTCCTCCGGGATTCTCTTCTCATCACCTTCATTCACAAACGAGAACTCGCTTCTTCTGTCTAATGCAAGACAGTTTGCACCTGAGCCAGACAGGTCATACACTTGAGCATAGACAAGCAAGCAGTTCACAAGTCAATTTACCTTTCAGTCTCCTTGAGTCGAACTACGGTGTTCTGACTTCCTCATTGCACGAGAGGATACGTAGGCATAACTTAACAGTTATCGAACAAAAGTCTCTGTATATTCCCCCTCCTCCAGTATTATTCTTTTGAGCCTCATAGTCTTGAGCTTCATACTCTTGTTCTTACACTGACACTTCTCTTATACACCTCACACTTCTTTTACACTGACAATTGCATTCTTTTCTAGTTTTGATACACATTTTAGCACTGACACTACCCCTTCTAAACACAAATCTTTTAAGCGTGGATCCCGTCGAGTACGGCGGACAATCTGGGTGCTAATACCTTCCCAGGTTGTAACCAACCCCCTTTCTCAGTCTCTCTGGTTAGCGACCGTCTTATCCATATCTTTCTAGGTCTATGCAGCATTACCTTTCCTCCGGGATAAAAATGCCTAGCTGGCAACTCTTGTCTTTCTGAGTTCACCCTTTGTGTGTTCTCTCTTCTTTCGCCGACCGTTCGCGTCTGTACCCCTTCTGACCAGGTGTCTTTTGGTGGGAGCGACAACACTGAACAGAATGCTGAAAATTAGTTAGAAAAATCACTTTTTGCCACCAACCTACTTTTAAAAGCTCCTAATACATTCATGAACATGCTAGCACGGAATTTCTACTCAAACCTAGTCCTCTAACACCTATTAGAACCAAGAACTAGCTATGATTCTAGCTACTAACAAGTAAATCGAACAAATCGAGAGAAAACCGTAAAACGATCAAAGAATGCCATATAGCGAGATGAAGTGAATAAATCAAAAGCGAAGAAACGGTCTTGAATTCACCAACCTACAAAGCGGAGGCTTGCTTTGGTGATTGTTGCGAGTTGATCGATGCACAAATGAAGAGAATACTGGAGGCTTCAATCTTCGATCCGCAAGAATGCAAAATAAATGAAATCAATCCGAAACGCTTCTGATTGGTGAAATAAACACCGTAATCATGTCGAATCTTCGATTAACCACCGAACTGGTGAAGATGATAGAGGCTAAGCTTCCGATCTATCAAGTTTCGATGTGAAACTTGAAGGATCGTGATGAAGATGAAGCTTTGGTGAATGGTTGAAGATGAGAGAAAATTGGGAGAAATATGAGAGAGATGAAGTGAAATTGTGAGAAAATGGTTGAAGTTGTGAGGTTTGGAGTGAATTCAACTTATATAGGAATTAGGATTGGAGTTAGGCTTGGGTATGGAGTGAGCTTAGGGTTTAGGTTTGGAAAAGGAGGTTAGGACTTAGGCTTGGAGTTAGTTAAAGTTGGTTAGGGTTTCTAGAATATTCCTTGGAAGAGTGTGGAAGAGTCTAGAATGTGGTGGAAAATCCAAGGTAAAGTGAAGTGGAAAAATGAAATGTAAAGCAAAAAGGAAAAAGTGGAGGGAAGTGTGCAAAACCAACCAACTTTTGAAATTTCTTCACAAATTTCGCCCCCGTAAACCGATTAACCCCAGGCGTTAACCAGTTAACGGAAGAAAACTTGAATTCTTCTCTCCTTTAATAGGTCAAATTGGAAATGAGCTAGGTTATTTTTGTGATATTATTTTTCTTCTTGAGATCAAATGACTGACAAAAGACACTTGATCACAAGCCTCATGCACATGTAGATGAAGATGATTTTTTATTTATGTTTCCTTTGAATGCAATGCAATATGAACGAATATGCAAGATGACGAAGCATAACCCACTTGAGGTTAGCAATAAATTAAGAGGGAAAATTTTGGGGTGTTATAGTTGGCCCTATTCAATCATCTGTAAACCTGAATGGATGATATCAATAGCTTTCAGACTTTCAAGGTATGGAGTGATTGAATACCCGAATAAACCGGAAAATTTGCACTCTGTGGGAAATGAAATGAGTTGAGAACAAGTGCCATTCTCGAATGACATCTTGAAACATGACATTGACCCTGGACAGGACAAAAGGGAGTGAGCTCATTGTACTTAAATGATAACTCTAAGGGAACGAGACCATCGTACTTAGACGAAATCGGAAGGATGTAACACCATTGTACTTAAATGAAACCACAAAAGGAGCGAGATCATTGTACTTAAATGCTGACCCGACACGTGACCGTTGTACTGAAACGGAAACGAGGAAAGCGAGAGACTATTGTACTTAAACGGAGACTCGAAGGTACGAAACCATTGCACTTAAATGGAATCAAATAATTGAAATCATGTACTTATATGAGATCAAAGAAACGGAATTATTTTACTTAAATGATAACCTGAGACGCGACTGTCGCTCCCGACAAGTGACACAGGGTCATATGAAGGTACAGACGCGAACGGTCGGCGAAGGGAACAGTGAGAACACACAGCCGTGAACTCACTGGAGAATGAATAGAGTCGCCAGCTAGGCATTTTTATCCCGGAGGAAAGGCAATGCTGCATAGACCTAGAAAGAGATGGATAAGACGGTTTGCGAACCAGAGAGACTGAGAAAGGGGGTTGGTTACAACCTGGGAAGGTATTAGCACCCAGATTGTCCGCCGTACTCGACGGGATCCACGCTTGAAAGATTTGTGTTTTAAAGGGGTAGTGTCAGTGCAATTTGTGTATAGAAGAACTGGAAAAGAATGTACAGGTGTCAGTGTAAAGTGTATAAGTGATGTGAAGTATGAAAGTGTCAGTGTAAGAACAAAAATGAGATGCTCAAGAATATGAAGCTAAAAGAATGATGCTAGAAAGAGGGGGAATGAACAGAGACTTTTGTTCGATAACTGTTAAGTTATGCCTACGTATCCTCTCGTGCAATGAGGAAGTCAGAACACCGTAGTTCGACCCAAAGAGACTGAAAGGATTGACTGGTGAACTGCTTGCAGTCTATGCTCAAGTGTATGACCTGTCTGGCTCAGGTGCAAACTGTCTTGCATTAGACGGAAGAAGCGAGTTCTCGTTTGTGAATGAGTGTGATGAGAAAAGAATCCCGAAGGAGACGATTATTGTTTGTTTTTGAGTTTTCAGTCTTTTATTTCTTTTTGGAGTTTGTCATAAGATAATGAGCTTAAACCTAAATCAATGGATTTGGTAAACTCATCACATCATCCCTCTGATTAGGGGTAATGAGAATTACCTTAAGTGTGAAGTCAGATTCTCACACTTAATCACCTTTGATGTAGGGTTAAGATCATTAACCTACTTGTGATTAATTAGATGTTTTTGTGATTTTGTTTAGTGTTGAGTAATGAGGTTAAGCCATAATCAAGGATTAAACAGACCCATTACACCATCCTAAAAGAAGGATGATAGATGAGAATATTTAAGCTGAGGAAAGCTCCTCAACTTAATCCATGATTAGAGATTAAACTCATGACAAAACAGGCCTTTGATTAAGTGGATTTTATTCAATGGTTATGATGATGAAGTGTTTTTTATGATTTGTAAGACAACTTGAGGGGGACTTGTCCATTAACACTAGGGTTAGTCCTTCTTAACCACTTAAGGAAGAATTAGAACCCTAATGCAAGGCCCAAGTTACAAGTGTAATGTCTTGATGATTATTATGTGAATTGATTAAGAGATTTAAACACATTAAGGGTTTAACACTTAGGATTAAAGTTATACACTCCATCCTAAGAGAAGGATGCAGGCATAAGCTTAATCACAAAGTCTTAAAGCCTTTAGGGTTTAGTCTCTGATTATGAGGTGAGGAGAGAGGACTCAAAGAAAGACACAAAGGTAAAAACTATGAGGGGAGACTAATCAAGACCCTAATTCATTGTCATACTTGGATGATCCTAAGGTTTGTGAGGCTCACTATCCTAAAGGAGGAGAAGAAATAAGAAGAGAAAGGAGAAGCTCCATGGTGGCCTAAGCACACCTCAAATTAAGAAGAATAAAAGAATATGAGAAATAAGTTAAGATGAATAAGAATGAAGATACGGAGATGAGAATGCGAAATGAATAATGAATAAGATAAGGGGATGAGAATGCGAAATGGAGATAAGATGAATAATGAACAAACAGAGCCTACACCAGTAGGACTTCCAGATGCAACAACATGTAGTAATTAAAATCGGGCCATAGCGTTACCGAACGGAGAAGGTCTGTTGCCTTCAATGCGCGCAACAACGAAGTCTAAGTTCAAACTACGTCCGAAATTCCTACTTGCCCGAACAAAATTATAAAAAAGCAAATAATCACAAAGTCATTTCCACGCTTCATCCTTCATTACCGAAATCAAGCAAGGAACCTGCAAATAATTAGATACAAAGCTACAAACAAAATTAATCAAAATCAACTTAACCGAAATAAAAATCTAGATTATATTAGGATTAATAAATGAAACAAAACTAGTTAAAATTAAAACTAAACTATATTCTAAAACCAAAATCTTAAAAACTTCTAACAAATATTAAACAAAAAAATTAATTATTATCCTAACAAAACTATATAGCAAATTTAATTAGAAAAACAAAACTATATTTAATGTTAATGAAAAAGGCTGATTGACAGAAATATATTTAACAAGTTTAAATACATAAATAATAAAAAAAAAGGAAAATAAAATAATAAAAAAAGAATGCGTGTGCAGTGATTTTATGAGAAACAACCACGTCAATTTGATGCTATAGACACATGGATTCCACTGACAGCCAAACAGAAAGCCAGGAAAACGAAAAAAAAGAAGTCATAGATGAACATCACTCTCTTCATCCGATTCCAACAATCGAGACCGAAAACAAAATTCGTCAACAATCAACACGCATGAAACAAAGATCGGTTTCAAGACGACTCCTCCGCGAGCCTCCGGTGACTTCTTCTTCTTCAATTTTGAACCGAGGTCGGCGGACCTCCTTCTCCGGTTTGTGAACCTCGATCCGAAATCCCTCTTTCTATCTCTCGAATCCTTCTTCTATTCTTTCCTCTGTTTCATCTCTTTCTAGATCCGTTTTCTTATTTTGTGTTCTGTTGTTGCTATAGTGAATGAAGGGTTGTAAGAGTTAACGCGGAAACGGCGGCGGCAATGGGGATGTTGGTCGCGGTCTGAAGGAAAATAGTTGTTGTGGTTTGAAGTTTGGTTTGAGTTTACGGTTTTGTCGAAACAGGGGTGGTGGTTCGAGGAAGGTTAAGTGTTGTTGCGATGTGTGAAAGAATGATGCGGTGATGTCGCGATTCGTGGCGAGTGGAAGGTAAGGCTTATGGTGAACGGTTTGGATTTGATTTGTTTTAGTAGATTCACAGGGTTTTTGAATTGAATGCAGGGTGTTGTGTTGAGAGAGATGAGTGATGCTGTTGGTTTTGATGGAGTGAACAAAAGGTTGGTGCGGTTTGATTGTTGTTGTGGTGATTTCAGTGGCCAGCTTCTCTGAGCCTCGAATTCGCTCAACAACACGAATCTCTTTCAAGCTCTACTTTATTTGCTTCATCCATTATTCTTCTCGCGGCTTGTGATTCAGGCTGTGTGTTTCGGCCTCACCGTGTTTCAGCCCATTCTTGGTTCAGATCCGTTTCGCAACCTCGTCTCAAGTTCTGCATAACTCGTAAAATCTCTCGGATTCATCTTCTATTTCTGTTTTCTGTGTGATTGTCGCTGTGGTTGATGAGTGTTGGAGGTTGTTGTTTATGAAATAGGCAAAGCAATGGTTAGAGAAGAGAGGTGATGTTGAAGAAGAAAAGGATGGTGTGTCGCGGTTTCGGTGAAAGGGGTGGTTGAGGTGAGATGGAGGGTTTGCGTGAGGTTTGTTGGCGGCGTGAATGTTGAAGGGGGGTGAGTTTGTTGTTGATGTTGCGTTGAAGAAGATGTTTGCTGAGTTGTTGTGAGAAGAAGATTAGGAAAGTGTTGGTTGATGCAGTGGGTTTATGGGTGAGCTGAAGGAGAAGCAAAGGTTGCCGTGTGTGTTGTTTTTCGTTGTGCGGCGCGCTGTTTTTTTTTTAGGCCTTTACCCTAGGGATTCATGTTGGCCTTTATATGTTAGGGTAACAGATATATCCTTGTTGCAAGATGGGTCATGTGGTCTTATGACTTGTTTTTTGTTGTTTTTATTTATTTATGAACATGGGCCTCTTATAACTTAATTTGGACTTTGGGTTTGTCTTAAGAAAATGGACTTTATGGATTATGAATCAATAAACTTGATAATTGGAGTGTGGATAAATATAGTGTACTAAATTAATTAAGAAAATGGCAATGAAAAATGTATGGAAGTGGATACTTAGTATGGATTGATAAAAAAGAAAAGTGTTAATAATGAGTTTAAAAATGACAATGAATAAAAACATGGGTGATGACATTTATGGAGAGAAAAAAATGTTTAAGAAAGTGGATAATATTTTGTGAATGGATAAAACAAATGGATTGTTTGTTAGAAAATGGATAGATAAAAATGGATATAAGGAAATATGGATAATGGATATTAAAAAAAATAATAAATAGATATGAATTGGATAATGAAATGGGATGTAATTAAGAAGAGGGATTTGGATGTGGATAAAATAAAAAATGGTAAATGATAAACGGTTTATGAAGTGGATATTCAGATAATCGAAAATATGGACGTGGTGAAATCGTTGTGAAAATGGTTAGGAAATGATGAAACTTATGGGTATGGATATGGATATGATTTATGGAACCCTTCAATATGCGAACAACCCTGAATCTTGAGCTTTTAATTCGAGACCAACTTCCACTGTTTTCTACACACAATAAACAACATGAGCACAACCACCAATGAACTGAACCAACCGCCATCTGAACTATCTAGAAGCACTGCCCTGGTTATTGAACACACACACCGACTGAGAAATCAACCACTGAAGCGAATATCTTGAATTTGAAGAAATCTCCTGATAGTTCAACCAAGATTAGGTCAATCATCCATCTGAATTAGACCGCAACTGAACAAAAACGCTTGAACTGAAACCAAAACTTTTGAGATAAAAGATAGCCTGAGATGCTGAGAAGTCGAGAATATCCCTGTAACTTGAAGAAGAAAACATCCTGATGATATGCCAGATGCGCAGTGAATAGTCCTTGCAGACATGAAATCCGTGAAGATCACTGTTTTAGGGAAATAAACCCTAATCCAGCGACATGAGGAGAATGATACCAATGATGG
The DNA here is from genome assembly GCA_963966055.1 of Lathyrus aphaca. NCBI lineage: Eukaryota > Viridiplantae > Streptophyta > Magnoliopsida > Fabales > Fabaceae > Lathyrus > Lathyrus aphaca. Next base: position 248,726,888 of record OZ014520.1, on the reverse strand, counting down.
CTGCCAACCAAAGCCTTGAATTTGTCTGATAGCCACGAGTAGGGTGTGAAACCCTAGTTCCACAGGAAATCTATGATCCCATGTCTTAAGAGCTTATGCAAATGGTATGTAAAATGCGTATGAATGCAAAACGAAAAGCTGAAAAAGATACAAAAACCAGAGGGCAAATTTAGGGTGTCTACAGCTGCCCCTATTCAAGCAACTGTTAATCTGAAAAGGATGAGAGCAACGGCTATTAGACGTTCAAGATAAACAGTGATTGAATACCCAAAAGACCCTGAAATTTGCACTCACAGAATGAAAAAGAAAAGGGATATAGATTGTAAAAGAAAATAAAGTATATTGTAAAGTGTGGGCGACGGAGGACGACCGTCGAGCAGAAGATGACTGTTGGGGGAAGAGCAATGACGGGGACGACCGACATGCTGGGGATAAAAGGTAAAGCTAAGACGGGGACGACCGACTAGCTGGGGAAAATAAAATTATGATGGGGACGGCCATCAAGATAAAGCTGTAAAATTTTCTGGGGATTAATGAAACATGACGGGGACGGCCATCAAGTTAAAGAATAAATGAAATAAACAGATGATGGGGTACGGCCATCAAAGGTGAAGGACGATCACCTGGCAGGGTACGGCTGCCGAAAATATCGCGACATAGGACGAATGCCGGATAAAAGGTCAACGATGGGGACGGCCATCGGATGAGCGTGATGGAGGACAACCATCAAGAGGTGGAGGATGACCACCTAGCAGGGGACGGCTGCTAAATATCAACGATGGGGACGGCCATCGGATAAAATGATGAAGGACGATCATCAAAAGGTGGAGGACGACCACCTAGCAGGGGACGGCTGCTAAATATCAACGATGGGGACGGCCATCGGATAAAATGATGAAGGACGATCATCAAAAGGTGGAGGACGACCACCTAGCAGGGGACGGCTGCTAAATATCAACGATGGGGACGGCCATCGGATGAGCATGATGGAGGACGACCATCAAGAAGTGGAGGACGACCACTCAGCAGGGTACGGCTGCTCTCAGGGTTATCATGACACAGGACGAATGTCAGATAAAAGAAAATGCTTTGTTGGTGATCTACTGGGGATATAGTGAACACGGACGAGCGTTCACAACCAAGAAAAGAAAGTATAAGCGTTTGGTATTGTGTATAGATTAAAGGTGCGGACGAGCATCCTTAAGACTATGATACGGACGAGTATCATGTAGAAACAAACTGACACATGTTCAGAGATGATGATACGGACGAGTATCAACGGGTTAACAAGGAACACGGACGAGTGTTGATTCTGAGGGGACTCTTCTGGGGAATAGTAGACACAGACGAGTGTCTATATTCAAGAAGACATGAGTGTTTGACACGGTGTATGGATTAAAGATGCGGACGAGCATCCTTAAGACTATGATACGGACGAGTATCATGTAGAAACAAATACTTGACGCATGTTCTGAGATGATGGTACGGACGAGTACCAACGAGTTAACAAAGAACAAGGACCAATGTTGAATCTGTGGGGATGTATAAGTGGTATATACAAGATACGGACGAGTATCTGTATAAGTGTAACATGAGTAGTGAGTATGAATATTGTATAGATGAGTGTTTATCCGCTGGGGAGGGTGACACGGCCGAGTGTCAAGGGAGAAAAGTATAGTATAAACAAGTATCTGATATACAAAGTGTTTGTGTAACTGTGCTGGGGAAGGTGACACGGACGGGTGTCAAGGAATTATATGTACATGTATCTGTGAGTGCAAAGAGGATACTTTGGCTTTCTGCTGGGGATATGACACGGACGGGTGCCACAAGGAGTATATACTGGTGTTTGTGAATGTGAGGCAACTGTTTTAGCTTTAGCTCTCCGCTGGGGAATCTGGGGAGCATTCTGTATACTGCTGACGGGTTGAAAGCTTTCAACTCTGATGGGAACGAAGTGTTGGCAACCTGATGCTTGTTGGAGAGGTTTTCACTAGAGGAAAGACGACTCTGCGTGAGGTATACTTCGTTTAACTGCTTTGAACATCTGCTGAGGATCTGATCATCCTACTCTGACTCCACTGGGGAGAATTTCTTCTTGCTCTGCTGGGGATATCCCTTGGAAATGAGAATCCCGATGACTCTATGGGGAAAGATCATCTTTAGACTTGGCTAGGGAAGATGCTTGATCACACAATCCTGCTGAGGAGGGAATTCTGATAATTCTAACTTTGTGGGGAAGCAAGGCCTTCAGCTTCCTGTTGGGAAAACTTCACTGTGGACAGATAAGTCCGCTTAGGGATGAGAACGATTCAATTAGCCTTGAAGTTCTGTTGGGGTTATCATCTGCTCTAACTCAGCTGGGGATGTCAACCTTCATGGTTGAGAAAAAGATTTGGCAATGCTCTGCTGAGGAGAGACTTTGTTGGAGAATTAAATAAGTCAAAATGTGCCCCAAGTATAGTATAACGACTGTGCTGGGAAGATATGCCAATGAAAATTGGCTTTGACTGAATGCGAATAACCAACTCCTCATGAGGGAATCTTGTCGGCTGAAAGAAGATCTTTATGCTCGGGGAAGAAATAAACTTCCAGTGCCCTGCTGGTAAAATAAATACCAGACATTCCCTGAGAATTAACACAGTGCTTCAAACTTCTGAGCTCAACAAAAGCATTACTGATCATCCTGAGTGAACTAAAATTCCCTTAACATCTCCATCATACCATACTGCATCCTTCATAAAAAGATCTTCTTCAGAGGATTTTACAGAAGACTTGGCATCCAGAATTGCCCCAGTGTCTTCAAACTCTTGCAGAAATTCAACAAGTCTTGAGATAACTGCCCCAGATTACGTCTTGAAACAATTCTCGCCCCACATCAGAGCTAAAACAGAAACCATGCGGTATGAAGATGCAATGCAAATGATGTACAATGCAGACATATGCTCATAACCAAAGATATGAAACAAGGATGGTTGGGCGCTAGGGCCAGGTTGATAGATATATATTTTTTGGTTGCCAAGCAATTGGACTTTTGAAGGTGAATTACCAGACGAGAACTGATGGGCAAAGAATAAGTCGTCAGACGAGAACTGACTCCTTGGGTTCATTGTCAAACGAGAATTGACTCTGAAAAAAGAATGACTACCAGACGAGAACTGGCGTTCAATGGGCTGAATGAAAAGGTGACCAGACGAGAACTGGTAAAAGATCCTCCCACCAGACGAGAACTGGTATTTGAAATTGGTTCGCCAGACGAGAACTGGACTTTGGGTTTGTCTGCCAGACGAGGACTAGACTTTGAAAAGTTTTGCCAGACGAGAACTGGACTTAGAACGGTTTGCCAGACGAGAACTGGCTCCTTGAAAGGTCGAGTGGTTGGGTTACGAGGCCCTCTGAACTGAGATTGATGTTACGGGGAATGCCCAATGCAAATATGATGCGTATGCTTTATATGCTCGAGCGACATGAGTAACGTATGCAAATGATTTATGCAATGCTTATGAAAAGCTAGAAAAACTCCCAAGGATGGGAAGAAAGGTCTTAGTGACAAGGCTTCTGGTTGAGAAGGGTGACAAAGGCGACGGTGGGTAGCATGATTTCCCGACACTCGTCATGAACTCGAAGATCACTGATACAAATTGCTCTGTGTAGCTAAAGTTTGCCCCTGTTGGGCGAGTCTCTGAACAGACTATCACTGATTATACAATCCCTGGAACGGCGGACCTGGATGTCCTCTCGAGGAGAGTTGCACTTAGCGATCTCTGGAAGTATCCTGCCTCGGTATGAGCGTGTAAGCGACTTGACTCATTCTGGCTGAGCATTGGAAGACTTCATCCTTGGACAACAGAAATTTCGGGTGGCCTGCCCCTGTTTGGCAGATTCAGCTCTGATCAACTGACTTTGAATGACGTTCCTCGATCAACTGATGCTTGGGAACTCTCTTTACCCTGACAGATTCCTTGGTCAACAAAACCACTGGATAACATGCCCCTGACTCATAGGCCTGCACAATGCGCTTGATTCTGGTCATCATTGTTGAATAATCAAGTTTTCTCATGATTTCTCTTTGTATGAACTTTCCTGATGACACGGGCTGACTTGCAATTAAAACTGTTCATTTATAAATGGTAATTTTAATGCAGTACACATGCAAGTTTGGAAATTTATTTATTTGAATTTTGTGACCGTGTGTGACGAATGGACGATTAGTCCAAACGTAGTGTTGAGTTAGCAAATCGTTAGGAGTCAGTTTACGCAACCTTGTCGTAGCATGCTTTCAGAATTGAACCTGATTCAATTAGGACTTTCAAGGGTTATAACGTGGTCTGGTTCACGGTTTTAGAAAGAAAGATTTATGGCTCAAAGTTTATTTGTGCCCACCCGTTCTCCTTGATGTTCTCCAGTCCTATGTTCAGCTAATTCGACTTAAGCGCTCGCTTCTCACAGGGGTTTTGTAATGATTGAGGAGCCCATAACGTTGATGGTTTACGCACCAATGAGGTCTCTTGGAGTAACAGTCACCCATTCTGACTTTGTGTCTGGTCACACGACTTTGTTCTCATGGGAGATTCTCTTTCATTTTTTATATATTTTTGCTCCCTAATTTTTGCCTGGACTGATTCTTTCTGAATGTTTTTTCGATTTTGAAGTCCAGCGGGATGCCCTAACTTTTGCCTAAGTCATATATTTTCACACATTTTTTCGACTTAGCGGGCTTTATTTCCTTCTTTTTTCTTTGATTTTTGTTGAACAAATCGTGTGACACTGGCTTGTCATGACTTGCTGAAAGGGTTGACTGCCTCATTCCTTTGTTGGTGAGGGATAACCATTATGGTTTCACGTCCCTTGACCTCTTGAGGTGTAATGAATAAAGGTAATGGATCCTCGGATGCACACTCCTTTGGCAATTTGAACGCTCGGTCAAATTAACTGATAACTACCCTGCCCCGGGTTGAATGTGAGGGTTTTTTCGTTTAGAAAAGAAACTCCTACTTCAAAGCTCAAACGGGTTGACGAGGGTCTATCTCCCTTATATCTCCGGTGTTTGGGAATTGAAACAATGCCTGTACATCGTCAGCAGGTTCTACCCTGAAAGCATACCTTGAACAGTTATGGGTATTCAGTTGTCATCATCCTCCCTCAAACCTGCTAAACAACAGTGACATAGATGGGAGGTAAATGGATACAATTTTTTTTCTTTTTTCAATGCAAGTAAAGAAAAATGAGCGCATGCGACATAATTGATTCAAAAGTGCAAGATCACTACATTAACATTACCATTTTAAATAACAATGCTTAAAAGACAAGTAGCTGCTAACAGGAAAGAAACTACAATGAAAATGATAAAAGGATACAGCGATCACCAACTCTGATGACATATTCTTGTCTGAGCCACTGAAAACAGGAGATGCTCCTTCGAAGTCTTTGAACTTAATCAGGTGAAAGGTTGACGTCCACAACCAAGCTTCCTTCTGGAAAGGAAATGTAGCCCTTGTCGATCAACTGTTGTACCTTGGCTTGAAAAGCTTTGCAATCTTCAGTTGAATGCCCCATTGATCCACCATGATACCCGCACTGCTCATGAGGATTGTACCCTGGAGGGTACGGCTCTGACAATGGCTTGAGAAGTTTAGGAGCCACCAATGAGCTTTGAATTAGATGCGGCAAGAGTTCACTGTATGCCATGGGGACTGGATGAAGAGAAGCAATCCTTCTTTCCAGATTGTTACGAGGCCTAGGCTGGCTCTGAAGTTGATTCTGAGGTCTTCGATCATGAGCTTGTAGATTTGGACGAGGAGGAGCCCAGGGCTTCTGATATGGTGTTCTGAGCATTGCCGAATGCCCGTAAGAGTAATCAGATTCAGGAACAGATGATCTCTGAGAAGATGTTGGTCCAGAATATGCAACATTGGCCATGACTGCACTGACGTCATCCCATTCTTCCTCTTGGGAGCTAACAACAGACTCACCTGCACTAGCTGGGATATTCGAAAAGTCCTGGATCTTTCCACTTTTGAGTAGGCTCTCAATGCGTACTCCAACTATCATCAAATCAGAGAAGCTCGTCATCCCAATGCTACTCATTCTTTCCAAGTATGGACCCTGCAAGGTGCCCACGAACAGGTCAATTAATTCTCTGTCTGAAAGTGGTGGTTGCACTTGGGCTGCCAATTCTCTCCACCGCTGTGCATACTCTCTGAAAGATTCACCACTCCTCTGGGATAGGCTCTGCAAGTGCGTGCGATTGGGCGCCACGTCCATATTGTACTGGTATTGCTTTACGAAAGCTCTGGATAAATCATTCCAAGATCGGATATGACTGCTTTCCAAATCCATGTACCAACTTAAAGATGCCCCACTTAAACTGTCCTGAAAACAGTGAATCATCAACTTATCATTGCAGGCATGAGAAGTCATTTTTCTACAGAACATCACCAAATGACGCTTCGGGCAACTGACACCAGTGTACTTCTCGAACTTCGGAGTTTTGAAATCTGGAGGAATGACAAGACCAGGCACCAGACACAGGGTTAGAGCATCAAAACCAAAGGCATCAGGATCCGCTAAGGCTTTGAGTCGCTCGTCCAACACACGAAATCTTTCGGCAAGATCAATAACTTGTGGATCCTTGGTTTTCACAAGAGGGATTGCCCCTTGGAAATCTGGCATAGGGAAGGAAAAACCCTGATAATATGTAGAATCAGAAGAAGATGAAGGTCCGCCTCGGACAGCAGATGGTTCAGGTACATCCTGATTCACGATCGGGGTCTGTGCAGGTTGAGCTTGAGCAAGATTGCTCACTTGTGGAAGATCTTCATCAGGAGAAAGACCATACAGAGGATTGGTCATTGAAGTGAAACCAGGTGGAAACTCAACATTCTGACGGTTGTTCTCTGACATAGCTGCTGATGGCTTTCAAACTGACCCTTCTTAAGTCTTGACACTGTTCAGTCTAGCTTCACACACTCTGTCGTCTTCCAACAGTTAACACTTGTTCAAACTGAGTACCGGGAAATCAGCTGGCTGGTCATGGACAAAAGAGGAAGGATGAGCTCTCTGGAAGAGGAAAATGCAATGCAGATGCAAATGCGAAATGCAAAATGATAATGCAAAAGATGCAAAGACATGGGATCACAGCTACAAACTGCCTGGAATCTGGGATACTGAACCAAGAATCGAGTGTCTGTAACCACAAGATCTCTGTAATAACCCAAAATAGTAACTGAGAACCGAAGGTCAAGAACTTCAGGATCATAATGACTGGATCAAACAATTGTACTGGTAATGAGGGTATGTTGAGGTCAAGGGTTCCTGCAAACCTGTAAACAGCCCAACCCCCTCACAGGTGGTGTTCTAAAACAAGGATCCTCAGACTTGGATCAGTTATGAGAAGTGTAAACACTTCCAACCCGGAGGTACAGTGTTTACAATAACCATAAAAGTTCCTCCTCTAATTCACCTCAGTTTCTGAAGGTCAATACTAAAAGGTCATCCAGACTTAGCAGGCTTCCCAGATAGCCCTAGCATTGCAGGAAATCTGCAACACAGAGTTCTCAAGAAGAAACCCATATCTGAACCGTGTTTCATATTCCCGCACCAGACCGAAATGGAATGGGAAAGAATATGATTCACTCTAGCCTAGGTGTCACTCAGGTCCCAGGTATAGGACCTTAACTCTTAATGGAACACCCACCCACCAAAGCAAACAACAGATCCAGCCAGCAGCATGACAGCATGATATGTACAAAAGCAATAAAGAAAGCAGTAAAGCAACTGTACATAAAGCAATAAACAAAAATAAATACAAGCACAAATAAGCACATAACACCCCAGTAAACACAAATCAATCAAGCGCTAGGAGGAACCCACAAAAAGAACCAGAAGCCCTGGTTGCAATATAAGGGTCCCCAGCAGAGTCGCCAAGCTGTCGCTCCCGACAAGTGACACAGGGTCATATGAAGGTACAGACGCGAACGGTCGGCGAAGGGAACAGTGAGAACACACAGCCGTGAACTCACTGGAGAATGAATAGAGTCGCCAGCTAGGCATTTTTATCCCGGAGGAAAGGCAATGCTGCATAGACCTAGAAAGAGATGGATAAGACGGTTTGCGAACCAGAGAGACTGAGAAAGGGGGTTGGTTACAACCTGGGAAGGTATTAGCACCCAGATTGTCCGCCGTACTCGACGGGATCCACGCTTGAAAGATTTGTGTTTTAAAGGGGTAGTGTCAGTGCAATTTGTGTATAGAAGAACTGGAAAAGAATGTACAGGTGTCAGTGTAAAGTGTATAAGTGATGTGAAGTATGAAAGTGTCAGTGTAAGAACAAAAATGAGATGCTCAAGAATATGAAGCTAAAAGAATGATGCTAGAAAGAGGGGGAATGAACAGAGACTTTTGTTCGATAACTGTTAAGTTATGCCTACGTATCCTCTCGTGCAATGAGGAAGTCAGAACACCGTAGTTCGACCCAAAGAGACTGAAAGGATTGACTGGTGAACTGCTTGCAGTCTATGCTCAAGTGTATGACCTGTCTGGCTCAGGTGCAAACTGTCTTGCATTAGACGGAAGAAGCGAGTTCTCGTTTGTGAATGAGTGTGATGAGAAAAGAATCCCGAAGGAGACGATTATTGTTTGTTTTTGAGTTTTCAGTCTTTTATTTCTTTTTGGAGTTTGTCATAAGATAATGAGCTTAAACCTAAATCAATGGATTTGGTAAACTCATCACATCATCCCTCTGATTAGGGGTAATGAGAATTACCTTAAGTGTGAAGTCAGATTCTCACACTTAATCACCTTTGATGTAGGGTTAAGATCATTAACCTACTTGTGATTAATTAGATGTTTTTGTGATTTTGTTTAGTGTTGAGTAATGAGGTTAAGCCATAATCAAGGATTAAACAGACCCATTACACCATCCTAAAAGAAGGATGATAGATGAGAATATTTAAGCTGAGGAAAGCTCCTCAACTTAATCCATGATTAGAGATTAAACTCATGACAAAACAGGCCTTTGATTAAGTGGATTTTATTCAATGGTTATGATGATGAAGTGTTTTTTATGATTTGTAAGACAACTTGAGGGGGACTTGTCCATTAACACTAGGGTTAGTCCTTCTTAACCACTTAAGGAAGAATTAGAACCCTAATGCAAGGCCCAAGTTACAAGTGTAATGTCTTGATGATTATTATGTGAATTGATTAAGAGATTTAAACACATTAAGGGTTTAACACTTAGGATTAAAGTTATACACTCCATCCTAAGAGAAGGATGCAGGCATAAGCTTAATCACAAAGTCTTAAAGCCTTTAGGGTTTAGTCTCTGATTATGAGGTGAGGAGAGAGGACTCAAAGAAAGACACAAAGGTAAAAACTATGAGGGGAGACTAATCAAGACCCTAATTCATTGTCATACTTGGATGATCCTAAGGTTTGTGAGGCTCACTATCCTAAAGGAGGAGAAGAAATAAGAAGAGAAAGGAGAAGCTCCATGGTGGCCTAAGCACACCTCAAATTAAGAAGAATAAAAGAATATGAGAAATAAGTTAAGATGAATAAGAATGAAGATACGGAGATGAGAATGCGAAATGAATAATGAATAAGATAAGGGGATGAGAATGCGAAATGGAGATAAGATGAATAATGAACAAACAGAGCCTACACCAGTAGGACTTCCAGATGCAACAACATGTAGTAATTAAAATCGGGCCATAGCGTTACCGAACGGAGAAGGTCTGTTGCCTTCAATGCGCGCAACAACGAAGTCTAAGTTCAAACTACGTCCGAAATTCCTACTTGCCCGAACAAAATTATAAAAAAGCAAATAGTCACAAAGTCATTTCCACGCTTCATCCTTCATTACCGAAATCAAGCAAGGAACCTGCAAATAATTAGATACAAAGCTACAAACAAAATTAATCAAAATCAACTTAACCGAAATAAAAATCTAGATTATATTAGGATTAATAAATGAAACAAAACTAGTTAAAATTAAAACTAAACTATATTCTAAAACCAAAATCTTAAAAACTTCTAACAAATATTAAACAAAAAAATTAATTATTATCCTAACAAAACTATATAGCAAATTTAATTAGAAAAACAAAACTATATTTAATGTTAATGAAAAAGGCTGATTGACAGAAATATATTTAACAAGTTTAAATACATAAATAATAAAAAAAAAGGAAAATAAAATAATAAAAAAAGAATGCGTGTGCAGTGATTTTATGAGAAACAACCACGTCAATTTGATGCTATAGACACATGGATTCCACTGACAGCCAAACAGAAAGCCAGGAAAACGAAAAAAAAGAAGTCATAGATGAACATCACTCTCTTCATCCGATTCCAACAATCGAGACCGAAAACAAAATTCGTCAACAATCAACACGCATGAAACAAAGATCGGTTTCAAGACGACTCCTCCGCGAGCCTCCGGTGACTTCTTCTTCTTCAATTTTGAACCGAGGTCGGCGGACCTCCTTCTCCGGTTTGTGAACCTCGATCCGAAATCCCTCTTTCTATCTCTCGAATCCTTCTTCTATTCTTTCCTCTGTTTCATCTCTTTCTAGATCCGTTTTCTTATTTTGTGTTCTGTTGTTGCTATAGTGAATGAAGGGTTGTAAGAATTAACGCGGAAACGGCGGCGGCAATGGGGATGTTGGTCGCGGTCTGAAGGAAAATAGTTGTTGTGGTTTGAAGTTTGGTTTGAGTTTACGGTTTTGTCGAAACAGGGGTGGTGGTTCGAGGAAGGTTAAGTGTTGTTGCGATGTGTGAAAGAATGATGCGGTGATGTCGCGATTCGTGGCGAGTGGAAGGTAAGGCTTATGGTGAACGGTTTGGATTTGATTTGTTTTAGTAGATTCACAGGGTTTTTGAATTGAATGCAGGGTGTTGTGTTGAGAGAGATGAGTGATGCTGTTGGTTTTGATGGAGTGAACAAAAGGTTGGTGCGGTTTGATTGTTGTTGTGGTGATTTCAGTGGCCAGCTTCTCTGAGCCTCGAATTCGCTCAACAACACGAATCTCTTTCAAGCTCTACTTTATTTGCTTCATCCATTATTCTTCTCGCGGCTTGTGATTCAGGCTGTGTGTTTCGGCCTCACCGTGTTTCAGCCCATTCTTGGTTCAGATCCGTTTCGCAACCTCGTCTCAAGTTCTGCATAACTCGTAAAATCTCTCGGATTCATCTTCTATTTCTGTTTTCTGTGTGATTGTCGCTGTGGTTGATGAGTGTTGGAGGTTGTTGTTTATGAAATAGGCAAAGCAATGGTTAGAGAAGAGAGGTGATGTTGAAGAAGAAAAGGATGGTGTGTCGCGGTTTCGGTGAAAGGGGTGGTTGAGGTGAGATGGAGGGTTTGCGTGAGGTTTGTTGGCGGCGTGAATGTTGAAGGGGGGTGAGTTTGTTGTTGATGTTGCGTTGAAGAAGATGTTTGCTGAGTTGTTGTGAGAAGAAGATTAGGAAAGTGTTGGTTGATGCAGTGGGTTTATGGGTGAGCTGAAGGAGAAGCAAAGGTTGCCGTGTGTGTTGTTTTTCGTTGTGCGGCGCGCTGTTTTTTTTTTAGGCCTTTACCCTAGGGATTCATGTTGGCCTTTATATGTTAGGGTAACAGATATATCCTTGTTGCAAGATGGGTCATGTGGTCTTATGACTTGTTTTTTGTTGTTTTTTTTTATTTATGAACATGGGCCTCTTATAACTTAATTTGGACTTTGGGTTTGTCTTAAGAAAATGGACTTTATGGATTATGAATCAATAAACTTGATAATTGGAGTGTGGATAAATATAGTGTACTAAATTAATTAAGAAAATGGCAATGAAAAATGTATGGAAGTGGATACTTAGTATGGATTGATAAAAAAGAAAAGTGTTAATAATGAGTTTAAAAATGACAATGAATAAAAACATGGGTGATGACATTTATGGAGAGAAAAAAATGTTTAAGAAAGTGGATAATATTTTGTGAATGGATAAAACAAATGGATTGTTTGTTAGAAAATGGATAGATAAAAATGGATATAAGGAAATATGGATAATGGATATTAAAAAAAATAATAAATAGATATGAATTGGATAATGAAATGGGATGTAATTAAGAAGAGGGATTTGGATGTGGATAAAATAAAAAATGGTAAATGATAAACGGTTTATGAAGTGGATATTCAGATAATCGAAAATATGGACGTGGTGAAATCGTTGTGAAAATGGTTAGGAAATGATGAAACTTATGGGTATGGATATGGATATGATTTATGGAACCCTTCAATATGCGAACAACCCTGAATCTTGAGCTTTTAATTCGAGACCAACTTCCACTGTTTTCTACACACAATAAACAACATGAGCACAACCACCAATGAACTGAACCAACCGCCATCTGAACTATCTAGAAGCACTGCCCTGGTTATTGAACACACACACCGACTGAGAAATCAACCACTGAAGCGAATATCTTGAATTTGAAGAAATCTCCTGATAGTTCAACCAAGATTAGGTCAATCATCCATCTGAATTAGACCGCAACTGAACAAAAACGCTTGAACTGAAACCAAAACTTTTGAGATAAAAGATAGCCTGAGATGCTGAGAAGTCGAGAATATCCCTGTAACTTGAAGAAGAAAACATCCTGATGATATGCCAGATGCGCAGTGAATAGTCCTTGCAGACATGAAATCCGTGAAGATCACTGTTTTAGGGAAATAAACCCTAATCCAGCGACATGAGGAGAATGATACCAATGATGGCTGCCAACCAAAGCCTTGAATTTGTCTGATAGCCACGAGTAGGGTGTGAAACCCTAGTTCCACAGGAAATCTATGATCCCATGTCTTAAGAGCTTATGCAAATGGTATGTAAAATGCGTATGAATGCAAAACGAAAAGCTGAAAAAGATACAAAAACCAGAGGGCAAATTTAGGGTGTCTACAGCGACCATTATACTTAAACGGAGACGCGAAAAAAGAGACCGTTGTACTTAAACGAGACTCAAGACGAGACCATTGTACTTAAATGAAATAGAGGAATTGAAATAACCGTACTTAAATGAAGTCAAAGAAACGAGATCATTGTACTTAAATGATCACCTAAGACGCGACCTTTGTACTGAAACGGAGACGCGAAAAAATGATGAGACTGTTGTACTGAAACAAGACTCAACAACGAGACCATTGTACTTAAATGTGTAATACCTCAAAATTTTCCCTCTCATTTCCTCAACATTTTGCATAGCATTTAGCATACATAAGTTCATAAAATAACCAAAAATATGGCATCATGTGTAGCATAGCTGAGGCATAGGTATGTGGTCAATGATTGGAGCAACTAAAGGCTATACAAAGGCAATCAAAGGGCCAAAAAGCTCCTCAACATTGTGCAAAGGGTCCACAACATCCCACAAGTTCTCATTTGAAGCCACAAGTCATGGAAAGATTTTGTTTGATCAGAGAAGGCAAGCAGTGCAACATCTCCTGATGAAAAAAGCCAAATTAGGGTTACATTTCTACTGGGCTTCTGCAAGAAGTTATGATTCAAAGAGGATTCCATTGTCTTATATATGATGACAAGTGCCTAGGGTTCAAGGTTCATCCACAAATTCATTATGGAAGAGTTTCAATTGGCCAGATGATTGAAAATCAGGGATTTGGGGAAAAGTCAACCATGCTGAAGAAATAGTCAACTCCTGACTTTTTGAGATCAAAATCATGAAATTAGGGTAACAAGGATCCTATGGTTCAAATTTGATCAAGAAATGATGGAGGAATCAAGAGAAATCAAGAAAACCAAAACTTACCATTTTTGGAAGATTAGGGTTTCCAAAAATGGCAAGTTTTGGCCATTTTTGCAGCATCTTTGAGAGAGGCCTTCTCCCAAAATGGTTATGAAAATTCTACTTGGAGCCAATTAAAGAGGGCATATTGAGCTTCAAATCCATAGGTGGAACTCTTTCATAGCATCAAAATTAAGTGAGATATGATCATTCAAAGTTGGTGCAAATCAAGGCAAACTAGGGCAAAAATCCAAGGCAGGCCTTGCCTCCTGCGCGCGCCAGGAAAGACATTTCATCTAGTAGGTGGTGGGTCATAATGCAAGTCAATTATCTCCATGTTAGAGGCCTCAAATTAATTTCCTTTGAACTACAAAGTTGTTCCTCTACATAATCCTTACAATATTGATGTTCAACTTTTTTTCATTTCAGCAAAGGATTGATGGCTATGAAGGGGTAAAGTGAGAGGGTTGAAACTGATCATGCATAGGCACCATGGGCTTGTGAATAGGAAAATATGGAAGGCCAATTGTGTAGCTTATTGGCATGCTATTCAATGACCATTTTAAGATGATTAGAGGTCATCATTCATTATGGTCCAAACACCAAACTTGTTCCATGATCCCTCCACTTCAATTTGAGTCCAAGAACCACTTGAGTTGATTGCTTGAGATTGAAGAAATATTCCATTGAAGATCATGGTATGCAACCTGGTTTCTTGCATTCTAAGAAAGTGATCAAGTGAAGAATTCAGTCTCAGTCTTGTTGTGTTTTTCATCATGTTAGGACCACAAGGTCTCCTTTGAAAGGATCAAATCATCACCTACTTGCATCACCACCTTAGGTGCTATGCTTCATCAAGCATCCAAGTCAATGAGCATTGGTCATTCACAATGCATTGCTTCAGCATACACCAGAAGGCACCTCACTATAAGGATCATGTTCATGACTGCATTGCATCATTCCATTGCCAAATGCATAAAGCCAAGCTGCACTTGAGTCACACCATAAGCAACATGAAGCATGCAACATTGGATTGAGTTCTATTGGAGAAGCTTCTGGATGTTACAGCTGGCATAACTGCCATAATTTCCTCACTCATTTAACCTCACTCACTCAGTTAACCCAAGGGATGATTAACCATGGTAAAGAGCTCTATAAAGCAAGGTCAACACTGCAGTGCAAGAGAGAGCTTCATTTTTCATCATAAATCACCAAAATTTGCAAAGTTTCACTCTGAATTTTCACATTGCAAATGGATTCGAGCAAGCTTTGTCATCATTGATTTGGATCCATTCTTCCTCCATTGATTATCTTCATCATCTCAATATCAATCATCAAGCATTGCACATCCTGAAAGCTTCAAGATCCAACACTGCACATTATTGAAGCTTCACTGCATTTTGGATTCAAACTCCTCAGATTGCCACAATCTTGCTTCAATCTCTCTCAATCTATCATCAGCATCATCTTAAGCTCAAGATCCATGGAAGGCATAGCTTGAAACATCAAGGAATCCATACTGTATAATATTGATCTTCTCTGCACTTTCATCAATTACTCAATATTCATAGCTCCCATAGTGTTTATTTCACTTCCATTGATCAAGATCAAGATCCAGCAAGCTAAGGATCCTCATCTCTGGCCTTCTAGCAACAATTTCACATCTCTGCAACTCAGGTATGTCCTGAAATTCCACTTGTTTAAATTGAGCATTTTCAATTGGTTTGATGTTGATTGAGGCCTGATAGAGGTTATGAGATGGCTGGCTAGTTGATAGGCATTATAGATGCTCATATTCAACTTTCAGGATTGGATTTTTGCTTTCGATTCAGGAAATTTAGGAACCCTAAGTGATTTTTGAAGCCATATTTATGATCAGTGTAGAAAGACGAATCCAGTGATGGTCATGATTTTCATTTTAGTAAGGTTTAGAGGTTTTCCCTTCCCAAAAAAAGGAAAGTTGATGAAGAATCTGAGGAGATTAGGCAAAGACGCACTTAAGGTGTTCGACTAGCCATACTTACACCCAATGATGAAGGCGAAACCCTGAAAGGGGATTTCTCTAGCTATCTCCTGATGTTTGCACATCAGTATGAGTTTGCATCCACAATGGCTCCTTTTGTTGAGAGGAAGCTTGGTCCACAGTGGTTTACTAGGGCGTTTCCTAATTCCCCTTCAAGGAAACTCCACCTGGACTCCATTGCAGTCTTGGAAGCTTTTCTAATTCCAAGGTTCATTTTTCACAAGCTAAATAGTGGGAAATTAGATACAGTCCTAATTGCTTACTAACCAAACTTGGTTTCTAGGCAGTTTGGACTGGGACAAAGTTTTCCTGGATGCCTTTATGAAAAGAAGGGCCAAGTAATTTTCCACAACAAGCTCTTCGACAGATGGGACGCTTAAAAAGTATTTCTATCTCCAGTGTTTTTTCGTCCTACTACCTTGTGCTCCCACCCTTTTAATGACATGTGGTGCAAGTATTACAGTGACCATTTTCTCACTGTTGCTGAATTTTCTACCTTACTTGACCAAGCCTTCATTAATGTGCAGGAAAAAGTCAAGAAGATTAAGTCTACTCATATCAAAGAGATACAAGCTTTTTAGAAATACTTTGAAACTGTTTATTGACCAGATGATCTTAGTTAAACTGTTTATGAGGCTGCTGTCACTTTAAAGGAGAAATTTTTGCAGAAAATGGATAAGTTGAAAATCCCTTCAAACATTCCTCTTGAGAAGCATTATGAGGTGGCTTTCGAACTCTTTCCTCTAATGTTTACTCGACTACCCATTGTTGATTTTGGAGTGGTGCTTTCCCCTCCATTTCTAGACTGATTTGTCTGTGGGGATTCAATAAAAATACTTCGACAATAGTCTCAACCGAAAGCCCAAAGGGTGGTTGCGACTAAGCATACACTGGACAGTTTCAAAGGACACCTTCATATAGGGATCGAAGACGTTCATGTAGAATCTGAAATATATGAAGGTTTGAGGATTTCATTTATTTCCTACCAACTAATCAATTATTAACTCATAACAATTGTCTGTGTCACTCTCAGTTGTCACCAGGAAACCCAATACCACCAAAGGCGTGGTGATAAAGCCTGAAAAGAACGTAGGAGGCACTAAGGTACCTCATATCCCTTAATTATTCTCCCTTTGTATGCTTGCCTTCTAATACTTTGATTCTCCTTTCAAACAACCAAAAAGCCTTCAACACCCCCAAAAAAGGCCTAAAAGGCTTCAAGAATCACCCTCGGATCAGATGATGATCAATCTCCTAAGGAGAAACCCCTTTAAAGAAAAAGGAAGATTGTACATTCTCCTAGTGTTGTTGGCCAAAATTCCTCCAAGGTGGCCAAATTATTGAAAAGGCACCTGCTGCAGGTGCTGTCGAAGTTTTGCCTCCTACTCCTGTGGTGGCACTAGCTGGTTGCCCTCCTAAGAGTGCAAACTCTAGCCCATGTGCTGGAGAGAATGAGGTATTTAAACTTTTCGCCCCTCATCTTTTGATCCTTTTTACAACTTCGACCTAATATTTTTCTCATAATAGGTTGAGGTAGGTATCTCTCAACTAAGACCAGCTGCCCACACCAATAGTCCTTCTAAACAACTAAGGTGAGCCAACTTATCATCCTAATTCTGATTTTTGCTCTGGTTATAGTTCTTTGAGTGGGATTAATTAGCCTATTACTACAACAGTTGTTCCTCCCCCAATGGTCGAAGCAAATAGAAGTTGCCTTCCAGAACTACCACTCAACAATCTCATACTGATGACTTTGATCATGAGTGTGAAGATACTTTAGGAAAGGACTTTCCTGGACAATCTAACAGATTTTCTAGGGAGATAAACCAAGATTTTGCTGCAGAAGGAGAAGAAGAAGAAATTGAGAACAATCAGGCCCCTACTCCCCCTAGTCCAACAAATGAAGAGCCGGAAAACATGGGAGAGCCACAAACTGATGTTCAAGACCATCCTATGGATGTTGAAGAAGAAGAAAGTGAAGAAGAGGAAGAAGACAATCAAGACAAGGGCGAAGTCCTCAAAGAAAAAGAACCAGAAAAGATTCAACAAACTTCTCCTGAGAAAAATACCTTACAACCTCCAACCTTTCAGATTTTAGTTCCAAAAGAAGTCTCCACTGAGGACCCATTAGTGTCTCTAAGGTGGTCGAATCCTCGAGAGTATGCCAAAAGGAAACTTAGGAAGAGTCTTGGCGCATCTAGGAGCAGTCCTTCAACAGCTCCTGAGACTTCACCTTCAGATGACTTGGTGGGTCATATCCTCAAAAATATCAAGGACAAGTTCTTCAAAAGGGACATCCATCTTGTCTTGAACATGGATGCAACTTCCCCTCTCTTCCTAAAGGATAATCTGAAAATGCTAGATCTTTCGACTCTTGATCCCAAGGTCTCCAGATCCCTCATATAACTGACCACCCTGATGAACCAAATGTCTAATGATTTCAAGTCTCTTCCAAAGATCGAAAAAATCATTGAGACAACTGGTATAGAAAGGGGTTAAGCTTGGTATCGAGCGCATATGGCTGAGGCTCATAATGAAATGGCCATTGGATTATGGAAGAAGGAAATTGAGGACCTTCAAAACAAAATCTCTACAGCTGAACAACGCAACCTTGAGTTATACAAGTCTAATGATACTAAATTGGAGGCTGAGCTAAAGCGCACCTTAGACCTCATTGATGTTGTTAAGCGTCTTGACAAAGGCTCTATGTGAGACTCGTCTCCAAACTCAGAAGTTTAACTTTCTTCAGTTGCAAGAAAAAATTCCCTTCTAATTCCAAAGGCTTTTGTAATATTTCGAATTTTTTCCCTCTTTGTATTAATCCTTTAGCCATAATAAGGCCTTTTATGTAATGACGTTTTAGGTATTATTTCGCCCTTTTTATTTTATGCCTCAAGCCATTTTATTATTTTTCAACTTGCATTTTATTTCTTTGCATAAGAAAAACTGTAGAACAGTCTTTGGTCGAAAATTGTATTTGATTCTTGAATCTAAAACAATTTTACCTTGACCTTGGTTAATGTGGCAACATTACAACTTTAAATGCCTTATAAAATTGTATGGCACAAGTTACCATTCAAAGGCTAAACATGTAACGTGCCTTTTAAGATTTCATTCCCAAGGAAGAATTCACGTGTTTTTTAGTTGCCTTTTGACTGGCCAATCAGCACACGTGAGCTTCTTCTATAAATAACTCCCTACTGTTGCACCCCAAAATTTTCCCTCACCAAGACAAGAAATTGTGTACTAAGGTATCCCTAGAGGTTCACAGGATTCATAAGGTATCTCAAGAGGTTCACAAGGTTCACAATTAGTCAAAAAGTTTGACAATTCCCTCAGACAATGCATCCTCCTAAGTAATGCATCTTAAGTTAGGGTTTTGACTTTCATCAGGCTAAATGGACTTCTAAGGCTTCAAGTGAGCTACATAGCATCCTATATGTCTTCAAGAATCCCTATTTCAAGTTTCAAGACTTTCCCAAAAGATTTGCTCAGTCAGATGATCAGATAGGCTAAAATCAGTCAAAGTAGTCAAAAAGTCAAACTGAGGTCAACTGTGGTCAAACCAAAGTCAAACTTCATGATTTTTTTGCCAACATCAAGTATATGAAGTAAAATTCATCATTTTATCAAGGTTTGATCATGATTCATCAAGGAGATTTCAGATCATCAAGAATCAGGAGTTTCTAAATTAGGGTTTTCATAGGAAAAGTCAACTGAACTTTGACCAGCCATAACTTTCACATGCTTCATCAAAAATTTCCCATCCAAAGCTCATTTTGAAGGAAATTTAATTCTCTACAACTTTGTGTCTCACAAGCCAAGCCCAAAAATGCTTCATTTGGAAGGTATGAGCTAAGACATTATAGGTCATTTTAAAAGTCAACAAAAAGTCAACAACTTCCAAAGAGCATAACTTGAGAATGGTAAAAGATATGGACATGAGCCAAAGAGGTTGGTTAGAGGACTCTCTAAGCTTTCCAAAATGTCCAAGAACACCTTCATAGCCTTAAAATTGAGGGATTTGTGCCTTTGCAAAGTTGGGAAATTTTTGGGAGGTTTATGAAGCAAATGGGACCTTAGAACCAAATTTCTCCAAATGGGCTTGCATTTTTATGATCCAAACGCTTCCATGACATCATGCACGAATTAAAAATCATTTATTCAAATTTTTATTCATTTTATTTTATTTATTATGATTTTATACATTAAAAATCATTTTAAATCAAAATAAAATATAAAAGTGTGAATATTTATAGGATTTTGATTCTAGAAGGTCTTAAAGGATAATTAGAAGTTATTGAGATTATACAAAATCAGATCAATCAAAAATAGTAAGGATATATCAAGTTATTTTCAATATTTGAAGGTGTATCTTTTTCAATCTCTATGGATCCAAAAATCCAAAGGATGGACTGATTTTTTAACCTAATTATGTTCTATGATATATATACAACATAAACCAATGAATAGGACACGATTTGCAGCAGCCAAGCATCATATTCAAACTTCAAATTTCTCACAAAAATTCAAATTCGGATTCTTAAATTTTTTTGTTTTTCAGGTGATTTGAAGGTGGCAAATCATTCTTGGACAATCTCTGAACTTGTTTGCATCATTATCATCATCCAAATCATGCTTATATGATCAAACCGAAACTTGCATGTTCTTGTTTTATAAATTTTTCGATTTCATGCTTACAAGTGTTATTAACCAATTTTGTTCATTGATTCATGTTTGGATTAAGGTGTTGATGCTTCCTAGATAATTAAATCAAAGGTTTACGGCTTAAATCGTTCATCACCATTATTAGGGTTCTAAGGATGAAATTAGGGTTTCATGATTAAGCCAACATAAATGAATTCTAATGACATAGTCAAATTGTAAATGACGTGGTGATTCTGTTGGTGTGTTCAATTTTGGAAAATTTTACAAGATTAGTGATGATTGAAGAAACATAGGAAAGCCTGCGAAACTGAATTCGCAGGAAAACTCCTAGCAATTTTCGCAGCTAAATTCGCAGGTCCAGAGGAAGAAGACGAAGGCTGTTGGCGCCATCTGGAAATTTGAAAATTTGATTTAATATTTTTAGGATTGTTTTCTATTTTATTTCAACTAACGTTGCTTGGCTCAGTTGGTAAAGCAGCGTATGCGTGAGGTAGCAAACCAGGGTTCGAATCCTGGCTTGGTATATTTTTTTGGGCAATTTTCCTTTGTTTACCAGGTTTATAATATATTGATGATGGACTATTTCATTATCACCAGCAAACGCGCAGCCTAGTGGAAAGTCCTTAGTCAGGTAAAGGGGAGGTCCTGGGTTCAAATCCAGGCCTCCCCCATTTTTTTTAAACTTTGTTTTTATTATTTTCTTAATTATTTTTAATTATATATTATTTTTAACTGTGGAATTTGTTTTATATTAAACTTAAAAAAAATATATTTTAATATTAATCAAATTTTTATTTTCATATAATATATTTTATAAAATAATTTTGTATATAATTTTATTTATTTATAATTTTTAAATAATTGATTAATTATTAAAATATTTAAATCTAAATATTTCTTAAATAAATATTTAAACCCTAATTTCTTTTCAAAACCCTAATTAACCCTATTTTTTTATTAACTTTAACATTTAATTTAATTAATTTTTGTTCTAATGTATAATTAAATAATTAATCATTTTTTTTTGTAAATAATTATTATATTGTTTATTATTATTATAATTATTCTATTTTCTTTTAAAAATTCTTTAGAATTGTTTATTTAGCTTAAAAAAATATTCTCTTAAAATTTTATATTCTTTATATTGTTGCTAACCTCTTTTCTTATGATTATTATTATTGCTAACCCTTTAAATTATTGTTTATTTATTATATATTTATCATTAATTGTTTCTATTATTATGTAATTGCGAAAGCCATGTAATAGTCGTAGGTTTATTTTTGTCTCTATTTTATTTTTTTGTAAATATTATTATTTCCATTGTTAGTAATCTTAGGGTGTGTATAACTATGTGTAATTAAAATAATTTAGAAAACTAATTTAAACAAGATAAATACATAAATACAAACACTCACACACGTAAGTCGATCTTTGATCGCCATCTCACACTTTCTAGGGTTACCCCTCATGTTGCCTACTTCTAAGGTCAAGTAAGGTGTCTTAAGCAAAGTCCCTTCATAAAATATCATCAAGTCCCTTCAAACTATAAGATCACGTCCCTTCGAGGTTACATGCGATAAATGATCTTGTCCCTTCGAATAAAAGATGATAAGTCCCTACGAATTGCTAAAGACACCTTGCAGTTGCCTAAATTCAGATGTCCCTTCACATGTCCCTTATAACATCCAAGGTAATGACTACATATTCCTTAATAATAGGGATAGTCTTACCATTGAAAGAACATATAAGAACAGTAAAGACTTAATATAGGGTAGGTTCCTCTTAAGTACTTGCTCACCTTTTCAAAATACTCTTTTACACTTCACATTTCAAACAAATTTTCAAAACAAAGTCTTTATATACATCCATACGAGGATCATTATAAAGTACTTAGAAAATTTTTAATCACACATTACACTTTCTCAAAACAATTTAAAGTGAGTTAAGTAACTAAGAGCCCATGGATAACCATGGATATAAAGGGTGCTAATACCTTCCCTTTATATAACCTACCCCCCGAACTCAAAATCTTTTTAAGGTTTTTCCTGTTCTTTTATGTCCTTTCCTTTTGGATAAAATAAAAGTCGGTGGCGACTCTTGCTATCCGCAACATGACTAAAAGTCAGTTCTTCCACCGTGTTACACCTACTCAGTCCCTCTTCTTCACCAAACAAACAACATGAGTAGTTCTATGGAGAAACTAGGTGATGCTAAATCACATAAGCATGGAAAAAACACTATAAAGAAAGGTGGTTCCTCTTCCAACATTGGGATGATCACTCACTCCAAGACTAAATAGGGCAGGACAACATCTCCCAAGAAGGAGCCTCCAAAAGGTGAACATCTGGATGATGAAGCTAATGAAGACTACATCCCTTAACTTAATTCCCTTGACTGGAAAGACATATAAGTAGCATAGTTCTTATTTCTTTTCTGGTTATTAAACCTTGTTTTGAATTTCTACACTTGTAGTCCATTCATGGCCCCTTAACAATTAATAAAGTTTTATGTTTTTATTTGAATCTCCTTAAGTATTGGCCTATACCTCTTTAGATATTTCCCATTTACTTTCAAGATTCTTAAATCAACCTCAATCTCATGTATCTCATAAGCGTTGCTACTGACTATCTTAGCAACTTGAAATGGACCCTCCCATTTGGGTGACCATTTCCCTAAAGATCTGCTTTTTCGATCCATGGGCAAGATTATCTTCCAAACTAATTCACCAATTGAAAAAGTCTTTAAATTGACCTTCTTGTTATATGATTTCTCTACTCTCTTCTTCTGCCCTTACAACAATTCTAAGGCATGAAGTCTTTCTTCATCCAAATCCACCAACTCATCTAACATCATATTCCAATAAATATCAGATTGAATTTCATGATTCCTTTGGATTCTTGTGGATTGAAGGTAGATCTCCAAGGGAAAAACTGCATCATGCCTATAAGTGAGTCGAAACGGGGTAGTATTAGTTACCTCTTTAGGTGAAGTTCGACATGCCCAAAGGATTTGGTCCAATGTCTTATGCCAATTTCTTGACTTCTTACCCATGTGTTTCTTAATCAAACCAATGACTATCTTGTTTGTTGCTTCGACCTGGCCATTAGCCTGGGCATAATAAGGTGTAGATGTCAAGAGATTGAAAACCATTTTTGTGGCAAACTCCTGCATCTTTCGACCAGTAAACACAAACCCTTGGTCTGTAGTGATTGTTTCTGGGATCCCATATCTATAAATGATATGCTTCTGAATGAAATCAGTTACATCTTCTTAATCAACATTTGGAAATGGAATAGCTTCGACCCATTTGGGAAAATAGTTAATCCCTACCAAAATTTATTTGTGATTCTTGAAAGATGTTGGTTGAATTTCTCCAATCAAATCCAAAGCCCAACCTCTAAAGGGCCAAGTTTCACAATGGAATGCAATTCACTTGTAGGAACATGTTGAATGCCAACATGCACTTGACATTCTTGACATTCTTTCACAAATTCAATGCAATATTTCAACATGGTAGGCCAATACATACCATGTCGAAACAACAAACTTTTCATTTTATGGCCTACTTGATGTGCTCCACATGCCCCACTATGGACAATCGAAATAGCTAAATATGCCTTAGCTTCACTAAGGAATTTGAGCAATACTCCCTCATAAGTCTTTTTAAATAATTCATTCCCTAAGAGAACAAACTTAAAGCTTGGTATATGATCTTCCTTTCTGTCAAAGTTTTTGGATTCTCAAGATAGTCTATTAAGGGCTTCCTCCAATCTTTGTCACTTATGCTATCGACTACCAATATTGCAAAATTGTCTTCATCGGAAGCTTAGTCTCTTTTAAATCTGATGGGGTTAATCCTACTGACACAACTTTTCCTCTGACCTCAATTGAACTTTGTGATTTTTCTTTTGAAATTTTGTACCCTCAAGCAATCTGAGCCAAGTAATTTAAAACTTGATTCTTTATTCTAGGAATGTGTCGAAAGGTGATTGCTTCAAATTTTTTAAGTATCCTATTTACCACTACAAAATACATAATTAAATTTTCTTTTATGCATTTGTATTCTTTGGTAACTTTTTTTATTACCAACTCAAAATCTCCCACTGAGTTTCCCCCAATTCCAACAATACTTCAAGTCCAGCTATTAACGCCTCATATTTAGCTTCGTTGTTAGAACAACAACCATCAATTTAAACTTAAGTCTTGTTGGAATTTTATTAGGAGAAATAACAAGCACCTCATATCCAGTCCCATCTTTATGACTAGACCCGTCAAAGTATAACTTCCAGGGCTTAATCTCCAGATAATTTAAAGGACTTTCATTTATAGAGTGGTCGACTATGAAGTCTGCAACCACTTGCCCCTTAATTTCTTTTAAGGGTTTATATGTTAATGAATACTAAGTTAATGCTAGTGCCCATTTCCCAATTCGACTATGCAAAATAGGTTTGGACAACATATGTTTTATAACATCAAAACATGAAGAAACATAAACATCAATTGGTTTTATATATTGCTTTAATTTAGTACAAGAGTAATACAAACATAGGCATAACTTTTCTATCATACTATACATAGTTTTTGCATCATTTAAAACTCTACTAAGGTAATAAATGGCTTGTTCGACACCACTATCATCCTCTTGGGCTAACATACTCCCTAAAGTTCTATCTGAAGTGGCTATGTACAATCTCATACTTTTTTTCATGCAAGGGGGAGAAAGAATTGGAGGGTGACTCAAATACTCTTTGATCCTGTCGAAGGCTTCTTATTGAGCTTGCCCTCATTCAAATCCTTCCTTTTCGCAACAAAGGTGAGAAGGCTTGCGTTTTTGTTCGCTGGTGTTTCTGGAGAACAACCTCTGGTTTACCAATTCCTTGGAAATGGGTTACTTGCAGGACCAACCACACAAGTCCTAGGACACATGTGCTAAATTATTAGGACTAATTCCTTAATGTATAAGTCTTATTAGTTTTTTTCTTGTATGTTCTGTCGAACGATTTCTAACGAAGTTGTTTTTATTTATATTGGAATGTAGATGTGTTTGTACAATGAACTAAAAGAAATACTTGAAGTCTACATTTAAAGGATTTTATGGAACATAAACTTGCATGAAAGTAAATTGCTTGAAAGTAAATTGCTTGAAAGTAAATTGCTTGAAAAGTAAGTAAAAGCATAAACTTGAACAAGGAATGAAGGAAAAATCTAAATTTTATAACTGAAAGATAAATGGTGTTTACACGTACATTTTCCAAACAATTCTCCTTTCTCTTACACACGAGTATTAGAGTAATTTTCATAGAAATGTTGTATAGAATTTCACACACTTTACACAAAGCAAACTATCCTATTTATATACAAATAAAATAACCTTCGAATAACAGTCAATTCCTCAGAATTCTCCACTTGGCGCTCTGCATGCTATTAGTCTCTAGGAATCCTCCATGTATCTCCTACCAAGCGAGGTCGTTATTCATATTAACAACTGCCCTTTAACTGGTGAAACAACGTATCTTCTTGTCAGGTCGAATTCATATGAAATTCAAATATAGTCATAACGTCTCCTTCGTCGAATCCTTTGCATTCACATCTCTTGTCGAAAACACGAGAAAACTTCTTCGTAGTGATGTGAAGAACTTTAGAACTGGAAACTTATCGGCTCTTTCGACAAACAACTGTACGTTATATCATGAACCAAATCATCACAAACCTTCTCAAGATTCTGGACATGTTTGGAAGAAAGAGTGATCCCATTCCGTCGAATATCTTCACAGTTGCGTACATCATTATTCAAAACATAATGAGATGAGGAATGTTGAGAAATTACCATGTCAAATAATGGTGACTTGTGGGAACATAGTTGACAAAACCATCAGCTGCTAAGGCTCTTATTTATCAAACCCATGGTGTCGAAATTATGTGTATACAAATTGCCCCCCAGCAAAGGTATTTCGAATGACTTCTGGAGAAAACATCTTTGCTGCCGAAACTTTTATTTCGAGTCCAGGTCTTGCATTAAATGCACTGGTCCCTGAAATCTTACTTTTATTTTGCATTAAATGCGTTGATTCCCAAAATCTCACTTTTGTCAAATCATAAAAAAGTAATCATCAGATTCTCCTAACCTATCACCTCTAACCCACGTTCTTAGACATGATACCCATGACTCTATGAAACTAGGTCTGCCATACTCTTTTCAACTTCCACAACCTTTTCACATCCACTAACGCGTCGACACGTGCCATAACCGTTTGAAAACTAAAATGTTTCTCTCCCCAATATTTAATATAAATACCCCTCTTCTTCCTTCAAAAGAACTTTCGCTCCCCAAAACTTATACGTTTCAACTTTATTTCTTCTCACATACCCAGTCTCTACTCCTTCTTGCTCAAGTTTCTTCACTATCAACAATGGAAACTTCAAGCAAACAAAAGGACAAGAACACATCTGCTCTCCCCTGCGCACATAAGATTCTTGGACCGAAGCTCGTGGGTAACCAACAATACGTCCCAGAACCTCCAAACGAGAGGGAGAAAGCAAGCATATACTATTCCCAGGTACTCATCCCTCTTTTAATATCTGGAAAGTTCCATGCTATGTTAGGCCCTCTTCCTAACCCTAATGCTGACCAAACTCGCCTCAAGGAGTTTTTTCCCACTTATTCGCGTACAAAGCCCATAGGCACGGGAAAAACACCCAAATCTAGTGATAAATCACCAGAACACGCTGAAACACCTGTCCTAAATTTGACATATGAATTAGCCTAGGATTTTTAGAAGTTGTCCTTGGTCGAAAGACCCTTCTGAATATGTAGATTGGGTAGACAAAATCGAAAAAGTCAGGGGTAAAAAATGGAAGAAAATTTGTATTTATGACTTGATCCAGTTGTCGAAGGAAGGCCCTGGCTACTGCACCAACATGATTCTTGCTTCCCTCTACTTTTGGGATAGCACCTACAACACTTTTCACCTTCCCTGCGGAATGGTAACCCCCACTCTCTTCAACCTAGGCGCCATAGTAGGTCTTAGTCCACTAGAGGCAACTTTTGATCCAACTGTACTGGACAAAAATACCATAGCTTTTGAAACTAGCTTTACTTCATATTCCCCTTTCATTTCCCATTACCATGACAAGGACTCTACTGATGTGTCAGATATAGAACACATAGTCTTTCTCATCCTTTGGCTGTCGAAATTTGTGTTCTGCACAAGGTCTCTTCAAGTGGCCAAGAAGTACATCACCCTAGCCAATCAGCTCCATGCTGGTATGAACCTACACCTAAGGGAATTGATTCTGGCCAACCTCTATGAATCCATCAGTGAGAGTGTCAAATCTATCAAGCAGATCAAAGAAAAGGGAAACCTCAGTTTGGCAGGCCCATTTTTGCTTCTTCAACTATGGCTCAACGCCACTTTCGAATCCAGTCTTCTTGACAAAGTGTCACTCCCAAAGATTTGCATCCCGGTGCAGACGCAAACCGTCGGCGAAAGAGAAATGAAGGTTGAATTGAATAGAGTCGCCAGCTAGGCATTTTTATCCCGAAGGAAAGGTAATTCTGCATAAACTTGGAAAGAGATGGATAAGACGGTTACGAACCAGCGAAACTGAGAAAGGGGGTTGGTTACAACATGGGAAGGTATTAGCACCCAGATTGTCCGCCGTACTCGACGGGATCCACGCTTACAAGATTGTGTTTAAAGGGGTAGATGTGTGCTATCTGTGTGCAAAAGCTAAGAATGAATGTACAGGTGTCAGTGCAAAAGGGTGGGAATTTCTCAGGAACTGAGGCTTAGAAAAGAATGCTGAAAGAGGAGGAAGACACATAAACTTTTGTTCGATAACTGTTAAGTTATGCCTACGTATCCTCTCGTGCAATGAGGAAGTCAGAAAACTGTAGTTCGACTCAAAGAGACTGGAAAATAAATTGACTGTGAACTACTTACTTGTCTATGCTCAAGTGTATGACTCGTCTGGCTCGAGTGTTAATTGTCTTGCATTAGACGGAAGAAGCAAGTTCTCGTTTGTGAAGGAGTGTGATGAGAAAAGAATCCCGAAGGAGACGATTATTGTTTGTTTTTGTGTTTTCAGTTTTGTTATTATTTTTGGTGTTTTGCATAAGTTAATGAGTTTAAGCCTAAATCAAGGGCTTGTAAACTCATTATATCCTCCCTGATTAGGGATAATGAGCATACTTAAGTATGAGATAAGAACCTCAACTTAATTACCATGATGATGTAGGATTAAGATCATTAACCTACTTGTGATTAATTAGATGTTTTTTTTTTGGGTTTTGTTTAGTGTTAATTAATGAGTTTAATCTCTAATCACGGATTAGTGAACTCATTACACCATCCTAATAGAAGGATAATAGATGAGCACACTTAAGCTGAGGAAGATACCTCAACTTAATCCATGGTTAGGGATTAAATTCATTATATAACAAGCCTTCATTAAATGGATTTTAATTAAGGAGTGAGATTAAGAAGTGGATTTTAAGTTTATAAGACAACTTGAGGGGGACTTGTCCATTAAACACTAGGGTTAATCCCTCTTAACCATAAGGAAGAGATAGAACCCTAATGTAAGGCCCAAGTCACAAGATAAAGTCTTAGTGGTTATTAATGTGTCTTGATTAAGAGGTGAAAACAAATTAAAGGTTTAACACTAAGGATTAAAGTTATACACTCCATCCTAAGAGAAGGATGCAGGCATAACCCTAATTCCAAAGTCCTAAAGCTTTAAGAGTTTAGCCTCTGATTATTGAGATGAGAAGAGAGACTCAAGGAGACTCAAAGGTAAAAGACTAAGGGGGACTATACACAACCCTAAAGTTATCATGCTTGGATATTCCTAAGGTTTGTGAGGCATCAAGAAAAGTCTTCAAGTTGGCCACCATAGGAGGAAAAGCAGATGAGAAAAGAGAGAGAGAGAGAGAGAGAGAGAGAGAGAGAGAGAGAGAGAGAGAGAGAGAGAGAAGAGAGAGAGAGAGAGAGAGAGAGAGAGAGAGGGAGAGAGAGAGAGAAGGATTAGGTTACTTACTTCATGAAGAAGTTAAGTAACCTAAGAACAAGAGATAACATAAGTGAATGAGATTCACTTTAAACACAAACAAAATTCATAAAAATATAGAGAGAAAGAGAGGTTGGATGTGGATGCACATCCACATCCTGATTAACTTACTAAATGCACCTGAAATGGTTAGTTTAAACTCAAGATTTGTACAAATTCAAAAGCATAAGCAATTCAAGTGATAAAAAATTGAAATTGCATCCAAGGGAACCCTAATCACTCTGAAATCACCATCCAAAGGGGGAGGTCTAAAGGTTTACCAATTTCAAGTTATGGTTATCCTAAGATTGACTAGGGTTTTGGATATTTCTCAAAGGGAAAATGCACATTAATTTGAAACTGAAAGATAAAAATGAGACAAAAATATATTTAGAGACTAGAGTTCAAATGTGAAAGAATGCAAAAAGAATCAAATGCAAACTCATCTTGGTTTGAAAGTTATGAATTTTTGAAGTTAGGGTTAAAAAATAAGAAATTTATAAACCCTAATTTAAAGGAAATTGGCAAAGTTTGATCAAAACCAAAAAGAAATTTGTGAGATGAGTTTGAAAATGTTTCTAAATATTTAAGAAACCTCTCTGATTTTTTTTGTGATTTTTAAATACTTTAAAGTATTTTTAATTAATTAAATGGACTTAATTAATTAAAATATACAATTAAATTATTTAAAAATTCATTTTTTAATGGAAAAATAAAAATAAAAATATTTTTGGGTTCTGAAAATTAATTAAAGTGATGATAAAAAATTTCAGAATTTTTAAATGATTTTTGGTATTTTTAATAAATGAAACAAAATAAAATGAAATAAATAAAAATAAAATGAAAAGTATGTAAGATGGATGGATGAGATTGCGTGGAGGATGGATAAGGGGTCAGGATTGAAAGTCTATTTGACCAAGGTTATGAGGGATCAAAGGTTGTGGTTTGAACTGGCTTTTCGCGCGTGATCCAATGGTTGGTATTTAAACTGACTAATTAATTATAATTAATCTAATTAATCAAAATTAAAATTAAGTGGATTATTTGAACCGTCCGTACATTAATTTAAACAAGATCCAAGGGTGGAGATTCAATCTGGGCAGCTAACCCTAATTAAGCCCTAATCACTTTCAGGTGACCGGAGCTAAGCTCCGGTCATCTTCTCCGGCAAGCCAAGTTTCCAGAATCTTATACAAGCTTCTAAACTCCTAATTTCTTGCCCAAAATTACTCCCCTAACATCATAGAACATGAATCCACAAACAAAATTCATTTATCATACATAACAAGGCTGAATCGAAGCAAACAAATTTTTAGGTCAAACTTTCAGATCATCGTGAAATAGTTTATGCAGCTGGATGGCCTTGATCAAGAGTTCTCATAGTTTATGCAATTTTCCCTCTTTGGAGTTTCTTGAAGTGCAAGGCATATAAACTTGTGATTTTTGGTGCAATCTTGATCAAAATGTGTTGCATTATGTTGGTATGATGTTTAAAAGTTGATTAGAGGTCATGAAATGGCTTGGCAAGTGAAATTGCAAAATTCCCTCTTTGGCATGAACTTGAAAATTATAGGATATTTGCCAACTTTGAAAGGCCATATCTTGAGTTCTAGGATGAATCAAGACATGTTCTAGTACTTTTTGAAAAGGGAAAGACCTAATCTACAACGTTTATGTCCAAGAATTTTTCATTTGAAGCATTTTTGGTCATGAAAGAGGAGGTTGAAAATCTTTCCCAAAATGGAAAGTTTCCATTACAAGTCATTTCCAGAAATGGCAAGTTTGCAATTGGCTCAAAATTATTCAACTTTGTGAACTTACAACCACTTCTAGGATCAAATAAATATCATAGAACTTCAATTTGATGAAAATGATCCTTTGGTACCCTTGTTGGGGGCCTCAGATGCCCTGATTTTGACTTAACTTGCTCAAGAAGTTACCCAATGATCAGATGACTTCCACAATGAATTTCTTCATCAAACTTGGTACACATGATCCTTATAACATATTAAGAACATTAGAAACAATAATGACCAAAACATTTGGAGTTAAGGCCTTTGAAACCAAAACCCTAATTCTGGTCATCTGTGCAGGAAAACCCTAGCTCGGCTTCCAGGCCTTTGCCAATCTTGTGAACTCTTGACTTTCATGAACTTTGGGGAGAATATTATGATTATAGAACACACATGGACCCTCTTGGAAAGCTTAAAGACCATTAGGATGGCTCAAATTGATTCTTGGATTGCTCAGATCACAAACCCTAGATGCAGATGAAATGAAACTATGCAGATGAAACAAATATGCAATATGAGATGGTATGCCTATGCTTATGCAAAAATGAAAGATCATAAGCCATGGTGTGAGAAAAAGTGAGGGAAAATTTGGGGTGTTTACAGCTGCCCCTATTCAAGCATGAGTTAGTTGTGCAGGATGTAAGCGCCTGGCTTAACAGACAAACAAGATAACTTGTGGTTGAATACCAAAGACAATCCAAAATTTGCACTCGCTGGGGAGAAGAAGAAAAGGGATATAAATTGTAAAAGGTAGTATAGTGTGATTATCAAATGAAAGCGATGGAGGACGACCATTGAGCAGAGGACGACTGCTGGGGATATTGTGGTAACTTAAGCAATGACGGGGACGACCGGCAAGCTGGGGAAATAAAGAGACCACGACGGGGACGGCCATCGGGTAAGGAAAATAAAATTCTCTAGGGATTTAGACAAGCATAGATGGGGACGACCATCAGGCTTGGAAAGTAAAGTAAACAACGATGGGGACGACCACCGAGTTAAAGAATAAGTGAAATATTTGATGAGTGACGGTCATCAAAGGTGAAGGACGATCACCTAGCAGGGTACGACTGCTCTCGGGGATTATAGCGACATAGGAAGAATGCCGGATAACAAGATCAACGACGGGGACGGCCATCGGATAAATGATGAGGAACAGTCATCAAAAGGTGAAGGACGATCACCTAGCAGGGGACGGTTGCTAAAAATATCACGACATAGGGCGAATGCCGGATAGAAGGTTCCAATAATGGAAGATTCCACTGGGAAAAGGATGAAGGACGATCATCCGAAGGTGAAGGATGATCACTTGGCAGGGGATGGTTGCCGAAAGTATCACGACATAGGAAGAATGTCGGATAGGAGAAAGTTGTTTTGTTGACGACTTACTGGGGAATGGTAAACACGGAAGAGTGCTTACGCTTTTAAAATAAAAGGTATAAGTGTTTGACAGTGTGTATAGATCAAAGATGAGGACGAGCATCCTTAGGACCATGATATGGACGAGTATCATTAGAAACAATACACTGACACGTGTTTAAGGATGATGATACGAACGAGTATCAAACGGTTAAGCAAGGAACACAGACGAGTGTTTGATCTGCTGACGAGTGATATATACAAGATACAGACGAGTATCAAAGACTTCTGTATAAGTATGAGTGTTGATCTGTTGGTGAAATATGTGGAAAACATGGACGAGTGTCGGAAGGGTGGGCAAGGGACACAGACAGGTGTTTGACTTGCTGGGGAAGTATGACACGGACGGGTGACAAAAAGAATATGTATAGATATTGTATACACCCCAAATTTGCCCTAACTAAGTTCACACCATGGCTTGTGATCTTTCATACTAGCATTAGTTCAATCATACCATTTCATGTTGCATTTTTGCTTCACTGCATTAGTTCAAGTTCATCTGCATCTAGGGTTTGTGATCTGAGCAATCCAAAGATCCATCTGAGCCACTCCAAAGGTCTTCAATAATTCCAAGAGGGTCCATGTATGTTCAATCATCATTTTATATCCCCCAAGGATCAAGGAAGTCAAAGAATCACAAGAACTGGCAGAGCATGGAAGCTGAGCTAGGGTTTGACTACACAAATGACCTAAAATTAGGGTTTTGGTTTGAGAGGCCATAACTCCAATTTTTTTGGTCATTCTTGTTTCTATTGGTCTCAATATGTTATAAGGATCATACATACCAAGTTTTATGAAGAAATTCATTGTGGAAGTCATTTGTTCATTGGGTAACTTCTTGAGCAAGTCAGAGCAAAATCAGGGCATCTGAGGCCCCCCAACATGGAACCAAAGTGGATTTTTCATCAAATTGAAGTTATATGGTCTTTATTTGATCATTGAAGTGTTTAGAAGTTCATAAATTTGAAGAAAAGTGAGCTAAACCAAAAGTTGCCAAAAATGGAAATGACTTGTAATGTAAACTTTCCATTTTGGGAAAGTTTTTCAACCTCCTCTTTCTCAACCAAAAATGCTTCAAATGAAAAAATTTTGGTCATAAAAGTTGTAGATTGGATCATTCCCTTTTCAAAAAGTACAAGAACAAGTCCTAATTCATTATGGAACTCAAGTTATGGCTTTCCAAAGTTGGCAAAAATCACATAATTTCAAGTTTCATGCCAAAGAGGGATTTTTGCAAATTCAAGTTCTAAACACTTTCAAGACCTCTAAATGATTTATATGCATCATTACAACATATTGCAACTTGCCAAAATCAGAATTGCACAAAATTCACAAAGTGTCATGCCTTGGATCACAAGCTTCCATAAGCCATTTTTCATAAATTCTCAAAAGAAGGAGTCTTGCAAGAATGATTCCTAAGGGTTGGTTTGGTTTCTAAATGATCTCAAAGCATCACAATAACATCATGTAACACTTCATGACCTGAATTCAGCTTGGAATGAGACATGTCCATGACCAAAAATCTCAAAGTGCAACAAGTTGTGAAAATGCAAAACATGTGACATCTCACCATCCATCCACTTCTGATCACTCTAAATCATCCCATGGACATCCTTGAAGATAGCTGAACTCAGAGCAGCCCTAAGATAGCTTCTGTCATGATCCATGCTTGAAGTACACCAACTATTGACGTTTTGGCCAATTGCTCCATACCATTCCCACAGTGCATGTCAAGTCTTCTGACCCATTCCAATAGTTTAGGGATTGTATAAGGATCATAAAACAAGCCTCACAAAGGCTCAGAACACATATACAATCAGATTGCACAAAACTTGCAAAAACCTTCCATTCTTCGATTCTCTCAAACCATCCATCAAACTTCAGAAATTCTTTCACTATCCACTCAGAAATCACCCACAGAACACAAACCAACCACTGGAATGGCCTGAAACATCACAAACACAAACCTCAAATTCTGCTACACCAGAACTGGAACTTTCAAACTAGCCAATCTCAAAGCTTTTTAAGCTTCACATCATCCTCAGGGGATTCACTAAAGCTAACTTGCACGAAGAAGGAGGCCAGAAAGCCCAGGATTTGAAAGCTCAACCTCAGGTAACATGATGAACTTTTTTTCCAGAAACTTGTTTTTAAGTTCCTAAATGAATCCTTATGATGTGTTGATGATCCTGATGTATTTATTTTTCAAAATGGTGAAATATTGAGCATGTATGAAGTCTCTGAAAGTTTTAACCCTAGAAATGTTTTGTTTCGATTGGGCTTTTTGATGCATGATAAATGAATTTTGTTTGGGGATTTAGGTTCAGTGATGTATGGGGATCATTTCTGGGCAAGAAATTAGGAGTTTAGAGGCTTGTAGAAGATTTTAGGTTTTTGGCTCACCGGAGAAGATGACCGGAGCACTGTTCCGGTCATCTGAAACTCATTAGCCATAATCTGCGTAATTAAAGCAACTTTGAATTCTGACCCTTAGATTTGAGTTCCCGCGCGCGTTTTAATGGCTCAGATCATGTCATTAGCCCTAATTCCTGTTTAATTAAATTAATCAAAATTAATTAGCCCAGGTGAGATCCTGACCATCCATTCACGCGCGTTTTGAAACTTTAAATGTGAACCTTAGATTCTGCATATTCCTAGTCAGCGCATCCTTGCATCCTGACCCTCTATCCCTTTGACTTTCAATCTGGGCCTTTGTTTCAACATACTTTTCTTTTTATTTTATTTCTTTTGTATTTTATTTCTCATATTTATTTAAAATAGTAAAAACCATCAAAAAATTCTGAAATTTTTTATTAAACCTTTTATTAATTTTCAGAGCCCAAAAATATTTTTATTTTTATTTTTGCATTAAAAAGTATTTTTAAATCATTTAAATGTTTTATTTAATTAATTAATGAAAATAAATTAATTAAAAATACATTTAAGTATTTAAAAATCACCAAAAAAATCAGAGAACATTCTTAGACATTTAGAAGCATTTACAAACTCACCATACAAATTTCTTTTTGGTTTTGATCATGCTTTGACATTTTTCAATGAATTAGGGTTCTTAAAATTGTTCATTTTTTAACCCTAACTTCAAAAATTCATAACTTTTAAACCAAGTTGAGTTTGTGAATGATTCATTTTGCATTGTTCTATGCATGGCTTCTAGCATCCAAAAATATTTTTGTTTCATTTTTATCTTTCATTTTCAATTTGTTTGGCATTTTACATTGAGGATCACCCAAAAAACCCTAGAAACTTAGGAAATTCATAACTCCTTCTAGGTTTAGTTTCTGACCTCCCCCTTTGTATGGTAACCTAGTATAGGTTTAGGGTTCCTTTGAGTGCATTTTCAATTTTTTATCATGTCATTTGCTTCTGTTTTGGCCATTTGCATCTCATCCTCTCATAAAACCCTAATTTGGTATCTTCACTTGCATTCATCTTGCATATGCTTGTATTAATGAACTTGCCATGACATTTCTTGCATCCACATGACTTCTAAGACATCTTAGGACACATTAGACTCATGTTTGATCATTGCATCATCCATTTTCCATGTTATGCATTCATTTCATTTCATGTACATTCATGAACTTTCATGCTCCTTTCATGCTTCATTTGCATCCTCATCACTTGTATGATCATTTGCATCTCTTGACATACATTTGCACCATCTCTTAGCATCATTTGCATCATGAATGTGCTTCTGGTTTTGGTTTGCATCCTTGCATTCATTTCATTTTCATCTCATTTCATTTTCTTTATGCTAACTTTTCAGGTGGTAAGTTACTTTGAGAAGTGAATTTGTCTTCACTTCTCACAATCTCTTCTCATCTCTCTTATGCATTCATTGCTACATTTTGTATTTGTATTAGAGTGAGCTTGCTCATTCATGTTCCCTCTTCACTTTCTTTCTTCAAGCAACTTATCTTCTTAAGTGAAGTAAGTTGACTTGCTTCTTCTGCTTCTCCTCCTTTCATCTGCTTCTTCCTTGGTGGCTCTTCTTGAAGATCTCTTGCAAGCCTCATAAACCCTAGGAACACCCAAGCATGATCACAATTAGGGTTTGATTAGTCCCCACATTAGTTTTACCTTTGTGTCATCTTTTGTGTCTTCTCTTCTCACCACTTAATCAGAGCCTAAACCTTCAAGGTTTTAAGGCTTTGTGATTAAGATTATGCCTGCATCCTTCTCTTAGGATGTAGTGTATAACTTTAATCCTAAGTGTTGAACCCTTAATGTGTTTAAATCTATTAATCAATTCATCTAATAATCACTAAGACAATAAGCTTGTAACTTGGGCCTTGCATTAGGGTTCTAATTCTTCCTTAATTGGTTAAGAAGGACTAACCCTAGTGTTAATGGACAAGTCCCCCTCAAGTTGTCTTACAAACCCTAAAACCCACTTCTTAATCTTACCATTAACTAAAATCCACTTTAATAAAGGTTTTGTTTTGTCATTAGGTTAATCCCTAATCATGGATTAAGTTGAGGTATCTTCCTCAGCTTAAATGTTCTCATCTATTATCCTTCTATTAGGATGGTGTAATGAGTCCATTAAATCCTTGATTATGGCTTAAACTCATTACTTAGCACTAAACAAAAACTCCAAAAACATCTAAATAATCATAAGTAGGTTAATGATCTTAATCCTACATCATGGTGATTAAGTGTGAGGTGCTTACTTCATACTTAAGGTATTCTCATTACCCCTAATCAGAGGGGGGATGTGATGAGTTTACTAACCCTTGGTTTAGGCTTTAGCTCATTTTCTTATGACAAACTCCAAAAAGCAATAAAAGATTGAAAATTCCAAAAACAAACAATAATCATCTCCTCCGGGATTCTTTTCTCACCTCATTCACTCACAAACGAGAACTCGCTTCTTCCGTCTAATGCAAGACAGTTAGCACCTGAGCCAGACAGGTCAAACACTTAAGCATAGACAAGTAAGTAGTTCATCAGTCAATTTATCTTCCAGTCTCTTCGAGTCGAACTACGGTGTTCTGAATTCCTCATTGCACGAGAGGATACGTGGGCATAACTTAACTTTTATCGAACAAAAGTCTCTGTCTATTCCCCCTCTTCTAGCATTATTCTTTTAAGCCTCATTGTCTTGAGCTCTGCACCCTTTTCTTGCACTGACACTCCTTTTATTCACTTCACACTTTTCTTGCACTGACACTTGTATTCTTTTCCAGCTTTTGCACACAGATAGCACTGACACTACCCCTTTAAACACAAAATTTCATGTGTGGATCCCGTCGAGTACGACGGACAATCTGGGTGCTAATACCTTCCCAGGTTGTAACCAACCCCCTTTTTCAGTTTCTCTGGTTCGCGATCGTCTTATCCATTTCTTTCCTAGGTTTATGCAGCATTACCTTTCCTTCAGGATAAAAATGCCTAGTTGGCGACTCTATTCATCTTCACCTTCATTTCTCCTTTCGTCGACCATTCGCGTCTGTACCCCTTCTGGCCCTGTGTCATTTGGTGGGAGCGACAGCTTGGCGACTCTGCTGGGGACCCTTATACTGCAACCAGGGCTTCTGGTTCTTTTTGTGGGTTCCTCCTAGCGCTTGTTTGATTTGTTTTTACTAGGGTGTTATGTGTTAAGTGTGTTTATTTATTTGCTTTATTTATTGCTTTATGTACAACTTTATTTATTGCTTTCTTTACAGTTTTTATACATCATACTGTCATTATCATTGTTGGAGCTGGTTTCTGTTTTGGTGGATGGGGGTTCCACTGAGTGATTAAGGTCCTATACCTGGGACCTGAGTGAAACCTAGGATAGAGTGGTTCATGTTCTTTCCAATTCCATTTCGGTCTGGTTCGGGAATATGAAACACGGTTCAGATATGGGTTTCTTCTTGAGAACTCTGTGCTACAAATTTCCTGTAGTGCAAAGGCTATCTGGGAAGCCTGCTAAGTATGGATGACCTTTATTATGACCTTCAGAATCTGGGGATAATTAGAGGAGGATCTTTTATGGTTATTGTAAACACTGTACCTCCGGGTTAGAAGTGTTTACACTTCTCATAACTGATCCAAGTCTGAGGATCCTTGTTCTAGAACATTACCTGTGAGGGGGTTGGGATATTTGCAGGTTTGCAGGAACCTTTGGCCATATCATACCCTGTTACTGTTCTGTTTTAAGAATACCTCACTTTGGACAGTTCTTGTGATTAACCCTGGATATGTGACTCTTTATTTGAGTCCCCCACCCTGGTTATTGGATTTCTGAGCCTCCATCCGGACCTTTGAATATACATGGACCTTATACCAAGACAGATAATCAGATCCAGCTCTTGATCACAAACCCTTGCATATCATTTGCATATATCATCATTGCATCATTTAACATTTGTTTATTTGTTTTTCAGGGTATCCACCTCATTATATTTTGGTTTTGTTTTGACCCCTTCTACTACTTAGACCTCTGCTTCAGTTATCTTCTTCAGCATCTGCTTCAGCTATCTCCTTCAGCACCTCCACCAGTCTGTCAGAGACTCACCTGCATCAGTCTGTCAGAGAGTTACCTCCAGCTTTTCAGTCAGTGATCTTCATCAGCATTTGTCTTCAGCTTCTTCATTAACACTCATGGATGTTCCAAGGAAGAGCAACATATCTTATCACTTTTTTGAGCCCATATTGACTGGTATCAGGCAGATCCAGTCTCTTATCACACCTGACCACATCCCACAGTTTAGAGAGCACTATGGGGGTATTTTAGACATGGTTATGGATCTTGATTCATCTCAGAGGAGCATGATCCACACATGATTGCAGTTTTATGACCCTACACTAAGATGCTTCACCTTTCCTGATTTCCAGATGGGGCCTCTGTTGGAAGAGTTTTCCTTGTTGATTGGAGTGCCTATCAGAGGAGGGATCCCCTTCAACCCAGAGATGACTACTCCCAGAGGTGAAGAGATAGCAAGGGCATTGCACTTGGAGCCTGCCATCATTGAGCAAAACATTGTCGCTCCCACCAAATGAAGCCGGGTCAGAAGTGGTACAGACGCGAACGGTCGGCGAAAGGAGGGTGCGAGGACACACAGGAGTGAACTCACAGGGAATGAATAGAGTCGCCAGCTAGGCATTTTTATCCCGGAGGAAAGGCAATGCTGCATAGACCTAGAAAAAGATGGATAAGACGGTTGCAAACCAGAGAGACTGAGAAAGGGGGTTGGTTACAACCTGGGAAGGTATTAGCACCCAGATTGTCCGCCGTACTCGACGGGATCCACGCTTAAAAGATTTGTGTTTAAAGGGGTAGTGTCAGTGCAATTTGTGTATAAAGAGAGCTGGAAAAGGTGTACAGGTGTCAGTGTAAAAGAAGTGCAAAGTGTGATATATACAGTGTCAGTGCAGGGACAAGAATGAAGTGCTCAAGAATATGAGGCTAAGAGAATAAAACTGGAAGGAGGGGGAATATACAGAGACTTTTGTTTGATAACTGTTAAGTTATGCCTACGTATCCTCTCGTGCAATGAGGAAGTCAGAACACCGTAGTTCGACCCAAAGAGTGAAAAATAAATTGACTTGTGAACTTCTTACTTGTCTATGCTCAAGTGTATGACCTGTCTGGCTCAGGTGCAAACTGTCTTGCATTAGACGCAAGAAGCAAGTTCTCGTTTGTGAGTGAATGAGGTAAGGAAAGAATCCCGAAGGAGACGATTATTGTTTGTTTTTGAGTTTTCAGTCTTTTATTGCTTTTGAAAGTTTGTCATGAGCTAATGAGCTTAAGCCTAAACCAATGGGTTAGTAAACTCATCACATCTTCCCTCTGATTAGGGGTAATGAGAATACCTTAAGTGTGAAGTCAGCTTCTCACACTTAATCACCTTTGATGTAGGATTAAGATCATTAACCTACTTGTGATTATTTAGATGTTTTTGTTGTTTTTGTTTAGTGTTAAGTAATGAAGTTAAGCCATGGTCAAGGATTAAACAGACTCATTACACCATCCTAATAGAAGGATAATAGATGAGAATGTTTAAGCTGAGGAAAGCTCCTCAACTTAATCCATGATTAGGGATTAAACTCATGACAAAACAAAGCCTTTATTAAGTGGATTTTAGTTAAGGGTAAGATGATGAAGTGATTTTTAGGGTTTGTAAGACAACCTGAGGGGGACTTGTCCATTAACACTAGGGTTAGTCCTTCTTAACCAATTAAGGAAGAATTAGAACCCTAATGCAAGGCCCAAGTTACAAGCTTGATGTCTTGATGATTATTAGGTGAATTGATTAAAGGATTTAAACACATTAAGGGTTTAACACTTAGGATTAAATTTATACACTCCATCCTAATAGAAGGATGCAGGCATAAGCTTAATCACATAGCCTTAAAGCCTTTAGGGTTTAGTCCTGGATTATGAGGTGAGAAGAGAAGACTCAATGTAACACAAAGGTAAAACTAAGAGGGGAGACTAATCAAAACCCTAATCATTGTCATGCTTGGTTGTTCCTAAGGTTTGTGAGGTTAACAAGAGAAATCTTCAATGGAACCACCAGGAAGCAGATGAAAGGAGCAAAGAGGAGCAAAGTAACTTGCTTCATTTAAGAAGATAAGTCACTTGAAGAAAGAAAGTAAGATGGAGAAGAAAGAGCAAGCTCAATCTCAAACACAAAGATAAAATGCAGCAATGATGCATAAGAGAGATGAAAATAAATTGTGAGAAGTGAAGGCAAATTCACTTCTCAAAGTAACTTACCACCTGAAAAGTTAGTGAAAGAAATGCAATGCAATGCAAAATGAGATGAAATGGCATGATGAAAACCAAAACCAGAAGCATATGTGTGATGATAATGATGTTATGAGATGATACAAACATGAAACAAGGCATGGGGATGATCATTCATACATATGGATGCAAGAGAGGCATGCTTAGAACCATGAACATATATAAACAGTTATGAGATGCAAATGACATACAACATGGCAAATACATGATGCAATGATCAAACATGCTTTCAACATATCTTAAAATGTCTAATGAATCAAATGAATTCATGAAATGTCATGGCAAATCATGGTGTGCAAGCAAATGCAAGATGTATGCAAAAGGAAGCCCAAATTAGGGTTTATGATCAATGCATCAAACAAAAACCAAAATCAGAAGCAAACATCAAGATAAAAAATTAAAAATGCATTCAAAGGAACCCTAATCCTATACAAACTCACTTCCCAAAGGAGGGGTTCTAACTCTTAACCTAATTAGGGTTATGAATTTCCTAAGTTTTCTAGGGTTTTAGGGTACCTTAACAAGAAAAATGTCAAACAAAAGGAAAATGTAAGATCAAATCATGCCAATTTAATCTCACAAATTACATGCTAAACAAAATGCAATGCAAAAAGAATCAAAGTCCAACTCTCAATGGTTAGGCAGAAATGATTTTTTGAAGTTTGGATCAAAATAATGCCTTGAAATAATTTTAATTCCATGAAAAATTCTCAAAAGACATCAAGATCAAAAAAGAAATTTGGTTTGAGGGTTGGACAATGTTTCTAAATGATTATGAAGGTTTCATGAATTTTTTGGTGATTTTTAAATACCTAAAAGTATTTTTAATTAATTAATTCTCATTAATTAATTAAAAATAAACTTTTAAATGATTTAAAAATATTTTTTAATGCAAAAAATAAAAATAAAAATGTTTTTGGTTTCTGAAAATTAATAAAAGTTTGTACAAAAATTTTCAGAATTTTTAAAATTGTTTTGCTATTTTAAATAAATTGGAGAAAAGAAATGAATAAAAATGAGAATAAAAATGAATTAAAAGAAAAGTATGCGCATCCAATGGCCTGGATTTAAACTGGGGAAGGAGGGAAAGACTGCGCGCCAGATCCAAGGGGTGAGATTCAAAATGAGTTAAATCCTATTTTAATTAATTAAACTGAATTAATTAAGATAATGACGTGGATTAGGGTTAAGTGAGTGGATCCAGGCCATTGAACGCACGCGGGAATTGACCAAGTCAGCTCATCCAACGCACCAGATTCAAACTTGCATTAATTACAGGGATTAGCCCTAATTATTTTCAGGTGGCCGGAGAAGACTTCCGGTCGTCTT
The DNA here is from genome assembly GCA_963966055.1 of Lathyrus aphaca. Classification (NCBI taxonomy): domain Eukaryota; kingdom Viridiplantae; phylum Streptophyta; class Magnoliopsida; order Fabales; family Fabaceae; genus Lathyrus; species Lathyrus aphaca. Next base: position 248,684,076 of record OZ014520.1, on the reverse strand, counting down.
CTCCGGTGGGACTCCCACCTGAAAATTTCTAAAATCCTCTAAACCTCATGAAAATGAAAACTAAACACCCAGAAATCATCCCCACACATCACTGAATCAAACCCCCTAAACAAAACTCATTTCTCATCCATTAATCATGCGAATCGAAACCAAACATTTTTAGGTTAGAAAAGTTTCAGAACAAGATTAAATGCTTATTTCTCAAACATTTCAAAAAGTAAAAGCACCAGAGTGATCAGAAAAACATGAGGAACAACTTAGAAACTTAAAAATCCATTTCTGGTAAAAAAAGTTCTTGATATACCTGAGCTTTGAGCTTTCTCAGTTTGCAACTTTCTGACCCTCTCTCTTCGTGCAAACCACTCCTTTTAGGCCCCTGATGAAGTCCTAATGCTTGGAGAAAGTTTATGATGGCTGGTTTTTGAGATGGCAGAAGTTCTGCTCAAGGTGGGGTGAGAATCGTGTTTTTGATTCTTTGAGTTTCAGGCCATGGTGAGGGGTGCTTTGTGACCAGGAAGGTGTGTTGAGTTGATTTGTGAAGTTAGTTTGTGTGTTTGAGGCTTGTGCTGAGAGTTTCGAATGCTCTTGCAAGATGAGGTGAAAATGAGAATGCTGTGATGGAGAGTGTTTCAGGCCTCTGTTCTTGTTGCTTTGGCTTGCTTTTTGTTTGTATAAACAATTGCCATTGGTCAGATGAAGTGATGTGTGCTTTATTGATTGGTATGGCTCAAGTTGCCAAAATGTCAAAGTTGTGTAAGAGAGGTATGTGCTACTTGCTAGCCAAGGACAAAAGGCATGTCCTGTGCAGCATGATGTGGGGAGAACCCTAGGATGGTTCAACAAGTCAGCCAGCAAGTGGATGGTAGCTTATGATGAGTTTTGCAACTTGCCTTGCTTTTGCCTCTTATGAAAAATCTTGATCCATAGGCCACAAAAATGAATGATCCCTTGGCCCATTCTGAAGTTTAGAGTTGTATGATCATGTTTTGAAGTTTAGAAGTGCTCTTGACAGCCCAATTTGCCTTGACATATGAATTTGCAACTTTGCCTCTTTGGTGCATAACTTGAAATTTAGTGATTTTTGCCAACTTTGACAAGCCATAACTTTTGATCCAAAATGAATTAGGTCATGTTCTTGTACTATTTGAAAAGGGAATGATCCATTCTACAACTTTCATGACCAAAGTATTTTCATTTGAAGCTTTTTTGAATCAAAAAGTAAAGGTTGAAAAAAGTTGCTTAAAATGGCAATTCCATTAAAAGTCAAACTTGCCCAAAAAGTCAACTTTGCAAAAGACTTGAAATTCTTGAATTTTGTGAACTTCCAACATCTTCCATGATCAAATAAAGATCATATACAATCAAAATGATGAAGAACACCCTTTGGTTGGGTCATTGGGGGCCTCAGATGCCCTGATTTTGCACTGACTTGCTTGAAAAGTCAACTCTTGATCAGATGACTTCCCCATGGAATTTCTTCATGAAAATTGATATGCATACTCCCTATACCATATAGAGAGCAATAGAAACAAGAATGACCAAAAAATTTGGAGTTATGGCCTCTGAAACCAAAACCCTAATTTTAGGTCATCTGTGCAGTTAAACCTGGCTCTGCTTCCATGCTATTCTCAGTTCTTGTGATTTTTGGAATTCTTGACTTTGAGAGGATATAATATGATGTTTGAACATACATGGACCCCTTTGAAGTGATTGATGACCTTTGGAGTGGCTCAAGAAGCTCTTGGATTGCTCAGATCACAAACCCTAGATGCAGATGACTTTGAATCTATGCAGTGAATCAAAAATGTGATATGAGATGCTATGATTGAGTTTATGCTTATGAGGAGATCACAAGCCATGGTGTGAATGGGTGAGGGCAAATTTGGGGTGTTTACAGCTGCCCCTATTCAAACATGAGTTAGCTGTGCAGGATGTAAGCAATGGCTTAACAGGCAAACAAGATAACTTGTGGTTGAATACCAAAGACAGTCCAAAATTTGCACTCACAGAATGAAGAAGAAAAGGGATATAGATTGCAAAAGAAAATAAAGTATATTGTAAAGTGTGGACGACGGAGGACGACCGTCGAGCATAGGACGACTGCTAGGGAAAGAGCAATGACGGGGACGGCCGACATGCTGGAAAAGCGCGGAAAATAAAGCAATGACGGGGACGGCCAACATGCTGGGGATAAAAGGGGTTATGATGGGGACGGCCATCAAGTAAAGCTATGATATTCTCTGGGAACAAATGAAAAATGATGGGGACGGCCATCAAGTTCATAAAGTAAGGTAACCAACGATGGGGACGGCCATCGGGCTAAACTGATGAAGGACGATCATCAGGAAAAGGAAAAAAAGGACCACGACGGGGACGCCCATCGGGTTAAAGAATAAATGAAATAAACAGATGATGAGGTACGGTCATCACAGGTGAAGGACGATCACCTAGCAGGGGACGGCTGCTCTGTTGGGAATGAGATGAGGGACGGTCATCTAAGGTGGAGGACGACCACCTGGCAGGGTACGGCTGCCGAAAATATCACGACATAGGACGAATGCCGGATAAAAGGTCAACGATGGGGACGGACATCGGATGAGCATGATGGAGGACGATCATCAAGAGGTGGAGGACGACCACCTAGCAGGGGACGGCTGCTCTCAAGGTTTGTCATGACATAGGACGAATGTCAGATAACCAAAATCAACAATGGGGACGGCCATTGGGTAAAATGATGAAGGACGATCATCAAAAGGTGGAGGACGACCACCTAGCAGGGGACGGCTGCTAAAAATCACGACATAGGACGAATGTCGGATAGAAAAGATCAACGATGGGGACGGCCATCGGATGAGCATGACGAAGGACGATCATCAAGAGGTGGAGGACGACCACCTAGCAGGGTACGGCTGCTCTCAAGGTTTATCATGACACCGGACGAATGTCAAATAAAAAGAAAATTTTGCTTTGTTGGCGATCTACTGGGGAATAGTAAACACGGACGAGTGTTTATATCCAAGAAAGAAAGGTATAAGTGTTTAGATGTTTGTGTATAGATTAAAGATGCGGACGAGCATCCTTAAGACTACGATATGGACGAGTATCGGGTAGAAACAAATACTGACAACGTGTTCAGAGATGATGATACAGACGAGTATCAACTGGTTAACAGAGAACACGGACGAGTGTTGAATCTGAAGGGACTCTTCTGGGGAATAATAGACACAGACGAGTGTCTATATTCAAGAAGACGAGAGTGCTTGACACATTGTATGGGTTATAGATGCGGACGAGCATCCTTAAGACTATGATACGGACGAGTATCAGGTAGAAACAAACGCTTGACGCGTGTTTTGAGATGATGGTACGGACGAGTACCAACTGGTTAACAAAGAACACAGACTAGTGTTGCATCTGTGGGGATATAAATGGTGTATACAAGATACGGACGAGTATCCGTATAAGTATGAGTGGTGTATAGATGAGTGTTTAATCTGCTGGGGGAGAGTGACACGGACGAGTGTCGAAAGGAGAAAAGTATAGTATAAACAAGTATCCGACATATAAAGTGTTTAGGCTACTGTGCTGGGGAAAATGACACGGACGGATGTCAAGGAATTGCATGTATATATATATTTGTGAGTGCAAAGGGGGTGTCTTTGGCTTTTTGCTGGGGATATAACACGGACGGGTGCCACAAAGAGTATATACTAATGTTTGGGAGTGTAAGGCAACTGTTTTAGCGTTTAGCTCTCCGCTGGGGAATCTGAGGAGCAATCTGTATATCTTTGACGGGTTGTCAATATTTACAAGTACTTGCTTCGGAACATGGCTTATGATTATGCAATATGTTTGATTTTTGCTGTAATGCTCCGTGCTAGACGGAATGCTACGCTATGTGGGTGAATATGATGCGAATGCTATGATTATGCAAGGATACCAAACCGGGATTCGGATCCCGTTGCTATGAAGATCTCTGGTCGATCTGCTGGAAATGGACATCCCAGCTGGGAATGAGATCATTGGTAGATCTGATGAGATGCATCTGCTTGGGGAAATGGGTCAATGATAGACCTATTCCTATAAATGAGAGACCCAACTGGGGTTTGTAGAAGCTCGTCACTCTGTTGTGATTCCTTCATGCGTTGCTCTTCTGGATAGAGGCTGAAGCTCTGTGGGGAAATGGTTCCCTGGCTTTTGTACTTATCTGAGGAAGGATGATTGGCACCTCGGCTGGGAGAAGTAACAAGTGGCAACTCAGCTGGGGAGAAAACACTTTGAATGCTAAGGCTGAGTGTTGATTTGCCAACTTGCTGGGATGAAGCTTTCATGCCCCATGTTGTGCCTTAAGTACCTGCAATCCTGAAAGGATAGAGAAACGCACAAGTGATCCCGAGGTATCCCTTACCGGATTCCGTTATAGGAGTTCAGACACTCCCGGGAGTAAGCATATTTCCTGCAAGCATGTATTTTTTAGATTTTTTGAAGCTAAGCATCTGTATTCATGCAACCCTTTTTTAGAGACATCAGACATTTTTTGCAAAATAAAACGTACGAGACATGACTGAAAATCTGATTTTATTAATTCATGTGCCCTGAATTGGCAAGATACAGTCAAAGAAACAAATCCCCTGAAATGAGGAGATTGTTACAAATTGAGAAACAAAAGATGTTGGCAATGTTGATGACACTTCAAAGAGCTTCCCCTTTTGCTATGACTCGTATGACATTTGACGTTCTTCTCGTCTTGCTTTCTGAAGAAGGCTGATTCTGAGAGAAGCTTGATCCTTTCGAATCTTACCAAGTTGTAAGTGATACAGATGAATTCAGAATGCAGTCATTCACTTGTTCCCTTATTTTGCATGGATCGCCCTCTCGGGTTTTCAATCCATCGGGATACCTATTTTTGCCTGAGTTGTCCAATGCGGCTTTTCAACTCAGCGGGTGTACATTTTTGTTTATTTTCCCTTATTTTTGCCCGAGTCTTTTATTCTGTTTTTGACTCGCCGGGATGCCCTGTTTTTGCCTGGACTTACATTTTGTTTTTGTGTCCAGCGGGTCATTTTATGCGAAGTATTTTTTAACTACATCTGAATTCACAGGGGACGGGAAGTCTTCACCATCCATAGTGCTGAGCATGAGTGCTCCACCCGAGAAAACTTTCTTTACTACGAATGGTCCTTCATAGTTCGGAGTCCACTTGCCCCTGTGGTCTGTATGAGGAGGAAGGATTCTTTTCAGCACAAGATATCCTACTTGGTACTCTCGGTGCCTGACTTTCTGATCGAAGGCTTTCTTCATTCTTTTCTGATACAACTGCCCATGACAGATTGCAGCCAATCTTTTCTCTTCAATCAGGCTCAGTTGTTCGTATCGGGATCGGACCCATTCTGCTTCGTTCAGCTTAACATCCATCAGTACCCGTAGGGAGGGTAATTCGACTTCAACTGGTAGGACTGCTTCCATACCATACACAAGCTGATACGGTGTTGCCCCAGTGGATGTTCTGATTGACGTACGGTACCCATGCAAGGCGAATGGTAGCATTTCATGCCAGTCCTTATAGGTGACTACCATCTTCTGCACAATCTTCTTGATATTCTTATTTTCTGCCTCAACAGCGCCATTCATCTTTGGCCTGTAAGGAGAAGAATTGTGGTGTTGGATCTTGAAGTCCCGGCATAGCTCTGCCATCATTTTGTTGTTTAAATTGGAACCATTATCAGTAATGATTTGCTCGGGAACTCCGTATCGACAGATGATATCTCTCTTCAGAAATCGGGCTACCACTTGTCTTGTAACGTTTGCATACGAAGCTGCTTCAACCCACTTGGTAAAATAGTCAATGGCAACCAGGACGAATCTATGGCCATTCGAAGCAGTTGGCTCAATCTTGCCAATCATGTCAATTCCCCACATAGCAAAGGGCCAAGGTGAAGACATCACATTCAAAGGATTGGGAGGCACATGCACCTTATCTGCATAAATCTGGCATTTATGGCATTTTCTGGCGTAGGCACAATAGTCGGCATCCATTGTGATCCAGTAATAACCTGATCTTAGCAATTTCTTAGCCATGGCATGCCCTCCAGCATGGGTACCAAAGGATCCTTCGTGCACTTCATGCATTAACAAGTCTGCTTCTGTCCTATCAACGCATCTGAGGAGCACCATATCAAAGTTTCTCTTGTACAGGGAACCGTCAGTATTCAGAAAGAAACTACCAGCAAGCCTTCTTAGTGTCTTCTTATCATTGGAAGATTCCCCTGGTGGGTATGTTTGATCCTCCAAGAAGCACTTAATGTCGTGGAACCAAGGCTTATCATCTTTGACAACATCTGCTGCGAACACATATGCTGGTCTGTCAAGTCTGGATACTGAAATTTGAGGTACAAAGTTGGCAGTTTGAACTTTGATCATGGACGAAATGGTAGCCAGAGCATCTGCAAACTGATTCTCGTCCCGAGGGATATACTCAAGCTTGACTGTTGTGAAGAAAGTCAATAATCTCCTTGTATAATCCCTGTAAGGTATTAGATGATCCTGGTGTGTGTACCATTTGCCGTTGGTTTGATTAACTACCAGAGCTGAATCTCCGAATACAGTCAATGTCTTGATCCTGAGGTCAATGGCCTCCTCAAGACCCATAATGCAAGCTTCGTATTCAGCTTCGTTGTTAGTGCAGTTGAAAGTGAGTTTTGCCGAGAAAGGCATGTGAACTCCCTTAGGTGTAATGAGTACTGCACCAACACCACGACCATTCATGTTAACAGCCCCATCAAACATCATAGTCCATTCTTCTTCCAGGTCAGGCCCTTCAGTGTGAACAGGCTCTTCATGATCTTTTGCTTTTATGAACATGATGTCTTCATCGGGGAAGTCAAATCTCATAGGCTGGTAATCATCAATAGGTTGCTCAGCAAGATATTCAGACAATACACTGCCCTTGATGGCTTTCTGAGAGGTGTACTGGATGTCATATTCAGTGAGGATCATTTGCCATCTTGCAACCCGTCCGGTAAGTGCTGGCTTCTCAAAAATGTACTTGACTGGATCCATCTTTGAGATCAGTAAGGTAGTGTGGGTCAACATATACTGTCTCAGTCGGCGAGCAGCCCACGCTAAAGCACAGCAAGTTTTCTCGAGCAGTGAATAACGTTGTTCACAGTCGGTAAACTTTTTGCTTAGGTAGTAAATTGCATACTCTTTTCGACCAGACTCGTCATGCTGGCCCAATACACACCCCATTGACTCTTCCAATACTGTCAAGTACATGATTAGAGGTCTTCCTTCAACTGGAGGCATAAGGATTGAAGGCTCTTGTAAATATTCCTTGATTTTGTCAAAAGCCTTCTGGCAGTCTTCATTCCACCTGACCGTTTGTTCTTTTCTTAGCAGTTTGAACAAAGGTTCACAAGTTGCTGTAAGGTGGGATATGAACCCTGAAATGTAGTTCAATCGACCTAAGAACCCTCGAACTTCTTTTTCTGTCTTTGGTGCAGGCATCTCTTGAATAGCTTTGACTTTATCAGGGTCAACTTCAATCCCTTTCTCGCTTACAATGAATCCCAGCAGTTTACCAGATCGCACCCCGAATGTGCATTTGTTGGGGTTCAACTTCAGCTGGTACTTCCTCAGACGCTTGAATAGTTTTAGCAGATTTACCAGGTGGTCTTCTTCAGTGAGGGACTTGGCAATCATGTCATCCACATAACATTCGATTTCTTTATGGATCATATCGTGGAATAATGTCACCATAGCCCGTTGATATGTTGCACCAACATTCTTTAGTCCGAATGGCATCACCTTGTAACAGAACGTGCCCCAGGGTGTGATGAAGGTTGTCTTCTCCATGTCTTCAGGTGACATCTTGATCTGATTATACCCTGAAAATCCGTCCATGAAGGAGAATACCGAGAACTGAGTCGTATTATCAACCAATACATCAATGTGAGGTAAAGGGAAGTCATCTTTCGGGCTGGCTCTGTTCAGATCCCGGTAATCCACACACATCCTCACCTTTCCATCTTTCTTAGGCACAGGTACAATATTAGCGACCCACGGTGGATAGCTAGTTACAGCAAGGAACCCGGCGTCCCACTGCTTTTGTACCTCTTCTTTGATTTTCATTGCCATGTCTGGGCGAGTACGGCGCAGTTTCTGTTTAACCGGTGGGCATTCTTCTCTTAAAGGCAGCTTGTGCATAACAATGTCGGTGTCCAACCCTGGCATATCTTGATAAGACCAAGCAAATACGTCCACATACTCTTGAAGCAGGTCAATCAGTTGTCTTTTCACTGAGTCTTGTAAGCAGGCCCCGATTTTAACTTCTTTCACATCTTCATCTGTACCAAGATTAATCGTTTCGACCTCCTCCTGATGAGGAGTGATAACCTTTTCCTCTTGTCTCAACAGCCTGGCTAGCTCTTCAGGAAGCTCATACTCTTCTTCAACCCCTTCATCAGCTTGATTGATTGGATTGTCAAAGTCATACGAAGTCATAGCCGTGCTGTTGTCGGTGCGGTCTGGAAGGCATTCTCTGCAAGGGTTCAGTTTGTTTATTTTAGTGATTGATTTTAATCTTGTTTAGAAAAGTGAAATAAAGTTGTCATTTTGAAAACATTGCCATTTATTTTTTTGTACAAAAAGAAAAATGGAAAAACAGTGAGCGAAAAAGAAAAAAGACTCATTTGCAAAAGATGTCTGATATTTCATTGATTAATCTTGTTGCACAAAAATTACAGATGGCCCGATTACAAAATGAGTCTTGTCATCTTGGGCAAGATGCAAGACTTGATGCATGCTTTAAAAATACAGGAAATAATAATTACTCTACAGGAGTAACTCTTATAATTTCCTGGGAAGACCAGTTTGAGATACTGCTCCCCGGGACCTTTGGACGGATCCAACTCTCCAGGTTGCGGTCGCTTGCATCCTCGTCTTCCAAATTGTTCACAGCATCGGGGGTGAGCATCCCCCCACTGACAAAATTGGGCTCTTTAGCAGCCTCTGCTTGATCTTGTTGAGTTGGTTTGTAACCCAACCCAAATCTATCCTCTTTCTTCTCCACGGGCAGCAACTCGCCCCAGCCTTGAGCAGTCCCTTCTTCAACAACCTTCCGGGCTTGTTGATAAGATGTCATTGAGGTTCCAGGTACAGCGGATGCTTCATTTATGTTCAAGGCCTCAAACCCTTGACTCATAGTTTCGTGGATCTCTCCATCCATCTCAATGTATTTGTATGTAGCCAGATGGCTAACAAAAATATCTTCTTCTCCACAGATAGTAACGACTTGGCCCTCCCACTCGAATTTTAACTTCTGGTGAAGGGTAGACGTAACTGCGCCAGCGACGTGAATCCAAGGTCTACCCAACAAACAGCTGTAGGCCGGCTGAATGTCCATCACGTAGAAGGTCGTTTTGAAAGTTTGTGGGCCAATCGTTATAGGCAACTCAATTTCTCCCAGAACTGATCTCTTAGAACCGTCAAAGGCTCTCACTACCAAGTTGCTGGGACGTAATGCCAATCCTTCATACTCCAGCTTCACAAGGGCTTTTTTAGGTAAGACATTGAGGGATGACCCTGTGTCTACCAGTACATGGGAAAGAACTGCACCCTTACACTCCATGGTAATGTGCAAAGCCTTGTTGTGACTGCGGCCTTCCGTAGTCAAATCGGTGTTGGTAAATCCTAGTCCATGACTAGCGTTAACATTTCCAACCACAGCTTCCAACTGATTGACTGTAATCTCCTCTGGCACATAAGCTGCGTGCAAGACTTTTAGTAGTGCATTCCGGTGAGCCTCGGAGCACATCAACAATGATAAAATGGAGATCTCAGAAGGTGTCTGGTGAAGCTGGTCCACTATCCTGTAATCACTTTTCTTGATGATTCTCATGAATTCATCAACCTCTTGATCAAAAGGGGTTTTCAAAGCTTCTTTAGCAATTTGCTCTTCTTGCACCATGCTCTTCCCTTTTGCCTTGGCAGCAGCTTCTGCTTCGGCATTGGGTCTTTGAATTTGCGGGGCAAAGAGACGTCCGCTTCGAGTGAAGCCTCCGCCTCCCCCCACAATCTCTATTTGTGGTGAAGAAGTTGATGATTCAAGAGTGATTTTCTGTCCTTCGCAGTATAGATCGGAGCCGTAATGCCAGGGGATGGCATTACTGCTTTCATAAGGTACTGGCCCGGGCACTGTGATAGTGACTGGACTGATAGCAGCTGCAGAAGGGACCATGATAGTATGTGGATCATAGTATATTGTGACTGGTGCTCTGACAGGAGTGGCGCTTTGTGAGTTGTAGGCAGAATCATTTTCAGGATCATAATAAATTGTAACCGTTGAGACATTTGCTGTTGAAGTTGTAGGAGACATTGTTGGATGGATGGGTGTTGCTGTTGTAGGAGGTCCTGAATGAAGTGGTGCTGAAGTTGTAGAAGAGATGTTCGTTGATATTTGGTCCGTTGAAGTAACAGATGAAGCATTTGTTGATGAGATTGAAGAGTTGTTTGGAACAATTGTTGTTGCAGTTGTAGAAGACTCGGGAATTGCTGTTAAGGAGATTGCTGGATTTGTAGGAATTGATGTTGTGATCTGAAGCAGGCCACTCTGGATGAGACCATTTATGCCATCTCTCAAGTTATTACACCCATTCACTGAAATGTTGCAATAAGCGCATCCTAGCTCACATCCAGGGAACATTTGGCATTCAAGGAGTTGAGCTTTAATCTCTACCAAAGGTGTCCGGATTTGCCCCACACTGGTTATCAAGTAAGACGGCTTGTCTTCCTCAATAGCATTGATTCTGGGTCCACCGTGATTTGGCATAGGGTTCTTACTGACATTTGGTGGAGGTGCAAATTTTAGAGCTTTGGAATCCACTAGATCCTGCACTTTCATGTGCAAGGCTCTGCACTTCTCTGTACTGTGGCCAGGTGCATTTGAGTGAAAAGCACATCTGGCGCTGGCGTCATAATTTTTGGGCAGACTGGCAGGATCCGGAGGTGCCAATGTCCTTAGCTCAACCAGGTTGAGTTTCAGGAGTTGTGGCAGTAATGTGGCATAGGGCATAGGGATCATATCAATCATCCTATTGGCCTGAGATGGTCTCTGTTGAAATGGTCTTTGCTGATTGTTGTTGTTGGTGTTGTTGTTGTTATAATTTCTCTGAGGTGGATATTGGGCTTGTTGCTGGTAGTGAGGTTGTTGCTGAGGTTGGTATGCCGGTTGTGGATGAATTGGAGCGGGAATGGTGACAACTGCCATAGACCTATGAACATATTGGGGTCTGCCCCTGCTGGTATGGATAGCATTAGTATCACCAGTTCTTCTTGGGCCCACAAAAGGCTTTCTTGAGTTGTTGGAAGAGCTTGCACCGTTGTCAGAAATTTTGCCCATCTTCAATAGGCTCTCAATCCTTTCTCCAGCTATAACTACATCCGCAAAGCTGGTAGAAGAAAAGGCAGCTAGCCTGTCAATGTATGTTCCTTGGAGGGTGTTCATAAACATATCTGCCATCTCCCTCTCCGACATAGGTGGTTGGACAGCAGCAGCAAGCTGTCTCCACCTCTGGGCGTACTCCCGGAAGCTTTCTCTGGATGATTGTGACATTCCCATCAGGAGGGTCCTGTTGGGAGCCATATCCAAGTTATACTGGTATTGTCTGATGAAGGCCTCAGTTAAGTCCTTCCAGCACCTGATGGTTGCTCTAGTCAAGTGAGAGTACCATTCCCTTGAAGCTCCTGTTAAGTTATCTTCGAAATAAAACGTCCATAGCTTTTCATCCGTGGTATATGCCTTCAGCCTCCCCAAAAAGGATTGTAAGTGGGTCCGTGGACAGGAAGTCCCATTGTACTTCTCAAAGCACGGTGGTTTAAATTTGTGGGGAATCCTGACCCCGTCCACTAAGCCCATGTCCATAACATCAAAACCCAAAGAGTTTTGAGACTCCAAGGATCTTAATTTTTCAGCAATTTCATCCAGCCTTTTGTCATAAGCCTCATCCCCAGCTCCCATCACTGTGAACTGATCTTCCTGGGGGTCTTCTTGGAGTACTCTGCCTGTAGTAGCATTCCTTTGTGCATTAGCAGGGATATTGATCTCTGGATGAAGGTGGGGGCCAAATACAGGTGGGTTGATATGAGGCTGAACCCTCTCATTGTTGCTTGTCCCACCAGTCCCTAGATGGGGGTCTTCCTGAGTCTGCCTTTCTACTAAAGCCCTCAATCTCTCTTGTCTTTGAGCTAAACCATTCATCACCTCCATAAATTGTGTCATCTGATTCCTCATTTCCAATCTCTCATTGGCCATTTGGTTCCTGACCTCTGTAAGGTCCTGTTGTACCTGGTCCATCTGTATACCCGGAAGGTTGTTGCGGGTAGGGTATCTGTGTGGACGGTTGAGTGGGAACACCCGACGTCGAGCAATAGTTCCTGAACCACAACAGAGTTAGTAACAAAAAAAAACAAAACCTACAAAACAAACAAAGGTCAGTATGCAATGCAGTATGCTTATTTGTTTCCAAGGTATCCGGCTTGGCACTTGGTTTTGACCTTTCCAGACCCTTGAAGATGCTGTTGATGTTGCTTGAAAAATTCAGATAAAACAAACCAACACATATATTACAAAAAAGTAACTGATACATAGTTTGTTTCTTTTTACAATACATGCCCTCTGAGGGGTCAAAATACAACACAAAAAGGGAAAAGTACAATGAAATGAAAGCAACAACAAGCAAAAGTCAGACACTAAGACCAAACTCATCCTCCTGAACTTCCTTTAGAAGTGCTTCAGTCACAGGATCAGATGGACGCTCTGTAAGGTTCCTGATAAGGAGATTCCTGGTAGTAACAGCTGCAGTTAGCTTCTTGTGTCGACTCTGGTCCTTTGACCTCTTCACACCAGCTCTAATCTTCAACTCTGAGATCTCTCTCTGGGCTGCTAGCAGGGCTTCCTGTTGCTCTTTTGCACTAGCCTCCAACTGCTCAATCTTGTCCTGAGTCCTCTTATCCTCCTGAGTACGAGCTTCGGTGATCCTGACCCACCTAGCTTGACTCTCCTTCAGATACAAATCAGTCCTGGCCTTCTGGAACTGAGCCTCCTTGCGGGCATTCTTCAAAATCTGTTCTCCAGCCCTAGACTTCTTGATGTAATCCTCTGACTTCTCAATCCTGGCTAGATGCTCCACCTTTAGCTTTTCTAACCTTTCAATGTCCAAGCGACCATTACTCCTCTCCCAGAGGGTCTTCTGTAGAGCTTGAGTCAACTTCTCATTTCTCTCTTTCAAATTCTCAAACTCCTCTAAGCTGACAGTGGCAGGAGGTGCTGTGGATGGCCCTGGTGCATCCTCAATGGTGAAGGGCATCCCAGAAATTTGTGCCCTGGCATGAGACCACTCATAGTACTGGGATGAGGCCACATTGTTGCATTTCCCCAGAATGGTTATTCCCTTGGTCTGAACATTGTCCCAAGCCCAGGATGCTTGCCTGACAATAGCCAGATTAGGCTTAATCTCACAATAAAGGGTCTTAGCCAAATCTTGTGCTCTAGGAGGATGGACCAATGCATAGCCCAATTGTCTTTTGAATAGCAGAGGGTTGTAGTTGATGCAACCCTTCACTCCTATCAGAGGTACATTGGGGAACTGCCCACAACTAGTAATGATGTCCCTGCCCTTGGTGCTCTGAGTGCACCACCTGATGTCAGCTGAGGTCAAAGCAATGAGTCTTCTAGCCCAATTCTTTGGCTGGTGAGGATTCAAGAATGCATCAGTCCTGGGCAAGTGCTTGAGCAGCCAGGTATGGAACAGGGGAGCACAGCATCTCACCAATCTTCCTCTTTGCTTTTCATTCCTTTGGTGAACAGAGTAGTAGAAATCTCCCAGTAAGGTGGGTACTGGGTTCCTCAGAATGAAAAGGTGAATTGCATTCTTGCTAACAAACTTAGGCTCATCTGCAAATAATATGACCCCATATATACTAAGGGCCAATAATGCACAGACTGTCTTCCATTCTCCTGAGGAGGCCTTCAGGATGGCCTGAGAAGTCAAGAAATCCAAATGTAGACCAGAGATTCCAGCCTTAGTAGTCATATTCTGCCCAAACAGAGAGGGTTCCAGATATAATGCTCTTGCCAACTCTTCATTACTAGGAAAAGCCATCTCAGGGTTAAAGGGGACTCCACCCCTGACAGGTACACCAACCAATGATGAATACTCCTCTAATAATGGCCCCAACTGAAAATCCTGAAAAGTGAAGCACCTCATAGGGGGATCATAGAACTGCAGGCAAGTATGAATCAAGCTCCTCTAGGAAGGGTCCAAATCCATAACCACATCAAGGATGCCTCCATAGTGTTCTCTGAATAGTGGTATACGGTCTGGAGTAATCAAGGTCTGGATCTTCTTGATGTCAGCTAGCTCAGGCTGAAAGAAATGGTAGGAGATATTGCTCTTCTTGGGTGCCATGTTGCTAAAGAAGAGCTGAGACAGATGCTGATGATGGAGAATAACACTGAAGATGGGCCACTGACAGGCAGATGCTGGTGATAACAGTAGCTGAAGTAGGTAGGTCTATGCAGATAAAGGGGTCAAAACCAAGCCAAAATATAGTATGGACACCCTGAAAAACAAATAAGCAAATGTTAAATGATGCAATGATGATGTATGCAAATGATATGCAAGGGTTTGTGATCAAGCTGGATCTGATTACTGCCTTGATATAAGTCCATGTATGGTTCAAGAAATCCAGATGGAGGTTCATAAGTCCAGTAACCAAGGTGGGGGACTCAAATAAAGAGTCACATGTCCAGGGTTAAAATCACAAGAACTGTCCCAAAATGGAGTATTCTTAATCCAAACAAAGTAACAGGGTATGCTGAGGTCAAGGGTACCTGCAAACCTGTAAACAGCCCAACCCCCTCACAGGTGGTGTTCTAAAACAAGGATCCTCAGACTTGGATCAGTTATGAGAAGTGTAAACACTTCTAACCCGGAGGTACAATGTTTACAATAACCATAAAAGATCCTCCTCTAATTCACCTCAGTTTCTGAAGGTCATAATAAAGGTCATCCAGACTTAGCAGGCTTCCCAGATAGCCCTAGCACTACAGGAAATCTGTAGCACAGAGTTCTCAAGAAGAAACCCATATCTGAACCGTGTTTGATATTCCCGCACCAGACCGAAATGGAATGGGAAAGAACATGAACCACTCTAGCCTAGGTGTCACTCAGGTCCCAAGTATAGGACCTCAGGTATAGCATTATTCTTTTAAGCCTCATTGTCTTGAGCTCTGCACCCTTTTCTTGCACTGACACTCCTTTTATTCACTTCACACTTTTCTTGCACTGACACTTGTATTCTTTTCTAGCTTTTGCACACAGATAGCACTGACACTACCCCTTTAAACACAAAATTTCATGTGTGGATCCCGTCGAGTACGACGGACAATCTGGGTGCTAATACCTTCCCAGGTTGTAACCAACCCCCTTTTTCAGTTTCTCTGGTTCGATATCGTCTTATCCATTTCTTTCCTAGGTTTATGCAGCATTACCTTTCCTTCAGGATAAAAATGCCTAGTTGGCGACTCTATTCATCTTCACCTTCATTTCTCCTTTCGTCGACCATTCGCGTCTGTACCCCTTCTGGCCCTGTGTCATTTGGTGGGAGCGACAGCTTGGCGACTCTGCTGGGGACCCTTATACTGCAACCAGGGCTTCTGGTTCTTTTTGTGGGTTCCTCCTAGCGCTTGTTTGATTTGTGTTTACTGGGGTGTTATGTGTTAAGTGTGTTTATTTATTTGCTTTATTTATTGCTTTATGTACAACTTTATTTATTGCTTTCTTTACAGTTTTTATACATCATACTGTCATTATCATTGCTGGAGCTGGTTTCTGTTTTGGTGGATGGGGTTCCACTGAGTGATTAAGGTCCTATACCTGGGACCTGAGTGACACCTAGGCTAGAGTGGTTCATGTTCTTTCCAATTCCATTTCGGTCTGGTTCGGGAATATGAAACACGGTTCAGATATGGGTTTCTTCTTGAGAACTCTGTGCTACAAATTTCCTGTAGTGCAAAGGCTATCTGGGAAGCCTGCTAAGTATGGATGACCTTTATTATGACCTTCAGAATCTGGGGATAATTAGAGGAGGATCTTTTATGGTTATTGTAAACACTGTACCTCCGGGTTAGAAGTGTTTACACTTCTCATAACTGATCCAAGTCTGAGGATCCTTGTTCTAGAACATTACCTGTGAGGGGGTTGGGATATTTGCAGGTTTGCAGGAACCTTTGGCCATATCATACCCTGTTACTGTTCTGTTTTAAGAATACCTCACTTTGGACAGTTCTTGTGATTAACCCTGGATATGTGACTCTTTATTTGAGTCCCCCACCCTGGTTATTGGATTTCCGAGCCTCCATCCGGACCTTTGAATATACATGGACCTTATACCAAGACAGATAATCAGATCCAGCTCTTGATCACAAACCCTTGCATATCATTTGCATATATCATCATTGCATCATTTAACATTTGTTTATTTGTTTTTCAGGGTATCCACCTCATTATATTTTGGTTTTGTTTTGACCCCTTCTACTACTTAGACCTCTGCTTTAGTTATCTTCTTCAGCATCTGCTTCAGCTATCTCCTTCAGCACCTCCACCAGTCTGTCAGAGACTCACCTGCATCAGTCTATCAGAGATTTACCTCCAGCTTTTCAGTCAGTGATCTTCATCAGCATTTGTCTTCAGCTTCTTCATTAACACTCATGGATGTTCCAAGGAAGAGCAACATATCTTATCACTTTTTTGAGCCCATATTGACTGGTATCAGGCAGATCCAGTCTCTTATCACACCTGACCACATCCCACGGTTTAGAGAGCACTATGGGGGTATTTTAGACATGGTTATGGATCTTGATTCATCTCAGAGGAGCATGATCCACACATGATTGCAGTTTTATGACCCTCCACTAAGATGCTTCACCTTTCCTGATTTCCAGATGGGGCCTCTGTTGGAAGAGTTTTCCTTGTTGATTGGAATGCCTATCAGAGGAGGGATCCCCTTCAACCTAGAGATGACTACTCCCAGAGGTGAAGAGATAGCAAGGGCATTGCACTTGGAGCCTGCCATCATTGAGCAAAACATTGTCGCTCCCACCAAATGAAGCCGGGTCAGAAGTGGTACAGACGCGAACGGTCGGCGAAAGGAGGGTGCGAGGACACACAGGAGTGAACTCACAGGGAATGAATAGAGTCGCCAGCTAGGCATTTTTATCCCGGAGGAAAGGCAATGCTGCATAGACCTAGAAAAAGATGGATAAGACGGTTGCGAACCAGAGAGACTGAGAAAGGGGGTTGGTTACAACCTGGGAAGGTATTAGCACCCAGATTGTCCGCCGTACTCGACGGGATCCATGCTTAAAAGATTTGTTTTTAAAGGGGTAGTGTCAGTGCAATTTGTGTATAAAGAGAGATGGAAAAGGTGTACAGGTGTCAGTGTAAAAGAAGTGCAAAGTGTGATATATACAGTGTCAGTGCAGGGACAAGAATGAAGTGCTCAAGAATATGAGGCTAAGAGAATAAAGCTGGAAGGAGGGGGAATATACAGAGACTTTTGTTCGATAACTGTTAAGTTATGCCTACGTATCCTCTCGTGCAATGAGGAAGTCAGAACACCGTAGTTTGACCCAAAGAGACTGAAAAATAAATTGACTTGTGAACTGCTTACTTGTCTATGCTCAAGTGTATGACCTGTCTGGCTCAGGTGCAAACTGTCTTGCATTAGACGGAAGAAGCAAGTTCTCGTTTGTGAGTGAATGAGGTAAGGAAAGAATCCCGAAGGAGACGATTATTGTTTGTTTTTGAGTTTTCAGTCTTTTATTGCTTTTGAAAGTTTGTCATGAGCTAATGAGCTTAAGCCTAAACCAATGGGTTAGTAAACTCATCACATCTTCCCTCTGATTAGGGGTAATGAGAATACCTTAAGTGTGAAGTCAGCTTCTCACACTTAATCACCTTTGATGTAGGATTAAGATCATTAACCTACTTGTGATTATTTAGATGTTTTTGTTGTTTTTGTTTAGTGTTAAGTAATGAAGTTAAGCCATGGTCAAGGATTAAACAGACTCATTACACCATCCTAATAGAAGGATAATAGATGAGAATGTTTAAGCTGAGGAAAGCTCCTCAACTTAATCCATGATTAGGGATTAAACTCATGACAAAACAAAGCCTTTATTAAGTGGATTTTAGTTAAGGGTAAGATGATGAAGTGATTTTTAGGGTTTGTAAGACAACCTGAGGGGGACTTGTCCATTAACACTAGGGTTAGTCCTTCTTAACCAATTAAGGAAGAATTAGAACCCTAATGCAAGGCCCAAGTTACAAGCTTGATGTCTTGATGATTATTAGGTGAATTGATTAAAGGATTTAAACACATTAAGGGTTTAACACTTAGGATTAAAGTTATACACTCCATCCTAATAGAAGGATGCAGGCATAAGCTTAATCATAAAGCCTTAAAGCCTTTAGGGTTTAGTCCTGGATTATGAGGTGAGAAGAGAAGACTCAATGAAACACAAAGGTAAAAATAAGAGGGGAGACTAATCAAAACCCTAATCATTGTCATGCTTGGTTGTTCCTAAGGTTTGTGAGGTTAACAAGAGAAATCTTCAATGGAACCACCAGGAAGCAGATGAAAGGAGCAAAGAGGAGCAAAGTAACTTGCTTCATTTAAGAAGACAAGTCACTTGAAGAAAGAAAGTAAGATGGAGAAGAAAGAGCAAGCTCAATCTCAAACACAAAGATAAAATGCAGCAATGATGCATAAGAGAGATGAAAAGAAATTGTGAGAAGTGAAGGCAAATTCACTTCTCAAAGTAACTTACCACCTGAAAAGTTAGTGAAAGAAATGCAATGCAATGCAAAATGAGATGAAATGGCATGATGCAAACCAAAACCAGAAGCATATGTGTGATGATAATGATGTTATGAGATGATACAAACATGAAACAAGGCATGGGGATGATCATTCATACATATGGATGCAAGAGAGGCATGCTTAGAACCATGAACATATATAAACAGTTATGAGATGCAAATGACATACAACATGGCAAATACATGATGCAATGATCAAACATGCTTTCAACATATCTTAAAATGTCTAATGAATCAAATGAATGCATGAAATGTCATGGCAAATCATGGTGTGCAAGCAAATGCAAGATGTATGCAAAAGGAAGCCCAAATTAGGGTTTATGATCAATGCATCAAACAAAAACCAAAATCAGAAGCAAACATCAAGATAAAAAATTAAAAATGCATTCAAAGGAACCCTAATCCTATACAAACTCACTTCCCAAAGGAGGGGTTCTAACTCTTAACCTAATTAGGGTTATGAATTTCCTAAGTTTTCTAGGGTTTTAGGGTACCTTAACAAGAAAAATGTCAAACAAAAGGAAAATGTAAGATCAAATCATGCCAATTTAATCTCACAAACTACATGCTAAACAAAATGCAATGCAAAAAGAATCAAAGTCCAACTCTCAACGGTTAGGCAGAAATGATTTTTTGAAGTTTGGATCAAAATAATGCCTTGAAATGATTTTAATTCCATGAAAAATTCTCAAAAGACATCAAGATCAAAAAAGAAATTTGATTTGAGGGTTGGACAATGTTTCTAAATGATTATGAAGGTTTCATGAATTTTTTGGTGATTTTTAAATACCTAAAAGTATTTTTAATTAATTAATTCTCATTAATTAATTAAAAATAAACTTTTAAATGATTTAAAAATATTTTTTAATGCAAAAAATAAAAATAAAAATGTTTTTGGTTTCTGAAAATTAATAAAAGTTTGTACAAAAATTTTCAGAATTTTTAAAATTGTTTTGCTATTTTAAATAAATTGGAGAAAAGAAATGAATAAAAATGAGAATAAAAATGAATTAAAAGAAAAGTATGCGCATCCAATGGCCTGGATTTAAACTGGGGAAGGAGGGAAAGACTGCGCGCCAGATCCAAGGGGTGAGATTCAAACTGAGTTAAATCCTATTTTAATTAATTAAACTGAATTAATTAAGATAATGACATGGATTAGGGTTAAGTGAGTGGATCCAGGCCATTGAACGCACGCGGGAATTGACCAAGTCAGCTCATCCAACGCACCAGATTCAAACTTGCATTAATTACAGGGATTAGCCCTAATTATTTTCAGGTGGCCGGAGAAGACTTCCGGTCGTCTTCTCCGGTGGGACTCCCACCTGAAAATTTCTAAAATCCTCTAAACCTCATGAAAATGAAAACTAAACACCCAGAAATCATCCCCACACATCACTGAATCAAACCCCCTAAACAAAACTCATTTCTCATCCATTAATCATGCGAATCGAAACCAAACATTTTTAGGTCAGAAAAGTTTCAGAACAAGATTAAATGCTTATTTCTCAAACATTTCAAAAAGTAAAAGCACCAGAGTGATCAGCAAAACATGAGGAACAACTTAGAAACTTAAAAATCCATTTCTGGAAAAAAAAAGTTCTTGATATACCTGAGCTTTGAGCTTTCTCAGTTTGCAACTTTCTGACCCTCTCTCTTCGTGCACACCACTCCTTTTAGGCCCCTGATGATGTCCTGATGCTTGGAGAAAGTTTATGATGGCTGGTTTTTGAGATGGCAGAAGTTCTGCTCAAGGTGGGGTGAGAATCGTGTTTTTGATTCTTTGAGTTTCAGGCCATGGTGAGGGGTGCTTTGTGACCAGGAAGGTGTGTTGAGTTGATTTGTGAAGTTAGTTTGTGTGTTTGAGGCTTGTGCTGAGAGTTTCGAATGATCTTGCAAGATGAGGTGAAAATGAGAATGCTATGATGGAGAGTGTTTCAGGCCTCTGTTCTTGTTGCTTTGGCTTGCTTTTTGTTTGTATAAACAATTGCCATTGGTCAGATGAAGTGATGTGTGCTTTATTGATTGGTATGGCTCAAGTTGCCAAAATGTCAAAGTTGTGTAAGAGAGGTATGGGCTACTTGCTAGCCAAGGACAAAAGGCATGTCCTGCGCAGCATGATGTGGGGAGAACCCTAGGATGGTTCAACAAGTCATCCAGCAAGTGGATGGTAGCTTATGATGAGTTTTGCAACTTGCCTTGCTTTTGCCTCTTATGAAAAATCTTGATCCATAGGCCACAAAAATGAATGATCCCTTGGCCCATTCTGAAGTTTAGAGGTTGTATGATCATGTTGTGAAGTTTAGAAGTGCTCTTGACAGCCCAATTTGCCTTGACATATGAATTTGCAACTTTGCCTCTTTGGTGCATAACTTGAAATTTAGTGATTTTTGCCAACTTTGACAAGCCATAACTTTTGATCCAAAATGAATTAGGTCATGTTCTTGTACTCTTTTAAAAGGGAATGATCCATTATACAACTTTCATGACCAAAGTTTTTTCATTTGAAGCTTTTTTGAATCAAAAAGTAAAGGTTGAAAAAAGTTGCTTAAAATGGCAATTCCATTAAAAGTCAAACTTGCCCAAAAAGTCAACTTTGCAAAAGACTTGAAATTATTGAATTTTGTGAACTTCCAACATCTTCCATGATCAAATAAAGATCATATACAATCAAAATGATGAAGAACACCCTTTGGTTGGGTCATTGGGGGCCTCAGATGCCCTGATTTTGCACTGACTTGCTTGAAAAGTCAACTCTTGATCAGATGACTTCCCCATGGAATTTCTTCATGAAAATTGATATGCATACTCCCTATACCATATAGAGACCAATAGAAACAAGAATGACCAAAAAATTTGGAGTTATGGCCTCTGAAACCAAAACCCTAATTTTAGGTCATCTGTGCAGTTAAACCTGGCTCTGCTTCCATGCTATTCTCAGTTCTTGTGATTTTTGGCATTCTTGACTTTGAGAGGATATAATATGATGTTTGAACATACATGTACCCCTTTGAAGTGATTTATGACCTTTGGAGTGACTCAAGAAGCTCTTGGATTGCTCAGATCACAAACCCTAGATGCAGATGACTTTTAATCTATGCAGTGAATCAAAAATGTGATATGAGATGCTATGATTGAGTTTATGCTTATGAGGAGATCACAAGCCATGGTGTGAATGGGTGAGGGAAAATTTGGGGTGTTTACAAACATGACAACAAAAGTTGGGATTCCTGGTTTACATCTGGACTTCTTGATTTCTCAGGCCACCCTGAAGGTTGCAGTGGGAGAATGGAAGACAGTCTGTGCACTCTTAGCCCTCAGCATATATGGGGTTATATTGTTTGAAAATGAGCCCAAATTTGTGAGTAAGAATTCCATCCACTTGTTTCTGCTGAGGAACCCAGTGCCTACATTGCTAGGAGATTTTTACTACTCCATCCATCAGAGAAATGAAAAGCAAAGGGGGAAGCTAGTTAGATGTTGTGCTCCCTTGTTCTACTCTTGGCTACTCAGACACTTGCCTAAGTCAGATGCCTTCTTGAACCCACACCAGCAGAAGAATTGGGCCAAAAGGTTCATTGCCTTAACATCAGATGATATCAGATGGTGCACCCAGAGCACCAAAGGCAAGGATATTGTTACCAGCTGTGGGAAATACCCTAATGTGCCTCTGATAGGAGTAAAAGGTTGCATCATCTACAACCCTTTACTGTTTAAGAGACAATTGGGATATGCCTTGGATCACCCTCCTAGAGGACAGGATTTAGCTGAGACCCTATACTTTGAAGTTCAACCTAATTCAGCTGTTGTTAGACAAGCTGTCTGGGCTTGGGACAACATCCAGACCAAAGGGACAGCCATTCTTGGAAGATGTAACAATGTTGCTTCAGCCCAGTATTCTGACTGGTCCCGTACCAGAGCTCAGATTACCAGGATGCCTTTCACCTTGGAAGACACACCTGGACCTTCTACAGTACGGCCTGCAGCAACTGTTAGCCTGGAGGAATTTGAAAAGCTGAAAGAGAGGAACAATCAGCTATCTGAAGCCCTGAAGAAGACTCTTTGGGAAAGAAATGACGGTCGTATGGACATTGAAAGATTGGAAAGGCTCAAGACTGAGCATCTTACCAAGATTGAGAGGACAGATGACTACATAAGGAAAGCAAGAGTCGGGGAACAGATATTGAAGAATGCCTGCAAGGATGCCAAGATTTAGAAAGCTAGGGCTGAGCATTACCTGGAAGAGAGCCAGGTTAGGTGGATCAGGATCACCGAAGCCCGTGCACAAGAAGACCAGAGGACTCAGGCCAAGATTGAGCAGTTGGAGGCCACTGAGAAGAAGCGGCAAGAAGCTTTATTGGCAGCTCAGAAGGAGATATCAGAATTGAAGCTCCGAGCAGGGTTAAAGAGATCAAAGGATCAGGACCGGCATAAGAAGCTGACTAATGCCATTGCTACCAGGAACCTCCTCATTAGGACCATTACAAAGCGCCCAGCTGGTCCGGTGACTGAGGCACTCCTGAAGGAAGTCAGGGAAGATGACTATGGACTGGATGTCTGATTCCTCTTTGCTTGTATTTCTTTTCTTTTGCAAGGCCCAAGTTACAAGCTTGATGTCTTAATGATTATTAGATGGATTGATTAAAGGAATTAAACACATTAAGGGTTTAACACTTAGGATTAAAGTTATACACTCCATCCTAATAGAAAGATACATGCATAACCCTAATCACAAAGTCTTAAAACCTTTAAGGTTTAGTCCTTGATTATGAGGTGAGAAGAGAAGACTCAAAGATGACACAAAGGAAAAATAAATGGGGGACTAATTAAACCCTAATTATGATCATGCTTGGTTATTCCTAGGGTTTATGAGGCTTGCAAGAAATCTTCAGGAGAAAAGCCACCAAGGAAGAAGCAGATGAAAGGAGAAAGAAGCAGAAGAAGCAAGACAACTTGCTTCAATGAAGAAGACAAGTTGCTTGAAGAAATAAAGTGAGAAGGAGACATGAATGAGCAAGCTCACTCTAATACAAAGATAAGATGCAGCAATGATGCAAGAGAGATGAGAAGAGATTGTGAGAAGTGAAGGCAAATTCACTTCTCAAAACAACTTACCACCTGAAAAGTTAGCAAAAGAAATGAAATTCAATGAAAATGAGATGAAATGCCATGATGCAAGACAAAGTTAGAAGCATGAACATGATGTTAATGATGCTAAGAGATGATGAAAACACATGTCAAGAGTTGTGGATGATCATACAAGGATGAGGATGCAAATGAAGCATGCTTTGAACCATGAAAGTTCATGAAGGTTTATTTAATGAAATGAATGATGCAATGATCAAACATGATTCTAATATGTCCTAAGATGTCTTATATGTCATATGGATGCACAAAATGTCATGGCAAGTTCTTGTATGCAAGCAAATGAAAGATGGATGCAAAGGAAGGCAAGAATTAGGGTTTACATACAATATGCAATGCAGAATTCAAAATCAGAAGCAAATGACATGATAAAAAATTGAAAATGGGATTAAAGGAACCCTAACCCTACACAAGTTCACTTCCCAAAGGAGGGGACCTAACTCTTAACCTAATGGGAGTTATGATTTTCTCAAGTCAACTAGGGTTTCAAGGCACTTCAAAAGGAAAAATGCACATTAAATTGAAAATGAAAGATAAATTCAAACCATTTTTACCCTAGAAACTATATGATATGAAGGATGCAATGCAAGAAGAACCATCATCAAACTCTTCATGGTTAGGCAGAATGAATTTTTCTAAGTTAAGACCAAAATATTGCCTTTTAATAACTTTAATTCCAATGAAAAATGTCAAAGTACATCAAGAACCAAAAATAAATTTGTTTGAAGAGTTGGATAATGTTTCTAAATGTATCAAAATGCAATGTGAATTTTTTGGTGATTTTTAAATACCTAAATGCATTTTTAATTAATTAATTTCCATTAACTAATTAAAAATTAACATTTAAATGATTTAAAAATAATTTTTGATGCAAAAAATAAAATAAAAAATGTTTTTTGGATGGAGACAAATATTTGAATCAGAAATGCAAAGTTTGAAATTTTTGGGATGAGTTTTGATATTTTAAATTAAATATGCAAGAAAAATGCAAAGAAAATAAAATAAAAATGAATTTAAGGGAAAGTCAGCGCATCCTAAGGCTCACATTCAAACCTGGAGATGGAGGGAAGACTACGCGCGTTATCCAACGGCCTAGGTTCAAACTGGCATTTTAAAACTAATCCTAATTAATTAATTTAATTAATCACAATTAGGGCTAAATGAACTCATCATGACCCTCTAGCACGCGCGGGAAGCCCAGATCTAACGTCCCACATTTAAACTCAGCTAACCCTAATTACCAAACCCTAATTACTTTCAGATCACCGGAGAAGAGCTCCGGCCGTCTTCTCCGGTGACATCCCTCCCTGAAAAATCTCAACTTCTTCCCTAGGTTATTTCTGGAGCTCTAAAGCTCCAGATTTGTTCCTCTCACTCCCCTAAACCTAAATCCAACCTCAAATGGAATTTATTTTCACTCCTAAACATGATTCGAAACCAAGAACACAAATATGCAAAACTTTCAGACAAGCAATACACCCTCATCTCTCCATCATTTTCAATAATTTCAAGTTCAATACAACCAGGGGATCAAATACAACCAATTAAGAGCTTACAATAGAGGTTCTGGAAAAAAGTTTCGCATGGCTACCTGAGATGAAGCTTTCAACCCAGGAGCTTTCTGACTGTTTCCTTGCTTCAAAATGCCTTCAATGACCTTCCTGAAGAAGCTTTGAAGCTTGGATGGAGTTTTTTATGGCTGTTTTGTGAGTTTGTGAAGTTCAGTTCAAAGGGAGTGGAAAATCGTATTTCTGTTTGGGGTGGTTTCAGGGCCAGATGATGGTTGGGAAATGATCAGTGGATCATGGTGAGTGGTTTTGTGAAGTTTGTTTTGAGGTTTTAGGCTTGTGTGATGAGATTCGAAGAAAATTGCATAAGAGAGGATTTTGGTGAATGCTGTGTTATGAGAGGTTTCAGCTTCCAAGATTGTGTGAAAAATGATCCTTGAGGCATGTAGGTGAAGCTGTGATTGGTCAGAGTAGTTGGTGTGGCTCAGTTTGATTGGTATGGCTCAAATTGCATAAAGTCAACTTTTGTGTAAGAGGAGGTATGGGCTGGTTCAGGCATGGTACAAAGGGGTGTCTGGTGCAGCAGGATTCAAGGATAGCCATGGAAATCATTTAGAGGCAATTCAGCAAGTTTGTGAGAAGTTGTGGGAGGTTTTGCAAATTTGTGAACTTTTGGCCCTTTTGAAATTTCTTCATGTGCAAGTCATGGAACCTTGGGATTCTTGGGCCAATTCTGAGTTTTAAGTCATGTGTTATGATTATGTGATGCTTATAAGTCCATTTGAGGTCATAAAAATGCTTGGCATGAGAATTTGCAAGTTTCCCTCTTTGGTGTAAAAGTGAATTTTATGTGATTTTGTCCAACTTTGACAAGCCTTAACTTTTGATCTAAAATGAATTAGAATGAGTTCTTGCACTTTTTGAAAATGGGAGGATCCAATCTACAACTTTCATGACCAAAGATTTCTCATTTGAAGCATTTTTGAATCAAAGAGAGGAGGTTGAAAAACTTTCCCAAAATGGCAAGTTTGCATTACAAGTCACTTTCCCAAAAAGGCAACTTTGCAAATGACTTGAGATTCTTAAATTTTGTGAACTTCTAGCATCTTTTATGATCAAATAAAGATCATACACATTCAAAATGATGGAGAAACCCCTTTGGTTGGGTCATTGGGGGCCTCAGATGCCCTGATTTTGCACTGACTTGCTCAAGAAGTCACCTTTTGATCAGATGCCTTCCCCATTGAAGTTCTTCATGAAAATTGACATGCATGATCCTTATAACATATAGAGACCAATAGAAACAAGAATGACCAAAAAATTTGGAGTTATGGCCTCTGAAACCAAAACCCTAATTTTAGGTCATCTGTGCAGTTAAACTTGGCTCTGCTTCCATGCCTTTCTCAGTTCTTGTGATTCTTTGACTTTATTGGCCTTGTGAGGATATAATATGATGCTTGAACATACATGGACCCTCTTGAGATGATTGAAGACCTTTGGAGTGGCTCAAATAGCTCTTGGATTGCTCAGATCACAAACCCTAGATGCAGATGACTTTGAATCAATGCAGTGAAGCAAAAATGCAATATGAGATGATATGATTGAACTTATGCAACATGAAAAGATCATAAGCCATGGTGTGAATGAATGAGGGAAAATTTGGGGTGTTTACAGCTGCCCCTATTCAAGCATGAGTTAGTTGTGTAGGATGTAAGCAACGGCTTAACAGGCAAACAAGATAACTTGTGGTTGAATATCAAAGACAATCCAAAATTTGCACTCACCGAATGAAGAAGAAAAGGGATATAGATTGTAAAAGAAAATAAAGTATGATTATAAAGTGCGGGTGACGGAGGACGACCGTTGAGCAGAGGACGACTGCTGGGGATGAAGTAATGACGGGACGACCGACATGCTGGGGAAATAGAGGGATCATGATGGAGACGACCATCAAGTAAAGTTATAAGAACCTCTGGGGGTTAAAGGTAAATGATGGGGATGACCATCGGGTTGAAGAAAATAAATGATGAGGAACGGTCATCAAAGGTGAAGGACGATCACCTAGCAGGGGACAGCTTCTCTGTTGGGGATAAGATGAGGGACGGTCATCCAAGGTGAAGGACGATCACCTGGTAGGGTACGGCTGCCGAAAGTCACGACATAGGACAAATGTCGGACGAAAAGGTCGACGATGGGGACGACCATCGGATAAGCACTGATGAAGGACGATCATCAAGAGGTGAAGGACGATCACCTAGTAGGGTATGGCTGCTCTCGGGAGTTTATCACAACATAGGACGAATGTCGGATAACAAGATCAACGATGGGGACAGCCATCGGATAAAAATGATGAAGGACGATCATCAAAAGGTGAAGGACGATCACCTAGCAGGGAACGGCTGCTGAAAATATCACGACATAGGACGAATGTCGGATAGGAAGGGGTTCTAATGAATAGGGACTCCGCTGGGGATGATGAAGGACGATCATCTAAAAGGTGAAGGACGATCACCTGGAAGGGTACGGTTGCCGAAAATATCATGACATAGGACGAATGTCAGATAAAAAAGGAAAAAGTTTATCAAGATTTGCCGGGAATTCTTCTAGGGAATGGTAGACACAGACGAGTGCCTAATTTTAAGAAAGAAAAGGTATAAGTGTCTGACACGGTGTATATATTAAAGATGCGGACGAGCATCCTTAAGACTATGATACGGACGAGTATCGGTAGAAACAAATGCTTGATGCATGTTCAGAGATGATGATACGGACGAGTACCAACTAGTTAACAAAGAACACAGACGAGTGTCGACTCTAAAGGGGTTTAAGTGATGTATACAAAATACGGACGAGTACCAACTAGTTAACAAAGAACACGGACGAGTGTCGACTCTGAAGGGGTTTAAGTGATGTATACAAAATACGGACGAGTACCTGTATGAGTAAAAAGTGATGAGTGAGACATAGACGAGTGTCCAACTCGATGTGGAGAGCACGACACGGACGGGTGTCGGAAGAAGTGTATTATAAACAAGTATTCAGGTAACTATGCTGGGGGAGGTAACACGGACGGGTGTTAGGGAAGTGTATATATATATGTATTTGGCTGTGAAGAATGCTCGGGCGACCTTACAGGGGATGGTGACACGGACGAGTGCCAAAAGGAGCATGTATTTGTATTTGTGAGTGCAAAGAGGATGCTTTGGCTTTCTGCTGGGGAGCTCGGGAAGTATTTTGTATATTGTTGGTGGTATATTGGTACACACAGGTACCTGTTCAAAACATGGCCTATGATTATGCAATATGTTTGATTTTTTCCGTAATACTCCGTATTAGACGGAATGCTACGCTTTAGGGGAAAATATGATGCGAATGCTATGATTATGCGAAGATATCGATCCGGGATTCGGGTCCCGTTGCGGTGAAGATCTCTGGCTGATTTGCTTGAAGTGGACATCCCAACTGGGGAATGAGATCATTGGTAGATCTGACATGTATCTATGTATGGGGGAATAGGTCACTGATATACCCATCCTTGGTGATGAGGTACCCAGCTGGGGGCCGTAGAAACTTTCGTCGCTTTGTTGTGAGGTCTTTAGGCATTGCTCTTCTGAATAGAGGCTGAAATTTTGTGGGGATAAAGTTCCCTAACTGACATTTGGCTGAGGAGGAATGATGACTGGCAACTCAGCTGGGGAGAAAGCAGCTCTGGCGTCGGAAGAAGTGCTGAGAAAATGGTGATTTGACACCTTGCTGGGGAGAAACTTTTCATGCCCCATGTTGCATTTTGACTACCTGCAATCCTGTATGGCAAAGAAACGCACAAGTATCCCGAGGTATCCCTTACTGGATTCCATCATAGGAATTTAGACACTCCCGGGAGCAAATATATTTCCTGTAAGCATGTAATTTAGAAAAGACGCATCTGTATTCATGCAAACAAGGTTTATAAGGACATCGGACATTTTTTGCAAACGAAAATAAAATGTACGAGACGAAATGTGACTGAAAATCTGATTTTATTACCTTGGGGTGCCCTGAATTGGCAAATACAGTCAAAGAAACAAATCCCCTGAAATGAGGAGATTGCTACAAAACGAGAAAACAAAAAGATGCTGGCAATGTTGATGACGCTTCAATGTGCTTCCCTTTTGCTATGACTCGTATGACCTTGACGTTCTTCTCATCTTGCTTTCTGAAGAAGGTTGATTCTGACCGATGCTTTATCCGTTCGAAGCTTGCCATGTTGTAAGTGATACAGACGAATTCAGAATGCAGTTGTTCGCTTATTCCCTTATTTTGCGTGGATCGCCCTTTCAGGTTTTCAATCCACCGGGATACCCATTTTTGCCTGAGTTGTCCAATGCGGCTTTTCAACTCAGCGGGTGTACATCTTTTATTTATTTTCCCTTTTTTTGCCCGAGTCTTTTATTCTGTTTTTGACTCGCCGGGATGCCCTATTTTTGCCTGGACTTACATTCTGTTTCTATGTCCAGCGGGTCATTTTTTTATGCGAAGTATTTTTTAACTGCATCCGAATTCACATGGGACAGGAAGTCTTCACCATCCATAGTACTGAGCATCAGTGCTCCACCAGAGAAAACTTTCTTTACTACGAACGGACCATCATAATTCAGGGTCCACTTGCCCCTGTGGTCTGTATGAGGAGGGAGGAGTCTTTTCAGCACAAGATCTCCTACCTGGTATTCCCGAAGCCTGACTTTATGATCGAAGGCCTTCTTCATTCTTTTCTGATACAGCTGCCCATGACAGATCGCAGCTAACCTCTTTTCTTCAATCATATTCAGTTGTTCGTATCGGGACCGGACCCATTCTGCCTCATTCAGCTTAACATCCATTAGTACTCACAAGGAAGGCAATTCAACTTCAACAGGTAGGACTGCCTCCATACCATAAACAAGCTGATACGGCGTTGCCCCGGTGGATGTTCTGATTGACGTTCGGTACCCATGCAAGGCAAATGGTAGCATTTCATGCCAGTCTTTGTAGGTAACCACCATCTTTTGTACAATCTTCTTGATATTCTTGTTAGCTGCCTCAACAACGCCATTCATCTTTGTCCTGTTAGGAGAAGAATTATAGTGTTGGATCTTGAAGTCCCGGCATAGTTCTGCCATCATTTTGTTGTTCAAGTTGGAACCATTATCAGTAATGATTCGCTCGGGCACTCCATACCGACAAATGATGTCTCTCTTCATAAATCGGGCTACCACTTGCCTTGTGACATTTGAATAAGAAGCCGCTTCAACCCACTTGGTAAAGTAATCAATGGCTACCAGGATGAATCTGTAGCCATTTGAAGCAGTCGGTTCAATTTTGCCAATCATATCGATGCCCCACATGGCAAAGGGCCAGGGTGAAGACATCACATTCAAAGGATTGGGAGGCACATGCAGTTTATCCGCATAAATCTGGCATTTATGGCATTTTCTAGCATAGGCACAACAGTCTGCATCCATTGTGATCCAGTAATAGCCTGATCTTAGCAACTTTTTAGCCATAGCATGCCCTCCAGCATGTGTACCAAAGGATCCTTCATGCACCTCGTGCATCAGCAAGTTTGCTTCTGCCTTATCAACACATCTGAGAAGTACCATATCAAAGTTCCTCTTATACAGGGAACCATCAGTATTCAGGAAGAAACTTCCAGCTAGCCTTCTTAATGTCTTCTTATCATTGGGTGATGCCCCAGGTGGGTATGTCTGATCCTCCAAGAAGCACTTAATGTCGTGAAACCAAGGTTTATCATCTTTAACAACATCTGCTAAGAATACGTATGCCGGTCTGTCAAGTCTGGATACTGATATCCGAGGCACAAAGTTGGCAGCTTGAACTTTGATCATGGATGAGATGGTAGCCAAAGCATCCGCAAACTGATTTTCATCTCGAGGGATATACTCAAGCTTAACTGTTGTGAAGAAAGTCAATAACCTCCTTGTATAATCTCGGTAAGGTATCAGATGATCTTGGTGGGTGTACCATTTGCCGTTGGTTTGATTGATTACCAGAGCTGAATCCCCAAACATAGTTAAAGTCTTGATCCTGAGGTCAATGGCTTCCTCAAGACCCATAATACAAGCTTCGTATTCAGCTTCGTTGTTAGTGCAGTTAAAGGTGAGTTTTGCCGAGAAAGGCATGTGAACTCCCTTAGGTGTAATGAGCACCGCACCAACACCACGACCATTCATATTAACAGCCCCATCAAACATCATAGTCCATTTTTCTTCCGGGTCGGGCCCTTCAGTGTGAATAGGCTCTTCATGATCTTTTGCTTTTATGAACATGATGTCTTCATCGGGGAAGTCAAATCTCATAGGCTGGTAATCATCAATGGGTTTCTCAGCAAGATAATCAGACAATACATTGCCTTTGATGGCCTTCTGAGAGGTGTACTGAATATCATACTCTGTGAGAATCATTTGCCATCTTGCAACCCGTCCGGTAAGTGCTGGCTTCTCAAATATATACTTGACTGGATCCATCTTGGAGATCAACAAGGTAGTGTGGGTCAACATATACTGCCTTAGTCGGCGAGCAGCCCACGCTAAAGCACAACAAGTTTTCTCGAGCAGTGAATAACGTTGTTCACAGTCGGTAAACTTTTTGCTTAGGTAGTATATTGCATACTCTTTTCGACCAGACTCGTCATGCTGGCCCAGCACACACCCCATTGACTCTTCTAATACTGTCAAGTACATGATTAGAGGTCTTCCTTCAATTGGAGGCATAAGGATTGGAGGCTCTTGTAAGTATTCCTTGATTTTGTCAAAGGCCCTCTGGCAGTCTTCGTTCCACCTGACCGTTTGTTCTTTTCTTAACAGCTTGAACAAGGGCTCACAGGTCGCCGTAAGGTGAGATATGAACCATGAAATGTAGTTCAATCTACCTAGGAACCCCCGAACTTCTTTTTCAGTCTTGGGTGCAGGCATTTCTTGAATGGCTTTGAACTTGTCAAGGTCAACCTCAATCCCCTTTTCACTTACAATAAATCCCAGCAGCTTACCGGATCGCACCCCGAATGTGGATTTGTTGGGGTTTAACTTCAACTGGTACTTCCTCAGACATTTGAATAACTTCAACAGATTCACTAGGTGGTCTTCTTCTGTGAGGGATTTGGCAATCATGTCATCCACATAACATTCAATTTCTTTATGGATCATGTCATGGAATAATGTTACCATAGCTCGTTGATAAGTGGCACCAGCATTCTTTAGTCCGAACGGCATTACCTTATAACAGAATGTGCCCCAGGGTGTGATGAAAGTTGTCTTCTCCATGTCTTCAGGTGACATCTTGATTTGATTATATCCTGAAAATCTGTCCATGAAGGAGAACACCGAGAACTGAGCCGTATTATCAACCAATACATCAATGTGAGGTAATGGGAAGTCATCTTTCGGGCTGGCTCGGTTCAGATCCCGGTAATCCACACACATCCTCACCTTGCCATCCTTCTTAGGTACTGGTACAATATTAGCAACCCACGGCGGATAGCTAGTCACAGCGAGGAAACCGGCGTCCCACTGCTTTTGTACCTCTTCTTTTATCTTCATTGCCATATCTGGGCGAGTACGGCGCAACTTTTGTTTTACTGGCGGGCAGTCTTCTTTCAGAGGCAGCTTGTGCACGATAATGTCGGTGTCCAACCCTGGCATATCCTGATAAGACCAAGCAAAAACATCCACATATTCTCGAAGCATGTCAATCAGTTGCTCTTTCACTGAATCTTGCAAGCAGGCCCCGATCTTAACTTCTTTCACGTCTTCTTCTGTACCAAGATTAACCGTTTCGACCTCCTCCTGATGAGGAGTGATAACTTTCTCCTCTTTCCTTAACAACCTAGCTAGCTCTTCAGGTAGCTCATAATCTTCTTCAATCCCTTCATCAACTTGATTGATTGGATTGTCAAAGTCATACCAAGTCATAGCAGTGTTGTTGTCGGTGCAGTCTGGAGGGCACTTTCTGCAAGGGTTTAGATTTGTTCATTTTAGTGATCAGTTTTATCTTATTTAGAAAAAAGTGAAAATGAAGTTATTTATTCTGAAAAGTATTGCCATTTTATTTTTGTACAAAAAGAAAAATGAATAACAGTGAACGAAAAAGGAAAAGACTCATTTGCAAAAGATGTCCTGATATTCATTAATTGATCTTTGCATAAAATACAAGATGGCCCGATTACAAAATGAGTCTTGACATCTTGGGCAAGATGTAAGACTTGATGCATGCTTTAAATACAGGAAATATTAATTACTCTGCAGGAGTAACCCTTATAATTTCCTGGGAAGACCAGTTTGAGACATGGCTCCCCGGGGTCCTTGGACGTATCCAGCTCTCCAGGTTGCGCTCATCTTCCGACTCATCTTCCAAGTTGTTCACAGCATCCGGGGTGAGCATTCCCCCGCTGACAAACTTGGGCTCTTTGGCAGCCTCTGGTTGATCTTGTTGAGTTGGTCTGTAACCTAACCCAAATCGGTCTTCTTTCTTCTCTACGGGCAGCATCTTGCCCCAGCCTTGGGCGGTACCTTCCTCAACAACCTTCCGGGCTTGCTGGTACGATGTTATGGAAGTTCCCAGTACAACAGATGCTTCATTAATGTTCAAGGCCTCAAACCCTTGGCTCATGGTTTCATGGATCTCCCCGTCCATTTCTATGTACTTATACGTAGCCAGCTGGCTAACAAAGATGTCCTCCTCCCCACAGATGGTGATGATTTGGCCTTCCCACTCGAATTTTAACTTCTGGTGAAGGGTAGACGTAACAGCGCCGGCGGCGTGGATCCAGGGTCTACCCAACAGACAGCTGTAGGCCGGCTGTATGTCCATCACAAAGAAGGTAGTTTTGAAGGTCTGCGGGCCAATCAACACAGGCAGATCAATCTCCCCAAGCACTGATCTTTTAGAGCCATCAAATGCTCTCACCACCAAATTACTTGGACGCAATGCCAAGCCATCATTCTCCAGCTTCACTAAGGCTTTCTTTGGTAGAACATTGAGTGACGACCCAGTGTCCACCAGTACATGAGATAGAATAGCACCCTTGCATTCCAAAGTGATATGCAAAGCCTTGTTATGGTTGCGTCCCTCTGTTGTTAAGTCAGCATTGGTAAATCCCAGTCCATGACTGGTGTTGACATTTGCAACCACAGTTTCGAGCTGATTAACAGTAATCTCCTCCGGCACGTATGCTACGTGCAGGACTTTCAATAGTGCGTTCCTGTGAGCTTCAGAACACATCAACAGTGATAATATGGAGATTTTGGAGGGAGTTTGGTGAAGCTGGTCCACCACCTTGTAATCACTTCTTTTTATGATTCTCATGAACTCGTCTACATCTTGTTCAAAAGATGTCTTCTGAGTGTCTTTGGTAGTCAGCTCTTCAGATACCACACTCTTTCCTTTTGCTTTGGCAGCAACTTCCGCTTCAACATTAGGTCTTTGTGTTTGTGAGGCAAAAAGGCGTCCGCTTCTGGTGAAGCCTCCGCCTCCCTCAACATTATCAATTTGTGGAGAAGAGGTTGATGAATCCAGAGTGATTTTCTCCCCGTTGCAGTAGAGATCGGAGCCATAATGCCAAGGTATAGCATTACTGCTTTCATAAGGAACGGGCCCAGGTACCGTAATAGTAACTGGGCTGACTGCTGCAGAAGAGGGTACTGTAATGATGTGCGGATCATAGTAAATCGTGACGGGTGATCTGGCAGGAGGTGCCATGGCTTGTTGTTGGAAATTGCTGCTGGGAGGAACATTTGATGGGTCATAGTAGATTGTAACTGTCGAGACATCTTCATTAATCCTTGCTAGCGTTGTAGAAGATTCTGCCAATAAAATGGATGCTGATGTTGTAGAAGGAATGGTTATTGAGTTTTGACTTGTTGAAGTGATGGATGGAGTAATTGTTGATGACATTGATGAATCGGTAGGAATGATTGTTGCTGATGTTGTAGAAGAATCGGGAATTGTTGTTAAAGGAATTGCGGGATTTGTAGGCGCCGTTGTTGAAATCTGAAGGATACCATCCTTGATAAGACCATCTATGCCGCTTCTCAGCCTTTCAAACCCGTTGACTGCAATGTTGCAATACCCACAGCCGAGCTCACACTCGGGGAACACTTGGCACTCTAGAAGCTGAGCTTTAATTTCGACCAAAGGTGTTCGAATTTGTGCAACACTGGTGATCAAGGTAGATGGTTTGTCTTCCTCAATGGCATTAATCCTCGGCCCGCCATGATTAGGCATAGGATTTCTGTTGACATTCGGAGGAGGTGCGAAGTTGAGGGCTTTAGAATCCACCAGATCTTGGACTTTCATTTGCAAGGCCCTGCACTTTTCAGTATTGTGACCAGGTGCATTGGAGTGGAAAGCACACCTAGCGTTGACATCATAGTTCTTTGGGAGATTGAGGGGGTCTGGTGGTGCCAACGTCCTTAACTCAACCAAGTTAAGCTTCAGGAGTTGTGGCAATAAGGCAGCATAAGGCATAGGGATGGGGTCAATCACCCTGTTTGCCTGTGATGGTCTTTGTTGGAATGGACGCTGTTGTTGGTTGCTATTGTTGTTGTTGTAGGTTCTCTGTTGCGGATACTGAACTTGTTGTTGATAATGTGGTTGTGGTTGTTGAGGATATACTGATTGCTGAGGAATCGGAGCTGGAATTGTAACAACTGCTACTGATCTGTGAACATACTGAGGTCTGCCCCTGCTTGCATGAATGGAATTGGTCTCACCGGCTCTTCGTGGTCCCACAAAAGGCTTCCTGGGATTACTGGATGAACTTGCACCGCTGTCAGAAATCTTGCCCATTTTTAATAGACTTTCAATCCTTTCACCAGCTATGACGACATCAGCAAAGCTGGTAGAGGAAAAGGCAGCCAGTCTATCAATATATGTTCCTTGCAGAGTATTCATAAACATTTCGGCCATTTCTCTTTCCGACATGGGTGGTTGGACAGCAGCAACAAGCTGTCTCCACCTTTGGGCATATTCCCTGAAGCTTTCTCTGGAAGACTGGGACATTCCCATCAGGAGGGTCCTGTTAGGAGCCATGTCCAGATTGTATTGATATTGCCTGATGAAGGCTTCAGCTAAGTCCTTCCAGCATCTAATGGTAGCCCTGGTCAAGTGTGAATACCACTCTCTTGAAGCCCCCAGTCAGACTGTCTTCAAAGTAGAACATCCACAACTTCTCATCCATAGTATAAGCTTTAAGTCTTCCCAGGAAAGACTGTAGGTGAGTTCGTGGACAAGAGGTTCCATTGTATTTCTCAAAGCAGAATTCTCACCCCATCCACTAGCCCCATGTCCATTACATCGAAGCCCAAGGAATTCTAAGACTCCAAAGATCTCAACTTCTCAGCAATTTCATCTAACCTCCTGTCATAGACTTCATCTCCTGCTCCCATAACAGTAAATTGCTCTTCTTGAGTATCTTCTTTCAAGATCCTGCCTGCAGCAGTGTTACCCTGTACATTTCTCGGGATGTTGACTTCCGGATCTAGATGAGGTCCAAATGCCGGTGGATCAATACGAGGATGACCCCTTTCATTGTTGCTAGTTCCTCCTGTCCCAAGAGGAGGCTCTTCAGGAGTTTGCCTTTCCACCAGTTCTCTTAATCTTTCTTGACTTTGGGCCAAGCCAGTCATTACAGCCATGAATTGAGACATCTGATTTCTCATTTCCACTCTCTCATTAGCCATCTGATTTCTGACCTCAGTCAAATCTTGATGTACTTGATCCATTTGAATACCAGGAAGATTGTTGCGAGTAGGGCACCGGTGCGTGCGGTTGACAGGGAACACTCGGCGACGAGCAATTTTTCCTGAGATCACAACAAAGTTAGAAACAAAGATAATAACAAAACCTACAAAATAAAAACAAAGTTAGTATGCAATGCAGTATGCTTATTTGTTTTCCAAGGTATCCGGTTCGGTTCTTGGTTTTGACCTTTCCAGACCTCGAGGAAGATGCTTGATGTTGCTGAGAAAAGAAACCTAATGAAAGCAAACTAATATATTACAAATGATGAACAAATACATAGTTTGTTTTACAACACATGCCCCTGGAGGGTCAAAATACAAAAAGAGAAAAGTTCATCAAATGGAAATGAACAACAAGCAAAGAAGTCAAACATTCAGTCCAAACTCATCCTCTTTGACCTCCTTCAGGAGTGCCTCAGTCACTGGACCAGCTGGGTGCTCTGTAATGGTCCTAATGAGGAGGTTCCTAGTGGCAACGGCAGTGGTCAGCTTCTTGAGCCTGTCTTGGTCCTTTGATCTTTCCAATCCTGCCCTAAGCTTCAACTCTGAAATCTCCTTCTGGGCTGCCAACAAAGCCTCTTGCTGCTTCTTCCCATTGGCCTCCAATTGTTCAATCTTGGCTTGAGTTTTCTGGTCTTCCTGTGTCCGGGCTTCAGTGATCCTGACCCACCTAGCCTGACTCTCTTGCAGATATAGCTCAGTCCTAGCCTTCTGAATCTTAGCTTCTTTACAGGCATTCTTCAATATTTGTTCTCCAGCCCTTGCTTTCTTGATGTAATCCTATGTCTTCTCAATTTTGGCAAGATGCTCCACCCTGAGCTTCTCCAATCTCTCAATGTAAAGACGACCATCACTCCTTTCCCAAAGGGTCTTCTTCAAGGCTTGAGACTTTAGCTTCTCAAATTCTTCCAGGCTGACAGTTGCTGCTGGCTGTGCTGTAGATGGTCTAGGTATATCCTCAATGGTGAAAGGCATTCCAGTAATCTGAGCTCTAGTACGGGACCAATCATAGTACTGAGCTGAAGCAACATTATTACACCTTCCTAGAATAGCCATCCCTTTTGTCTGGATGTTGTCCCAAGCCCAGGATGCTTGTCTGACAACAGCTGAATTAGGCTTCACTTCACAATACAGGGTCTCAGCCAAATCTTGCACTCTGGGAGGGTGGACCAAAGCATAGCCCAGTTTTCTCTTAAATAGCAAAGGATTGTAATTGATGCAACCCTTTACTCCTATCAGAGGCACATTTGGGTATTGTCCACAGCTGGTGATAATGTCCTTGCCCTTGGTGTTCTGGGTGCACCATCTAATATCATCTGAAGTCAAGACAATGAGCCTTTTAGCCCAATTCTTCTGTTGGTGAGGATTCAAGAAAGCATCTGACCTAGGCAGGTGTCTGAGCAGCCAAGTGTGAAACAAAGGAGCACAACATCTCACCAACTTTCCCCTTTGTTTCTCATTCCTCTGATGAATGGAGTAATAGAAATCTCCCAGCAATATGGGTACTGGGTTCCTCAGAAGAAACAGATGAATGGCATTCTTGCTGATAAACTTGGGCTCATCTGCAAACAGTGTAACCCCATATATGCTGAGGGCTAACAGTGCACAGACTGCCCTCCACTCTCCCAAGGAGGCCTTTAGGATGGCCTGAGAGATCAAGAAGTCCAAGTGCAAACCAGGGATCCCAGCTTTTGTTGTCATGCTTTGCTCAATCAAGGCAGGCTCTAGGTACAGTGCTTTTTCTACTTCTCCATTGCTGGGAAAAGTCATTTCTGGGTTAAAAGGGAGTCCACCCCTGATAGGTACTCCAATTAATGAGGAAAACTCTTCCAGTAGATGCCCTAGCTGAAAGTCTGGAAATGTGAAGCACCTCAATGGTGGGTCATAAAACTGCAAGCAGGTGTGGATCATGCTCCTCTGAGAAGGGTCAAGGTCCATAACCATATCCAGGATACCTCCATAATGCTCTCTAAACAATGGGATGTGGTCAGGGGTGATAAGCGACTGGACTTGCCTGATGCCAGTCAACACAGGCTCAAAGAAATGGTAGGATATGTTGCTCTTCCTGGGAGTAGCCATAAATGCTGAAGAGGAGGAAGATAGGTGCTGATGAAGATCAAGGCTGATACTGGAGATGAGCCACTGACAGGCTGATGCTAGTGGTGATGAGAATAGCTGAAGCAGAGGTCTATGCAGAAGAAGGGGTCAAAACCAAACTAGATATAATGTGGATACCCTGAAAAACAAATAAACAAATGTTAAATGATGCAAATGATGATATATGCAAATGATATGCAAGGGTTTGTGATCAAGCTGGATCTGATTATCTGTCTTGATATAATCCCATGTATGTTCAAAGAAGGTCCAGATGAAGGTTCAGAAATCCTGTAACCAAGGTGGGGGACTCAAATAAAGAGTCACATGTCCAGGGTTAATCACAAGAACTATCCAAAATGAGGTACTCTTAAACCAAATAGTAACAGGGTATGATGTGGCCAAGGGTACCTGCAAACCTGTAAACAACCCAACCCCCTCACAGGTAGTGTTCTAGAACAAGGATCCTCAGCCTTGGATCAATTATGAGAAGTGTAAACACTTCTAACCCGGGGGTACAGTGTTCACAATAACCATAAAAGATCCTCCTCTAATTCACCTCAGTTTCTGAAGGTCATAATAAAGGTCATCCAGACTTAGTAGGCTTCCCAGATAGCCCTAGCACTACAGGAAATCTGTAGCACAGAGTTCTCAAGAAGAAACCCACATCTGAACCGTGTTTCATATTCCCGCACCAGACCGAGATGGAATGGGAAAGAACATGAACCACTCTAGCCTAGGTGTCACTCAGGTCCCAGGTATAGGACCTTGAACTCTCAATGGAACCCCACCCATCAAAACAGAAACCAGATCCAGCAATGAAAGTATGAAATAATGCAAAACTGTAAAGAAAGCAATAAATAAAGCTGTACAGAAAGCACTAAAATAAATACATAAACACATATAGCACATAACACCCCAGTAAACACAAATCAAACAAGCGCTAGGAGGAACCCACAAAAAGAACCAGAAGCCCTGGTTATAGTATAAGGATCCCCAGCAGAGTCGCCAAGCTGTCGCTCCCACCAAATGACACAGGGCCAAGAGGGGTACAGACGCGAACGGTCGGCGAAGGAAAAGAAATGAATAGAGTCGCCAGCTAGGCA
This sequence comes from Lathyrus aphaca, assembly GCA_963966055.1. Taxonomy (NCBI): domain Eukaryota; kingdom Viridiplantae; phylum Streptophyta; class Magnoliopsida; order Fabales; family Fabaceae; genus Lathyrus; species Lathyrus aphaca. Next base: position 248,643,508 of record OZ014520.1, on the reverse strand, counting down.
TTTTTATCCCGAAGGAAAGGTAATGCTGCATAAACCTGAGGAAAGATGGATAAGACGGTTGCGAACCAGAGAAACTGAGAAAGGGGGTTGGTTACAACCTAGGAAGGTATTAGCACCCAGATTGTCCGACGTACTCGACGGGATCCACGCTTGAAAGATTTGTGTTTTAAAAGGGTAGTGTCTGTGCAATCTGTATATCAAAGCTGGAAAGAATGCAAGTGTCAGTGTAAAATAAATGTGAAGTGTATAAGAGAAGTGTCAGTGTAAGAACAAGAGTGAAGCCCAAGACTTGGAGGCTTAAAAGAATAATACTGGAAGAGGGGGGAATATACAGAGACTTTTGTTCGATAACTATTAAGTTATGCCTACGTATCCTCTCGTGCAATGAGGAAGTCAGAACACTGTAGTTCGACCCAAACAGACTGAAAGACAAATTGACTTGTGAACTGCTTGCTTGTCTATGCTCAAGTGTGTGACCTGTCTGGCTTATGTGCAAATTGTCTTGCATTTAGAAGGAAGAAGCAAGTTCTCGTTTATGAGTGAATGAGGTGAGAAAAGAATCCCGGAGGAGACGGTTATTGTTTGTTTTGGTGATTTCAATCTTTTATTGCCTTTTGAAGTTTGGGATTTGTCATAAGAAAATGAGCTTAAGCCTAAACCCAGGGTTAATAAACTCATCACATCCTCCCTCTGATTAGGGGTAATGATAATACCTTAAGTATGAAGTAAACACCTCACACTTAATCACCATGATGTAGGATTAAGATCATTAACCTACTTGCAATTATTTAGATTTTTTTTTTTGAGTTTTTGTTTAGTGTTAAGTAATGAGTTTAAGCCATAATCAAGGATTTAATGGACTCATTACACCATCCTAATAGAAGGATAATAGATGAGAACATTTAAGCTGAGGAAAGCTCCTCAACTTAATCCATGATTAGGAATTAACCTCATGACAAAACTGTCGCTCCCGATAAATGGGGATAGGCCCAGATAAAGGTACAGACGCGAACGGTCGGCGAGAGGGACAATGAGAACACACAGCAGTGAACTCACTGGAGATGAATAGAGTCGCCAGCTAGGCATTTTTATCCCGGAGGAAAGGCAATGCTGCATAGACCTAGAAAGATACGGATAAGACGGTTTGCGAACCAGAGAGACTGAGAAAGGGGGTTGGTTACAACCTGGGAAGGTATTAGCACCCAGATTGTCCGCCGTACTCGACGGGATCCACGCTTAAAAGATTTGTGTTTTAAAGGGGTAGTGTCAGTGCAATTTGTGTGTAAAAGAGCTGGAAAACAAAATGTACAGGTGTCAGTGTAAGAGAAAAGTGAAGTATATAAGTGAAGTGTCAGTGTAAGAATAGGAATAAGATGCTCAAGATCATGAGGCTTAAAGAATAATGCTGGAAGGAGGGGGAATATACAGAGACTTTTGTTCGATAACTGTTAAGTTATGCCTACGTATCCTCTCGTGCAATGAGGAAGTCAGAACACCGTAGTTCGACCCAAAGAGACTGAAAGGTGAATTGACTTGTGAACTGCTTGCTTGCCTATGCTCAAGTGTATGATCTGTCTGGCACAGATGCAAACTGTCTTGCATTAGACGGAAGAAGCAAGTTCTCGTTTATGAGTGAATGAGATGAGAAAAGAATCCCGGAGGAGACGATTATTGTTTGTTTTTTATGTTTTCAGTCTTTTATTGCTTTTGAAAGTTTGTCATAAGTTAATGAGCTTAAGCCTAAACCAATGGATTTAGTAAACTCATCACATCTTCCCTCTGATTAGGGGTAATGAGAATACCTTAAGTGTGAAGTCAGCTTCTCACACTTAAACACCTTGATGTAGGATTAAGATCATTAACCTACTTGTGATTATTTGGATGTTTTTGGTGTTTTTTGTTTAGTGTTGAGTAATGTGGTTAAGCCATAATCAAGGATTAAACAGACTCATTACACCATCCTAATAGAAGGATAATAGATGAGAATGTTTAAGCTGAGGAAGACTCCTCAACTTAATCCATGATTAGGGATTAAACTCATGACAAAACAAGCCTTTGATTAAGTGGATTTTACTTAATGGTATGATGATGAAGTGATTTTTAGGGTTTGTAAGACAACTTGAGGGGGACTTGTCCATTAACACTAGGGTTAGTCCTTCTTAACCATTTAAGGAAGAATTAGAACCCTAATGCAAGGCCCAAGTTACAAGTGTGATGTCTTGATGATTATTATGTGAATTGATTAAGAGATTTAAACACATTAAGGGTTTAACACTTAGGATTAAAGTTATACACTCCATCCTAAGATAAGGATGCAGGCATAAGCTTAATCACAAAGCCTTAAAACCTTTAGGGTTTAGTCCCTGATTATGAGGTGAGGAGAGAAGACTCAAAAGAGACACAAAGGTAAAACTAAGAGGGGAGACTAATCAAAACCCTAATCATTGTCATGCTTGTTTGTCCCTAAGGTTTGTGAGGTTTTCAAGAGCAAACTTCAAAGAGAACCACCAGGGAGCAGATGAAAGGATCAAGAGAAGCAAAGTGACTTGCTTCATTCAAGAAGTCAAGTCACTTGAAGAAAGAAAGTAAGAAGAACAAGAATGAGAAAGCTCAAACTCAAGCACATATAAAAATGCAGCAATGGATGCAAGAGAGATGGAAAGAAAAGTTATGAGAAGTGAAGGCAAATTCACTTCTCAAGTCACTTACCACCTGAAAAGGTTAGAAAAGAAATGCAATGCAATGCAAGATGAGATGAGATGACATGATGAGAAACAAAACCAGAAGCATGTTGATGATGATAATGATGCTATGAAGTGCTATGAACATGAGGCAGCACATGGAAATGATCATACAAGTTTATGAATGCAAATGGAGCAAGTTAGGAGCCATGATCATACATGAAAAGTTATGAAGCATACATGGCATACAACATGGCAAATACATGATGCAATGATCAAACATGCTTTCTATATGTCTTATGATGTCAAATGAATCAAATGGGTGCTTGAAATGTCATGGCAAGTCATGTTATGCAAGAGAATGCAAGATGGATGCATATGAAAGCCCAAATTAGGGTTTATGAACCAAACATCAAACAAAAACCAAAAACAGAAGCAAACCCTAAGATAAAAAATGGAAAATGCCACTCAAAAGACCCCTAATCTTATACTAAACCAATGTCCAAAGGGGAGGTTTCAACTCTTAACCAAACTCAAGTTATGATTTTTACAAGTTATTAGGGTTTTTAGGGTTCCTAAACAAGAAAATTATCAAACAAAATTAAAATGAGGAATCAAATCATGGCCATTTAACCTCAAAATGCAATGCAATGAAGAATCAATGTCCAACTCTTCATAGATAGGCAGAAATGATTTTTTGAACTTAGGATCAAAACAATGCACAAAAATGATTTTAATTCAAAGAAAAATTCTCAAAGTGCATCAAGATCCAAAAAGAAATTTGGTTTGAAGGTTGGACAATGTTTCTAAATGTCTTAGAACATTTCATGAATTTTTTGGTGATTTTTAAATACCTAAAAGTATTTTTAATAAATTAATTTCCATTAATCAATTAAAAATAATCTTTTAAATATTTAAAAATACTTTTTTAATGATAAAAATAAAAATAAAAATATTTTTGTGTCATAAAAATTATTAAAACTCTTAAGAAAAAGTTTCATAATTTTTAGACAATTTTTGCTATTTTAAATAAATTATGCAAAATAAATGAAAAGAAAATGAATTTAAATGAATTTAAATGGAAGTATGCGCAATGGAGGGTTGAGATTGAGTCTGGCAAAGAATGGGTTGACTGCGCGCGCAGATCAAAGACCCATATTCAAACTTGGTTAATCTGATTTAATTAAATAAATTAAACCTAATTAAAACTAATGACATGATCTCAGCCTTACAAACACGCGCGGGAAACAAGATCCAGTGGCTCACATTCAAACCTGGTGCCCTAACCCTAATTAGCAGTTAATGACTTTCAGGCTGCCGGAGAAGACTTCCGGTCGTCTTCTCCGGCCAGCATCCTCCCTGAAAAATGCCAACTCTCACCCTAGCTCTCTAAAACCTAGTTTTCTTGCCCAGAAATCATCCCCACACATCATAGAACAAGAATCCACAGCCAAAACAAATTTATTTTACATAACAAAGCTGAATCGAAGCAAAAGGGGTTTAGGTCAAAAAAATTTCAGAAACACCATACATGCTCAAAACTCAATGATTTTCGAAACCAAACATATCATCATGACCAGTGGAACATAGAGAACCAATTAAGAACTTAAAAATGAGTTCCTGGAAAAAAAGTTCATGAAGCTCACCTGAATTGGAGCTTTGATCTCTGGCACCTTCTGGCTAGTTCTTTGGCTCAAACAGGTCCCAATGATCCCCCTTTGAAGCTTTGGATGCTTGGTTGGAGTTTAAACAGCCTCCTGAGTGAGTTTGCAGAAGCTCTGACCAAAGGAGTGTGAAAATCGTATTTGTGATATGGAGGGTCTTAGGCCAAAACAAGGGTTGGTTTCTGGTCCATGAAGCAAGGTGAGTTGATTGGTGAAACTTGTTTGGATGTTTGTGAGTTGAGCAGAGAGATTCGAATGGTTTTGCTCTTGGAGGTGAAAATGGAGAAGTGGTGTTCTTGCTTGATTCAGGCCCAAGTCTTGTTGGTTTAGGCTCAGTGAAGCAAGGTGATTTGATCTATGGAAATGGTTTGTGTGTTTGTGTCTTGTGGAAGATGATTCGAAGGCTTTTGCTTGAGAGAGTGTTTTTGTGAATGTGTTGCTATATGTTGTTTCAGCCTTGCCTCTTGAGTGTTATGGCCTGCATTTGGATAGTATATTTTAATCCTATAGGTCAGATGATTTGACATGGCCTCTATTGATTGGTAAGTTTGCTTTTGCCAAAAGTCCACTTTTTGTGTAAGAGAGGTATGGCTTGGTTCTAGGCTAGTACAAAGCATGGGCTGGCGCAACAAGGGTGAGGGGAAGGGCTAGCAAAGATCAGCATCCAAGGTTGCAAGTGGTAGGAAGTGTAATGAGTGGTTTTGCAAGTTGTTACCTTTTGAAGCTTCATGAAAAATGCCTTGTTACACAAACCATAAACATGTGATCTTTGGTCCAATTCTGATTTTTAGGTCACATAGAATGTTTGTGTCATGGTTTGAAGTGAATTAGAAGTTACAAATGGCATTGGTTCATGATTTTGCAAAGTTCACATTTGAGGCATATTTTGAAAATCAATGATTTTGGCCAACTTTGTCACACCATAACTTTTGATCCAAGAAGAGTTTGATCATGTTCTTGTACTTTTTGAAAAGGGAAAGATGTATTCTACAACTTTCATGATCAAAGTTTTTTCATTTGAAGCTTTTTTGGATCAAGAATCAAGGCTTGAAAGATGACCTAAAATGAAGCATTCTTGAAAAGTCAACTATGCCCAAAAAGTCAACATTTGCAAAAACTCCAAATTCTTGATTTTTGTGAACTTCAACCTTCTTCCATGATCAAATAAAGACCATATACACTCAAAATGATGAAGATCACCCATTGGTTGGGTCATTGGGGGCCTCAGATGCCCTGATTTTACACTGACTTGTCTGAAAAGTCAACTCTTGATCAGATGACTTCCCCATGGAATTTCTTCATGAAAATTGATATGCATACTCCCTGTACCATATAGAGACCAATGGAAACAAGAATGACCAAAAAATTTGGAGTGATGGCCTCTGAAACCAAAACCCTAATTTCAGGTCAACTGTGCAGTCAAACTTGGCTCTGCATCCCTTCCAAACCCAGTTCTTGTGATTCTTTGGCATTCCTGACTTTGAGAGGATATAATATGATGCTTGAACACACATGGATCCCTTTGAAGTGATTGGTTGTCTTTGGAGTGGCTCAAGAGGCTTTGGGATTACTCAGATCACAAACCCTAGGTGCAGATGACTTTGAACCAAAGCAATGAATCAAAATGTGGTATGAGATGATATGATTGTGTTTATGCATATGAAATGATCACAAGCCATGGTGTGAATGGGTGAGGGCAAATTTGGGGTGTTTACAGCTGCCCCTATTCAAACATGAGTTAGCTGTGCAGGATGTAAGCAACGGCTTAACAGGCAAACAAGATAACTTGTGGTTGAATACTAAAGACAGTCCAAAATTTGCACTCACAGAATGAAGAAGAAAAGGGATATAGATTGTAAAAGAAAAATAAAGTATATTGTAAAGTATGGGCGACGGAGGACGACCGTCGAGCAGAGGACGACTGTTGGGTAAAGAGCAATGACGGGGACGGCCGACATGCTGGGAAAGTGCTGAAAATAAAGCAAAGACGGGGACGGCCGACATGCTGGGGATAAAAGGTAAAGCCAAGACGGGGACGGCCGACTGGCTGGGGAAAATAAGATAATATGATGGGGACGGCCATCAAGTAAAGCTGTAAAATTCTCTGGGGATTAATGAAACATGACGGGGACGGCCATCAAGTTCATAAAGCAAAGTAACCGACGATGGGGACGGCCATCGGGCTAAAAAGAAAAGGGACCACGATGGGGACGGCCATCGGATTAAAGAATAAATGAAATAAACAGATGATGGGGTACGGCCATCAAAGGTGAAGGACGATCACCTGGCAGGGGACGGCTGCTCTGTTGGGAATAAAAGAAATATGATGGGGACGGCCATCAAAGGTGGAGGACGACCACCTGGCAGGGTACAGCTGCCGAAAATATCGACGATGGGGACGGCCATCGGATAAAAGGTCAACGATGGGGACGGCCATCGGATGAGCATGATGGAGGACGACCATCAAGAGGTGGAGGACGACCACCTAGCAGGGGACGGCTGCTCTCAGGGTTTATCATGACATAGGACGAATGCCAGATAACCAAAATCCACAATGGGGACGGCCATTGGATAAGGTGATGAAGGACGATCATCAAGAGGTGGAGGACGACCACCTAGCAGGGGACGACTGCTCTCAGGGTTCATCATGACATAGGATGAATGCCAGATAACCAAAATCAACAATGGGGACGGCCATTGGATAAAATGATGAAGGACGATCATCAAGAGGTGGAGGACGACCACCTAGCAGGGGACGGCTGCTAAAATCAACGATGGGGACGGCCATCGGATGAGTATGATGGAGGACGACCATCAAGAAGTGGAGGACGACCACTCAGCAGGGTACGGCTGCTCTCAAGGTTTATCATGACACAGGACGAGTGTCAGATAAGAAGGAAAATTTGCTTTGTTGGCGATCTACTGGGGAGTAGTAAACACGGACGAGTGCTTATATCCAAGAAACAAAAGGTATAAGTGTTTATATGCTTGTGTATAGATCAAAGATGCGGACGAGCATCCTTAAGACTACGATACGGACGAGTATCGGGTAGGAACAAACTGACACATGCTCAGAGATGATGATACGGACGAGTATCAACTGGTTAACAGAGAACACGGACGAGTGTTGAATCTGAAAGAACTCTTCTGGGGAAAAATAGACACAGGCGAGTATCTATGTTCAAGAAGACAAAAGTGTTTGACACAGTGTACGGATTAAAGATGCGGACGAGCATCCTTAAGACTATGATACGGACGAGTATCAAGTAGAAACAATCGCTGGATGCATGTTCAGAGATGATGGTACGGACGAGTACCAACGGGTTAACAAAGAACAAGGACCAAAGTCGAATCTGTGGGGATATGAATGGTATATACAAGATACGGACGAGTATCTGTATGAGTGTAACATGAGTATGAGTGTTTATCTGCTGGGGAAGGTGACACGGACGAGTGTCAAAAGGAGAAGAGTATAATAATATCAACAAGTATATGGGTTGTAAAAGTGTAGACGACTGCGCTGGGGATATGACACGGACGGGTGTCAAGGAATTGTATATATAAGTAGGTGAGTGCAAAGATGCTGTCTTTGGCTTTCTGCTGGTGATTTGGCACGGACGGGTGTCAGGAAGTATCTGTAATATGGGTGATTTTGTTTGTAAGGAGTGTTCAGGTGACTTTACTGGGGAGTGATGACACGGGCGGGTGTCAGGAAGGAGTATATACTGGTGTTTGTGATTTGTGAGGCAACTGCTTTTGCTGGGGACTCTGGGGGATTTTGGGGAAAGTATTCCGTATTCTGATGAATGGTTATTATTCACAAGTGTCTGATTCACAACACGGCTTATGATTATGCTATGTATTTGATTTTTGCCGTAATGCTCCGTCCTTAAGACGGAATGCTACGCTTTGTGGGTGAATATGATGCAAATGCCATGATTATGCAAAGATACCAAACCGGGATCCGGGTCCCGTTGCTGCGAAGATCTTCGATCGATCCATTTGAAAGTGGACATCCCAGCTGGGGATGAGATCATTGATAGACCTGGAGAGATGTATCTGCTTGGGGATATAGGTCACTGATTGACATATCCTTGTAATATGAGACCCAGCTGGGGTTTGTAGAAGTCTTATGTACTCTGTTGTGACTCCTTCATGCGTTGCTCTTCTGAATAGAGGCTGAGGATTCTGTGGGGAGATGATTCCCTGACTTCTGCCTTCTGCTGAGGAAGAATAAATGGTACTACAGCTGGGGAATGTTGTTGGCAACTCAGCTGGGGATAGAGCATTTCGGATGCTGAGATTATTTGTTGATTTGCCAGCTTGCTGAGATGTAGCTTGCATGTCCCAAGTTGCGTCCTGTATACCTGCAATCCTGCAAAGATAAGGAAACGCACAAATGGTCCCGAGGTATCCTTTACTGGATTCCGTCATAGGAGTTAAGTACTTTCGAGAGTAAGTATATTCCCTGTAAGCATGTGTTTTATTTTCTTAGAGAAAAACATCTGTACTTATGCAATTAGTTTTTTAGAGACATCAGACATTCTTTGCAAATAAAAATACACAAAACGAAACATGACTGAAAAATCTGATTTTATTAATTCATGTGCCCTGAATTGGCAAGATACAGTCAAAGAAACATATCTCCTGAAATGAGGAGATTGTTACAAATTGAGAAACAAAGTGCTGGCGATGTTGACGACGCTTTAAGGAGCTTCCTCTTCTACTATGACTCGTATGACTTTCGACGTTCTTCTCGTCTTGCTTTCCGAAGGAGGCTGATTCTGATTGAAGCTTGATCCTTTCGAGCTTACCGAGTTGTAGATAATACAGACGAATTCAGAATGCAGTTGTTCGCTTATTCCCTTATTTTGCATGGATTGCCCTTTCGGGTTTTCAATCCATCGGGATACCCATTTTTGCCTGAGCTGTCCAATGCGGCTTTTCAACTCAATGGGTGTATGTTTTTTATTTTTTTCCCTTATTTTTGCCCGAGTCTTTTATTCAGTTTTTGACTCGCCGGGATGCCCTATTTTTGCCTGGACTTACATTCTGTTTTTATGTCCAACGGGTCATTTTATGCGAAGTATTTTTTAACTGCATCTGAATTCACAGGGGATGGGAAATCTTCACCATCCATGGTGCTGAGCATCAGTGCTCCACCAGAGAAAACTTTCTTTACTACGAATGGTCCTTCATAGTTTGGAGTCCATTTGCCCCTGTGGTCTGTATGAGGAGGGAGGATTCTCTTCAACACGAGATCTCCTACTTGGTACTCTCGGTGCCTGACTTTCTGATCGAAGGCCTTCTTCATTCTTTTCTGATACAACTGCCCATGACAGATCGCAGCCAATCTCTTCTCTTCAATCAGACTCAGTTGCTCGTATCGGGACCTGACCCATTCTGCTTCGTTCAGCTTAACATCCATCAATACCCGTAGAGAGGGTAATTCAACTTCGACAGGTAGGACTGCTTCCATACCATACACAAGTTGATACGGTGTTGCCCCAGTGGATGTTCTGATTGACGTGCGGTACCCATGCAAGGCAAACGGTAGCATTTCATGCCAGTCTTTGTAAGTGACTACCATCTTTTGCACAATCTTCTTGATATTCTTATTGGCTGCCTCAACAGCGCCATTCATCTTTGGCCTGTACGGAGAAGAATTGTGATGTTGAATCTTGAAGTCCCGGCATAGCTCTGCCATCATTTTGTTGTTTAGATTGGAACCATTATCAGTAATGATTCGCTCGGGCACTCCATATCGACAGATGATATCTCTCTTCAGAAATCTGGCTACCACTTGTCTTGTGACGTTTGCATATGAGGCTGCTTCGACCCACTTAGTGAAATAGTCAATGGCGACCAGGATGAATCTGTGGCCATTTGAAGCAGTTGGCTCGATCTTGCCAATCATGTCGATGCCCCACATGGCAAAGGGCCATGGTGAAGACATGATGTTCAAAGGATTGGGAGGTACATGCACTTTATCTGCATAGATCTGACACTTGTGGCATTTTCTGGCATAGGCACAACAGTCTGCATCCATTGTGATCCAATAATAGCCTGATCTTAACAACTTCTTAGCCATTGCATGTCCTCCAGCATGGGTACCAAAGGATCCTTCGTGTACTTCATGCATCAGCAAATCTGCTTCCGTCTTGTCAACACATCTGAGGAGTACCATATCAAAGTTCCTTTTGTATAAAGACCCATCAGTGTTCAGAAAGAAACTACCAGCAAGCCTTCTCAAAGTCTTCTTATCATTGGAAGATGCCCCGGGTGGGTATGTCTGATCCTCCAAGAAGCATTTGATGTTATGGAACCAAGGCTTATCATCTTTGACAACTTCTGCTGCGAACACATATGCTGGTCTATCAAGTCTGGACACTGAAATCTGAGGTACAAAGTTAGCAGCTTGAACTTTGATCATGGATGAAATGGTAGCAAGGGCATCTGCAAACTGATTCTCGTCCCGAGGGATATACTCAAGCTTTACTGTGGTGAAGAAAGTCAATAACCTCCTTGTATAATCCCTGTAGGGTATTAGATGATCCTGGTGAGTGTACCATTTTCCGTTGGTTTGATTAACTACCAAAGCTGAATCTCCGAATACAGTCAATGTCTTGATCCTGAGGTCAATGGCTTCCTCAAGACCCATAATGCAAGCTTCGTATTCAGCTTCGTTGTTAGTGCAGTTGAAAGTGAGTTTTGCCGAGAAAGGCATGTGAACTCCTTTGGGTGAAATGAGTACTGCACCAACACCACGACCATTCATGTTAACAGCCCCATCAAACATCATAGTCCATTCTTCATCCGGGTCAGGCCCTTCAGTGTGAATAGGCTCTCCATGATCTTTTGATTTTATGAACATGATGTCCTCATCAGGGAAGTCAAACCTCATAGGCTGGTAGTCATCAATGGGTTGCTCAGCAAGATATTCAGATAGTACACTGCCCTTGATGGCTTTCTGAGAGGTGTACTGGATGTCGTATTCTGTGAGAATCATCTGCCATCTTGCAACCCGTCTGGTAAGAGCTGGCTTCTCGAAAATGTACTTAACTGGGTCCATTTTTGAGATCAATAAAGTAGTGTGGGTCAACATATACTGCCTCAGTCGGCGAGCAGCCCACGCTAAAGCACAGCAAGTTTTCTCGAGCAGTGAATAACGTTGTTCACAGTCGGTAAACTTTTTGCTTAGGTAGTATATTGCATACTCTTTTCGACCAGACTCGTCATGCTGGCCCAGCACACACCCCATTGACTCTTCTAATACTGTCAAGTACATTATCAGAGGTCTTCCTTCAACTGGCGGCATAAGAATTGGAGGTTCTTGTAAGTATTCCTTGATCTTGTCAAAAGCCCTTTGGCAGTCTTCGTTCCACCTGACCGTCTGTTCTTTTCTTAGCAACTTGAACAAGGGTTCACAGGTTGCTGTAAGGTGTGATATGAACCTTGAGATGTAGTTCAACCGACCTAAGAAACCTCGAACTTCTTTTTCAGTTTTCGGTGCAGGCATCTCTTGGATGGCTTTGACTTTATCAGGGTCAACTTCAATCCCTTTCTCACTTACGATAAACCCCAGCAGCTTACCAGATCGCACCCCGAATGTGCATTTGTTGGGGTTTAGCTTCAATTGGTATTTCCTCAGACGCTTGAACAACTTCAGTAGATTCACCAGGTGGTCTTCTTCAGTAAGGGACTTGGCAATCATGTCATCCACGTAACATTCTATTTCTTTATGGATCATATCGTGGAATAATGTTACCATAGCCCGTTGATATGTTGCACCGGCATTCTTGAGTCCGAATGGCATTACCTTGTAGCAGAACATGCCCCAAGGTGTGATGAATGTTGTCTTCTCCATGTCTTCAGGTGACATTTTGATCTGATTGTATCCTGAAAATCCGTCCATGAAGTAGAATACTGAGAACTGAGCCGTGTTATCAACCAATACATCAATGTGAGGTAATGGGAAGTCATCTTTCGGGCTGGCTCTGTTCAGGTCCCGGTAGTCAACACACATTCTTACTTTGCCGTCCTTCTTAAGCACAGGCACAATATTAGCGACCCACGGTGGATAGCTAGTTACAGCAAGGAATCCGACGTCCCATTGCTTTTGTACCTCCTCCTTGATTTTCATTGCCATATCTGGGCGAGTACGGCGCAGTTTCTGTTTGACTGGTGGGCATTCTTCCCTCAACGGCAGCTTGTGCACAACAATATCGGTGTCCAATCCTGGCATATCTTGATAAGACCAAGCAAACACATCCACATACTCTTGAAGCAGATCAATCAGTTGTCTCTTCACTGAGTCTTGTAAGCAGGCCCCGATTTTAACCTCTTTCACGTCTTCGTTTGTACCAAGATTAATCACTTCAACCTCCTCCTAGTGAGGAGTAATAACCTTTTCCTCTTGTCTCAGCAACCTGGCTAACTCTTCAGGGAGCTCATATTCTTCTTCAACCCCTTCATCGGCTTGATTGATTGGATTGTCAAAGTCGTACGAAGTCATAGTCGTGCTGTTGTCGGTGCTGTCTGGAAGACACTCTCTGTAAGGGTTCAGTTTGTTCATTTTAGTGATCTGATTTTAGTCTTGTTTAGAAGAAGAAGTGAAATAAAAATTGTCATTTTGAAAACACTGCCATTTATTTTTTGTACAAAAAGAAAAATGGAAAAACAGTGAGCGGAAAAGAAAAAAGACTCATTTGCAAAAAGATGTCTGATATTTCATTGATTAATCTTGTTTGCACAAAAAGTACAGATGGCCCGATTACAAAATGAGTCTTGTCATCTTGGGCAAGATGCAAGACTTTGATGCATGCTATAAAAATACAGGAAATAATAATTACTCTGCATGAGTAACTCTTATAATTTCCTGGGAAGACCAGTTTGAGATACTGCTCCCCGGGATCTTTGGACGAATCCAGCTTTCCAGGTTGCGTTCTTCTTCCAGCTCGTCTTCCAGACAGTTGATGGCATCAGGGGTAAGCATCCCCCCACTCACAAAATTGGGCTCTTTCGCAGCCGCTGCTTGATCTTGTTGAGTTGGTTTGTAACCCAACCCAAATCTGTCTTCTTTCTTCTCCACCGATAGCAATTTGCCCCAGCCTTGGGCAGTTCCTTCTTCAACAACCTTCCGGGCTTGTTGGTATGATGATATTGAAGTACCAGGCACAGCAGATGTTTCATTCACATTCAAGGCTTCAAACCCCTGGCTCATTGTTTCATGGATCTCCCCATCCATCTCAATGTACTTATAAGTAGCCAGGTGGCTGACAAAAATGTCCTCCTCTCCGCAGATTGTAACGATTTGACCCTCCCACTCATATTTTAACTTCTGGTGAAGGGTAGAGGTCACGGCGCCAGCAGCGTGAATCCATGGCCTACCCAATAAACAGCTGTAGGCGGGCTGTATATCCATCACGTAGAAGATAGTTGTAAAGGTCTGTGGGCCAATTGTCACGGGTAACTCAATCTCTCCCAGAACCGATCTCTTAGAACCATCAAAGGCTCTTACTACCAGGTTGCTGGGTCGCAAAGCTAATCCTTCATACTCTAGCTTCACCAGGGCCTTCTTTGGTAAGACATTAAGGGATGACCCTGTGTCCACCAGCACATGAGAAAGGACTACTCCTTTGCATTCCACAGTGATGTGCAAGGCTTTGTTATGGTTACGGCCTTCTGTTGTCAAATCAGTATTGGTGAACCCTAGCCCATTGCTAGCAGTAACATTTCCAACCACGGTTTCCAATTGATTGACAGTGATCTCTTCAGGCACGTAAGCTGCGTGCAAGACTTTGAGTAGTGCATTCCGATGGGCTTCGGAGCACATAAGCAATGATAGGATTGAGATCTTGGAAGGCGTCTGATGAAGCTGATCCACTATTTTATAATCACTCTTTTTGATGATTCGCATGAACTCATCAACCTCTTGATCGAATGGTGTCTTCAAAGCTTCCTTAACAGCTTGATCTTCCTGCACAGGGCTCTTCCCTTTTGCCTTGGCAGCAGCTTCTGCTTCGGCAGTGGGTCTCTGAATTTGTGGAGCAAAAAGACGTCCGCTTCGAGTGAAGCCTCCGCCTCCGCCCACATTGTCTATTTGTGGTGCAGGGGTTGATGATTCAAAAGTGATTCTTTGTCCCTCACAGTACAAGTCAGAGCCGTAATGCCAGGGGATGGCATTACTGCTTTCATAAGGTACCAGTCCAGGCACCGTGATGGTGACTAGACTGATTGCAGCTGTTGAAGGAACTGTGATAGTCTGCGGATCATAATAAATTGTAACTGGTGCTCTGGTGGAAGCAGCACCTTCTGAGTTGTAGACAGAGTTGTTTTCAGGATCGTAGAATATTGTGACAGTAGAGACATCTTCATGATTTGTTGCTGGTGTTGTAGGAGATATTGTCGGAAGAAAGGATGTTGTTGTTGTAGGAGTTTCAAAATGGAGTGATGCTGAAGTTGTAGAAGGAACATTTGTTGATATCCGGTCAGTTGAAATGACAGATGAAGTACTTGTTGATGAAGCCGAAGAATTGTCAGGAACAATGGTTGCTGCAGTTGTAGGAGGTTCTGAAACCGTTGCTGATGAGATTGCTGGATTTGTTGGAAATGATGTGGTGATCTGAAGTTGGCCACTCTGAATAAGACCATCTATGCCATTCCTCAGATTATCGCACCCATTTACTGAAATATTTCAGTAAGCACACCCTAACTCACACTCCGGGAACATGTGACATTCGAGGAGCTGAGCCTTGATTTCCACCAACGGTGTCCTGATCTGGCCCACACTGGTTATTAAATAAGACGGCTTGTCTTCTTCAATAGCGTTAATCCTGGGACCACCGTGGTTTGGCATCGGGTTCTTATTGACATTGGGTGGTGGTGCGAAATTCAGAGCTTTTGAGTCTACCGGGTCTTGTACCTTCATGTGCAGAGCTCTGCACTTTTCTGTACTGTGGCCAGGTGCATTTGAATGGAAGGCACATCTGGCGTTGGAGTCATAATTCCTGGGTAGACTGTTGGGATCTGGAGGTGCCAGCGTCCTTAGCTCAACTAGGTTGAGTTTCAGGAGTTGTGGCAGCAGGGTAGCATATGGCATAGGGATCGGATCGATCACCCTGTTAGCTTGAGATGGCCTCTGTTGGAATGGCCTTTGCTGGTTATTGTTGTTGGTGTTGCTGTTGTTGTAATTCCTTGGAGGATACTGATTTTGTTGATGGTACTGAGGTTGTTGCTGGTAGTTTTGCTGCGGAGGTTGATAAACCGGCTGAGGATGTGCTGGAGCAGGAATGGTGACTGCTGCTATTGACCTTTGGACATATTGGGGCCTGCCCCTGTTGGTGTGGATGGCATTGGTCTCGCCAGTTCTTCTTGGGCATGCAAAAGGCTTTCTTGTACTACTGGACGAACTTGCACCGTTGTCTGAGATCTTACCCATCTTCAATAAGCTTTCAATTCTCTCCCCAGCTATGACAACATCTGCAAAGCTAGTGGAAGAGATAGCAGCCAGCCTGTCAATGTAAGTCCCCTGAAGGGTGTTCATGAACATATCTGCCATTTCCCTTTCGGACATAGGTGGCTGAACAGCAACAGCCAATTGCCTCCATCTCTGGGCATATTCTCGGAAACTTTCCCTTGACGACTGTGACATTCCCATTAGGAGAGTCCTGTTGGGTGCCATGTCTAAGTTATACTGATACTGTCTGATGAAGGCCTCTGCCAGGTCCTTCCAGCATCTAATAGTTGCCATTGTCAAGTGAGAGTACCATTCTCTCGAAGCTCCAGTCAAGCTGTCTTCGAAATAGAACATCCAGAGTTTCTCATCCATTGTATAGGCTTTCAGCCTTCCCAGAAATGATTGTAAATGAGTCCGGGGGCATGAAGTCCCGTTGTATTTTTCAAAACAAAGAGGCTTAAACTTATGGGGGATCCTGACCCCGTCTACCAAGCCCATGTCCATGACGTCGAAACCCAGAGAATTTTGAGATTCTAAGGACCTCAATTTCTCAGCTATCTCATCCAACCTTCTATCATAAGCTTCTTCCCCGGCACCCATTACTGTAAACTGGTCCTCTTGGGGGTCTTCTTGAAGTACCCTGGCTGCAGTGGCGGTCCCTTGAACATTTGCAGGGATGTTGACCTCAGGATGGAGGTGTGGTCCAAATACAGGGGGGTTAACATGAGGTTGTACCCTTTCATTGTTGCTGGTGCCGGCAGTCCCTATATGTGGATCTTCTTGATTTTGCCTTTCCACCATGGCCCTCAATCTTTCCTGGCTCTGAGCCATGTTGTTCATTACTTCCATAAACTGAGTCATTTGATTCCTCATTTCTAGCCTTTCGTTTGCCATTTGATTTCTGACCTCAGTAAGGTCCTGCTGCATCTGATCCATTTGAATGCCCGGAAGATTGTTACGGGTCGGATAACGGTGCGGACGATTGAGGGGAAATACCCGGCGTCGAGCAATAGTTCCTGAACATCACAACAGAGTTATTGGTAATAAAACAAAAACCTACAAAACAAACAAAAGGGTTAGCATGCAATGCAGTATGCTTATTTGCTCTCAAGGTATCCGGCTTGGCATTCAGTTTTGACCCTTCCAGACCCTTGAAGATGTTGTTGTTGTTGCTTGGAGAAAACTCAGATGAAGCAAACTAACACAAATATATTACAGAAGGTGAAATAATACAACTTGTTCATTTTACAACACAAGCCCTCTAAGGGGTCAAAATACATTACAAGAAAATAAAAGTACATGGAAAGAAAGCAACAACAAACAAATGGTCAAACACCAAGACCAAACTCATCCTCACGAACTTCCTTGAGAAGTGCTTCGGTCACAGGATCCGCTGGACGCTCCGTGAGATTCCTGATAAGGAGATTCCGGGTTGTAACAGCTGTAGTGAGCTTCTTGTGCTGAGCTTGGTCCTTTGACCTCTTCACTCCAGCTTTGATCTTCAGCTCTGATATCTCCCTCTGGGCTGCTGCCAGGGCTTCTTGCTGCACTTTTGCACTAGCTTCCAGTTGCTCCATCTTGTCTTGAACTCTCTTGTCTTCTAGAGTACGAGCCTCGGTGATCCTGACCCACCGAGCTTGACTTTCCTTCAGATACAAGTCTGTCCTTGCTCTCTGGAACTGGGCTTCTTTGCAAGCATTCTTCAGAATTTGTTCTCCAGCCTTAGACTTTTTGATATAATCCCCAGACTTCTCAATCTTAGTCAGATGCTCTACTCTCAACTCCTCCAACCTCTCAATCTCCCTCATACCCTCACTCCTCTCCCGGAGGGTCTTCTGCAAAGCCTGGGTTAACTTCTCATTTCTTTCCTTCAAACTCTCAAACTCCTCCAAACTGACAGTGGCAGGTGGTGGTGTTGAAGATGACTCAGGCATGTCTTCTATGGTAAAGGGCATCCCAGAGAATTGAGCCCTGGCACGAGACCACTCATAATATTGTGCTGATGCCACATTATTGCACTTCCCCAGAATGGTTACTCCCTTGGTTTGAACATTATCCCAGGCCCAGGCAGCCTGCCTAACAACAGTCAAATTAATCTTGTTCTCACAATAAAGAGTCTCCACCAAGTCCTGTGCCTTAGGAGTGTGGACCAGGGCATAGCCCAGTTGCCTTCTGAACAGCAGAGGGTTGTAATTAATACTACCCTTAACTCCTATAAGGGGCACATTGGGAAAATGCCCACAGCTGGTGATGATATCCCTGCCCTTGGTGCTCTGAGTGCACCATCTGATATCTGCTGAAGTCAGAGCAGTGAGTCTCTTAGCCCAGTTACTCTGCTGATGAGGGTTCAAAAATGCATCTGTCCTGGGTAGATGCCTGAGAAGCCAAGTGTGGAACAATGGAGCACAACACCTCACTAATCTCCCCCTCTGCTTTTCATTCCTCTGATGCACTGAATAGTAGAGATCCCCCAATAAAGTTGGCACTGGGTTCTTCAGGATGAAAAGATGGATTGCATTCTTGCTAATGAATCGAGGCTCATCTGCAAACAATACAATTCCATATATGCTCAAAGCCAATAAGGCACAGACAGCTTTCCACTCTCCTAAAGAAGCTTTCAGGGTAGCTTGAGAGATCAGGAAATCCAGATGGAAGCCAGGGATCCCAGCTTTAGAAGTCATATGCTGCTCAATCAGGACAGGTTCCAGATGCAAAGCCTTTGCTACTTCTCCATTACCAGGAAAAACCATCTCAGGGCTGAAAGGGATTCCACCTCTGATAGGCATACCAACTAATGATGAGTACTCTTCCAATAGAGGGCCCAGCTGAAAGTCTTGGAAAGTGAAACACCTCAGTGGGGGATCATAGAACTGAATGCAAGTGTGGATCAGACTTCTTTGTGAAGGGTCCAGATCCATAACCATATCAAGTATATCCCCATAGCGTTCCCTGAACAATGGTATGTGATCTGGAGTGATCAAGGTCTGAATCCTCCTAATGTCAGATAGCTCTGGCTGGAAGAAGTGATAGGTGATGTTGCTCTTTTTAGGAGCCATGATGCTGAAGATGAGTAGAGACAGGTGCTGATGATAACACTGAAGAATGAGCCACTGGTTGGCTGGAGTAGATAACTGATGGCTGAAGCAAGTGCTGATGAGGATGGGTCAATGCTGAAGATGGGGTCAAAACCAGAACCAAATGAAGATGGATACCCTGAAACACAAATAAGCAAATGTCAATATGATGCAATGAGTATGTATGCAAATGGTATGCAAGGGTTTGTGACTAAGCTGGATCTGATCAAAAGCTCCGATATAGGTCCAAGTATGTTCAAGAATTCCAGATGGAGGTCTATAAGTCCAGTAACCAAGGTGGGGGACTCAAATAAAGAGCCACATGTCCAGGGTTTAGAATCACAAGAACTGTTCCAACATGGAGTATTCTTAATCAAGCAAAGTAACAGGGTATTCTGAGGTCAAGGTACCTGCAAACCTGTAAACAGCCCAACCCCCCTCACAGGTGGTGTTCTAAAACAAGGATCCTCAGACTTGGATCAGTTATGAGAAGTGTAAACACTTCTAACCCGGAGGTACAGTGTTTACAATAACCATAAAAGTTCCTCCTCTAATTCACCTCAGTTTCTGAAGGTCAATACTAAAAGGTCATCCAGACTTAGCAGGCTTCCCAGATAGCCCTAGCATTGCAGGAAATCTGCAACACAGAGTTCTCAAGAAGAAACCCATATCTGAACCGTGTTTCATATTCCCGCACCAGACCGAAATGGAATGGGAAAGAATATGATTCACTCTAGCCTAGGTGTCACTCAGGTCCCAGGTATAGGACCTTAACTCTCAATGAATCACCCACCCACCAAGGCAAACAACAGATCCAGCCAGCAGCATAGTATGACAATATGATATAATGCAAAACTATAAAGAAAGCAGTAAACAACTATACATAAAGCAAACATAAATACAAACACAAATAAGCATATAACACCCCAGTAAACACAAATCAATCAAGCGCTAGGAGGAACCCACAAAAAGAACCAGAAGCCCTGGTTGCAGTATAAGGTTCCCCAGCAGAGTCGCCAAGCTGTCGCTCCCGATAAATGGGGATAGGCCCAGATAAAGGTACAGACGCGAACGGTCGGCGAGAGGGACAATGAGAACACACAGCAGTGAACTCACTGGAGATGAATAGAGTCGCCAGCTAGGCATTTTTATCCCGGAGGAAAGGCAATGCTGCATAGACCTAGAAAGATACGGATAAGACGGTTTGCGAACCAGAGAGACTGAGAAAGGGGGTTGGTTACAACCTGGGAAGGTATTAGCACCCAGATTGTCCGCCGTACTCGACGGGATCCACGCTTAAAAGATTTGTGTTTTAAAGGGGTAGTGTCAGTGCAATTTGTGTGTAAAAGAGCTGGAAAACAAAATGTACAGGTGTCAGTGTAAGAGAAAAGTGAAGTATATAAGTGAAGTGTCAGTGTAAGAATAGGAATAAGATGCTCAAGATCATGAGGCTTAAAGAATAATGCTGGAAGGAGGGGGAATATACAGAGACTTTTGTTCGATAACTGTTAAGTTATGCCTACGTATCCTCTCGTGCAATGAGGAAGTCAGAACACCGTAGTTCGGCCCAAAGAGACTGAAAGGTGAATTGACTTGTGAACTGCTTGCTTGCCTATGCTCAAGTGTATGATCTGTCTGGCACAGATGCAAACTGTCTTGCATTAGACGGAAGAAGCAAGTTCTCGTTTATGAGTGAATGAGATGAGAAAAGAATCCCGGAGGAGACGATTATTGTTTGTTTTTTATGTTTTCAGTCTTTTATTGCTTTTGAAAGTTTGTCATAAGTTAATGAGCTTAAGCCTAAACCAATGGATTTAGTAAACTCATCACATCTTCCCTCTGATTAGGGGTAATGAGAATACCTTAAGTGTGAAGTCAGCTTCTCACACTTAAACACCTTGATGTAGGATTAAGATCATTAACCTACTTGTGATTATTTGGATGTTTTTGGTGTTTTTTGTTTAGTGTTGAGTAATGTGGTTAAGCCATAATCAAGGATTAAACAGACTCATTACACCATCCTAATAGAAGGATAATAGATGAGAATGTTTAAGCTGAGGAAGACTCCTCAACTTAATCCATGATTAGGGATTAAACTCATAACAAAACAAGCCTTTGATTAAGTGGATTTTACTTAATGGTATGATGATGAAGTGATTTTTAGGGTTTGTAAGACAACTTGAGGGGGACTTGTCCATTAACACTAGGGTTAGTCCTTCTTAACCATTTAAGGAAGAATTAGAACCCTAATGCAAGGCCCAAGTTACAAGTGTGATGTCTTGATGATTATTATGTGAATTGATTAAGATATTTAAACACATTAAGGGTTTAACACTTAGGATTAAAGTTATACACTCCATCCTAAGATAAGGATGCAGGCATAAGCTTAATCACAAAGCCTTAAAACCTTTAGGGTTTAGTCCCTGATTATGAGGTGAGGAGAGAAGACTCAAAAGAGACACAAAGGTAAAACTAAGAGGGGAGACTAATCAAAACCCTAATCATTGTCATGCTTGGTTGTCCCTAAGGTTTGTGAGGTTTTCAAGAGCAAACTTCAAAGAGAACCACCAGGGAGCAGATGAAAGGATCAAGAGAAGCAAAGTGACTTGCTTCATTCAAGAAGTCAAGTCACTTGAAGAAAGAAAGTAAGAAGAACAAGAATGAGCAAGCTCAAACTCAAGCACATATAAAAATGCAGCAATGGATGCAAGAGAGATGGAAAGAAAAGTTATGAGAAGTGAAGGCAAATTCACTTCTCAAGTCACTTACCACCTGAAAAGGTTAGAAAAGAAATGCAATGCAATGCAAGATGAGATGAGATGACATGATGAGAAACAAAACCAGAAGCATGTTGATGATGATAATGATGCTATGAAGTGCTATGAACATGAGGCAGCACATGGAAATGATCATATAAGTTTATGAATGCAAATGGAGCAAGTTAGGAGCCATGATCATACATGAAAAGTTATGAAGCATACATGGCATACAACATGGCAAATACATGATGCAATGATCAAACATGCTTTCTATATGTCTTATGATGTCAAATGAATCAAATGGGTGCTTGAAATGTCATGGAAAGTCATGTTATGCAAGAGAATGCAAGATGGATGCATATGAAAGCCCAAATTAGGGTTTATGAACCAAACATCAAACAAAAACCAAAAACAGAAGCAAACCCTAAGATAAAAAATGGAAAATGCCACTCAAAAGACCCCTAATCTTATACTAAACCAATGTCCAAAGGGGAGGTTTCAACTCTTAACCAAACTCAAGTTATGATTTTTACAAGTTATTAGGGTTTTTAGGGTTCCTAAACAAGAAAATTATCAAACAAAATGAAAATGAGGAATCAAATCATGGCCATTTAACCTCAAAAACTACATGCTAAACACAATGCAATTCAAGAAGAATCAATGTCCAACTCTTCATAGATAGGCAGAAATGATTTTTTGAACTTAGGATCAAAACAATGCACAAAAATGATTTTAATTCAAAGAAAAATTCTCAAAGTGCATCAAGATCCAAAAAGAAATTTGGTTTGAAGGTTGGACAATGTTTCTAAATGTCTTAGAACATTTCATAAATTTTTTGGTGATTTTTAAATACCTAAAAGTATTTTTAATAAATTAATTTCCATTAATCAATTAAAAATAATCTTTTAAATATTTAAAAATACTTTTTTAATGATAAAAATAAAAATAAAAATATTTTTGTGTCATAAAAATTATTAAAACTCTTAAGAAAAAGTTTCATAATTTTTAGACAATTTTTGCTATTTTAAATAAATTATGCAAAATAAATGAAAAGAAAATGAATTTAAATGAATTTAAATGGAAGTATGCGCAATGGAGGGTTGAGATTGAGTCTGGCAAAGAATGGGTTGACTGCGCGCGCAGATCAAAGGCCCATATTCAAACTTGGTTAATCTGATTTAATTAAATAAATTAAACCTAATTAAAACTAATGACATGATCTCAGCCTTACAAACACGCGCGGGAAACAAGATCCAGTGGCTCACATTCAAACCTGGTGCCCTAACCCTAATTAGCAGTTAATGACTTTCAGGCTGCCGGAGAAGACTTCCGGTCGTCTTCTCCGGCCAGCATCCTCCCTGAAAAATGCCAACTCTCACCCTAGCTCTCTAAAACCTAGTTTTCTTGCCCAGAAATCATCCCCACACATCATAGAACAAGAATCCACAGCCAAAACAAATTTATTTTACATAACAAAGCTGAATCGAAGCAAAAGGGGTTTAGGTCAAAAAAATTTCAGAAACACCATACATGCTCAAAACTCAATGATTTTCGAAACCAAACATATCATCATGACCAGTGGAACATAGAGAACCAATTAAGAACTTAAAAATGAGTTCCTGGAAAAAAAGTTCATGAAGCTCACCTGAACTGGAGCTTTGATCTCTGGCACCTTCTGGCTAGTTCTTTGGCTCAAACAGGTCCCAATGATCCCCCTTTGAAGCTTTGGATGCTTGGTTGGAGTTTAAACAGCCTCCTGAGTGAGTTTGCAGAAGCTCTGACCAAAGGAGTGTGAAAATCGTATTTGTGATATGGAGGGTCTTAGGCCAAAACAAGGGTTAGTTTCTGGTCCATGAAGCAAGGTGAGTTGATTGGTGAAACTTGTTTGGATGTTTGTGAGTTGAGCAGAGAGATTCGAATGGTTTTGCTCTTGGAGGTGAAAATGGAGAAGTGGTGTTCTTGCTTGATTCAGGCCCAAGTCTTGTTGGTTTAGGCTCAGTGAAGCAAGGTGATTTGATCTATGGAAATGGTTTGTGTGTTTGTGTCTTGTGGAAGATGATTCGAAGGCTTTTGCTTGAGAGAGTGTTTTTGTGAATGTGTTGCTATATGTTGTTTCAGCCTTGCCTCTTGAGTTTTATGGCCTGCATTTGGATAGTATATTTTAATCCTATAGGTCAGATGATTTGACATGGCCTCTATTGATTGGTAAGTTTGCTTTTGCCAAAAGTCCACTTTTTGTGTAAGAGAGGTATGGCTTGGTTCTAGGCTAGTACAAAGCATGGGCTGGCGCAGCAAGGGTGAGGGGAAGGGCTAGCAAAGATCAGCATCCAAGGTTGCAAGTGGTAGGAAGTGTAATGAGTGGTTTTGCAAGTTGTTACCTTTTGAAGCTTCATGAAAAATGCCTTGTTACACAAACCATAAACATGTGATCTTTGGTCCAATTCTGATTTTTAGGTCACATAGAATGTTTGTGTCATGGTTTGAAGTGAATTAGAAGTTACAAATGGCATTGGTTCATGATTTTGCAAAGTTCACATTTGAGGCATATTTTGAAAATCAATGATTTTGGCCAACTTTGTCACACCATAACTTTTGATCCAAGAAGAGTTTGATCATGTTCTTGTACTTTTTGAAAAGGTAAAGATGTATTCTACAACTTTCATGATCAAAGTTTTTTCATTTGAAGCTTTTTTGGATCAAGAATCAAGGCTTGAAAGATGACCTAAAATGAAGCATTCTTGAAAAGTCAACTATGCCCAAAAAGTCAACATTTGCAAAAACTCCAAATTCTTGATTTTTGTGAACTTCAACCTTCTTCCATGATCAAATAAAGACCATATACACTCAAAATGATGAAGATCACCCATTGGTTGGGTCATTGGGGGCCTCAGATACCCTGATTTTACACTGACTTGTCTGAAAAGTCAACTCTTGATCAGATGACTTCCCCATGGAATTTCTTCATGAAAATTGATATGCATACTCCCTGTACCATATAGAGACCAATGGAAACAATAATGACCAAAAAATTTGGAGTGATGGCCTCTGAAACCAAAACCCTAATTTCAGGTCAACTGTGCAGTCAAACTTGGCTCTACATCCCTTCCAAACCCAGTTCTTGTGATTCTTTGGCATTCCTGACTTTGAGAGGATATAATATGATGCTTGAACACACATGGATCCATTTGAAGTGATTGGTTGTCTTTGGAGTGGCTCAAGAGGCTTTGGGATTACTCAGATCACAAACCCTAGGTGCAGATGACTTTGAACCAAAGCAATGAATCAAAATGTGGTATGAGATGATATGATTGTGTTTATGCATATGAAATGATCACAAGCCATGGTGTGAATGGGTGAGGGCAAATTTGGGGTGTTTACAAAAACAAAGCCTTTATTAAAGTGGATTTAGTTAATGGTAAGGTTAAGAAATGAGTTTCATGATTTGTAAGACAGCTTGAGGAGGACTTGTCCATTAACACTAGGGTTAGTCCTTCTTAACCAATTAAGGAAGAATTAGAACCCTAATGCAAGGCCCAAGTTACAAGCTTGATGTCTTAGGGATTATTAGATGGATTGATTAAAGGAATTAAACACATTATGGGTTTAACACTTAGGATTAAAGTTATACACTCCATCCTAATAGAAGGATACAGGCATAACCCTAATCACAAAGTCTTAAAACCTTTAAGGTTTAGTCCTTGATTATGAGGTGAGAAGAGAAGACTCAAAGATGACACAAAGGCAAAACTAAATGGGGGACTAATCAAACCCTAATTATGATCATGCTTGGTTATTCCTAGGGTTTATGAGGCTTGCAATAAATCTTCAGGAGAAAAGCCACCAAGGAAGAAGCAGATGAAAGGAGAATGAAGCAGAAGAAGCAAGACAACTTGCTTCAATTAAGAAGACAAGTTGCTTGAAGAAAGAAAGTGAGAAGGAGACATGAATGAGCAAGCTCACTCTAATACAAAGATAAGATGCAGTAATGATGCAAGAGAGATGAGAAGAGATTGTGAGAAGTGAAGGAAAATTCACTTCTCAAAACAACTTAC
Organism: Lathyrus aphaca; assembly: GCA_963966055.1. Taxonomy (NCBI): domain Eukaryota; kingdom Viridiplantae; phylum Streptophyta; class Magnoliopsida; order Fabales; family Fabaceae; genus Lathyrus; species Lathyrus aphaca. The sequence goes on along the minus strand of OZ014520.1, from coordinate 248,617,820 downwards.
CACCTGAAAAGTTAGCAAAAGAAATGAAATGCAATGAAAATGAGATGAAATTCCATGATGCAAGACAAAGTCAGAAGCATGAACATGATGTTAATGATGCTAAGAGATGATGCAAACACATGTCAAGAGTTGTGGATGATCATACAAGGATGAGGATGCAAATGAAGCATGCTTTGAACCATGAAAGTTCATGAAGGTTTATTTAATGAAATGAATGCACAACATGGAAAATGAATGATTCAATGATCAAACATGATTCTAATATGTCCTAAGATGTCTTATATGTCATATGGATGCACAAAATGTCATGGCAAGTTCTTGTATGCAAGCAAATGAAAGATGGATGCAAAGGAAGGCAAGAATTAGGGTTTACATACAATATGCAATGCAAAATTCAAAATCAGAAGCAAATGACATGATAAAAAATTGAAAATGGGATTAAAGGAACCCTAACCCTACATAAGTTCACTGCCCAAAGGAGGGGACCTAACTCTTAACCTAATGGGAGTTATGATTTTCTCAAGTCAACTAGGGTTTCAAGGCACTTCAAAAGGAAAAATGCACATTAAATTGAAAATGAAAGATAAATTCAAACCATTTTTACCCTAAAAACTATATGATATGAAGGATGCAATGCAATAAGAACCATCATCAAACTCTTCATGGTTAGGCAGAATGAATTTTTCTAAGTTAAGACCAAAATATTGCCTTTTAATAACTTTAATTCCAATGAAAAATGTCAAAGTACATCAAGAACCAAAAATAAATTTGTTTGAAGAGTTGGATAATGTTTCTAAATGTATCAAAATGCAATGTGAATTTTTTGGTGATTTTTAAATACCTAAATGCATTTTTAATTAATTAATTTCCATTAACTAATTAAAAATTAACATTTAAATGATTTAAAAATAATTTTTGATGCAAAAAATAAAATAAAAAATGTTTTTGGATGGAGAAAAATATTTGAATCAGAAATGCAAAGTTTGAAATTTTTGGGATGAGTTTTGATATTTTAAATTAAATATGCAAGAAAAATGCAAAGAAAATAAAATAAAAATGAATTTAAGGGAAAGTCAGCGCATCCTAAGGCTCACATTCAAACCTGGAGATGGAGGGAAGACTACGCGCGTTATCCAACGGCCTAGGTTCAAACTGGCATTTTAAAACTAATCCTAATTAATTAATTTAATTAATCACAATTAGGGCTAAATGAACTCATCATGACCCTCTAGCACGCGCGGGAAGCCCAGATCCAACGTCCCACATTTAAACTCAGCTAACCCTAATTACCAAACCCTAATTACTTTCAGGTCACCGGAGAAGAGCTCCGGTCGTCTTCTCCGGTGACATCCCTCCCTGAAAAATCTTAACTTCTTCCCTAGGTTATTTCTGGAGCTCTAAAGCTCCAGATTTGTTCCTCTCACTCCCCTAAACCTAAATCCAACCTCAAATGGAATTTATTTTCACTCCTAAACATGATTCGAAACCAAGAACACAAATATGCAAAACTTTCAGACAAGCAATACACCCTCATCTCTCCATCATTTTCAATAATTTCAAGTTCAATACAACCAGGGGATCAAATACAACCAATTAAGAGCTTAAAATAGAGGTTCTGGAAAAAAGTTTCGCATGGCTACCTGAGATGAAGCTTTCAACCCAGGAGCTTTCTGACTGTTTCCTTGCTTCAAAATGCCTCCAATGACCTTCCTGAAGAAGCTTTGAAGCTTGGATGGAGTTTTTTATGGCTGTTTTGTGAGTTTGTGAAGTTCAGTTCAAAGGGAGTGGAAAATTGTATTTCTGTTTGGGGTGGTTTCAGGGCCAGATGATGGTTGGGAAATGATCAGTGGATCATGGTGAGTGGTTTTGTGAAGTTTGTTTTGAGGTTTCAGGCTTGTGTGATGAGATTCGAAGAAAAATGCATAAGAGAGGATTTTGGTGAATGCTGTGTTATGAGAGGTTTCAGCTTCCAAGATTGTGTGAAAAATGATCCTTGAGGCATGTAGGTGAAGCTGTGATTGGTCAGAGTAGTTGGTGTGGCTCAGTTTGATTGGTATGGCTCAAATTGCATAAAGTCAACTTTTGTGTAAGAGGAGGTATGGGCTGGTTCAGGAATGGTACAAAGGGGTGTCTGGTGCAGCAGGATTCAAGGATAGCCATGGAAATCATTTAGAGGCAATTCAGCAAGTTTGTGAGAAGTTGTGGGAGGTTTTGCAAATTTGTGAACTTTTGGCCCTTTTGAAATTTCTTCATGTGCAAGTCATGGAACCTTGGGATTCTTGGGCCAATTCTGAGTTTTAAGTCATGTGTTATGATTATGTGATGCTTAGAAGTCCATTTGAGGTCATAAAAATGCTTGGCATGAGAATTTGCAAGTTTTCCTCTTTGGTGTAAAAGTGAATTTTATGTGATTTTGTCCAACTTTGACAAGCCATAAATTTTGATCTAAAATGAATTAGAAAGAGTTCTTGTACTTTTTGAAAATGGGAGGATCCAATCTACAACTTTCATGACCAAAGATTTCTCATTTGAAGCATTTTTGAATCAAAAGGAGGAGGTTGAAAAACTTTCCCAAAATGGCAAGTTTGCATTACAAGTCACTTTCCCAAAAAGGCAACTTTGCAAATGACTTGAGATTCTTAAATTTTGTGAACTTCTAGCATATTTTATGATCAAATAAAGATCATACACATTCAAAATGATGGAGAAACCCCTTTGGTTGGGTCATTGGGGGCCTCAGATGCCCTGATTTTGCACTGACTTGCTCAAGAAGTCACCTTTTGATCAGATGCCTTCCCCATTGAATTTCTTCATGAAAATTGACATGAATGATCCTTATAACATATAGAGACCAATAGAAACAAGAATGACCAAAAAATTTGGAGTTATGGCCTCTGAAACCAAAACCCTAATTTTAGGTCATCTGTGCAGTTAAACCTGGCTCTACTTCCATGCCTTTCTCAGTTCTTGTGATTATTTGACTTTCTTGGCCTTGTGAGGATATAATATGATGCTTGAACATACATGGACCCTCTTGAGATGATTGAAGACCTTTGGAGTGGCTCAAATAGCTCTTGGATTGCTCAGATCACAAACCCTATATGCAGATGACTTTGAATCAATGCAGTGAAGCAAAAATGCAATATGAGATGATATGATTGAACTTATGCAACATGAAAAGATCATAAGCCATGGTGTGAATGAATGAGGGCAAATTTGGGGTGTTTACAGGGTGATACTGTTTCTGAGAGATAAGCCAAGTACCCGGCTTGAGTGCACCATAGGATTAGAGTGGACATATTATACTCACATGTGACATGATGAGTGGCAGTGTGTTTCACGCCCAGATTGCGACCGTCTTGGAAATATCTTGTGTGGGGATTTCCTCCACTTCTGGATAGGACCTTGATAGTTATGTGCATCTGGGGACCGATCATTGAGAACCTTTGTGGAAACAACCCTCTCCAGTGGTGGCAGTGGCAGACCACATTTTGTGACAAACCCATTCGCACCCGAGGGTCCACTGGGGACTCGCATAGGATGGCCTGGTTCTCTTATAGGAACTCAGTCAAAGCATCTGGTCGTATGACATTAGTACTGTATCCTACGGGCTGAATGTACTATTGTTTCTCGATTTCAGCGCTCGAAGCTGGGGACTTATAAGGGATACTTGTTTTTCCCGGACTCAGCTGAGGCCTCCCTGCGTAGTACATAATGCCTAACCGATTCCCTGATTTGGTCATGAGCCATTTCTCGGAAATGGTGAAAGTATTATTGCTATTCGGCTTTGAGAGTCTGTGATGTTTGACCCGGAGCACACCTGTGATATTGGGAGGGGTCTACAGGTTTGCAGGAACCCTTGACCTCATCATACCCTTGTTACCAGTGCAGTCTCATGTTCTGATACAGTTACTTTGGTTCCGGGGTTCTTGAGTTTATGTGATTCTTGATTGGGAGTATCTGAGCTTATCTGAGTGTTTGTGGGTTGATATTCAGAGGATTTGGGGGTTTCTGATCACTTGGCCTTGGTATCCAGATTCCAGACAGTCCCAGATGGATCATATGTCTTTGCATTTGCATTTGCATTGCACCATTTCATCATTAATCATTTTTTGTTTTCATTCACAGGTTCATATATTTGCTTCCGGTTCCGGTATCATCTTCAGAGATGGAAGATCCTCGCAAGCAGAATTTTCACTTCAAGTTTTTTGACACTAAGGTTGGTTTGTTAAAGAAGATGGTGAAGCTGATTACACCCAATCATGTAGAGAGGTTCAGGAAGGCTTATGGGAGTATTCTGGATGTGGTGGTAGAGTTAGATCCTTCTGAGAAAAGTGCCATTCATACCCTGCTTTAGTATTATGATCCTCAGTTCCGTTGTTTCACTTTTCCTGATTTTCAGCTAGGTCCTTTGCTGGAGGAGTATGTTTTGATCTTGGGAGTTCCTGCACCAGATTTCGTTCAATGCTGAGATGAGTAGACCTGCACCTGAGACTATTGCTAAGGCTCTTTATTTGAGCACTTCTGCTGTGAATTCTATGACTATCATTAAAGGAGGTGTACCTGGGTTTTCTTTGGAGACTTTGGTAAAGAAGGTGGAAGAGTTGGCTGTTGAGGAAGAATGGGATGCTGGTGCTATCTTGGCTCTTTCTATCTATGGCATTATTTTGTTTGCAGATATGGATAAGTTCATAGACATGAATGCCATACATCTCTTCTTGCTGAAGAATCCTGTGCCCACATTGCTCGGAGACTTGTATTACTCAGTGCACTACAAGAATGAGAAGAAAAGGGGAGGTTTGGTTCGTTGTTGTGCTCCTTTATTTCATGTGGTTCATGAGGCATCTTCCTAGTACTGGAGTGTTTAGTGATCATACCTTGGTATGGGCTTAGAAGCTGGAAAGGTTACTTTCCAAGGATGTCAGGTGGATTACTCAGAGGCTTCAAGGTGCACGTTTCATCACTAGCTGTGGGAGTTATCTTAGTGTACCTTTATTGGGAGTAACTGGAGGGATCAATTATAATCCAATCTTGTTGAGAAAACAGTTGGGATATGCCTTGAGAGAGGTACCAGAAGAATTGAAGTTGACCCCTATTTTCTACTTCCTGGTAAAGGATAATATGCCTTTAGTGAGGAAGGTTGTTGGAGCTTGGAAGTGCATTAAGGGAGAAGGGATAGCCAGTTTTGGAAAGTGCAACAATCAGACATTCCCGGAGTATGATGCTTGGTTGAAAGACCGAGCCAGAAAGGTATTGCTGCCATTCTCACCTCCAGTTCCTCCAGTTGCTGAGTCTACTGATACTGTGTCTTTAGAAGAGTTCAAGAAGTTGGAAGCCCAGCTGCATGAAGTCAGAGTGGAGAACACTGAAATGGTTAATCTGTATCATCTTGCCAACCGGGCCAAGAATGAAGCCGAAGAGAAATTGCTGAAGATGCAGACCACCTTGGAGGCTAAAGAGAAATACTTTGCTGGAAGGGAAGCTTACTTTCACAGGTTAGGTATGATGGAAGCCAAAAGAGAAGCTGAACGAAAGAAGAATTCAAAGACTCTCAAGGAAGCTCGTCAGTATATTGTCTGGTTGCAGGGACAGAGAGAGCAAGAGTTGAAGAAATATAAAGAAAAAGAAGAGTTCTTCGAAGTGAAAATGGCCTACAAGAAGGAAGAGGTGGAGCAAGTCCACAACATTCGAAGGGAGAAGACTCAACAGTTGGCAGATAGTCAACAAGCCTTAGAAGCAGCACTTAAAGAGATTGAAGACCTCAAGTGGATGGCTGGGGTCAAGAAGGCTAGGTCTGATGTGGGGCTTAGTGAGGGAGGTTCAGGTTCCTCAGGCAGTGGTTTTGCTTCTTAGTTTGTTTCCCTTGTAGGAATCCTGGTTGTTTTCTTTTCTCTTTAGAAACTTGTACCCTACGGGGAATGCTGTTATGTTTGCCTAATAGGCCGGTTTATGTTATGCAGTTTTTCAGTTCATCATTCTTTTGTGCTTACTGTTATGGTTTAATGTGGTTTTTATGCGAAGGTTTTTTGAAAGTCGAGGATCAATATCCATCTAGTTTTCTTTGCCAAATACCGGAACCGGGGCATGAATGACCTGGGATTGAAAGCATAAACAACTGCATTGCATACATATCACCTGTTTTCTTGTTTTGCAGGTATGGCCACCAGTTCCTAATGTCTTTTCTATTTCAGGCACTATAGCTCCCAGAAAAGTTCGGGAACAACCAGTCGCACACAGATATCCGACAAAGGTCAACAGAGAGAGAATCATGGATCAAATGCAAGCTGACTTAGTTGACCTGAGGCTAAGGATGGACAACTTCATGACTCTGATGGCAGGCATGGGTCAGAATCAAGAACGTCTGCGGGAGATGATAGAAAATGGTCAGGCCAGGAACAACACCACTGCTGATAATCGTAACGGTGCGGGTGCACGTCAAGTTGAAATCCCTGTGACACAGCCAGGGGTTACCATAATTAATGATGGACTGAATAATGTTTAAATGGATAACCAGGACGAATAGTTTACTCTGATGGACGAAGCTGAAGGTCAGGGGGCTGAAATGAACAGGAAGTTTGAGGAAATGGCAGAACAAATCAAGGCTATTCAATCCCAGAGCTCTTTGGGATTTGACATTACTGACTTGGGCTTGGTTCCAGGGGTTAGAATCCCTTACAAGTTCAAGGTTCCAACTTTTGAGAAATACAACGGAACGGCGTGTCCCAAGACTCATCTTCAGTCCTTTGTAGGAAGGATTGCTGCTCACACTGATGATGAAAAGCTTTGGATGTACTATTTCCAGGACAGCCTGGTCGGGGCTTCCCTGGAATGATATATGAAGCTTAGCAGAGTCAACATTAAAAGCTGGAAGGACCTGGCAGAAGCCTTTGTGCGATAATACCAGTATAATTTGGAAATGGCTCCAAATCGCACTCAATTGCAACACATGTCTCAAACTGCTAAGGAGGGTTTCAAAGAATATGCTCAGAGGTGGCGTCAGCTTGCTGCCAGAGTGCAACCACCACTGCTGGAGAACAAAATGGCTGATATGTTTATGGGGACGTTGCAAGGTGTGTTCATTGAAAGATTGGCGTCTTGTTCGGCCACCAAGTTCAACGACATAGTAATTACGGGAGAGGGGGTAGAGACCTTGTTGAAAATGGGAAAGATCCAAGATACAAGTGCGAGCAGTTCTAATGGAGAAAGAAAAGCTTTCAGTGGACCTCCAAGGAGAAGGGAGGGTGAGACAAATGCTGTGTTTGGCCAAGGACGGGGCCGAGGGTATAGAAGACCATATGAGCATGTGTCAGCAGTCACAATTCCTTCCAGTCATGTGCAGCAGGCACCACCTCAACAACAACAACAACAACAATAGCCACAACAACAACCGCAACGTAACAACTATCAACAAAGACCTTATCAGCCAAGGCAAGCTCACCCGGCTAATAGGGTGCTTAAGGAAATCCCCATGACATATGCTGCTTTGCTACCAAGATTGCTGGACCTGAATCTGATTCAATTGAGAACTTTGGCACCACCACCACCTGGAGAGCTTCCAGTGGGGTACTGTAACACGGTGGGAGAACTGACTTTAGTTATGTTGCGGATAGCAAGAGTCGCCACCGACTTTTATTTTATCCAAAGGAAAGGCATAAAAGAACAGGAAAGACCTTTTAAAAGATTTTTGGGTCCGGGGGGTAGGTTATGTAAAGGGAAGGTGTTAGCACCCTTTACATCCATGGTTATCCATGGGCTCTTAGTTACTTAGCTCACTTTAAAATGTTATTTTGAAAATGTGAAGTGTGTGAATAGAAATTTTCTTAAGTGTTTATAATGATCCATGAACGGATGCGTATAAACCTTTGTTTTGAAAATTTTTGTTTGAAATTGTGAAGTGTTTGAAATGTTTTTGAAGAGTGAGCAAGTATCTAAGAGGAACCTACCCTAAGTTTTAAGTCTTTTCTGTTCTTGAATTCTTTAAGTGGTAAGACTATCCCTATTATTAAGGAATAGGTAGTCATTACCTTGGATGTGAGGGACAAGTGAAGGGACATCTGTTTATGTAGGCAACTGTGGGGTGTATAAGCAATTCGAAGGGACTATCATTTTTATTCGAAAGGGACAAGATCATTACGAAGGCAACATTCGAAAGGGACTTGATCTTTTATCTGTTAAGGGACTAGATGACTTTATTTTGAGGGACCTTTGCTTTATACACCATACTTGACCTTTTTAATTAGGCAACATGAGAGGTATCCCTAAGGAAGTGAGATGGCGATCAAAGATCGACTTACGTGTGTGAGTGTACAATTTAATATTTATCTTTAAATTTAAATTATCTAAATTAATTTTAAATTACAAGTATATTTACACTCCCTATTTACTAACCATAGCATAAAATATAAATAATAAACATTATAAATACATATTACACCAAGGAACAATTACATAATAATAATTAGGCAAAATTAAATATAATAAGCAAAATAAATAAATAATTATAATTGGGTTAGTGAAAATAATAATAATAAAATTAAATGGGGTTAGTAATAATCACATAAACATAATTAGTAATAATAACAATGAAATAAACAAAAACATAATTCAATTTTATAAACGATTATTATTAAAATATAAACAATTATACTAATTACTATAAAGTTTTAAGTTATGTGCAAATTATAAAAATAAGTTAATGCTAGACATATTATAGAAAATAAATTATAATTACAAAATTAATTTAGCAATTTTTAACTATTTCTAAACATATATTTAAGAATTATTTATATATATAAAATTAAGTTATAAACTATTTATGCCATATTATTATATTGACAAAATTAAATTGACAATTTTAATTTTAAGCATAATTATATACAAGAATTATAAACAATTTATATTATTACATTAACAAAAATTAAATTAAGTATTTTAATTAAGTCATGAATATAATATATACAAATAATAATGTTAAGCAAATAGAAGAAGAAAAATTAGGGTTTTGAGAAAAATATGTTTTTTAGGGTTTATAAAAATATATTAGGTTTTATATGCCAAAATGTTAAATACTAAATATTAACTCAATTATACAAATAAATTATATATAATAATAATATATACATATTAATAAAAGAAATTAGTTTTTAGAAAATATTATTATTTTTTAGAAATTTTTTAGAACATATATTAATTTAAATCTATTTACATATTAATCATATAAATAATATTCAATAATAAACAATTAACAAAATAAATAAAACAGAATTTAAAAAAAAAACTTACCTGGGCTGGGGATTGAACCCAGCCTCTTTGCCTCCAAGAACTCCAGCCAGCAACAGCAACCATTAGGCCAACGCGCGCCTGATGCTAAGGAAAGGAGAAAAATTGGTTTTGTTTCTTATTCCTGAAAAATCAAAGAAAAAAGAAAACACAACAAAAAGGCTTGGGGGAATCGAACCCAGGACCTTCAAACATCACACAAACACGTTAACCATTCCAGCTGGGAGAGCGCACCTGTTAGCATAACAGCAATAATACATAATATATTATGTCTAATGGTTAAGCTGAAAAATAAGAAAAAATTGGGAAGCCAGGATTCGAACACAAGTCATCTGGCTATACACGCGCGCTTCATACCACTGGGCCAAGCACAATGCTTGTGAAACAAACAGAAACAATAACATAATATTTTAAAACAAATTTTTGAACTATGAAATTCGCGCGCAGGGGATCATCTTCTTCCTCCAGCCCTGCGAAATTTGCTGCGAATCTTGTTACAATATTTCCTGCGAAATCTAAGTTGCAGCAAACCCTACAAAACTCAAACATCAACAAAACAGCAAAATTTCACAAAATTGAAACCATCATTGAATTCCTGAAGATATTTGCAACTAATCTACGTCTTTAGAAATTATTTATATTGGCTCAATCATTGAATCCTAATTTGGCCGAAAAAACCCTAATAATGGTGTTTCACGAATTGGCCACTAAATCATCAATCCAATTGCCCAGAATTCATCCCTGCACTCATCTAAACACAAACCAATAGTCAAACTTGATTAATATTACATGAAAATGCAAGAACAAGAAAAAATCGAAAGTGAACAAAAACGATTCGGATTTCTTAATGTATCATGTTATGATGCAATGTAGTGAATGGTTTCGATTCAAGGATGTCCAGGGAAGCTTGCTATGTCTTTAAAATACCTTCAAACACCCTCTAGTGAAGAAACCGAAAATTGGATTTTTGATGAATTTTGAAAACTTGAACTTACTCTTGGGAGGCTGAAATTCGTGTGCAATGAGTAGGGTTGTGTTCTATACTTATAGTGCAATGGATTAGGTCAGAAAAAATTGATCATTGTGTGAAAAAATTGATTAAGAGAGATTGAAAAAGATCAAGCTTTAAAATTCAAATATTTGAGAATTAAGCCTTTCTATTTCAAGCCAATCACCATTATTTTTGTATCAATTTGATCCACATTGCATTCATGATTTTCTAGAAGCTCAATCTCTTTTAAATATTTGACTTTTCTATTTTATTTTAATTTAAAATGATTTTAAATGAATTAAATCAAAATAAATAAAATAAAATGATAAAAAAATATGATTTTTAGAGACTTGGGTCGTGCATAAGGTATTGGTATGGATTGGGTCATCATATGGCAAGCCCATTTAGAAAAAATTGGTTTTAAACCTCCATTTTCTTCATAAACCAACCAAAAATTTCCCAACTTTGCAAGGGCACAAATCCTTCAATTTTAATGCTATGAAGGTGTTCTTGGACATTTTGGAAAGCTTGAAGAGTCCTCTAACCATCCCCACTAGTTTCATGTCCATATCATTTACCATTCTCAAGTTATGCCCTTTTGAAGTTGTTGACTTTTTGTTGACTTTCAAAAGGACCTATAATGTCATAGCTCATACCTTCCAAATGAAGCATTTTTGGGCTTGGCTTGTGAGACACAAAGTTGTAGAGAATTCAATTTTCTTCAAAATGAGCTTTGGATGGAAACTTGGTGATGAAGCATGTGAAAGTTATGGCTGGTCAAAGTTCAGTTGACTTTTCCTGAGGAAACCCTAATTTAGAAACTCCTGATTCTTGATGATCTGAAATCTCCTTGATGAATCATGATCAACCCTTGATCAAATGATGAATTTTAATTCATATAATTGATGTTGGCAAAAAATCATGAAGTTTGACTTTGGTTTGACCACAGTTGACCTCAGTTTGACTTTTTAACTACTTTGACTGGTTTTGACTTATCTGATCATTTGACTGAGCAAACCTTTGAGAAAAGTCTTGAAACTTGTCATGGGGATTCTTAAACACATATAAGATGTTATGAAGCTCTCTTGAAGTATTGGAAGTTCATTTAGCCTGATTAAAGTCAAAACCCTAGTTTTGGATGCACTGCTTAGGAGGATGCATTGTCTGAGGGAATTGTCAAATCTTCTGACCAATTGTGAACTTTGTGAACCTTGTGAACCTCATAAGATGTCTTGTGAACCTTGTGAACCTCATAAAGTGTCTTTTAAACTTCATGAACCTCATGAAAGGTCTTGTAAGTATTGTGAACCTTGTGAACCTTGTGAACCTTGTGAACCTCATAAAGTGTCTTGTAAACTTCATGAACCTCATGAAAGGTCTTGTAAGTATTGTGAACCTTGTGAACCTTGTGAACCTCATAAAGTGTCTTGTAAACTTCATGAAACTCATGAAAGGTCTTGTAAGTATTGTGAACCTTGTGAACTTCATAAAGTGTCTTGTAAACTTCATGAACCTCGTGAAAGGTCTTGTAAGTATTGTGAACCTTGTGAACCTTCTTAGCACACAAAGTATTGTATTGTGAGGGCAAATTTTGGGGTGCAACAGGTACGATGTCAATGCAAGATGCGCTTTCCATTCAGGGGCACCCGGGAACTCAACTGAGAAGTGCAGGGCGCTACAGCACAAGGTACAAGATCTGATAGACTCCAAGGCGATTAACTTCGCACCATCGCCGAATGTTACTTCGAACTCTATTCCGAATCACGGAGGGGCTAGAATCCATGCTGTTGAAAGTGGTGAGAAGTTAAGTCTGATGTTGAGTATAGAAGAAGTGAAGACTCATTATTGGTAGTGAAAGAAAGGTTGCTGAATGGTCAAGTGTTTCCAGGATGCAGTTCTGATTGCAAGAAGTGTATGAATTCAGAGAATGGGTGTGAAGACCTGAGGATGGGATTGCAGAGTTTGATTGATGAAGGATCCTTGTAGTTTAGCAAAGTTGGTAATGAAGCTGATGATGTGTCTACAATAACCATATTCTATGATGAAGCTGAGATGCCTGCTAGAAGAGAGCCTATAACCATTTATGCTCCTGAAGTTAGTCCTGTGACTATCACCGTGCCTGGGCCTGTTCCTTATACAGACGATAAAGCCATTCCATGGCATTACGGTTCAGATGTGTATGTAGCTGGACAGAAAGTTGAGAGTAAGGTTGTTGCTATTGACCTGACTGTAGTGAACGTCGGAGGAGTTGGAGGTTTCACAAGAAGTGGTCGTTTATTTGCTCCCCCAATTCTGAGTGGGGATCCTGAGGCTGAGGCTTCGGCAAAGGTTAAGGGAAAGCAAGTTGTGACTGATGAGACAACAACTCTTGTAGCCGGGCAGGGTACCTTTGAGAAAAAGGTCGAGGAATTCATGCGCATAATTGTTGCACCCCAAAATTTGCCCTCACAAATACAAGACTTTGTGTGCTAAGAAGGTTCACAAGGTTCACGAGATTCACAATGCTTACAAGACCTTTCATGAGGTTCATGGAGTCTACAAGTCACTTTATGAGGTTCACAAGGTTCACAAGATTCACAATGCTTACAAAAAAAACTTTCATGAGGTTCATGAAGTCTACAAGTCACTTTATGAGGTTCACAAGGTTCACAAGACCTCCCATGAGGTTCACAAGGTTCAAAAGACATTTTATGATGGTTCACAAGGTTCACAAAGTCCACAATTGGTCAGAAGAGTTGACAATTCCCTCAGATAATGCACCTCCTAAGTAGTGCATCCAAAACTAGGGTTTTGACTTTAATCAGGCTAAATAAACTTCCAAGACTTCAAGTGAGCATCATAACATCTTATATGTGTGTAAGAACCCCCATGACAAGTTTCAAGACTTTTCTCAAAAGTTTGCTCAGTCAGATGATCAGATAAGTCAAAATCAGTCAAAGTAGTTAAAAAGTCAAACTGAGGTCAACTGTGGTCAAACCAAAGTCAAACTTCATGATTTTTTGTCAACATCAAGTATATGAAGTAAAATTCATCATTTGATCAAGGGTTGATCATGATTCATCAAGGAGATTTCAGATCATCAAGAATCAGGAGTTTCTAAATTAGGGTTTCCTCAGTAAAAGTCAACTGAACTTTGACCAGCCATAACTTTCACATGATTCATCACCAAGTCTCCATCCAAAGCTCATTTTGAAGGAAATTGAATTCTCTATACCTTTGTGTCTCACAAGCCAAGCCCAAAAATGCTTCATTTGGAAGGTATGAGCTGAGACATTATAGGTCCTTTTGAAAGTCAACAAAAAAGTCAACAACTTCAAAAGGGCATAACTTGAGAATGGTAAATAGTATGAACATGAAACCAGTGGGGTTGGTTAGAGGACTCTTAAAGCTTTACAAAATGTCCAAGAACTCCCTCATAGCTTTAAAATTGAAGGATGTGTGCCCTTTCAAAGTTGGGAAATTTTTGGTTGGTTTATGAAGAAAATGGAGGTCTAAAACCAATTTCTTCCAAATGGGCTTGCCAAATGATGACCCAATCCATACTATAACCTCATGCACGACCCAAGTCAACAAAAATCAGTTTTTTTATCATTTTATTTTTATTTATTTTGATTTAATTCATTAAAAATCATTTTAAATTAAAATAAAATGTAAAAGTCAAAGATTTAAATATGATTGAGCTTCTAGAAATTCATAAATTTGATTGGAATTGAAGTGGAAAGAAAATCATGAGGATAGGACTAAAATAGCAAGTGTTCATACAAGGATATTTGATTTTTAAGGCCTAATATTTTTGAATCTTTTTAGATCAAATCTTCCACACAAGTATCCAATTTTTTGACCTAAATTGATTGCTCTATAAGTACTTGAGACAACCCTAACACAAGACACGAATTTTCTGCCTCCCAAGAGTAAGTTTCACAAACCAAAAAAAAACATCCAAACTCAAATTAGGATTTCCCCATACAAGACATTTGAAGGTATTTGAAGGACATAAGAGTGATCCCTGGACATCACTGAATCATTACCAATCATTATTTGCATCAAAAGCATCATGAATCACTCAAACCGAATCAACATTGTCTTGGATTTTTAAATTTTCGATTCACTTAATTCATGATATATTAACTGTTTTTAATCCTTGATATCTGTTTATTGATGTGTGTGGATTGTTTTTATGTGTTTGGATTGAAGTTTCGTGGCCAGAATCAAAAGAAGCCATTGTTAGGGTTTCGGTTGAGTTTTTAGGGTTTCATGTTAAACCAAAAATAAATAAATTTTAAGAACATAGGGAGATTGTGTGAGCCATGAGGATCATAATACACTGATAAATTGAAAGAAATTGCACTGTTTGATTGATGTTTGAGTTTCGCAGGTTCTGAGTATGAAAGAAATCGCAGGAAAAATCGTAGATGAAATCGTAGGAAATTTTGCAGGTATCGTGAGGAAGACGAAGCTGTTTCGCGCGCGTTTCTGGAATTCAAATTTTGTTTTATATTATATAGTTTTTGTTTGTATTTAAGTTACAAATGTTGCAGATGGCCTAGTGGTTAGTACGCGTACGAACGAAGCCAAGGACAGGGGTTCGAACCCGTCCTCCATTATTTTTTGGTAAAAATTCTATGATATTTGCAGGTTTAATATATAATGAGCAATAGTCATCCTTTGTTCACCAGTAGCACGCAGCTCAGTTGGTTGTTGGTTGTGGATGAAGGCTGGGAGACCTGGGTTCGACCCCAGGCTCCAGCAGGTGAGTTTTATCATTTTTTTTGTTTTTCTTAACTTAATTGTTTTATAATTCTTTTTATTTTATTTTAATTAAATATTAATAAACATAATATAAATAGATTAAAATTTTGTATATTTAAAATTAAAAATATGTATATTATAATAATTAGATTTATATTTTGTTGTATATAAAATTTAATTTATTTTTATTAAAATCTAATTCTATTTTATAAACTTATAAACCCTAAAATATTTTTTTCCAAAAAAATCCTAATATTTTTTATAAACCCTAATTTTTATTAAATCCTAACTAATCTTAATAATTTTTCTAAAAACCCTAATTGTAATTCTTGTTTATATTTTAATTAGTAAATAAAATTTTATTATAATCCTTAAATTTGTAAATATAATTATCATATGTTTTTTTTTAATCATGTATATATTTTATATAATTAAAATTTGTAAATGTAATCATAATTAACTTTTTTTTATATAATATGTAAATATGATCTAATATATGCTTAGGAATAATAAAAAAAATTTGTTAAATTAATTTTGTAATTATATTTATAATATGTTTATCATTAACTTATTTTTCTATATAATTTACAAATAACTTAAAACTTTATAATTAATATATTTGCTCTTATTTTTCTTATTAATCTTAAATAATTGTTTATATAAAATTTTGATCTTTTAATTATTTTAATATTCTTGCTTATTATTATTATTATTACTAATCATGTTTATTAGTAACCCCACTTATTTTTTTAAAATTGTTATTATTATTATTTCTACTAACCTAAATTTATTTTGCTAATTTATTTATTTTACTTATTTATTTATTTTGCTATTTATTTAAATTGCTTTTATTATTATTATTGTAACTGCTCCTGGATGTAATATTTTGTAATATTTAAATTATTTATTTTATGCCATGGTTAGTAAATAGGGAGTGTAAACATGTATGTTATTTAAAATTAATTTAGATCACTAAATGTAAAAGATAAATATTAAAATTGAACACTCACACACGTAAGTCGATCTTTGATCGCCATCTCACTTTCTAGGGTTACCTCTCATTGTTGCCTAATCAAAAGGTCAAGTAGGGTGTATAAAGCAAAAGTCCCTTAAAAATAAAGCCATCTAGTCCCTTAACAGATAAAAGATCAAGTCCCTTAACGGTTGCCTTCGTAATGATCTTGTCCCTTTTTGAATAATGATGACAGTCCCTTCAAAGTTGCTTAATACACCCTACAGTTGCCTACATAAACAGATGTCCCTTTACTTGTCCCACACATCCAAGGTAATGACTACCTATTCCTTAATAATAGGGATAGTCTTACCATTTAAAGGATTCAAGAATAGAAAAGACTTAAACTTAGGGTAGGTTCCTCTTAGATACTTGCTCACTCATCAAAACAATTTCAAACACTTCACACTTCAAACAATTTTCAAAACAAAGGTTTATACGCATCCGTACATGGGTCATTATAAACACTTAAGAAAATTTCTATTCACACACTTCACATTTTCAAAAACATTTCAAAGTGAGCTAAGTAACTAAGAGCCCATGGATAACCATGGATGTAAAGGGTGCTAACACCTTCCCTTTACATAACCTACCCCCCGGACCCAAAAATCTTTTAAAAAGGTCTTTCCTGTTCTTTTATGCCTTTCCTTTGGATAAAATAAAAGTCGGTGGCGACTCTTGCTATCCGCAACATAACTAAAGTCAGTTCTCCCACCGTGTTACAGAACTGGCGACTCTGCTGGGGATTTAATAAAAGAGGGGTACCCTTAGGAATTAGATCACTTTAAAATTGTTTGCCTTGTTTTCTTTATACTTACTTGTTGGGATCTTATGTGTGAAAGATCCTAACCCGGATCTAGTGTACCTTAGGTAAATGGCAATAGACCAAGGAAACTGTACGGCGTATACCGATATGGTTGATCTGGTGGCCATAGTTAGTGTGACTTCTTGGTTGGTGCTTATGTTCCTTAAGTCAAGTTGAGGATAATATGAGGCTGCCATATGTTGTCAATACACTAACTAACTTTTAGAACCCTAGTCATCCCATCTTGGCCTTTAGAAAAGTAGTGAGATAACCGGCTTTGGTGCAGACTGAAGTTGGTTGATACTCGATACTACGCTCATTGAGATTCTAAACTCGGAGGGTTTTGGTTGGCAAGTAAGTTGCCTACTGAACAACCACCCTTGTGAAGGATCAATGATATTGAGATCCCTTAGAACCTGGTTACTTTATAGGACAGGATGAACCAACTAACTTCAGGGGAGGGTACTTACCTTTAAACCTCGTGCAAGCCTTCAAACCTAGGGCTATTGTGTCACTTGTTTGTGCGTGTCACATGTTTGTGATTGAGCATAACATCATAGCATCATCATGCATCATAAGCATAGCATTTTCACTAACCATTTCAAGGACCAAAGGATTTATCTTTGTTCTTTGTTGCAGGTCATGGCTTCTGCTCGTAGAAACACTATCAGGATTAATTTTGTAGGCATACCTCCTAAGCTTAAGGAGCTGGTTTCTCAAGTATCTGAAAACTCCCAGTTTATCAAGAGACATGGCTACCTACTGGATCTAGTCACCTCAGGATTCAATAAAGACATGATGAGTGTTCTGTTTCAGTTCTTTGACCCAAAGCACCATTGCTTCACATTCCCTGATTATCAACTGGTTCCTACAATGGAAGAGTTCTCTAAACTTCTGGGTATACCTGTTCTTGATCAAAGACCCTTCACAGGCTTGGAGAAAGAGCTTAAACCAGAGGTTATTGCTGCAGCTCTACATTTGAAGAAGTCAGACATTGTTCTAGAAACGAGAAGCGGAGTTAAGGGTATTCTTGCTAAAGTGTTGATAGAGAAGGCTCAAGTGTTCTTGAAAGCTATGAGCTATGATGCTTTTGAGGAGATCTTAGCCTTGGTAATTTATGGCTTAGTGTTGTTCCCCAATCCTGATCAGTTCATAGATGTTCATGCCATCAACATATTTCTGAGTCACAATCCAGTGCCTACATTGCTTGGAGACATTCTACATTCTCTTCACACTCGTACTACGAGAGCAAGAGGAACTCTGATGTGTTGCATACCTTTGCTATCTAGGTGGTTTATTTCTCACCTTCCTCGCTCAGTGATGAAGAATGAGCAAGGGTTCAGGTGGTCCAAGAGGATCATGTCACTCTCGCATTCAGATATTCATTGGTGCTCCAGATCTATGGAGAATGTCACTATCATTGACCGTTGTGGGGAGTTTCCTAATGTGCCACTTCTAGGCATAAGAGGGAGCATTACTTATAACCCTTCTTTAGCCTTATGACCGTTTGGTTACGCTCGGAGTGATGGTCCTCATGACATGTTGATTCAGGGTATTGTGTTTGACTATTACAACGATCTTCAAGGTTACCGTCAGAGATTCATACGAGCATGGGGAAAAGTGAACAAAGTTGACAGCAAGACTCTGGATCCTAAGTACACTATTCCTATGGAAGCTTATCTCAGATGGGTGCGATCTCGTGCTCAGACTCTCATGATGCCATATCCTGCTATCCTTCCAGTTACCATGGAACCTGTTGCTGAAGGAGATACTTCTTATACCATCCTTCACCCAGACATGCCCACTGACATGGAAGACTTACAGAGGTCCTGGATCCAGTTGAAGGAGCAAAGGGATACCTTCGAGGCTCATTACAAAGCAAGCCAAGAAAGAATCCTGGAACTAACAAAGCAACTTCACGAGGAACGGAATCTCAACTCATACCTCAACACAAAGAGGAAACGTCCATGGGAGACTTAAAACCCCATTCTTTGTAAGCCTAAGGGGCAAACAAATTTATCACTAATAAAAGTTTACTTTTTGGTTGTTTAAACAAATTTAAATCCTGCGGTCCTTGAAAACATTGCATATGCATTTATACCCCATATCATTGCATCACAGGTTTCTTATGTACAGGTATCTTATCTTCTCGCTGTTTATTTCAGCAGAAATGGATCTTGAACAGACAGTCAAAGATCTCCAGGCTCAGAATGCCTGATTCCAAGAGTTGATTCTGAACTTGTCCAAGGGACAAGATGAGTTGAAGACACTGCTAGCTAAGAAGAAGAGTCCTGAGGACAACAAGGATGGTCAGTTGGAACAATTACAAGCTGAGATGATAGAAATGAGGATCCAGATGAATGACCAAGTGGTTCTTATTCAAAGTTTAGCTCAGGGGCAAGAAGAGTTAAGAGCCTTTGTCCATAAACTTCAAAGTAATGGCAACATGAATCTAATTGTCAGTCAACCTCCGTTAAAACAAGCTGATTTGGTTGAAAGGAAGATGAGGATAAAAGAAGGTAAAAGACAGATTGCCACTGATTGTTCTTCAGTTGAAGAAGAAAGGCCTGATAAGGTTAATTCACTTCAACACAAGGAATGTAGAAGGCAGTTTATCAAGTTCAGCACTCCAATGTCACAAGTTCTGCAATGCTTGTTAGAGATGAAACTAATTTCTTTGAAAAGTCCTCCTCAAAATCCTAAAACTTCCTCTCCTCGCTATAATTCCAAGGCAAAGTGTGAGTATCACTCCAACAGTCCTGGACATGATACTAATAACTGTTGGGCATTGAAGAAAAAGATTCGAGACCTGATTAACGAAGGAATCCTAGAGGTTACTCCAGAAGGTCAAGTTGAGTTCTACTATCGTCCATCAGACACCGAAGCTACAAGACAAATTGCCCAGGGTAGCAAGAAAGGAAGCCTACCTATCCCTGTTGAGATATGGGGCACCTTGGGACACCCAAGTGGTAAATTTGATTTCATGGTGAAGTATACTGCTCCTCAAAGTTCACAGATTGCAATTGAAGACATTCAGCCAACTGGATGGGACAACATTTGAATTTTCATTTGTAATTTCTTTTGTTTGTTTAAACACTTACTATTATGTTAAACTTTTGTTTTCATTAATGCATTGCATATGTTTGTCTTGAATTAATCCATTCGTTTCACTATATTTTGAACTATGCTTCATGTTTCTATTTTGTGATATTTAACTCCTGATAAAGCTATAAGCCTGTAGAGGGAGGATGACGAAAACAATACCATAATATTAGGCAGTATGCTTTTGAACAGACTATGCTGACGATGTACAGGCATTGTTTCAATTCCTAAACAGTGGAGATATAAGGAAGTTAATCCCTAGTCAACCCTTTTGAGCCTATGAAGTAGGAGTTTTTATTCTCGCAAATTAAAACCCTTATTCATAACCCGGGGCAGGGTAGTTACTCGGTTAACTCAAATATGCCAATTATTTGTGTTGTACACAACTAATGATGGTTCTCTGTAATCATTAAACCTGACAGTCAATATCCAGCAAAAGAAAATCTTACCAAGTCAAAACCTATGAAGGAGACTTAGTAAAACATTAAGACATCCCGCTGACTGTAACCTTGAAATACACAGTGCAGGCAAAAAGAAGGGATAATAATAAAAAATAAAAAAAAAGAGGTCACTATAGATCCTCAACAAAGAAAGATGACTAAATGTTCAAATAAATTTTTGGTTGCTGAACCATCACAAATGTCAGTGTTACAATACCAAACTTCTTTGGAATTTCAATGCATAAGTTAATCGAGCATAGGACTGAAGAACATCATGGAGATTGGGTTGGGTACAAATAAAATTTGAGCCTTTATCCTTTGTTTCTTAAACCATGAACCAGGCCACGTTATAACCCTTTAAAAGTCCTAACTGAAGCATGGTTAGTTCGAAAGCGTACTGCTACAAAAAGGTATCCTGACTCCTTTAGGGCTTATTATAAAACTTGAGTTAATATCACAGTTTTCACAAAAAAAGTTTTTTCTAAAATAACTCTTTTTCAAAATTTCAAGACAGACATAAGCATTGCATTTTTGAATACATTTGTTTGCATATACCTGAGTGTTTGACAAATGGAGAAACTTACAGGATGAATGTTCAATGAACCAAAGTCCTTCCGATGAACAAAATTGCTTCCTGGATCAAAGTCCATGTATACAAAGGGGCATAGTCATTATTTCCCAATCAAGGGGGCATGCCATGATACTGCCTAACTCATGTGGGGCAATCAGGACAGGATTCAGTTATGTTTAAGTATCCAGGGGCAGATCTCCACATCTGTCTAAATTACCGAGGGTAACATTACAAAGTTCATAATGCCAGGGGCATAGTCACTGTTTCCCAGTCAAGGGGCATACCAACTTACTGTTCAATTCATTCGGGGAAATTAGGTCCAGATTCAACAATGCTTGATATCCAGGGGCAGCTCTCCTCATATATTTGAATTTCATGATGTCAGGGGCATATTATTGTGAGGCATTCTGCTTATTCCTCTTGAGGTAACTACATTCAGATACTTCCATTATGGGACAATTCATCCTCAACCAAGGGACAATGCTTTCTTTTCAAATCTAATACCCAGAGCGTATATGGTCCATCACAATTTGAAGACACGTTCCTCTCATTGTATTACCTTGATATTGGATTCTCAGCAGAAGCCATTGTGGAAATGAATTGTCTACGCCAGTAGTATCAGATGATGTCAGTATCATGTCTTCAGATCCAGCTATGAGGATTTCTGGGAAGGTATTCAGGAAAGTTAAGAATCTCAGGAGCTCTAAATCCAATTAGTTATACACTCTCAAAGTTGAAATGATTCTGTTTTCGAGTTCAGCTTTACTTTTCCCTCTTTATTCAGGATTACTTTTCCTCTTTTACTAAAGCGAAAAACGTCTATTAGTTGTGTTTGAATGTATGTATGCTTTTGAATATGGTTGATGTTTACCAGAAATGCATAAAATGCTTGAATATGATTGATGTTTACCAGAAATGCATGAAAATGCAGTAATAGTATTTACTAAGGACGAGCGAGGGAAGGAATGCAACGAAGCTTCACCGGTTTATCCCTACAAGACAGATACAAATCCCCAGTAGGGCAAATCCATCTTCATAAGTACTTCAAGTCACATCTCCCCTGGAATTTATATCCATCTCTTTTATCCTCATACGGATATTCGGGAATTTATTTTCCAATAGGAGTACGACGAACGAAGACGGGAGGTTGTGTATACCCTACTATCGAACGAAGACGGGAGATTATGTATACAAGATGGGAACAAGTTCCTCATATTCTTCAGCAACAAATCGGGATTTATTTTTCCTGGCCAGCAGTTGTTATATGAATATATCCAGACGCTTCAGGCTGCATGATGCATACATACATCATTTACACATACATATACATAAATACATAATACATTACTTAAGTGCATCATATTATACATGCATACATAATGCATAAGCTAATATTATCATACAGAATGTTATAATCTTGTTTTTCAGGTTAATTCTCCAGCAGACAAACTTCATCAACAACTTGTGACTATTGGGCCGTTGTTTATCTTCCCAAAGGTTACCCCATTTCCTCAGGACGTTGTTTATCCTCCTGAAAGCATATCACTTCCTCAGGACGTTGTTTATCTTCCTGAAAGCATATTATGACCTTGGGCCGTTGTTTATCTTCCCAAAGGTTACATCATTTCCTCAGGACGTTGTTTATCCTCCTGAAAGCATATCATGACCTCGGGCCGTTGTTTATCTTCCCAAAGGTTATCATCACCTCAGGACTGCTTTATCCTCCTGAAAGCTTCTTATACCTCAGGACTGCTTTATCCTCCTGAAAGCATATCACCACCTCAGGACTGCTTTATCCTCCTGAAAGCATATTATTTCCTCAGAACGTTGTTCATCTTTCTGAAAGCATATCATCACTTCCTCAGGACGTTGTTATCCTCCTGAAAGCATATTATTACTTTGGGCCGTTGTTATCTTCCCAAAGGTTACCACTTCCTCAGGACGTTTTTATCCTCTTGAAAGCATATTATCTCCTCGGGACATTATTTATCTTCCTGAAAGCTATCACCCCTACCTCAGAACGTTGTTTATCTTTCTGAAAGCATATTATCTCCTCGGGACGTTGTTATCCTCCTGAAAGCATATCACTCCCTCAGGACTGCTTTATCCTCCTGAAAACATGCTATTACCTCAGGACTGCTTTATCCTCCTGAAAGCATATTATTACCTCAGGACTGCTTTATCCTCCTGAAAGCTATCATTATACCTCCATATTTTGGACTGCTTTATCCTCCAAGAAATGTATCTGAAACACTTCTCTCCAAGTGGCATCTTTAAGACCACTCAAGCATATTCAACTAGTCATCTGTATCACTCTACGCACTGGTGAGTGCAAATTTTTGGGCTTTTGTGTTCAATCCCCTTCAACCTTCCAGGTCACGACTGGCAAATATACCAATCTAACCCCTCAGGTTTCAGAAAATTGAACAGGGGCAGCTGTTGCACCCCAAAATTTGCCCTCACAAATACAAGACTTTGTGTGCTAAGAAGGTTCACAAGGTTCACAAGATTCACAATGCTTACAAGACCTTTCATGAGGTTCATGGAGTCTACAAGTCACTTTATGAGGTTCACAAGGTTCACAAGATTCACAATGCTTACAAAAAAAACTTTCATGAGGTTCATGAAGTCTACAAGTCACTTTATGAGGTTCACAAGGTTCAAAAGACCTCCCATGAGGTTCACAAGGTTCACAAGACATTTTATGATGGTTCACAAGGTTCACAAAGTCCACAATTGGTCAGAAGAGTTGACAATTCCCTCAGATAATGCACCTCCTAAGTAGTGCATCCAAAACTAGGGTTTTGACTTTAATCAGGCTAAATAAACTTCCAAGACTTCAAGTGACCATCATAACATCTTATATGTGTGTAAGAACCCCCATGACAAGTTTCAAGACTTTTCTCAAAAGTTTGCTCAGTCAGATGATCAGATAAGTCAAAATCAGTCAAAGTAGTTAAAAAGTCAAACTGAGGTCAACTGTGGTCAAACCAAAGTCAAACTTCATGATTTTTTGTCAACATCAAGTATATGAAGTAAAATTCATCATTTGATAAAGGGTTGATCATGATTCATCAAGGAGATTTCAGATCATCAAGAATCAGGAGTTTCTAAATTAGGGTTTCCTTAGTAAAAGTCAACTGAACTTTGACCAGCCATAACTTTCACATGATTCATCACCAAGTCTCCATCCAAAGCTCATTTTGAAGGAAATTGAATTCTCTACAACTTTGTGTCTCACAAGCCAAGCCAAGCTTCATTTGGAAGGTATGAGCTAAGACATTATAGGTCCTTTTGAAAGTCAACAAAAAAGTCAACAACTTCAAAAGGGCATAACTTGAGAATGGTAAATAGTATGAACATGAAACCAGTGGGGTTGGTTAGAGGACTCTTAAAGCTTTACAAAATGTCCAAGAACACCCTCATAGCTTTAAAATTGAAGGATGTGGGCCCTTTCAAAGTTGGGAAATTTTTGGTTGGTTTATGAAGAAAATGGAGGTCTAAAACCAATTTCTTCCAAATGGGCTTGCCAAATGATGACCCAATCCATACTATAACCTCATGCACGACCCAAGTCAAAAAAAATCAGATTTTTTATCATTTTATTTTTATTTATTTTGATTTAATTCATTAAAAATCATTTTAAATTAAAATAAAATGTAAAAGTCAAAGATTTAAATATGATTGAGCTTCTAGAAATTCATAAATTTGATTGGAATTGAAGTGGAAAGAAAATCATGAGGATAGGCCTAAAATAGAAAGTGTTCATACAAGGATATTTGATTTTTAAGGCCTAATATTTTTGAATCTTTTTAGATCAAATCTTCCACACAAGTATCCAATTTTTTGACCTAAATTGATTGCTCTATAAGTACTTGAGACAACCCTAACACAAGACACGAATTTTCTGCCTCCCAAGAGTAAGTTTCACAAATAAAAAAAAACCATCCAAACTCAAATTCGGATTTCCCCATACAAGACATTTGAAGGTATTTGAAGGACATAAAAGTGATCCCTGGACATCACTGAATCATTACCAATCATTATTTGCATCAAAAGCATCATGAATCACTCAAACCGAATCAACATTGTCTTGGATTTTTAAATTTTAGATTCACTTAATTCATGATATATATTAACTGTTTTTAATCCTTGATATCTGTTTATTGATGTGTGTGGATTGTTTTTATGTGTTTGGATTGAAGTTTCGTGGCCAGAATCAAAAGAAGCCATTGTTAGGGTTTCGGTTGAGTTTTTAGGGTTTCATGTTAAACCAAAAATAAATAAATTTTAAGAACATAGGGAGATTGTGTGAGCCATGAGGATCATAATACACTGATAAATTGAAAGAAATTGCACTGTTTGATTGATGTTTGAGTTTCGCAGGTTCTGAGTATGAAAGAAATCGCAGGAAAAATCGTAGATGAAATCGTAGGAAATTTTGCAGGTATCGTGAGGAAGACGAAGCTGTTTCGCGCGCGTTTCTGGAATTCAAATTTTGTTTTATATTATATAGTTTTTGTTTGTATTTAAGTTACAAATGTTGCAGATGACCTAGTGGTTAGTACGCGTACGAACGAAGCCAAGGACAGGGGTTCGAACCCGTCCTCCATTATTTTTTGGTAAAAATTCTATGATATTTGCAGGTTTAATATATAATGAGCAATAGTCATCCTTTGTTCACCAGTAGCACGCAGCTCAGTTGGTTGTTGGTTGTGGATGAAGGCTGGGAGACCTGGGTTCGACCCCAGGCTCCAGCAGGTGAGTTTTATCATTTTTTTTGTTTTTCTTAACTTAATTGTTTTATAATTCTTTTTATTTTATTTTAATTAAATATTAATAAACATAATATAAATAGATTAAAATTGTGTATATTTAAAATTAAAAATATGTATATTATAATAATTAGATTTATATTTTGTTGTATATAAAATTTAATTTATTTTTATTAAAATCTAATTCTATTTTATAAACTTATAAACCCTAAAATATTTTTTTCCAAAAAAATCCTAATATTTTTTATAAACCCTAATTTTTATTAAATCCTAACTAATCTTAATAATTTTTCTAAAAACCCTAATTGTAATTCTTGTTTATATTTTAATTAGTAAATAAAATTTTATTATAATCCTTAAATTTGTAAATATAATTATCATATGTTTTTTTTAATCATGTATATATTTTATATAATTAAAATTTGTAAATGTAATCATAATTAACTTTTTTTTATATAATATGTAAATATGATCTAATATATGCTTAGGAATAATAAAAAAAATTTGTTAAATTAATTTTGTAATTATATTTATAATATGTTTATCATTAACTTATTTTTCTATATAATTTACAAATAACTTAAAACTTTATAATTAATATATTTGCTCTTATTTTTCTTATTAATCTTAAATAATTGTTTATATAAAATTTTGATCTTTTAATTATTTTAATATTCTTGCTTATTATTATTATTATTATTATTACTAATCATGTTTATTACTAACCCCACTTATTTTTTTAAAATTGTTATTATTATTATTTCTACTAACCTAAATTTATTTTGCTAATTTATTTATTTTACTTATTTATTTATTTTGCTATTTATTTAAATTGCTTTTATTATTATTATTGTAACTGCTCCTGGATGTAATATTTTGTAATATTTAAATTATTTATTTTATGCCATGGTTAGTAAATAGGGAGTGTAAACATGTATGTTATTTAAAATTAATTTAGATCACTAAATGTAAAAGATAAATATTAAAATTGAACACTCACACACGTAAGTCGATCTTTGATCGCCATCTCACTTTCTAGGGTTACCTCTCATTGTTGCCTAATCAAAAGGTCAAGTAGGGTGTATAAAGCAAAAGTCCCTTAAAAATAAAGCCATCTAGTCCCTTAACAGATAAAAGATCAAGTCCCTTAACGGTTGCCTTCGTAATGATCTTGTCCCTTTTTGAATAATGATGACAGTCCCTTCAAAGTTGCTTAATACACCCTACAGTTGCCTACATAAACAGATGTCCCTTTACTTGTCCCACACATCCAAGGTAATGACTACCTATTCCTTAATAATAGGGATAGTCTTACCATTTAAAGGATTCAAGAATAGAAAAGACTTAAACTTAGGGTAGGTTCCTCTTAGATACTTGCTCACTCATCAAAACAATTTCAAACACTTCACACTTCAAACAATTTTCAAAACAAAGGTTTATACGCATCCGTACATGGGTCATTATAAACACTTAAGAAAATTTCTATTCACACACTTCACATTTTCAAAAACATTTCAAAGTGAGCTAAGTAACTAAGAGCCCATGGATAACCATGGATGTAAAGGGTGCTAACACCTTCCCTTTACATAACCTACCCCCCGGACCCAAAAATCTTTTAAAAAGGTCTTTCCTG
Organism: Lathyrus aphaca; assembly: GCA_963966055.1. Lineage (NCBI taxonomy): Eukaryota > Viridiplantae > Streptophyta > Magnoliopsida > Fabales > Fabaceae > Lathyrus > Lathyrus aphaca. Next base: position 248,590,463 of record OZ014520.1, on the reverse strand, counting down.
TTCTTTTATGCCTTTCCTTTGGATAAAATAAAAGTCGGTGGCGACTCTTGCTATCCGCAACATAACTAAAGTCAGTTCTCCCACCGTGTTACAATAATCAAAAAGAGTGATTACAAGGTGGTCGAGCAGTTGAACCAGACACCTTCCAAGATATCCATTCTATCTTTGCTGATGTGTTCTCCCGCACACAGAGAGGCCTTGTTGAAAGTGCTCCAGATGGCCTATGTTCCTCAAGAAATTACTGTCAACCAACTTGAAGCTTTAGTGGGCAGTGTAAATGCAAGCCATGGGCTGGGCTTTACAGACAGAGACCTCACGTCAGAGGGCCGAAACCATAACTAAACATTACATATCACTATGGAGTGCAAGGGTGTTGTGTTGTCACATGTCCTTGTTGACACGAGATCTTCTCTTAATGTACTTCCGAAGAAAGCATTAATGAAGCTCAATGTTGATGGTATCGTCTTAAGACCCAGTGATTTGATCATCAAAGCATTTGATGGGTCTAGAAGATCAGTTTTCGGAGAAGTTGAGTTACCAGTGAAAATAGGTTCTCAAGTATTCAAAAGTATCTTCTACGTCATGGACATTCAGCCCGCGTATAGCTGCTTGTTGGGACGCCCGTGGATTCATGCTGCTGGAGCTGTAACTTCCACCCTGCATCAGAAGCTCAAATATGTGGTTGATGGCCAGGTAATCACAGTATGCAGAGAGGAAGACATCTTTGTGAGCCATTTATCAACGTTCAAGTATGTGGAGATGGATGGAGAGATCCATGAGAATCTATGTCAAGCCTTCGAAGCAGTTAACGTTAGCATCTTGACTCTTGTAGAGAAGAGCAGTGAGAAAGAAGGTACCTCCATCCATTCCTACAAGCAGGAAAATGAGGTAGTTCAGTCAGGAAGCGCCCGAGGCTGGGGCAAATTACTGGAACTGGAAGAGAAAGACGACAAGTTTGGTTTGGGTTATCAGCCTGGTGGATCTACTCTAAGTGGTAAAGCCATTACTTTTACAAGCGCTGGGATACTCGACCGCAACCAAATTTGTGTGACAAGCCAAGATGGAGACAATGACGGTGACTGGGACAACTGGATTCATCCGTGTGCGCTCGGAGAGGAGCTGAAGAACTGGTCTACTGAAGAAATTGTCCAAGTTACCTGGAACTCGGAGAAATTTATTTTATTTCCTGTTATTATCATGCTGCATTGTCAAATCCAGCATTCTGCCCAAGATTCTAGGATCCATTGTATTGGGCCACCATGTTTGTTATTCACTTATTTTACCATGAAATAAAAGGACATTTTCAGACAAATTGCGTTCTCTTTCCTTTGTTTTAAATTTTTCACAAAAAATATAAAAATGGCAATGTATTTTTCCCTTTTGTTTTTGTGTTAGCGTCTCTTTTGCAAAATAAGCAGATTCTGAAATAAGCACATCATTTGTGTAGTGTTGATCATTCGGATTCCATTGATAACATTCCTGCTATGACCATGCATGACTTTGACAATCCTGTCTACCAAGCTGATGAAGGGGTTGAGGAAGACTGTGAACTCCCTGAAGAATTGGCCAGATTGTTGAAACAAGAGGAACGGGTTATTCAGCCTCATCAAGAAGAAAATGAGATCATCAACATCGGCACGGAAGATGTGAAGAAAGAGATCAAGATTGGGGCCAGTCTGCAGGACGAAGTCAAGAAAGAGCTGATCAGTATGCTGCGAGAGTATGTGGATATCTTTGCTTGGTCGTATCAAGATATGCCAGGGTTGGATACCGACATCGTTGTGCATAAGCTACCATTGAGAGAAGACTGTCCTCCTGTGAAACATAAGTTGAGAAGAACTCGTCCTGACATGGTGATGAAGATCAAAGAGGAGGTTCAGAAGCAATGGGATGCCGGATTCCTTGCTGTAACTAGTTACCCACCTTGGGTAGCTAACATTGTACCTGTACCAAAGAAGGACGGCAAGGTCCGGATGTGCGTTGACTACCGGGATTTGAATAGAGTGAGCCCAAAAGATGACTTTCCGTTGCCACACATTGACGTGTTGGTAGACAATACTGCTCAATTCTCGGTATTTTCCTTCAAGGATGGCTTCTCCGGATATAATCAGATTAAGATGGCGCCGGAAGACATGGAGAAAACAACGTTCATTACCCCATGGGGTCCATTCTTCTATAAGCTCATGCCCTTTGGTTTGAAGAACGCCGGGGCAACTTATCAACGGGCCATGGTCACATTGTTCCATGACATGATACACAAGGAGATTGAGTGTTATGTGGACGATATGATTGCTAAGTCCCGAGACGAAGAAGAGCATCTGGTCAATCTTAAAAAGCTGTTTGATAGACTGATCAAATACAAGCTGAGGTTGAATCCAAACAAGTGCACTTTCGGAGTGCGTTCCGAGAAACTGCTGGGTTTTATTGTCAGTCAGAAAGGAATTGAGGTAGATCCTGCAAAGGTAAAAGCAATTCAAGATATGCCTGCACCGAGAACAGAAAAAGATGTGCGCGGGTTTTTAGGGAGGTTGAACTACATTTCACGGTTCATATCTCATCTAACTGCCACGTGCGAACCAATATTCAAATTGCTAAGAAAAGATCAAACGGTCAGGTGGAACGAAGACGGCCAAAGAGCTTTCGACAAGATAAAAGAATATTTGCAGGAGCCTCCAATCCTAATGCCTCCAGTGGAAGGAAGACCTTTAATCATGTACTTGACTGTCGTAGAAGGGTCAATGGGGTGTGTTCTAGGCCAACATGACGAGTCTGGTCGAAAAGAGTACGCTATTTATTACCTTAGCAAAAAGTTTACCGACTGTGAATCCCGTTACTCACTGCTCGAGAAAACTTGATGCGCTTTGGTATGGGCTGCTCGCCGACTGAGACAGTACATGTTGACTCATACCACACTACTAATTTCCAAAATGGATCCTGTCAAGTACATCTTTGAGAAGCCAATGTTAACCGTAAGGGTTGCTAGGTGGCAAATGATTTTAACTAAATATGACATCCAGTATACTTCTCAGAAATCCATCAAGGGAAGTGTATTGTCGGATTACCTTGCACAGCAACCTCTTGAAGATGATTATCAGCCAATGAAGTTTGATTTCCCTGATGAGGACATCATGTACCTCAAAGCAAACGATTGCGAGGAACCACTTCCGGAGGAGGGGCCAAACCCCGAATCCAAATGGAAGTTGATGTTTGATGGGGCAGTCAATATCAATGGACGTGGAGTTAGTGTCGTTCTTATTACTCCTGAAGGTGTTCACTTTCCCTTCGCTGCCAGAATTACTTTTGGCTGCACCAACAATGAAGCGGAATACGAGGCATGCATAATGGGAATAGAGGAGGCTATTAATCTTCAGATTAAGACCCTCGATATATTCGAAGATTCAGCCCTCGTCATTAACCAAGTTACCGGCAAGTGGTATACGTATCAGGAGCATCTAATTCCATACAGGGATTATGCTAGAAAATTGTTGACGTTCTTCACAACAATTAAGCTTCAATACATACCACGTGATGAAAATCAATTTTCCGACGCATTGGCCACTCTTTCTTCGTCTATCAAAGTATTGTGTTGGAACTATGTGCCCAGAATTGACATCTCCAGACTTGACGCTCCCGCTCATGCTTTCTCTATAGACGCAGTGTCTGACGAGAAACCTTGGTATTTTGATATCAAGCTATTCCTTGAAAAGCAAGAATACCCAGCTGGGGCATCTTCCAACGACAAGAAGACCTTAAGGAGACTTGCTGCTAGCTTCTTCTTGAATATAGACGGGGTTTTGTACAAGAGAAATTTTGACATGGTCTTGCTCAGATGCGTGGATAGACACGAAGGAAGCCTGTTAATGCAGGAAGTCCACGAGGGATCTTTCAGTACCCATGCAGGAGGGCATGCTATGGCAAAGAAAATGCTGAGATCAGGGTATTACTGGATGACAATGGATGCAGATTGTTGTTCATTTACTCGTAAGTGCCATAAGTGCCAGATATATGCAGACAAAGTGCATGTTCCTCCAAGCCCGCTCAACGTCATGTCATCTTCTTGGACCTTTTCTATGTGGGGCATTGACATGATCGGAAAAATAGAGCCTACTGCTTCAAATGGTCATCGCTTCATCTTGGTCGCGATTGATTACTTCACAAAATGGGTGGAAGCAGCATCTTATGCCAACGTCACTCGTCAAGTGGTTGCCAGATTTTTGAAAAGAGACATCATTTGTAGATACGGAGTGCCCGAAAGGATCATTACTGACAATAGTTCTAATCTCAACAATAAGATGATGGCAGAGTTGTGTCGGGACTTCAAGATTCAGCATCACAACTCTTCTCCTTACCGACCAAAGATGAATGGTGCGGTAGAGGCAGCAAACAAGAATATCAAGAAGATTGTGCAAAAAATGGTTGTCACTTACAAAGGTTGGCATGAGATGTTACCCTTTGCGTTGCATGGGTACCGAACGTCAGTCAAGACGTCAACTAGGGAAACTCCCTTCTCTCTGGTATATGGTATGGAAGCAGTCCTACCTGTTGAAGTAGAGATTCCTTCATTGCATGTGATGATGGATGTGAAGCTTGATGAGGCTGAATGGGTATGTGCTCGTTACAATCAGCTATGTCTAATTGAGGAAAAGGGATTAGCAGATATCTGTCATGGTCAGCTTTATCAGAGGAGAATGAAGCGAGCATTCGACCAACGAGTACGTACTCGGGAGTATCAGGTAGGAGAGCTTGTGCTGAAAAGGATCATTCCTCCAGGTTTAGATCACAGGGGCAAGTGGACCCCAAATTACGAAGGACCATTCATAGTGAAGAAAGTCTTCTCAGGAGGAGCACTGATGCTCACCACTATGTATGGAGATGACTTCCAGTCCCCTGTTAACTCGGACGCAGTTAAAAAATACTTCGCATAAAGAGACCCGCTGGACACAAAAACAGAATTAAAGTCCAAGCAAGAAAAGGGGCATCCCGGCGAGCTAAAAACAGAATAAAAAGCTCGGGAAAAAGTTAGGGAAAATAAATAGAAAAAAATGTACACCCGCTGAGTTGAAAAGCCACATCGGACAACTAAGGAAAAAAAGGGTATCCCGGTGGATTGAAAACCCGAAAGGGCGATCCACGCAAAATAAGGGAACAAGCGAACAACTGCGATCCAAGTAATCTGAACCACATCAATGTTTCGTACAACTTGACAATATCAAAAGGATAGGAATCAGTCCCCTCATCCTCTCAGAAAGCAAAGGCAAGAATGGAGAGTTTTGAAGACATGCTGGTCATAGCAGAAATGGAACTCATTGGGATGTCGTGCCCATTGCCATTAGGATAGTTTATTTTCTCAATTTTATGGTGGCTACCTCTTTCCAGGTGGTTGCTTCCTGATGTAAATCTTTGCCTATTCAGAGGCCTTTCAATAAAAAGGAATATTCAGTCAAAAAGTTGTGTTGTGTTTATTTTTGTTTGCAAAATGTCCTGAATTTTTGGCAAAACTAGCATTGCATTAAAACATGGTGATAATTTGAAAGAAAATGACATGCAGGGAAACACTGTAAACCCTCTTTGAGTGTCGGGTGACAATGGATGAACATATCATACCATGCAAATCCCCGGGGCACACTTGTGTTTTCTGTTGTTGCAGGGTGCAAGATGGCGTCACATTCTCCCAAACAGATTTTCCCCAGCTAAGTCTTGGCAGGTAGCCCAAGCAGTTTATTATTCCCCAGTGGAGTATGCCCAGCAGGAAGCTGAAAGCCTGATGTCCCCACAGAGCTCATAATTTGAAAAAATGCTCTCCCCATCCAGAGTATTGTTGAAGCATCTTTCCCAGTCAAGTCTGAAGATGGTCCTTCCCCACAGAGTTCATATTTGATTTCCACTCAGTAAAATATTCTCCAGCGAATTTGCCAATTTATTTTTGGCCAATTTGATGATACAGTCAGGTGTTCATCACCTCAGTCAAGGTTAGATGTCCAGGCCTCTGGACTTGTCTTCCCCTGCAGATTTATAACTCTTGTGGCCAATCAAGGCATTTGTTTGTTGCCCGTCTGCACTTCTCCAACACTCGTCTGTGTTCGTACTTTATTGCTGCTCGTCTGCATCTCTCAACACTCATATGTGTTATCACTGTGGTATTGCTCGTTTGCTTTCCCCAGCAGTGGCCCATGATTACTTTGTTGTTGCTCGTCTGCAATTTTCAACACTCGTCTGTGTTTGACATTTGATAGTGCTCGTCTGCACTTCTCAGCACTCGTCTGTGTTTGTGTTTGATATTTGTTGCTCGTCTGCAATTTCCAACACTCGTCTGTGTTTTGATGTTTGATATCTGTGATTGCTCGTCTGCACTCTCCAGCACTCGTCTGTGTTTGTTATCTGTTTGAAGCTCGTTTGCTTCGTTTGGATACTCGTCTGTATCATCCCCAGCACTCGTCTGTGTCAGCTTATATCCATATGTGTTAATTTGACAGTTATCCTGGTACTCTTCTGTATTATTACTCCAGATGCTCGTCTGTGTTTGCATTTTTGGTATTCGTCTATACCAGTGGTTGATACTCGTCTGTATCATCGCTTGAAGCGCTCGTCTGTGTTTCTTAGATCATCGTCTAATACTCGTCTGTATCATTGACTGTTGACACTCGTCTGTGTTATCTTGATGATCATCCAATACTTGGCTGTATTGAAGAGGTTTAAAATCCTGACTGTGGGAATAAATGTCAAAATGGTTATGGTCCTGGCGTAACAGGATTATTTGAAGGAGGCTCGTCTGTCTCAGGCACCAATTATTATTGTTGCACCTGGCGTAACAGGTTTGCTCGAAGAAGACTCGTTTGTCTTATACCATATATCCACGGATAATATATGAAGAGGGTTCGTCTATCTTGTTTATGCATGTCTATCCCACAGACTTAAATGCATCCCGGTCCTGGCGTAACAGGTATATCCGAAGGAGATTCGTCTGTCTCAAGTCATATGTTGTGAGGGCTCGTATGTCCAGCTCCTGGCGTAATAGGATTGTTTGAAGAAGACTTGTCTGTCAAAGTATTCTTATTCCAAATACTAGTTTCAACTTGGAAGAAGCTCGTCTGCTTTTTCTCCCCTGCAGTCACCAAAGCGTCATTTGGTTGGGTTTATTTCCCAGTTTTGCATTCTTCGTCAGAGTGCAAATTTCAGGTATTCTTGGTATTCAACCACAGTTTATCTTGAACGGTCGATAGCCCGTGCTACCGTCCTTTTTAGATTAACAGTTGTTTGAATATGGGCAGCTGTAACACCCCAAATTTGCCCTCTTCATTTTAAGCATCATATCACATCATATTCATCATGAACATATCATTTTTTTAGCATCCTAGCATGGAAAGATGAGGCATAACATTCCTCATGACCTAGCATTAGGCATATGATCATTTGTGGAGGTTCTTGAGGCATCACAAGCCATGACAAGGGGCTCAATGGATTTGTACAAGCCCTATGAGGGGTCTACATTGCATTTACAAGTTCAAGTTCATTTTACAAAAGCTCAGAAGGTTGGAGGGTCATCAGGAAATTCAAGGCTCACAGGGCAGGTTACAAGGTTGACATCAAGGTCAAAGCATTATAGAGGGATGGAGGATCAAAATCAGATCAAAACGGTTGGCATCGGCTTATTCTTGAAGGTTCCCACCAAAAGGAGGGAAATTCAAAATTTACTGGCGTTAACCGGTTAACGACCACAAATTTTGAATTTCCAGCAGCATTTCAGCATGTGTGATGTTTGCTCCATTTTTCTTTTTTTCTGATTTTATTCATTTTGAATTAATTGGAGATTAAAGAGAAGGATCTAGAGCCCTTGTCCAAGCCTAATCCCATTGCTACATCCTAATCACACTACCCAAACCATAATTTTGGATCCCAATCCTAATTTTTGGGCCCCAAACCTAAACCATATTTAATCATTTCTCTCCAAACCAAAAGGACCTTTTCCTCATTTTTAACTCTCATTTTTCTGAATTTTCACTCCTCTCACTCACAACTCTCTCACTTTTCTCTCCCAATTTTCCAAATCACTCAAAGTTCCTCTTTGAAGATCACATAACCTTGCCTTGAGGTGTACAGATCTTGGAACTAGACCTCCATCCATAACCTCATTACATCTTTTTGCTGGTTTTAGTGGTGATTCAGATCTGGTTTGGGATCTAGAGAGGCTTTTGGATCCAAAATTCTGCATCAAGAGCTTGTTCTTGCATTTATTTTGCACGGAGTGTGAGGCTTAGCATCGGATCTTCAATGTTTTACGCGAGATCTATCTTTTTCAGCTCAATCAACAACTACCAAAGCATACCTCAGCTTTATAGGTTGGTTGAATTCAGATCTAGCTCTGTTTTTTTAGTTTATTTACATGCTTGAGCTTTAGATCTACCACATGTTTGCATATTTGCTTGTGTTGCTTGATTGATTGATTGGTAACCGGATCTATTAATTAATGTTCATAAGCTTGATGATGCCATTTAATGTGAATTGATGCATTATTTTCATGTTCGAATGCTTGCTGGTCTGGTACAGGATTATTGGATTAAGTTGGTTGCAAGCTGATTTTCTGCAGAATTGTTGCTGTTTTAACAGCGTTAACCGGTTAACGCACCTGAATTGTGCTGTGTTTATGCAGGTTATTGACTGGTTAACCGGTTAACGCTTTGGTTAACCGGTTAACACTGAAGCAGTAAGCTACTTTTGCCTTATTTCAAGCATGTTTGATTCGCTTACTTGTTTTAAATACCATGGATCATTATATGATCATTGAACATGTTTGTTTGAGTGATTTTTCTTGCTGATTGATGCATGCTTCCGTGTTTTTGACACGTAAATGCTTGTATGTGCATTGTTTGGCATGATTGCTTGATCTTGATTGGGGTGAACTTTGAGCATGTCATTGCCATGATTTTATTAATGAGCATGTGCTGGATTTTGCTAACCATTTCAGGGGCTATGGTAAGTGAGAGGTGTGGAAGCGATTCCTACACCTCCAAATCTCATCTCCTCTTCTTTTTCTTTCTTACTTGTGCTAACCTTTGATTGTTGAGCTTAGGCCTTACTCATCCCACCTCTTCTTCTTCTCCTTCTCTTCTTCTTTCTTTCTTCTTTAGGATAGTAAACCACACTAACCTTAGGTTCATCCATGCATGACAACTTTTAGGATTCTAGTCCCCTTATATTTTTCACCTTTTGATATCCTTTTGGTGCTTTCTCTCCTCATCTTCAAACTTAACTTTAAATCACGTTAATAAATAACGAGTACTTTCATGTGACACGAGACTTTGCTATGAGATACTTGCACGCGTTCCGTTTCGGGGCGAGGTGTAAGTTATCCCTCGTGGTGGATAGGTCTTAGCATGAGATTACCTCACAAAGAAAAGCTAAAAAACACTTCTTAATCAAAAAATCACAAAAAACACTTAATAAATGTTAATAGGTCAGTGTGTCTGAGCCTTCACTTGTGGGACTAGCTTTAGGGATTTCCTCCATAGATAGGTGTTCCTCTTGCGCATTCCATTTCGAGATGATGTGAGACGTACACATCCCAGTGAGTAAGACTTAGGTACACTTACCTATGCAAATGTCACTCCTAAAAGCTTCTAAAAAAACACAAACAAACAACAAGCGTCTTTCCTTCGGGAATTCTTTTCTCATCCCCTTCGCTCCGTACGCGAACTCGCTCCTACTTGTCATTTTGCAAGACGGTTACGCACTCATCGTCCGAGTCTGCAACACCTGGGCATTGACATAGGCAGTTCAAGCCTTAATTCACAAGCAATTTCCTTGCCACCCCTAGTTAGGGGAACTACGACGTCTCTAATCCTCATTGTCCTGATGAGGTACGTAGGCAGCGGGGTAGGGCCCGTTCGAGCACAATCTTTATTTTCCCTACATTTTTCTCTTTTGTTTTCTCATTCAGTTCTTTTCTCAATTTCTTTTCCAGTTCCAGTTTCTTTTCATTGCTTTTGCAGCAGTTTTCATACCCTCGCCCTTTAAAACAGTTTCTTTGCAAGCGTGGACCCCGTCGGGTATGACAGACGATCTGGGTGCTAATACCTTCCCAGGTCGTAACCGACTCCCAAACTCAGTCTCTTTGGTTCGCAGGACCCGTGTCCTTCCTTTTCTTTTCTTCTGGTTTGTGCAGCATTACCATTCTCCTTCCTTCGGGATAAAAATGCCTGGCTGGCGACTCTATTATTTTCCGCGCCACTTTCGCGTTTGTACCAGGATGGAAATCCGGGGAGCGACACCCGCGTACTCATCTGCAATCCTTCCTAGGGAGACTTAAGGCTTATACCATGGATGAGAAGTTATGGATGTTCTATTTTGAGGACAGTCTGACGGGAGCATCAAGAGAATGGTATTTGCATCTGACAAGGGCCACTATAAGATGTTGGAAAGACTTGGCCGAAGCCTTCATTCGGCAATACCAGTACAACCTAGACATGGCCCCCAATATAACTCTTCTAATGGGCATGTCTCAGTCTTCAAGGGAGAGCTTTCGGGATTATGCTCAAAGGTGGAGACAGCTTGCTGCTGCTGTCCAGCCACCCATGTCAGAAAGAGAGATGACTGACATGTTTATGAACACCTTGCAGGGAACTTATATTGATAGACTTGCTGCTTTCTCTTCCACCAGTTTTGCCGATGTAGTTATAGCTGGTGAGAGAATTGAGAGTCTTTTGAAGATGGGAAAAATCTCTAACAATGGTGCAAGTTCCTCCAACAACCCCAGAAAACCTTTTGCAGGACCCCGAAGGGCGGGTGAAACAAATGCTATCCATGCAAGCAGGGGCAGACCCTAATATTCTCACAGATCAGTAGCAGTCGTTACTATTCCGGCTCCAGTTCAACAACAACCACTTTTTCCTCAACAACAACAACAACATCACTATCAACAACAATCTCATTTTCCGCAACAAAGAACGTACAACAATAACAACAACCAACAGCAGCGCCCCTTTCAACAGAGGTCATCTCAGGCAAATAGAGTGATTGACCCTATCCATATGCCTTATGCCACTCTACTGCCACAACTCCTGAAGCTTAACCTGGTTGAGTTAAGGACGTTGGCTCCACCAGATCCTCTCAATCTCCCAAAGAATTATGATGCTAATGCCAGGTGTGCCTTTCACTCCAACGCACCTGGTCACAATACCGAGAAGTGTAGGGCCTTGCAAATGAAGGTTCAAGATCTGGTCGATTCCAAAGCTCTCAATTTCGCGCCTCCCCCGAATGTTAACAGAAATCCTATGCCTAATCATGGTGGGCCCAGGATTAATGCCATAGAAGAGGATCAACCATCTGCATTAATTGACAATGTTGCACAGATTCAAACACCATTGGCAGAAGTCAAAGCTCAACTCTTAAGATGCCAAGTGTTCCCGGGCTATGGGGCCTACTGCGAATCGTGCAAAACTGCTATTAATGGTTGTGAGAAGCTAAGGTTTGGCATAGATGGCCTCATCAGAGATGGAATTTTGCAAATTACCACAACAGTGTCTACAACATCAACAACTCTTTCTTCAGCAACAATAGATCCTCCTACAACAACAACTATCATACCCACTGATTCATCCACAACTCCGACAATTACTCCATCCATCCTTTCAACAGATCAGAGTTCATCAACATTTACTTCTACAACATCAGCACCCATTTTATCAACGGAATCACCTACAACACCAGCAAACACTAATGAAGATGTTTCAACGGTCACGATCTATTATGACCCGGCAAATGTTCATCCCGACAACTATTTCCAGCAACAAACTGCAACACCTCCTGTCAGATCTCTAGTCACAATCAACTACGATCCGCATACCATCACAGTTCCTTCCGCTGCGGCAATTAGTCCGGTCACCATTACAGTGCCTGGACCTGTTCCTTATGAAAGCAGTAATGCCATACCTTGGCACTACGGCTCTGATCTCTACTGCGACGGAAAGAAAATCACTCTAGATTCATCAACCTCCTCACCACAAGTTGACAATGTTGGGGGAGGCGGAGGCTTCACCAGAAGCGGACACCTTTTTGCCTCACAAACACCAAGGCCCAATGCTGAAGCAGAAGCTGCTGCTAAGGCAAAAGGGAAGAATGTGGTACTTGAAGAGCCAACTGATAAAGGAACTCCGAAGACGTCTTTTGAACAAGAGGTGGATGAGTTCATGAGAATAATCAAAAAGAGTGATTACAAGGTGGTGGACCAGCTTCATCAGAAACCCTCCAAAATCTCTATATTATCATTGTTGATGTGTTCTGAAGCCCATAGGAATGCATTGTTGAAAGTCCTGCACGCAGCATATGTGTCGGAAGAGATTACGGTTAATCAGCTGGAAACAGTGGTTGCAAATGTTAACACCAGTCATGGGCTGGGCTTCACAAATGCTGATTTAACGACGGAGGGACGCAACCATAATAAGGCTTTACATATCACCTTAGAGTGCAAAGGTGCTGTTCTTTCTCATGTGCTGGTAGACACTAGGTCATCGCTCAATGTCCTCCCAAATAAAGCCTTGGTGAAGTTGGAATATGACGGTTTGGCTTTACGTCCAAGTTACTTGGTGGTGAGAGCATTTGATGGCTCTAAGAGATCAGTGCTTGGAGAGATTGATTTACCTGTGTTGATTGGCTCATAGACCTTTAAAACTACCTTCTTCGTGATGGACATACAGCCGGCCTACAGCTGTCTGTTGGGTAGACCCTGGATTCACGCCACTGGCGCTGTTACATCTACCCTTCACCAGAAGTTAAAATTTGAGTGGGAAGGCCAGATCATCACAATCTGTGGGGAGGAAGACATTTTCGTTAGCCAACTGGCTACTTACAAGTATATAGAGATGGATGGGGAGATCCATGAGACTATGAGTCAGGGGTTTGAGGCCCTTAACATCAATGAAGCAATTGTTGTATCTGGAACGTCCATCACTTCATATCAACAGGCCCGAAAGGTTGTTGAGGAGGGTACCGCTCAAGGCTGGGGCAAGCTGCTGCCAGTTGAAAAGAAAGAAGACAGATTCGGGTTGGGTTATAGACCAACTCGACAAGATCAACCAGAGGCTGCAGCAGAGCCCAAATTTGTCAGCGGGGGAATGCTTACCCCGGATGCTGTGAACAGTCTGGAAGACGAGGAAGAAGATGAACGCAACCTGGAAAACTGGATACGTCCAAGGATCCCGGGGAACCAAGTCTCAAACTGGTCTTCCCAGGAAATTATAAGAGTTACTCCTGCATAGTAATTATTATTTCCTATCTTTAAGCATGCATCAAGCCCTGCATCTTGCCCAAGATGTCAGGACTCATTTTGTAATCGGGCCATCTTGTATTTTATGCAAACGATCAATTAATGAATATCAGGACATCTTTTGCAAATGAGTCTCTTCTTTTTCTCGCTCACTGTTTTTCATTTTTTTTTTTTGTACAAAAATAAAATGGCAATGTTTTTCAAAATAATAACTTCATTTTCACTTTTTTCTAAGCAAGATAAAACTGATCACTAAAACGAACCAATCTCAACCCTTGCAGAGAGTGCCCTCCAGACTGCACCGACAACGACACTGCTATGACTTCGTATGACTTTGACAATCCGATTAATCAAGCCGATGAAGGGGTTAAAGAATATTATGAGCTACCCGAAGAACTAGCCAGGTTGTTCAGACAAGAGGAGAAGGTTATCACTCCTCATCAGGAGGAAGTTGAGACAGTTAATCTTGGTACCGAAGAAGACTTGAAAGAAGTGAAAATCGGGGCCCGTCTTTAAGATCCAGTGAAGGAACAACTTATTGACATGCTTCGGGAGTATGTGGATGTTTTTGCTTGGTCTTATCAAGATATGCCAGGTCTGGATACCGACATTGTTATGCACAAGCTGCCTCTAAAGGAAGACTGTCCTCCAGTAAAACAGAAGTTGCACCGTACTCGTCCGGATATGGCCATGAAGATAAAAGAAGAGATACAAAAACAATGGGACACCGGTTTCCTTACTGTAACTAGTTACCCTCCGTGGGTTGCTAATATTGTACCTGTACCTAAGAAAGATGGCAAAGTACGGATGTGTGTGGATTATCGAGATCTGAACAGAGCCAGCCCGAAAGATGACTTCCTATTACCTCACATTGATGTAATGGTCGACAATACGGCTCAGTTCTCGGTGTTCTCCTTCATGGATGGATTTTCAGGATATAATCAGATCAAGATGTCACCTGAAGACATGGAGAAGACAACTTTCATCACACCCTGGGGCACATTCTGTTATAAGGTAATGCCATTTGGACTGAAGAATGCTGGTGCCACTTATCAACGGGCTATGGTAACATTATTCCATGACATGATCCACAAAGAAATTGAATGTTATGTGGATGACATGATTGCCAAGTCCCTCACAGAAGAAGACCACCTGGAAAATCTGTTGAAGCTATTTAAACGTCTGAGGAAATACCGGTTGAAGTTAAACCCCAACAAATGCACATTTGGGGTGCGTTCCGGTAAGCTGCTGGGATTCATTGTGAGTGAAAAGGGAATTGAAGTTGACCCTGACAAAGTCAAAGCCATTCAAGAGATGCCTGCACCAAAAACTGAAAAAGAGATTTGGGGGTTTCTAGGTAGATTGAACTACATTTCAAGGTTCATATCTCATCTTACTGCAACCTGTGAACCCCTGTTCAAGTTATTAAGAAAAGAACAAACGGTCAGGTGGAATGAAGACTGCCAGAGGGCTTTTGACAAAATCAAGGAATACTTACAAGAACCTCCAATTCTTATGCCTCTAGTTGAAGGAAGACCTCTAATAATGTACTTAACAATACTGGAAGAGTCAATGGGGTGTGTGCTGGGCCAGCATGACGAGTCTGGTCGAAAAGAGTATGCAATATACTACCTAAGAAAAAAGTTTACCGACTGTGAACAACGTTATTCACTGCTCGAGAAAACTTGTTGTGCTTTAGCGTGGGCTGCTCGCCGACTAAGGCAGTATATGTTGACCCACACTACCTTGTTGATCTCCAAGATGGATCCAATCAAGTACATATTTAAGAAGCCAGCACTTACCGGAAGGGTTGCAAGATGGCAAATGAATCTCACAGAGTATGACATTCAGTACACATCTCAAAAGGCCATCAAAGGCAGTGTACTGTCTGACTATCTGGCTGAGCAACCCATTGATGATTACCAGCCTATGAGATTTGACTTCCCTGATGAAGACATCATGTTCCTAAAAGCAAAAGACCATGAAGAGCCTGTTCACACCGAAGGGCCTGACCCAGAAGAAGAATGGACAATGATGTTCGATGGGGCTGTTAATATGAATGGTCGTAGGGTTGGTGCAGTACTTATTACACCTAAAGGAGTTCACATGCCTTTCTCGGCAAAACTCACCTTTAACTGCACTAACAACAAAGCTGAATATGAAGCCTGTATCATGGATATTGAGGAAGACATAGACCTCAGGATCAAGACTTTAACTGTGTTCGAAGATTCAGCTCTGGTAATCAATCAAACCAACGACAAATGGTACACTCACCAGGAGCATCTGATTCCATACCGGGACTACACGAGGAGATTATTGACTTTCTTCACAACAGTCAAACTTGAGTATATCCCTCGAGATGAAAATCAGTTTGCAGATGCTCTGGCCACCATTTCCTCCATGATCAAAGTTCAAGTTGCCAACTTTGTGCCTCGGATTTCAGTGTCCAGACTTGACAGACCAGCATACGTATCCCCAATAGACATTGCTAAAGATGATAAGCCTTGGTTCTATGACATCAAATGCTTCTTAGAGGATCAAACATACCCACATGGGGCATCATCCAATGATAAGAAGACATTAAGAAGGCTAGCTGGTAGTTTCTTCCTGAATGTTGATGGCTCCTTGTACAAGAGAAACTTTGACATGGTACTTCTCAGATGTGTTGATAAGAAAGAGGCAGACTTGCTGATGTACGAGGTGCATGAAGGATCTTTCGGTACCCATGCTGGAGGACATGCAATGGCTAAGAAATTGCTACGGTTAGGTTACTACTGGATCACAATGGATGCAGACTATTGTGCCTATGCCAGAAAGTGTCACAAATGCCAGATTTATGCAGACAAAGTGCATGTGCCTCCAAATCCTTTAAATGTAATGTCTTCACCTTGGCCCTTTGCCATGTGGGGAATTGATATGATTGGAAAGATCGAACCAAATGCTTCCAATGGCCACAGATTCATCGTGGTAGCCATTGATTACTTCACCAAATGGGTTGAAGCAGCTTCGTATGCAAATGTCACCAGGAAAGTGGTAGGCCGATTCCTGAAGAGAGACATCATCTGTCGGTATGGAGTACCCGAGCGAATCATTACTGATAATGGTTCCAATTTGAACAACAAAATGATGGAAAAACTGTGTCGAGACTTCAAGATTCAACATCACAACTCTTCTCCTTACAAGCCAAAGATGAATGGCGTTGTTGAGGCAGCTAACAAGAATATCAAGAAGATTGTGCAAAAGATGGTGGTCACATACAAAGACTGGCATGAAATGCTACCATTTGCCTTGCATGGGTACCGTACCTCAATCATAACGTCCATTAGGGCAACATCGTATCAGCTTGTGTATGGTATGGAGGCAGTCCTACCTGTTGAAGTTGAATTACCCTCCTTACGGGTACTGATGGATGTCAAGTTGAACGAAGCAGAATGGGTTCGATCTCGGTACAATAAACTGAATCTGATTGAAGAGAAGAGATTAGCTGCAATCTGTCATGGGCAGTTATATCAGAAAAGAATGAAGAAAGCCTTCGATCAGAAAGTCGGGCTTCGGGAATACCAAGTAGGAGATCTTGTACTGAAAAGACTCCTTCCTCCTCATATAGACCACAGAGGCAAGTGGACTCCGAATTACAACGGTCCATTCATAGTAAAGAAAGTTTTCTCTGGTGGGGCACTGATGCTCACTACTATGGATGGTGAAGATTTCCTGTCCCCTGTGAATTCAGATGCAGTTAAAAAATACTTCGCATAAAATGACCCGCTGGACATAAAAACAGAATGTAAGTCCAGGCAAAAATAGGGCATCCCGGCGAGTCAAAAACAGAATAAAAGACTCGAGCAAAAATAAGGGAAAAATCAAAAAAAATGTACACCCGCTGAGTTGAAAAGCCACATTGGACAGCTCAGGCAAAAATGGGTATCCCGGTGGATTGAAAACCCGAAAAGGCGATCCACGCAAAATAAGGGAATAAGCGAATAAATGTATTCTGAATTCGTCTGTATCATTCATGACACGACAAACTTCGAAAGGTTAAAGCATCGGTCAGAATCAGCATTCTTCAGAAAGCAGGATGAGAAGAACGTCAAGGTCATACGAGTCATAGCAAAGGGAAGCTCACTAAAGCGTCGTCAACATTGCCAGCACTTTTACTTTTCTCAATTTTGTAACAATCTCCTCATTTCAGGGGATTTGTTTCTTCGACTGTATTTGCCAATTCAGGGCACCCAAATTAATAAAATCAGATTTTCAGTCACACTTCGCCTTGTACATTTTTTTTATTATTTGCAAAAATGTCATATATCCTTGATATAACGTTTGCATAAAAACAGATGTGCCTTTCTAATCACATGCTTGCAGGAAATATATTACTTACTCCCGGGAGTGTCTAAACTCCTATAATGGAATCCAGTAAGGGACACCTCGGGGTACCTGTACGTTTCTTTGTCGTAACAGGATTGCAGGTATTCAGAGCGCAACATGGGGCATGAAAGCATTTCCCCAGCAAAGTTGCCAAATCATCACTTCCTCAGAACATCCTCCAAACAGCATTAGAAATGCTTTCTCCCCATCAGAGTTGCCAGGCATAACTTCTCCAGCACATCTTTCAGAGCAGTACCAGAAGGTGCTCATTTCCCCAGCTGAGTTGTCAGACATTATCATCCTCAGCAGGATCCCCACAGAAATCTCTAGGAAGATTGTTCAGTGGTCTTTCCCCCAATAGAGTACTAGGCAGGGAACCATCTCCCCACGGAGCTCCAGCCTCCTCCCAGAAGAGCAATGTCTGAAGTCCTCACACAACAAAGTGACGAAAACTTCCACACCCCCAGCTGGGCTCCTCATTACCAAGATAGGCCTATCAGCGACCTATTTCCCCAAGCAGAGTCGTATATTTTATTAGATCTACCAATGATCTCATCCCCAGCTGGGATATCCTTCCAAGCAGATCAGTCGGAGATCTCCACAACAGCGGGATCCGAATCCCGAATTGGTATCTTTTGAATAATCATAGCATTTACATCATATTTCCCCTCAGAGCGTAGCATTCCGTCTAATACGGAGCATTACGACAAAAATCAAACATATTGCATAATCATAAGTCACGTTTGAACCAGTCACCTGTAAATACCAACATTCCATCAGCAATGTATATAAAGACTCACAGTCCCCGCAGAACGCCAAAGCGTCCCCTTTGCACTCCTAAAGTACAGATACATGCTCCTTTTGGCACTCGTCCGTGTCATCTTTCCCCAGTAAAGTCGCCAGAACACTCTCTACAAACAGATACTAATACATAACCTGTTTATCCCGACACTCGTCTGTGTCATCTCTATTTCCCCAACAGAAAGTCAAAGCGTCCCCTTTGCACTCTCCAACACAAGTACATGCTTATATACGCTCTTCCGACACCCGTCCGTGTCATATCATTCCCCTGCAGATATAAACCACATATAGATACCTATACACTCTTTTGACACCCGTCCGTGTCATCCATCCCCAACATGGTCGCCCAAACACTTGCTACAAACCAAACACTTATTTATAATACTCTTGTTGACACCCGTCTGTGTCATCTTATCCCCACAGATCGCTGGATTACCTTTTACACTCAAATTCATAACTTATGCGTTTCCTCTTATGACACTCGTCCGTGTCATACCCTCCCCAACAAGTTAAACACTCATCTGTGTCTCACTCATGCTTATTTTTACTCATACAGATACTCGTTCGTATCTTGTATACACCACTTATTTCTCCTCAGATTCAACACTCGTCTGTGTTCTTTGTTAACCAGTTGATACTCGACCGTATCATCATCTCTGAACATGCGTCAGCATTTGTTTCTACTGATACTCGTCCGTATCATAGTCTTAAGGATGCTCGGCCGCATCTTTAATCTATACACAGTGTCAAACACTTATACCTTTCATTTCTTGGATGTAAGCACTCGTCCGTATCATAGTCTTAAGGATGCTCAGCCGCATCTTTAATCTATACACAGTGTCAAACACTTATACCTTTCATTTCTTGGATGTAAGCACTCGTCCGTGTTTACTATTCCCTAGCAAATCCCCAGTGAAACAATTTCTCTTATCTGACATTCATCATATGTCATGATACTTTCGGCAGCCGTACCCTGTCAGGTGATCGTCCTTCACCTTTTGATGACCGTCCGTCATCATTCCCCCAGTGGAGTCTCTCTTATTGGAACCCTTTTTATATCCGGCATTCGTCCTATGTCGTGATATTTAGCAGCCGTCCCCTGCTAGGTGATCGTCCTTAACCTTCTTGATGATTGTCCTTCATCATTTTATCTGATGGTCGTCCCCATCGCTGATCTTGTTATCTGACATTCGTCCTATGTCATGATAAACCCCGAGAGCAGCCGTACCCTGCTAGGTGATCATCCTTCACCTTTTGATGATCGTCTTTCATCATGCTTATCCGATGGACGTCCCCATCGTCGACCTTTTCTATCTGGAATTCGTCCTATGTCGTGATACTTTCGGCAGCCGTACCCTGCCAGGTGATCGTCCTTCACCTTGGATGACTGTCCCTCATCCTTATCCCCAATAGAGCAGCCATTCCCTGCTAGGTGATCGTCCTTCACCTTTGATGACCGTCCCTCATCATTTATTTCATTAACCCGATGGCCGTCCCCATCGTTGTTTACCCTTACTTTACAAACCTGATGGTCGTCCCCATCATTGATTTCACCTTTAATCCCCATAGAATCTTGATACTTTGCTTGATGGTCGTCCCCATCATGATCTCTTTATTTCCCCAGCATGTCGGATGTACCCGTCACCGCTTTATCCCCAGCAGTCGTCCTCTGCTCGATGGTCGTCCTCCATCGCCCGCACTTTATAATCATATTATACTTTCTTTTACAATATATATATCCCTTTTCTTCTTCTCCCAGTGAGTGCAAATTTTGGACTGTCTTTGGTATTCAACCACAAGTTATCTTGTTTGTCTGTTAAGCCAGGCGCTTACATCCTGCACAGCTAACTCATGCTTGAATAGGGGCAGCTGTAAACACCC
Organism: Lathyrus aphaca; assembly: GCA_963966055.1. NCBI lineage: Eukaryota > Viridiplantae > Streptophyta > Magnoliopsida > Fabales > Fabaceae > Lathyrus > Lathyrus aphaca. The sequence goes on along the minus strand of OZ014520.1, from coordinate 248,570,158 downwards.
CAAATTTTCCCTCACTAAGTTCACACCATGGCTTGTGATCTTTCATACTAGCATTAGTTCAATCATACCATTTCATGTTGCATTTTTGCTTCACTGCATTAGTTCAAGTTCATCTGCATCTAGGGCTTGTGATCTGAGCAATCCAAAGACCCATATGAGCCACTCCAAAGGTCTTCAATCATTCCAAGAGGGTCCATGTATGTTCAATCATCATTTTATATCCCCCAAGGATCAAGGAAGTCAAAGAATCACAAGAACTGGCAGAGCATGGAAGCTGAGCTAGGGTTTGACTGCACAAATGACCTAAAATTAGGGTTTTGGTTTCAGAGGCCATAACTCCAAATTTTTGGTCATTCTTGTTTCTATTGGTCTCAATATGTTATAAGGATCATACATACCAGGTTTGATGAAGAAATTCATTGTGGAAGTCATATGTTCATTGGGTAACTTCTTGAGCAAGTCAGAGCAAAATCAGGGCATCTAAGCCCCCCCCCAACATGGAACCAAAGTGGATTTTTCATCAAATTGAAGTTATATGGTATTTATTTGATCATTGAAGTGTTTAGAAGTTCATAAATTTGAAGAAAAGTGAGCTAAACCAAAAGTTGCCAAAAATGGAAATGACTTGTAATGTAAACTTTCCATTTTGGGAAAGTTTTTCAACCTCCTCTTTCTCAACCAAAAATGCTTCAAATGAAAAATTGTTGGTCATGAAAGTTGTAGATTGGATCATTCCCTTTTCAAAAAGTACATGAACAAGTCCTAATTCATTATGGAACTCAAGTTATGGCTTTCCAAAGTTGGCAAAAATCACATAATTTCAAGTTTCATGCCAAAGAGGGATTTTTGCAAATTCAAGTTCTAAACACTTTCAAGACCTCTAAATGACTTCTATGCATCATTACAACATATTGCAACTTGCCAAAATCAGAATTGCACAAAATTCACAAAGTGTCATGCCTTGGATCACAAGCTTCCATAAGCCATTTTTCATAAATTCTCAAAAGAGGGATTCTTGCAAGAATGATTCCTAAGGGTTGGTTTGGTTTCTAAATGATCTCAAAGCATCACAATAACATCATGTAACACTTCATGACCTGAATTCAACTTGGAATGAGACATGTCCATGACCAAAAATCTCAAAGTGCAACAAGTTATGAAAATGCAAAACATGTGACATCTCACCATCCATCCACTTCTGATCACTCTAAATCATCCCATGGCCATCCTTGAAGATATATGAACTCAGAGCAGCCCTAAGATAGCTTCTATCATGGCCCATGCTTGAAGTACACCAACTATTAACTTTTTGGCCAATTGCTCCATATCATTCCCACAGTGCATGTCAAGTCTTCTGACGCATTCCAATAGTTTAGGGATTGTATAAGGATCATAAAACAAGCCTCACACAAGTTCAGAACACATATACAATCAGATTGCACAAAACTTGCAAAAACCTTCCCTTCTTCGATTCTCTCAAACCATCCATCAAACTTCAGAAATTCTTTCACCATCCACTCAGAAATCACCTACAGAACACAAACCAACCATTGGAATGGCCTGAAACAATCCAAACACAAACCTCAAATTCTGCTACACCAGAACTGGAACTTTCAAACTAGCCAATCTCAAAGCTTTTTAAGCTTCACATCATCCTCAGGGGGTTCACTGAAGCTGACTTGCACGAAGAAGGAGGCCAGAAAGCCCAGGATTTGAAAGCTCAACCTCAGGTAACATGATGAACGTTTTTTTCCAGAAACTTGTTTTTAAGTTCCTAAGTGAATCCTTATGATGTGTTGATGATCCTGATGTATTTATTTTTCAAAATGGTGAAATATTGAGCATGTATGAAGTCTCTGAAAGTTTTAACCCTAGAAATGTGTTGCTTCGATTTGGCTTTTTGATGCATGATAAATGAATTTTGTTTGGGGATTTAGGTTCAGTGATGTATGGGGATCATTTACGGGCAAGAAATTAGGAGTTTAAAGGCTTGTAGAAGATTTTATGCTTTTGGATCACCGGAGAAGATGACCGGAGCATTGTTCCGGTCATCTGAAACTCATTAGCCCTAATTCCTGTTTAATTAAATTAATCAAAATTAATTAGCCCAGGTGAGATCCTGACCATCCATTCACGCGCGTTTTGAAACTTTAAATGTGAACCTTAGATTTTGCATATTCCCAGTCAGCGCATCCTTACATCCTGACCCTCTATCCCTTTGACTTTCAATCTGGGCCTTTGTTTCAGCATACTTTTCTTTTTATTTTATTTCTTTTGTATTTTATTTCTCATATTTATTTAAAATAGTAAAAACCATCAAAATATTCTGAAAATTTTTACTAAACCTTTTATTAATTTTCAGAGCCCAAAAATATTTTTATTTTTATTTTTGCATTAAAAAGTATTTTTAAATCATTTAAATGTTTTATTTAATTAATTAATGAAAATTAATTAATGAAATATACATTTAAGTATTTAAAAATCACCAAAAACATCAGAGAACATTCTTAGACATTTAGAAGCATTTACAAACTCACCATACAAATTTCTTTTTGGTTTTGATCATGCTTTGACATTTTTCAATGAATTAAGGTTCTTAAAATTGTTCATTTTTTAACCCTAACTTCAAAAATTCATAACTTTTAAACCAAGTTGAGTTTGTGAATGATTCTTTTGGCATTGTTCTATGCATGGCTTCTAGCATCCAAAAACATTTTTGTTTCATTTTTATCTTTCATTTTCAATTTGTTTGGCATTTTACATTGAGGATCACCCAAAAAACCCTAGAAACTTAGGAAATTCATAACTCCTTCTAGGTTTAGCTACTGACTTCCCCCTTTGGATGGTAACCTAGTATAGGTTTAGGGTTCCTTTGAGTGCATTTTCAATTTTTTATCATTTCATTTGCTTCTGTTTTTGCCATTTGCATCTCACCCTCTCATAAAACCCTAATTTGGTATCTTCACTTGCATTCATCTTGCATATGCTTGTATTAATGAACTTGCCATGACATTTCTTGCATCCACATGACTTCTAAGACATCTTAGGACACATTAGACTCATGTTTTATCATTGCATCATCCATTTGCCATGTTATGCATTCATTTCATTTCATGTACATTCATGAACTTTCATGCTCCTTTCATGCTTCATTTGCATCCTCATCACTTGTATGATCATTTGCATCTCTTGACATACATTTGCACCATCTCTTAGCATCATTTGCATCATGAATGTGCTTCTGGTTTTGGTTTTCATCCTTGCATTCATTTCATTTTCATCTCATTTCATTTTCTTTATGCTAACTTTTCAAGTGGTAAGTTACTTTGAGAAGTGAATTTGCCTTCACTTCTCACAATCTCTTCTCATCTCTCTTATGCATTCATTGTTGCATTTTGTATTTGTATTAGAGTGAGCTTGCTCATTCATGTTCCCTCTTCACTTTCTTTCTTCAAGAAACTTATCTTCTTAAGTGAAGTAAGTTGACTTGCTTCTTCTGCTTCTCCTCCTTTCATTTGCTTCTTCCTTGGTGGCTCTTCTTGAAGATCTCTTGCAAGCCTCATAAACCCTAGGAACACCCAATCATGATCACATTTAGGGTTTTATTATTCCCCCCATTAGTTTTACCTTTGTGTCATCTTTTGTGTCTTCTCTTCTCACCTCTTAATCAGAGACTAAACCTTCAAGGTTTTAAGGCTTTGTGATTAAGATTATGCCTGCATCCTTCTCTTAGGATGGAGTCTATAACTTTAATCCTAAGTGTTAAACCCTTAATGTGTTTAAATCTCTTAATCAATTCATCTAATAATCACTAAGACAATAAGCTTGTAACTTGGGCCTTGCCTTAGGGTTCTAATTCTTCCTTAATTGGTTAAGAAGGACTAACCCTAGTGTTAATGGACAAGTCCCTCTCAAGTTGTCTTACAAACCCTAAAATCCACTTCTTAATCTTACCATTAACTAAAATCCACTTTAATAAAGGTTTTGTTTTGTCATGAGGTTAATCCCTAATCATGGATTATGTTGAGGTATCTTCCTCAGCTTAAATGTTCTCATCTATTATCCTTCTATTAGGATGGTGTAATGAGTCCATTAAATCCTTGATTATGGCTTAAACTCATTACTTAGCACTAAACAAAAACTCCAAAAACATCTAAATAATCATAAGTAGGGTAATGATCTTAATCCTACATCATGGTGATTAATTGTGAGGTGCTTACTTCATACTTAAGGTATTCTCATTACCCCTAATCAGAGGTAGGATGTGATGAGTTTACTAACCCTTGGTTTAGGATTAAGCTCATTTTCTTATGACAAACTCCAAAAAGCAATAAAAGATTGAAAATGCCAAAAACAAACAATAATCGTCTCCTCCGGGATTCTTTTCTCACCTCATTCACTCACAAACGAGAACTCGCTTCTTCCGTCTAATGCAAGACAGTTAGCACCTGAGCCAGACAGGTCAAACACTTGAGCATAGACAAGTAAGCAGTTCATCAGTCAATTTATCTTCCAATCTCTTCGAGTCGAACTACGGTGTTCTGACTTCCTCATTGCACGAGAGAATACGTAGGCATAACTTAACTGTTATTGAACAAAAGTCTCTATCTATTCCCCCTCTTCTAGCATTATTCTTTTAAGCCTCATTGTCTTGAGCTCTGCACCTTTTTCTTGCACTGACACTCCTTTTATTCACTTCACACTTTTCTTGCACTGACACGTGTATTCTTTTCCAGATTTTGCACACAGATAGCACTGACACTACCCCTTTAAACACAAACTTTCAAGCGTGGATCCCGTCGAGTATGACGGACAATCTGGGTGCTAATACCTTCCCAGGTTGTAACCAACCCCCTTTTTCAGTTTCTCTGGTTCGCGGTCGTCTTATCCATTTCTTTCCTAGGTTTATGCAACATTACCTTTCCTTCGAGATAAAAATGCCTAGCTGGCGACTCTATTTATCTTCACCTTCATTTCTCCTTTCGCCGACCATTCGCGTCTGTACCCCTTCTGGCCCTGTGTCATTTGGTGGGAGCAACAGATATAGACATGTATATGCGTTTGAGAGTGCAGAAGGTATTATGGCGACCTGTAGGGGACAAGACGACACGGACGGGTGTCGTAAAGAGTAAATATGAATATGAACATGCATTTGTACTTGAGTGTGCAAAGGGCATGCTTTGGCTTTTATCTGCAGGGGATATGAGTTTTGTATATTGTCGGTGAAATATTGATGGTATTTGCAAGTAATTGGCTCGAACCTGACTTATGATCATGCAAATGTTTGATTTTTTCCATAATCCTCCGTATTAGACGGAATGCTACGCTTTTTTCGGTGAATATGATGTGAATTCTATGATTATGCATAGGAGAGAAACTGATCCGGGACTCGGATCCTGCAGGGATAAAGATCTCTGGCTGATCTGCTTGGGGGAATAACCCGGCTGGGGAAGATATCATTGATAGATCTTCCCGGAGGGAGAACTCTACTTGGGGAAATAGATTATTGATAGATCTGCCTGGAGGAAAAAAACTCTCAATGGGGATGAGGAAGTTTTAGCAACTCCGCTGGGGATATATTTCAGGTATTGCTATACTGGGGAGGCAACTCTGTGGGGAATCAATTCCACCAATTTTGCTAAGGATGAGAGAAATCTAGCATCTCTGGTGAAGGGAAGAAAGTTCTTTGACCACTTTGCTGTGGAAGATGCTGTCAGGTACTGCTCGGGAGGTCCCGCTCAGGGAGGAGATAACTTCTGGAAAGTAGTGTATTGGAGATTCAATGCTTGATATGCCCCATGTTGTGAAAGATTTCCTATCTTGAATGCCCGCAACCTGTTAAGACAAAGGAAACGCACAAGTGTCCCGAGGTATCCTTAACCGGATTCCGTCATAGGAATTAGATTTACCTGAAAGCAATATATTTCCTGCAAGAATTTGTTAAAATGGCTCATATGTTTTATGCAAGTGTTGTATCATGAACATTGGACATTTTGCAAACGGAACAAGAATGTACAAAACAAAGTGTGACTGAATATTCTGATTTTATTGATTTTTGTGCTCTGAATTGGAAAGTACAGTCAAATGAAGCGAATCCCCTGGAAGGAGGAGATTGCTGTAAATTGAGAAAATAAAAATATTGGCAATGTTGAAGATGACGCTCCAGCGAGCTTCCTTTGCTATGACCCGTATGACTTTGACGTTCTTCTTATCTTGCTTTTTGAAGAAGGTTGATTATGATCGATGCTTTGTCCTTTCGGAGCTTACCATGTTGTGAGCGATATAGACGAATTCAAAATGCAGTTGTTCGCTCATTCCCTGATTTTGCGTGGATCGCCCTTTCGGGTTTTCAATCCACCGGGATACCCATTTTCGCCTGAGCTGTCCAACGTGGCTTTTCAACTCAGCGGGTGTATGTTTTTTTTCAATTTTTCCCTTATTTTTGCCCGAGTCTTTTATTTTGTTTTTGACTCGCCGGGATGCCCTATTTTTGCCTTGACTTACATTCTGTTTTCATGTCCAGCGGGTCATTTTATGCGAAGAATATCTTAACTGCATCTGAATTCACAAGAGACGGGAAGTCTTCACCATCCATGGTTGCGAGCATCTGTGCTCCACCTGAGAAGACTTTGGTTATTACGTAGGGACGTTCATAGTTTGGTGTCAACTTGCCCCTGTGGTCTGTATGAGGAGGAAGAATTCTTTTCAGAACAAGATTTCCCACTTGGTATTCCCGAGGTCTGACTTTCTGATCAAAGGCTTTGTTCATTCACTTCTGATATAACTGCCCATGACAGATGGCAACTAATCTTTTCTCTTCAATCAGATTCAGTTGATTGTACCGAGACCGGACCCATTCTGCTTCATCCAATTTCACATCCATCATTACCCGTAAGAAGGGTAGCTCAACTTCAACAGGTAGGATAGATTCCATACCATACACAAGCTGATAAGGTGTTGCCCCAATAGATGTTCTGATTGAGGTTCGGTACCCATGCAAGGCAAATGGTAGCATCTCATGCCAATCTTTATAGGTAACTGCCATCTTCTGCACAATCTTCTTAATGTTCTTGTTGGCTGCCTCAACAACACCATTCATCTTTGGCCTGTAAGGAAAAGAGTTGTGATGTTGAATTTTGAAGTCCCGACACAGTTCTGCCATCATTTTGTTGTTCAAATTGGAACCATTGTCAGTAATGATTCTCTCGGAAACTCCATATCGACAGATGATGTCTCTTTTCAGAAATCTGGTTACCACTTGTCTGGTGACGTTTGCATACGAAGTTGCTTCAACCCATTTGGTGAAGTAATCAATGGCTACCAGGATGAATCTGTGACCATTTGAAGCAGTCGGTTCAATATTTCCAATCATGTCAATGCCCCACATAGCAAAGGGCCAAGGTGAAGACATCATGTTCAGAGGATTTGGAGGCACATGCAATTTATCTGCGTAGATCTGGCACTTGTGGCACTTTCTGGCATAGGTACAACAGTCTGCACCAATTGTGATCCAGTAGTAACCTGATCTTAACAATTTCTTTGCCATTGCATGTCCTCCGGCATGGGTACCGAAAGAACCTTCATGCACCTCGTGCATCAGTATGTCTGCTTCTTTCTTGTCAACACATCTGAGCAGGACCATGTCGAAGTTTCGCTTGTATAATGAACCATCAGTATTGAGAAAGAAACTGTCGGCCAGCCGTCTTAATGTCTTCTTATCATTGGATGGTGCCCCAGGTGAGTATGTCTGATTCTCCAAGAAGCATTTGATGTTATGGAGCCAAGGCTTGTCATCACTAGCAGTTTCCACAGAGAAAACATATGCCGGTCGGTCCAGTCTAGATTCCAAAATTCGAGGCACATAATTGGCAGCTTGAACTTTGATTATGGAAGCAATGGTAGCTAAAGCGTCTGCAAACGGATTCTCGTCTCGAGGGATGTATTCAAGTTTGACTGTTGTGAAGAAAGTCAATAATCTCCTCGTATAGTCACGGTATGGAATCAGATGCTCCTGATGAGTGTACCATTTTTCGTTGGTCTGGTTGATTACCAAAGCCGAATCTCCGAATACATTCAAGGTTTTGATCCTGGGATCAATGGCTTCCTCAAGACCCATGATACATGCTTCGTATTCTGCTTCATTGTTAGTGCATGCAAAGTTGTGTTTTGCCGAGAAAGGCATATGAACTCCTTTAGGTGTAATAAGCATTGCACCAACCCCACGACCATTCATATTGACAGCCCCGTCAAACATCATAATCCATGCTTCTTCTGGATTAGGCCCTTCAGTGTGAACTGGCTCTTCACAATCTTTTGCTTTTAAGTACATGATGTCTTCATCAGGGAAGTCAAATCTCATGGGCTGGTAATCATCAATGGTTTGCTCATCCAGATAATCAGACAGTACATTGTCCTTGATGGCTTTCTGAGAAGTGTACTGAATGTCATACTCTGTTAGGATCATTTTCCATCTTGTAACCCTTCCGGTAAGTGTTGGCTTCTCAAATATGTACTTGACGGGGTCCATTTTTGAGATCAACAAGGTAGTGTGAGTCAGCATATACTGTCTTAGTTGGCGAGCAGCCCACGCTAAAGCACAACAAGTTTTCTCGAGCAGTGAATAACGTTGTTCACAGTCGGTAAACTTTTTGCTTAGGTAGTATATTACATACTCTTTTCGACCAGACTCGTCATGCTGGCCCAACACACACCCCATTGATCCTTCTAATACTGTCAGGTACATTATCAAAGGTCTTCCTTCAATTGGTGGCATGAGAATTGGAGGTTCTTGTAGGTACTCCTTGATCTTGTCAAAAGGTTTCTGACAATCATCGTTCCACCTGACTGTTTGTTCCTTTCTAACAGTTTGAACAGGGGTTCACAGGTTGCAGTGAGATGAGATGTGAACCTTGAAATGTAGTTCAATCTACCTAATAACCCTCGAACGTATTTTTCATTCTTAGGTGCAGGCATTTCCTGAATAGCCTTGACTTTGTCGGGATCAACCTCAATTACCTTTTTACTTACGATGAAACCCAGCAATTTACCGGAACGTACCCTGAATGTACATTTGTTGGGGTTCAACTTCAGCTGATACTTCCTCAGACGCTTGAACAACTTCAGCAGATTTACCAGATGATCTTCCTCAGTAAGGGACTTGGCAATCATATCATCCACGTAGCATTCGATTTCTTTGTGGATCATATCATGGAATAATGTTACCATAGCCCGTTGATACGTTGCACCGACGTTCTTTAGTCCAAACGACATTAACTTATAACAAAATATGCCCCAAGGTGTGATGAAAGTTGTTTTCTCCATGTCTTTGGGTGACATCTTGATCTGATTGTATCCAGAAAATCCGTCCATGAAAGAAAATACCGAGAACTGAGCTGGGAAATCATCCTTCAGGCTAGCTCTGTTCAGGTCCCGGTAATCCACACACATACGCACCTTGCCATCCTTCTTAGGCACTGGTACAATGTTAGCAATCCACGGTGGGTAACTAGTTACAGCAAGGAAACCGGCGTCCCACTGTTTTTGTACTTCTTCCTTAATCATCATGGCCATACCCGGGCGAGTGCGGCGTAACTTCTATTTAACCGGCGAGCAATCTTCTTTCAATGGTAGCCTGTGCATGACAATATCTGTATCTAGACCTGGCATGTCTTGATAGGACCAAGCAAAGACGTCCACGTATTCCCGAAGCATGCTGATAAGCTGTTCTTTTACTGTATTTTGCAGACTGGCCCCAATCTTTACTTCCTTCAGATCTTCCTTGGTACCAAGATTAACAGTTTCAATTTCCTCCCGATGAGGAGTAATCACTTTCTCTTCTTGCCTCAACAACCTGGCTAACTCTTCAGGCAACTCATAGTCTTCATCAACCCCTTCATGAGCTTGATTAATTGGATTGTCGATGTCATACAAGGTCATAGCAGTGCTGTTGTCGGTGCAATCTGGAGGATTAGCTCTGCAAGGGTTGAGATTTGTTCTTTTTAGTGATTAATTTTAATATTGTTTAGAAAAAAAGTGTAAATGAAGTTATTATTTTGAAAACATTTTCATTTTATTGTTTTGTGCGAAAAATAACAAAAATTGAAAGATAGTGAGCGAAAAAGAAAATTGTTTGCAAAAGATGTCCATTATTCATTGATATTCCATTTGCACAAAATACAAATATGGCCCTATTACAAAATGAGTCCTGACACCTTGGGCAAGATGCAGGACTTGATGCATGCTAAAGCAGGAAATAATAATTACTCTGTAGGAGTAACTCTTATAATTTCCTGGGAAGACCAGTTAAGGACTTGCTGGCCCGGGATCCTTGGACGAATCCAATTCTCCAGGTTGAGGTTTCTTTCAGCCTCGTCTTCCACATTATTGACAGCATCTGGGGTCAGCATTCCCCCACTCACGAATTTGGGCTCTTTAGAAGCCTCTGCTTGATCTTGTCGGAATGGTTTGTAACCCAAACCGAATCTGTCCTCCTTCTTCTCCACCGGTAGCAGCTTGCCCCAGCCTTGGGCGTTTCCATCTTCAACAACCTTCCGAGCTTGTTGGTAGGAGACAATTGAAGTACCCATCTGTTGTACCCCAAAATTTGCCCTCTATTTTTAACTATAACCTACTTTTTGTTTCGCATTAATTTGCATCATATTCAAAGCATAACATTTTTTTCCGTCTTAATATTAGCTGGAATAATTTCTCGGAATTTACAGACAGACTGGTCAAATTAATTTTTTTTAACTGTGCCTAAAATCAGTCAACGAAAAAATGTCAAGTTTAAGTTTGCAAACGCCGGTAACATTAATTTGCGGTTCAAGCGATTTAATTTGACATGCTAAAAATATTTTTACGACTATTTTTGGTCATAAGTTGATCAGACTGAGCAGTTTAAACGGTCATAATTTTTATTTCAAAATCCGATCAAACACTGTATTTTTCCGAGTCATTTATTTCGCGCTGATTATTTTGACGTGTTCATTTTATTTTTTCGAGCATTTTGGTGCCCAACTTTCATTTTTTAGAGTCTATTTATTTTTATATTGGGTCTAGAATAAATAAATAGGTTAATTAGTTTTTATTTTAATTTTAACTATTTTTATTAAACTTTATTTAATTATTTATATTAATATTTTATTGGGTTCTAAAATAGACATTGAGGCCCATTATCACTAACCCTAATTAGTCCTATAAATACTAATATGTGTGATGCTGCTGAGGAGGAGGAGAAAAAAGGGAACCGCAGCGGCGCCTCATTTGGTCTATACATGTATTGTATCGGTTTATCATAGCAGATAGATATCTCATATTGTTAGTAATACATAAAATTCTCATGGCATAATTGGTATAGTTCCCACATTTTACTATGCATAGAAAAAACGTTACAAATACTTTTCATAAACATATTCATATTCTGTTTTTTTAACTTTTTATTTATAATATACATAATATGTATGTGATGATCATATATACACATGTTTATATTTTATGAGTATTTTATATATAATATAGAACAATTTTTATAACATATATTTTATATAATACGAATTGTTAATTTATAAAATACTTTTTTCTTGATTGTTGTTTGTTTTGTTAAATACTCTTTTTTATTATTAGATTAGATTATTTAGATCGGATCGTGTCGATACGCTGTTTTCACATCTGTGTATATGAGGCGTGACACTTGTGTTGATTCGATTCAGTTGCGATGATCGCTTTTTTGCGTTAGCAACATCGTTGTATTTTTTAAAATTTCTTTTTATTTTTTATTATACATATATTTAGATCTGCACATTTTTTTTCATAACTAACTACCTTGATTTTTTTCCTAAACCTTAACGATTTTGCCTCAACTTTTTTTTATATATTTTGTTTTATTATATAATAACTATTTTTCAGGTACATTCACATGTGTGCGTGTCTTAATGTCAAGAAGGCAATGCTGATAATCTTGAGGGCATTTTGACAAAGAGACATGAGTTTTATCTTCTGTTTCCTAATTTCTCCTAATTTCATCTTCTTCTTTTTTAATTCTCTAATTTCTTAAATTAACTAACCTTAAATATTTTGATTAATTTTATTTGTTTATTTTCTAAAAAACTCTTAACTTTTTCTTTTTAATTACTTATCTTCATAATCCATTCCTAATATTAATTAATTATTTATTAAATTAATAATTCAATATAGTTTTTATTAACAACAAAACTTTTTTTTTTATATATTTTCATAAACTTTAATTTTTCATGTAAACCTTAAAAATTTCTTATAAACTTTAACCGTGTTATTTCCTCTAAACCATAAACATTTTCTCAAACCTTAACAAACCCTTATTATTTCTTATTTTCGCTCATGTTTATGTTATTCATGCACTGTAATTGTTTCGCCCTTGTAATATTTTAAGTTTTAACTTGTAATATTTTCAGTTTTACTTTTCGCCATCTTTATTATGTAACTGCACCAAAGCATTGTAATAGTTAGGATTTTATTTTCTGCCATTTATTTTCCTGCCACTTAAATTCCTGCCATTGATCCTATATTAACTGCGTGGTTTAGTAATGTAGGGCGTGAAAACCTACTAAATTAATTATTTAATATTTTTCTATAACCTTTATATTTTTTGTAAATAAATAATAAATACCAACTATTTTATTAACTTTTTTTTAATTACTTACTTATAATAATAAATCCTTATATATTTTGTAAATAAAATCTAATTGACCATTTTTCTAATTGAATAATAATAATTCTAAAATCTTGAATAATAATAATAAATCTATTAATCTAATAATTTGATATTTTCTATAATCTTTATTTATTTTGTAAATAACTAACTTAATATTTTTCATATAACTCTTTTATTTTATAATTTGTACATTAATATTTTTTAAATTCTTTTATTATTACTAATTTATTTTAAACTCATATTTTTCTAATAACTTCTAAAAAAATCTAACTTGTTTAACCTAAAATAATTTCTTTTAAAATTCTAACCTTTTTATTATCACTTTATTATTATTGTTATTTTATTATTGCTTTATTACCATTGTTTATTATTTTATTATTATTTGTTTTTATCTATTCTATTTTTGCTTCATTATTTTCCTTATTTTTATTTTGTTTTATTTATAATATTAGGAAAAAATGTATAGGTTGTAAAGTTATTCTTTCTCGTCTTATTATTATGTATCTGTCTCATAGCCATGTAATAGTTTAGGAATTTATTTTTCTTGCTTTTATTTTTGTAAATATTTATTGCATGGTTAGTAATTTAGGGAGTGCAAAAAACTAACTGTAAATAATTGAACTTAGAAAATTAAATTCAAGACAAATATCCGAAAAATAACACGCACACACGTAAGTCGATCTTTGATCGCCATCTCACTTCCTAAGGATTATCCCTCATGTTGCCTAAACCAAAAGGTCAAGTAAGGTGTCTAAAAGCAAAGTCCCTTCTTCTAAAATATCATCAAGTCCCTTTACGATTATAAGATCAAGTCCCTTCGATGTTGCCTTCGTAAATGATCTTGTCCCTTTCGAATAAAAGATGATAAGTCCCTTCGTATTGCTAAGACACCTTACAGTTGCCTAAACACAGATGACCCTTCACATGTCCCTTATAACATCCAAGGTAATGACTACCTATTCCTTAATAATAGGGATAGTCTTACCATTGAAAGAACATTTAAGAACAGTAAAGATTTAACTTAGGGTAGGTTCCTCTTAAGTACTTGCTCACTTTTTTCATCAAATTACTTCATTACACTTTACATTTTAAACAATTTTCAAAACAAAGTCTTTATATATATCCGTACAAGGGTCATTATAAAGTACTTAAGAAAATTTTTAATCACACACTACACTTCTCAAAACAATTTAAAGTGAGCTAAGTAACTAAGAGCCCATGGATAACCATGGATGTAAAGGGTGCTAACACCTTCCCTTTACATAACCTACCCCCCGAACTCAAAAATCTTTTAATGTCTTTCCTGTTCTTTTATACCCTTTCCTTTGGATAAAATAAAAGTCGGTGGCGACTGTAAACACCCCAAATTTTCCCTCACCCATTCACCATGGCTTGTGATCATTCTCATATGCATAAACACAATCATATCATCTCACATCTCATTTTTGATTCACTGCATTGGTTCTAAGTCATCTGCATCTAGGGTTTGTGATCTGAGCAATCCAAGGGCTTCTTGAGCCACTCCAAAGGCCACCAATCACTCCCAAGGGATCCATGTGTGTTCAAGCATCATCTTATATCCCCACAAAGTCAAAAATGCAAAGGAATCACAAGAACTAGGGTTTGGATGGATGCAGAGCCAAGTTTGACTGCACAGTTGACCTAAAATTAGGGTTTTGGTTTCAGAGGCCATAACTCCAAATTTTTTGGTCATTCTTGTTTCCATTGGTCTCTATATGGTATAGGGAGTATGCATATCAATTTTCATGAAGAAATTCCATGGGGAAGTCATCTGATCAAGGGTTGACTTTCTGGACAAGTCAGTGTAAAATCAGGGCATCTGAGGCCCCCAATGACCCAACCAATGGGTGATCTTCATCATTTTGAGTGTATATGATCTTTATTTGATCATGGAAGAAGGTTGAAGTTCATAAAAATCAAGAATTTGGAAGTTTTGCAAATGTTGACTTTTTGGGCATAGTTGACTTTTCAAGAATGCCTCATTTTAGGTCATTTTTCAAGCCTTGATTCTTGATCCAAAAATGCTTCAAATGGAAAAACTTTGGTCATGAAAGTTGTAGATCTCATCTTTCCCTTTTCAAAAAGTACAAGAACATGATCAAACTCTTCTTGGATCAAAAGTTATGGTGTGACAAAGTTGGCAAAAATCATTGATTTTCAAGATATGCTTCAAAAGAGAATTTTGCAAAGTCATGAACCAAAGCCAATTGTGACCTCTAACTCACTTCAAACCAGTATGCAAACATCACATAGACACTAAAGATCAGATTTGGACTAAGAATCCCTCATGTTTATGGTTTGTGTAGCAAAAATAGTCACATGTGAACCAAAAGCCACAACTTGCAAAAACTCATGATCATTCTTCCTACAACTTGCTGCATTGGTTACTGCACTTTGCTAGCCTCTCACCTCATCTTGCTGCACCAGAGCCATGCCATGTACTAGCCTAGAAGCTGCCCATACTTTCTCTTACACAAGAGTTGACAAATTGCAAAAGTGGCCATACCAATCAAAAAAGCACATGTCATGTCATCTGACCAATGAGAGAGGTTTATGTGGACAAAGAGCAAGACATTTCATACATGAGGCCAGGCTGAAACCATTCACAACATCACATTCACAAAACACACCCCAGCTGCATTTTGTTTCGAATCTCTCTGCCCAGCCTTCAAGCACTCAAACCATTTCCACACTTCAACTCACCATACTTCATAGACCTCAAACCACCAAGAGCCAGGCCTAAAACAAGCAAGAACACCCCATTGCCATTTCTCACCTCAACTTGCAGTTTCATTCGAATCTCTCACCACAGCTCACAAACATCAAAACAAACTCCATAGACCTTCTCCCCTCATCATCTGGATCACAAACAACCACCTACAATGGCCTGAAACTGCCTGAATCATCCCTACCATTTCTGACTGAACTTGAGCAGAAGCTTGTCAAACTCCTCATCCAGCCAACATAAATTCCTCTTGAGCATTCAAACATCATCTGGGGATCAAGTGGAGTGGATTGCACTGAAGGAAGTGGCCAGAAAGTCATCAGAGTGAAAGCTTCGAATCTCAGGTAGCTTCAAAATTATTTTTCCAGAAATCGTTTTTCATGTTATGAACTTGTTCTCTATGCTTCACTGAGTATCCTGGTGCTTTTGGTTTTTGAAATGGTGTTGAAATGTGCATTTAATTGATCTCTGAAACTGGTTTGCCCTAAAAATTGTTTTTTTCGATTCATGCTTCTGGGGAAAAATAAATGAATTTGGACATGGGGTTTTGATTTAGTGGATCATGGGAATCATTTCCCTGTTTTTAGATGTTGTTTTTGTTACGTTTTGAGGGAGTTTGGAGATTTTCAGAGGAGTTGTTGGCCGGAGAAGACGACCGGAGGTCTTCTCCGGCAGCCTGAAAGTGGTTAAGCCCTAATTATGTAATTAATTGCCATTTGAATATTGAGCGTTGGATGGCCTGACTTGTTTGACTTGCCGCGCGAACGGATGGCCCAGATCCAATCATTATGCCCTAATCTTTTTCATTAGTTTTAATTAATTTTAATTAAGATAATTAACTCAGAGGCAATCCTGGCCCTCCACTAACGCGCGTGGTCAACGCGTTTGAACCCAGAGCCCATCCTGGCCCTCCACTCATTTGACTTTCATTTTATTTATTTTTATTTCATTTTATTTTCATTTAACTTGCACAATTAATTAAAAATAGTAAAAAATATCTAAAAATTATGAAACTTTTTCTCAAGACTTTCATTAATTTTTATGACACAAAAATATTTTTATTTTTATTTTTATCATTAAAAAAGTATTTTTAAATATTTAAAAGATTATTTTTAATTGATTAATGGAAATTAATTTATTAAAAATACTTTTAAGTATCTAAAAATCACCAAAAAATTCATGAGATGTTCTAAGACATTTAGAAACATTGTCCAACCTTCAAACCAAATTTCTTTTTTGATCTTGATGCATTTTGAGAATTTTCCATTGAATTAAATCATTTTTTGTGCATTATTTTGACCATAAGTTCAAAAATTCATTTCTGCCTATCTAAGAAGGGTTGGACATTGGTTCTTTTTGCTTTGTTTTGTGTTTAGCATGTAGTTTCTAGGATTAAATGGCCATGATTTGATTCCTCATTTTCAATTTGTTTGGTATTTCTTTTGTTTAGGAACCCTAAAAACCCTAATAACTTAGAAAAATCATAACTTGAAATTGGTTGAGAGTTGAGATCTCCCCTTTGGACTTTGGTTTAGTATAGGGTTAGGGTTTCTTTGGGTGGCATTTTACATTTTTTATCTTAGGGTTTGCTTCTGTTTTTGAGTTTTGTTTGATGTGTGTTTCATAAACCCTAATTTGGGCTTCCATCTGCATCCTTCTTGCATTCTCTTGCATAATATGACTTGCCATGACATTTCAAGCATTCATTTGATTCATTTGACATCATAAGACATGTAGAAAGCATGTGTGATCATTGCATCTTGCATTTGCCATTTTGTTTGCCATGTATGTTTCATAACTTTTCATGTAAGTTCATGTTCCTTAACTTGCATCATTTGCATCCATGATCTTGTATGAACATCTCCATGCCTTGTCTCATGTTCATAGCACTCCTTAGCATCATTATTATCATCAACATGCTTCTGGTTTTTGTTTTTCATCATGTCACTTCATCTCATTTTGCATTGCATTGCATTTCTTTCTAACATTTCAGGTGGTAAGTAAGCTTGAGAAGTGAATTTGCCTTCACTTCTCATAACTCTTCTTTTCATCTCTCTTGCATCCATTGCTGCATCTATGTATGTGTTTGAGATTGAGCTTGCTCATTCTTGTTTCTCCTACTTTCTTTCTCCAAGTGACTTGACTTCTTGAATGAAGCAAGTTGCTTTGCTTCTTTTGATCCTGTTCATCTGCTTCCTGGTGGTTCCATTGAAGATTTCTTTCTTACAACCTCACAAACCTTAGGAACAACCAAGCATGACAATGATTAGGGTTTTGATTAGTCTCCCCTCTTAGTTTCACCTTTGTGTCTCTTTTGAGTCTTCTCTTCTCATCTCATAATCAGGGACTAAACCCTAAAGGCTTTAAGGCTTTGTGATTAAGCTTATGCCTGCATCCTTCTCTTAGGATGGAGTGTATAACTTTAATCCTAAGTGTTAAACCCTTAATGTGTTTAAATCCTTCAATTAATCCATCTAATAATCATCAAGACATCACACTTGTAACTTGGGCCTTGCATTAGGGTTCTAATTCTTCCTTAATTGGTTAAGAAGGACTAACCCTAGTGTTAATGGACAAGTCCTCCTCAAGTTGTCTTACAAACCCTAAAAATCACTTCATCATCTTACCATTAAATAAAATCCACTTAATCAAAGGCTTGTTTTGTCATGAGTTTAATCCCTAATCATGGATTAAGTTGAGGAGCTTTCCTCAGCTTAAACATTCTCATCTATTATCCTTCTCTTAGGATGGTGTAATGAGTCTGTTTAATCCGTGATTATGGCTTAACCTCATTACTCAACACTAAACAAAAACACCAAAAACATCTAAATAATCACAAGTGGGTTAATGATCTTAATCCTACATCAAAGGTGATTGAGTGTGAGAATCTGACTTCACACCTAAGGTATTCTCATTACCCCGAATCAGAGGGAAGATGTGATGAGTTTACTAAATCCATTGGTTTAGGCTTAAGCTCATTAACTTATGACAAACCTTCAAAAGCAATAAAAGACTGAAAACTCAAAAACAAACAATAATCGTCTCCTTCGGGATTCTTTTCTCATCTCATTCACTCACAAACGAGAACTTGCTTCTTCCGTCTAATGCAAGACAGTTTGCATCTGTGCCAGACAGATCATACACTTGAGCATAGGCAAGTAAGCAGTTCACCAGTCAATTCACCTTTCAGTCTCTTTGGGTCGAACTACGGTGTTCTGACTTCCTCATTGCACGAGAGGATACGTAGGCATAACTTAACAGTTATCGAACAAAAGTCTCTGTACATTCCCCCTCTTTCCAGCTTTATTCTCTTAGCCTCATGATCATGAGCATACTCTTTCCTTACACTAACACTTCACTTATGCACTTCACTTCTTTTTACACTGACACCTGTACATCCTTTTCCAGCTCTCTTTATACACAGATTGCACTGACACTACCCCTTTAAAACACAAATCTTTTAAGCGTGGATCCCGTCGAGTACGGCGGACAATCTGGGTGCTAATACCTTCCCAGGTTGTAACCAACCCCCTTTCTCAGTCTCTCTGGTTTGCAACCGTCTTATCCATGTCTTTCTAGGTTTATGCAGCATTACCTTTCCTCCGGGATAAAAATGCCTAGCTGGCGACTCTATTCATCTCCAGTGAGTTCACGACTGTGTGTTCTCATTGTTCCCTTCGCCGACCGTTCGCGTCTGTACCTTCATATGATCCATTTTCATTTGTCGGGAGCGACAGCTTGGCGACTCTGCTGGGGACCCTTTATATTGCAACCAGGGCCTCTGGTTCTTTTTGTGGGTTCCTCCTAGCGCTTGTTTGATTTGTGTTTACTGGGGTGTTATGTGCTATCTGTGTTTGTATTTTTGTATTTATTTTTTGCTTTATGTACAGTTGCTTTACTGCCTTCTTTATTGCTTTTGTATATATCATATTGTCATGCTGCTGGCTGGATCTGGTTTTGCTTTGGTGGGTGGGTGTTTCACTGAGAGTTAAGGTCCTATACCTGGGACCTGAGTGACACCTAGGCTAGAGTGAATCATATTCTTTCCCATTCTATTTCGGTCTGGTGCGGGAATATGAAACACGGTTCAGATATGGGTTTCTTCTTGAGAACTCTGTGTTGCAGATTTCCTGCAATGCTAGGGCTATCTGGGAAGCCTGCTAAGTCTGGATGACCTTTAGTATTGACCTTCAGAAACTGAGGTGAATTAGAGGAGGAACTGTTATGGTTATTGTAAACACTGTACCTCCGGGTTAGAAGTGTTTACACTTCTCATAACTGATCCAAGTCTGAGGGTCCTTGTTTTAGAACACCACCTGTGAGGGGGTTGGGCTGTTTATAGGTTTGCAGGTACCTTGACCTCAGAATACCCTGTCACTTTGTTTTGTTAAGAGTACTCCATGTTGGACAGTTCTTGTGATTCTAAAACCCTGGACATGTGGCTCTTTATTTGAGTCCCCTACCTTGGTTACTGGATTTTTAGACCTCATCTGGAATTCTTGAACACACTTGGACCTATATCAGAGTTTTGATCAGCTCCAGCTCAGTCACAGACCCTTGCATTTCATTTGCATACATAATCATTGCATCATATTGACATTTGCTTATTTGTGTTTCAGGGTATCCTTTTTCACCTGGTTTTTGTTTTGACCCCATCTTCAGTATTGACTTGTCCTCATCAGCTATCTGCTTCAGTCATCACCTGCACCAGCCAGTCAGTGGCCCACTTCTTCAGTATTATCATCAGCACCTGTCTCTACTCAGTCTCAGCATCATGGCTCCTAAAAAGAGCAACATCACCTATCACTTCTTCCAGCCAGAGTTATCAGATATCAGGAGGATTCAAACCTTGATCACTCCAGATCACATACCATTGTTCAGGGAAAGTTATGGAGATATACTTGATATGGTTATGGACCTGGACCCATCACAAAGAAGCTTGATCCACACCTGCATTCAGTTTTATGATCCTCCACTGAGATGTTTTACTTTTCAAGACTTTCAGTTGGGCCCTCTATTGGAAGAGTACTCCTCATTAGTTGGTATACCTGTCAGAGGTGGAATCCCTTTCAACCCTGAGATGGTCTTTCCCGCTAATGGAGAAGTAGCAAAGGCTTTGCATCTGGAACCTGTCCTGATTGAGCAGCACATGACTTCTAAAGTTGGGATCCCTGGTTTTCATCTGGACTTCTTGATCTCTCAAGCTACCCTGAAAGCTTCTCTAGGAGAGTGGAAAGCTGTTTGTGCTTTACTGGCCTTGAGTGTATATGGAATTGTGTTGTTTGCAGATGAGCCTCGATTCATTAGCAAGAATGCAATCCATCTGTTCATCTTGAAGAACCCAGTGCCAACTTTATTGGGGGATCTTTACTATTCAGTGCATCAGAGGAATGAAAAGCAGAGGGGGAGATTAGTGAGGTGTTGTGCTCCATTGTTCCACACTTGGCTTCTCAGGCACCTACCCAGGACGGATGCATTTTTAAACCCTCATCAGCAGAGCAACTGGGCTAAGAGACTCACTGTTCTAACCTCAACAGATATCAGATGGTGCACTCAGAGCACCAAGGGCAGGGATATCATCACCAGCTGTGGGCATTTTCCTAATGTGCCTTTGATAGGAGTTAAGGGTAGTATCAATTACAACCCTCTGCTGTTTAGACGACAACTGGGCTATGCACTGGTCCATACTCCTAAGGCACAGGACTTGGTTGAGACCCTCTATTGTGAGAACAAGATTAGTTTGACTGTTGTTAGGCAGGCTGCTTGGGCCTGGGATAATGTTCAAACCAAGGGAATAACCATTCTGGGGAGGTGCAATAATGTGGCATCAGCACAATATTATGAGTGGTCCCGTGCCAGGGCCCAATTCTCTGGGATGCCCTTTACCATAGAAGACGTGCCTGAGTCATCTTCAGCACCACCCCCTGCCACTATCAGTTTGGAGGAGTATGAGAGCTTGAAGGAGAGGAATGAGAAGCTAACCCAGGCCTTGCAGAAGACCCTCCGGGAGAGGAGTGAAGGTATGAGGGAGATTGAGAGGTTGGAGAAGATGAGAATAGAGCATCTGACTAAGATTGAGAAGTCTGGGGATTATATCAAAAAGTCTAAGGCTGGAGAACAAATTCTGAAGAATGCTGGCAAAGAAGCCCAGTTCCAGAGAGCAAGGACAGACTTGTATCTGAAGGAGAGTCAGGCTCGGTGGGTCAGGATCACCGAGGCTCGTACTCTGGAAGACAAGAGAGTTCAAGACAAGATGGAGCAACTTGAGGCTAATGCAAAAGAACAGCAAGAAGCCCTGGCAGCATCCCAGAGGGAGATATCAGAGCTGAAGATCAAAGCTGGGGTGAAGAGGTCAAAGGACCAAACTCAGCACAAGAAGCTAGCAGCAGCTGTTGCGACCCGGAACCTCCTCATCAGGAATCTCACGGAGCGTCCGGCTGATCCTGTGACCGAAGCACTTCTCAAGGAAGTTCGTGAGGATGAGTTTGGTCTTGGTGTTTGACCATTTGTTTGTTGTTGCTTTCTTTCCATGTACTTTTATTTTCTTGTAATGTATTTTGACCCCTTAGAGGGCTTGTGTTGTAAAATGAACAAGTTGTATTATTTCACCTTCTGTAATATACTTGTGTTAGTTCCATCTGAGTTCGCTTTGAAAGCAGCATCAACAATATCTTCAAGGGTCTGGAAGGGTCAAAACCGAATGCCAAACCGGATACCTTGAGAGCAAATAAGCATAACTGAATTGCATGCTAACCTTTTGTTTGTTTTGTAGGTTTTGTTTTATTGTTGCTAACCTCTGTTGTGATACCTCAGGAACTATTGCTAGACGCCGAGTATTTCCCCTCAACCGTCCGCACCGCTATCCAACCCGAAACAACCTTCCGGGAATTCAGATGGATCAGATGCAGCAGGACCTCACTGAGGTCAGAAATCAAATGGCAAATGAAAGGCTAGAAATGAGGAACCAAATGACTCAGTTTATGGAAGTTATGAACAACATGGCTCAGAGCCAGGAAAGATTGAGGGCCATGGTGGAAAGGCAGAATCAAGAAGATCCACATATAGGGACTGCTGGTACCAGTAACAATGAAAGAGTCCAACCTCACGTCAACCCCCCGGTATTTGGACCACACCTCCATCCTGAGGTCAATATTCCTGCAAATGTTCAAGGGACTGCCACTGCAGCCAGGGTACTTCAAGAGGATCCTCAAGAGGACCAATTCACAGTAATGGGCGCTGGTGAAGAAGCTTATGATAGAAGATTGGATGAGATAGCTGAGAAGTTGAGGTCCTTAGAATCTCAAAACTCTTTGGGTTTCGACGTCATGGACATGGGCTTGGTAGACGGGGTTAGGATTCCCCACAAGTTCAAGCCTCCATGTTTTGAAAAGTATAATGGGACTTCTTGTCCTCGAACCCATCTACAATCTTTTCTTGGGAGATTAAAAGCTTATACCATGGACGAGAAATTGTGGATGTTCTATTTTGAAGATAGCTTGACCGGAGCGTCAAGAGAATGGTACTCTCACTTGACAAGGGCAACTATTAGATGCTGGAAGGACCTGGCAGAGGCCTTCATCAGACAGTATCAGTATAACTTAGACATGGCACCCAACAGGACCCTCCTAATGGGAATGTCACAGTCGTCAAGGGAAAGTTTCCGGGAATATGCACAGAGATGGAGGCAACTGGCTGCTGCTGTTCAACCACCTATGTCTGAACGAGAAATGGCAGACATGTTCATGAATACCCTTCAGGGAACTTATATTGACAGGTTGGCTGCTTTCTCTTCCACTAGCTTTGCAGATGTTGTCATAGCCGGGGAGAGAATTGAAAGCTTGTTAAAAATGGGAAAGATCTCAGACAACGGTGCAAGCTCGTCCAGTAGTACAAGAAAGCCTTTTGCAGGCCCAAGAAGAAATGGCGAGACCAATGCCATCCATTCAAACAGGGGCAGGCCCCAATATGCTCAAAGGTCAATAGCAGCAGTCACCATCCCTGCTCCAGCTCATCCTCAACCAGTCTATCAACCTCCTCAACAAAGCTATCAGCCACAACCTCAGTACCACCAACAAAATCAGTATCCTCCAAGAAATTACAACAACAGCAACACCAACAACAACAGTCAACAAAGGCCATTCCAACAGAGGCCATCTCAAGCTAACAGAGTGATCGATCCGATCCCCATGCCATATGCTACCTTGCTGCCACAACTTCTGAAACTCAACCTAGTTGAGCTAAGGACGCTGGCACCTCCGGATCCCAACAGTCTACCCAGGAACTATGACTCCAACGCTAGGTGTGCTTTTCATTCCAACGCACCTGGCCACAGTACAGAAAAATGCAGGGCTCTGCATATGAAGGTACAAGACCTGGTAGACTCCAAGGCTCTGAATTTCGCACCACCGCCCAATGTCAACAAAAATCCTATGCCAAACCATGGTGGTCCCAGGATTAACGCTATTGAAGAAGACAAACCGTCTTATTTAATAACCAGTGTGGGACAGATCAGGACACCATTGGTAGAAATCAAGGCTCAGCTCTTGGAATGTCAGATGTTCCCAGGGTGTGAATTGGGTTGTGCTTACTGCAATATCTCTGTAAATGGGTGCGATAATTTGAGGAATGGCATAGACAGCCTTATTCAGAGTGGCCAGCTTCAGATCACCACATCATTTCCAACAAATCCAGCAATATCATCAGCAACGGTTTCAGAACCTCCTACAACTGCAGCAACCATTGTTCCTGACAATTCTTCGGTTTCATCAACAAGTACTTCATCCATTATCTCAACTGATCAGTTTTCAACAAATTTTCCTGCTACAACTTCAGCTTCACTCCATTTCGAACCTCCTACAACAACAACATCATTTCTTCCGACGATATCTCCTACAACTCCAGCAACAAATCATGAAGATGTCTCTACTGTCACAATATTTTATGATCCTGAGAACAACTCTGCCTACCATTCAGAAGGTGCTGCTCCCATCAGAGCACCAGTTACAATCTTTTATGATCCACAAACAATTACAGTCCCTTCAGCAGCGGCAATCAGTCCAGTCACTGTCACGGTGCCTGGACCAGTACCATATGAAAGCAATAGGGCCATCCCTTGGCACTATGGCTCTGACGTGTACTGCGAAGGAAAAAGAATCACTCTTGAAACATCAACACCTGCACCACAAGTAGATAATGTGGGGGGAGGCGGAGGCTTCACTCGAAGCGGACGTCTCTTCTCCCCACAAATTCAAAGACCTACCGCCGAAGCAGAAGCTGCTGCTAAGGCAAAAGGGAAGAGCCCTGTGCAGGAAGATCAAGCTGTTAAAGAAGCCTTGAAGACGCCATTCGATCAAGAAGTTGATGAGTTTATGCGAATCATCAAAAAGAGTGATTACAAAATTGTGGATCAGCTTCACCAAACGCCATCCAAAATCTCTATCCTCTCACTGCTTATGTGCTCCGAAGCCCATCGGAATGCACTACTCAAAGTCTTGCACGCAGCTTACGTGCCTGAAGAGATTACTGTCAACCAGTTGGAAACCGTGGTTGGAAACGTTACTGCTAGCAATGGGCTAGGGTTCACCAATACTGACTTGACAGCGGATGGCCGCAACCACAACAAAGCCTTGCACATCACCATGGAATGCAAAGGAGCAGTCCTTTCTCATGTACTGGTAGACACGGGGTCGTCCCTTAATGTCTTACCAAAGAAGGCTCTGGTGAAGTTAGAATATGATGGATTGGCGTTGAGACCCAGCAACCTGGTAGTAAGAGCCTTTGATGGCTCTAAGAGATCGGTTTTGGGAGAGATTGAGCTACCTATGACAATTGGCCCACAGACCTTTAAAACTATCTTTTATGTGATGGACATCCAGCCCGCCTACAGCTGTTTGTTGGGTAGACCCTGGATTCACGCCGCCGGCGCAATAACGTCTACCCTTCACCAAAAGTTAAAATATGAGTGGGAGGGTCAAATCGTCACAATCTGTGGAGAGGAGGACATTTTTGTCAGCCACCTGGCAACCTATAAGTACATTGAAATGGATGGGGAGATCCATGAAACAATGAGCCAGGGGTTTGAAGCTTTGAATGTGAATGAGGCATCTGCTGTATCTGGTACTCCAATGTCATCATACCAACAAGCCCGGAAGGTTGTTGAGGAAGGAACTGCCCAAGGCTGGGGCAAACTGCTATCGGTAGAGAAGAAAGAAGACAGATTTGGGTTGGGTTACAGACCAACTCAACAAGATCAAACAGCGGCTGCGAAAGAGCCCAATTTTGTGAGTGGGGGGTTGCTTACCCCCGATGCTATCAACTGTCTGGAAGACGAGCTGGAAGAGGAGCGCAACCTGGAAAGCTGGATTCGTCCAAAGATCCCGGGAAGCAGTGTCTCGAACTGGTCTTCCCAGGAAATTATAAGAGTTACTCATACAGAGTAATTATTATTTCCTGTATTTTTATAAGCATGCATCAAAGTCTTGCGTCTTGCCCAAGATGACAAGACTCATTTTGTAATCGGGCCATCTGTACTTTTTGTGCAAACAAGATCAATTAATGAAATATCAGACATCTTTTTGCAAACGAGTCCTTTTCTTTTTGCTCACTGTTTTTCCATTTTTCTTTTTGTACAAAAAATAAATGGCGGTGTTTTCAAAATGACAACTTCATTTCACTTTTCTAAATAAGACTAAAATCAGATCACTAAAATGAACAAACTTAACCCTTGCAGAGTGTGCCTTCCAGACAGCACCGACAACAGCACGACTATGACTTCGTATGACTTTGACAATCCAATCAATCAAGCTGATGAAGGGGTTGATGAAGAATATGAGCTTCCTGAAGAGCTAGCCAGGTTGTTAAGACAAGAGGAAAAGGTTATTACTCCTCACCAGGAGGAGGTTGAAGTGATCAATCTTGGTACAGATGAAGACGTGAAAGAAGTTAGAATCGGGGCCTGCCTGCAAGACTCAGTGAAGAGACAACTGATAGACCTGCTTCAAGAGTATGTGGACGTGTTTGCTTGGTCTTACCAAGATATGCCAGGGTTGGATACCGATATTGTTGTGCACAAGCTGCCTTTGAGAGAAGAATGTCCGCCAGTTAAACAGAAGCTGCGCCGTACCCGTCCGGACATGGCAATGAAGATCAAGGAGGAGGTACAAAAGCAGTGGGACGCCGGGTTCCTCGCTGTAACTAGCTATCCGCCGTGGGTTGCTAATATTGTGCCTGTGCCTAAGAAAGACGACAAAGTAAGAATGTGTGTTGACTACCGGGATCTGAACAGAGCCAGCCCGAAAGATGACTTCCCATTACCTCACATTGATGTATTGGTAGATAACACGGCTCAGTTCTCGGTATTCTCCTTCATGGACGGATTTTCAGGATACAATCAGATTAAAATGTCACCTGAAGACATGGAGAAGACAACATTCATCACACCTTGGGGCACGTTCTGTTACAAAGTGATGCCATTCGGACTGAAGAATGCTGGTGCAACATATCAACGGGCTATGGTGACACTATTCCACGATATGATCCATAAAGAAATAGAATGTTATGTGGATGATATGATCGCCAAGTCCCTTACGGAAGAAGACCATCTGGTAAATCTGCTCAAATTATTCAAGCGTCTGAGGAAGTACCAACTGAAGTTGAACCCCAACAAATGCACATTCGGGGTGAGATCTGGTAAGCTGCTGGGCTTTATTGTAAGCGAGAAGGGGATTGAGGTTGACCCTGATAAAGTCAAAGCCATCCAAGAGATGCCTGCACCGAAAACTGAGAAAGAAGTTCGAGGGTTTTTAGGTCGATTGAACTACATTTCACGGTTCATATCTCACCTAACAGCAACCTGTGAACCCTTGTTCAAATTGTTGAGGAAAGAGCAAACGGTCAGGTGGAATGAAGACTGCCAAAGGGCTTTTGACAAGATCAAGGAATACCTGCAAGAACCTCCAATCCTTATGCCTCCAGTTAAAGGAAGACCTCTGATTATGTACTTGACAGTATTAGAAGAGTCAATGGGGTGTGTGCTGGGCCAGCATGACGAGTCTGGTCGAAAAGAGTATGCAATATACTACCTAAGCAAAAAGTTTACCGACTGTGAACAACGTTATTCACTGCTCGAGAAAACTTGCTGTGCTTTAGCGTGGGCTGCTCGCCGACTGAGACAGTATATGTTGACCCACACTACTTTGTTGATATCCAAGATGGACCCAGTTAAGTACATCTTCGAGAAGCCAGCTCTTACCGGGCGGGTTGCAAGATGGCAAATGATTCTTACAGAATACGACATCCAGTACACATCTCAAAAAGCCATCAAGGGCAGTGTACTATTTGAATATCTTGCTGAGCAACCCATTGATGACTACCAGCCTATGAGATTTGACTTCCCTGATGAAGACATCATGTTCATTAAATCAAAAGATCACGAGGAGCCTGTTCATACTGAAGGGCCTGACCCAGAAGAAGAATGGACTATGATGTTTGATGGGGCTGTTAACATGAATGGTCGTGGTGTTGGTGCAGTACTCATTACACCTAAAGGAGTTCACATGCCATTCTCGGCAAAACTCACTTTCAACTGCACTAACAACGAAGCTGAATACGAAGCTTGCATCATGGGTCTTGAGGAAGCCATTGACCTCAGGATCAAGACGTTGACCGTATTCGGGGATTCAGCTTTGGTAGTCAATCAAACCAACGGAAAATGGTACACCCACCAAGATCATCTGATACCTTACAGGGATTACACAAGAAGGTTATTGACTTTCTTCACAACAGTCAAGCTTGAGTATATCCCTCGGGACGAGAATCAGTTTGCAGATGCTCTTGCTACCATTTCATCCATGATCAAAGTTCAAACTGCTAACTTTGTACCTCAGATTTCAGTGTCCAGACTCGACAGGCCAGCATATGTATTTGCAGCAGATGTTGTCAAAGACGATAAGCCTTGGTTCCATGACATTAAGTGCTTCTTGGAGGGTCAAACATACCAACCTGGGGCATCTTCCAATGATAAGAAGACTTTGAGAAGGCTTGCTGGAAGCTTCTTTCTGAACACTGATGGGTCTTTATACAAAAGGAACTTTGATATGGTACTCCTCCGATGTGTTGACAAGACGGAAGCAGATTTATTGATGCATGAAGTGCACGAAGGCTCCTTTGGTACCCATGCCGGAGGACATGCAATGGCTAAGAAGTTGTTAAGATCAGGCTATTACTGGATCACAATGGATGCAGACTGTTGTGCCTATGCCAGGAAATGCCACAAATGCCAGATCTACGCAGATAAAGTGCATGTGCCTCCTAATCCTTTGAACATCATGTCTTCGCCTTGGCCCTTTGCTATGTGGGGCATCGACATGATTGGTAAGATTGAGCCAACTGCTTCAAACGGCCACAGATTCATCCTGGTCGCCATTGACTATTTCACCAAGTGGGTTGAAGCAGCCTCATATGCAAACGTCACAAGGCAAGTGGTAGCCCGATTCCTAAAGAGAGATATCATCTGTCGGTACGGAGTGCCCGAGCGAATCATTACTGATAATGGTTCCAACTTAAACAACAAAATGATGGCTGAGTTATGCCGTGACTTCAAGATCCAACATCACAATTCTTCTCCTTACAGGCCAAAGATGAATGGCGCTGTTGAGGCAGCAAATAAAAATATCAAGAAGATTGTGCAGAAGATGGTAGTCACTTACAAAGACTGGCATGAAATGCTACCATTTGCCTTGCATGGGTACCGCACGTCAATCAGAACATCCACTGGAGCAACACCGTATCAGCTTGTGTATGGTATGGAAGTAGTCCTACCTGTTGAAGTTGAATTACCCTCCCTGCGGGTACTAATGGATGTTAAACTAAGTGAAGCATAATGGGTTAGGTCCCGATACGAGCAACTGAGTCTGATTGAAGAGAAAAGGTTGGCCGCAATCTGTCATGGGCAGTTGTATCAGAAAAGAATGAAGAAAGCCTTCGATCAGAAAGTCAGGCACCGAGAGTACCAAGTAGGAGATCTTGTGCTGAAAAGAATCCTCCCTCCTCATACAGACCACAGGGGCAAATGGACTCCAAATTATGAAGGACCATTTGTAGTAAAGAAAGTTTTCTCTGGTGGAGCACTGATGCTCAGCACCATGGATGGTGAAGATTTCCCGTCCCCTGTGAATTCAGATGCAGTTAAAAAATACTTCGCATAAAATGACCCGCTGGACACGAAAACAGAATGTAAGTCCAGGCAAAAATAGGGCATCCCGGCGAGTCAAAAACAGAATAAAAGACTCGGGCAAAAATAAGGGAAATAAATGAAAAATGTATACCCGCTGAGTTGAAAAGCCGCCTTGGACAACTCAGGCAAAAATGGGTATCCCGATGGATTGAAAACCCGAAAGGGCGATCCATGCAAAATAAGGGAATAAGCGAACAACTGCATTCTGAATTCGTCTGTATCACTTGCAACTTGGAAAGCTTCAAAAGGATCAAGCTTCAATCAGAATCAGCCTTTTTCAGAAAGCAAGACGAGAAGAACGTCATTGTCATACGAGTCATAGCAGGAGAGGAAGCTCCTTTGAAAGCGTCGTCAACACTGCCAGCATTTTGTTTCTCAATTTGTAACAATCTCCTCATTTCAGGAGATACGTTTCTTTGACTGTATCTCGCCAATTCAGGGCATATGAATTAATAAAATCAGATTTTCAGTCATGTCTCGTTTTGTACATTTTCATTTTTTGCAAAGAATGTCTGATATCTTAAAAGAAAAAAAACTGATTGCATAAGAGTACAGATGATTGTCACTAAAAATAGAAACACATGCTTGCAGGGAATATACTTACTCTTGAGAATGCTTGACTCCTATGACGGAATCCAGTAAAGGATACCTCGGGACCTTTTGTGCGTCTCCTTATCTTTGCAGGATTGCAGGTATCCAGAACGCAACCTGGGGCATGCAAGTTACGTCTCAGCAAGCTGGCGAATCATTATCAACTCGGTCTATCTTCCACGTGGCACTGGAAGGTGCCCATTTCCCAGCGAAGTTGCCAAATCAACATACACTCAATCTCAGCATCTGAAATGCTCTATCCCCAGCTGAGTTGCCTCTCATGACTCCCCCAGCTGAGCTGCCACTTGCTACTGCTCCCAGCCATAGCACCAATCGTTCTTCCTCAGTAAGATACAGGAGTCAAGGAATCACTTCCCCACAGAGTTCCAGCCTCTATCCAGAAGAGCAATGCATGAAGATCACAACAGAGTGAAGAAAGCTTCTGCAAACCCCAGCTGGGTCCCATATTACAAGGATATGTCAATCAATGACCCATATCACCAAGCAAATATCATCTTATTAGATCTACCAATGATCTCACCCCCAGCTGGGAGGTCCATTTCAAACAGATCAACCAGAGATCTTCGCAGCAACGGGATCCGAATCCCGGTTTGATATCTTTGCATAATCATGGCATTTTGCATCATATTATCCCCTCAGAGCGTAGCATTCCGTCTAATACGGAGCATTACGGCAAAAGTCAAACGCATAGCATAATCATAAGCCATGTTCTGAATTAACACTTGTGAATAATAGCAGTTCATCAACATACAGAAGAAAAATCCCCACCAGAGTTCCCAGCAAAAGCAGTTGCCTCACAACTCCCAAACACCAGTATATACACCTTTTGGCACCCGTCCGTGCCATCTTTCCCCAGTAAAGTCGCCTGAACACTCTTTACAAACAAATCACCCATATCACGGATACTTCATGGCACCCGTCCGTGTCATATCACCAGCAGAAAGCCGAAGACACCCTCTTTGCACTCACACATACTTATATACACTTTCTTGACACCCATCCGTGTCATGTCCCCAGCGCAGTCGCTTACACTTTTACAACCCATATACTTGTTGATATCATACTTTGCTCCTTTTGACACTCGTCCGTGTCACTTTCCCCAGCGGATAAACACTCATCTATATGTACTCATGCTATCTCATACTTATACAGATACTCGTCCGTATCTTGTATACACAACACATATCTCCCCACAGATTCAGCAATAGTCCTTGTTCTTTGTTAACCAGTTGGTACTCGTCCGTACCATCATCTCAGAACATTGCGTCTAATGTTTGTTTCTACATGATACTCGTCCGTATCATAGTCTTAAGGATGCTCGTCCGCATCCTTAATCCATACACTATGTCAAACACTTTTGTCTTCTTGAATATAGACACTCGTCTGTGTCTACTATTCCCCAGAAGAGTCCCTTCAGGTTCAACACTCGTCCGTGCTCCTTGTTAACCAGTTGATACTCGTCTGTATCATCATCTCTGAACATGTGTCAGTTTGTTTCTACCTGATACTCGTCCGTATCATAGCCTTAAGGATGCTCGTCCGCATCTTTAATCTATACACAACATCTAAATACTTACACTTTCCTTTCTTGGTTGTGAACGCTCGTCCGTGTTCACTATATCCCCAGTAGATCGCAAACAAATTTTCCTTTTTTTTATCTGACACTCGTCCTGTGTCGTGATAAACCTGAGAGCAGCCGTACCCTGCTGAGTGGTCGTCCTCCACTTCTTGATGGTCGTCCTCCATCATGCTCATCCGATGGCCGTCCCCATCGTTGATTTTAGCAGCCGTCCCCTGCTAGGTGGTCGTCCTCCACCTTTTGATGATCGTCCTTCATCATTTTATCCAATGGCCGTCCCCATTGTTGATTTCGGTTATCTGGCATTCGTCCTATGTCATGAGAAACCTCGAGAGCAGCCGTACCCTGCTGAGTGGTCGTCCTCCACTTCTTGATGGTCGTCCTCCATCATGCTCGTCCGATGGCCGTCCCCATCGTTGACCTTTTCTATCCGATGGCCGTCCCCGTCGTTGATATTTTCGGCAGCCGTACCCTGCCAGGTGGTCGTCCTCCACCTTTGATGGCCGTCCCCATCATATTTCTTTTATCCCCAACAGAGCAGCCGTCCCCTGCTAGGTGATCGGCCTTCACCTTTGATGGCCGTACCCCATCATCTGTTTATTTCATTTATTCTTTAACCCGATGGCCGTCCCCGTCGTGGTCCCTTTTCTTTTTAGCCCGATGGCCGTCCCCATCGTCGGTTACTTTGCTTTATGAACTTGATGGCCGTCCCCGTCATGTTTCATTAACTCCCAGAAAATTTTACAACTTTATCTTGATGGCCGTCCCCATCATGATTTTATTTCCCCAGCTAGTCGGTCGTCCCCGTCTTGGCTTTACCTTTTATCCCCAGCATGTCGGCCGTCCCCGTCATTGCTCTACTTCACATACTTTTCCCAGCATGTCGGCCGTCCCCGTCATTGCTATTTACCCAGCAGTCGTCCTCTGCTCGACGGTCGTCCTCCGTCGCCCACACCTTGCAGTATACTTTATTTTACAATCTATATCCCTTTTTCTTCTTCATTCTGTGAGTGCAAATTTCGGACTGTCTTTGATATTCAACCACAAGTTATCTTGTTTGCCTGTTAAGCCGTTGCTTACAACCTGCACAGCTAACTCATGTTTGAATAGGGGCAGCTGTAAACACCCCAAATTTGCCCTCACCCATTCACCATGGCTTGTGATCATTCTCATATGCATAAACACAATCATATCATCTCACATCTCATTTTTTATTCACTGCATTGGTTCTAAGTCATCTGCATCTAGGGTTTGTGATCTGAGCAATCCAAGGGCTTCTTGAGCCACTCCAAAGGCCACCAATCACTCCCAAGGGATCCATGTGTGTTCAAGCATCATCTTATATCCCCACAAAGTCAAAAATGCAAAGGAATCACAAGAACTAGGGTTTGGATGGATGCAGAGCCAAGTTTGACTGCACAGTTGACCTAAAATTAGGGTTTTGGTTTCAGAGGCCATAACTCCAAATTTTTTGGTCATTCTTGTTTCCATTGGTCTCTATATGGTATAGGGAGTATGCATATCAATTTTCATGAAGAAATTCCATGGGGAAGTCATCTGATCAAGGGTTGACTTTCTGGACAAGTCAGTGTAAAATCAGGGCATCTGAGGCCCCCAATGACCCAACCAATGGGTGATCTTCATCATTTTGAGTGTATATGATCTTTATTTGATCATGGAAGAAGGTTGAAGTTCATAAAAATCAAGAATTTGGAAGTTTTGCAAATGTTGACTTTTTGGGCATAGTTGACTTTTCAAGAATGCCTCATTTTAGGTCATTTTTCAAGCCTTGATTCTTGATCCAAAAATGCTTCAAATGGAAAAACTTTGGTCATGAAAGTTGTAGATCTCATCTTTCCCTTTTCAAAAAGTACAAGAACATGATCAAACTCTTCTTGGATCAAAAGTTATGGTGTGACAAAGTTGGCAAAAATCATTGATTTTCAAGATATGCTTTAAAAGAGAATTTTGCAAAGTCATGAACCAAAGCCAATTGTGACCTCTAACTCACTTCAAACCAGTATGCAAACATCACATAGACACTAAAGATCAGATTTGGACTAAGAATCCCTCATGTTTATGGTTTGTGTAGCAAAAATAGTCACATGTGAACCAAAAGCCACAACTTGCAAAAACTCATGATCATTCTTCCTACAACTTGCTGCATTGGTTACTGCACTTTGCTAGCCTCTCACCTCATCTTGCTGCACCAGAGCCATGCCATGTACTAGCCTAGAAGCTGCCCATACTTTCTCTTACACAAGAGTTGACAAATTGCAAAAGTGGCCATACCAATCAAAAAAGCACATGTCATGTCATCTGACCAATGAGAGAGGTTTATGTGGACAAAGAGCAAGACATTTCATACATGAGGCCAGGCTGAAACCATTCACAACATCACATTCACAAAACACACCCCAGCTGCATTTTGTTTCGAATCTCTCTGCCCAGCCTTCAAGCACTCAAACCATTTCCACACTTCAACTCACCATACTTCATAGACCTCAAACCACCAAGAGCCAGGCCTAAAACAAGCAAGAACACCCCATTGCCATTTCTCACCTCAACTTGCAGTTTCATTCGAATCTCTCACCACAGCTCACAAACATCAAAACAAACTCCATAGACCTTCTCCCCTCATCATCTGGATCACAAACAACCACCTACAATGGCCTGAAACTGCCTGAATCATCCCTGCCATTTCTGACTGAACTTGAGCAGAAGCTTGTCAAACTCCTCATCCAGCCAACATAAATTCCTCTTGAGCATTCAAACATCATCTGGGGATCAAGTGGAGTGGATTGCACTGAAGGAAGTGGCCAGAAAGTCATCAGAGTGAAAGCTTCGAATCTCAGGTAGCTTCAAAATTATTTTTCCAGAAATCGTTTTTCATGTTATGAACTTGTTCTCTATGCTTCACTGAGTATCCTGGTGCTTTTGGTTTTTGAAATGGTGTTGAAATGTGCATTTAATTGATCTCTGAAACTGGTTTGCCCTAAAAATTGTTTGTTTCGATTCATGCTTCTGGGGAAAAATAAATGAATTTGGACATGGGGTTTTGATTTAGTGGATCATGGGAATCATTTCCCTGTTTTTAGATGTTGTTTTTGTTACGTTTTGAGGGAGTTTGGAGATTTTCAGGGGAGTTGCTGGCCGGAGAAGACGACCGGAGGTCTTCTCCGGCAGCCTGAAAGTGGTTAAGCCCTAATTATGTAATTAATTGCCATTTGAATATTGAGCGTTGGATGGCCTGACTTGTTTGACTTGCCGCGCGAACGGATGGCCCAGATCCAATCATTATGCCCTAATCTTTTTCATTAGTTTTAATTAATTTTAATTAAGATAATTAACTCAGAGGCAATCCTGGCCCTCCACTAACGCGCGTGGTCAACGCGTTTGAACCCAGAGCCCATCCTGGCCCTCCACTCATTTGACTTTCATTTTATTTATTTTTATTTCATTTTATTTTCATTTAACTTGCACAATTAATTAAAAATAGTAAAAAATATCTAAAAATTATGAAACTTTTTCTCAAGACTTTCATTAATTTTTATGACACAAAAATATTTTTATTTTTATTTTTATCATTAAAAAAGTATTTTTAAATATTTAAAAGATTATTTTTAATTGATTAATGGAAATTAATTTATTAAAAATACTTTTAAGTATCTAAAAATCACCAAAAAATTCATGAGATGTTCTAAGACATTTAGAAACATTGTCCAACCTTCAAACCAAATTTCTTTTTTGATCTTGATGCATTTTGAGAATTTTCCATTGAATTAAATCATTTTTTGTGCATTATTTTGACCATAAGTTCAAAAATTCATTTCTGCCTATCTAAGAAGGGTTGGACATTGGTTCTTTTTGCTTTGTTTTGTGTTTAGCATGTAGTTTCTAGGATTAAATGGCCATGATTTGATTCCTCATTTTCAATTTGTTTGGTATTTCTTTTGTTTAGGAACCCTAAAAACCCTAATAACTTAGAAAAATCATAACTTGAAATTGGTTGAGAGTTGAGATCTCCCCTTTGGACTTTGGTTTAGTATAGGGTTAGGGTTTCTTTGGGTGGCATTTTACATTTTTTATCTTAGGGTTTGCTTCTGTTTTTGAGTTTTGTTTGATGTGTGTTTCATAAACCCTAATTTGGGCTTCCATCTGCATCCTTCTTGCATTCTCTTGCATAATATGACTTGCCATGACATTTCAAGCATTCATTTGATTCATTTGACATCATAAGACATGTAGAAAGCATGTGTGATCATTGCATCTTGCATTTGCCATTTTGTTTGCCATGTATGTTTCATAACTTTTCATGTAAGTTCATGTTCCTTAACTTGCATCATTTGCATCCATGATCTTGTATGAACATCTCCATGCCTTGTCTCATGTTCATAGGACTCCTTAGCATCATTATTATCATCAACATGCTTCTGGTTTTTGTTTTTCATCATGTCACTTCATCTCATTTTGCATTGCATTGCATTTCTTTCTAACATTTCAGGTGGTAAGTAAGCTTGAGAAGTGAATTTGCCTTCACTTCTCATAACTCTTCTTTTCATCTCTCTTGCATCCATTGCTGCATCTATGTATGTGTTTGAGATTGAGCTTGCTCATTCTTGTTTCTCCTACTTTCTTTCTCCAAGTGACTTGACTTCTTGAATGAAGCAAGTTGCTTTGCTTCTTTTGATCCTGTTCATCTGCTTCCTGGTGGTTCCATTGAAGATTTCTTTCTTACAACCTCACAAACCTTAGGAACAACCAAGCATGACAATGATTAGGGTTTTGATTAGTCTCCCCTCTTAGTTTCACCTTTGTGTCTCTTTTGAGTCTTCTCTTCTCATCTCATAATCAGGGACTAAACCCTAAAGGCTTTAAGGCTTTGTGATTAAGCTTATGCCTGCATCCTTCTCTTAGGATGGAGTGTATAACTTTAATCCTAAGTGTTAAACCCTTAATGTGTTTAAATCCTTCAATTAATCCATCTAATAATCATCAAGACATCACACTTGTAACTTGGGCCTTGCATTAGGGTTCTAATTCTTCCTTAATTGGTTAAGAAGGACTAACCCTAGTGTTAATGGACAAGTCCTCCTCAAGTTGTCTTACAAACCCTAAAAATCACTTCATCATCTTACCATTAAATAAAATCCACTTAATCAAAGGCTTGTTTTGTCATGAGTTTAATCCCTAATCATGGATTAAGTTGAGGAGCTTTCCTCAGCTTAAACATTCTCATCTATTATCCTTCTCTTAGGATGGTGTAATGAGTCTGTTTAATCCGTGATTATGGCTTAACCTCATTACTCAACACTAAACAAAAACACCAAAAACATCTAAATAATCACAAGTGGGTTAATGATCTTAATCCTACATCAAAGGTGATTGAGTGTGAGAATCTGACTTCACACCTAAGGTATTCTCATTACCCCTAATCAGAGGGAAGATGTGATGAGTTTACTAAATCCATTGGTTTAGGCTTAAGCTCATTAACTTATGACAAACCTTCAAAAGCAATAAAAGACTGAAAACTCAAAAACAAACAATAATCGTCTCCTTCGGGATTCTTTTCTCATCTCATTCACTCACAAACGAGAACTTGCTTCTTCCGTCTAATGCAAGACAGTTTGCATCTGTGCCAGACAGATCATACACTTGAGCATAGGCAAGTAAGCAGTTCACCAGTCAATTCACCTTTCAGTCTCTTTGGGTCGAACTACGGTGTTCTGACTTCCTCATTGCACGAGAGGATACGTAGGCATAACTTAACAGTTATCGAACAAAAGTCTCTGTACATTCCCCCTCTTTCCAGCTTTATTCTCTTAGCCTCATGATCATGAGCATACTCTTTCCTTACACTAACACTTCACTTATGCACTTCACTTCTTTTTACACTGACACCTGTACATCCTTTTCCAGCTCTCTTTATACACAGATTGCACTGACACTACCCCTTTAAAACACAAATCTTTTAAGCGTGGATCCCGTCGAGTACGGCGGACAATCTGGGTGCTAATACCTTCCCAGGTTGTAACCAACCCCCTTTCTCAGTCTCTCTGGTTCGCAACCGTCTTATCCATGTCTTTCTAGGTTTATGCAGCATTACCTTTCCTCCGGAATAAAAATGCCTAGCTGGCGACTCTATTCATCTCCAGTGAGTTCACGGCTGTGTGTTCTCATTGTTCCCTTCGCCGACCGTTCGCGTCTGTACCTTCATATGATCCATTTTCATTTGTCGGGAGCGACAGCGACTCTTGCTATCCGCAACATTTAACTAAAGTCAGTTCTCCCACCGTGTTACAGAACTGGAGACTCTGCTGGGGACTTAATAAAAGAGGGGTACCCTTAGGAATTAGATCACTTTAAAATTGTTTTCCTTGTTTGCTTTATACTTATCTTGTTGGGTGCTCTTATGTGTGAAAGATCCTAACTCGGATCTAGTGTACCTTAGGTAAATGGCAATAGACCAAGGAAACTGTACGGCGTATACCGATATGGTTGATCTGGTGGCCATAGTTAGTGTGACTTCTTGGTTGGTGCTTATGTTCCTTAAGTCAAGTTGAGGTAATATGAGGCTGCCATATGTTGTCAATACACTAACTAACTTTTAGAACCTTAGTCATCCCATCTTGGCCTTTAGAAAGTAGTGAGATAACCGACTTTGGTGAAGACGGAAGTTGGTTGATACTCGATACTACACTCATTGAGATCCTAAACTTGGAGGGTTTTGGTTGGCAAGTAAGTTGCCTAATGAACAACCACCCTTGGGAAGGATCAGTGATATTGAGATCCCTTAGAACCCGGTTACTTTTGTAGGACAGGATGAACCAACTAAACTTCAGGGGAGGGTACTTACCTTTAAACCTCATGCAAGCCTCTAAACCTAGGGCTATGGTGTGACTTGTTTGTGTGTGCCACATGTTTGTGATTGAACATAACATCATAACATCATCATGCATCATAAGCATAGCATTTTCACTAACCATTTCAAGGACCAAAGGATTTATCTTTGTTCTTTATTGCAGGTCATGGCTTCTGCTCGTAGGAATACTATCTGAATCAACTTTGTAGGAATACCTCCTAAGCTTAAGGAATTGGTCTCTCAAGTTTCTGAAAACTCTCAATTCATCAAGAGGCATGGTCACCTACTGGATCTGGTTACTTCATGGTTCAATGAAGACATGATGAGTGTTCTGTTTCAGTTCTTTGATCCTAAACATCACTGTTTCACATTCCCCGACTATCAGTTGGTTCCTACAATGGAAGAATTCTCCAAACTATTGGGTATACTTATCCTTGATCAGAAACCCTTCACAGGCTTAGAGAAAGAGCCTAAACCTGAAGTCACTGTTGCGGCCCTACATCTGAAGAAATCAGACATTGTCCTAGAAACAAGAAGTGGAGTTAAGGGTATTCTTGCTAAGGTATTGATGGAGAAAGCTCAAGTGTTCCTGAAAGCTATTAGTTATGATGCTTTTGAGGAGATCTTAGCCCTATTGATCTATGGCTTAGTATTGTTCCCCAATCCAGACCAGTTCATAGACGTTCATGCCATCAACATATTTTTGACTCATAACCCAGTGCCTACATTACTTGGAGACATCTTACACTCTCTTCATACCCGTACTACAAAGGCACGAGGAACTCTGATGTGTTGTATATCTCTATTGTCTCGGTGGTTTACTTCTCACCTTCCTCGATCAGTGATGAAGAATGAACAAGGGTTCAGGTGGTCCAAGAGGATTATGTCACTTTCTCATTCAGATATTCATTGGTGCTCTAGGTCTATGGAGAATGTTATTATCATTGACCTTTGTGGGGAGTTACCTAATGTGCCACTCCTTGGCATAAGAGGAGGCATTACTTACAACCCTTCCTTAGCTTTACGTCAGTTTGGTTACGCTCGGAGTGATGGTCCTCATGACATGTTGATTCAAGGCATTGTGTTCGACTACGACAACGATCTTCAAGGTTACCGTCAAAGGTTCATACAAGCATGGGGTAAAGTGAACAAGGTTGACAGCAAGACTCTGGAACCCAAGTACACTATTCCTATGGAACCTTATCTCAGATGGGTGCGATCACATGCTCAGACTCTTATGATGCCATATCCTGCTATCTTGCCAGTTACTATGGAGCCTGTTGCTGAAGGAGATACTCCTTATATCATCCTTCATCGAGACATGCCCACTGACATGGAAGAGTTACAGAGGTCCTGGATCTAGTTGAAGGAGCAAATGGATACTTTTGAGACTCATAACAAAGCAAGTCAAGAAAGAATCCTGGAGCTAACAAAACAACTTCACGAGGAGCGGAATCTCAACTCATACCTCAACACAAAGAGGAAACGTCCATGGGAGACTTAAAACCCCATATTTGTATTCATTTCATTTTTTTTGTAAGCCTAAGAGGCAAATAAGTTTATTGATTACTAATAAAAGTTTACTTTCTGGTTGTTTAAACAAATTTAAATCCTGCGGTCCTTGAAAACATTGCATATGCATTTACATACCATGTCATTGCATCACAGGTTTCTTATGAACAGGTATCTTATCTTCTCGCTGTTTATTTTGAGCAAAAATGGCTCTCGAACAGTCTGTCAAAGATCTTCAAGCTCAGAATGCTCAGTTTCAAGAAGTGATTCTGAATTTGTCCAAGGGGCAAGAAGAGTTGAAAGCACTCCTCTCTAAGGAGATGAAGAAGAAGAATCCTGAGGACAACAAAGATGATCAGCTGAAACAACTACAAGCTGAGATAGCAGAGATGAGGATTCAGATGAATGGCCAAATGGCTCTTATCCAGAGTTTGGCCCAGGGGCAAGAAGAGCTGAGAAGCTTTGTCAATAAGCTTTGGCATAACAGAGTTGGGAATCTAATCATCAGTCAACCTCCATTGAAACAAGCTGACTTGGCTGAAAGGAAAGTAAGGATAAGAGAAGGAAAGAGACAGACTACTACTGACCATCCTTCAATGGAAGAAAGAAGGCCTTGTAAGGTTAATCCACTTTTATACAAGGAATGTAGAAGACAGTTCATCCGGTTCAGCACACCAATGTCACAAGTTTTGCAATGCCTGTTGGAGATGAAGTTGATTTCCTTGGAAAATTCTCCTAAAAATCCTAACACCTCTTCTCCTCGCTATAATCCCAAAGCAAGGTGTATGTACCACTCCGACAGTCCCGGACACGATACAAATAACTGTTGGGCATTGAAGAATAAGATTCAAGACCTAATTGACGAAGGAATACTCGAGGTTACTCCAGAAGGCCAGGTTGAGTTCTTCTATCGTCCATCAAGCATCAAAGTTTCCAGATAACTAGAGTGACGGGTTTAGAGGAAGAGGCTTTGAGAACATTTGAATTTTCATTTGTAATTTCTTTTGTTTGTTTAAACACTTACTATTATGTTAAACTTTTGTTTTCATTAATGCATTGCATATGTTTGTCTTGAATTAATCCATTCGTTTCACTATATTTAAAACTATGCTTCTTATTTCTATCTTGTGATATTTAACTCCTGATAAAGCTATGAGCCTGTAGAGGGAGGATGACGAAAACAATACCATAATATTAGGCATTATGCTTTTGAACAGACTATGCTGACGATGTACAGGCATTGTTTCAATTCCTAAACAGTGGAGATATAAGGAAGTTAATCCCTAGTCAACCCTTTTGAGCCTATGAAGTAGGAGTTTTTATTCTCGCACAAATTAAAACCCTTATTCATAACCCGGGCAGGGTAGTTACTTGGTTAACTCAAATATGCCAATTATCTGTGTTGTACACAACTAATGATGGTTCTCTGTAATCATTAAACCTGACAGTCAATATCCAGCAAAAGAAAAACCCACTAAGTCAAAACCTATGAAGGAGACTTAGTAAAAAAAATTTAGAAATTTCGCTGACTGTAATTTTGAAACAAACAGTTCAGGCAAAAAGAAGATATAACAAAGTCAAAAGAAAAAAGAGGTCACTATGAATCCTCAACACAGAAAGATGTTTGAAAGTTCAAATAAATTTTTGGTTTCTGAACCATCACAAATGTCAGTGTTACAATTCCAAACTCCTTTGAGCCTCAATGCATAAGTTAACTGAGCATAGGACTGAAGAACATCATGGAGATTGGGTTGGGTACAAATAAAATTTGAGCCTTTATCCTTTGTTTCTTAAACCGTGAACCAGGCCACGTTACAACCCTTTAAAAGTCCTAACTGAAGCATGGTTAGTTCGAAAGCGTACTGCTACAAAAAGGTATCCTGACTCCTTTAGGGCTTATTATAAAACTTGAGTTAATATCACAGTTTTCATAAAAATTGTTTTTTCTAAAATAACTCTTTTTCAAAAACTTCAAGACAGACATAAGCATTGCATTTTTGAATATATTTGTTTGCATATACCTGAGTGTTTGATAAACAGAGAAACTTACATGATGAATGTTCAATAAATCAAAGTCCTTCCGATAAACAAAGTTGTTTCCTGGATCAAAGTCCATGTATACAAAGGGGCATAGTCATTATCTCCCAATCAAGGGGGCAGGCCATGATACTTCCTAACTCATTTGGGGCAATCAGGACAGGATTCAACTATGTTTAAGTAGCCAGGGGAAGATCTCCTCATCTATCTAAGTTACCAAGGGTAACATTACAGAGTTCATAATGCCAGGGGCATAGTCACTGTTTCCAAATCAAAGGGGCATACCAAGTTACTGTTCAATTCATTCGGGGCAATCAGGTCCAGATTCAACAGTGCTTAATAGCCAGGGGCAACTCTCCTCATATATTTGAATTACCAAGGGTAACATTACAAAGTTCATGATGTCAAGGGCATATTATTGTGGGGCATTCTGCTTATTTCTCTTGAGGTAACTACATTCAGATACTTCCATTATGGGACAATTCATCCTCAACCAAGGGGCAATGCTTTCTTTTCAAATCTAATATCCGGAGCGTAAATGGTCCATCACAATTTGAAGACATGTTCCTCTCATTGTATTACCTTGATATTGGATTCTCAGCAGAAGCCATTGTGGAAATTAATTGTCTACGCCAATAGTATCAGATGGTGTCAGTATCATGTCTTCAGATCCAGCTATGAGGATTTCTGGGAAGGTATTCAGGAAAGTTAAGAATCTCAGGAGCTCTAAATCCAATTGGTTATACACTCTCAAAGTTGAAACGATTTTGTTTTTGAGTTCAGCTTTGCTTTTCCCTCTTTATTCAGGATTACTTTTCCTCTTTTACTAAAGCGAAAAATGTTTGTTGGTTATTTTGAATGTATATATGCTTTGAATATGATTGATGCTTACCAGAAATGCATGAAATGCAGTAATAGTATTTACTAAGGACGAACGAGGGTAGTAGTTCAATGAAGCTTCGCCGGTTCATCCCCACAAGACAACTACAAATCCCCAGCAAGGGCAAATCTATCTTGATAGATACTCCGAGTTACATCTCCCCTTGAATTTATGTCCATCTCTTTTATCCTCAGTCGGGATACTCAGGAACTTATTCCTTCAATAGAAGTACGACGAACGAAGACGGGAAGTTATAAATACAATACTATCAAACAAGACGGGAACGAGTTTCTCATATTCTTCAGCAATGAATCGGGATTTATTTTCCCTAGCCAGCAGTTGTTATACAAAGATATCCAGACGCTTCAGGCTGCATGATTCATACATACATCATTTACATCATACCGTAACATATCCATAAATGCATAATACATTTACTTAGGTGCATCATACTATGCATGCATACATATTTCATAATATAACATTCTCCTTGCAGGATAGTTATATGCAGATAAAATAACATCAACAATTCACAGCAGGTCATAAATGATCCATACATTACTCAAGATGTCCTCGGAGAGTAGGCAAACGGTCTGTAAGAAGATCCATTCCCTAATCCAGGATATTTCTAGAAGATTTCATCTATCTGGTCTTGAATAGCAGGCAAACGGTCTGTACAAAGATCCATTCCCTGGTTCAAGATATTTTCAGAAGATTTAATCTATTTCCTCGGAGAGTAGGCAAACGGTCTGTACAAAGATCCATTCCCTAATCCAGGATATTTCTAGAAGATTTCATCTATCTGGTCTTGAATAGCAGGCAAACGATCTGTACAAAGATCCATTCCCCGGTTCAAGATATTTTCAGAAGATTTAATCTATTGGCCCTTGAATAGCAGGCAAACGGTCTGTACAAAGATCCATTCCCTGGTTCAAGATATTCTTCAGAAGAACTAATCCTGACGTTCTTTTGACCTTGGAGAGTAGACAAACGATCTGTAAGAAGATCCATTCCCTAATCCAGGATATTTCCAGAAGATTTCATCTATCTAGTCTTGAATAGCAGGCAAACGATCTGTACAAAGATCCATTCCCTGGTTCAAGATATTTTCAGAAGATTTAATCTATTGGCCCTTGAATAGCAGGAAAACGGTCTGTACAAAGATCCATTCCCTGGTTCAAAATATTCTTCAGAAGAACTAATTCTGACGTTCTTTTGACCTTGGAGAGTAGGCAAACAGTCTGTAAGAAGATCCATTCCCTAATCCAGGATATTTCCAGAAGATTTCATCTATCTGGTCTTGAATAGCAGGCAAACGGTC
Organism: Lathyrus aphaca; assembly: GCA_963966055.1. Classification (NCBI taxonomy): domain Eukaryota; kingdom Viridiplantae; phylum Streptophyta; class Magnoliopsida; order Fabales; family Fabaceae; genus Lathyrus; species Lathyrus aphaca. The sequence continues at coordinate 248,525,688 of OZ014520.1, read as the reverse complement.
TGTACAAAGATCCATTCCCTGGTTCAAGATATTTTTCAGAATGGTTCAAGATATTTTTCAGAAGAATTAATCCTGACGTTCTTTTGACCTTGGAGAGTAGGCAAACAATCTGTACAAAGATCCATTCCCTAATCCAAGATACTTCCAGAAGAGATAATCATCACGAAGATTTATTTCTGCTGGTCCATTCAACAATTCAAATCATGTTGCATAAACGATTCAGAGACGGCCTATACTAAGACCTATTACTGATATCCAGTATCAACATTAAAAAAAAACATCATCACATCCTGATATTTTAGATGGCATCTATAAGCTCATCTCCAGTTCTTCCAAGTGGCATCTTCAAGCCCACTCAAGCATATACAACTAATCATCAGTGTTACTTTACGCACCGGTGAGTGCAAATTTTTGGGCTTTTGTGTTCAATCCCCTTCAACCTTCCAAGTCACGAATGGCACACATGCTAATCTAACTCCTCAGGTTTCAGAAAATTGAACAGGGGCAGCTGTTGTACCCCAAAATTTGCCCTCTATTTTTAACTATAACCTACTTTTTGTTTCGCATTAATTTGCATCATATTCAAAGCATAACATTTTTTTTCGTCTTAATATTAGCCGGAATAATTTATCGGAATTTACAGACAGACTGGTCAAATTAATTTTTTTTAACTGTGCCTAAAATCAGTCAACGAAAAAATGTCAAGTTTAAGTTTGCAAACGCCGGTAACATTAATTTGCGGTTTAAACGGTCATAATTTTTATTTCAAAATCCGATCAAACGCTGTATTTTTCCGAGTCATTTATTTCGCGCTAATTATTTTGACGTGTTCATTTTATTTTTTCGAGTATTTTGGTGCCCAACTTTCATTTTTTTGATTCTATTTATTTTTATATTGGGTCTAGAATAAATAAATAGGTTAATTAGTTTTTATTTTAATTTTAAATATTTTTATTAAACTTTATTTAATTATTTATATTAATATTTTATTGGGTTCTAAAATAGACATTGAGGCCCATTATCACTAACCCTAATTAGTCCTATAAATAAATACTAATATGTGTGATGCTGCTGAGGAGGAGGAGAAAAAAGGGAACCGCAGCGGCGCCTCATTTGGTCTATACATGTATTGTATCGGTTTATCATAGCAGATAGATATCTCATATTGTTAGTAATACATAAAATTCTCATGGCATAATTGGTATAGTTCCCACATTTTACTATGCATAGAAAAAACGTTACAAATACTTTTCATAAACATATTCATATTCTGTTTTTTTAACTTTTTATTTATAATATACATAATATGTATGTGATGATCATATATACACATGTTTATATTTTATGAGTATTTTATATATAATATAGAACAATTTTTATAACATATATTTTATATAATACGAATTGTTAATTTATAAAATACTTTTTTCTTGATTGTTGTTTGTTTTGTTAAATACTCTTTTTTATTATTAGATTAGATTATTTAGATCGGATCGTGTCGATACGCTGTTTTCACATCTGTGTATATGAGGCATGACACTTGTGTTGATTCGATTCAGTTGCGATGATCGCTTTTTTGCGTTAGCAACATCGTTGTATTTTTTAAAATTTCTTTTTATTTTTTATTATACATATATTTAGATCTGCACATTTTTTTTCATAACTAACTACCTTGATTTTTTTCCTAAACCTTAACGATTTTGCCTCAACTTTTTTTTATATATTTTGTTTTATTATATAATAACTATTTTTCAGGTACATTCACATGTGTGCGTGTCTTAATGTCAAGAAGGCAATGCTGATAATCTTGAGGGCATTTTGACAAAGAGACATGAGTTTTATCTTCTGTTTCCTAATTTCTCCTAATTTCATCTTCTTCTTTTTTAATTCTCTAATTTCTTAAATTAACTAACCTTAAATATTTTGATTAATTTTATTTGTTTATTTTCTAAAAAACTCTTAACTTTTTCTTTTTAATTACTTATCTTCATAATCCATTCCTAATATTAATTAATTATTTATTAAATTAATAATTCAATATAGTTTTTATTAACAACAAAACTTTTTTTTTATATATTTTCATAAACTTTAATTTTTTATATAAACCTTCAAAATTTCTTATAAACTTTAACCGTGTCATTTCCTCTAAACCATAAACATTTTCTCAAACCTTAACAAATCTTTATTATTTCTTATTTTCGCTCATGTTTATGTTATTCATGCACTGTAATTGTTTCGCCCTTGTAATATTTTAAGTTTTAACTTGTAATATTTTCAGTTTTACTTTTCACCATCTTTATTATGTAACTGCACCAAAGCGTTGTAATAGTTAGGATTTTATTTTCTGCCATTTATTTTTCTGCCATTTAAATTTCTACCATTGATCCTATATTAACTGCGTGGTTTAGTAATGTAGGGCGTGAAAACCTACTAAATTAATTATTTAATATTTTTCTATAACCTTTATATTTTTTGTAAGTAAATAATAAATACTAACTATTTTAATAACTTTTTTTTAATTACTTACTTATAATAATAAATCCTTATATATTTTGTAAATAAAATCTAATTGACCATTTTTCTAATTGAATAATAATAATTCTAAAATCTTGAATAATAATAATAAATCTATTAATCTAATAATTTGATATTTTCTATAATCTTTATTTATTTTGTAAATAACTAACTTAATATTTTTCATATAACTCTTTTATTTTATAATTTGTACATTAATATTTTTTAAATTCTTTTATTATTACTAATTTATTTTAAACTCATATTTTTCTAATAACTTCTAAAAAAATCTAACTTGTTTAACCTAAAATAATTTCTTTTAAAATTCTAACATTTTTATTATCACTTTATTATTATTGTTATTTTATTATTGCTTTATTACCATTGTTTATTATTTTATTATTATTTGTTTTTATCTATTCTATTTTTGCTTCATTATTTTCCTTATTTTAATTTTGTTTTATTTATAATATTAGGAAAAAATGTATAGGTTGTAAAGTTATTCTTTCTCGCCTTATTATTATGTATCTGTCTCATAGCCATGTAATAGTTTAGGAATTTATTTTTCTTGCTTTTATTTTTGTAAATATTTATTGCATGGTTAGTAATTTAGGGAGTGCAAAAAACTAACTGTAAATAATTGAACTTAGAAAATTAAATTCAAGACAAATATCTGAAAAAATAACACGCACACACGTAAGTCGATCTTTGATCGCCATCTCACTTCCTAAGGATTATCCCTCATGTTGCCTAAACCAAAAGGTCAAGTAAGGTGTCTAAAAGCAAAGTCCCTTCTTCTAAAATATCATCAAGTCCCTTTACGATTATAAGATCAAGTCCCTTCGATGTTGCCTTTGTAAATGATCTTGTCCCTTTCGAATAAAAGATGATAAGTCCCTTCGTATTGCTAAGACACCTTACAGTTGCCTAAACACAGATGACCCTTCACATGTCCCTTATAACATCCAAGGTAATGACTACCTATTCCTTAATAATAGGGATAGTCTTACCATTGAAAGAACATTTAAGAACAGTAAAGATTTAACTTAGGGTAGGTTCCTCTTAAGTACTTGCTCATTTTTTTCATCAAATTACTTTATTACACTTTACATTTTAAACAATTTTCAAAACAAAGTCTTTATATATATACGTACAAGGGTCATTATAAAGTACTTAAGAAAATTTTTAATCACACACTACACTTCTCAAAACAATTTAAAGTGAGCTAAGTAACTAAGAGCACATGGATAACCATGGATGTAAAGGGTGCTAACACCTCCCCTTTACATAACCTACCCCCCGAACTCAAAAATCTTTTAAGGTCTTTCCTGTTCTTTTATACCCTTTCCTATGGATAAAATAAAAGTCGGTGGCGACTCTTGCTATCCTCAACATTTAACTAAAGTCAGTTCTCCCACCGTGTTACACCATCCTATCTTCTTGGGATGCAACAAATACTTCAGTTGTCGCCTCGTTGACGTTCAGTGCTTCGAAACCTTGGCTCATGGTCTCGTGGATTTCACCATCCATATCAATGTATTTGTAGGTAGCCAGATGGCTAACAAAAATATCCTCTTCACCACAGATTGTGATAATTTGCCCTTCCCACTCGTATTTTAATTTCTGGTGAAGGGTCGACGTAACTGCGCCAGCGGCGTGAATCCATGGTCGACCCAACAAACAATTGTAGGCCGGCTGAATGTCCATCACGTAGAAACTAATTTGAAAGACCTGGGGGCCAATTATCACAGGAAGTTCCACTTCTCCAAGAACATACCTCTTGGAACCATCAAAAGCTCTGACCACCGGATTTCTTAGTCGGAGAGCTATACCATCATATTCAAGCTTAACAATGGCTTTCTTTGGCAAGACATTGAGTGAGGACCCAGTGTCGACTAGAACATGTGAAAGCACAACTCCTTTACACTCTAGAGTGATGTGTAAAGCTTTATTGTGATGACGACCTTCCGTAGTCAAATCAGCGTTGGTGAAGCCTAGCCCATGGCTAGTATTAACATTAGAAACCACTGTCTCTAGCTGATTCACCGTGATCTCCTCAGGTGCGTAGGCTGCGCGCAAGACTTTAAGTAATGCATCCCGATGAGCTTCGAAACACAATAGAAATGATAAAATGGAGATCTTAGAAGGAGTCTGGTGGAGCTAATCCACAACCTTGTAATCGCTTCTCTTGATTATCCTCATAAATTCATCCACATCCTGATCAAAGGACATCTTATGAGCTTCTTTCAAAACTAGTTCTTCAGGAAACACATTTTTTCCTTTAGCTTTGGCAGCAGCCTCTGCCTCAGTGTTAACTCTCGGGATTTGCGACACGAAAAGACGTCCGCTTCGAGTGAAGTCTCCGCCTCCCCCGACATTATCGATCTGTGGTGTGTAAGCTGAAGAATCAAGAGAGACCTTTTCCCTGTTGTAGTAAAGGTCTGAACCATAGTGCCATGGTACAGCATTATCATTTTCATATGGAATGGGTCCAGGTACCTGATGGTGACTGGACTGACTGCAGCGGAAGTAGGAACTATTATTGTCTATGGATCGTAATATATGGTGACGAGACTTCTGACTGATGGTGGTGGTGAAAGACTGAAGCTGGGTTGCTGTTGAGACTGTTGTTGAAAACTGTTGGAATCGGGGACCATTGCTGGGTCATAATATATGGTGACTGTGGAGATGTCGTTGTTAATGGTTGTTGTAGTTGTAGAAGTGGATGCGGTTGAACTAATGTTTATTGAAGTGGTGGAAGAGATGATTGTTGACTTTGTAGACGAGTCTGTCAGAACAATTGTTTTTGAAGTTGTAGGAGGGGTGCTTGTTGTTGCTGCAAGAGGAATTGCTGATGTTGTAGAAACTGTTGATGTTATCTGCAAGATACCTTCTTTGATAAGGCCATTGATGCCACTTCTTAAGCTTGCACAACCATTGGCGAAAACTTTGCAAGATTCACAGCAGGCCTCACAACCTGGGAACACCTGGCATTTTAAAAGCTGGGCTTTAACCTCTGCCAGAGCTGTTTGAATGCTTCCAGTATCTTCAATTAGGTTCATGGGTTGATCTTCCTCAATCGCATTTATCCTGGGCCCACCGTGGCTAGGCATAGGATTCTTTGTGACGTTAGGAGGTGGTGAAAAATTTAAAGCCTTTGAATCAACTAGATCCTGGACCTTCATGTGCAAAGCTCTACACTTTTTTGTGGTATGGCCAGGTGCATTAGAATGGAAGGCACATCTGGCATTGACGTCGTAATTCTGTGGAAGGTTCTGAGGATCCGGCGGAGCCAGAGTCCTTAATTCAACAAGATTAAGCTTCAGAAGTCGTGGTAGCAAAGTGGCATAGGGCATTGGGATAGGCTCAATTACCCTGTTGACTTGAGATGGCCTTTGCTGGAAAGGGCGTTGTTGTTGTTGTAAGACCTTTATTGAGGAAAGTGTTGTTGTTGAGGGAAATGTTGTGGTTGCGGAGTGTATTGTTGTTGAGGAGGTGGAGTAGGAATTGTGACAACGACAATTGACCTTGGCATATACTGGGGCCTTCCTCTGCCCATGTGTACTGAATTAGTTTCACCCGACCATCGAGGCCCTGCAAAAGGTTTCCTTGTGCTGCTAGAGTTGGCATCGTTATCAGAAATCTTACCCATATTTAACAAACTTTCAATCCTTTTTCCTGCTATGACCACGTCAGCAATGCTAGTGGAAGAGAAAGCTACCAGCCTATCAATGTATGTCCCCTGTAGGGTGTTCATAAACATATCTTCCATTTCTCTTTCTGACATTGGAGGTTGAACAACAGCAGCTAATTGTCTCCATCTCTGAGCATACTCTCTGAAGCTTTCCATGGAGGACTATGACATACCCATTAGAAGGGTTCTGTTAGGAGCCATGTCTAGATTGTATTGGTATTGGCGTATGAAATCCTAAACCAAATCTTTCCAATTTCTGATTGTTGCCCTAGTCAGATGAGAGTACCACTCACGGGATGCCCCGGTCAAGCTATCCTCAAAATAAAACATCCATAGCTTTTCATCCATAGTGTAAGCCTTCAATCTTCCCAGAATGGATTGAAGATGGGTGTGAGGGCAAGATGTTCCATTATATCTTTCAAAGCAGGGAGGTTTGAATTTATGAGGAATTCTTACTCCCTCCACTAGCCCCATATCCATAACATCAAACCCTAAGGAGTTTTGAGACTCCATAGATCTCAGCATTTTTGCTATCTCGTCCAGACGACGATCATAGACTTCATCTCTCGCACCAACTACAATGAACTGTTCCTCCTGAGGGTCCTCTTGCAAGGCCCGTCCTCCAGTATTACCTTGGGTATTCTTGATAGCATTAACATCAGGGTTAAGATGAGGCCCAAACTCCGGGGGATCAGTACGAGGCTGTACATGATCATTGTTGTTGGTACCCCCTGTACCTGGGTGGTTTTCTTCAGGAGTTTGCCGCTCGACCAACTCTCTTAATCTTTCTTGACTTTGGGCCAACCCAGTCATTACTGCCATGAATTGGCTCATCTGAACCCTCATTTCAGTTCTTTCATTAGCCATCTGGATTCTCACGTCAGTCAAATCTTGCTGAACTTGGTCCATCTGTAAGCTCGGAAGGTTGTTTCTTGTTGGATACTGGTGAACTCTGTTGATGGGGAAGACTCTCCTACGAGCAATGTTTCCTGAAACCACAACAAAGTGAGAAAAAAACAATAAAAATACCTACAAAACAAAGAATGAGGTTTGTATGCAATGCAGTATGTCTATTTGTCTTACAAGGGTATCCGGTTTGGTTCTTTGGTTTTGACCTTCCAGACCTCGAGGAATAATGATGTTGAAGAGAAATGAAGCCACATAATAACACACAAACCATATATTCCAAAATGTAAAGATACATAATTTATGATTAGAACAAGTCCCCATGATGGGTCAAAATACAATAACATCAACAAAAGTACAAACAAAATGGAGTACAAACAAAATGGCGTACAAATACAAAGAAATTAGACATCCATCCCATAATCATCCTCTCTGACTTCCTTCAGGAGAGCATCAGTCACTGGGCCAACTGGATGCTCTGTGATGGTCCTGATAAGAAGGTTCCTGGTGGCAATGGAATTTGTCAACTTCTTATACTTGTCTTGGTCTTTTGATCTCTTCAACCCCGTCCGGAGTTTCAACTCGGAGATTTCCTTTTGTGTTGCTAACAATGCTTCTTGATTCTTCTTCTCATTAGCTTCCAGCTGCTCTATCTTAGCCTGTGTCTTCTGATCTTCCTGTGAATGAGCCTCAATAATTATGATCCATCTAGCCTGACTCTCTTCCAAGTAGTGCTCAGCTCTGGCCTTCTGAATCTTGGCTTCTTTGTAAGCATTCTTCAACACTAACTCCCCTGCTCGGGCTCTTCTGATGTAATCATCTGTCTTCTCAATCTTGGTTATATGTTCAATCCGGAGCTTCTCTAACCTTTCATTGTCCATACGACTATCATTCCTCTCCCAGAGGATCTTCTTTAGAGCTTCAGACAACTGGGTATTCCTCTCTTTCAACTTCTCAAACTCCTCTATACTGACAGTAGCTACAGGCTCTACTGCTGATGGTCCAGGCACATCTTCCAGGGTGAAAGGCATGCGGGTGATTTGTCCTCTGATACGAGACCAATCAATGTACTGAGCTGAAGCTATATTGTTGTATTTGCCAAGAATGGCAGTCCCTTTTATCTGAATGTTATCCCAAGCCAAGGCTGCTTGTCGGGCAATGGCATGGTTATGCTGAATGTCACAGTAAAGGGTTTCTGATAAGTCTTTCTCTCTTGGTGGATGTACTAAGGCATACCCTAACTGCCTTTTGAACAACAAAGGATTGTAGTTGATGCAACCCTTCACTCCAATCAGAGGTACATTGGGATACTGCCCACAGCTGGTGATTATGTCTCTGCCCTTGGTGCTCTGAGTGCACCACCTGATGTCTTCTGAAGTGAGAGCAATCAATCTCTTAGCCCAATTTCTTGACTGATGAGGATTCAAGAAAGCTTCTGTCTTTGGCAAGTGCCTCAATAGCCAACAGTAGAAGAGAGGTGCACAACATCTGACTAATCTTCCCCTCTGCTTCTCATTTCTCTGATGCACTGAGTAATAGAAATCCCCGAGCAAGGTAGGAACTGGATTCTTCAGTAGGAAGAGATGGATAGCATTCTTACTTACAAACTTTGGCTCGTCTGCAAACAAGATGATACCATATATGCTAAGGGCCAAAAGAGCACAGACAGTGTCCCACTTCCCTGCTGCAGCATGACTGGTGGCCTGAGTGATCAAGAAGTCCAAATGGAGGCATGGGATTCCAGCCTTAGTAGTCATATTATAATCAATGATGGTGGATTCTAAATACAAATCCTTAGCTATATCTTCATTCCTGGGAGTAGTCATCTCAGGGTTGAAAGGAATCCCTCTCCTGATGGGGACATCCAACAACATGGAAAACTCCTCTAACAAAGGGCCCAACTGAAAGTCTGGAAAGGTAAAACATCTGAGAGGATGGTCATAGAACTGAAAGAAATTGTGGATCATACTCCTCTGTGATGCATCCAAGTCCATGATCATGTCCATGATACCACCATAATTTTCCCTGAATAAAAGGACATGATCAGGAGTGATGAGTGTCTGAATCTGCCTGATGCCTGCTAGGGAGGGCTCAAAGAAATGGTATGTAATGTTGCTCTTCCTGGATGTGTCCATACTGACAATGGATGCTGATGCAGATAATTGAGGAGAAGCACTGATGAAGACAACTGGTGAAGGTGCTGAAGAGAATCTCTGATGAAGATATCTGATGAAGATGGCTGATGCAGATGAGCAGTCAAAACCAAACCAAAGATAATGTGGATACCCTGTAAAACAAATAGACAAATGTTAAAATGATGCAAAATGATGTATGCAGAATGATATGCAAGGGTTTGTGATCAAGTGCTGGATCTTTTATTTGCCTTGATAAGGTCCATGTGTGTTCATAAGTTTGAATGAAGGCTTAGAGAACCAGTAACAAGGTGGGGGACTCAAATAAAGAGTCACAAGTCCAGGGTTTCAATCCAAAATGATGTAACCTTAAAACAAATATGGTAACAGGGTATGATGAGGCCAAGGGTTCCTGCAAACCTGTAAACATCCCAACCCCTCATAGGTATTGTTCTAGAACAAGGATCCTCAGACTTGGATCAGTTATGAGAAGTGTAAACACTTCTAACCCGGAGGTGCAGTGTTTACATTAATCATAAAGGATCCTCCTCTAATTCACCTCAGATGCTGAAGGTCATCTAAAAAGGTCATCCATACTTGGCAGGATTCCTAGATAGCCCTAGTACTACAGGAAATCTGTAGCACAGAGTTCTCAAGAAGAAACCCATGTCTGAACCGTGTTTCATATTCTCGCACCAGACCGAAATGGAATGGGAAAGAATATGAAGCCACTCTGTCCTATGTGTCACTCAGGCTCGCGGTATAAAACCTTACTCATTGAATATCCCTCCCACCAAGGTAAACAAACAGATCCAGCACAATGATATGATGACAGTGAAATGAATGCAATAGAACAGTAAATAAAGCAATAAATAAAGTTGTACATAAGGCAATAAATAAAGCAATAAAATCAAAACCACATATAACACATAACACCCCCATAAACACAAATCAAACAAGCGCTAGGAGAAACCCACAAAAAGAACCAGAAGCCCTGGTTGCAAGAGATAGATCTCCAGCAGAGTTGCCAAGCTGTCGCTCCCAAAGATTTGCATCTCGGTGCAGACGCGAACGGTCGGAGAAAGAGAAATGAAGGTTGAATTAAATAGAGTCGCCAGCTAAGCAATTTTATCTCGAAGGAAAGGTAATGCCGCATAAACCTGGAAAGAGATGGATAAGACGGTTGCAAACTAGAGAAACTGAGAAAGGGGGTTGGTTACAACCTGGGAAGGTATTAGCACCCAGATTTTCCGTCGTACTCGACGGGATCCACGCTTACAAGATTGTGTTTAAAAAGGTAGGTGTGTGCTATCTGTGTGCAAAAGCTAAGAATGAATGTACAGGTATCATTGCAAAAGGGTGGGAATTGCTCAGGAACTGAGGCTAAGAAAAGAATGCTGAAAGAGGGGGAAGACACAAAAACGTTTGTTTGATAACGGTTAAGTTATGCCTACGTATCCTCTCGTGCAATGAGAAAGTCAGAACACCATAGTTCGACTCAAAGAGACTGAAAAATAAATTGACTGTGAACTGCTTACTTTTCTATGCTCAAGTGTATGACTCATCTGGCTCGAGTGCTAACTGTCTTGCATTAGACGGAAGAAGCAAGTTCTCGTTTGTGAAGGAGTGTGATGAGAAAAGAATCCCGAAGGAGACGATTATTGTTTATTTTTGTGTTTTCAATTTTGTTATTATTTTTGGTGTTTTGCATAAGTTAATGAGTTTAAGCCTAAATCAAGGGCTTGTAAACTCATTATATCCTCCCTGATTAGGGATAATGAGCATACTTAAGTATGAGATAAGAACCTCAACTTAATTACCATGATGATGTAGGATTAAGATCATTAACATACTTGTGATTAATTAGATGTTTTTTTTGGGGTTTTGTTTAGTGTTAATTAATGAGTTTAATCTCTAATCACGGATTAGTGAACTCATTACACCATCCTAATAGAAGGATAATAGATGAGCACACTTAAGCTGAGGAAGATACCTCAACTTAATCCATGGTTAGGGATTAAATTCATTATATAACAAGCCTTCATTAAATGGATTTTAATTAAGGAGTGAGATTAAGAAGTGGATTTTAAGTTTATAAGACAACTTGAGGGGGACTTGTCCATTAAACACTAGTGTTAGTCCCTCTTAACAATAAGGAAGAGATAGAACCCTAATGTAAGGCCCAAGTTACAAGATAAAGTCTTAGTGGTTATTAATGTGTCTTGATTAAGAGGTGAAAACAAATTAAAGGTTTAACACTAAGGATTAAAGTTATACACTCCATCCTAAGAGAGGGATGCAGAAATAACCCTAATTCTAAAGTCTTAAAGCTTTAAGAGTTTAGCCTCTGATTATTGAGATGAGAAGAGAGACTCAAGGAGACTCAAAGGTAAAAGACTAAGGGGGGACTATACACAACCCTAAAGTTATCATGCTTGGATATTCCTAAGGTTTGTGAGGCATCAAGAAAAGTCTTCAAGTTGGCCACCATAGGAGGAGAAGCAGATGAGAAAAGAGAGAGAGAGAGAGAGAGAGAGAGAGAGAGAGAGAGAGAGAGAGAGAAGGATTAGGTTACTTACTTCATGAAGAAGTTAAGTAACCTAAGAACAAGAGATAACATAAGTGAATGAGATTCACTTCAAACACAAACAAAATGCATAAAAATAAAGAGAGAAAGAGAGGTTGGATGTGGATGCACATCCACATCCTGATTAACTTACTAAATGCACCTGAAATGGTTAGTTTAAACTCAAGATTTGTACAAATTCAAAAGCATAAGCAAATCAAGTGATAAAAAATTGAAATTGCATCCAAGGGAACCCTAAGAACTCATGAAATCACCATCCAAGGGGGAGGTCTAAAGGTTTACCAAGTTCAAGTTATGGTTATCCTAATATTGGCTAGGGTTTTGGATATTTCTCAAAGGGAAAATGCACATTAATTTGAAAATGCAAGATAAAAATGAGACAAAAATATATTTAGAGACTAGAGTTTAAATGTGAAAGAATGAAAAAAAATCAAAGGCAAACTCATCTTGGTTTGAAAGTTATGAATTTTTGAAGTTAGGGTTAAAAAATAAGAAATTTATAAACCCTAATTCAAAGGAAATTGGCAAAGTTTGATCAAAACCAAAAAGAAATTTGTGAGATGAGTTTGAAAATGTTTCTAAATGTTTAAGAAACCTCTCTAAATTTTTTTCTGATTTTTAAATACTTTAAAGTATTTTTAATTAATTAAATGGACTTAATTAATTAAAATATACAATTAAATTATTTAAAAATGAATTTTTTAATGGAAAAATAAAAATAAAAATATTTTTGGGTTCTGAAAATTAATTAAAGTGATGATAAAAATGTTCAGAATTTTTAAATGATTTTTGGTATTTTTAATAAGTGAAACAAAATAAAATGAAATAAATAAAATGAAATAAATAAAATGAAATAAATAAAAATAAAATGAAAAGTATGCAAGATGGATGGATGAGATTGCGTGGAGGATGGATAAGGGGCCAGTATTGAAAGTCTGTTTGACCAAGGTTATGAGGGATCAAAGGTTGTGGTTTGAACTGGTTTTCGCGCGTGATCCAATGGTTGGTATTTAAACTGACTAATTAATTATAATTAATCTAATTAATCAAAATTAAAATTAAGTGGATTATTTGAGCCGTCCGTACATTAATTTAAACAAGATCCAAGGGTGGAGATTCAATCTGGGCAGCTAACCCTAATTAAGCCCTAATCACTTTCAGGTGACTGGAGCTAAGCTCCGGTCATCTTCTCCGGCAAGCCAAGTTTCCAGAATCTTATACAAGCTTCTAAACTCCTAATTTCTTGCCCAAAATTACTCCCCTAACATCATAGAACATGAATCCATAAATAAAATTCATTTATCATGCATAAAAAGGTTGAATCGAAGAAAAAAAATTTTTAGGTCAAACTTTCAGATCATCATGAAATAGTTTATGCAGCTGGATGGCCTTGATTAAGAGTTCTCATAGTTTATGCAATTTTCCCTCTTTGGAGTTTCTTGAAGTGCAAGCCATAGAAACTTGTGATTTTTGGTGCAATATTGATTAAAATGTGTTGCATTATGTTGGTATGATGTTTAGAAGTTGATTAGAGGTCATGAAATGGTTTGGCAAGTGAAATTGCAAAATTCCCTCTTTGGCATGAACTTGAAAATTATAGGATTTTTGCCAACTTTGAAAGGCCATATCTTGAGTTCTAGGATGAATCAAGACATGTTCTAGTACTTTTTGAAAAGGGAAAGACCTAATCTACAACTTTTATGTCCAAGAATTTTTCATTTGAAGCATTTTTGGTCATGAAAGAGGAGGTTGAAAATCTTTCCCAAAATGGAAAGTTTCCATTACAAGTCATTTCCAAAAATGGCAAGTTTGCAATTGGCTCAAAATTCATCAACTTTGTGAACTTCCAACCACTTCTAGGATCAAATAAAGATCATATAACTTCAATTTGATGAAAATGATCCTTTTGTACCCTTGTTGGGGGCCTCCGATGCCCTGATTTTGACCTAACTTGCTCAAGAAGTTACCCAATGATCAGATGACTTCCACAATGAATTTCTTCATCAAACTTGGTACACATGATCCTTATAACATATTAATAACATTAGAAACAAGAATGACCAAAATATTTGGATTTAAGGCCTTTGAAAACAAAACCCTAATTCTGGTCATATGTGTAGGAAAACCCTAGCTCTGCTTCCATGCCTTTGCCAATCTTGTGATCTCTTGACTTTAATGAACTTTGGGGAGCATATTATGATTATAGAACACACATGGACCCTCTTGGAAAGCTTCAAGACCATTGGGATGGCTCAAATTGATTCTTGGATTGCTCAAATCACAAACCCTAGATGCAGATGAAATGGAACTATGCAGATGAAACAAATATGCAATATGAGATGGTATGCCTATGCTTATGAAAAAATGAAAGATCATAAGCCATGGTGTGAGAAAAAGTGAGGGAAAATTTGGGGTGTTTACACAAAGGTATAATAGATGAAGAATATGTCAAAGACAAACATGTCGAATGGCCGAGACTAGCGCAGTTAACTCCTTCTGGAGAGGGATTGGGTCTTCGATGACCCTTCACCAATTATGTGAATATGTTCGCCAAGAGCTACAACTTGACGGAAGGCATGACACCTTTCGCCAACAGGACCTTCAGACCCAAGTGGTTCACCAGGCAACTTCCTGTGGAACACAAAAAGGAAAAAGACAATTTCTTAGCCATATGGAAATTTGTTCTTACACCCAAGCTCTTGTCCTCTTACCCAACTATGTCCAACTCCAAAGTGGCCCTAATAGTTTATTAGCCGAATTTAGTGGCTCGACAATTTGGGCTGATACAACTGAAGCCAAGGGCCATCTATCCCAAGAAAGGATCTATTCTCTTTTACAATTTGTTCTCCACTAAGTATAGAGATCTCAGAGAAACTAAATGACGCTGCTTTGGAGATTCTGCCAGTGGTCTTTCGACCGACCTTCTTCTGCACTCAGGAGTTCGACGTTTGGTGGAAAGAGTATTATCTCACCAGGTTTTATGATGCATTTAACTTCGACACTCTTCTGAAAAATGCATTTGCTTTCGTGCAGGACTGAACCAAGAAAGGTACCCAACAACATGTTAAAGAGATTCAAAAATTCCAAAAATATTTTGAAAAAATTTATTGGCCAGATGATCTTAGGCGAACTATAGGTGAAGCAGCTATGACTCTGAAGCATAAATTTAAAGAAAAATTGGAGAAGTTGGCATTGCCCTCATACGTCCCCCTAGAGGTGCGTTGTAACTTTGCGTATACTTGCTATCCACCAAAATTTCCACCTCTACCATCTACTGATTTTGGTGTGGCTCTGAGCCCACCTTTTCCAGATTGGTTTGTATGTGGCTCCGACTTAAAACTTCTTCAAGAGTCACAGAAAAATCTTGATGAGCGTGTGGTTTCGACCAAATATCATCTGGATAATTACCCAGGGCACCTTCATATTGGAATAGAACACGTTCGCGTGGAATCTACCATTCTTAAAGGTTTAACCATGATTTCGACTTCATCTTAGTATTCATACCCTTATGTTTTATCTTCTTCTTTTCTAACTTCTCTTTCTTTTCAGCTGTCAAGATCACTGGCAAAAAGATCTCTGACGAAGACAAGCCTGACAAATCCACCAAGAAATCCACCTCCACTTAAAAAAAAGGTTCTCTTCTTTTCTTTTGAAAAGAGACTATCTCAATTATGCAATTATTTTAGTCTTAGGCTTATTGAACTCTCCTTGATATTTTAGGTGAGTCGAAAGCCACCTACTCCTCAAAAAAGAAAGAAAGAGGAAGTGCAGGTGCCTTCTGAAGATTCTGGTGAGGAATCCCTAGACCAACAACCCTTGAAAAGGAAGAAACCTACAAAAATAAAGATGGTAGTCTCCCAAAGATCACTAGTGACGTCGAAAAAGACCCCTCCTGCAAGCCCAATAATTAAGCTTGCGCAAGACGCAACAAGTGGGAATTCTAGTTCCCACACTATGATCCCTCAAGTAACTTTCTTTCGACTAAATTTAACTTTGATCTTTGTATACTCTTCGTTTTTTAAACTTTATTTTGTTTCAGGTTCAAATCAACATTGATGATCCTCCCATCAATTATGGCCTTCTACTCTAAGCTGATTCGATTAAGGAATCAGAAGCAAAGAAAGACCAGCTGTAAGACTCTCCTCTTGACGCAACAAAAAAGGTCCAAGAAGAAAATACATCTACAGGTGATATGCTGGAACCCCAAACCGTGGCTGAATTTGACATCACCATGGAGGAAGGTTCTGCATACAATTCCCCTGATCAACCTAAGTCCATTTCCAACAAAGAAAGTCCTACCAAAGATGACAAAGGCAAAAGGGCTGATGTTGGATCCAGCGTCCAAGAAGGGGAAGAGCAAAACAAATCCAAAGATGCTGGCGAAGAGAACCTTAATTCCAAGAGTACAAAAGGAAAAGGTCATTCGAAAAAGGAGGCTGGGCCTAGCACTCACATCAATCCTGATCCAATACAAAGCAATCCTCCATCTTCTGGTTCGACTATCTTCTCTTGTGAGGAGCTTGAAAACCTGAAGACAAGGAAGCCTTTGGAGTATTTGAGGGCCATGCTCAATAACCACTACAACTTCCAAGATTTCTCCAGTAGTTCGACTACCTCTAGGGCCACTTCTGAGGTTAAAACTCTCAGCTCCATCATGGCTGAAGTTAAGGCCAAAGTGCTTGGTGTCGACTTGTTCAAAATTTTGGAGGAGGATCCCACCCAGCAATCTGAACTAAAAAAGCTCCTTAAACTAGTGAATGTCTTGGAGGCCAGTGCTGACGAAACTTGTCTAGTAATGGACCTTGCTTAGATAATTGATGTAGCAAGTGGAGATCTCATCCGTCAAAAGGATTATATCCAAATGATCTCCAAAAAGAAAGACACCCAGGCTGTTGAGTGGGATGTTATGGAAGCTTCAACTGAGAAGGTTTCAGAGTTGTCGAAACTCTCTGATGCTTACTCCAAAGAAGTGGCCGAATGTGACAGAAACATTCAGGACTTTGAAGAACAAATATCCCAGCTTAAAGTCAAGATTTCTCAAGAAAAGAAGCGCAAGGCAGATCTTCAACAACCTAAGAAAGACGAAATTGAAGAAGAGATCAAAGTGAGGCTTCATCACGCAGATAGGGCTCAACAATTAGGCAAAGAGATTGACGAAATTTATTATAATAAAAGTCTGTGTGATTGTCGAATCTCAGTCCAGAAGAGGAAATTCATAGAACTTAAGGAGTCTTTCCTTTAGAACCAGGACTTTGTAATAGAAAATAGCCTATGTATTTTCTTTTCGTTCAGCAGCCCTAGAAGGCACCTTTTGTAATGACTTCAATGCTTACTTGGCTAAATACTTAATATAATTATTCTACTTTTATTTTTACTTCTTGTAGAATTGGTTTATATTTTTTCAAGTACTTGCCATTTATTTTAAATATTCTCTCGTCTTTTCCTATTTCTTCGATTTCATAAGCACCATTCGATAAAACACTTAAAATTTTGAAAGGCCCTTCCCATTTGGGGGACCACTTTCCCATTAATCTATTTTTCTGATCCATGAGAAGTATTACCTTCCAAACTAAATCACCCACACAAAGGATTTTTTACTTTACCCTTTTATTGTAAGATTTTTCAACTCTTTCTTTTTGTCTCCTTATCAAGTCCAATGCGAGCAGCCTTTCTTCGTCTAAATCAACTAATTCGTCCATCATCATGCTCCCATATATTTCTGAAGGGATTTCATGATGTCTTTGAACACATATGGACTGTAAATAGATTTCAACTGGAAGCACTGTATCATGTCCATATGTCAATTTAAATGGAGTAGAGTTGATGGCTTCTTTGGGTGACGTTCGACAAGCCCATAAAATCTGATATAAAGTTTTATGCCAGTTTCTAGGCTTTTTACCTACATGCTTTTTGATCAAATTTATTATCACGTTGTTTGCTGCTTCGACTTGTCCATTTTCCTGGGCATAGTAGGGTGTAGAGGTTAATAACTTAAAACCCATTTCTTTTGCAAAAGCTTGCATGACTCTACCAGTAAACACATACCCTTGGTCAGTGGTTATTGTTTCTGGTATTCCAAATCTATAAATTATATATTTTTGGATAAACTCTATGACTACCTCCTGATCCACATTCACCAATGGTATGGCTTCAATCCATTTAGTAAAGTAATCAACTCCTACTAAGATGTATTTTTGTCCTTTCAACGAAGTTGGTCGAATTTCTCCAATTAAATCCAAAGCCCAACCTCTGAATGGCCAAGGCTTTATGATTGAATGCAATTCGCTCGCAGGGACATGTGGTATACCTGCATGGACTTGACATTCTTGGAAACTCTTTGCAAATTCGACACAATCTTTTAGCATGGTTGGCCAATATAAACCTTATCTAAATAACAACCATTTCATCTTATGACCTGCTTGGTGTGCACCACATGTACCACTATGTACATTCAACAATGTTATGTAGGCTTCTTCTTTGCCTAAACATCTAAGCAAGACTCCTTCTGCGGTCTTTTTGAGTAATTCGTTTCCAAAGAGTACGTAGCTTAAAGCTCTGTATCTTACTTTTCTTTCCACCTTTTGGTTTGGGTCTTGGAGATACTCTTTGATGGGTTTTCTTCAATCTTCTTTCTCTGAATTATCTATGTTAAAGATTTCAAAGCTTTCGTCATCCCCGTAACCAAGTTTTATCGTTTCCAAATCTGATGGAGATAATTTGGTCAATATAACCCTTCCCCTTACTTCAATAGCACTCTCCAGTTTCTCTTTCGACACTTTGTAACCTGATGCAATTTGAGCCAAGTCAATGGCCTCTTGATTTTTTATTCTAGGAATATATTTAAAAACCACAGTGTCAAATGCTTTGAGGAGTCTATTAGCTATAATGAAGTACATAATCAGATTTTCTTTGACACATCTGTATTCCTTGGTCAATTGTTTTATTACTAGTTCTGAGTCGCCTATTATTTCGACTCTCGTTGTCCCAAATTCCAACAACATTTCAAGTCCAGCAATTAAAGCTTCATATTCGGCTTCATTGTTTGAACATGGGTTTTCGACCCTGTACTTGAATTTTGTTGGAATTTTGTCAGGAGAAATAATTAATATACCAATACCCACACCATGTTTGTGGCTGGAACCGTCAACATATAGTCTCCATGGCTGTAATTCGACGTATTTTATTTCATTTTCGTCTATGGAGTGGTCAGCTATAAAGTCAGCCATCACTTGTCCTTTTACAGCCTTCAAAGGTAGATATTTCAAGGAGTACTCCGTTAATGCTAGAGCCCATTTCCCAATTCGACTATGTAAAATAGATTTAGACAACATATATTTTATTACATCGAAATGAGATGATATAAATACATCAATTGTTTTTATATAGTGCTTTAATTTTGTACAAGAAAATACACACGTAAACATAATTTTTCTATTACACTGTATCTAGTTTCAGCATCGTTTAAGACTCTACTAAGATAGTAAATGGATCTTTCGACGCCATTTTTATCCTCTTGACACAACATGCTTCCTAAGGTCTTGTCGGATGCTGAGATGTACAACCTCATGCTTCTTTTTCTACTGGGAGACATCAAGACTGGGGGACTGGCTAGATATCCCTTGATCTTGTCGAAAGCATCTTGTTGCTCTTTCCCCCATGCGAAGTCTTCTTTTTTGAGTTGAAGCAGAGGAGAAAAAGCTTGCATTTTCCCGGTGAGGTTTGAAATGAATCTTCTTAGAAAATTGATCTTTCCCAGTAGTGATTGCAATCCTTTCTTTGTTGATGGCGCTTTCGCCTCCATTATTGCTTTAGCTTTGTTGAAGTTTATTTCGATTCCCTTTTTGTGGACAACAAAACCTAGAAAATCTCTAGCCTGCACACCAAACGCACATTTGAGGGGATTCATCTTTAAACCAAATTTTCTCATCCTTTCTAAGGATTGTCGAAGATGGTCTAAATGATGTTTTCCTGAAACAGACTTTATTACTATGTCATCAATATATATTTGCATGAATGTTTCAATGAAATCATGAAAAATAGAATTCATGGCCCTTTGGTATGTAGCTCCAGCATTTTTTAAACCAAAGGGCATAACTACCCATTCGTAAGTCCCTATTGCTCCAGGACAACGAAAGGCTGTTTTGGAAACATCTTCCTCTGCAATGAAGATTTGATTGTAGCCAGAGTATCCGTCTAGCATGCTCAGGTACTCATGGCCCGCTGCAGAGTCTACTAACATTTCTGCTACTGGCATAGGATATTCATCCTTAGGGTAGCTGAATTCAAGTCTCGAAAATCAATGCACACCCTCAATGTGCCATTCTTCTTTATCATAGGTACAATATTTTCAATCCATTCGACATACCTGGTTGGGCGAATGAATTTGCATCTGAGAAGTCTTTCGACCTCTTATTTTATTTTCGACAGGACCTCTGGTGCGAACCGCCCTGGAGTCTGCTTTACAGGCTTCTTTCCTTCTATGATAGGAAGCTTTAGTTCGACTAAACTTCTATCGAGGCCAGGCATTTCGTCATAGTCCCATGCGAAGCAATCTTTAAGCTCTTTCAACAAACGGACTAATTCAACTCTGAACTGGGGGTCCATATTAGCACTTATATAGGTTGTTCTTTTTTTTGCTCCCAGTCCTAGATTGATTTCTTCCAAAGGGTCTTGTGCCATAATCTTCAAGCTAGTTAATGTTGGGTCTTTTTCGAACCCCAATGGTTCGTCATCATAGATGGCGTCAAGCTTTTGATCCTGCTCTTCGCCTACCTGGTTGTCTTTATCTTCTCCATCAGTGCCCTGGTGAGGGCATCGTGGGTCTAAATTTTCTTCATTGGCTTCGACGGCCATATATTTTATTTCGGCCTCTAGAGCCGCTTTTAGTTTATTTTTCGGCCATGTAGGTCGTCAATCTATTCAATGTTGATGCTTCACTCATCATCACCGTCGAACTCGCTACCCCAACCAGCTGGCTCTACATTAGAGGTTCCCCATACATGGCTTGGTTCACCAATTACCTCCTTGTCCCATTGAAACCCATGTGTTGGATGTAGGTACATGGAACAATAAGCATTGTCTGATGCCTTCAGATCAAACTCAGCTGGATTGCAAGGAGCTATGTGAGCCAGATTTCTATCGAAGCTTCGACTAGTCACGTTGTTCCCTTCAGTCATGAAGTAACTTTGGTCTGCTTCGATGTTTTCGATGATGCCATCAGGGTGCCAGATGACTATGCGCTAATGCATGGATGAAGGGACAACTCCTACTCCATGGATCCACTCTCTTCCCAACAATAAATTATAGTTGGCTCTGGAAGCTATAACTATATACATTGTTGGCTTGGTGATAGTGCCAACTGTCAAATCCACTTGAATAACACCCATAGTTGAGCCCACTTTTCCTTCATAGTTCGACAGGACCATGTTGTGTGGTTTTGCATTAGAGTCATCTTTTCCAATTTTTCTTAGCATGTAATGGGGCATTAGGTTCACTGCAGCTCCCCCATCCACTAATATTTTGTTGACGCCTACATTTTTGACCTTCCTTTTTATGAATAAAGGTTTCAAATGCCCCCTCATTGATTCGTCTGGTTTCTCAAAGAAAGCGTTATGTTCTTCAACACAACCATTATTCATGATGTAATAACACACAGGCCTTGGTCCCACAGTACTATCTATCATGTTTTCTTCTTCGTCTTCAATTTCCATCACTCTGTCATAGTCTCTAGGGAGGACTGACACTACATTGCATATTACGTCGAACGACCCTTCTTCGTCAGACTCAAAGTTGTCAGTTGCTTCGTCACCTTCTGATATTGTATTGGTGAGCTTTGACAACTGCAACATGTTGTTGGTGTTGTTCCTTTTGGGAGGTTTGTCCTTCTCTGTTGCCTGAGTGTTTCTGCTAGACTCTGCTTTGTCTTCGTCAGCATTTTTCTTCTTGATGTTGAGTCCCTCTGCTGCTTCTCTCTCAGCCCTTTTCTGCCTCTGGAATCTCCTCCATTGAGACTTTGACATGGGGCATTTTCCTTTATAGTTCTCTAAATGGTATGGTCTTGGCTTCTGTTTCCCAGTTTCTTTCTTTAATTCGACTGAAGATCCTCTCTGGACTTCGAAATTCTTCCATTTTCTTGGTCCTTGGGAATCTCTAATGGGTTGCACCCATCTATCATTAGGTACCTTGCCAGACGGTTTCTAAGTGTTGTAGTATCTGCCCCCAGTGTTCTGAAAGTGATAATGGCCTTTTCTTGGATCACATCTACATGTTTCGACTGCTGGCCTTGGCCCCCAATTTCCTCTTATTTTGGTCTTTTCCACAGCCTCCAAGTTTGTTGTTGCTTTTCTGTCGAATACGGCACTGAATATTGGACATAACATTACTTCAGTCTTTTTCTTTTGACATCTTTGAATGAATTTTGCCAAGTTCTCATCTTCTTTTGGGTAGCCTGTCCTTTGGTATTCCTCTCGACGACGTTCCTTTTCACCCCTCTCTTTACTCTTTTGAGAGGCTTCTACCATATTGATATCTATTTTCTTTCCTCCAGCAATGCTCAGCTTATCCATCTTCTCGATGAGGGCTTCTTCGACAGTTTCCACCCTGGCTTCTATAGTGCTCTCGTTTGCAGTTTCGACAGCGTTGGTGAGGTTACTGGTATCATATTCTTTTGTTTGGTCAAGAGCAACACCTTCAGCAGTTTTGTCTTCATTGTTGAGACCTTCAGTAGCCTTCTTCTCAACGCTGAGGGAAACATCATATTTTTCCTCAGTGTTCTCAAAGATGTCTTCCCAACCTGTTGGCTGGATTTTGTTGATGTCAACATGGGCTCTGGTAGGAGCGGTGTATTTCACCAGGTAGTCAAACTTTCTGCTAGGCTCTCCCAAGGTGTCCCATATTATTCCTTCTTCAGCCAAGTTGTTGTTTCTCTTGTTGAAGCCTTCAGTAGCTTCTTTCTTCAGACCCTCAGAGCTTTCAGTAACCCTGGTTTTGTCTTGATGGTCGAAACCCTCAGTGGCCTCAACCTTGTTCTGGTTGTTGAAATCTTCAGTAATCGCAACGTTGGTGGCATCGTTGAGACCCTCAGTAGTCTCAACCTCTTTTGGAACATCGAAACCCTCAGTGGTCTTGACATTGTTCTTTACCTCAAGATCATCAATAACCTTGATCAATACGGACATGGTTAATTCGTCTTTGGACACTTCTTCCACATTGGGTTGGACAGGGAGATCTTCATTAATCCCCACCATGTTAACGTAGGTGTCGAAGCCTTCAGTGGCTTCAATCATCTCGAAGCTATCATCAGACATATTCTCCCTTTCGACCATATTCATGTCGAATGGTTCAACATAGTTGGCTTCCAGGATCTGCATAGGATTAGTGTCAATCCTCATTTGTTGTTTAGGCTTGTCTCTAAACCTCAGTCTTCCATCCTGGATTGCATTTTGAACTAGATCCCTGAAAAGAAAACATTGAGAAGTTTTATGGCCCAAACAATTATGGTACTTACAAAAACCTCTCTTTTTTTGTTGGTCAATAGGGGGTTCTTTAACGCCTGGTGGTCTTATTAGCTGACCATATTTTACCAACAAATCAAAGATTTCATCACACTTGGTGACGTCGAACGTATATGTTCTTTTAGGGAATTTATTGTTCTTCTCTGATTCGACAGGATTCTTTCCATTCGACGGAGTTAACATTTTGCAAGAATATGGTGGACCTTTCTTTAATTCTGCTAGGCCAATTTCTTGGTCGTCGAGAACGACTGATTCGTCTTCATCACAAGCATCTTCTTGGCATATTCCTACATAAGCCACTCTTTCTTTTTTGCCTTTGTTAGACCTAAACTTCTCAGCTTTTAGCCTTTCGATTTGCCTTACCCTATCTGATAACTGTGCCATATCTCTTAAGTATTGAGTATCTAGTTTCTTCCTTATGGAATAATCTAGACCTCCTGCAGCCACTTCGACCAGTTCTTGTTCTGGAACTTGTGTGAAACATCTTGCTTTTAGTAGTCTGAATCTGTTAAGGTAGTCATCTATAGGCTCTGAGAATTTTATTTTAACGCTTGCTAATTCTTTCAAGCTTATTTTAGTTTGTCCCATGTAGAATTGTTCATGGAACAATCTCTCCAAGTGATTCCATGTATGTATGGAACCTGCTGGTAGGGATGTAAACCAAGTAAACCCATTTCTTTGTTAAAGAGCTTGGGAAATATTTCATCCTTAGATTTTCATTACGTGCTATTTCTCCCGCTTCGATCAAGTAACTCGTTATGTGCTCTATGGTGGATTCACTAGTATCCCCTGAAAATTTTATGAATTTGGGGATTTTCCACCTTGGGGGTAACTCTTGTTGTAAAACATATTCAGAAAGTGGGGAAGCATAACTGGGCCTATGAAATCCCACGTTTTCCCCATTTTAAGCCATTATTCTTTCGACCATGACTGCCAAATTGTTTTTGGCAGGTGGATTATTATAACACATTCTCTGTTGTAAAATGTCATCAGCGTCCTGACCTCTTTGAACTATCAACCTCCTAGGCTCTTGTTGGATAGGGACTTCGACACGAGGTTGTTCGACAACCTCTTCTTGGAGTCTTGGGTTTTCCTGAGGGTTGTTTAAGGTCTTTGATTTATTGTTGGTTCTTCTTCGACATTGATTACCGGATTCTGAATCACATGTTCTCTCTGTCGAATTTGAGGGACTCCAAAGAACTCAACAATACGCACCATTTGCGCTGCCAATATATGATTCGTTTGAGTAGTTCTTTGTATTAAAGGGTTAAATACTTTCCCCATTTGTTGAGTCAACCTATGGACCATTTCATGATTGCTTTCGTCCATTTGTTGACGTATTGCCTGCACAGAATTAGTTGTAATTACTGGCATTTGGAATCCTGGTGAGGGTTGGTTTGGTCTACTAACGTTCCCACCGTAACCTGACCCTTGTAATGGTGAGGACATGTGAATCATGGCATCATAATACAAAGGTGTTGCATTATGCAAACTAGCCATCAGTGAAGTTGGCCTTCCATAAGGTTGTTCTCTTCCAAACATAGGTGTGGAAAAATTTGTTTGATACGGCCTAAAGTTACTTCCTCTAGGGGGAGGGGTTCCCATAGGTATCGAATGTCCTATGTTGGAGGAACTGGGTGCACTTTGAGAAAAAGACAACGCTGGTATCGATCCAGATGATGAGGGATTTCCCCTTCTGAAACGTGGAGTGTCTCCATATCTCCCCATGTCGAAGGAATAACATTGGAAACTGGAATTTCGTCAGTATTTACTAGTGGGATAGCCATTTTCTTACTCTAGTTCGTCTAGGTATTTTTGCGTCAGTCACGGCTAATTTACCACTTCGTAAAAACATACAACGTAATAAAACTCTTTTGGATTAAGAATCCTTTTCAGTATTTTAGCACTCGTCCCACTGGGCGTGCCAATTTGTTTGCTGGTGTTTCTGGCGAACAACCTTTGGTTTACCAATTCCTTGGAAATGGGTTACTTGCAGGACCAACCACACAATTCCTAGGACACATGTGCTAAATTCTTAGGACTAATTCATTAATGTATAAGTCTTATTAGTTTTTTTCTTGTATGTTCTGTCAAACGATTTCTAACGAAGTTGTTCTTATTTATATTAGAAGGTAGATGTGTTTGTACAATGAACTAAAAGAAAGACTTAAAGTCTACATTTAAAGGATTTTCTGGAACATAAACTTACTTGAAAGTAAATTTCTTGAAAGTAAATTGCTTGAAAAGTAAGTAAAAGCATAAACTTGAACAAGGAATGAAGGAAAAATCTAAATTTTATAACTGAAAGATAAATGGCGTTTACACATACATTTTCCAGACAATTCTCCTTTCTCTTACACACGAGTATTAGAGTAATTTTCACATAAATGTTATACAGAATTTCACACACTTTACACAAAGAAAACTATCTTATTTATATACAAATAAAATAACCATCGAATAACGGTCAATTCCTCAGAATTCGCCACTTGGCGCTCTGCATGGTATTAGTATCTAGGAATCCTCCATGTATCTCCTACCAAGCGAGGTCATTATTCATATTAACAACTGCCCTTTAATTGGTGAAACGACGTATCTTCTTGTCAGGTCGAATTCATCTAAAATTCAAATATAGTCATAACGTCTCCTTCGTCGAATCCTTTGCCTTCACATCTCTCATCGAAAACACGAGAAGAATTCTTCGTAGTGATGTGAAGAACTTTCTAACTGGCATCTCATCCGCTCTTTCGACAAACAACAGTTCGTTATATCATGAACCAAATCATCACAAACCTTCTCAAGATTCTGGACATGTTTGGAAGAAAGAGTGATCCCATTTCGTCGAATATCTTCACAGCTGCATACATCATTATTCAAAACATAATGAGATGAGGAGTGCTGAGAAATTACCATGTCAAATAATGGTGACGTGTGGGAACATAGTTGACAAAACCATCAGCTGCTAAGGCTCTTATTTATCAAACCCATGGTGTCGAAATTATGTGTATACATTTTTTCCACTTAGGTTTGATATAAACCTCCTCAAGAAGTTTATCTTGCCTAATAGTGACTACAACTCCTTCTTGGTCAAAGGCGCCTTAGCTTCCATGATAGCTTTGGTCTTATTTTGATTGATTTTGATCCCTTTCTTGTGGACCACAAATCCCAAAAAGTCCATTGCCTGTACACAAAAATCACACTTTAGAGGATTCATTTTAAGACCATGTTTTCTCATTCTTTCAAAAGAACGTCGATGATGATTGATATGGTCTAGTCCGGAAATAGACTTTACAACAATGTCATAAATATAAATTTGCATGAATGTATCTATGAAATCATGAAAGATTTAATTCATTGCTCTTTGGTAAGTTGCCCCTGCATTTTTCAAACCAAAAGGAATTACTACCCATTCATAGGTGCCCAAGGCCCCTGGGCATTGAAAAGAAGTTTTGGGGATATCTTCCTCAGCAATGAATATCTGGTTGTATCCATAGTATCCATCTAACATGCTTAGATATTCATGTCCTGCGGTAGAATCAATTAACATTTCTGTCACAGGCATTGAATACTCATCTTTAGGGGTTGCTGAATTTAGATCTCCAAAATCTATGTAAACCCTTATAGAGCCATTATTTTTAATAACTGGCACAATGTTTGCCAACCATTCGACATACCTAGCTCTACGGATGAACTTGCATCAAAACAACCTTTCAATATCCTCTTTGTTTTCGGTGAGGATTGTTGGGGAGAACCGTCTTGGATTTTGTTTGACTGGTTTTTTCTCAGGCTTGATTGATAGCTTATGTTCGACAAGATCTCTCTTCAAAACAGGCATTTCATCAAAGTCCCAAGAAAAAAAATCCTTAAATTCCTTTAGCAGTTGAACCACTTCGACTTTGATTTATGGGTTGATATTAAAACTAATATAGGTAGGCCTTTTTGTATCCCTTTCTCCTAGGTCAATTTCTTCCAAAGGATCCTGAGCCAGCTTTTTGGTGCTTTCTGACAAAGGGTCATTTTCGAATCCCAAAGGCTCACTATCAAATATAACATCAAGCCTTTGTTCTGAGTCCTCCTCAGCCTTATCTAGAGGCTCTGATTCGAAATCCTTCAGAGGATTTTCTTCTACAAACTGTGTTTTGGCTTCAACAGCCATTTGGTTTCCTGCAGCCTCTAAGGCCGCTTGTATTTTTGTTTCAGCCATGTAGGCCGAAATTCTCTTCAATGCGTCGAAGTCAATCATTGATACTACCTTCGCTTCCCCATCATGTGGGGATAATTGTAGGCTCCCCAAAGTAAGGTGGTTAATTTCCTACTTCTTTTACGACCTCCCTATCCTAGCGAAAACCTTCGACGGGATGAAGGTGTAATGAGCAGAATGCGTGATCATTTGGTGTGAACTCAAATTCTGCTGGTGTTCATGGATCAATGCGTGTTAAGTTCTTGTTGAATTCAACGCCTTTAATATGGTTGACTGGCACTTTGAAGTACCCTTGGTAAGCTTTAATGTTTTCCACAATGCCATCTGGCCTCCAGATGGTGACCCTTTGATGCATTGAGGATGACACTGCACCTATGCCATGTATCCACTCCCTACCTAGCAAAAGGTTATAGTTGGCCTTACTTTCGACCACCATAAAAAGAGTGGGTCTTGTGATTGTTCCGACAGTCAAATCAATTTTTAGGACCCCAAGTGTTGGTTCAGTCTTGCCCTCGTAATTCGACAACACCATATTATGAGGCTTGAGGTCTCTGTTGAATCTCCCAATTTTGGGTAGCAGGAAGTGTGGCATTATGTTCACTGTTGCGCCACAATCAACCAGAATTTTATTGATGGCCATGTTCTCCACTTTTCCAGTGATATATAGGGGTTTCAAATGCCCCCTCATGATGTGATGTCATTTCTGCTTCAGTATTGGCAACCAGGTTTTCAACTTCAGTAATCCTGTTATATTCTATGGGCATCACTGAGACCATATTTACTATGATGCCCAAAGAGGCTTCACATTCACAGTCGAAGTTGTCTGTCATGTCCTCGTCCTCGACTGCCTTCAACTTAGATTTTATCTTAGCTTTAATCTCAACCCCTTTGTTTCTGTCTAAAAAAATTTGTTCCCCGCAAGCACATTGTTTGTTATTTTCACTGTATGGTTGTTCATACCCTCACCAAGCATGTTAGCTTGATTTAGCACAATCACCCTTGAGGCTTCTCTCTGAGTTTTCCTTCCGCGCTGCTCTCTACGCCACTGTGATCTAGACATAGGGTTCTTACCCTTATAGTTTTCAGATACATATGTAGCCTTGTTTGATGTCCTAACTTCCTTCATGTATCCCATTGAAGGACCTCTTTTGACATCAAACTTTCCCCATCTCTGGCCTCCCTTTTTGCCTGATTTTTTCAAGCCTGACCCACTTATTATTTGGAACTTCACCACTTGGTTTGAAAGTGGGTTGCCTCGACTTGAGGTGTTGTCGCTTAGCATGCCTGGGGTTGAAACTGTATGTCTTTTAAGCAACCTTCAGCTTCTGCCATTCATTAACCCTCTTGACTTGCTGAAGGCTTTCAACTATTTCTTTGTCGAAGATCGAACTGCATCTTGGAGACAACATTACTTATGACTTCTTATTTTAACATCTATGTAAGAAGTCCACTAATGTCTCATCCTACTTAGGATAAGCCTTCTTGTACTGGTCTTTTTGGGATGTGGATTCATCTATCTGGTCATCCCTTATTTGACCATGTTGACATTAACTTCATCCCTCAGTTCCATCCTAGAGAATTTCAAACCAAGGCCCTCAGCAGCCTTATCCATCTCTGTGAAACTATCAGCAGTTTCCTTTATAACCAATTGGAGGTTTGATTCTTCGACCTCCTCATATGGGGTGATGGTGTCGCTCCCGGGATTTTCATCCTAGTACAAACGCGAAAGTGGCGCGGAAAGGTTAGAGTCGCCAGCCAGACATTTTTATCCCGAATGAATGGGAAAGGTAATGTTGCACAAACCTGAGGAAGAAGGAAAGGACAAGGTCCTGCGAACCAAAGATCTGAGTTCGGGAGTCGGTTACGACCTGGGAAGGTATTAGCACCCCAGACCGTCCGCCGTACCCGACGGGATCCACGCTTGCTTGTTTTGTTTCAAAGGGTGATAAAAGTATAACTGCTGCTGAATAAAACCGCTAACTGGAACAAAGGGAATGGAAATGAGAAAGGAATTAAAAAGAATAAAAAGAAAGAATGGGGAAAATGTAGGGAAAATAAAGAGTGTGCTCGAACGGGCCCTACCCCGCTGCCTACGTACCTCACTGGGATAATGAGGATCAGAGTCGACGTAGTTCGCCTAACTAAGGCGGGAACTATTTGTTTGTGTTTTTTATGGCTGGAACTGCGTATGTCTATGCTCAGGTGTTGCAGGCTCGTCTGGTACGAGTGCGTTTACCGTCTTGCATGAAAGACAAGTCGTCGCGAGTTCGCGTTGTGAGTGAATGAGATGAGAAGAGAAGTTCCCGCAGGATAGTCGGTTATTGTTTGTTTTTGGCTTTTATGAGTTTTGTATGAATTTGGCACAAGGAAGTGAATTCAAACTCTTTTCCATGGAATGTACACTTGACTCTACATTCCAAGATGGAATAATAGAACAAGCATACCCAGCAAGGAGAACTTATCCAAGACTGGTTTCCTAGGATTAGGGTTTAAGTTCACTAGTTTGTTGAACTTTATTAAGTGTTTTTGTTGCTTTTGTGAAGAAATATCTTTTAAACTTTCTTTGTGAACAATTCCTTGATGAGACTTGTGCATCATGATAAACAAGCTTACACCACTCCAAGATGGAATGAATGCAGGTGCTTCATGGAATAAGGCTATACACAAGGAATCATCTCATTTATTTGTTAAGTGTTTTTGGATTTTGTTTGAAGATGAGAAGAGAATGACTCAAGTTGCAAAAAGGCAAAATCTAAAGGACTAAGACTCAATCCTAATTTTGTTATGTATTTACAAAGTGATCCTAATGGTTAGTGAGGTTTTCTACTCCTAATGGAAACTTAGAACTTATTAGAATTCAACTTACTTCTTAATGAAGTTAAGTTGATTCTAAGAACAAATGGGGAATCCTATACAAGTTGTAACAATTAAAATAAGGCAAAACCATGGAATCAACTATGAGAAATAATATTCTAAAAATGCCTCAAAGGCATGAATAATAAATAGTCTTATTTATTTATTCTATTTCTTTATGGAAATGAATTTTATACTAAGTTCTAAATCTAGGTCAAACTTAATATTCATCCTAAAACAAATTAAACTAAACCTAAGTCTAATGTTAAATTCTATGACTAAAATTAATCTAGACTATTGTTATTTTTTGTATTGAGCTATATTATATTTTTTTAATGGCCTAAACTAAAGGAATTATGCATAGCTAGGCCTAAAACTAATATTCTAAAAAAAATACTAAATCTTCTAGAAAAATTATGAAAATTAAACTATGGGATCCTAACACTATCTAAAATAGTATACTAAGAGGGATTCTAAAAATACTTATTTTTCTTATGCCTAAAAATTATTTTATTTCAGCTAAGATTAACCATTATTTCTTAAAGATTACTCCACTAAAATTTATGATAAAAGGTCCTAAAAATCCCCTTAAAAATACCCTAAGAAATATTATGAGTCACCTAATTACAGAAAAAAGAATGGCTCAAAAAGATTGATGGAAGTTACTTAAATAAAATAAACAAAATTCAGCACAATTAAGAAGAAATTCAATAAAGCTAAATAAAAGAATAATTCATAATTAAATCAAAAATAATCAAATTTCAAAAAAATGAAAATGTCCAATATTTCTAATGTAAATTAATAGCCCACTGGAATTTTTATAGAATTTCCTAATGATTTTTACTATTTTTTGGGGATTTATTTCTAAACTATGCCTAAATAAAATTAAAATTTAAAAGAAGTGAGAATGGGGGTTCAGGAAGCATTTTCCTTAGTTGCTTTTGATACAGGCCTTTGAAAGGGGGTACAAACAGCAGTTATTTTATGTTTTTTTTTTTCTTGGGCTCATAAAGGGGAGGTGTAAATATCAGTATTTTTTAACTTAAACATATCTTTAACACATATTTCTTAATTAACTTAAAGAAATGAACTAATTAATAAAAAAAAGAAATAGCCTAATCTTAAACTAGACTATTATACTTTCTAAAACTTAATTAAAGAAAAAGAATTAAACTAAGCCTATTATAATATTCTTCAAAAGTCTTAATCTAAAAACTATTAAACTAATCTTATAAAAATATTTTCTAAAAAAAGAAACTTAATTTAAAAAAATAGAATTAAACTAACCCTAAACTAATGTTTCTCTTATAAAATGCTTGATTAAGGAAATCAATTAAACCATTAACTTATCAAAATTAAACTAATCCTTATGATAAAATTTCTAATAATTTTAATTTAACAGAATTAAACTCAACTTAAATATAATATTTTTTTCTAAAAAATCTAAACTTATGATTATCAATATAAAATTCTAATTTAAGACCTTAAACTAAAATTATGATTATCAATATAAAATTCTAAAAAAACTTAATTTAAGTTTTATTAAACTAAACTTAAAAATATTTTCTAAAGATTTTAAATTGAATTAATATTATACTAACCTTATTATACTTCTTTTTCATAAAAATTCTTAATTAAAGAAGAAGAAATGAACTAATCCTATTAATATTTCTTTTGTAAAATTCTTAATTAAGGAAAAGAAATGAATCCTAATCTAATAAAAACAGGAATTAACCATTAATCTTAAAAACTGAATTAACT
The DNA here is from genome assembly GCA_963966055.1 of Lathyrus aphaca. Taxonomy (NCBI): domain Eukaryota; kingdom Viridiplantae; phylum Streptophyta; class Magnoliopsida; order Fabales; family Fabaceae; genus Lathyrus; species Lathyrus aphaca. The sequence continues at coordinate 248,493,527 of OZ014520.1, read as the reverse complement.
AATTATCTTATTATAAAAATAATTAAACCTGGATTAAATTATAATATAATTACAAAGTTTAATTAAAAAATCAATTGAACTACAACCTAAATACAAAACCCTAATTCCTATTCTCATCTTCCCCTTTGCCTTCACGCCGCCGCGTCGCCCCTCTCCTCCTCAATCATCATCGGCCTCCACAAATCCCTACCGGAGAAGATGAACCCAAACCTGCCGCACCTCACTTCCTCTTTTAATGAAACTAAAACAATGTTCTCCACCCCTCACTCTAACCTAGCTCAGCTAAGAATTTTGAATACTCAAACCGAAATCTCCGAATCCAAACAAACGTCTCTTAACATGGCAACAACGTGATCGAAGATATGCAAAAGGAAAAAATCATGCTCTTACAAGACTACGATTCACACCTGTTAACTGATGAGATGAAGGTCTTGCGACGAATACGCTCAACAATCCATTTGCTATTAGCGGTTCTTTGTAGCCGTTGTTGCGATTTATCTGCTGAATTCGACGGTACGGTGTCCTTCGAAGATTTCAAGTAGCCTTAGCTTAATTCGGTTTACCTCTTCTTCTTGCTTTATGCTTCCGCGTGCTACTGATATTTGCAAGTCACGGACGAAGACTCTTGTTGTGGAATTCAGTGTCGATTCACGGAGAACACATGAAAAGGATGGAAGATAGCTTGATGTTCCTTTGCGAATTCTTGCCGAACTGAGAACAAGAAGCGATGTGTTCCACTTTAGAGATTGAAAAAGGTCCGACTCTAGAGACTCGTTGATGTCTTCGTTCAGGTATGCAAACCCTCTTCCCCTTTTCTCTTTAATCACCTCACGAATCCGAGTTCTTGTTAGATATCTTGATGTTGAGTGATACTGATAAGAAGTCTGTGAATTCGATGTGCAGGTTGCTGTTGCTTTGCGGATTACCGCAAAGATTGTTGTTCATTGCTGGTTGAAACTTGATGAAGATATTGCTTAGAGAATTGAAGGTCATAAGAATCGTTAATGGGGCTGATTGAAGGTGGAAGAGAGAAGTGGTGGGAAGATTAGATTGAAGGAGAAATGGATTGAAGAATGATTGAAAAATTGTGAGAAGAAGCTCAAGTGTGAAGAGTGGCTCTGACTTATAGAAGATCTCTCATAGAAATGTCCAGAAGCTTCAGGTACTTTCTCCTACTGAATTCAGTTATGACTGTTAGGAATTAGTTATTTTCGGTTATGAAATTGATTCTGTTATGCATTGTGATTTCTTCTGCCAATTCTGTTTGCCATATTAACAGCTTCTTGTCAGTTGGAGTCTCTAACTATTTCATTCCTCTAACTGTTTTATTTCCACTTTTTTTTTAGTGAGATTTGGTTGATGAGAATCACTATGCAAGCACTCTGTTGTCGCACAGGGGTAGTCGGGGATGCATCTTTGGCCACCGTACGGGTCAGCAATGCATAGTTACTGTACAAATCCAGCATAGCAGGAAATGGATTCCTTTCTGCAACACTACAAGGTTTCGGTGCTTTAACAAACTTCTCTGGAGGGAATTCACGTCTGGACTTCAACTCTTCAACAACATCCATCACTCAGGCAATATTTGACAAGCTAAATGGATGCTTAGCTTCGCCCAATCGCAAGGAAAACATTGTGGGAGTTAAACCAATTCCATATGAAAACAATATCACCCTCCTACCTTCCAATGAGCTATTTTTGTTGTGAATAAGGGATGCAAATGCTGCATAGAGGGACGCAGGGACGCGGTGTACATGTTGCCTACTTGCTTTAGTATTAAAGTAGTAGGTTGTTGCTGAGTTTCAAGTTTTGTTTTCTTTTTCTTTTAACGATTTCCAGCGGCTTTCCACTAATACCATTGATGCCTTCCTTGGTTTTCCTTTTTCACAGGAATTGGAGACAAACTTGGTCTTTAAAGTACAACAAATCCACAGCAAAAAGGACAAACTTCAGCCTTCATATCGCTCGCACTGACTTTTTCCTACGGGCCCGAGCACTGAATGCGTTTGCTTCTGATGTGGGATACGAAATTGGTAAGTGATTTTCTCCAGAATTGTTTGTGAAAATGGTTAGAGGTTGAAAGAATTGAATGTCAAAACTCAACGGTAACTGCTGTGTCCATAGTGGCGAATTTATTTTGTGAATTGTCTCTTGCAGGTCCCTGAGGTAGCATTTGGAACAGGATAACCAGAATAGGCTAACATGGATTTTTATCAACACTGCCTTCATCCTAATCAACTTCATAAAAGGCATTGAGATGGAGCATGATGTCCCACCATGCGTTGAAAAAGCTTGTAGATGCCGTGTTTGGACGTGTGACGGATACGCAGTAACACACTAATGAAGATGATGTTGCTGCCTTTCGAGTTGCGGCGTACATTCCACTATATCGTTTCCGATTCTCTTTTGTAATTTCCTTCAATTAATATGAAAGATTGAGAACTGATTTTTTGTTAACTTATGTTACTAAATGTTGTTGAACTTTGTTAAGGTTTCTGCTCTTCTTTTTTTGGTAGTAGGCTTTTGAGACTTTATGTTTGGGGTTGGAATTTGCTTGAATCCTATCCTTTTTAATTGTATGAATATTAGGAATGAACAATAACAACACAAATGACAATTTTGGTTAGAGCAAAACAAGTGGAATTTGATGGAAAAAAAGAGTTTAAACTGGAATGGGCTCAATGGGCTTGATATGTCAAAAAGAACATTACTTGATGTAAGTAAGATAAATCTAACTAACATGAGGATCATTAATTTGTCTATTTTTATCATGGATTGCAATGAGTTGGAAATTGGGATAAAGATAATGAATGTAGTTTGGAAAATCTACATGAACTTGGAATGGTTTGAACATGAGTATGAGCGACCGAGCTAAGAATCAATTAGGACGAAACGAATTATAGACTCGAACGGCCTGACAAAACAGCATTGGGCTCCATCCTTTGAAATGGACATGGGCTTAAAACAAGTATGGTTCCAATTAGGCGTGGATTGAGGAAAATGACAACAAATGGAGAACAATTCTATTCAAGATTTTTCAACGGCCTATAGTTGTAAAAATAAGAAAACAGGTGAGTTTAAAAACAAATTGAATGGATTTGTGGTAAATGTGACAATTATGAATAGTGAAATGAATGGAATTTATTAAATAAGGATTATACGGGTAATCGGATATGGATAAAAATGAGTGGAAAGATGAATAAAAGAAATTGAAAGTGGAAATAAAAATGAAACGAAATAATCGGGACCGGTTTATGAAAATGAGAACAAAGCAATGGATGGATATGAAATCTTCATTTTAGCCCAAGGTCTATTTGGAATTCTTTCCAACAACACACCCACTTCCGAGCCACTGACTAATTTTCCAGATTAGTCACACCTCTTTGAATCGTCTGAACCATGCCATGACCATTCTAATCCAGATGAAATCACTGATAAACTGAAAGTTCAAACCAGACCGCACACGAAACACTGTTTGATAAACGGATGAATCTCGACACACGACAACATGATCTCTGAATATGCACTGTTTAATAGATGGTCCAGTAGTCCAAAATAATCTTGCCGCTGCAGTGATCTTTTGATAGTTTGACCAAGATCAGGTCAAACTCCCATCTGAATCGAAACTCAATTGAACAACCGCACTTGAAGTAAAATCAACATCAGTAAATTCTCCACCATTTCAAACTCTGACAGATACTGATGAGGTACTAAACCTTAATTCAGTACAACCTTAATCACATGCCCAATGAAACAATGAAGTGCACTAGTATGCCGTTAATGGATTGATGAGAAATGCTGGTGAATGCAAAACGATGAGCTAGTAGAGGGAATAAATATGAGGGAAAATTTTGAGGTATTACAGCTGCCCCTATTCAATCATCTGCAGACTTGAATGAATAATTGCAACGGCTTTTAGACGTTCAAGGTATGGAGTGATTGAATACTCGAATAAGACCTGAAAATTTGCACACTGAAAGTAATGGAAATGCCATCTGCCCATTTATTCATTTATGTTTTTTTTTTTATTTTAACCTCTGAATAGGTAACGGAAAATAAGAACCAGGTGGAAGTATGCTGGGAAAAATGCCATCCTCGGATGACAACTCAAAAGATTCTCGAAACCATCCTCGAATGGAGACGTAAAGGTATACCGGCCGCAGGCGGTAACCGAACACAAAGAAAAGAAAATAGGACAAGATGGAACGGAATCGTTGTACTTAAATGATAACCCGAAACGTGACCGTTGTACTGAAACGGAGACGCGAGGAAATGAGATTGTTGTACGGAAACAATACTCAAAGACGAGACCATTGTACTTAAATGAAAACTCGAAAGGAACGGGATCGTTGTACTTAAACGAGAGCCCAAGCAAACAGGATCATTGTACTTAAATGATAACCTGAGACGCGACCGTTGTACTGAAACGGAGACGCGAAAAGAAATGAGACTGTTGTACTGAAACAAGATTCAAATACGAGACCATTGTACTTAAATGGAGACTCGGAGAGAATAGGATCGTTGTACTTAAACGAGAGCCCGAGATACGACCGTTGTACTGAAACGGAGGCACGAGAACATGAGATTGTTGTACTGAAACGATACTCAATTGGGGATAACAACAAAACTTGGTAGAAGCATCCATCCTGGGAAATGAAGTTGCATTTTGTGGGGAGTACTTCAATCTGATGGGAGATGCAGCGGGTCTTACGTAATATACCTCAAAACTGGCCCATGCTGGTATGCATATGTTTGGATTTATGGCGTAATGCTCCATAACAATGGAAATGCTACGCTTTGGAGGATGCAGACGCAATGATGATTATGCGAATGACAATACAAAGGAGATCTCCTGATAAGGAGACTGCAGGTGATTCCAGATAACTTGGCTGGGGAGAAACGACGATCACTGCATTGATCTGGCTCATCCTGATAAGGAGGAAATAACTCTGCGGGGAAAGTTGTTAATAATTTACTGTAAGAATTGCCCCTGTGTGCAAGGAGACTTCTGCTTGGGGATTGCACCCACTCTTTGCTACCTTGCTGGGTGAAGTTTCAACTGGCACATGGATGGGGATGATTGGAAACACCCTAGGAGACATTTGTTTCTGCTCAAACAAAAGGGAATGCCCATCCTGGATAATCATTGTTAACTTTGTTAGCAATATCAACACCTGTACCTGCATGAACACGAGCGATAGTACCTGCAACATAAGAATTAATTTGGGACCTGCTTGCCCCAGGCTCATAGCATGAATCATTGTCTAGGTATCTCAGCACCCTTTCAGAGTTGTATTAAATGTTCCTATTCTCCTGCACGAGTTAGAAAAGCATTCAAATGTTCATAACACAATGCAAGTTACCATTGGCTAGACGTTTTCACAATCAATCAATGCTAGATGAAAAAGTAAAAAACAAAAAGTTAAAATGGTCAATTGACTGAAGTTGAATTTTTATTGATTTTGAAAGGTGGCCCTGAATAGGTAATACAAAGGAAGCGGTTCCCTGAAATGAGGGAACAACTAAAAGAAAAACAAACTACCCTATTGGCAATGTGAAAAATGAATCTCATCAAGTATCAACCCGGTTATGACTCGTATGTCTTCCAGACGCTCCGCTCGCTCTGCCTCTTGAGAAAAAGTAAATGAACTAATCTTCAACCCTTAAGAATAGCCTCAACTGTAGGTAAGTCATGGATCTCGCAGATCGCAGTCGTTCGTGTTAATCCCTCTTTTGCGTGGATCGCCCTTTCAGGTTTTCAATCCACCGGGATACCCTTTTTTGCCTGAGTTGTCCGATGTGGCTTTTCAACTCAGCGGGTGTACATTTTTTTCAATATTTCCCTAACTTTTGCCCGAGCCTTTTATTCTGTTTTTGGCTCGCCGGGATGCCCATTTTTGCCTGGATCTTTATTCTGTTTTTATCCAGCGGGTCCTTTTTACACGAAGTATTTTCTTACTGCGTCTGCGTTGACAGGGGATGGAAAGTCTTCTCCGTCCATGGTTGTCAGCATTAAGGCTCCGCCTGAGAATACCTTTTTAACCACGAACGGTCCTTCATAGTTGGGTGTCCACTTGCCCCTGTGATCGTTGAGAGGAGGAAGAATCCTTTTCAGCACTAAATCTCCTGGCATGTACCTCTGTGGTCGCACCTTCTTGTCAAAAGCTTGCTTCATTCGTCGCTGATACAACTGTCCATGGCATACAGCTGCTAGACGCTTCTCTTCAATGAGGCTCAATTGATTATATCTGGATCGGAGCCATTCAGCTTCATCTAGCTTGATATCCATCATCAACCTCAATGAGGGGATTTCCACTTCGACTGGTAGAACTGCCTCCATACCATACACCAGTGAGAATGGAGTTGCCCCTGTTGAAGTGCGTACTGATGTTCTATACCCATGCAACGCGAATGGTAACATCTCGTGCCAGTCTTTATATGTCACAACCATCTTCTGCACAATCTTTTTGATGTTTTTATTAGCCGCTTCGACGGCGCCATTCATCTTCGGACGATATGGAGAAGAGTTGTGGTGTTCTATTTTGAAGTCTCGACACAAGTCAGCCATCATCTTGTTGTTGAGATTAGAACCATTATCAGTAATGATCCTTTTAGGGACTCCATACCGGCAGATGATGTCCCGCTTAATAAATCGAGCGACCACTTGTTTAGTGACATTGGCATAGGAAGCAGCTTCGACCCACTTCGTGAAGTAATCAATAGCAACTAGGATGAAGCGATGCCCATTAGAAGCTGTTGGCTCAATCTTTCCAATCATATCGATGCCCCACATAGCGAACGGCCACGGTGAAGACATGACACTCAACGGATTCGGAGGCACATGGACCTTGTCGGCATAAATTTGACACTTATGGCATTTGCGGGAGTATTTACAACAATCAGATTCCATGGTAATCCAATAGTATCCCGATCTCAATAATTTCTTGGCCATGGCATGACCTCCAGCATGGGTACCAAAGGAGCCTTCATGAACCTCCTGCATTAACAAGTCTGCCTCGTGTCTGTCCATACATCTGAGCAGCACCATGTCAAAGTTCCGTTTGTACAACACACCATCCTGATTCAAGAAGAATCCTCCCGCCAGTCTTCTAAGAGTTTTCTTATCTTTACTGGATGCCCCAGTCGGGTATTCTTGAGCCTTCAGGAATTGTTTGATGTCGTGGTACCAAGGCTTGTCATCTTCACCATCACCAACTGCGAAGACATAAGCCGGTCTTTCAAGACGAGAGATCGAAATTCGAGGCACGAAATTTTCTCGGCATACTTTAATCATGGATGATAAAGTTGCGAGAGCATCGGCGAACTGGTTTTCGTCCCTAAGAACATAGCTCAGCTTTACTTTGGTAAAGAAGGTTAACAACCTCCTGACGTAATCTCGGTAAGGAATCAAACGAGCTTGATGAACTAGCCATTTGCCATTGACCTGATTTACCACCAAAGCAGAATCTCCGAAGATCTCAAGGTTCTTGACTCGCAAGTCTATTGCCTCTTCGATCCCCATGATGCAAGCTTCATACTCTGCCTCGTTGTTAGTGCACTCAAAGGTCAACCGAGCGGCGAGAGGTGTGTGGACTCCTTCTGGTGAGATAATAACAGCACCTACTCCACTCCCATTCATGTTTACAGCTCCGTCAAACATCAACTTCCATCTGGATTCAGGGTCGGGCCCCTCCTCCGGAAGTGGTTCTTCATGGTCTTTCGACTTGAGGAACATGATGTCCTCATCCGGAAACTCAAACCTCATGGGTTGATAATCATCAATCGGCTGCTGGGCCAAGTATTCTGACAACACACTCCCCTTGATAGCTTTTTGTGAAGTGTATTGTATGTCATACTCCGTGAGTATCATCTGCCAACGGGCCACTCTTCCTGTCAAAGCCGGCTTTTCAAAGATGTATTTTACAGGATCCATCTTGGAAATTAGGAGAGTAGTGTGAGTTAGCATGTACTGTCTTAGTCGGCGAGCAGCCCATGCCAAAGCGCAGCAAGTTTTCTCGAGTAGTGAGTATCGTGTCTCACAATCGGTAAACTTTTTGCTAAGGTAATATATGGCGTGCTCTTTTCGACCAGACTCGTCCTGCTGACCCAGCACACATCCCATCGATCCTTCGAGCACAGTAAGATACATGATCAGAGGCCTTCCTGGCACTGGAGGCATAAGAATTGGTGGCTCCAACAAATATTCTTTGATTCGGTCGAAGGCCCGCTGACAGTCTTCATTCCATTTAATGGCCTGATTCTTCCTCAGAAGCTTGAAGATGGGCTCGCACGTGGCCGTTAGGTGAGAAATAAACCGTGCAATGTAGTTTAGTCTCCCCAAGAAGCCACGCACTTGCTTTTCAGTCTTCGGCTCAGGCATTTCCTGGATTGCTTTCACTTTGGCCGGGTCAACCTCAATTCCTCGTTCACTAACAATGAAGCCGAGCAACTTGCCAGGACGAACCCCGAAGGTGCATTTATTCGGATTTAACCTTAGTCTGAACTTTCGAAGCTTGTCAAACAATTTTGCTAGGTTGACCAAGTGTTCCTCTTCCGTCTGGGACTTTGCTATCATGTCATCAACATAAACCTCAATTTCATGATGGATCATGTCGTGAAACAACGTCACCATTGCCCGTTGGTAGGTAGCTCCTGCATTCTTTAAACCAAACGGCATGACCTTGTAACAAAAGGTGCCCTAAGGAGTGATGAAAGTTGTCTTTTCCATATCCTCGGGAGCCATCTTGATTTGATTATAGCCTGAGAATCCATCCATGAAGGAGAACACGGAAAACTGAGCAGTATTATCAACAAGTACATCTATGTGAGGTAGAGGGAAATCGTCTTTGGGGCTGGCCCTATTCAAATCCCTGTAATCCACACACATTCTGACTTTGCCATCTTTTTTAGGAACCGGCACAATGTTAGCAACCCATGGAGGATAACTAGTCACGGCCAAGAAGCCAGCATCAAACTGTTTTTGCACTTCTTCTTTTATTTTGATTGCCATGTCTGGACGTGTGCGCCTCAACTTCTGCTTTACCGGAGGACAACCTTCTCTGAGAGGTAGCTTGTGTACCACGATGTCAGTGTCTAAACCCGACATATCTTGGTAGGACCATGCGAAGACGTCAACGTATTCTCGAAGCATAGCCATCAAACGAGTCTTGACAGATTCTTCTAGTGCAGCTCCGATCTTGACTTCTTTCTTGTCCTCTTCAGTACCCAGGTTTATCATTTCAACATCTTCCTCGTGCGGTTGAATCATCTTCTCCTCCTGTTTGAGCAGTCTGACCAATTCTTCGGGTAAATCACAATCCTCTTCACCTTCCTCATTGGCTTGATAAATTGGATTGTCGAAGTCATACTTAGCCATAACAGGGTCGTCATTGATATGATCCGGTGACGAGCACCTGCATGAATGATGATTCATGCAAGGCTTTAGCAACAACTTGATAAGATGAGAAACATTGCCATTTTAAAACTTTTCTTTCTTTTTGAAAAACAAAAGTAAAAAACGAAAGACAGAGAACAACATGAAATGAATGTGAAACGTCAATTTTATTAATGATTGTGTTAATGAACAAATGAACCCTTACAAAGAGCCACTATGCCCCGGGCAAGACATAGTGCTTTAATACAGGAAAACAGAAACAAAAAATCATTACTCTTCAAAAGATGTTACTGAAATGAGCCTTTCTGACGTCCAGTTGCTAAGTTGAGCTCCTGGGACGGCAGGCCTAATCCATTCATCCAAGTCACAGTCACTATCAACAGCTTCATCCTGCACTGCGCTGATATTTCCGTAGTCTATCACTCCTGCACTTGTGAAAGTGACTGGGCTCTGACAACCTTTTGTACTTGTTTCAGACGAAGATCCCCCAGGGTGATAGCCAATCCCGAACATGTCTTTCTTCTCTGGCAATTCGACTGGGCTGCCCCAGCCTTCTCGCACTCCAGATTCTACTAATTCACGCGCTTGTTTATAAGAGGCTATGGACACCCCCTTCTTCGGCACCTCAGGAGAAGTTGCTACGGCGGATGCTTGCTCGGACTTCAAAGGCTCGAAAGCTTGACATGGGGTTTCGACTATTTCGCCATCCATCTCCACATATTTGAATGATGCTAGATGACTGACGAAGATATCTTCTTCCCCGCTGACTGTCACAACTTGACTTTCCCAGACGAACTTTAATTTCTGATGAAGTGTAGAAGAAACCGCTCCTGCCGAGTGTATCCAGGGCCTTCCAAGTAAACAACTATATGCCGGCTGGATATCCATCACGTAAAACGTGGTATTGAAGACTTGTGGACCTACCTTAATAGGTAACTCCACCTCTCCAAATACCGATCTTCTTGATCCATCAAATGCTCGGACTACTAAATCACTGGGCTTTAGCACCACTCCATCATAGTCCAGCTTCATCAATGCCTTCTTAGGCAAGACATTCAGAGATGAACCAGTATCCACCAGCACATGGGAGAGCACTGCACCCTTGCATTCCAGAGAAATATGCAATGCCCGATTGTGAGCACGCCCATCAGAAGTTAAGTCCAAGTCCGTGAAACCCAATCCATGACTGGCATTAACACTGGACACCACCGTTTCTAACTGGTTCACAGAAATATCTTGAGGCACGTATGCCTTGTTCAGAATATTTAAAAGGGCCTTCCTGTGAGAGTCCGAACACATGAGTAATGATAAGATGGAGATCTTTGACGGCGTCTGCTGCAAATGGTCTACAATCTTATAGTCACTCTTCTTGATGATCCTCAGGAATTCTTCGGCTTCTTTATCAAAGGTGAGATCTGGATCAGCTGATGGAGTTGGATCATTGGCCAATACTGGTTGCTTTCCCCTGGCTCTAGCTTGGGCTTCGGCAGTATCCCTGGGTGGTATCACATTGCTTCTCAGTGCTTCCGGCGCAAATAGTCTTCCGCTTCTAGTAAAACCCCTACTCCAACATTCTCTACCTGAGCTGGGGTTATACTAGTCGTGGCCAACTCTTGCTTCTGGCCGTTGCAATACACTTCGCCACCGTAATTCCAAGGAACTGCTCTGTCACTTTGGTACATTATGGGTCCAGCAGTGGTAATAGTTATTGGCGCCGCTCTGGCACGCGAGGGAACTTGGGATGGATCATAAAAGATAGTCACTGTAGATACTTCACTTTCTTTCACGATCTTGTCAAATTGCAGTACTCCTTCATTAATCATACCTTGAATTCCGGCCTTCAATCGTTTACAACCGTTGGTAGCTTCTGTACATTCTGAACAATCATCCTCGCATCCGGGGAAAATGCCTTTCTTCAACAAACAAACCTTGATAGTAACCAATGAAGTCTGCAAGTCATCTACATCATCCACCAGATTCAATTTCTCCCCTTCACCAATTGCACCAATCGTGCCCCTGTGAGGAGGCATGGGATTTTCCAGCACATTAGGAGAGGGAGCGAAATTGATCGCTTTAGAATCCAACAAGTCCTGAACAACATGCTTCAATGCTTTACAATTCTCAGTACTATGGCCGGGAGCTCCAGAATGAAACTCGCATCTAGCATTCGAGTCATAACCTTCAGGAATTTGGCCTGGCCTCGGAGGTTGCAAGGTCCGGAGCTGAATCATTTGAAGCTGCAGGAGATTCTTCAAGAGTTGGGAGTAAGACATTGGTGGAGCTTCAATATGTCTATCCTTCATCCTCTGAGGGTAGTACGGACGAGGGGATCTTGGCTGATACCCCTGTGAGCGTTGCGGCTGTGGAGGCTGGACTCGCTGTTGAACTGGAGGAGTTGAAATAGTGACGGGGGCCACTTTCTGATAACATCCTTGATGAACCATTCCCCTCTGGGCGTATACTGCACCTGTTTCTCCTTCCCTCCTCTTCACAAAGGGTTTCTTGATGCCAGATACTGAAGCGCTTCCATTGTGAATCTTCCCCTGTTTGAGCCAGCTTTCGATTCTTTCTCCAGTCAGGATAATGTCCGAGAAACCACTTGAGGAACAACCAGCCAACCTTTCCATGAAATGCCCTGGGAGGGTATTCAGGAAAAGATCGACCATCTCTCTTTCCAATAAAGGTGGTTGCACTCGGGCGGCCACCTCACGCCACCTCTGTGCATAGTCTTTGAAGCTCTCCGAGCTCCTCTGTGTCAAGCTTTGAAGCTGAGTACGGCTAGGTGCCATGTCAATGTTGTACTGATATTGTCTGAGGAAGGCCTCTCCCAAATCCTTCCAGCTTCTAATAGAGCTCCTTTCCAACTTCATGTACCACTCCAAGGATCCTCCAGAAAGGCTATCCTGGAAATAGTACATCCATAGTTTCTCGTCTCGCGTGTGAGCCGCAATCTTCCTGTAGAAGGCCTGTAGGTGAGTTTTCGGGCAAGAGTTGCCGTTGTATTTATCAAATGCTGGTGGTCTGAACTTGTGTGGAATGACCACCCCAGGTACTAAACCCATATCTGACACGTCAATTCCCAAAGTGTCTTTGCACTCTAAGGCCTTGACCTTCTCTGCAAGCACCAAGAAGTCGTTGAGATTTCCGTCACCGCCGAAACCCATATCATTGTTGAAGTACTGGAATTGGTCTTCTTGCCTGTCCTGCACAGGAACATACGTGGCCATAGCTGGATCTGGAACATGAGGTCCACTTGGGCCGCTGTTAGTGTTGGGAGGACCCCCTAGTCCGCCGGAAGTAGTTGCCTGAGCATTTGTGTTAGGAGGAGTTAACCCTTGAATTGCATTTCTCAGCTCCTGCTGCCCCTGGGCCATCCCCTGCATCAGAGTCATAAATTCTGCCATCTTGGTACGGACTTCATTGAGTTCTGTCTGCATGGCATCCATCGCTGTTCTTTGATTGCTGCGGGTCGCGTACCGATGAGGTATATTTTGTCGAATGTACCGGGTCTTGGCGGCCCTCGCAATCTTTGCCTGGTGAACACAGATAAATTAGACATCTCGAAGAAAAACCTGCAAAGACAAAGACAAAATGCAAATGATGTGTATGCAATGCAATGTGTTCCTTTTATTCCCGAGCATTTTCCTGTGTCCGGTCCTGGCATTAAGAAGATAAGAATTGGGAAGAAGACCCAAATAATATTCAGACATAACGACGGCTGTGGATAATTGGTGCTCATTTCCCGTGTCGGTGCAAATAACGAACAAGAAATCTGGAACAAATCAATCATATAAACTGGAATTTGAAAATACAACGTCCCTGAAGGGTACCAAACAAAATAACAACAAAAGTACATCACATATAAGGAATCCCACAACAAGCCTGTGGGTAATCCAAGTACAAAAATATGAAATTAAACCCTAGGGAACTCTATATCTTTCAATCTCCAGCTAAGGCATTTGACGCTCTGGAACAGTTGAACCACATCTGGATGACCGGGTTCCTGGATGAGCTTCTGAATGAGGAGATCCCTCGTATCAGAAGAAGCGTGCAACTCCTCAATCTGCTGTAGAAATGCTGCTTCATTCCCCTTGCTTTGACTAGACTCGGCCTTCGACCTTTTCACCTCAGCTTTCAACTTCAAGTCTTCAATCTCCTTTTGAGCTTCCTTCAGTGCCTGTTGGCTTTCTGTTACGCGCCGGATACGATCCTCCTCTTGATAATAAGCTTTCCTGAGAAGTTCTTTCTTCCCATCTAAAGAATCCTGAAGGCTTTTGACTTCCTGCTTGTGCTGGGCGTCCAACTCTTTTTGTTTCTTCAGATTTTCGTCCCATTTCTCCTGCCATAAAGTAACAGCTTCATTGGCTTCACTAAGATCCTTCTTCTCTCTTCGACGCTGGGCCGTCTTATGAGTCTCAGCTAAACCTTTCTTTCGGAAGTAGAGCTCTTTATCCTCAAAGTCCTTCTGCTTGAGACGAACTATTTCCTCGGCTTGCTCAGCTCTATCTTTCAATTGACGGTTCTGGATCATCAGCTTTTGACAAGAATTAAGAGCCTCTTGATTTTCAACCCTCAGTTGCTTAACCAAAGCCTCTAACTTCTGATATTCCTCCAAAGGTACCATAGTCCTCGGTGCCACCTCTTTAGGGTAGAGGGGTGTCTCTTTAGAAAATGGTAGAAGATGAGTCTTCACACGATCCTCCAACCAGCTGGCAAAAGGATCATAGGTATTAGGATCTACTCTTCCAAATTCTTTCTTTCCTTTCATCACCCTAATTTCCCAAGCTTGGGATGCCAGGATGCTCATTTTGGAATTTCCCTCTGCTGGAAAATATAAGGAATCATTTGCATCGTCGATCAAAGGTATGTCTCTTAAAGGATAGCCGAACTGTTTCCTAGACAAGATAGGATTGTAGCTAATCCCACCTTTCCTTCCCATCAAAGGTACATTTGGAAAGCTACCACAACTAACCAACATTTCTTTGCCCACCAAATCTCTGTTGCATCCCCAAGCAATGTCAGCTGAGGTTAAGCCCATTAATCTTTTGGACCACTTCCAAGATTGTTTCAAATCCTGAAAGGGTCCTGATTTAGGGAGTTGCCTTACAAACCAATCAGCGAATATGGGAGCACAACAATTTACAAACCCCTTCCTCTTTTCATTTCTGTGGTGAACTCCATAATAAAAGTCATCTAGCAATGTAGGAACAAGATTTCTCTTAACGAAGATAGTGATGGCCTCCATGTTAATTAGTCCTTTCTCTCCGGGAAACAAACTGATTCCATATACTACCATAGCCAACAGTGCTTTGAAGTCTGCCCACTTCTTTTCTGATGCCATAACACGTGCCTCTGCAACAAGAAAGTCCAAAGGGATTCCTTTACTTTGGCCAGCCTCTAATCCCACCTTGAGTCTAGGCATACTCAAATGACAGGCAATAGTGATATCCTCATGAGATGGGATCCTCTCCGAAACATAGTAAGGTACACCCTCCTTAACAGGAACACTCAGCATGCTAGAAACCTCCTCTAATGTAGGTGCCAGAATATAATCAGGAAAAACAAAAACCTTCAGCTGCGGATCATAGAACTGCAACAAAGAATGCAAGCTATCCTTCTGGTCGACTGTGGGCTTGCTCACATAATTCAGTATCTTGCCATACTCTTTCCTGAAATCATCAAGGACTCGGTCACCCATCAAGCTAATCAAACCCTGAACACTCTCTGTCTCTGGCTGCGGGAAAGTATAATGAACATTTCTCTTCCTCGAAATCTCCATGCTGAAGTAGAAAATATGACCAGGACCTAGGAAGTAATGAACCCTGGGAATAAAAAAGAACACAAAATGATTAATGATGATATGATGCTTATGCAAGACAAGGCATGTGATCAGTGAGGTGTCTGTGATGTGCCAATCATATAATCAGGTGTCGGTGCCAGGTCTCAAAATCCAGATATCACAATAATTATCCCTCTGATCCGGGATCCACAACTTAAGAACAGAAATCCAGATCACAAAACTGAACCAAAGGCAAAGTGGGTATGCTGAAGGTACCAGGGTTCCTGCAAACCTGTAAACCCCTCCCAATCTCACGAGTGTGCTACTCGGGTCAAACATCACGGACTCTCGAGGCCGAATAGCAATAATACGTTCACCATTTCCGAGAAATGGCTCATGACCAAATCAGGGAATCGGTTTGGCATTATGTACTACTCAGGGAGGTCTCAGTTGAGTCCGGAAAGAACAAGCATCCGTCACAAGTCTCCAGCTTCAAGCACTGAGTCGAGAAACAATAGTACATTCATCCCGAAGGGTACAATACTATCATCATACGAACAGTTTTGCTTTAACTGAATTCCTGTGAAAGAACCAGGCCATCCTATGCGAGTTCCCAATGGGCCCTCGGATGCGAGTGGGTTTGCCAACAAATGTGGTCTGCCACTGTCATCACTGGAGAGGGATGTTTCCACAAAGGTTCTCAATGATCGGTCCCCTGACTGCACATAACTATCAAGGTAGCACATCAACCCAGAAAGATTCCGGTATCAATACATTCCCGAGAAGGTCGCAAGTCAAGGTGTGGAACTCACTACTACCAACATAGCAAGATGCCATGAAGCCAAAGTGGAACCACTCTAAGTCCTAGGGTGCACTCAAGCCGGGTAGTTGGCTTATCTCACAGTAACTCCCATCCCACAGAAAAAATGAAAACCAGCACAGCCAGACAGTCCAGTATAATATGATGCATGGAAAATAAAATACTGAAAGCGATAAATAAATGCGATAAAGTAAAGCTGTAAAGTAAAACTGTAAATAAAACAATAAAGCTAAACTAAAGCACTCAGCATCAAACAGATAAACACCCAAAGAAACGAAACCAAACAGGCGCTAGGATTGACTCTACAAGGGAAACCAGAGATTCTGGGTTCGATCCCCAGCAGAGTCGCCAGCTGTCGCTCCCGGGATTTTCATCCTAGTACAAACGCGAAAGTGGCGCGGAAAGGTTAGAGTCGCCAGCCAGATATTTTTATCCCGAATGAATGGGAAAGGTAATGTTGCACAAACCTGAGGAAGAAGGAAAGGACAAGGTCCTGCGAACCAAAGATCTGAGTTCGGGAGTCGGTTACGACCTGGGAAGGTATTAGCACCCCAGACCGTCCGCCGTACCCGACGGGATCCACGCTTGCTTGTTTTGTTTCAAAGGGTGATAAAAGTATAACTGCTGCTGAATAAAACCGCTAACTGGAACAAAGGGAATGGAAATGAGAAAGGAATTAAAAAGAATAAAAAGAAAGAATGGGGAAAATGTAGGGAAAATAAAGAGTGTGCTCGAACGGGCCCTACCCCACTGCCTACGTACCTCACTGGGATAATGAGGATCAGAGTCGACGTAGTTCGCCTAACTAAGGCGGGAACTATTTGTTTGTGTTTTTTATGGCTGGAACTGCGTATGTCTATGCTCAGGTGTTGCAGGCTCGTCTGGTACGAGTGCGTTTACCGTCTTGCATGAAAGACAAGTCGTCGCGAGTTCGCGTTGTGAGTGAATGAGATGAGAAGAGAAGTTCCCGCAGGATAGTCGGTTATTGTTTGTTTTTGGCTTTTATGAGTTTTGTATGAATTTGGCACAAGGAAGTGAATTCAAACTCTTTTCCATGGAATGTACACTTGACTCTACATTCCAAGATGGAATAATAGAACAAGCATACCCAGCAAGGAGAACTTATCCAAGACTGGTTTCCTAGGATTAGGGTTTAAGTTCACTAGTTTGTTGAACTTTATTAAGTGTTTTTGTTGCTTTTGTGAAGAAATGTCTTTTAAACTTTCTTTGTGAACAATTCCTTGATGAGACTTGTGCATCATGATAAACAAGCTTACACCACTCCAAGATGGAATGAATGCAGGTGCTTCATGGAATAAGGCTATACACAAGGAATCATCTCATTTATTTGTTAAGTGTTTTTGGATTTTGTTTGAAGATGAGAAGAGAATGACTCAAGTTGCAAAAAGGCAAAATCTAAAGGACTAAGACTCAATCCTAATTTTGTTATGTATTTACAAAGTGATCCTAATGGTTAGTGAGGTTTTCTACTCCTAATGGAAACTTAGAACTTATTAGAATTCAACTTACTTCTTAATGAAGTTAAGTTGATTCTAAGAACAAATGGGGAATCCTATACAAGTTGTAACAATTAAAATAAGGCAAAACCATGGAATCAACTATGAGAAATAATATTCTAAAAATGCCTCAAAGGCATGAATAATAAATAGTCTTATTTATTTATTCTATTTCTTTATGGAAATGAATTTTATACTAAGTTCTAAATCTAGGTCAAACTTAATATTCATCCTAAAACAAATTAAACTAAACCTAAGTCTAATGTTAAATTCTATGACTAAAATTAATCTA
This sequence comes from Lathyrus aphaca, assembly GCA_963966055.1. NCBI lineage: Eukaryota > Viridiplantae > Streptophyta > Magnoliopsida > Fabales > Fabaceae > Lathyrus > Lathyrus aphaca. Next base: position 248,475,725 of record OZ014520.1, on the reverse strand, counting down.
GACTATTGTTATTTTTTGTATTGAGCTATATTATATTTTTTAATGGCCTAAACTAAAGGAATTATGCATAGCTAGGCCTAAAACTAATATTCTAAAAAAAATACTAAATCTTCTAGAAAAATTATGAAAATTAAACTATGGGATCCTAACACTATCTAAAATAGTATACTAAGAGGGATTCTAAAAATACTTATTTTTCTTATGCCTAAAAATTATTTTATTTCAGCTAAGATTAACCATTATTTCTTAAAGATTACTCCACTAAAATTTATGATAAAAGGTCCTAAAAATCCCCTTAAAAATACCCTAAGAAATATTATGAGTCACCTAATTACAGAAAAAAGAATGGCTCAAAAAGATTGATGGAAGTTACTTAAATAAAATAAACAAAATTCAGCACAATTAAGAAGAAATTCAATAAAGCTAAATAAAAGAATAATTCATAATTAAATCAAAAATAATCAAATTTCAAAAAAATGAAAATGTCCAATATTTCTAATGTAAATTAATAGCCCACTGGAATTTTTATAGAATTTCCTAATGATTTTTACTATTTTTTGGGGATTTATTTCTAAACTATGCCTAAATAAAATTAAAATTTAAAAGAAGTGAGAATGGGGGTTCAGGAAGCATTTTCCTTAGTTGCTTTTGATACAGGCCTTTGAAAGGGGGTACAAACAGCAGTTATTTTATGTTTTTTTTTTTTCTTGGGCTCATAAAGGGGAGGTGTAAATATCAGTATTTTTTAACTTAAACATATCTTTAACACATATTTCTTAATTAACTTAAAGAAATGAACTAATTAATAAAAAAAAGAAATAGCCTAATCTTAAACTAGACTATTATACTTTCTAAAACTTAATTAAAGAAAAAGAATTAAACTAAGCCTATTATAATATTCTTCAAAAGTCTTAATCTAAAAACTATTAAACTAATCTTATAAAAATATTTTCTAAAAAAAGAAACTTAATTTAAAAAAATAGAATTAAACTAACCCTAAACTAATGTTTCTCTTATAAAATGCTTGATTAAGGAAATCAATTAAACCATTAACTTATCAAAATTAAACTAATCCTTATGATAAAATTTCTAATAATTTTAATTTAACAGAATTAAACTCAACTTAAATATAATATTTTTTTCTAAAAAATCTAAACTTATGATTATCAATATAAAATTCTAATTTAAGACCTTAAACTAAAATTATGATTATCAATATAAAATTCTAAAAAAACTTAATTTAAGTTTTATTAAACTAAACTTAAAAATATTTTCTAAAGATTTTAAATTGAATTAATATTATACTAACCTTATTATACTTCTTTTTCATAAAAATTCTTAATTAAAGAAGAAGAAATGAACTAATCCTATTAATATTTCTTTTGTAAAATTCTTAATTAAGGAAAAGAAATGAATCCTAATCTAATAAAAACAGGAATTAACCACTAATCTTAAAAACTGAATTAACTAATTATCTTATTATAAAAATAATTAAACCTGGATTAAATTATAATATAATTACAAAGTTTAATTAAAAAATCAATTGAACTACAACCTAAATACAAAACCCTAATTCCTATTCTCATCTTCCCCTTTGCCTTCACGCCAACGCGTCGCCCCTCTCCTCCTCAATCATCATCGGCCTCCACAAATCCCTACCGGAGAAGATGAACCCAAACCTGCCGCACCTCACTTCCTCTTTTAATGAAACTAAAACAATGTTCTCCACCCCTCACTCTAACCTAGCTCAGCTAAGAATTTTGAATACTCAAACCGAAATCTCCGAATCCAAACAAACGTCTCTTAACATGGCAACAACGTGATCGAAGATATGCAAAAGGAAAAAATCATGCTCTTACAAGACTACGATTCACACCTGTTAACTGATGAGATGAAGGTCTTGCGACGAATACGCTCAACAATCCATTTGCTATTAGCGGTTCTTTGTAGCCGTTGTTGCGATTTATCTGCTGAATTCGACGGTACGGTGTCCTTCGAAGATTTCAAGTAGCCTTAGCTTAATTCGGTTTACCTCTTCTTCTTGCTTTATGCTTCCGCGTGCTACTGATATTTGCAAGTCACGGACGAAGACTCTTGTTGTGGAATTCAGTGTCGATTCACGGAGAACACATGAAAAGGATGGAAGATAGCTTGATGTTCCTTTGCGAATTCTTGCCGAACTGAGAACAAGAAGCGATGTGTTCCACTTTAGAGATTGAAAAAGGTCCGACTCTAGAGACTCGTTGATGTCTTCGTTCAGGTATGCAAACCTTCTTCCCCTTTTCTCTTTAATCACCTCACGAATCCGAGTTCTTGTTAGATATCTTGATGTTGAGTGATACTGATAAGAAGTCTGTGAATTCGATGTGCAGGTTGCTGTTGCTTTGCGGATTACCGCAAAGATTGTTGTTCATTGCTGGTTGAAACTTGATGAAGATATTGCTTAGAGAATTGAAGGTCATAAGAATCGTTAATGGGGCTGATTGAAGGTGGAAGAGAGAAGTGGTGGGAAGATTAGATTGAAGGAGAAATGGATTGAAGAATGATTGAAAAATTGTGAGAAGAAGCTCAAGTGTGAAGAGTGGCTCTGACTTATAGAAGATCTCTCATAGAAATGTCCAGAAGCTTCAGGTACTTTCTCCTACTGAATTCAGTTATGACTGTTAGGAATTAGTTATTTTCGGTTATGAAATTGATTCTGTTATGCATTGTGATTTCTTCTGCCAATTCTGTTTGCCATATTAACAGCTTCTTGTCAGTTGGAGTCTCTAACTATTTCATTCCTCTAACTGTTTTATTTCCACTTTTTTTTAGTGAGATTTGGTTGATGAGAATCACTATGCAAGCACTCTGTTGTCGCACAGGGGTAGTCGGGGATGCATCTTTGGCCACCGTACGGGTCAGCAATGTATAGTTACTGTACAAATCCAGCATAGCAGGAAATGGATTCCTTTCTGCAACACTACAAGGTTTCGGTGCTTTAACAAACTTCTCTGGAGGGAATTCACGTCTGGACTTCAACTCTTCAACAACATCCATCACTCAGGCAATATTTGACAAGCTAAATGGATGCTTAGCTTCGCCCAATCGCAAGGAAAACATTGTGGGAGTTAAACCAATTCCATATGAAAACAATATCACCCTCCTACCTTCCAATGAGCTATTTTTGTTGTGAATAAGGGATGCAAATGCTGCATAGAGGGACGCAGGGACGCGGTGTACATGTTGCCTACTTGCTTTAGTATTAAAGTAGTAGGTTGTTGCTGAGTTTCAAGTTTTGTTTTCTTTTTCTTTTAACGATTTCCAGCGGCTTTCCACTAATACCATTGATGCCTTCCTTGGTTTTCCTTTTTCACAGGAATTGGAGACAAACTTGGTCTTTAAAGTACAACAAATCCACAGCAAAAAGGACAAACTTCAGCCTTCATATCGCTCGCACTGACTTTTTCCTGTGGGCCCGAGCACTGAATGCGTTTGCTTCTGATGTGGGATACGAAATTGGTAAGTGATTTTCTCCAGAATTGTTTGTGAAAATGGTTAGAGGTTGAAAGAATTGAATGTCAAAACTCAACGGTAACTGCTGTGTCCATAGTGGCGAATTTATTTTGTGAATTGTCTCTTGCAGGTCCCTGAGGTAGCATTTGGAACAGGATAACCAGAATAGGCTAACATGGATTTTTATCAACACTGCCTTCATCCTAATCAACTTCATAAAAGGCATTGAGATGGAGCATGACGTCCCACCATGCGTTGAAAAAGCTTGTAGATGCCGTGTTTGGACGTGTGACGGATACGCAGTAACACACTAATGAAGATGATGTTGCTGCCTTTCGAGTTGCGGCGTACATTCCACTATATCGTTTCCGATTCTCTTTTGTAATTTCCTTCAATTAATATGAAAGATTGAGAACTGATTTTTTGTTAACTTATGTTACTAAATGTTGTTGAACTTTGTTAAGGTTTCTGCTCTTCTTTTTTTGGTAGTAGGCTTTTGAGACTTTATGTTTGGGGTTGGAATTTGCTTGAATCCTATCCTTTTTAATTGTATGAATATTAGGAATGAACAATAACAACACAAATGACAATTTTGGTTAGAGCAAAACAAGTGGAATTTGATGGAAAAAAAGAGTTTAAACTGGAATGGGCTCAATGGGCTTGATATGTCAAAAAGAACATTACTTGATGTAAGTAAGATAAATCTAACTAACATGAGGATCATTAATTTGTCTATTTTTATCATGGATTGCAATGAGTTGGAAATTGGGATAAAGATAATGAATGTAGTTTGGAAAATCTACATGAACTTGGAATGGTTTGAACATGAGTATGAGCGACCGAGCTAAGAATCAATTAGGACGAAACGAATTATAGACTCGAACGGCCTGACAAAACAGCATTGGGCTCCATCCTTTGAAATGGACATGGGCTTAAAACAAGTATGGTTCCAATTAGGCGTGGATTGAGGAAAATGACAACAAATGGAGAACAATTCTATTCAAGATTTTTCAACGGCCTATAGTTGTAAAAATAAGAAAACATGTGAGTTTAAAAACAAATTGAATGGATTTGTGGTAAATGTGACAATTATGAATAGTGAAATGAATGGAATTTATTAAATAAGGATTATACGGGTAATCGGATATGGATAAAAATGAGTGGAAAGATGAATAAAAGAAATTGAAAGTGGAAATAAAAATGAAACGAAATAATCGGGACCGGTTTATGAAAATGAGAACAAAGCAATGGATGGATATGAAATCTTCATTTTAGCCCAAGGTCTATTTGGAATTCTTTCCAACAACACACCCACTTCCGAGCCACTGACTAATTTTCCAGATTAGTCACACCTCTTTGAATCGTCTGAACCATGCCATGACCATTCTAATCCAGATGAAATCACTGATAAACTGAAAGTTCAAACCAGACCGCACACGAAACACTGTTTGATAAACGGATGAATCTCGACACACGACAACATGATCTCTGAATATGCACTGTTTAATAGATGGTCCAGTAGTCCAAAATAATCTTGCCGCTGCAGTGATCTTTTGATAGTTTGACCAAGATCAGGTCAAACTCCCATCTGAATCGAAACTCAATTGAACAACCGCACTTGAAGTAAAATCAACATCAGTAAATTCTCCACCATTTCAAACTCTGACAGATACTGATGAGGTACTAAACCTTAATTCAGTACAACCTTAATCACATGCCCAATGAAACAATGAAGTGCACTAGTATGCCGTTAATGGATTGATGAGAAATGCTGGTGAATGCAAAACGATGAGCCAGTAGAGGGAATAAATATGAGGGCAAATTTTGAGGTATTACAGATGGTAACCCCCACATTGAATCTTTTAACATCGAATGATGTCTTAACGAAACCCTCAGTTTCCATGCATACCAAGTGTTCCCATTGTTCACTGCTCAACTCTTCAATAACCTTGATCACCACAACATCATTCACGAAGCTTTCTGTGATTTCTACCCTCACAGGGCTTCCTATGGCTTTGACTGAGATGAGGTTGCTGGAGTCATCAGTAGTTTGTTAAGCAACTTCGGCCCAATTCACTTCAGAGGGCTCAGAGTAGTTAGCCTCGACAATCTGAAGAGGATCAATGTCTATCTTCATTTGAGCCTTGGGTTTATCCCCAAACTTTAGTCTTCCTTCTTGGATAGCATTCTGCACCAGATCCCTGAAAAGAAAACACTGAGAAATCTTATGACCCAAGAAATTATGGTTTTTACAAAAACTTATTTTCTTTCTTTGATCTAAAGGTGGTATTCTAGCGCCTGGAGGCATAAGTATTTGACCATCCTTAACTAATAAATAAAAAATTTCATCACATTTAGTGACGTCGAAAGTATATGTTTTCTTTGGAAATTTGTCATCCTTTTCAATTTCGACAGGATTCTTTCCATTTGAAGGGACTAACAGTTTACAAGAATAAGGAGGGCCCTACTTGAGTTCAGCTAGGTCTATCTTATTATCATCCAGTGGTAGGGTTTCGTCACATACATTTTCAACCCCATCATGATATTCAACATAAGTTATTTTCTTATATTTGTTGGTCCTAGCTTTTTCGTCCTTCAGACATTCAAGTTGTCGAACTCTATCCGCTAATTGGGCCATGTCTCTCAAGTAATTGGTATCCAGCTTCTTCCTGATAGAATAGTCTTGGCCACCAACATCCATTTTGACTAGTTCACGCTCAGGTACTTGAGTAAAACACCTAGCCTTGAGCAGTTGAAATATGTTCAAGTAGTCATCAATTGACTCGTTAAACTTTCACTTAACACTAGCCATTTCTTTCAGACTGATCTTGGTCTGACCCATCTAGAATTGCTCATGGAATAAACGTTCAAACTGAGCCAATTCCAAATCGAACCAGGAGGTAACTTGGTGAACCAAGTAAACACATTCTTGGTAAGAGAACTAGGGAAGTATTTAATCCTCAAACTTTCGTCATTGGCAATCTCGCCAGCCTCTATCAAGTATCGTGCTACATATTCGATCGTAGACTCAGTCGTATCTCCTGAAAGCTTGGTGAACTTTGAAACCTTTGTCCTAGGAGGTAGTTCTGACTGAAGTATGTAATCCACTATTGGTGAAGTAAAGTTTGGCATGACAAAACCTGTATTTATCCCACTTCTAGACATTATACGTTCGACAAGGGCTTCCAAGTTGTTCTTTCCTGCCAAATTGTTCTGTCGAACTTGTTGGACCACATGGTCAGCATCCTGGTGCCTATTTACCACCATTACTCTTGGCTCATCCTCTATTGGCATTTTCCTTACATTTCTGATGGGTTCGACTCCTAATGGTTTGACCATTTCCTGATTCCCTTGATCTGCTGGTTGCACATCATCTTCAACATTCACCACTTGATTTTGACATCGAATTGGTGTTGGAACTCCCATGAATTCTGCTATGCGCGCCATCTGAGTTACCAAATGTTGGTTCGTCTGAGTTGTATTTAGAATCAAAGGCTGAAAAATGTCTCCCATGGTTTGAGATAAACTGTGAACCATTTGCATGTTGCTTTCATCCATCTGTTACCTTAAATATGTTGCAGACTCATTTGATAGAGCGTGACTCTGAGTCGAATGCCCCAAACCAACAGTTCGACTATTCCTTCCCACATTTATTCCAGATCTAGACTCCTGTAAAGGAGAAGGGGCCACATTGTCTGAAAAAACTTGAGGAGCATTCCTTAAGCCCATAATCATTGTTGTTGGCATACCATAAGGTGGATTTCTTGGCAAAGGCTGAGAAAATCCTTGAGGGACGAAAGCTCTGAATGTTGATGTACTTGGTGGTGGAGTTTGATGGCTTGGGCCAACATACTCCAATACTGGTTGATCATAATATATATTACATGTTACTCCTAGCCTTGTCGTCGAAGGGACTGGTTCTGACACCATCTGCAAAATTGTTGGTCCCCCTGTCGAAGGGTTGGAGACTAAAATGGCCTGACTCCTTGGCACATCTTGTGGATCTACACTGCAAGCATTTGAACTGCTCAATTGGGGATTCGCCCCAGTTTTATTGGGATTCTAATCATCTTGATTCCCTTGGCTAGACGCCATCTTCCTTTTATTCCCCCTCCTTGGTATGTAATGATTTGTATTGGCTACTTTCCCACTTCTCAAATGAATGCAACAAAAAATAATCGTTTCTTTTCAACCAAGACACCCACGTAAGGAAAGACAATACAAAAGGAGTTACTAAAGAGAAGTTATAGAACTTTTAAAAACTAACTAGCATTGTCCCACTGGGGTTGCCAATTTGTTTACCCCCAAAACTGGTAAACAACTGCTGGTCCTCTAAAGATACCAAAATACCCTCAATTGCTTGCAGGATCGACCAGATTGATCCTTGGACATGTGCTAGCTGGTGGTAATTATAGTATTTTTTGGGAAAGAAGGTCATAAATCCGTCGACGGGATTCAAAAGGTACAAAAATAAGAAATAATAAAGAAAACACAATGTAAAAGCAAGTATTGAATGCAAGAAATGTTAAAAAGCACTTTTACAGAAAATGGAAAGATAACTGCAAGAGTAAATTCAAGGCAAGGAAGTTTAAAAGACTGGAAATGTAAAGAAAAGGTAAGTACAAAACAAGAATATTAAAGAGCAAGAATTATAAATGAAATGCAGTAAATTACTTGAAAAATAACTGACTTGAAAGGTAAATGCTTTAACATAAAAGACTTTGAAAGTTAATTAACTTTAAGGGTAAATGACTTGAATTGTAAATAACATTGAAGATAAATGGTTGGTTTAACATAAAAGAATTTGAAAATAAGATGGTGGTGTTACATCATGTACATTCTCACATCACTCTTTTCTATACACACGGATACTTTTAGTGTTACACGGAGTTACTTAGTACAATGTGATTTTCACGCACACTTATTCTAACACTAGACTAAGTTATTTATAGATATTACAAAGTAACCGTTTTCGACAGTTTCATCCTAAGACTACTCTAAGATGATGACACTTGTCCCACTACATGTTGAAGAAGCTTCATTTTGCGCCACTTGTCCCTATCTTTGAATTGGAAATTATAGATTTTCCCTCCAAGTCTTGAATGTGTAACATTTACGTAACTGTCACTTTGCGTCGAATGCATGCATGGTCGAATCCCACTAACACTTAGAAAATATTTCAAACTTAGAATTTCTCTAAGTATAGGATTTATAGATGGTGTATTCCTTCGACTTTCACCATTTCAAAGAGTAAGGTCGAAAACTTACTTTTAGCTTATAACAAGAGAACCTGTTTCTAACCCAAATGACCCAATTAATGTTAGAGTCGCAATTTAGAGATAACACATGGGTGCTCCATTTTTACGTTCTATAGAATCTGAGTTCTACTTGAGTCACTATGCAAGCTCAAGGTGACCTATCCTGCTATGGTATTTGTGCGAGCTTCAGCAAAATAAAAGTGATCTACTCTCTAACTTCTCGTTATACGAACATAAGGAAATTTCAATTTTGCATGTCCATCGCTTTGTGGTTGTTGTGCGACCATGACAGGATGCAGTTTTTCCCATTTTGTTTCCTTCATAATTTTTGAACTGTAACTCAGATTGAGGCACAATCAGAGACGTTAGAAATATATTAAAATGCTCTACATGATATAGATGTTTAAATGACAGTGTGGCCTTGAATTAAATGAATGTGGAAATACTATATGAATGGGTGAATATGAACACCTAGTGTTGTGATGATCACTATGTGTATGGTTTGATGTTTGGTGAAGGACCTTGTCCTAAGAGTTATATTATCTTTGGTGAGGGTTTGACTCCAAAATTTGTATTTATTGTCAGATCATGAATTAAAAAAGGGTTCTCGGTGGTGAATATCAATGTTCATGTGTGTGAAATATATGCTAGATATTGTTGTTTTGCTTATGTAATGTATTTTATAGTCTATGCTTGGATTATTGTTGTGTCTTTTGATTGTATTGGTTGTCTGACAACTTGATTAAAAGACTATAAGGAATGGTGGGGAAACCTTGATATTAGTTAATGGAATAAGTTAGTAAAGTGATTAGGACATGATGAATAACATAGGTGGAGATGCTTGTACAATGATGCATAGGTGTACATCATTGGCAAGTAGTTGTCTAGTTGTGAGGAGAGCTTTGTATGGAATATGTGTGGTTTTGTGTTAATTTTGATTAAGGTGAATGTGTTCACCTTGTGATTGTCGAATACAATCACATTGTGTTGTGTCTTATCATATAGTCGAAAATAACCTTTGTGGATGTCGTCCCAAAAGTTGATGCTTATGTAGAGCTCCTTTGGGATGTACGCATTAGTAATTTCACAGGAGTTCCTTAAATGAATGAAGCCTACGGGTAAGAGACTTGAGATGGGAAGGGTCCCATGGGAAGTAACAATTCGTAAGTTTTATTATATGTCCCTTAGTATCCAAATCCATTCATTTATGTCTCGTGTGTATGAATGGAGCCTATGGGTAAAAGGCTTGAGAAGGGAAGGGTCCCATGGGAAGCGACGATTCATGTCGGAAGAACTTTGAATCCAAATCCATTTCATATGTTAAAGTAGATACAAGGATCTGAGAGCCACGCTAAAAGTTCTAGACGTAGGTGAGGCGGCGGAAAAGTTTACCTTAGTATGGTTTCTGATTAGTGATTGTTTGAGTTGGTGGACTCAAGAGACATATTTCCATACATTGTGAACTAAGTGAACTCAAGTCTTATCCATTTCCCTTTTTACTTGAGATAGAAATTAATTAGAACCCTATAGAGTCGAGTGAACCCATAAGATATGGGAACTCACTGAGATTATCATCTCACCCCATTACTGTTGTTGTTTTTCAGATATTGTTTGTAGGTTTAGTTTACAAGTGGAGCTATACATGTATGTTTCAAGATAAGTTTAGATTATATTTTTCGTTGTGTATTATTTATCTTGTACAATAATGGATATTGTACCTTGATATTTAATTTTATTTTTACTTTGGAACTTTCCAAATCTTATACCATAGGTTTTCTTTTATGTTTTGTAAATGGTCAAGTATGTAAATGATGCCAATTGGCACTTATGATGGTGTTAGTACCAGATAATAACATATGTATGATATTATTCTAGATATATATTATACAGGGCGTTACAGTGAGCTCCCTTGATGACGAGGGTCACAAGGAAAAATTGATACAAGAAGGATGAGAGCTCTTAAAGAGTTTCGAAACCATGAATGATAGGCCTGAAGCAGAGTAATCATCTACCCCTAGGCGGAGACGTCGGGTCACAAAGATATTTGAAAAGGTTAAGAAAAAGAAACACATGGGATCTCCTATTCATGTGGTTACACCAATACTAGTAGAATCTTATATATTCTCAGCATGAATGGTGGAGTTCCGAGGGGGCCATGACTAGATGGGTCATCACCTCTATTTCAAAAGTAGTAAAAGGAAGACGAAGGCCTATGGTATAGAAAGCATGATCGTAAAAAGGAATCACGCAAACTACATGCTCATAACACATCCATTCGTCTTCAGAAGAATCATGGTTCCCCAATCAGAAGACAAGCCTACCTTTCTAGAAACATCGTCAAAACCGTCTGGTATGGCAAAAATAGAAGAAGTGGAAGAATAAGCATGACCCATCCAAGAAGATGAAGTTTCCTTTTGAGACTTACTAATACTTTTTTAGTATTTATAACCCATAATGCACTAGTTTTGCAACTACTAGAAGTGAAATACAAAAGAAGAAAACAATGAAAAACTCAAACTAGAAAAAGAATACTCAGCAAAAAGAAGATAATTATCACTTACAAATAATTTGTGTTCTGGAAGGCCAAAAGACTTCACCAAACATGTCTAAATCGTTTATATGTAACACTAAAGAATTTAGGTTCCCAAGAACAGTCCTCATTCTTCTGTCTCAAATAAACATAAGATGGTCGTTATCCAGAGTTATAATTACAAGCCTTCTCCTAGCTATGCATCGACAAAGGCTAAGGGAAAACTATTTTGGACCGATCAGAGAGACCCCAAACGACCTAAGCAACCACGTCAACTCGGTCTGCAATCTAATAGAGGTTTCATCAAAAGTCTTCTTAATCATCAAAGATAATTACTTTTACGATTCCCAAGATATCTCAACCATAAAACACGTTCAATGGTCATCCACAAAAGATGACGAGTATATATATATATATATATATATATATATATATATATATATATATATATATATATATATATATAGAGAGAGAGAGAGAGAGAGAGAGAGAGAGAGAGAGAGAGAGAGAGAGAGAATGATAGTTTTAAGTGAGAACATGAGAATGAATCTGAATCATTAAATTTTATAATAAATGGTTGAGATTATGTTTCATTTATTTTCTCTCTCCATTATTATTAAAATAAATGGAAATAAATTAAAAAATTATAATAAATGACAAATAATCTCAACCATTTATTTTAAAATCTAGTAGTTCAGATTCATTTTCATGTTCTCGCATAAAAATATCATTTTCACTAACTATGCCTTTTATATATATATATATATATATATATATATATATATATATATATATATATATATATATATATATATATATATATATATATATATATATATATATATATATATATATATATATATATATATATATATATATTTCTTTTTTTAGCTTGTGCCTTTGGACTGTGCCATTACCTTTTGTTATATGGTTCGGGAGTATATTAAAGCCTATGATGCATATAATTGAAACAAACAAAAAGTCATTTCTATCTTTTCTTGAGATGATTCTCTAACGTATGAGTGGTAATAACTTTCTGTCCTATTTTGGTGTTATGTTTGATTTAAGATCTCTTTGTTGTTAGTTTGTGCCATGCAATCCTACATTGATGTAACTCAAAGATTTGTTGTTCTCTGCCTATGAATTCCACTCGATTTGCACCATAGAAACCTTTGATTGCTTTTGTTACTTTGTCAATTTTCTATTGCACGCCTACAAAAATATACAGAACCTCTAAGTCTATAACAGTGATCCAGGATTAATATTCTATTTTGTAATGATTCCGTTTCTAATTTTGAATTACTTTGTTTTTCTAAGTACATATTTAGATTAGGAAAAACATAATGCAAAAAGATTCAATTTTTTCAAAAATAATTCAAAATAGTTGATGGTGTATTTAAACGAGTCAATTGGAAAATTTTAACTGAAGTGTAATTTTTTTCTAAAATAACTACGAGGGTGTGTTTTAATGAAGCAATTAAAATTTTATAAATAATTTAATTAAAATTTATTCATTTTCAAATTATCTTTGGATAGAATATTAAAATTATTTATTGTTATTTTTTAGAATTCATTTTTATAAACTTTAATTTTTTTTGGATCAAATTTAAAATAATAATATTTAATTTGACATTCATATTAAACAGAATATGAGGGAAAATTTAAATTATTTGATTTTAGATATTATTTCTAAATCATTAAATTTAATTTGACAAAATACTTTATAAATTTCTAACATTTCAACAATTCTTAATCCAAATCATTTTAAATTCTCTCATAACTTACTTTCTCTCATTGAAATATCTCATCCAAACACGCTTCTAAAGTGCGATTGGATAAGATAATTGGAAATTTTGAATAATTTAAAATTCTAAGTAATTTAAATTATTCAAATAAAAATCATTATATACTTATCAAAATGCACAACACCCCTATGCTTGCAGGGGTGGCCAGAGGCCTCAGAAGTTTTCAATGGTTTAGGCTTGCACGCGATGGTGATAATTCCTATTTAGAGGTGATTGCAGCAAAGAAAGAACAAGCCCACGTGAGGTGAAAAGCTTTGTATATTTGGGGTATTTCATGTATGTTTTGAGTTGTCCCCTCAACCCTAGAGTTGAGGTATTTATAGAGGTTTATGAGTCTATTTAGAAGACTTCTGGTATGCGGTAATCGCTCCACTTTAATTGGATAATTTGTTGACTGCCTATTTATTAGGGAGTCGTGACAAAAAAAATCCCGCACATGTGGTTATATGTCATGCATAATGTAACCCCACATGTTTCTCATCATGATGAGTAGCTATCATGGAAGAGGTTATATGGGTGTTATACTCTAGGGCGTTCGATTTTTGGAAAGTTTACAAATATATCACTACACAATTCGTTAAGCACAGGGTCATGGTGAAATGCGAAGTGCTTTAGACTTGTCATCTATTTTGGTTAAACCCTACAGTTGAGGGTGATTCCCTTAAGTAGAGGCGAGTCCCTCAATTAAGGGTGGGTCCATCAGTTAGGGTAGTCCATCATTTAGGGACGAGTCCATCATTTAGGGACGAGTCCCTTAGCTAGGGGAGAGTCCTTCACTTAGGGGCGAGTCTCTCATTTAACGGTGAATCCCTCGGCTAGGAGTGAGTTCTCAGTTATGGACAAGCCCCTCGGTTAGGGTGAGTCATCACCCCTTTCCAGGTATATTCTGAGTAGCTTATGTGTCAGTTGGGGAATATTAAACAACAGTCAAATGATTTAGAGACGTCAAAACGCCACTCAATTACAAAAGCTTGATTGTTTAGTAGGAAAGGAGGTTGGGTGGCATTTAATGCTGCTCGTGATGATTTTCCTAGGGATACCCATTCTAGTTTCATTCTTTACATGTGTATGCAACATGTGGAACCCTTTCTACTTCCTATAATATTTTCTCTATTTTGGAAGGTATATTGCTTATGCTATTCGTTTTATCCTATAAAGGCTCTTAGCTCACTGTTTAGAAAAACCTTTTCCTCTCCCTTCCATTTTAGAATTTCAACATTAATTTAGCCAAAGTAAATCCATAGATGCAGTGGTGAGTCTTCAATTTTAGACAGGAGAGATTACATGATTTTTTAGTCCTTTAGGGTTCTAAGCTTGCAATTTTTAACATCTTTCCTCCAGTCTAGAAATTATGGCCAGGAAGAAAGATAAAGGCATTCATGTTCGAGACATTATGTCTTTATATTCTGACTTTGACATGGTGACGAGATTCCTAAGTGTCGCTCCCACCAAATGACACCTGGCCAGAAGGGGTACAGACGCGAACTGTCGGTGAAAGGAGAACATGAATATGAACTGAAAAGAGTTGCCAGCTAGGCATTTTTATCCCGAAGGAAAGGTAATGCTGCATAAACCTAGGAAAGAGATGGATAAGACGGTTGCGAACCAGAGAAACTGAGAAAGGGGGTTGGTTACAACCTGGGAAGGTATTAACACCCAGATTGTCCACCGTACTCGACGGGATCCACGCCTGAAAGTTTGTGTTTAAAGGGGTAGTGTCAGTGCTATTTTGTGTGCAAAAAGCTGGAAAAGGATGTACAAGTGTCAATGTTGGGAAGTGAAGAAAAGGAGTGTCAGTGTAAGGAAAGAATGCAATGCTCAAGACAATGAGGCTTAAAGAATAATGCTGGAAGAGGGGGAATATACAGAGACTTTTGTTCGATAATCGTTAAGTTATGCCTACGTATCCTCTCGTGCAATGAGGAAGTCAGAACACCGTAGTTCGACTCAAAGAGACTGAAAGATAAATTGACTGATGAACTGCTGACTTGTCTATGCTCAAGTGTATGACCTGTCTGGCTCAGGTGCTAACTGTCTTGCATTAGACGGAAGAAGCGAGTTCTCGTTTGTGAGTGAAGATGATGAGAAAAGAATCCCGGAGGAGACGATTATTGTTTGTTTTTGTGTTTTCAATCTTTTATTGCTTTTTGGAGTTTGTCATAAGAAAATTAGCTTAAGCCTAAACCAAGGGTTAGTAAACTCATCACATCCTCCCTCTGATTAGGGGTAATGATAATACCTTAAGTATGAAGTAAGCACCTCACACTTAATCACCATGATGTAGGATTAAGATCATTAACCTACTTGCATTTATTCAGATATTTTTGGAGTTTTTGTTTAGTGTTTAGTAATGAGTTTAAGCCATAATCAAGGATTTAATGGACCCATTACACCATCCTAATAGAAGGATAATAGATGAGAACATTTAAGCTAAGGAAGGCTCCTCAACTTAATCCATGATTAGTGATTAACCTCATGACAAAACAAAGCCTTTATTAGAGGATTTTAGTTAATGGTAGGATTAAGGAATGAATTTTATGGTTTGTAAGACAACTTGAGGGGGACTTGTCCATTAACACTGGGGTTAGTCCTTCTTAACCAATTAAGGAAGAATTAGAACCCTAATGCAAGGCCCAAGTTACAAGCTTGATGTCTTAGTGATTATTAGGTGAATTGATTTAGAGATTTAAACACATTAAGGGTTTAACACTTAGGATTAAAGTTATGCACTCCATCCTAATAGAAGGATACAAGCATAATCTTAATCACAAAGCCTTAAAACCTTTAGGGTTTAGTCCCTGATTAAGAGATGAGAAGAGAAGACACAAAGATGACACAAAGATAAAACTAATGGGGGACTAATCAAACCCTAATTATGATCATTCTTGGGTATTCCTAGGGTTTATGAGGCTTGCAAGAGATCTTCAAGAGAGCCACCAAGGAAGAAGCAAAGATGGAAGGAGGAGAAGCAGAAAGAAGCAAGTCAACTTACTTCACTTAAGAAGATAAGTTACTTGAAGAAAAAAAGTGAGGAAGGAGCATGAATGAGCAAGTCATTCTAATACAAAGATAAAATGCAGAAATGATGCATAAGAGATATGAGAAGAGATTGTGAGAAGTGAAGGCAAATTCACTTCTCAAAGACTTACCACCTGAAAAGTTAGCAAAAGGAAATGAAATGAAATGAGAATGAAATGAATGCAATGAGGCAAACCAAAACCAGAAGCATGTTCATGATTATAATGATGCAAAGAGATGATGCAAATGTATGTCATGAGATATGAATGATCATACAAGTGATGGGAATGCAAATGAAGCATATAAGAAGCATGAAAGTTCATGAATGCATATGAAAGGAAATGAAAGCATAACATGGCAAATGGATGATGCAATGATCAAACATGAATCCAATGTGTCCTAGGATGTCTTATATGTCATGTGAATACACAAAATTTCATGGCAAGTTCATGGATGCAAGCATATGTAAGATGAATGCAAGTGAAGGTGAAAAATTAGGGTTACATGAACATGTGAGATGCAAAACCCAAAATCAGAAGCAAATGATAAGATAAAAAATTGAAAATGCATTCAAAGGAACCGTAAGCCTATACTAGTTTACCATCCAAAGGGGGAGGTCAGAAGCTAAACGTAGAAGGAGTTATGAATTTCCTAAGTTTCTAGGGTTTTAAGGGTGATTCTCAATGCAAAATGCCAAACAAATTGAAAATGCAAGATAAAAGTGAAATAAAAATGTTTTTAGAAACTAGAAGCTATGCATAGAACAATGCAAAAAGAATCATTCACAAACTCAACTTGGTTTAAAAGTTATGAATTTTTGAAATTAGGGTTAAAAATGAACAAATTTAAGAACCCTAATTCATTGAAAAAATGTCAAAGCATGATCAAAACCAAAAAGAAATTTGTATGGTGACTTTGTAAATGTTTCTAAATGTCCAAGAATGTTCTCTGAATTTTTTTGTGATTTTTAAATACTTAAATATATTTTTAATTAATTAATTTTCATTAATTAATTAAATAAAACATTTAAATGATTTAAAAATACTTTTTAAATGCTAAAAATAAAAATAAAAATATTTTTGGGTTCTGAAAATTAATAAAAGATGTGATAAAAAATTTTAGAATTTTTTTTATTGTTTTTACTATTTTTAAAAATTTGTACAAAAGAAATTAGAAAAAATTAAATAAAAATTAAATAAATTGAAAGTATGCAGGATGGATGGCTTGGATTGGTTCTGGGCTTTGAATGGATTGACTGGGCGCGCATCTGGACGACTCACATTCAAATTTCATTAAACCAGATTAATTAATTAAATAATCATAAATTAAAACTAATGATCTGATCCTAGCCCTACACTGCACGCGGGAAAGCTTAATCTAACGGCCCAAATTTAAAAAGTGCCCTAACCCTAATTAATTAGGTTAATGACTTTCAGGTGGCCGGAAATGACCTCCGGTCATCTTCTCCGGCCACACTCTCCCCTGAAAATCCCCAAATCACTCCCTAGGCCATTTCTGGAGCTCTAAAGCTCAAGATTGATTCCTCTCACCCTCCTAAAGTCAACCCCACCCTCAAAAACAATTTATCTTCACTCATTTTCAAGATTCGAAGCCAAGAACAAAAATGGTGAAACTTTCAGATAGACCATACATTCTCATTTCTTCATCATTTTCGAAAATTCAAAGTTCATTGCACTCAGGGGAACAAGCTTAACCATTTAATAACTTAAAATAAAGGTTATGGAAAAAATGATTCACATGGCTACCTGAGATGGAGCTTTCAACCCAGGAGCTTTCTGACTGCTTCCTTGCTTCAAAATGCCTCCAATGACCTCCCTGAAGAAGCTTTGAAGCTTGGATGGAGTTTTTTATGGATGGTTTGTGAGTTTGTGTTCAACTGGCCAAAAAATCGTGTTTTGTTTGTGAGGGGTTCTTGGCTATTTTGAGGGGTGGCTTATGATCAGTGATGAATTTGGAGATGGATGGTGGAAGAATTTTTAAGTTTTGATGTTTGTGCTGAGTGTTTCGAAGGAAAATGCAAAAGAGGGAGTTTTTGTGAACTATGGCAATGCTGAAGTGTTAGTCTTGCTTCTTGTGTGAAATGGCTTGCATAATGTCCACATATCAACTTGTGATAGGTATGTGGAGTTGGTGTGGCCTATGCTGATTGGTATGGTGTAAAATGCAAAAAGTCAACATTGGTTGTACTTTGAGGTATGGGCTGGTTCAGGCCAAGGACAAAGGGGTGTCTGGTGCAGCAAGATTCAAGGATGTCCATGGAAATCTCTTTGAGGTAAATCAGCAAGTTGTGACAAAGTTGTGGGAGGTTTTGCAAATTTGTGAACCTTTGGCCCTTTTGAGATTTCTTTATGTGCAAGTCATGAAATTTGGAAATTCTTGGGCCAATTCTGAGTTTTAGGCAATGTGTTATGTTTGTATGGTGATTAGAAGTCAATATGAAGTCACAAAATAGCTTGGCATGAGGTTTTGCAAAAATCCCCCTTTGGCATGAAACATGAAATTATGCGATTTTTGCCAACTTTGGAAGGCCATAACTTGAGTTCCAAAATGAATTAGATCTTGTTCTTGTACTTTTTGAAAAGGGAATAATCCAATCTACAACTTTCATGACCAACAATTTTTCATTTGAAGCATTTTTGGTTAAGAAAGAGGAGGTTGAAAAACTTTACCAAAATGGAAAGTTCACATTACAAGTCATTTCCATTTTTGGCAACTTTTGGTTTAGCCCACTTTTCTTCAAATTTGTGAACTTCTAAGCATTTCAATGATCAAATAAAGACCATATAAATTCAATTTGATGAAAAATCCTCTTTGGTTCCATGTTGGGGGGCCTCAGATGCCCTGATTTTGCTCTGACTTGTTCAGGAAGTTACCTAGTGATCAGATGACTTCCACAATGAATTTATTCATAAAACTTGGTATGTATGATCCTTATAACATATTGAGACCAATAGAAACAAGAATGACCAAAAAATTTGGAGTTATGGCCTCTGAAACCAAAACCCTAATTTTAGGTCATCTGTGTAGTTAAACCCTGGCTCTGCTTCCATGCCTTGTCAGTTCTTGTGATTCTTTGGCTTCCTTGATCTTTGGAGGATAAAATATGATGATTGAACATACATGGACCCTCTTGAGATGATTGAAGACCTTTGGAGTGGCTCAGATGGTTCATGGATTGCTCAGATCACAAACCCTAGATGCAGATGACTTTGAACCAATGCAGTGAAGCAAAAATGCAGTATGAGATGATATGATTGAACTAATGCAAATGAAAAGACCACAAGCCATGGTGTGATCTTAGTGAGGGAAAATTTGGGGTGTTTACAGCTGCCCCTATTCAAGCACGAGTTAGATGTGCAGGATGTAAGCGACGGCTTAACAGGCAAACAAGATAACTTGTGGTTGAATACCAAAGACAGTCCAAAATTTGCACTCACTGGGGAGAAGAAGAAAAGGGATATAGATTGTAAAAGGAAGTAAGTATGATTATAAAGTGCGGACGATGGAGGACGACCACCGAGCAGAGGACGACTGTTGGGGATAAAGCAATGACGGGGACGGCCGACATGCTGGGGAAATAGAGAGATTATGATGGGGACGACCATCAGGTAAAGAAACAAGATTCTCTGGGGATTAAAGGTAAAGTCAATGATGGGGACGACCATCAGGTTTGTAAAGTAAGGGTAAACAATGATGGGGACGACCATCGGGTTGAAGAAATAAATGATGATGGACGGTCATCAAAGGTGAAGGACGATCACCTAGCAAGGGACGACTGCTCTGTTGGGGATAAGATGAGGGACAGTCATCTAAGGTGAAAGGCGATCACCTGGCAGGGTACGGCTACCGAAAATATCACGACATAGGACGAATGCCGGATAGAAAAGGTCGACGATGGGGACGGCCATCGGATAAGCATGATGAAGGACGATCATCAAGAGGTGCAGGACGATCACCTAGAAGGGTACGGCTGCTCTCAGGGTTTATCATGACATAGGACGAATGTCAGATAACAAGATCAACGATGGGGACGGCCATCAAATAAAATGATGAAGGACGATCATCAGGACGGTGAAGGACGATCACCTAGCAGGGGACGGCTGCTAAAATATCACTACATAGGACGAATGCCGGATATAAAAGGGTTCCAATAATGGAGACTCCGTTGAGGGAATGATGAGGGACAGTCATCAAAAAGGTGAAGGACGATCACCTGGCAGGGTACGGCTTCTAAAAGTATCATGACATAGGACGAATGTCAGATAGAAAAGAAATTTTGCTGAAGACTTTGTTGGGGAATAGTAAACGCGGACGAGTGTTTACATCCAAGAAATGAAAGGTATAAGAGTTTGACATTGTGTATAGATTAAAGACGCAGACGAGTATCCTTAAGACTATGATACGGACGAGTATCGGTAGAAACAAACGCTGACGCATATTCAGAGATGATGATACAGACGAATACCAACTGGTTAACAAAGAACACGGACGAGTGTTGAATCTGAGGGGAAATAAGTGGTGTATACAAGATACGGATGAGTATCTGTATGAGTAAAAATAAGCATGAGTGAGACACAGATGAGTGTTCAACTTGCTGGGGAGGGTATGACACGGACGGGTGTATACAAAAAGAAACGCATAAGTTAAGAACTTATAAGTGTAAAAGGTAATCTGGTGATCTGTGGGGATAGGATGACACGGACGAGTGTCAAAAGAAGTGTATTATAAACAAGTGTTTGGTTTGCAACCATGCTGGGGAGTGGTGACACAGACGGGTGTCAGGAGAGTATATAGATATCTGTTTGTTGTTTATATCTGCAGGGGATGATATGACACAGACGAGTGTCGAGTGAGTATATATTAACATGTATTTGTGAGTACAAAGGGGACGCTTTGGCTTTCTGCTGAGGAAATATGAGATGACACAGATGAGTGTCGAGAAGGACAGGTTATGTATAAGTATTTGTTTGTAGGGAGTGATCTGGTGAATTTACTGGGGAAAATAACACGGACGAGTGCCAAAAGGAGCACGTATCTGTATTTTAGGCGTGCAAAGGGGCGCTTTGGCTTTCTGCTGGGACTGTGAGTCTTTATACATATGGTTGATGGAATGTTGGTATTTATAGGTGACTGGTTTGAACCTGACTTGTGATTTATGCAATATGTTTGATTTTTTCCGTAATGCTTCATATTAGACGGAATGCTACGCTCTGAGGGGAAATATGATGTAAATGCTATGATTATGCAAAAGATACCGATCCGGGACTCGGTTCCCATTGTTGTGAAGATCTCCGATTGATCTGCTTGAAAGAATATCCCAGCTGGGGACAGAATTATTGGTTGATCTGATAAAATATACGACTCTGCTTGGGGAAATAGGTCACTAATAAACCTATCTTGGTAATGAGGAGCCCATCTGGGGATGTGGAAGCTTTCGTCACTTTGTTGTGCGGGAAATTCAGACATTGCCCTTCTGGGAGAGGCTGGAGCTCTGTGGGGAGAATGGTTCCCTGTCTAACACTCAGCTGGGGAGGAACAATCACTGAATGATCTTCCTAGAGATTTCTGCAGGGGATCCTGCTTAGGATGATAATATCTGACAACTCAGCTGGAGAAATGAGCACCTTCTGGTATTGCTCTAAAAGATGTATTGGAGAAGCGATGCCTAGTAACCCTGATGGGGAGAGAGCATTTCTGGTGCTGTTCGGAAGATGTGCTGAGGAAACAATGATTTGGCAGCTTGCTAGGGAGAACCTTTCATGCCCCATGTTGCGCTCTGAATACCTGCAATCCTGTTATGACAAAGAAACGCACAAGTGTCCCGAGGCATCCCTTACTGGATTCCATCATAGGAGTTTAGACACTCCCGGGAGTAAGTAATATATTTCCTGCAAGCATGTGATTAGAAAGGCATATCTGTTTTTATGCAACGTTATATCAAGGATATCAGACATTTTGCAAATGAAATAAAATGTACGAGACGAAGTGTGACTGAAAATATGATTTTATTAATTTGTGTGCCCTGAATTGGCAAATACAGTCAAAGAAACAGATCCCCTGAAATGAGGAGATCGTTACAAAATTGAGAAAATCAAAGGTGCTAGCAATGTTGATGACGCTTTAGCGAGCTTCCCTTTGCTATGAATCGTATGACTTTTGACGTTCTTCTCATCCTGCTATCTAAAGGAGGTTGATTCTGACCGATGCTTTACCCTTTCGAAGCTTGTCGGGTTGCAAGTGATACAGACGAATTCGGGATGCAGTTGTTCGCTTATTTCCCTTATTTTGCGTGAATCGCCCTTTCGGGTTTTCAATCCACCGGGATACCCTTTTTTTGCCTGAGCTGTCCAATGCGGCTTTTCAACTCAGCGGGTGTACACATTTTTTTTATTTTCCCTTATTTTTGCCCGAGTCTTTTATTCTATTTTTGACTCGCCGGGATGCCCTATTTTTGCCTGGACTTACATTCTGTTTTTATGTCCAGCGGGTCATTTTATACGAAGTATTTTTTAACTGCATCTGAATTCACAGGGGATAAGAAATCTTCACCATCCATAGTAGTGAGCATCAGTGCTCCACCAGAGAAAACTTTCTTCACTATGAACGGACCATCGTAATTCGGAGTCCACTTTCCCCTGTGGTCTGTATGGGGAGGAAGGAGTCTTTTCAGCACAAGATCTCCTACAAGGTATTCCCGAAGCCTGACTTTCTGATCGAAGGCTCTCTTCATTCTCTTCTGATATAACTGCCCATGACAGATTGCAGCTAATCTCTTCTCTTCGATCAGATTCAGTTGATTGTACCGAGAACGGACCCATTCTGCTTCATTCAACTTGACATCCATCAATACCCGTAAAGAGGGTAGTTCAACTTCAACGGGTAGGACTGCCTCCATACCATACACAAGCTGATACGGTGTTGCCCCAGTGGATGTTATGATTGATGTACGGTACCCATGCAAGGCAAATGGCAGCATCTCATGCCAGTCTTTGTAGGTGACCACCATCTTCTGCACAATCTTCTTGATATTCTTGTTAGCTGCCTTAACAACGCCATTCATCTTTGGCTTGTAAGGAGAAGAATTATGGTGTTGGATTTTGAAGTCCCGACACAGTTCGGCCATCATTTTATTGTTCAAGTTGGAACCATTATCAGTAATGATTCGCTCGGGCACTCCATACCGATAAATGATGTCTCTCTTCAGGAATCAGGCTACCACTTGCCTGGTGACATTTGCATACGAAGTTGCTTCAACCCACTTGGTAAAATAGTCAACGGCTACCAGGATGAATCTGTGGCCATTTGAAGCAGTCGGTTCAATCTTTCCAATCATATCAATTCCCCACATGGCAAAGGGCCAAGGTGAAGACATCACATTCAAAGGATTTGGAGGCACATGCACTTTGTCTACATAAATCTGGCATTTGTGGCACTTTCTGGCATAAGCACAACAGTCGGCATCCATTGTGATCCAGTAGTAACATGACCGTAGCAATTTCTTAGCCATTGCATGTCCTCCAGCATGGGTACCGAAAGATCCTTCATGCACCTCGTGCATCAACAAGTCTGCCTCTGCCTTATCAACACATCTGAGAAGTACCATGTCAAAGTTCCTCTTGTATAACGAACCATCGGCATTCAGAAAGAAACTACCAGTCAGCCTTCTTAATGTCTTCTTATCATTGGATAATTCCCCAGGTGGGTACGTTTGATCCTCCAAGAAGCATTTGATGTCATAGAACCAAGGCTTATCATCTTTAGCAGTGTCCACGGAGAACACGTATGATGGTCTGTCAAGTCTGGATACTGAAATCCGAGGCACAAAGTTGGCAGCTTGAACTTTGATCATGGATGAAATGGTAGCCAGAGCATCAGCAAACTGATTTTCATCTCGAGGGATATACTCAAGCTTGACTGTAGTGAAGAAAGTCAGTAATCTCCTCGTATAATCCAGGTATGGAATCAGATGCTCCTGGTGAGTGTACCATTTGCCGTTGGTTTGATTGATTACCAGAGCTGATTCTGCGAATACAGTTAAAGTCTTGATCCTGAGGTCAATGGCCTTCTCAAGACCCATAATACAAGCTTCGTATTCAGCTTCATTGTTAGTGCAGTTAAAAGTGAGCTTTGCCGAGAAAGGCATGTGAACTCCTTTAGGTGTAATGAGTACTGCACCAACTCCACGACCATTCATATTAATAGCCCCATCAAACATCATTGTCTATTCTTTTTCTGGGTCAGGCACTTCAGTTTGAATAGGCTCTTCATGATCTTTTGCTTTTATGAACATGATGTCTTCATCCGGGAAGTCAAATCTCATAGGTTGGTAATCATCAATGGGTTGCTCAGCTAGATAGTCAGACAATACATTGCCTTTGATAGCTTTCTGAGATGTGTACTGAATGTCATATTCCGTGAGAATCATTTGCCATCTTGCAACCCTTCCGGTAAGTGATGGCTTCTCAAATATATAATTGACTGGATCCATCTTTGAGATCAATAAGGTAGTGTGGGTCAACATATACTGCCTTAGTCAGCGAGCAGCCCACTCTAAAGCACAACAAGTTTTCTCGAGCAGTGAATAATGTTGTTCATAGTCGGTAAACTTTTTGCTTAGGTAGTATATTGCATACTCTTTTCGACTAGACTCGTCATGTTGGCCCAGCACACACCCCATTGACTCTTCTAATACTGTCAAGTACATTATTAGAGGTCTTCCTTCAACTGGAGGCATAAGGATTGGAGGCTCTTGTAAGTATTCCTTGATTTTGTCAAAAGCCCTTTGACAGTCTTCATTGCATCTGATCGTTTGCTCTTTCCTTAACAACTTGAACAAGGGCTCACAGGTTGCTGTAAGATGAGATATGAACCTTGAAACGTAGTTCAATCTACCTAGAAACCCCCGAACTTCTTTTTCAGTCTTTGGTGCAGGCATTTCTTGAATGGCTTTGACTTTGTCAGGGTCAACTTCAATCCCCTTTTCACTCACAATAAATCCCAGCAGCTTACCGGATCGCACCCCGAATGTGCATTTGTTGGGGTTTAACTTCAATTGGTACTTCCTCAGACGTTTGAATAGCTTCAACAGATTCACCAGGTGGTCTTCTTCAGTGAGGGACTTGGCAATCATGTCATCCACATAACATTCAATTTCTTTGTGGATCATGTCGTGGAATAATGTTACCATATCCCGTTGATAAGTGGCACCAACATTCTTCAGTCCAAATGGCATTACCTTATAACAGAATGTGCCCCAGGGTGTGATGAAAGTTGTCTTCTCCATGTCTTCAGGTGACATCTTGATCTGATTATATCTTGAAAATCCATCCATGAAGGGGAACACCGAGAACTGAGCAGTATTGTCGACCAATACATCAATGTGAGGTAATGGGAAGTCATCTTTCGGGCTGGCTCTGTTCAGGTCCTGGTAATCCACACACATCCGTACTTTTCCACCCTTCTTAGGGACAGGTACAATGTTAGCATCCCACGGCGGGTAACTAGTTACAGCAAGGAAACCGGCGTCCCATTGCTTTTGTACCTCTTCTTTTATCTTCATGGCCATATCCGGACGAGTACGGCGCAACTTCTGTTTTACTGGAGGACAGTCTTCCTTTAGAGGCAGCTTGTGCATAACAATGTCGGTATCCAGACCTGGCATATCCTGATAAGACCAAGCAAAGACATCAACGTACTCTCGAAGCATGTCAATAAGTTGCTCTTTCACTGAATCTTGCAGACGGGCCCCGATCTTCACTTCTTTCAAGTCTTTTTCGGTACCAAGATTAACCATCTCAACTTCCTCCTGATGAGGAGTGATAACCTTCTCCTCTTGCCTTAACAACCTGGCTAGTTCTTCAGGTAACTCATAATCTTCTTCAACCCCTTCATCGGCTTGATTAATCGGATTGTCAAAGTCATACGAAGTCATAGCAGTGTCATTGTCGGTGCAGTCTGGAAGGCACTCTCTGCAAGGGTTTAGATTTGTTCATTTTAGTGATCAGTTTTATCTTGCTTAGAAAAAGTGAAAACGAAGTTATTATTTTGAAAAACATTGCCATTTTATTTTTGTACAAAAAATGAAAAATGAAAAACAGTGAGCGAGAAAAAGAGACTCATTTGCAAAAGATGTCCTGATATTTATTAATTGATTGTTTGCACAAAATACAAGATGGCCCGATTACAAAATGAGTCCTGACATCTTGGGCAAGATACAGGACTTGATGCATGCTTAAAGACAGGAAATAATAATTACTCTGCCGGAGTAACCCTTATAATTTCCTAGGAAGACCAGTTTGACACTTGGTTCCCCGGGATCCTTGGACGTATCCAGTTTTCCAGGTTGCGTTCGTCTTCTTCCTCATCTTCCAAACTGTTCACAGCATTTAGGGTAAGCAATCCCCCGCTGACTAATTTGGGCTCCATTGCAGCCTCTGGTTGATCTTGTCGAGTTGGTCTATAACCCAACCCGAATCTGTCTTCTTTCTTTTCAACTGGCCGCAGCTTGCCCCAGCCTTGAGCGATACCCTCCTCAACAACCTTCCAGGCCTGTTGATATGAAGTGATGGAAGTCCCAAACACAGCAGATGTTTCATTGATGTTAAGGGCCTCAAACCCCTGACTCATGGTCTCATGGATCTCCCCATCCATTTCTATGTATTTATAAGTAGCCAGCTGGCTAACAAAGATATCCTCCTCCCCGCAAATGGTGATGATTTGGCCTTCCCACTCGAATTTTAACTTCTGGTGAAGGGTAGACGTAATAGTGCCAGCGGTGTGAATCCAGGGTCTACCCAATAGACAATTGTAGGCCGACTGTATGTCCATCACAAAGAAGGTAGTTTTAAAGGTCTGCGGGCCAATCAACACAGGTAGATCAATCTCCCCAAGCACTGATCTTTTAGAGCCATCAAATGCTCTCACCACCAAATTATTTGGGCGCAATGCCAAGCCATCATACTCCAACTTCACCAGGGCTTTCTTTGGGAGAACATTGAGTGAAGACCCAGTGTCCACCAGTACATGAGAAAGGACAACACCTTTGCATTCCAAGGTGATGTGCAAAGCCTTGTTATGGTTGCGTCCCTCCGTTGTTAAATCAACATTTGTAAAGCCCAGTCCATGACTGGTGTTGACATTTGCAACCACGGTTTCTAACTGATTAACAGTAATCTCTTTCGGCACGTATGCTGCGTGCAAGACCTTCAACAATGCATTCCTATGGGCTTCAGAACACATTAACAATGATAATATAGATATTTTGGAGGGTGTCTGATAAAGCTGGTCCACCACTTTGTAATCACTCCTTTTGATTATTCTCATGAACTCGTCCACCTCTTGTTCAAAAGACGTCCTCGGATTTTCTTTGATAGTTGGCTCTTCAGATACCACATTCTTTCCTTTTGCCTTAGCAGCACCTTCTGCTTCAGCATTGGGCCTTGGTGTTTGTGAGTGTCATACCCCAAATTTGTCCTACCCGTATCATTTTATTTTCTGTCTAACCATTATTTAAAACTCAAAAAAAATATATACATACCCTTTTATTTTTTCTGTCTGATACTCGAAAATCCAAAAAATATGTCGTTATATTTTGTATAAAAAAATCGAGGTTATTCGAGTTTTGTCAGGTCAAGTGTGTGTGCAGTGTTAAAAGTCAGTATAATTTGGTGTGGTGTTGATTTATCATTTTTTGAATTTTATTTTGTCCATAATCATTTGCTTCCTAATTATTATCCATTTTTTTTAATTTTTATTTATTCACTTTTTTTTTCGTCCACATTTTTCTTTCTTTCAAAGTTTCTAACCCTTTATAAAAAAAAGAGAGATAAAAAATATATATTATCATTTTTTTCTCATTATCATTACCTTTTTTATTATTATTATTATTTACCTTTTATTTTATTTCCTATTTTTTATCCCTTATTATTTATTATAGTTTTCTATTTCTTATACTGTCTATTATTCTTTTTATTTATTTATTTATTATTATCTCTTTTATTATTAATTATAGTTTCTTTTTATTTATTTATATACTGTTTATTATTCTATTTTCTTATTATCTTTCTTATGATCATTATTGTTATTATTATTATTATTTTAGTCTCATTTATTTCTATTTTTACTATTATTGTTGTTATAATCAGATTTAGCATCATTATTACCACTTGTTGCTGTCACACACAACAATACACAATGTTCAGATTTTTTTTCTTCTTTCCCACACACATCACACGTCCTTTTTCTCTTTCTCCTTCAGCTATAATTTTTTCTTGACCCCAATCCACTAACAAATTGTACCACCCACTCCACTACCATAACAACCTGAACAAACTTTTAGTATTTTTTTTTCACAGCCTGTCACCAGTATCCTTATCCAAATCATTTCCTAAAACATCCCTTGATTCCTCTATATAATAAATTGTTTCTCACACAAAAAAAAGGGCTGAAAGAAACCGAAAAAAAATACAAACACAAAAAGAAGAAACTCTCTTCTTCCACATAAGCAGAACCGAATCCATTTTCAAAATAACAAACCCGTGCCCATTTTTTCAGCTTCAACAAACCAAGAAATCCTTGCCAAAAATCGCTCAGCCACCATAGTGAAAACAAAGCATTATGATATCATACACTCACCTCCCACTCCTTTAAAACTTACAACCATAAAAATCATCAACCAAAAAAAACTCAACGACAACAACACCATCTTCATCACCATTAAACTAACAGAGAACAAACCTTGCAACAGAAACGCAGCAACCACCACCATCTCCAAAACTCACCCCTTTCAATAATACCAGCGAGAAACCACTAACGCCATAACTGTCTCAACCAGCAAGCCTTCACAAACCGCCCTCAAACTGAGACCTTTCGAACAGAATCAAACTCACGCGAATCTGAAACTGAAGCCATAAACAACACAAACCACCAAAACTTTCCGAACCAGAACCGCCGGCCTCCTCAAATGAATTACCACCGCCGCGGACCACCAAGCCAACCTCGCAACCGTCCAGAGAACCCACACGGCGTCGAGTCGAAATACCTCAAATCCGGATCGAACGCGAGAAGAAACCGCTAGCCGCACAACTCAAAATCGTTCCGGCCACCAGCCGTGAAAAGCCTCTCACGCCGCTCCAAACCAACCCATCCAAACAGACCCGGCCGCAACCCAACCGTGAATCATCGCCATCGACCACAAGCCGCCGCGCGAAATCAACCTCCAAAAACCACCTCCGCCGCGTCCTAAAGCGTAGCTGCCGCTGAGCTTCAAAGGTAGGGCTTCTTTGTTTCCTTTCCTTTCTGATTAGCGCGTTTGGAGAAGAAGAGGATTATGTCTCTTTGTTTTGTTCCTCTATTTAATATCCTGTTTCTTCTCCTTTTATTTTATTTACGTTTTTTATTTACTCTAATTCTTCTTTTTTTTTCATTTAATTTGTTGATAATTTTCGTTGGGCTTACAGGGCCCATTATTTGGACTATCCATTTTTGTTCTTCTTTCACTAACATCTGCAAATTCAGCACATCATTCCTATTATTATTTTTGATCCATTTTATTCTATATTTTTTCTATGTAATCTTTGATCTGGGCTTCTAGGCCCAATATAACTGCTGTTTACACCGCATACAACCTAAAAAAAAACTTTTTTTCTATTGTTTAAATCTATTACTTATATTTTTTTTTCTATTTTTTTTTCATTATCATTATTTTTTTAATGTTTTTTTAGAACTTTATGAATTAATTTGGTTAGTATTAATATATTATGGGGCCAATGATATATTAAACGGCCAATTTTTCGCCCGATTTTAATCGGTGATTTTTGGTCAATATGAGGCCCTCATTGTAATTAATTTTTTATTATTTTATTATTTCGATAAAAAAACATTAATTTAATTTATTCTTAATATTATTTATTTCATTTAATTATTTAATTCATTATTCTATTTTAATTTAATTCTCGCAATTTAATTCAATTTATTCATTTAATTCGCATTTTAAATTATGATTCGACTCCTTATAGAATGATTCCGATTTTGAATCGATTCTAAGGCAGTTCACGAACAAAATTTCGTCGCGTCCCAAAAAGGTTCAACGCCTTCGAATAGTTGCGCTCGATTAAAAGGTTCAATGCCTTCGAATAGTTGTGTCCCGATTTAAACAGGCTGAACGCCTTCGAATAGTTCAAAAAACACTGCACACACGCTTCCTCTTGGGCTAACTACAACAAGACCTCTTTATTTCTCGCAATCCCCTGTATTTATTTTGTATCCCTCTCCCATTAATTTGTACGCACTTTTATTTTTCATATTTTATTCTGAATCCTTGGTCCAACGCCAAGCGATTGCACTTGCACACTCGCACCTTTTTATTTCGTTTCGTTTAGGATCCACCTTACTTTGCGAGCCGAGCGCTTCGTGCCTCGCTGACAAAACCACAAAAACAAACCTCCAAGTTGCATTTACCCTTTAACCTCAAAAAACCAAAACGTTTCGATTAGATCCAAACCCTTGATCCAACGTCAAGCGGTCTTAGGAAATAAAACACATTTTAATAATACGAGAAGAACTGTACGCCACGAGCCTTAAGCGGTAGAAAGGAGGATAACGAGCTCTCGTTACTCGCTCCGATTATTTCGACGCAGGACGCTCGTCTTGTTGGGTGAGATAAACTATCCATAGTCTTTAGTGCATTTCAACTCCTAAACCCTTTCATCGATGAAAGGTAATAAAATCAACAACCATTACCCTTAGTAGGCCGAACTACGAGGCTCTGACTTTCCCATTGCACACGAGAGTACGTAGGCACGAGGATCTCAATCCTTGCCGAGCACCTAGGATCAATCTAACTTATAATTCAACTCATTTCCCTCTAGCAGGCAATTCGTTTAAGCATAAAACATCCTTTCTCGCGCGTTAACTTAGATGGTTCCCATCGAGTACGATGGATGTAGGGGGTGCTAATACCTTCCCCCTGCATAACCGACTCCCGAACCCAGGCAATGGTTCCGTTGACCTTTATCCTCATCCTTCTCTTCCCGGGTTTTATCTATATCTTCCCTTTCCCTCTTCGGGAATAAATAGAATTAGGTGGCGACTCTTCAGTCTATCCAGCGCACGGCTCCGTCCATTCGGATCGCGTGAGGTCGTATTTTTCGGGGTACGACAGCTGGCGACTCTGCTGGGGAGTGGTTCACCCCTATGCGAATCAAGCCTAGTCTAGGTTTTCGTGCTTGTTTGGATGTTTGCTTATATGCCTTGCTTGTTTATTTTTATCGCTTTCTTTATCGCATTCCATCTTATATATCTTGTGGCTCCTTGGTACTATATTTGGATCGATACTTTGCAAAAGAAACTTGAGTGAAAATCTCTATACCCGAGCTTGCGAGTACAAACATAAGTTAGCGAGGTTGTGTAGTATGGGCTCCCGAGAGATCCTCTCTCGTGGGTTGTCGATACGAAAACCTCACTTAGAGTAGATTCTGATGAGAATACTGACGACCGTCAAATCCTTGGTGTGTGTGCTCAGTTGCTTTCATTAGGATCATCAACTTTGAGGACCTTTAGAACCTTTTGGTTAAAACATCGGTTGATGGTTGCGTAGTATTGGGCACCAGGGTTCGCCCTCGCGTGGCTCGATACGAAAACCTCGCTTGGAATAGACTTACTCAATGGAGTTGATTGACTGTCAAGAATGTATGAAATTGACACGTGCATCAAACAGTTGAGAAAGTTCCATAACTCCAGGACTTTGTTTTCAAACCTTGTGTCGGTGATCACGTAGTATGGACTCCCGAGAAAATTTGATCTCGTGGGTTGTCGATATGAAGATCTCACTCAAAATAGATTCATGTGGCGGAGTCAATCAACCGTCATGCTTATGGCGCGTGTGATGAACAGCCATATGAGTTGATAACTTTGGGATCCCTAAACTTTAGAGTCTACCCAGTGAGTTCCTGATCAGAGTATCCTCCATTTGTACCTTGGACTCATGAGACCTTGATCTTGTGATCCTAAATTCTGACATTGCATATCATCTCATTTGCATTATTTATTCATCTTGCATTTCATTCCAAATCCAAGAACTTATTTTCATGCTCCTTCATCTTCAGTAAATCAAGCTGGTTTCCCGACGCCCGTATCGAGCTAGACGACCGTACCTAACTAGAGCCAACACTAGAAGACTGATGGACGTGATTCAAGAAGAGCAAGCTGCCATGAGGGAGGAGATTGACTCGGTCAAGAGCAAGATTGACCAGATTTATGAGACTTTGCAATCTTTGGCAAGAATGGAAGAACGTCGCGAAGCTGCTGCCGCAATGAACAATGCTTGAGTGCAAGGATCTACCTCACGAGCAATGCCTTCAGTTCCCGTTCCAAATCCTTTGGTCTACGGTTTGCCTCCAAGCTTCACTCCTGTCGTTGAAGAGGTCACTTCCCAACCAATACCTGCTTCTGGTGTCACTGTTGGTGCTATTCCTCAAGCTCAACCTATTCCAACTCAAGTTCAGTTTCCTCAAACTGAAGAGAATCATCAAGTTGAGTATGAGATGCATACTGTTGTTCCAATTACCAATCCTCATGCTGCTCAAGAGTCCGAAGCTATGAAGATGTGTCGCGAGTTAGCCGAAAAACTCCGAATCATGGAAGGACACAACTCAACTTCTCTGAGTGTCTCAGACATGTGCCTAGTTCCAGATGTTGTGATCCCTGCTAAGTTCAAACTTCCAGAATTCGAAAAATACAAAGGCCTCAGCTGTCCTGAGCTTCATTTGAGGATGTATTGTAGAAAAATGGCCGCTCATGCCAAAAACGATAAACTCATGATCCATTGCTTCCAAGACAGCCTGTCTGGAGCGTCTCTAGAATGGTACATGCAGCTCGAACGCAACAATGTTCGTACTTGGCTCGATCTATCTGATGCATTCAAAAAGCAGTACAAGTGCAACACTGACCTCGCTCCTAACCGTACTCAACTTCAGAGTATGTCTCAAAGGAAAGCGAATCCATTAAGGAGTACGCCCAACGCTGGAGGGAGTTAGCTGCCAGAGTTCATCCACCTTTGGTTGACCGTGAATTGATCGATATCTTCATGGGTACCCTACAAGGGCAATACTACGAGAAGCTGATCAGCAGCGTATCTTCTGGATTTTTGGACATGGTAATGGTCGGAGAAAGAATCGAAGAAGGCTTGAAAAGTGGAAAGATCCAAGGGGGTTCTAGCAGCCAATCTGGAGCCAAGAAGCCTTTCAACGGATACAAAAAGGGCGAAACAAACGCCGTTTCTGCTACAAGTGGGAATTTTCAACAGAGTGCACCTGCTCCAGTTCCCTATTACCAGTATCCGTATGTTGCTGCTGCGCAATATGCTCCTATGCCATATCAGCCAGTTCCTCCAATGCCTTACCAGCAGGCCTTTCAAGCTCTATTTCCGGCTCAGATGCCTCATCAACCACGTCCAATGGTTGCAGCTGCGCAGTATGCGTCCAACCCATACCAGCAACCGGCTTATCAACCACGGCCTGGTCAACAACAACAACGCGCTCCTCAACAGCGTCCACCATATCAGCAAAGAGGATATGATAGGCACATTGATCCCTTGCCTATGACGTATACCGAAATCTTTTAGGGGCTAATGGCAAAAGGAACTCTTGTGTTGAAAGATATGCCACCTCAGACTGGTAATGCCCGGAACTATGATGCCAATGCTCGCTGTGAGTATCACAAAGGCGCTCCAGGTCATACAATCGAGAACTGCCATGCCTTCAAACACTTGATTCAGGATATGATCAACTCTAAGGATCTCACTCTCACTCCGAGAAATCCAAATGTCCAGAACGATCCAATGCCGTCACATGGTGCCAACAAGTGAAGACATTTGAAGGGGTTGTTGAAGACCAAGCTGAGTAGTCTACAACTTTGAAGCATTCAATCAAGAGAAATTCATTCCTCAAATCAAGGCTGCCAGTGCCATTTATGATTTCCGCATTTCTATTATTTTGTAATGTTTGTTTAAGTACTATTTGCTCTGAACATTGTTAGCTGTTCTTGGTTATGTTAATGCTA
Organism: Lathyrus aphaca; assembly: GCA_963966055.1. Classification (NCBI taxonomy): domain Eukaryota; kingdom Viridiplantae; phylum Streptophyta; class Magnoliopsida; order Fabales; family Fabaceae; genus Lathyrus; species Lathyrus aphaca. The sequence goes on along the minus strand of OZ014520.1, from coordinate 248,441,541 downwards.
TGTTTATGTATGTTTTGAATTAATCTATTCGCATTCGCTCATTATTTATCATTTATTGCAAAAATCACAAAAAATATTTCCTCACTTCACTTTAGCAAATATTTGAGGGAGGATGATGAAAACGAAATACCCATAACTGTTGCGGTATGCTTTCGGATAAAACCTCGTCAATGATGTACAAGCATTCTTTCAAATCCCCAAACACTGGAGATATAAGGAGTTAGTCCCTAGTCAGCCACTTCGAGCCTAGAAGTAGGAGTTTCTTTCGGATACAACCCTTACGTTTAACCCGGGGCAGGGTAGTTGTTCAGTTAACCTGACTACACCTTCGAATCGCAAGATGAGACATCCTGTCAGAGGACCATCAATAAATGACTTGGCAGTCACAATATTCAAACAAAAAGAAAAAGAAAAGAAAAAAGCGCTAAGTTGAGCACCCAAAGGGAGACTTAGTCAAAAGAAAAAATCAAAAGAGGAACCCAAATCCTCAACAAAAACAAAGCAAATATTAGTGACCACCAAATCAAAAATCAAAGGGTCACTACCAGCAAAATAAGATGACTGTCATTTTCAAGCAAAATTTAAAGCTTCATCTTCGCTCTTGCAAAGTCAAAACAAATGCATGTACAGAGCTAACTGAACGTAGGACTGGAGAACAATACGAAGAAGGGACGGGTACAAATCAAACTTTGAGCCTTACACCTTTGTTTCTCAAACCATTAACCAGACCACGTTACAACCCTCAAAAGACCTAATTAAGGCGCGGTTTATTCTGAAAGCATGCTACCAACAAGGTTGCGTAAATTGACTCCCATATATTTGCTAATATTCAATCTTAATTGCACATTATTCTTGCTGCATCTTTTTACGCACTTTCTGAATCACCACCTCGTTTGGACTAACGGTCCATTCGTCACACTATCACAATCATTCAAATAAATCGACTTTTTCAAAACTTACATGAACTTTACATTAACACTGCCATTTGTGTATGAACAATTTAATTGCAATTTAGTGCTTGCCATTAGTACAATCCCAATCAGGGGCAATTCATTTCAAAATCAACTCAGTTAGGGGCAAATTATCTTCAAATAGCCCAATCAGGGGCAGATCACCTTCAAAGGTTCAATCAGGGGCAGGTCATGTCATGGCCACTGTCGAAGCTTCCCCATCAAATTTATTTCAGATACCTTACAGGCAGGGGCAGCCATACAAGGAGCAAATCGTATCTTTACTCCCCAGTTGAGCAAGCAGACCTTGCTAGACGTTGGCATTCATTCAAAGCGAAATCAGTCTTCATGTGTCAATTAAGTCACTCCGCTCATCAGCAGATAACCAAGCTTGGAGCTTTTAGATCCATCTTCTGATCATACATCGTCGAAGATCGAGTGTCGGGGAATCAATCCCTCTACCCACCCAAAGTCCAATCATTATTGGCGACTACCAGACCAAAAGTCCACCAAGCTGGCACCTTTCAATTCCTCATATGTATCATTATGCATCATCAACGTCATAAGCATCATTTACATCAATCATTTACAGCATACACATCATTTGCATACCCAAATATATCAGACCTTTTATTTTCCCCAACTTTTTTAACTTACATCTCAGTGCATAAACATTTGCATCGTATCTCCATCATTATGGAATACCTTTTCAAACAGTCAAGCATAGTTGCATAATTCAGGATCCAGAATCGACACAAGTTTCTGGTCCTTTCCTCAGCAGAAGTCCGGATCGTATCAATCGAAGATTCCAGGCATCTCTTCTTGGCGGATTCAATAGCTGTGTTTTAATTTCAGTTATTCGCCTTATCTTCCTCTGTTGATAAGTGATTTTATTTTCAGTCTATTCGCCTTATCATCCTCTATTGATAAGTGAGTTTATTTTTAGTTATTCGCCTTATCATCCTCTGTTGATAAGTGAGTTTATTTTCAGTTATTTGCCTTATCATCCTCTGTTGATAAGTGATTTTATTTTCAGTCTATTCGCTTATCATCCACTGTTGATAGTGATCCTTCATTTTTTCTGTCTTTCGCCTTATCATCCTTTGTTGATAAGTGAGTTTATTTTCTGTTATTCACCTATCATCCTCTATTGATAGTGATCCTCTATTTTTCTGTCATTCGCCTTATCTTCCTCTGTTGATAAGTGATTTTATTTTCAGTCTATTCGCCTTATCTTCCTCTGTTGATAAGTGATTTTATTTTCAGTTATTCGCCTTATCTTCCTCTGTTGATAAGTGATTTTATTTTCAGTCTATTCGCCTTATCATCCTTTGTTGATAAGTGATTTTATTTTCAGTTATTTGCCTTATCATCCTCTGTTGATAAGTGATTTTACTTTTCAGTCAGTTGCCTTATTATCCTCTGGTGATAAGTGATTTTTATTTTGTTAATTCATTGCTTGCTGTGTCACCCATCATGTCCAGTTATTTCATTTGTCGGACAAATTTGGAGCCTGTTAATATCTAATTATCTTATACCTTGAAAGATTGAACGCGAGCAAGTTCATCTTACTTTGTCTAAGCCAATTCGATAGGGGCATCTGTCATACCCCAAATTTGTCCTATCTGTATCATTTTATTTTCTGTCTAACCATTATTTAAAACTCAAAAAAAATATATACATACCCTTTTATTTTTTCTGTCTGATACTCGAAAATCCAAAAAATATGTCGTTATATTTTGTATAAAAAAATCGAGGTTATTCGAGTTTTGTCAGGTCAAGTGTGTGGGCAGTGTTAAAAGTCAGTATAATTTGGTGTGGTGTTGATTTATCATTTTTTGAATTTTATTTTGTCCATAATCATTTGCTTCCTAATTATTATCCATTTTTTTTAATTTTTATTTATTCACTTTTTTTTTCGTCCACATTTTTTTTTTCTTTCAAAGTTTCTAACCCTTTATAAAAAAAAGTGAGATAAAAAATATATATTATCATTTTTTTCTCATTATCATTACCTTTTTTATTATTATTATTATTTACCTTTTATTTTATTTCCTATTTTTTATCCCTTATTATTTATTATAGTTTTCTATTTCTTATACTGTCTATTATTCTTTTTATTTATTTATTTATTATTATCTCTTTTATTATTAATTATAGTTTCTTTTTATTTATTTATATACTGTTTATTATTCTATTTTCTTATTATCTTTCTTATGATCATTATTGTTATTATTATTATTATTTTAGTCTCATTTATTTCTATTTTTACTATTATTGTTGTTATAATCAGATTTAGCATCATTATTACCACTTGTTGCTGTCACGCACAACAATACACAATGTTCAGATTTTTTTTCTTCTTTCCCACACACATCACACGTCCTTTTTCTCTTTCTCCTTCAGCTATAATTTTTTCTTGACCCCAATCCACTAACAAATTGTACCACCCACTCCACTACCATAACAACCTGAACAAACTTTTAGTATTTTTTTTCACAGCCTGTCACCAGTATCCTTATCCAAATCATTTCCTAAAACATCCCTTGATTCCTCTATATAATAAATTGTTTCTCACACAAAAAAAAGGGCTGAAAGAAACCGAAAAAAAATACAAACACAAAAAGAAGAAACTCTCTTCTTCCACATAAGCAGAACCGAATCCATTTTAAAAATAACAAACCCGTGCCCATTTTTTCAGCTTCAACAAACCAAGAAATCCTTGCCAAAAATCGCTCAGCCACCATAGTGAAAACAAAGCATTATGATATCATACACTCACCTCCCACTCCTTTAAAACTTACAACCATAAAAATCATCAACCAAAAAAAACCCAACGACAACAACACCATATTCATCACGATTAAACTAACAGAGAATAAACCTTGCAACAGAAATGCAGCAACCACCACCATCTCCAAAACTCACCCCTTTCAATAATACCAGCGAGAAACCACTAACGCCATAACTGTCTCAACCAGCAAGCCTTCACAAACCGCCCTCAAACTGAGACCTTTCGAACAGAATCAAACTCACGCGAATCTGAAACTGAAGCCATAAACAACACAAACCACCAAAACTTTCCGAACCAGAACCGCCGGCCTCCGCAAATGAATTACCACCGCCGCGGACCACCAAGCCAACCTCGCAACCGTCCACAGAACCCACACAGTGTCGAGTCGAAATACCTCAAATCCGGATCGAACGCGAGAAGAAACCGCTAGCCGCACAACTCAAAACCGTTCCGGCCACCAGCCGTGAAAAGCCTCTCACGCCGCTCCAAACCAACCCATCCATACAGACCCGGCCGCAACCCAACCGTGAATCATCGCCATCGACCACAAGCCGCCGCACGAAATCAACCTCCAAAAACCACCTCCTCCGCGTCCTAAAGCGTAGCCGCCGCTGAGCTTCAAAGGTAGGGCTTCTTTGTTTCCTTTCCTTTCTGATTAGTGCGTTTGGAGAAGAAGAGGATTATGTCTCTTCGTTTTGTTCCCCTATTTAATATCCTGTTTCTTCTCCTTTTATTTTATTTACGTTTTTTATTTACTCTAATTCTTCTTATTTTTTTCATTTAATTTGTTGATAATTTTCGTTGGGCTTACAGGGCCCATTATTTGGACTATCCATTTTTGTTCTTCTTTCACTAACACCTGCAAATTCAGCACATCATTCCTATTATTATTGTTGATCCATTTTATTCTATATTTTTTCTATGTAATCTTTTATCTGGGCTTCTAGGCACAATATAACTGCTGTTTACACCGCATACAACCTAAAAAAAAACCTTTTTTTTCTATTGTTTAAATCTATTACTTATATTTTTTTTTCTATTTTTTTTTCATTATCATTATTTTTTTAATGTTTTTTTAGAACTTTATGAATTAATTTGGTTAGTATTAATATATTATGGGGCCAATGATATATTAAACGGCCAATTTTTCGCCCGATTTTAATCGGTGAGTTTTGGTCAATATGAGGCCCTCATTGTAATTAATTTTTCATTATTTTATTATTTCGATAAACAAACATTAATTTAATTTATTCTTAATATTATTTATTTCATTTAATTATTTAATTCATTATTCTATTTTAATTTAATTCTCGCAATTTAATTCAATTTATTCATTTAATTCGCATTTTAAATTATGATTCGACTCCTTATAGAATGATTCCGATTTTGAATCGATTCTAAGGCAGTTCACGAACAAAATTTCGTCGCGTCCCAAAAAGGTCCAACGCCTTCGAATAGTTGCGCTCGATTAAAAGGTTCAACGCCTTCGAATAGTTGTGTCCCGATTTAAACAGGCTGAACGCCTTCGAATAGTTCAAAAAACACTGCACACACGCTTCCTCTTGGGCTAACTACAACGAGACCTCTTTATTTCTCGCAATCCCTTGTATTTATTTTGTATCCCTCTCCCATTAATTTGTACGCACTTTTATTTTTCATATTTTATTCTGAATCCTTGGTCCAACGCCAAGCGATTGCACTTGCACACTCGCACCTTTTTATTTCGTTTCGTTTAGGATCCACCTTACTTTGCGAGCCGAGCGCTTCGTGCCTCGCTGACAAAACCACAAAAACAAACCTCCAAGTTGCATTTACCCTTTAACCTCAAAAAACCAAAACGTTTCGATTAGATCCAAACCCTTGATCCAACGTCAAGCGGTCTTAGGAAATAAAACACATTTTAATAATACGAGAAGAACTGTACGCCACGAGCCTTAAGCGGTAGAAAGGAGGATAACGAGCTCTCGTTACTCGCTCCGATTATTTCGACGCAGGACGCTCGTCTTGTTGGGCGAGATAAACTATCCATAGTCTTTAGTGCATTTCAACTCCTAAACCCTTTCATCGACGAAAGGTAATAAAATCAACAACCATTACCCTTAGTAGGCCGAACTACGAGGCTCTGACTTTCCCATTGCACACAGGAGTACGTAGGCACGAGGATCTCAATCCTTGCCGAGCACCTAGGATCAATCTAACTTATAATTCAACTCATTTCCCTCTAGCAGGAAATTCGTTTAAGCATAAAACATCCTTTCTCGCGCGTTAACTTAGATGGTTCCCATCGAGTACGATGGATGTAGGGGGTGCTAATACCTTCCCCCTGCATAACCGACTCCCGAACCCAGGCAATGGTTCCGTTGACCTTTGTCCTCATCCTTCTCTTCCCGGGTTTTATCTATATCTTCCCTTTCCCTCTTCGGGAATAAATAGAATTAGGTGGCGACTCTTCAGTCTCTCCAGCACGCGGCTCCGTCCATTCGGATCGCGTGAGGTCGTATTTTTCGGGGTACGACAGTGAGGCAAAAAGGCGTCCGCTTCTGGTGAAGCCTCCGCCTCCCCCAACATTGTAAACTTGTGGTGAGGAGGATGATGAATCAAGAGTGATTTTCTTTCCGTCGCAGTAGAGATCAGAGCCGTAGTGCCAAGGTATGGCATTACTGCTTTCATAAGGAACAAGTCCAGGTACCGTAATGGTAATCGGACTGATTGCTGCAGCGGAAGGAACTGTGATGGTGTGCGGGTCGTAGTAGATTGTGACTGGAGATCTGACAGGAGGTGTTGCAGTTTGTTGTTGGAAATTGTTGTTGGGATGAACATTTTCTGGGTCATAATAGATCGTGACCGTTGAGACATCTTCATTAATGTTTGCTGATGTTGTAGGCGTTTCCGTTGATAAGATGGGTGCTGAGGTTGTAGAAGTAAGTGTTGCTGAACTTTGATCTGTTGAAATAATGGATGGAGTGATTGCCGGAGTTGTGGATGAATCAGTGGGAATGATAGTTGTTGCAGTTGTAGGAGGATTTGCTGAAGGAAGAATTGTTGATGTTGTAGGAGAATCCATTGTTGCTGAAGAAGGAGTTGTTGAAGGAGCCGTTGTAGTAATCTGCAAAATTACATCTCTGATGAGTGTCGCTCCCGATAAATGGGAAAGGCCCAGATAAAGGTACAGACACGAACGGTCGGCGAAAGGGACAATGAGAACACACAGCCGTGAACTCACTGGAAAAGGAAAGAGTCGCCAGCTAGGCATTTTTATCCCGGAGGAAAGGTAATGCTGCATAGACCTAGAAAAGATGGATAAGACGGTTGCGAACTAGAGAGACTGAGAAAGGGGGTTGGTTACAACCTGGGAAGGTATTAGCACCCAGATTGTTCGCCGTACTCGACGGGATCCACGCTTAAAAGATTTGTGTTTAAAGGGGTAGTGTCAGTGCAATTTGTGTATAAAGAGAGTTGGAAAAGGTGTACAGGTGTCAATGTAAAAGAAGTGCAGAGTGTAGTATATACAGTGTCAGTGCAGGAACAAGAATGAAATACTCAAGAATATGAGGTTAAAAGAATAATGCTGAAAGAGGGGGAATATACAGAGACTTTTGTTCAATAACCGTTAAGTTATGCCAACGTATCCTCTCGTGCAATGAGGAAGTCAGAACACCGTAGTTCGACCCAAAGAGACTGAAAGATGAATTGACTTGTGAACTGCTTACTAGCCTATGCTCAAGTGTATGACCTGTCTGGCTCAGGTGCAAACTGTCTTGCATTAGACGGAAGAAGCAAGTTCTCGTTTATGAGTGAAGATGATGAGAAAAGAATCCCGAAGGAGACGATTATTGTTTGTTTTTGAGTTTTCAATCTTTTATTGTTTTTTGAAGTTTGTCATAAGTTAATGAGCTTAAACCTAAACCAATGGATTTAGTAAACTCATCACATCTTCCCTCTGATTAGGGGTAATGAGAATACCTTAAGTGTGAAGTCAGCTTCTCACACTTAATCACCATGATGTAGGATTAAGATCATTAACCTACTTGTGATTATTTAGATGTTTTTGGTGTTTTTGTTTAGTGTTGAGTAATGAGATTAAGCCATAATCAGGGATTAAACAGGCTCATTACACCATCCTAATAGAAGGATAATAGATGAGAATGTTTAAGCTGAGGAAAGCTCCTCAACTTAATCCATGATTAGGGATTAAACTTATGACAAAACAAGGCCTTTATTAAGTGGATTTTAGTTAATGATATGATGAAGAAGTTTTTTTTAGGGTTTGTAAGACAACTTGAGGGGGACTTGTCCATTAACACTAGGGTTAGTCCTTCTTAACCAATTAAGGAAGAATTAGAACCCTAATGCAAGGCCCAAGTTACAAGTGTGATGTCTTGATGATTATTAAGTGAATTGATTAAGAGATTTAAACACATTAAGGGTTTAACACTTAGGATTAAAGTTATACACTCCATCCTAATAGAAGGATACAGGCATAAGCTTAATCACAAAGCCTTAAAGCCTTTAGGGTTTAGTCCCTGATTATGAGATGAGAAGAGAAGACTCAATGAGACACAAAGGCAAAAACTAAGTGGGGGACTAATCAAAACCCTAATTATTGTCATGCTTGGTTGTTCCTAAGGTTTGTGAGGTTTAACAAGAAGAAGTCTTCAAAGGAACCACCAGGAAGCAGATGAAAGGATCAGGAGAAGCAAAGTAACTTGCTTCATTTAAGAAGTCAAGTCACTTGAAGAAAGAAAGTAAGGAGAAAAAGAATGAGCAAGCTCAATATCAAACACATACAAAAATGCAGCAAGGATGCATAAAAGAGATGAAGAGAAGTTATGAGAAGTGAAGGCAAATTCACTTCTCAAAGTTACTTACCACCTGAAAAGTTAGTGAAAGAAATGCAATGCAATGCAAAATGAAATGAAATGGCATGATGAAAAACAAAACCAGAAGCACATACATGATGTTAATGATGCTATGAGATGCTACAAACATGAGACAACACATGGGGATGATCATACAAACTCATGGAAGCAAATGAAACAAGCTAAGGAGCATGAACATACATGAAAAGTTATGAAATGCAAAGGACATACAATCATGGGAAATGCAAGATGAAATGATCAAACATGCTTCCAATATGTATTAAGATGTCAAATGAATCACAAGAATGCATAAAATGCCATGCCATGGCAAGTCAAGGTATGAATGCAAATGCAAGATGGATGCATATGGAAGCCCAAATTAGGGTTTATGATCAATGCATCAAACACAAACCAAAATCAGAAGCAACATCAATACAAAAAAATTGAAAATGCACTCAAAGGATCCCTAAACCTATACTAACCCACTGCCCAAAGGAGAAGTTTCAACTCTTAACCAAATTCAAGTTATGATTTTCCTAAGTTTTCTAGGGTTTTAGGGTTCCTTAATGTCGCGGTGAGAATCGGATACCAAGCTATTAAGTGAGCTTGAATCGCAAAACATTTATGTTCACCACCGACTTTAATTTAATCCAAAGGGAAAAGGGAAAAAGATCGTAAAAACCCTAAATGAGGAGAAACTAGGTTCGGGGGTTGATTATACCTAGGGAAGGTGTTAGCATCCTAAGCATCCGCAGTATCCTACGGGAACCTCTTGTTAATATTTGCATTATTGTTGTTTATTGCTTGCTAAAACTAATGGGAACCTAAGGTTTTTATTTCTAATGGTGCTCGCACAACATCGCATCGATGCCTACGTATCGGGTATAGAATCAGAGCACACGTAGTTCTCCTAAGGATTAACGAACACTTGGGTACGCTCAAGGTTCGCGGGGGAAGGTAAGTGTTATGGCAAACACTCACGTGACTTTAAAAAAAGTCACAAAAAGTTATAAAATAAAAAGCTAAGGACCTAATGGCTAAGGACCTAAGGATGAGGGATGGCTAAACTTCCTATGACATTGAGTCAACTGCAGGAGTCTTTCCCTTTTGGATCGAGAAGCATAAACAAATATAAACAAAGGTGCAAGCTCCTAAGACTAGGCAAAGGCTGCTACTTGCAAAAATAAATGGATAAAATAAATGGAATGCAGGGACAAAAGGCTTAGTAACTGGCTATGGCTCGATATGTGGATCGAGAATGCTGGGGTGGCAAACAAACGCAGTGCGACAATTGCTTAAGTTAAAAAGGCTGTGCAGTGTAAGGAATGTGCAGATGGCGATCGTAAACGACCGACTTACGTGTGTGAGTGTATGTGAAGTGAAATTCACTTGGCGTTGGACCAAGGAATTTGTTATTTTTGAAATTAAGATTAAATGGTGTAGAAATATGGGAAATAAATAAATAAATAAGTGAGATAAATTATGGAATAAATTAAATGGAATAAATTAAATAAAATAAAATAAATAATGAATTAAATGGAAAGAAAAATAAATAAAATATAGAAATAAAATGCAATGGCCTCATATGGTCACGATTAATCGAAGATGATTTATCGTGATTTTTGTAATATCATCGGCCCAAAAAGAGGAAAATAAATGGATAGATTTATTAAATAGTTCTCTAATATATATTTCTTTTTTATAACCCTCTTTTTTTAAATAAATTGAAATTAGAATAAATTGAAAAGAATAGAATAAATAGAAAAATAAAAAAAAATGGCCTCAAATTGGTTTAAATAAAATTGACAAAGTCAAATGTCAATAACCCACATGTTCTTATCATAGGCCCCAATATCAAAAGACGAATAAGTAAATAAGAATTAAATAAACAAATTAACTACAAATAATAATCCAATAAGTAAATTCACAAAGATGTAAATAAAAAGACTGCTTGGCGCTGTGTTATGAGTGTGCAAATAGAGAGAAATCCGAATGGGCCTGATAGCCCACTCAATAGCCAACAAAACATTAAAAAGAAAAAAGTGTGTGTAGTTAACTATGTGGGTGGTAAAGACAGACGGTGAGAAAGAACATATAGACCTAACCCAAATTAAAGATGAGATAAAATGCAGGTTTTGTTAAAATAAACTAATAAAATAAATAGGTAAATAAATAGGTAAATAAATCAGTAACTGTGTTCATCTTCTCTTTCCAACAAAAGCGTTTCAAAAGAAAAAAAAAAATACGAAGAACACCCACCCTGCTTCAGTTGTGACGGTCAAGGTCTCTCTTCGTCTCTGTTCGCTCGAAACTGTTCGCGTCTCTCACGATTCTCTCTCAGACTCTCAAGGTCTCGCTCTCGATCGCTCACAGATTCTCTGCTTCTCAATCACAGGCTCGCGATTTGTAAAGGGGGTGGGCCGGCGCTGTGGTGGTCCGTCTCTCAAGGATTCACGGCGAATTTCAACCACAATTTGGGGTTGTGTTGGCCTGGATTGGTTCTGTGATGGGTTCCGGTAGTGAAGGGTTTGAAGCGGCAGTGTGAGGGGCTTAAGGTGGTGGCTTTGGGTAAAACGATTTGGTGATGGATGGCGGTGTAGGAGTTTGAGGTGTTGGATGATTTTCGCGAAAGGGGTTTGGATGGCTTCTCACTGTGGCGGCTTGGGTCACTCGGATTCAAGGTGTTCGTCACGGTTTCGGCGAATCCGTTCTCTCACAGATTTGGTGCATTCTTGGTTTTTCTGGTGAGTTTGGTTACAATTTTTTTTTGTCACGATTTTCTGTGTTTTTGGTTCAGCGGTTCACAAACATCTCACGCTCTCTCATCTGCGCTTATGGTTTTGAAACTGGTTGAAGGTTGGTCTCGGATTGGAAGGTTTTGGCTGGTGATGATGGTGCGAACAGGGGGCGTTCGGTAAGTTTTTTGGTTCAGGTGGCTTCACTCAACTTGTTATGGTTTAGATTGAGGTTTTTCTTTGATTTTGATTTTTTGTGTTTCAGTTTGTGGATCGGATTTTGTTGCTCACAGTGAAGGATACGGGTTTAGAGGTTTGGGCAAGGGTTTGTGAGTTCGTGAAGATGAAGGAGGGAGTTTATCTGTGCGGAGGTTTGCTTATGGTGAGCTTGCGGTGGTAAGTGTTTTAAGATGGTGGTTGAATGGTTCTGGTTTGTTGTTCTGTGAGTGATTGTGAAGTTTGCTGGTTCTGGTTTGATCTTTGGGTTATGCTTGGGGTTTGAAGGCTATGGTTATGACGGTTTTGTTGTTACTGATTGTTGTTGTTTTGCAGGTTCAGCTTGAAGGGGGGTTTCTTCAGGTTTTGGTTTGAGCTGGGTTTGAGTCATGGTTGATGGAAAACAAGGTGATGACAAAGGCCGAAGAGAGTTTGATTTCGGTGGAAGAGATTAGTGGCTGGAATGGTGTTTGGTTTCTGTTTGTTGCAGGGTTAGTGACAGTTTTGTGTTCCTGTTATATTGTTTGAAGGTGAGGTTGGAAAAGGCGAGATTGTGCAGGGTGGTTGTGGCTCGATTTTGGAGTATGGTGGAGGTTTGGGACGATTTTGACAGTTAGTTTGAAGGTTTGTATACGATTCTGAGTTTGTCTGTTGTTATTGTTTTGTTTTGGTATGCTGTTTTTGATTGATGATTGCTGCTGGTTTCCTTTGGATATTAGTATGCAGTTAGGTTTTCGTGTGAACTGAGCTTCTGGTTTTTTGTGTATGAAGTTCTACATGGTTGCTGAGTTTGCTGTGTTGTATGTGAAATAGTTAGTATGAGGAAAGTTTGGCTATGAGGTTTTTTTTCGATGTTTGTGGCTGCCGGTTGTTATGTGAAACAGTTTCAGATTTTTTTGTTATTGTTGATGTTTTTTGATCTGGTTTTCTTTATGGAGGTTTTTGTATGAAGTTTGAATGTGTTTTTGGTTGGTTGTATGGCTGCCTTTGGTTTCGGATTTTTGGTTGTTTTCGTAAGTTTGTTGTCTGAAGTCTGATTGTGTTTTTGGTTGTTGTGGTTGAAACAGGGGTGAAAGATGTTACGCAGGTGAGAGTTTTGTTGAAGAAAATCTGAGGAAAGATTGAAAAGGTGATGAAGGTGAAGGTATGGTCTGAGTTTTTTATAAACTGTGTGGATTTGGTTTTATGTTTTCTTCTTCTTTTTTTTGAAATTTTTAATGTACAATTTGTTTTGATATATGCAGATTTGACTTAAATGAAAATAACTATGAACAAAGATGCTAAAAAAAGAGGTGAAGGAAAAGAACCAATACCGACCCGAACGTTATCGGGGTGAGGACTCCACGAGTAGTAAACTTCTTATTCCTCTTCCACTTCTTGTTGTGCGTAGCTTCTTCTCTTTTCTCCTCTTTTCTGAAGTTTAAAGTTGCTGAATTTTTTTGGTTTTTGGACTGTTTTTTGTGTTGTTGAGAGCTGATTGCAGTGGTATTTAGAGGACTGAGTTGAGTGAGTTTGAGGCTGTTTTTTAAGGCTGAGTTTGTGTGGGTTTGTGGCAGATTTTTGTAGTGTTTGCAATGTATTTTTGAGGGCTGTTTTGTAACTGAGTTTTGAGCAATGTAGCAGTGTGTTTTTGTAGTGTAACAGTGGTATTATATGGTTGTTGCTGTGCTGAATTTTTGATATACATTGTGTGTTTTATGCTTGTAGGTGAAGGGTTTCAAGAAAGGGAACAAGGCCTGATTTTGTAGCAGTGAGTGGAGTAGTGGAGCAGGGGTGTTGGCTGCTGCATGCTGAGTTTTGGGGGCTGCATGGGGCTGTTGGAGCAGGCTGAAATGCTGATTTTGTTTGATTTGGAGCAGGCTGAATTTTGTAATTTAATGCTGAATTTTTTTTGTACACATTTTCTTTCTTTTCTTTTTTCTAAGTAATTGTAATTGTAACAAAACAAAAATTATAGAATAAATTTAATTATTTACACTAAAGCTTGTTTATACTTGGCACTTAATATTGGAAATGAGAGTTTTAAAATTAGAATCTAAATATAATACTTAAGTTAGAAATGAATTAAAAAAGAATTAAACTTAAAAATTAAAAATAACTTATAAACTTAAATAAATAAACTTGGAACTAAAATGAATAATAATAAAAAAGAAAATGGAATTAAATTAAAAATGAAATCTTAAAAGAAAAGTAAATTAAAAATAAATTAGAAATTAAAATTAAATTAGAATAAACTAAAAAATAAATTGGAAATTGAAATTAGATTGGAAATAGAAACTTGAAAATGAGATAAAATTAAAAGTTGAAGAATAGAAAATAAATTTAGAAACTAAAATTTGAAAATGAAATAAAAATTAATTTAGGAATGAGGACTTGATAATGGAAAGAAATAACAAATAAGTTTAGAAAATTTTGAAAATTGAACTAAAAAAAATTAAAAATAGAAATTGAAATAAAATTTTAAAAATAGGAATTTACAAATAGAACGAAAATAGAAATTAAAATTAAAAATACGAAAATGAATTAAAAAGTCATAAATAAATTAAATTAAAAATGGAAGCTAGAAAATGAGAAAAAAACAACAGAAAATAAGTCGGAAAAAAAATCCCTGCAAAAATGCGATAAAAGTATGATTATGATATGAGCGATTAGGGGTAAAATTTGGGGTGTGACAGTTGCCCCTATTTAAATAACTTTACCAGATGGCGTGAATGACGATAGGCACTCATGAGATCATGGTGAAAGGTATTTAAATACAGAAATAACCGGAAATTTTGCCCCTAAACGCAATGTTATGCTGGACTACAAAACTATCTAACTCTGCAACTCTTATGCAATGAGATGATGATTATGGTATGAATGATGAGAATGAGAAATGTCGACGACCACAAGCCAAGACTCACTGGGGATGACAAACACTGGGGACGACAGACACTGGGGACAAATAAACGAAAACGGGAAAATATTCAAAGTGATAAATCAACAGGTTCAAGTGTAACTGTCGACACTAAGAATAACAGACGACGGGAACAAAAAGAAATCCAAATCGCTGGATCAACGAACACAGACAGAACAAAATAAAAATCAAAGCGACTGCGCAGTGGCTCAATGCGACCAACTGCACCGAGAAGACGAACAAGACAAGGAAATAAGTTGAAGTGGTTGACCAATGGCTCTATGCGACCAAATGACTTTGAGAAATAAAAGCAGCAACATGTTCAAAGTGAATGCGCAGCGGCTCGATGCGACCAACTGACACTAAGAATACAACAAGCTAAACATCCAAAAAGAATGTGCAGTGGCTCAATGCGACCAACTGTCATTGGAAATGAAAATCATAATATTCGAAGTGAATGCGCAGCGGCTCGATGCGACCAACTGACACTAAGAATAATCAACAAAAATATCCAAAATGAATACGCAGTGGCTCGATGCGACCAGCTAGCATTGGGAAAGACAAACAGCTTATTCAAGGTGAATGCGCAGCGGCTCGATGCGACCAACTGACACCAAGAATACAACAAAATAAACAAAAAGAATGTGCAGTGGCTCAATGCGACCAACTATCACTGGAAATGATAACATAATATTCGAAGTGAATGCGCAGCGGCTCGATGCGACCAACTGACACTAAGAATAATCAACAAAAATATCCAAAATGAATACGCAATGGCTCGATGCGACCAGCTAGCATTGGGAAAGACAAACAGCTTATTCAAGGTGAATGCGCAGCGGCTCGATGCGACCAACTGACACCAAGAATACAACAAAATAAACAAAAAGAATGTGCAGTGGCTCAATGCGACCAACTATCACTGGAAATGATAACATAATATTCAAAGTGAATGCGCAGCGGCTCGATGCGACCAACTGACACTAAGAATACAACAAACTAACATCCAAATAGAATGTGCAGCGGCTCAATGCGACCAACTATCACTGGAAATGATAACATAATATTCAAAGTGAATGCGCAGCGGCTCGATGCGACCAACTGACACTAAGAATACAACAAACTAACATCCAAATAGAATGTGCAGCGGCTCGATGCGACCAACTGTCACTAAGAATACAAAAGGCTTATTCAAGGTGAATGCGCAGCGGCTCGATGCGACCAACTGACACCATGAATAGAAACAAGATAAACATTCAAAGAGAAAATGCAGCGGCTCGATGCGACCAGCTAGCATTGGAAATGATAAACATAATATTCAAAGTGAATGCGCAGCGGCTCAATGCGACCAACTGACACTAAGAATAAACAACAAAATAAACATTCAAAGTGAATGCACAGCGGCTCAATGCGACCAACTGTCACTGGAAATAAAAATCATAATATTCAAAGTGAATGCGCAGCGGCTCGAGGACCAACTGACACTAAGAGTAACAAAAGGCTTATTCAAGGTGAATGCGCAGCGGCTCGATGCGACCAACTGACACCATGAATAGGAATAGGACATAAAATTCAAAGAGAATGCGCAGTGGTGGCGATCACGGTGGGACTCCATTGATGCTTAATTGACTTGCAAACAAACATTATTTATTTTTAAAAATTGGCAAATTTAATGCAACATTTATGCAAGTTTTGAAATCACAATTTATCGGTATGATAGTGATACAGTGAAGCTGATTAAAAATAAAATAAAAGTGGATCTAGCCATTTTATGGAATGGCAGATCAAGCGATCAATACAAATAATTAGCAAAGATCGTTAGGAGTCAGGTTAACACAACCTTGTTGTAGTATGCTCTCGAAATAAACCCTGCCTCAATTAGGACTTTTAAGGGTTGTAACGTGGTTTGGTTCACGGTTTATGAAACAAAAGATAAAAGGCTCAAAATTTATTTGTACCCATCCCATCTTCGTGATGAACTCCAATCCTATGTTCAGTTAAATTGATACACGCATTCATATCTCAAAACTCTTTTTGACAATGCGCGATAGGGATCAGGATTTGAAAGCGATGACAGCCACCTTGCTTTATCCTTGCTTTGCTGAGGATTTGATAACTTCATTAACTTTCGCCTAAGTCGTCTTTTCCCGTTTTTGACTTAGTGGACTTTTTCTTTGTATATCTTTTTCCTTACGTCATCCTTTTGTTGAATGGTTATGACTGCCATCTTATTGGATGATAGAGAATGCGTACTTCAAACTTTGGCTTTTCACGACTTCTTTGGTGCGTGAATGAAAGTACGTTGCTGATCCTTCTTGAATGAGGTATTGAATCTTTTGAAGATTGGATGCAAACAGATTAACTGAACCGACTACCCTGCCCCAGGTTTGAAATTAAGGGTTTTTGCATTTTTGGAAAAGAAAACTCCTACTTCTAGGCTCGAAGGGGTTAGCGAGGGATTATCTTCCTTATTTCACCGGTGTTTGGGAATTTGAAATAATGCCTGTACATCATTGGCAAGGTTTTAATTGAGAGCATTCAAATGGAGAATTCAGGTATCTGGTTTTCATCATCCTCCCTCCAATCTTTGGTAAAACAAAAGTTTGATAGAAATATTTTTATTATACATTTTAATAATGAAAGAAAATGAGTGAATACAAATGGATTGATTCAAAAGATGCATAAACATTTCATTAATCTTGCCAATTTTAAACAAACAATGCTAATAAGCAAATACAAAAACAACATGCAAAGAAAAATACAACAGTGCTGAAACAAACAGGTGATTGCCAGCTTTAGGGAATTGAAAATGTCTTGATTTGCTGTCTTCAAGAGATACACCAAGAAGTCACTCAGGCGAGAGGTTAACATGCATCAATAGGTTTTCTTCTGAAAAGGATATGCACCTTTTGTCGATCAAATGTTGTACCTTGGCTTGAAAAGCTCTGCAGTCTTCAGTTGAATGCCCCAATGATCCAGCATGATATCCACATTGCTCATGTGGATTATACTCAGGCGGGTATGGCTCTGCCCATGGCTTGAGAGGTTTGGGAACCACCAATGAGTATTGAATCAAAGGTTGCAGAAGTTGAGTGTATGATAAGGGTACTGGGTGAAGAGGAGCATTCCTTCTTTCCAGATTGTTGCGAGACTTATGTGGACTCTGATGCTGATTCAGATATCCTTGGCTCTGGGCTTGCTGACTTGGTCGAGAGTTGTCCCTGATAATCGGATTAGTGTCTTCAAGTGAAAGAATGTCCTTCTCAATTAAATATTTCACAGCGCGTTTTAAGGCATAACAGCCTTCCAAATCGTGTCCTGAAGCACCATCGTGGAATAGACAACGGACATTTGGATTGTAGTTTGTTGGGAGTGGATCTGGTAAGGGACCGAAAGGCTTTGGAGCAACCAATCCTTTCTTCAACAATGAAGGATATAATTCCGTGTAGGTGATAGGGATTTGAGGAGTTGGAGGCCTTCTCCCTTGTCTTCTATTCTGATTTGAAGCACCCTCCGGGTAGGAATCCTGAGCTCTCAACCTCTGACAAGCTGGCACTACTGGCTCACTAGGTACTGCTAGTCGCTTGTTGTGATGACCTTTGAGTTCTTCACACTCAATGCTGGATGTCATCTCCCTCGATTCACCCCCTACTTCTCCTTTGCTTCCACCAGCAGGAGTGGCGACATTGAAATTTCCAGATGGTGTCCAGATACTCTTGTGAGAAGGCAAAGACGCTCCATCAGTTATGCGCACGACCTGTTCTTTATGGTACAAAATTTTAAGAACCTTCATAGGTCTCTTTCCCTTCTTATCTCCTGGCTCAACAATCAATTTGTCTGCAATTGGCTCTCCTTCTTGGGGAATTAACGACTTAATAACACCTTGTAACTCGAAACTCTGGCATTCTTCGGTAGGGTGCCCCAAGGCTCCAGTGCGGTATCTACATTCAACCTCTGGATGGTCCTCTTCAAGGATTAACCTTTTACTATGAATCAACCTTTGTACCCAGACCTTCAATTCAGGGCAAGTATTCAAATCATGTCCTACCACCCCTTTATGGAATTCACACATTGCATTTGTATCAGGGTTGTACCATGTATTTGGCGATGGCACAGGTGCGTAAGGAGTCATCAATGAATTTTGGATAAGTAACGGGTAGAGCTTGCTGAGTGGCACTGGTATGGGTTCATAGTGAACTTCACTCCCTTTGTTCTGATACTGCCCCTTGTTTCGCTTTCGCTTCTTTTTCTGACCTTGAGAAGAAACTGCCAGAGGATGTTGAGGTACTGACTTGAAAATCAGAGGTTGATTTTGACCTAGTAGGGGAGATCCATGGGTTGGCAGCTGAGGAGTTGCCACAGGGAAACGATCTTGATTCAAGGCAGCATCAAACGGAGGTAGGACATCAGCTCTCTCTGCTGCGGCTATGGGCACAGGGCGACCCTCCTTCTGCAACAAAGCTTGTAAGGTTTCCAAGACCCATTCCATCTGTTTCTTCAAGGAAATAACCTCTTCTTTCAATAATTCCTGACTTCTTCTCAGTTCATCCACTGTTTCTTGAGACATAGTTCTTAATTTTGGACACGTGCCGGGAATCAAACTCTGAACTCGAGACAAAGGATAGAATGAGCTTGTTCAGTGGGAGAAAAATGATATGCAAGGTAGATGCAATGGTATGCGAATGGATGCAAAGCAAGGCTGGTTTCAAGGAACTCAAAAGTAAATGCAAACACCCAATTATAAAAACTTTTCCAAAAGGAATTATAAGCTGAAGTTTGCCCATGGTTAAACTTGCGATGTTTGCAATAGACATCTCTTTGTTCCTTGAAGACCTCACTGAAATGATGCATATGATGCGTGAATGCAACAAACACAAACAAGGCTTAGGTTCAAAGCTTGCATGAGGTCAAAGGTTCAACCCTCCCAAAGGTATGTACTATGAGTTTATTTGTACCTGTACAACGGGTTCTAAAGGTTCCCAGAATCACTGTCCCATCTTTCGGATATTACCGACTTCCCAACTCGACTTGGTAATCAGTAATATTCTCAAGAGAGTCTCATCCGAGTGTAGTATCGCGTATCAACTATTTTGGATTTGCATCCTCATAGTCATCGCACTACATCCCTAAAAAGGCCAAGTGGGGGTAAATGTTCTACGGTCCTCAGCATTAATGGCTCTCAAGTCGAATATAGTAATGTTTTCACGACTGAACTCGATCAACAAAACTACATCCGAGGAGGCCTCCGCTGAGTGGTGGTGTCTCAAGTCAACTTGGTCGGGACTCAACTCCCTACAAGCCTTCTTGAATATACCACCGTCCTAACTTATTTGCACTCAAGTCCGGGTTAGGACTTATCTCACCACACATGGAACACCCAACAAAAATCCAAAATAATAACAAGCAATACAACAACAAATATACAAATATACAAGGTGGGCTTAACCCTCAAAAATAGAGTCCCCAGTGAAGTCGCCATTTCTGTCGCGGTGAGAATCGGATACCAAGCTATTAAGTGAGCTTGAATCGCAAAACATTTATGTTCACCACCGACTTTAATTTAATCCAAAGGGAAAAGGGAAAAAGATCGTAAAAACCCTAAATGAGGAGAAACTAGGTTCGGGGGTTGATTATACCTAGGGAAGGTGTTAGCATCCTAAGCATCCGCAGTATCCTACGGGAACCTCTTGTTAATATTTGCATTATTGTTGTTTATTGCTTGCTAAAACTAATGGGAACCTAAGGTTTTTATTTCTAATGGTGCTCGCACAACATCGCATCGATGCCTACGTATCGGGTATAGAATCAGAGCACACGTAGTTCTCCTAAGGATTAACGAACACTTGGGTACGCTCAAGGTTCGCGGGGGAAGGTAAGTGTTATGGCAAACACTCACGTGACTTTAAAAAAAGTCACAAAAAGTTATAAAATAAAAAGCTAAGGACCTAATGGCTAAGGACCTAAGGATGAGGGATGGCTAAACTTCCTATGACATTGAGTCAACTGCAGGAGTCTTTCCCTTTTGGATCGAGAAGCATAAACAAATATAAACAAAGGTGCAAGCTCCTAAGACTAGGCAAAGGCTGCTACTTGCAAAAATAAATGGATAAAATAAATGGAATGCAGGGACAAAAGGCTTAGTAACTGGCTATGGCTCGATATGTGGATCGAGAATGCTGGGGTGGCAAACAAACGCAGTGCGACAATTGCTTAAGTTAAAAAGGCTGTGCAGTGTAAGGAATGTGCAGATGGCGATCGTAAACGACCGACTTACGTGTGTGAGTGTATGTGAAGTGAAATTCACTTGGCGTTGGACCAAGGAATTTGTTATTTTTGAAATTAAGATTAAATGGTGTAGAAATATGGGAAATAAATAAATAAATAAGTGAGATAAATTATGGAATAAATTAAATGGAATAAATTAAATAAAATAAAATAAATAATGAATTAAATGGAAAGAAAAATAAATAAAATATAGAAATAAAATGCAATGGCCTCATATGGTCACGATTAATCGAAGATGATTTATCGTGATTTTTGTAATATCATCGGCCCAAAAAGAGGAAAATAAATGGATAGATTTATTAAATAGTTCTCTAATATATATTTCTTTTTTATAACCCTCTTTTTTTAAATAAATTGAAATTAGAATAAATTGAAAAGAATAGAATAAATAGAAAAATAAAAAAAAATGGCCTCAAATTGGTTTAAATAAAATTGACAAAGTCAAATGTCAATAACCCACATGTTCTTATCATAGGCCCCAATATCAAAAGACGAATAAGTAAATAAGAATTAAATAAACAAATTAACTACAAATAATAATCCAATAAGTAAATTCACAAAGATGTAAATAAAAAGACTGCTTGGCGCTGTGTTATGAGTGTGCAAATAGAGAGAAATCCGAATGGGCCTGATAGCCCACTCAATAGCCAACAAAACATTAAAAAGAAAAAAGTGTGTGTAGTTAACTATGTGGGTGGTAAAGACAGACGGTGAGAAAGAACATATAGACCTAACCCAAATTAAAGATGAGATAAAATGCAGGTTTTGTTAAAATAAACTAATAAAATAAATAGGTAAATAAATAGGTAAATAAATCAGTAACTGTGTTCATCTTCTCTTTCCAACAAAAGCGTTTCAAAAGAAAAAAAAAAATACGAAGAACACCCACCCTGCTTCAGTTGTGACGGTCAAGGTCTCTCTTCGTCTCTGTTCGCTCGAAACTGTTCGCGTCTCTCACGATTCTCTCTCAGACTCTCAAGGTCTCGCTCTCGATCGCTCACAGATTCTCTGCTTCTCAATCACAGGCTCGCGATTTGTAAAGGGGGTGGGCCGGCGCTGTGGTGGTCCGTCTCTCAAGGATTCACGGCGAATTTCAACCACAATTTGGGGTTGTGTTGGCCTGGATTGGTTCTGTGATGGGTTCCGGTAGTGAAGGGTTTGAAGCGGCAGTGTGAGGGGCTTAAGGTGGTGGCTTTGGGTAAAACGATTTGGTGATGGATGGCGGTGTAGGAGTTTGAGGTGTTGGATGATTTTCGCGAAAGGGGTTTGGATGGCTTCTCACTGTGGCGGCTTGGTTCACTCGGATTCAAGGTGTTCGTCACGGTTTCGGCGAATCCGTTCTCTCACAGATTTGGTGCATTCTTGGTTTTTCTGGTGAGTTTGGTTACAATTTTTTTTTGTCACGATTTTCTGTGTTTTTGGTTCAGCGGTTCACAAACATCTCACGCTCTCTCATCTGCGCTTATGGTTTTGAAACTGGTTGAAGGTTGGTCTCGGATTGGAAGGTTTTGGCTGGTGATGATGGTGCGAACAGGGGGCGTTCGGTAAGTTTTTTGGTTCAGGTGGCTTCACTCAACTTGTTATGGTTTAGATTGAGGTTTTTCTTTGATTTTGATTTTTTGTGTTTCAGTTTGTGGATCGGATTTTGTTGCTCACAGTGAAGGATACGGGTTTAGAGGTTTGGGCAAGGGTTTGTGAGTTCGTGAAGATGAAGGAGGGAGTTTATCTGTGCGGAGGTTTGCTTATGGTGAGCTTGCGGTGGTAAGTGTTTTAAGATGGTGGTTGAATGGTTCTGGTTTGTTGTTCTGTGAGTGATTGTGAAGTTTGCTGGTTCTGGTTTGATCTTTGGGTTATGCTTGGGGTTTGAAGGCTATGGTTATGACGGTTTTGTTGTTACTGATTGTTGTTGTTTTGCAGGTTCAGCTTGAAGGGGGGTTTCTTCAGGTTTTGGTTTGAGCTGGGTTTGAGTCATGGTTGATGGAAAACAAGGTGATGACAAAGGCCGAAGAGAGTTTGATTTCGGTGGAAGAGATTAGTGGCTGGAATGGTGTTTGGTTTCTGTTTGTTGCAGGGTTAGTGACAGTTTTGTGTTCCTGTTATATTGTTTGAAGGTGAGGTTGGAAAAGGCGAGATTGTGCAGGGTGGTTGTGGCTCGATTTTGGAGTATGGTGGAGGTTTGGGACGATTTTGACAGTTAGTTTGAAGGTTTGTATACGATTCTGAGTTTGTCTGTTGTTATTGTTTTGTTTTGGTATGCTGTTTTTGATTGATGATTGCTGCTGGTTTCCTTTGGATATTAGTATGCAGTTAGGTTTTCGTGTGAACTGAGCTTCTGGTTTTTTGTGTATGAAGTTCTACATGGTTGCTGAGTTTGCTGTGTTGTATGTGAAATAGTTAGTATGAGGAAAGTTTGGCTATGAGGTTTTTTTTCGATGTTTGTGGCTGCCGGTTGTTATGTGAAACAGTTTCAGATTTTTTTGTTATTGTTGATGTTTTTTGATCTGGTTTTCTTTATGGAGGTTTTTGTATGAAGTTTGAATGTGTTTTTGGTTGGTTGTATGGCTGCCTTTGGTTTCGGATTTTTGGTTGTTTTCGTAAGTTTGTTGTCTGAAGTCTGATTGTGTTTTTGGTTGTTGTGGTTGAAACAGGGGTGAAAGATGTTACGCAGGTGAGAGTTTTGTTGAAGAAAATCTGAGGAAAGATTGAAAAGGTGATGAAGGTGAAGGTATGGTCTGAGTTTTTTATAAACTGTGTGGATTTGGTTTTATGTTTTCTTCTTCTTTTTTTTGAAATTTTTAATGTACAATTTGTTTTGATATATGCAGATTTGACTTAAATGAAAATAACTATGAACAAAGATGCTAAAAAAAGAGGTGAAGGAAAAGAACCAATACCGACCCGAACGTTATCGGGGTGAGGACTCCACGAGTAGTAAACTTCTTATTCCTCTTCCACTTCTTGTTGTGCGTAGCTTCTTCTCTTTTCTCCTCTTTTCTGAAGTTTAAAGTTGCTGAATTTTTTTGGTTTTTGGACTGTTTTTTGTGTTGTTGAGAGCTGATTGCAGTGGTATTTAGAGGACTGAGTTGAGTGAGTTTGAGGCTGTTTTTTAAGGCTGAGTTTGTGTGGGTTTGTGGCAGATTTTTGTAGTGTTTGCAATGTATTTTTGAGGGCTGTTTTGTAACTGAGTTTTGAGCAATGTAGCAGTGTGTTTTTGTAGTGTAACAGTGGTATTATATGGTTGTTGCTGTGCTGAATTTTTGATATACATTGTGTGTTTTATGCTTGTAGGTGAAGGGTTTCAAGAAAGGGAACAAGGCCTGATTTTGTAGCAGTGAGTGGAGTAGTGGAGCAGGGGTGTTGGCTGCTGCATGCTGAGTTTTGGGGGCTGCATGGGGCTGTTGGAGCAGGCTGAAATGCTGATTTTGTTTGATTTGGAGCAGGCTGAATTTTGTAATTTAATGCTGAATTTTTTTTGTACACATTTTCTTTCTTTTCTTTTTTCTAAGTAATTGTAATTGTAACAAAACAAAAATTATAGAATAAATTTAATTATTTACACTAAAGC
Source organism: Lathyrus aphaca (assembly GCA_963966055.1). Classification (NCBI taxonomy): domain Eukaryota; kingdom Viridiplantae; phylum Streptophyta; class Magnoliopsida; order Fabales; family Fabaceae; genus Lathyrus; species Lathyrus aphaca. The sequence goes on along the minus strand of OZ014520.1, from coordinate 248,417,244 downwards.
TTGTTTATACTTGGCACTTAATATTGGAAATGAGAGTTTTAAAATTAGAATCTAAATATAATACTTAAGTTAGAAATGAATTAAAAAAGAATTAAACTTAAAAATTAAAAATAACTTATAAACTTAAATAAATAAACTTGGAACTAAAATGAATAATAATAAAAAAGAAAATGGAATTAAATTAAAAATGAAATCTTAAAAGAAAAGTAAATTAAAAATAAATTAGAAATTAAAATTAAATTAGAATAAACTAAAAAATAAATTGGAAATTGAAATTAGATTGGAAATAGAAACTTGAAAATGAGATAAAATTAAAAGTTGAAGAATAGAAAATAAATTTAGAAACTAAAATTTGAAAATGAAATAAAAATTAATTTAGGAATGAGGACTTGATAATGGAAAGAAATAACAAATAAGTTTAGAAAATTTTGAAAATTGAACTAAAAAAAATTAAAAATAGAAATTGAAATAAAATTTTAAAAATAGGAATTTACAAATAGAACGAAAATAGAAATTAAAATTAAAAATACGAAAATGAATTAAAAAGTCATAAATAAATTAAATTAAAAATGGAAGCTAGAAAATGAGAAAAAAACAACAGAAAATAAGTCGGAAAAAAAATCCCTGCAAAAATGCGATAAAAGTATGATTATGATATGAGCGATTAGGGGTAAAATTTGGGGTGTGACACTTAACAAGGAAATTACCAAACAAATTGAAAATGAAAGATCAAATCATGGCCATTTAATCTCAAAAACTACATGATATGCTAAACACAATGCAAAAAGAATCAAAGTCCAACTCTTTGTGGTTAGGCAGAAGTGATTTTTGAAAGTTTGGATCAAAATAATGCATAAAATGATTTTAATTCCATGAAAAATTCTCAAAATGCATCAAGATCAAAAAAGAAATTTGGTTTGAGGGTTGGACAATGTTTCTAAATGTTTTTAAATGTTTCATGAATTTTTTAGTGATTTTTAAATACCAAAAAGTATTTTTAATTAATTAATTCTCATTAATTAATTAAAAAGAAACTTTTAAATATTTAAAAATACTTTTTTAATGCTAAAAATAAAAATGAAAATATTTTTGTGTTCTGAAATTAAATAATAACTTGTATAAAAAATTTCAGAATTTTTTAAAGTATTTTTGCTATTTTTAATAAATTATGGAAATTAAATGAAATAATATGAAAAATAAAATGAAATAAAGCTGAAAAATGGAAAGTAATCAAATCCTAGGGTCCAGATTCAAATGAAACACGCGCGCGTTTGGCTTGGCGCCAGATCCCACGGCTGGAATTCAAACTTGGCTAATTAAGTGATTAAGCCCTAATTTTGCCCTAATGACTTTCAGATGACCGGAACAGTGGTTCCGGTCATCTTCTCCGGCGAGCTCAAATGCTAAATCATCCTACACGCTATGAAAATGAAAACCAACTATCCAGGAATCTTCCCCACCCTAAAACGAATCAAACCCCTCACTTAAACATCATTTATCACTCATAATCAGAGAGAATCGAAGCAAACAAATCCTAGGGCAAAAAGTTTCAGAAACAGATTAAACTCTCATCTCTCCATCATTTTCAAAACCAAAGACATCAGAGTGATCAGTGAACTACAAAGAACATCTTAGGAACTTTAAAAATCATTTCTGGAAAAAAAGTTCTTGAGCTACCTGAGTTTTGAAGCTTTCAACTTAGCAACTTTCTGACCTCTCCTCTTTATGCAATCCACTCCTTTTGGTCCCTTGATGATGTTTGGATGCTTAGAAGGAGTTTATGGTGGCTGGTTTAAGAGTTTGAACAGGTTCTGTTCAAGCTCAGGTGAGAATCGTGTTTGGCTTATGTGGTGTTTCAAGGATGAATGAAGGCAGGGAAATGATCAGAAGGATGTGGTGATGAGTTCTATGAAGTTTGTTTGTGAGTTTGTAGCTTGTACACTGAATTTCGAAAGCTTTTGCTTTTGAGAGTGAAAATGAGAAAGTTATGTTCTTGCTGGTTTCAGGCTTGTGTGTTATGATGTTTGGCTTGCATTTTGTTTGTATAAACAATGCTGATTGGTCAGAAGATGTGACATGCCCTTTTGTGATAGGTGTAGCTACTTTTGCCAATTTGTCAACTTTGTGTAAGAGAAGCATGGGTCATGTTCTAGCCAAGTACAAGGGGTGTGGGCTGCGCAGCATGGTGTGAGGGAAAGGCTAGGATGGTTCAGCAATGTAGCTAGCAAGTGGATGAGAAACTATCATGACTTTTGCAACTTGCTTGCTTTTGATCTTCATGAAAATATCTTGCTTCACAAGCCATAAAACATGTGATCTCTTTGGCCCATTCTGATTTTTAGGACTTGTATCATGTTTGTGTAATGGTTTGACAACAATTAGAGGTCACAAATTGCCTTGATACATGATTTTGCAAGTTTCCTCTTTGGTGCATAACTTGAATTTTAGTGATTTTTGCCAACTTTGATGCACCATAACTTTTGATCCAAAATTAATTAGGTCATGTTCTTGTACTTTTTGAAAAGGGAAAGATCTATTCTACAACTTTCATGACCAAAGTTTTTCCATTTGAAGCATTTTTGAATCAAAAAGTAAGGGTTGAAAAAGTTGCATAAAATGACCTTTTCATTAAAAGTCAAACTTGCCCAAAAAAGTCAACTTTGCAAAAACTTCAAATTCTTCAATTTTGTGAACTTCCAACCTCTTCCATGATCAAATAAAGATCAAATATACTCAAAATGATGAAGATCACCCCTTGGTTGGGTCATTGGGGGCCTCAGATGCCCTGATTTTGCACTGACTTGTCTGAAAAGTCAACTCTTGATCAGATGACTTCCCCATGGAATTTCTTCATAAAAATTGATATGCATACTCCCTATACCATATAGAGACCAATAGAAACAAGAATGACCAAAAAATTTGAAGTTATGGCCTCTGAAACCAAAACCCTAATTTTAGGTCATCTGTGCAGTCAAGCCTGGCTCTGCTTCCGTACCAATCCCAGTTCTTGTGATTTTTTGACATTCTTGACTTTGAAAGGATATAATATGATGTTTGAACATACATAGACCCCTTTGAAGTGATTGATGGCCTTTGGAGTGGCTCAAGAAGCTCTTGGATTGCTCAGACCACAAACCCTAGATGCAGATGACTTAGAACCAATGCAAAGACTCACAATTATGGTATGAGATGTTATGATTGTGTTTATGCATATGAAATGATCACAAGCCATGGTGTGAATGGGTGAGGGAAAATTTGGGGTGTTTACAATGAGGCCATCTATACCAAACCTTAGCTTCTCACAACCATTAATAGCAGTCTTGCACAACTCACAACAATCCTTACATCCTGGGAACACCTGGCATCTCAAAAGTTGAGCTTTAACTTCAGCCAGTGGTGTTTGAATCTGTGTAACATTATCAATCAATTCAGATGGTTGGTCCTCTTCAATGGCATTAATCCTGGGCCTACCATGATTAGGCATAGGATTCCTATTAACATTCGGAGGAGGTGCGAAATTGAGAGCTTTGGAATCGACCAAATCCTGAACCTTCATCTGTAAGGCTTTGCATTTCTCGTTATTGTGACCAGGTGCGTTAGAGTGGAAAGCACACCTGGCATTGGCATCATAATTCTTCGGGAGATTGAGAGGATCAGGTGGAGCCAACGTCCTTAACTCAACCAGGTTAAGTTTCAGGAGTTGTGGCAGTAAAGCAACATAAGGCATAGGGATGGGGTCAATCACCCTATTTGCCTGAGATGACCTCTGTTGAAAGGGACGCTGCTGTTGGTTGCTACTGTTGTTGTTGTAAGTTCTTTGTTGTGGAAAATGAGACTGTTGCTGATAATGTTGTTGTTGTTGAGGGTAAAGTGGTTGCTGTGAAACTGGAGCCGGAATGGTAACAGCTGCCACTGATCTGTGAGAATACTAGGGTCTGCCCCTGCCTGCATGGATAGCATTTGTTTCACTTGCCCTTCGGGGTCCTGCAAAAGGTTTTCTGGGGTTGTTGGAAGAGGTTGCACCGTTGTCAGAGATTTTTCCCATCTTCAAAAGACTCTCTATTCTCTCACCAGCTATAACTACATCGGCAAAATTGGTGGAAGAGAAAGCAGCAAGTCTATCAATATAAGTTCCCTGCAAGGTGTTCATAAACATGTCAGCCATCTCTCTTTCTGACATGGGTGGCTGGACAGCAGCAGCAAGCTGTCTCCACCTCTGAGCATAATCCCGAAAGCTTTCCATTGAAGACTGAGACATGCCCATTAGGAGAGTTCTATTGGGAGCCATGTCTAGGTTGTATTGGTACTGACGGATGAAGGCCTCGGCCAAGTCTTTCCAACATCTTATGGTGGCCCTTGTCAGATGCGAATACCATTCTCTTGAAGCTCCAGTCAGACTATCCTCAAAATAAAACATCCATAACTTCTCATCCATGGTATAAGCCTTGAGTCTCCCTAAAAAGGATTGTAGATGAGTACGCGGGAATGAGGTACCATTATATTTCTCAAAGCAAGGGGGTTTGAATTTGTGGGGAATCCTCACCCCATCTACCAGCCCCATATCCATTACGTCAAAGCCCAAACAATTCTGAGATTCCAAAGATCTTAACCTTTCAGAAATCTCATCCAGTCTTCTGTCATATACCTCATCTCCCGCCCCAATAACAGTGAATTGTTCTTCCTGGGGATCCTCTTGCAGGATTCTGCCCCCAGCAGTATTACCTTGAACATTCCTCGGGATATTAACATCTGGATTCAAATGGAGCCCATACTCTGGAGGGTCAATACGAGGCTGCCCCCGTTCATTATTGCTGGTTCCTCCTGTCCCAAGGTGAGGCTCTTAAGGTGTCTGTCTTTCTACCATCTCTCTCAACCTTTCTTGGCTCTGGGCTAAGCCAGTCATTATTGCCATAAACTGAGACATTTGGTTTCTCATTTCGACCCTTTCATTTACCATCTGATTTCTTACTTCATTCAGATCCCGGTGTGTGCGGTTGACAGGGAACACTCGGCGACGGGCAATGTTTCCTGAAACCACAACAGAGTGAGAAACAAATAATAAACAGAAACCTAAAAAACAAAGAAAAATGTTAGTATGCAATGCAGTATGCTTATTTGTTTTCCAAGGTATCCGGTTTGGTTCTTGGTTTTGACCTTTCCAGACCTCGAGGAGATGCTTGATGATGTTGAGAAAAGAAGCCCAATGAAACAAACTAAATATATTACAAATGATGAAAAATACATAGTCTGGTTTACAATACATGCCCATGGTGGGTCAAAAATACAACAAAAGAAAAAGTACATCAAAAGAAAAGAAATACAAGCAAAAGGAATCAGACATGCAGTCCGTAGTCATCTTCCCTAACTTCCTTCAGGAGTGCCTCAGTCACCGGACCAGATGGGTGCTCTGTAATGGTCCTAATGAGGAGGTTCCTGGTAGCAATGGCATTAGTTAGCTTCTTATGCCTGTCCTGATCTTTTGATCTCTTTAACCCTGCTCGGAGCTTTAACTCTGATATCTCCTTCTGAGCTGCCAACAAAGCTTCCTGCTGCTTCTTCTCATTGGCCTCCAACTGATCAATCTTGGCCTGAGTCCTCTGGTCTTCTTGTGCCCGGGCTTCGGTGATCCTGATCCACCTAGTCTGGCTTTCCTCCAGGTAATGTTCAGCCCTAGCTTTCTGAATCTTGGCCTCCTTACAGGCATTCTTTAATATATGTTCCCCGGCTCTTGCTTTCCTTATGTAGTCATCTGTCCTTTCAATCTTGGTAAGATGCTCAGTCTTGAGTCTTTCCAATCTCTCAATGCCCAGGCGACCGTCATTCCTTTCCCAAAGAGTCTTCTTCAGGGCCTCAGATAGCTGATTATTCCTCTCTTTCAGCTTTTCAAATTCCTCCAGGCTAACTATTGCTGCAGGCTGTACTGTAGATGGTCCAGGTGTGTCTTCCAAGGTGAAAGGCATCCTGGTAATCTGAGCTCTAGTACGGGACCAATATGAGTACTGAGCTGAAGCAACATTGTTACACTTTTCGAGGATGGCTACCCCTTTTGTCTGGATGTTGTCCCAAGCCCATGCAGCTTGCCTGACAACGGCTGAATTAGGTTGCACTTCACAGTATAGGGTCTCAGCTAAATCTTGTCCTCTGGGAGGGTGAACTAAGGCATATCCCAATTGTCTCTTGAACAGTAAAGGGTTGTAATTGATGCAACCTTTTACTCCTATCAGAGGAACATTAGGGTATTGCCCACAGCTGGTAATTATGTCCTTGCCCTTGGTGCTCTGGGTGCACCATCTGATATTCTTTGATGTTAAGGCAATGAACCTTTTGGCCCAATTCTTCTGTTGGTGAGGGTTCAGGAAAGCATCTGATTTAGGCAGGTGTCTGAGTAGCCAAGAGTAAAACAAGGGAGCACAGCATCTGACCAACTTCCCCCTTTGCTTTTCATTTCTCTGATGGATGGAGTAGTAAAAATCCCCTAGCAATGTAGGCACTGGGTTCCTCAGCAGAAACAAGTGGATGGCATTCTTACTGACAAATTTAGGCTCATCTACAAACAATATAGCCCCATATATGTTGAGGACTAATAGTGCACAGACTGCTCTCCATTCCCCCAATGTGGCCTTCAGGATGGCTTGAGAAATCAAGAAGTCCAGATGTAAACCAGGAATCCCAGCTTTTGTTGTCATATTTTGCTCAATAAGGGCAGGCTCCAAATGCAATGCCCTTGCTATCTCTTCACTTCGGGGAGCAGTCATCTCTGGGTTGAAGGGGATCCCTCCTCTGATAGGCACTCCAATCAACAAAGAAAAATCTTCCAACAGAGGCCCCATCTGGAAGTCAGGAAAGGTGAAGCACCTAAGTGGAGGGTCATAGAACTGCAAGCATGTGTGAATCATGCTTCTCTGAGAAGAATCAAGGTCCATAACCATGTCCAAAATACCCCCATAGTGCTCTCTAAATATTGGGATGTGGTCAGGTGTGATAAGTGACTGGACCTGTCTGATGCCAGTCAATATGGGCTCAAAGACGTGATAAGATATGTTGCTCTTCCTTGGAACATCCATGAGTGTTGCTGAAGAAGTTGAAGTCAAATGCTGATGAAGATTACAAACTGAGGAGCTGGAGGTAAGTCTCTGACAGACTGATGCAGGTGAGTCTCTGACAGACTGAAGGAGATGTTGAAGGAGATAGCTGAAGAAGATAACTGAAGCTGAGGTCTAAGCAGTAGAAGGGGTCAAAACCAAAACCAAGATATAATGAGGTGGATACCCTGAAAAGCAAATAAACAAATGTTAAATGATGCAATGATGATATATGCGAATGATATGCAAGGGTTTGTGATCAAGAGCTAGATCTGGTTATCTGTCTTGATATAAGGCCCATGTATGTTCAAAGGTCCGGGTGTAGGCTCAGAAATCCAGTAACCAGGGTGGGGGACTCAAATAAAGAGTCACATGTCCAGGGTTAATCACAAGAACTGTCCAAAGGGAAGTATTCTTAAACAAAATAGTAACAGGGTATGATGTAGCCAAGGGTTCCTGCAAACCTGTAAACAACCCAACCCTCTCACATGTAATGCTTTAGAACAAGGATCCTCAGACTTGGATCAGTTATGAGAAGTGTAAACACTTCTAACCCGGAGGTACAATGTTTACAATAACCATAAAGGATCCTCCTCTAATTCACCCCAGATTCTGAAGGTCAAAATAAAGGTCATCCAGACTTAGCAGGCTTCCCAGATAGCCCTAGCACTACAGGAAATCTGTAGCACAGAGTTCTCAAGAAGAAACCCACATCTGAACCGTGTTTCATATTCCCACACCAGATCGAAATGGAATGGGAAAGAACATGAACCACTCTACCCTAGGTGTCACTCATGTCCCAAGTATAGGACCTTAATCTCTCAATGGAACCCCACCCACCAAAATAGAAAACCAGATCCAACAATGACAGTATGAAATATGAATAAGACTGTAAAGAAAGCAATAATAAAGTTGTACATAAAGCAATAAAGCAAAATGAGTAAACACACATAGCACATAACACCCCAGTAAACACAAATCAAACAAGCGCTAGGAGGAATCCACAAAAAGAACCAGAAGCCCTGGTTGCAGTATAAGGGTCCCCAACAGAGTCGCCAAGCTGTCGCTCCCACCAAATGACACCTGGCCAGAAGGGGTACAGACGCGAACGGTCGGCGAAAGGAGTAAATGAAGATGAACTGAAAAGAGTCGCCAGCTAGGCATTTTTATCCCGAAGGAAAGGTAATGCTGCATAAACCTAGGAAAGAGATGGATAAGACAGTTGCGAACCAGAGAAACTGAGAAAGGGGGTTGGTTACAACCTGGGAAGGTATTAACACCCAGATTGTTCGCCGTACTCGACGGGATCCACGCCTGAAAGTTTGTGTTTAAAGGGGTAGTGTCAGTACTATTTTGTGTGCAAAAAGCTGGAAAAGGATGTACAGGTGTCAGTGTTGGGAAGTGAAGAAAAGGAGTGTCAGTGTAAGGAAAGAATGCAATGCTCAAGACAATGAGGCTTAAAGAATAATGCTGGAAGAGGGGGGAATATACAGAGACTTTTGTTCGATAACCATTAAGTTATGCCTACGTATCCTCTTGTGCAATGAGGAAGTCAGAACACCGTAGTTCGACTCAAAGAGACTGAAAGATAAATTGACTGATGAACTGCTGGCATGTCTATGCTCAAGTGTATGACCTGTCTGGCTCAGGTGCTAACTGTCTTGCATTAGACGGAAGAAGCGAGTTCTCGTTTGTGAGTGAAGATGATGAGAAAAGAATCCCGGAGGAGACGATTATTGTTTGTTTTTGTGTTTTCAATCTTTTATTGCTTTTTGGAGTTTGTCATAAGAAAATGAGCTTAAGCCTAAACCAAGGGTTAGTAAACTCATCACATCCTCCCTCTGATTAGGGGTAATGATAATACCTTAAGTATGAAGTAAGCACCTCACACTTAATCACCATGATGTAGGATTAAGATCATTAACCTACTTGCATTTATTCAGATATTTTTGGAGTTTTTGTTTAGTGTTTAGTAATGAGTTTAAGCCATAATCAAGGATTTAATGGACCCATTACACCATCCTAATAGAAGGATAATAGATGAGAACATTTAAGCTGAGGAAGGCTCCTCAACTTAATCCATGATTAGGGATTAACCTCATGACAAAACAAAGCCTTTATTAGAGGATTTTAGTTAATGGTAGGATTAAGGAATGAATTTTATGGTTTGTAAGATAACTTGAGGGAGACTTGTCCATTACCACTAGGGTTAGTCCTTCTTAACCAATTAAGGAAGAATTAGAACCCTAATGCAAGGCCCAAGTTACAAGCTTGATGTCTTAGTGATTATTAGGTGAATTGATTAAGAGATTTAAACACATTAAGGGTTTAACACTTAGGATTAAAGTTATGCACTCCATCATAATAGAAGGATACAGGCATAATCTTAATCACAAAGCCTTAAAACCTTTAGGGTTTAGTCCCTGATTAAGAGATGAGAAGAGAAGACACAAAGGTAAAACTAATGGGGGACTAATCAAACCCTAATTATGATCATGCTTGGGTATTCCTAGGGTTTATGAGGCTTGCAAGAGATCTTCAAGAGAGCCCCCAAGGAAGAAGCAAAGATGGAAGGAGGAGAAGCAGAAAGAAGCAAGCCAACTTACTTCACTTAAGAAGATAAGTTGCTTGAAGAAAGAAAGTGAGGAAGGAGCATGAATGAGCAAGCTCACTCTAATACAAAGATAAAATGATGCAATGATGCATAAGAGAGATGAGAAGAGATTGTGAGAAGTGAAGGCAAATTCACTTCTCAAAGACTTACCACCTGAAAAGTTAGCAAAAGGAAAGGAAATGAAATGAGAATGAAATGAATGCAATGAGGCAAACCAAAACCAGAAGCATGTTCATGATTCTAATGATGCAAAGAGATTATGCAAATGTATGTCATGAGATATGAATGATCATACAAGTGATGGGAATGCAAATGAAGCATATAAGAAGCATGAAAGTTCATGAATGCATATGAAAGGAAATGAAAGCATAACATGGCAAATGGATGATGCAATCATCAAACATGAATCCAATGTGTCCTAGGATGTCTTATATGTCATGTGAATGCACAAAATTTCATGGCAAGTTCATGGATGCAAGCATATGTAAGATGAATGCAAGTGAAGGTGAAAAATTAGGGTTACATGAACATGTGAGATGCAAAACCCAAAATCAGAAGCAAATGATAAGATAAAAAATTGAAAATGCATTCAAAGGAACCCTAAGCCTATACTAGTTTACCATCCAAAGGGGGAGGTCAGAAGCTAAACGTAGAAGGAGTTATGAATTTCCTAATTTTCTAGGGTTTTAAGGGTGATTCTCAATGCAAAATGCCAAACAAATTGAAAATGCAAGATAAAAGTGAAATAAAAATGTTTTTAGAAACTAGAAGCTATGCATAGAACAATGCAAAAAGAATCATTCACAAACTCAACTTGGTTTAAAAGTTATGAATTTTTGAAATTAGGGTTAAAAATGAACAAATTTAAGAACCCTAATTCATTGAAAAAATGTCAAAGCATGATCAAAACCAAAAAGAAATTTGTATGGTGACTTTGTAAATGTTTCTAAATATCCAAGAATGTTCTCTGAATTTTTTTGTGATTTTTAAATACTTAAATATATTTTTAATTAATTAATTTTCATTAATTAATTAAATAAAACATTTAAATGATTTAAAAATACTTTTTTAATGCTAAAAATAAAAATAAAAATATATTTGGGTTCTGAAAATTAATAAAAGATGTGATAAAAAATTTCAGAATTTTTTTGATTGTTTTTACTATTTTTAAAAATTTGTACAAAAGAAATTAGAAAAAATGAAATAAAAATTAAATAAATTGAAAGTATGCAGGATGGATGGCTTGGATTGGTTCTGGGCTTTGAATGGATTGACTGGGCGTGCATCTGGACGACCCACATTCAAATTTCATTAAACCAGATTAATTAATTAAATAATCATAAATTAAAACTAATGATCTGATCCTAGCCCTACACTGCACGCGGGAAAGCTTAATCTAACGGCCCAAATTTAAAAAGTGCCCTAACCCTAATTAATTAGGTTAATGACTTTCAGGTGGCCGGAAATGACCTCCGGTCATCTTCTCCGGCCACACTCTCCCCTGAAAATCCCGAAATCACTCCCTAGGCCATTTCTGGAGCTCTAAAGCTCCAGATTGATTCCTCTCACCCTCCTAAAGTCAACCCCACCCTAAAAAACAATTTATCTTCACTCATTTTCAAGATTCAAAGCCAAGAACAAAAATGGTGAAACTTTCAGACAGACCATACATTCTCATTTCTTCATCATTTTCGAAAATTCAAAATTCATTGCACTCAGGGGAACAAGCTTAACCATTTAATAACTTAAAATAAAGGTTTTGGAAAAAATTATTCACATGGCTACCTGAGATGGAGCTTTCAACCCAGGAGCTTTCTGACTGCTTCCTTGCTTCAAAATGCCTCCAATGACCTCCCTGAAGAAGCTTTGAAGCTTGGATGGAGTTTTTTATGGCTGGTTTGTGAGTTTGTGTTCAACTGGCCAGAAAATCGTGTTTTGTTTGTGAGGGGTTCTTGGCTATTTTGAGGGGTGGCTTATGATCAGTGATGAATTTGGAGATGAATGGTGGAAGAAGTTTTAAGTTTTGATGTTTATGCTGAGTGTTTCGAAGGAAAATGCAAAAGAGGGAGTTTTTGTGAACTATGGCAATGTTGAAGTGTTAGGCTTGCTTCTTGTGTGAAATGACTTGCATAATGTCCACATATCAACTTGTGATAGGTCTGTGGAGTTGGTGTGGGCTATGCTGATTGGTATGGTGTAAAATGCAAAAAGTCAACATTGGCTGTACTTTGAGGTATGGGCTGGTTCAGGCCAAGGACCAAGGGGTGTCTGGTGCAGCAAGATTCAAGGATGTCCATGGAAATCTCTTTGAGGCAAATCAGCAAGTTGTGACAAAGTTGTGGGAGGTTTTGCAAATTTGTGAACCTTTGGCCCTTTTGAGATTTCTTTATGTGCAAGTCTTGAAATTTGGAAATTCTTGGGCCAATTCTGAGTTTTAGGCAATGTGTTATGTTTGTATGGTGATTAGAAGTCAATTTGAAGTCACAAAATAGCTTGGCATGAGGTTTTGCAAAATTCCTCCTTTGGCATGAAACATGAAATTATGTGATTTTTGCCAACTTTGGAAGGCCATAACTTGAGTTCCAAAATGAATTAGATCTTGTTCTTGTACTTTTTGAAAAGGGAATGATCCAATTTACAACTTTCATGACCAACAATTTTTATTTGAAGCATTTTTGGTTAAGAAAGAGGAGGTTGAAAAACTTTCCCAAAATGGAAAGTTCACATTACAAGTCATTTCCATTTTTGGCAACTTTTGGTTCAGCCCACTTTTATTCAAATTTGTGAACTTCTAAGCACTTAAATGATCAAATAAAGACCATATAACTTCAATTTGATGAAAAATCCACTTTGGTTCCATGTTGGGGGGCCTCAGATGCCCTAATTTTGCTCTGACTTGTTCAGGAAGTTACCTAGTGATCAGATGACTTCCACAATGAATTTATTCATAAAACTTGGTATGTATGATCCTTATAACATATTGAGACCAATAGAAACAATAATGACCAAAAAATTTGGAGTTATGGCCTCTGAAACCAAAACCCTAATTTTAGGTCATCTGTGTAGTTAAACCCTGGCTCTGCTTCCATGCCTTGCCAGTTCTTGTGATTATTTGGCTTCCTTGATCTTTGGAGGATAAAATATGATGATTGAACATACATGGACCCTCTTGAGATTATTGAATACCTTTGGAGTGGCTTAGATGGCTTATGGATTGCTCAGATCTCAAACCCTAGATGCAGATGACTTTGAACCAATGCAGTGAAGCAAAAATGCAGTATGAGATGATATGATTGAACTAATGCAAATGAAAAGACCACAAGCCATGGTGTGAGCTTAGTGAGGGCAAATTTGGGTTGTTTACACTAAGGATATTGAGTTCTTTAGTACAAGAAATGAGAAGGATGTAATCATAAAACCTTATTTATAATTGAAAAGAGCCAACATGGCTACTAGTGGCAGTTTATCTGCTCCTTATTTTTACTTCAATCTCCTTGATATCCATGAGTTGAGTGTTATGATACCATTTACGCCTTTTGAGGAAAACTACTTAACATCGTCTAATGTCATCCCTTCCCAAATAACAATGAACGTGGGGAGTATCCTTGGGTCCTTTGAGATCATCGAGTATAATATGGTTGTCCCTCCCACCATAGGGGTATTCTTATCTTTTTATAGCGTATATATTCTCTCCATATGTGGCTTTGTAACTTTGCACTCTCTTTCTGGTTGGCAATTGTTTGAACCTTATATGAAGCCATATGAGGATTTGAAATATGGGTTCACGCTAGTTAGAGGGTAAGAAGGCACCTCCATAGTTACCATAGAGGCTACAGGTTCCTTTCCTTTTACTCTCTAATGAACAATGAATCCCCAACTTATCAAAGGGTTAGATTACAATGCCATTTCCCCCTTGAACGAGAGGTGATACATATTTTAAGCTGCCTCCAACTTATGAGCTCTCGTACCCTAATCACTCGCAACCGACAAGATGGAAATGGGGAAGAGAATTACTTGGGTAATGTAACGCCCATATAATATATATCTAGAATAATATCATACAAGTGTTAATGTGGTACTGACACCATCATAAGTGCCTAATAGCATAATTCACATTCTTGACCAATTCTAAAAACAATATAAACTATGGTGCAAGACACAAAAATTATACTAAAACAAAAATGCTAAGATTAATACAATATCCAATATTGTACAAAGACAAATACACAACGGAATCTAAATTTATTCTTCTCTTGAAACATCTCGGGCATAACTCCACTTGTAAATCAAACCTGCAAAAGAAACTTGAAAAGCAACAACAATAGTGGGGTGAGATATCAACATATCAGTGAGTTCCCTATCTTATGGATTCTCTCGGCTCTACAAGGTTCTATCGAACCTAACTCAAATCTAAGGTTACTTATCTATAAGGAACCAAAGCAATATGGAGTATCCATACAACGTTCTTGACACTTCACGTAGGACTCAAAGCAATACCAACCTCAAGTGTTTACCGGGAAAAACTTCCCATGGGACTCAGTGTAATACCCATCTCAAGTCATTACCATGCTTCTCGTAGGACTCAGTGTAATACCCACCTCAAGCCTAAACCATGCTTCCCGTGGGACTCAGTGTAATACCCACCTCAAGAATTACTCAATGCTTCCCGTAGGACTCAATGTAATACCCACCTCAAACCTAAAATATGCTTCCCATGGGACTCAGTGTAATACCCACCTCAAGACTTACTCAATGCTTCCTGTGGGACTCAGTGTAATACTCACCTCAAGCCTAAACCATGCTTCATGTGGGACTCAGTTTAATACCCATCTCAAGCTTTAACTTGGGCAAGACTTCCCATGGGACTCAATGTAATACCCACCTCAAGTCATTACCCGCCACACCGAAGGTACCTCAAGCCTTTACGGAGGACACTGTGTGTTACACGTCATCGATTCACATCACCTTAGGGTAGTCCTAAGCATCTCACAAGTCATACCATCTAACAAATTCTAGTCACAATACTAGGCCATAATATTGGTTTATAGTAAGATTTCATCACTCTTTCTCCATTCTTGATGCCTTTAATTATATAGTTTTCAAATATATAATTCTAACATTTAAATTTAATTATCACAATTAAAATAATCCCACAATGATCTCTTTGTCTCTACTCTCACTCAATCTTCATAATTAAACACATACCATGGATTGATTAATACCACAATTCCTTAACTAACATAATTACGGTTAATTAGAAAAGTCGGGTATAAGTTGGCTCAAAATAATATTTCTCAGTCTCATTAGATAGAACATATTATTAGCTTCAAATTAATATAAAGAACGGATAAATCGGATAAAGGGTGAAGGATGAAGAAGTTATGAATTTTCAAAGATAGAGCAAAAATAATATTTTCCAACACTTATAGTGTTAACTGGTTAATGCCATGGGTTAACCGGTTAACCACACCAAATTTTAAAACACAGTAGCATATTCCAGCTCCGTTAACCGGTTAACGCCCTAGGTTAACCGGTTAACCACAGACAGTAGCTGAAAACCCCATGTTTTTAACATACAGATTCTTTCCAAAACATCATCAAACACCAAAACAATTATCAATAAAGGTTCCTACACATATTGCAAATATACTTATGCATTTTAGTCGATATTTAGCTGTTCAAACTCTCGATTTAATCGATTAACCATTTTATCACAATTTCTAACATAACTCTTAGAACTCCAAATTCTAAAACAAAAGTGTCTAACTAGAACCCACCTTGACACTGAAGAGGAGTTTGATGAAGATGAAGATGAATAATGATGATGATCCAAGCATTCCCTCTTCTAGGGTTTCCTTCTTCTTTCTCTTCTCTTCTTCCTTTACTTTCTTTTCTTTTCCTCCTTTCCAACTTTCTTCTTTTTTTCTTCTTATAAACCCTTCTTTCCTTCTTTTTATAAAAATAACAATTATCCTTCAGTTAGTAACACTAATTGGTCCAATTTTAGAGTATCCAAAAATATCTCTGAGTCAACTATTTAATAAAACTTCTGAGTCAGATAATACTAATTAATTAATTTAAATTCGTTGGTTTCTTTAATTATTTTAATTGAAAACTCTCAGAGCACACTTGAACCCTATTAATTTTAATTAATATTATCCATAGCATTTAATTAAAATACGGGGTATTACAGGTAAGCTTTATGATACGAAAGAAACCTTATGTTTTGATCTCTTTTTTATTTATTTATATATTTTTGACATTGTTGCTTCAAAGGAGATTTGTCTAAATCTCCCTTGGTGAGAGGAGAGAATGCTTGATTCAGATGCAAACTAAAAAATGAATAATGTCCATGCCTCCGCCCTTAACTATGGGTTTATTAGTGGATGGGGAGAATCGGTAGGGTGAGACATCTCATGGTGGCGAAGCTTATCGTCTGAAGATTCATAGGTGAGATGAGGGTTCTTCAAGGCATACAAGAGGCCACTAGACAGACTATGAAGTAGGAAGGATAGGTAGGGAACATGTTCCCACGACTGGAGCTCCTAGTCCCTCATTGTGGAGTGACGTTTCCTTTAACATACTGGATTTCTCTGGGTGTTACATCTCTCAAAGAGAATTTTTTGGATGACTATCAATCAGCTCACAATGAGTATCCTTCCTACATAACAAACATCTTAGAGGTTAAAATTTTGAGGTTTATCCCGGTCGAGAAAGTCAAACAAGAAAAACATATCTAGATAATCTGTGAGTTGTATTCCATGATGAAATTTATCATAGGAAGTGTTCAAGAGCGTCAAAATACAGTAAATATTAAGGTAAAAGAACAAGATAGTTTAAGGACCCTTGCCAAGAAGGTGGCCACAAAGCCCATGGCTCGCGTTAAGGGAGGAAAATGCTTGTAGAGATCACTCAAAGAAGCTCTTAGTTCAATAAAATATACGAAGGAGGAGGAATCATTTCTAAAGCACAATTTTTGTCCACCTTTGACAAGTATTTTGAGAGGGTAAAATAACTGGTGGACTTCTTCAACTCAAACCTAGATTTGAATCAGAGGGGCCTATTCAAGGTTGTTCGAGATGGCCAGCTAGTGGATGACAAGTAGATCCCTTGAAATTCCCTTTGCACCTTGATCCCTTTTTTTTGCAATATGTCATTTTTTTAGAGGATTCTATAATAGCTTAGTTTCCTTACTACTTTTGTATGTTATCCCTATTTGTACTGGTCCCTTTTTTTGCTTATAATCTATTCTCGACTTTTACTAGGGCAAAATGATCATTACACCTTTGATCGCATAAGACATGGTGGCGAGAGCTCTTTGTTAAGATACTTGCATGTTTTAGTCATTAAAAGGGGCAATAAGGATCTTTCTACGAGGGTACATCGTATTAATCACCTTGAAGTATGACAAGGATCCCCCATAGAGGCCTAACATTAGTGATAATCTAAAAGGGTGACAATGATCCCCTATGAGGGTGTAACATGTTTTATTGCCTTAAGGGGTGACAATGATGCCTCTTAAGGATCTAATATTTGTGATCGATGTTGAAGCACTAAAGCGACAAACAAAAAATATTTTTGGAAAAATTCCCTCCAAGATTTATATCCTCTCCACATGGATCGGTTCGAAGAAAAGAATGTTGTTCGATAATATCTAAGTTTCTAAGATTGGTTTGAATGGTTTGTGAGTAAGGTACCAAAAGAAAAACATGAAAACAAGTAAATAAAGTACGGGAAAAACATGTCAATAGTTGTATTTCTTTCTAACCATCAAGTACTAAAAACAAATATGGGTCAATTGCACTCAACCTAAATCACTCATCAAAACCCCCACGTATCACTCATAAACAGAGTTTATCTCTAACACAAAGTTGAAGGATCAATTGTATTCTCTTGTCATTGATTTCTCACACTACTAAAAAACACAGAGCAATAAGAACCAATATCCACTATGAATATTAACTTTAAATCTATCTATAGCATCCAGAAACTAATAGATATCCTCCCCTAATCAATATTTGTGAAGCATATGTCTATCACAACCCAAATCCAAATATAAATGCAAAATGATCAAGGAAGACATCGATTAAGAGTTGTAAAAGAGATTTTATACAAAGATCCATAAATACACATACAATCAAAGTAAAAATATATACAACAATCCCAACAAATAGTTGGTACAAAGAGAAGAGAGAAGATGAAGATGAATCTCTCAGTTTGTCAATGTCGATTGAAGCTTATCCCTCTCCGGATCGTCAAGATATGCCCTCCATGTGTTATTTTTGAATTATTTCCTCAAAGAATGTTTGTGATGAATTGGGGAAAAGCTCCCCCAAAAACATAACCTAAAAAAAATTGTGTTTTTACCCTTAAATATGTGTTTTTGTTCAGGAAAATTCGCCCGGCGAAGTCCTCTTTCGCTCGACGAAGTATGGAGGATTATTTCTTCATTTTTTCACGTTTCTAGAATGTATGGCTCGCCTCTGCTTCTCCCAACGAGCCCTAGGAGAGAGTAGACAGACAACATTTTTCTGCTTTCTTTTTTTTCATAACTTTTGAACCGTAACTCCGATTTACGCCTGGTTCAAAGCGTTGGAAAGATTATTCAATGCTCTTTATGAATACTACAAGATATCAATGGTTGAATACCTACAAAAATGAGATAAAAATAATTAAACTCAATGATATTTACACGATAATGAAATATATACATTATAAAGTAAAGTAAATGTATTATAAACAAAGTGGGGTTTATTCGTATGATATTAACAAAAAGTATCGATAAGTGCAACAAAACTTAACTACAAAAATAGTTATAATTTTAACTTATAAATCGACTCACGAGGAGGTTTCATACCCTAAATTTTAACCCTAAGATGTATATCTCATCAGAAGAAATCCATTGACCTAAGGATTGTGTCAAACTGGTTTCAACAGTATCCCCGCAATGAATCAGGATTCTTGAGTCCCTTAGAGGATTCAGGAAAAGGACCAATCATTAACACCTAAGACATTCAACCTTTCAATCATTATCAAAAGATCAAGAAATCTCAAATGATGAAGAATCATTAAAAGATTGTACAAATATTTCAGTGATCTGGGCCCCGAGCCATCAGTATCACCAATTAGGGTTTTAGTCAACTGAGCCCTCCAGAGGAAATATTTCATGAAAAACTGATCCAATGCTTCCACATGTCATCAATAAATATTTACATTACTTTGACAATCCATCTACAAGTCCAAGAGATGCAGAGATAAAGGATTTCAAGATTAGGGTTTCACAGTGCCCAAATCAGGGTTTCTGACTGATCGGGGAACCCAAAGTCAAAATTTTCATATGTACATGAGCCAATACCATAAGGATGGTTTAAATAACTCATATACATCATGTAAGTCCATTCACAGGTTCAAAATATCCCAGAGGATGTCCAGTTAAAAAATCAGAAAACCAGGGGTATCCAGTGTAATTTCCATCAGGACTAAAAAGTCAAAATTTGACTTTTTCGCCCAAAATGATCCCCATGGCCTATATTACAAGAATATATGGACCATGAATGCATTTGATCACAAAAAATCAGAGATTTGAAGATAACTTGCAAAAGGGGCAATCTTTGAAACTTAGAAAATTTTCTAAGTTATAAGAAAAAGTGTGCAAGTACCCTACTTCCAAGCATCATAACTTGTGACCCAATCATCAGATTTTTGTGAACCAAAGCTCAAATGAAAGATCTTACCACAAAATAAAATGATTCAACTACACAAAACTCCAATTTATTATGGATTTTAAGTTGAAGATTGATCAAAATCAAGAAAATATTGGAAATTTCAACACTTAGACAAAATCTGCCTAAGTACAAAATCAATCAAAACTTGGAGGATTTTTTCACATAGTTCCAAGCCAAATCAATTCCAATGTTATACATCAATGTCATCACAAATGTTTCCAACAATTCAAAGAACCAATTGGCATGAAAAGATCTTGCTTGAGCATGAAGAAATCATGGATCAAAGTCACCATGACAAACTGTTTTCCAAAAACAAATTTTCATATAACTTGAAATTATGATTTTGATGAGTCAAAGGATCAGGTCAAGTGGTCTTAAGCATCTAAAAAAATAATTACAAACCTGATCAAACCTGCAAATTCATGATTGCACCAAGGAATTTCCATTTATGGCATTTATGAGTCTCAACACATATGCCTTTTGATCTAATGGTCACCATGCTCCAAAATGGCATATTCTTGGATCTCTAGATCAACAAGAAATAAGTGTCCACAATCCAAGATAAAAACTTATGAAGAATGTGAATTTTCCTGCTGCATAGCTGAGCTATTTGAGGAATCTCATCATTCACGATTTAAGAGATATTATGGAAAGCAATGATCAACAATGTTGATCTTATCACTTCAAAACATGTAGGCTAAGCAATATCAATATATTTTCCTATAAATAAATACCTCATTTGATCATACAACTTACACCAAAGCCTCTGAATCCCAAGCTTTCTCTTCTTCACTCCCAAAGACTCAAAACTTGACATTTTGAGAAACCACCATTGTGTTTTGAGTTTGAGCCACAAGAAGCTCAAACCAACTGCTCGAACACATCATATATGATGTATCTAAGGTGTTCAAACAGTTGAACCAACCCAAAAACACTTCCAACCCAAAATCATTCTTCAAAACCTCAAAGAAGCCTTGTTTCTGCAGCTTGAAGATTAGAACTTGATCCAGCCAGTTGCAATTAAGTACAAGTGTTCAAACAGACTCCATATCATCCAAGGAAGCTGTTCAGATCATCATAAGTCTTTTATAACACCTCTAGATCAAAATCACCTCAGTTGTTGCAGCTCCAAGTTCAAGTAAGCCTCAAACTTGGTCATTTCATAATCCATGCATATTTCCTCGCACTATCCTTTTACTACATGTGCGTAATTATATATTAAATCATTCCCCTCAATCAATTTCAGAAAATCATCATCAAGTAGAATTTCATGAGGCTTAGGCCAAATTTGGGTTCTTTACTGTTCATCACTGATTTTTCACTCTACACTTAAAATAAATGAAATTAATTGTCACCATCATGCTAGTGGGTTAAAAACACACAAGTTTGGTCTTTATTTCATTCAATTTCATTGCATATTCAGTGAGATAGCATAGATTTTGCAAATATCAGATTTTTGGGCAACATAAAGAACAAGTGCGTGTTCTTCATGTGTTCTTGGCGCCCTTTTTCAAAAATTCAAATATTTGAATTTCCGAGTTATTTTTAATTGATTCAAAAATTAATTTCTCTCTGATTATTTTGAGTTTTTGAATGATTCTTTTTTTATTAATTCTCGAAAATATTTAAATATTTTATTCCATGAAAAAATCCAAAAATATTATTTATTTAATATTTTCTTATAGAATTAGTTTTATTTGTATCTAAACATTTAAAAATTATTCTTTCACTTGATTTTTCAAACAAAAATGATATTCAAGCCATCTCATGGATAAAATATAAATTTTCAAACATTGATCCAAAGTTTCAACATGTTTTTCACTTATGTTTGAAATTTCTCAAAGTTTTTAAATATTTTTAAATATTAAAAATATTAAAAATTAGGGTTTTGATTTAATCACTCTCAAATTGATTTTTATCACACTTTTGGGCCTCTATTAGAGTGTAAGACCCATCCCTTTTTGAAAAATGAACCATTAGGGTTCATCTAATCCATTTTCAAAAACTCAACACGATCGCCTTTTTCACCACATTGAATTTTCATCTGTGAATTTCTTTACACATAACCTTTTATTTTCTAAAATGAATTGTGAAAATGTGTCATGGGGAATCCTTTGTGTTTAGGACCTATTTTTTCTACTTTAAACTTTCTCCGGTCTGTTTTAAAACTCTGTCAGGCTTCCGTATAAGTCTTGATCCCTCCAACTGTTTTCTTAAATAGTTTCTCAATCTCCTAAACAGAGATTATGTGCTACTTATTCATAAGTTCCATCTCTTTTAAATTAAGATCTAATACAATTGCAATAGATTGAGCTTCACAACCAGGTGGAGCTACTTTCTTGGCAGTATGTAGCTTTTCCTTAAAAGCTCTACCATGTGTATGAAATCACAAAGATAATAAAATACAAAACAAATTCCACAGGCATCCTTATGTTTAAGCCCTATTATTGGCTTTCTTCTCCCTCTAACTTCTCGTTGTTTTCTTAAATTGTTGTTTGCTTGTTAGATTAGGATTTTGCAATTTAAATCTATCTTTCTTCATCTCATACTAAAGCAAAGATAATAAAACATTTATGAATCATCAAAGAGGATACAATATAAAATATATATGTAATCTTTCTTCCTCGGGATTTTGAGCCTCTATTTCCCAGTGTAACTCCCAACATCATTCTTAAAAAAAACATTTAAGAATACTCAAACCATAGCAAAGACATAATAAAAAATATTCAACACATTCATTGACACATTTATTTGTCTGTATGCGTTTCATCTGTATATATTTGTATCTTCTAGAATCTCTAAGTAGTTAGGTTATCTACATCCAAACAGATACACCATTCAAAACACTTGGGATTTTTTCTTTACAACATACTAGGGGTTTACAAGATAAGAAGTTTCTCAGTGAAGTGCTTCTTTGTAAACCATCCTCGGCCTCCTCTTGGACTTTGTTCAAGGACCCACGGGCCTCTTATAGGTAACCTAGCCTCCTCTCGGGCTTAAACACAAGGACCCTCAAAGGCTTTCTAAAAGCATGGGAACAAATCCTTAGAGAATCTAACACATATAATAGTCTCCATCTCCCCGATGGATAACCAAGTTAGCCTCCTCTTGGGCATTGTAAAATGGAACCTCCCCAAACAATGGAATGTCTAATGAACTCAAAACTTTTATCAAAACAGACAAAACATTTTTCGTACAAAGTCAGTCTCCCATCAAATTTTCATCCCCCCATCTTAGGCTTCATATACAGATAAAGCAAGATCCATTCTCTCACAAATAAACTTCACACCTGGGCTTCCAAATCAGGACACAGATAAAACTTTCCCCACAGAGTCAGTTTTCTTTGTTTAGCTTCAACCTTGGACTTCAATCAAGGCACATATAAATCACAACTTTACCTCTTTAGAGATGAAAAATTCTCTCTACTGAGTCTCTTTTAGCTTCAACCTTGGGCTTCAATCAAGGCACACAAATCCAAACACTTTACAGTCAATCAAAACACAGTCATAGTCTTGGACTTTAACTAAGATAATTCAACAATACAATCATTGCCTTGGACTTTAACTAAGCTAACGACATTACAGTCATAGTCTTGGACTTTAACTAAGCTAATTCAATCATTACAGTCATATCCTTGGACTTTAACTAAGGTAATTACAAACATTAATAGTATTGGACTTTAACTAAGCTAATCTCTTTTAGTTATACACTTAGACTATAACTAAGATCACTTTCCACCATTCAGTTTTTCCACCCAATTCAGCCTTCTTGAGTTAAGCAATTCAGGTCAGCCATTCAGACATCCTTAAGCTATACAATTCAGGGTACCCATTCAACCTTTTTTGAGCTATGAAAATTAAGATACCAGATTCATCTTATGCCTTAACCTATGCAATTCAAGCACCCCTATCAGTTACAATAAACCGTTTTTACTTCAATCCTGGGCTTTGATCAAGACACAAACAAACTTTTCAGCTTCAATCTTGGGCTTTGATCAAGAAACAAATACAACTTTGAGCATCATCATCATCATATGCTTTAACAAGGATACAAATCAACATCTCCTCCAAGCTCTAGCCTTTTAGGAGGAACTACGATGCTCTGATCCCTGAATTCTATTTTTGGGAATACATAGGCAAAAGGTCGTAAGATCTTTGCGAGCACACCAAACAAAAAAAACAACAATAGGTTCTCAGACCTATCAAAAACATCAGAAAATTTTAATAAAAAACAAAAACAAAACTTCATCCTATCTTACTGTAACACGGTGGGAGAAATGACTTTCTATAAATGTTGCGGATAGCAAGAGTCGCCACCGACTTTTATTTTATCCATAAGGAAGGGACATAAAAGAACAGGAAAGACCGTTTTGAAAAGACTTGGGTTCGGGGGGTAGGTTATATAAAGGGAAGGTGTTAGCACCCTTTATATCCATGGTTATCCATGGGCTCTTAGTTACTTAGCTCATTTTAATTGTTTTTTTTGAAAATTGTAGTGTGTGATTAGAAATTTTCTAAGTACTTTGTAATGATCCTCGTATGGATGTATACAAAGCCTCATTTGAAAATGTTTGAAAATATTGTAAGGTATGAAAAGTATTTTTAAAGTGTGAGCAAGTAACTATGAGGTATCTACCCTAAGCTAAGTCATTCAAGTTCTTTTATGTTTCTTCAAGAGTAAGACTATCCCTATTATTAAGGATTAGGTAGTCATTACTTTGGATTTGATTAAGGGACAAGCGTAGGGTCATTGTATGGTCAATGAAGGCAACATGTAAGGGTGTTTTTAGTAATTCGTATGGACTATCATCATATTTATCGAAGGGACAAGATCATTATCGTAGGCAACCTCGAAGGGACTTGATCTGTTAAATTCTTTAAAGGGACAATGATGATTTATTCTTAAAGGGTCTTTGCTTAAATACCCCTATATTCAAGGGACTTGACCATTTATTTTAAGGCAACCAAGAGGAATACCCTAGGAAGTGCAGATGGCGATCAAAGATCGACTTACGTGTGTGAGTGTTATTTTTCAAATATTTTGTCTTTTTAAAATTAATTATCTAAATCAGATTAATCACAAATATGTATTCACATCCTATTTACTAACCACACAGTTTATAATAAAGAATAAGAAGCAAAAAGAAAATTCTAAATTGTTACAAGGCTTATGGGCAAATACAAAATAATCGGATAAAAATAAATTACGATAAGAATAATAAAGCAAGAATAATAATAAAGCAAGAATAGTAAATATAATAAAGCAATAATAATAAATATAATAAAGCAATAATAATAATAAAGTAATACTAATAATTAAGATTAGAATTTAAAAAGAAATTATTTTAGGTTAGGCAAATTATAATTTTTTTAGAAGTTATTTAAGAAAGATATGAGTTTAAATAATTTAGTAATAATAAAAGAATAAAATAATTATTTATTATATTATAATTAAGAAAACGATATTATTAATATACAAAACATAAAATTAAAGAGTCATCAAGAAAATTTTAGAAAAAGTACTAATGTAATATTTACAAAATGAATAAAGAATAAAGAAAATACTAAATTATTAAATTAATCATGAATTATGAAAAAAGATATTATATTTATCATTATTATTTAATTAGAATAAAAATGGTTAATTAGATTTTATTTACAAATATGAACATACAATAGAAATTTAAAGTAAGATTATAAAACTTTTAGATGAACAAATAAAGTTATTAAAAAAAATTAAGACTTTTTAATTAGAAAAATTTAATTATTTGGTTATTTATTTACAAGAAATACATTTATAATAAAAATTATATACAAAAATTAGAAAAGTGAAACTTTTTACAAAATAACATTTGCTTATATTTTTATTAGGTTTTTTATTTTAATTTAGAAAAGATTTGTTCTAATTAACTTATGATAATAATAATTTAAATAAATTATACAAAAAAATGAAAACAAGTAAAACAAACTTGCAGGAGCCTGGGGTCGAACCCAAGTCTCCACCCTATTCCCATAAGCTTTGGACTATTGGACCAGTGCGTGTCTGGTGATATTGAACAACTTCTAATCATTATATTTTAATCTTGCTAAAATAAATGACTAACAAAAATAATTGGCCTCAGCCGGATTCGAACTCATGTCCTTCTCACTTCAAAGCCAAGTCTTTGCCTTCAAGCCACATGGGGCGCATCTGTTAACATAATAGCAACAAATCATAATATATTAAACATATGGAATATGCTGAAAAATAATAAAAAGAAGGAGCTCACCAAGGATCGAACATAGGTCATTTAGGTCTATGCGCGTACAACAAAACCACCAAGCCATTTACGCCACTTTGACAATTATCTGCAAATAATATTATATAATATAAAACCAAATTTCAAATTATAATTTTGGCGTCGTCGTCTTCAACCTGCTTGCTGCACATTTTCCTGCGAATTCGTCCACCAAATTTCCTGCGAAATTTCCTGCACACATTTTTTTTTACAGAAGAACCTATGTTTTTTTATATCTATGAAACGCGTAAAATTGGATCAAATTGCCAACATAAAACAATTTCCCACAGTTCATACAATCTAGCCATGGTCTTAGAAATCATTTAAATGGGATAAACAACAAAACCCTAATTCAAAGGTTCAAACCCTAGCCATGGCTTCTTCTTGAATCTGCAACGAAAATTCAATCCAAGCACATAAAAATGTTCCAGGTACATTAACAAGCAAGCATCAATGAATAAAAACAGATTATATTGCGTGAATTGATGAAGTCGAAAAATTAAAAAAAATCAAGAATGTGATGATTCGGTTCATGCGTTTGGATGCATGAATGGATGTTTTTATGATCCAGAAACATTGTATGATCTTCCAGGAATGCAATGAGGCCTTCAAAAGCCTTTGAAACAGCTTGAATGTTTGAATCCAATTTGCACTTTTCTTTGAAAAATTTGAACTTTGTTCTTCTTCGTGAAGGCTGCAAAAAACGTCCCCCATGCTTTGGTTGACTTCATGTACTTATAGTGAATGAATTAGGTCAGAAAAATTGGTGGATTTGTGGGCTTTTGGGATAACTTGAAATTTGAAGAAACCAATAATTCATAAATGTCCAAAAATCATACCAAACCTTTCTATTTCTGTTATGCACGAATTTGGATGACATCTAATCAACTTAAATGCCATTTAAAGGCTTTTAGAAGAAAAATCAAATCAAATATTTGTATTTTCATATTTTATTTTGATTTAAAATAAATTTTAATGAATAAAATCCAAATAAATAATAATAAAATTATAAAAATCAGAAATTATTTGAATTGGGTCGTGCTTGATGTTATTGTGAAGATTGGGTTGCAAAATGATAGGCCCATTTGGAAAAAAATAGATTTAAGCCCTTATTTTCTTCATACACCCCTTGAAAATCTCCCAACTATGACAAGGCATAAATCCCTCAATTTTAAGGCTATGAATGTGTTCTTGGACATTTTGAAAAGCTTAAAGAGTCCTATAACAAACCGCTTTGGTCCCATGTCCATATCTTTTACCATTTTCAAATTATGCTCTTTGGAAAAAGTTGACTTTTTGTTGACTTTTGAAATGACCTGTAATGCTTTAGCTCATACCTTCCAAATGAAGCCTTTTTAGGCTTGGCTTGTGATACACAAAGTTATATAGAATTCAATTTCCTTAAAAATGAGCTTTGGATGGGAAATATTTGATGAAGCATGTGAAAGTTATGGCTGGTCAAAGTTCAATTGACTTTTAGTGTGAAATCCTAATTTAGAAACTTCTTGATTCTTGATGATCTGAGACTTTCTTGATGAATCATGATCAACCCTTGATCAAATGATGAAATTTACTCCATAATCTTGATGTTGGCAAATAATATTGAAGTTTAACTTTAATTTGACCAAAGATAGAAAGCCCAACAACAGAGGACTATAAAAGGAGACTTAGACCTAGGGTTAAATTAACCTTTGTAACTTTTGTATCACTTGTAACATAGTAACCAAAATACTTTGTAAAATAAGGGTTTAGGGTTTGAGAGTCGTTGACTCTCTTAGGAGTTAGAAATCTCTCCTCTGCAGTATGGGATGCATGGAGGAAGGTAAAGATACAAGGGGCACAACCAAAAGCCTTTAGGTAATGGTCTGTGTAATGTTCTTGGACGTAGCTCTGAAGCAAGTCCAGGATAACTTGTAGGTCAAGAAACCATAACAGGTTCTGGAGATCAGCAGAAGACAAAGACTTCACAGGTGATGATGAAGGGTGTGAAAAGGAGTCTTATATCAAAGGTTGTAAGCGACTAGAGTTTAGCCTTAGATAAAGATATTAATTGAAGGTAGTGATTAGGATAAAGTTTTAAACTGTGATTTTAGCTTTAGGGTAATACTACGAGATAATGAAGTCTTCATCCTGGATTAGTATCCCCCATATGTAGGTTTGTTAACACTGAACGGGGTCAACAATTACTTTGTTCTTTATATTCTGTAGATTTACAGTTTTCTATATACATGTTATTGACTGAGATGTCTCAACATGTTGTCTTGACATCTGTTGGTATTTGTGTTGCACTACTTCAAAATAGTAGCTATGTTATTCTCCTGTTCACTAAAGTGTAGTAATAATTGTCTTAACATTAAGATAGGACATTGGATTATCTACATAACCAAAATTTCAATTGGTATCAGAGCAGGAATCATGGTCTGTTTTCTGGATGAGATCCATGAAGTACTTTCTGGTTATTAAACATGAGAAGTTATTTTCTTAAGGGTTCTACAACAACAAACAGAAGGAGTGGCTAGTTCTCTTGGAATGTGTCCTGAAATATGTTTTGACATCTTGTCTAGGGAAACTTGAAGTTGTTCTTTGGTGATTCTGTTGCATATATTTTGATTGAAGAATTCCAGTAGTATGGGATACTAGAGTATTATTAAAGAAAGCTTGTAGTTATCCTTACCTGGTTTTGTTCTTGTAGATGTTAATCGGTTTCAAGACACATATCATTCCAAAGTAGGGAGCAGAGAGATGTTATTGTGATGATTGAGTCTTATGTGACTTGGTACGTGGTTGAGTGGCGTCATCATGTATACTGAAGTCAAACTAGATAGAAGAGGTAAGATGAATGATCAAACTCATGCTCTAGGCGTTTGATGATTTCTTGTTGGCTAAGTTGTTGAAGATACTTGATATGATGATCAAGTCCAATCAAGGAAATTCAGCCATATTCTGGAGTCTGCTAGTTATTCTTCAGACTAGGAGGTAATTTCATGGAAGCATGGAAGTGAAGACAGTGGAGGTGATTTATTTTCACCATCCACAAGCAGCGTGCAAGGAAGAAATCTACTTCTTAAACCTAAGGATGAGTTCACACAGTTAAGGTAATTAGGATTCGTTCAGAGAGAATCTTAAAAACTTGAGTCAAGGGGAAACCTTGACATCTTAACAACTTACACAACAACAGAAGAAGACATCATGAAGAGGAATATATATGAGATATTCAGAATATGTTAGAATCAGACAAGGGTTATCACAACAAAGATTAAAGATCAATTTTTTAGTGCAGGTTTGATCATCCATGTTATTCAAGATTGAGGATGTTCTATCATATGTTCTAACATCTTTTCATCAGAGATTTGAAGAATCATGGGAGGGGTTCTACATTCACTCAGAAGTCTCCTAGGCTTTTGACCTAGGATTATTGGCTTCACATCTTTTCTTAGAAAGTATTGAGACTTGTCCAGAAAGTGATGCATTATTTTTGAAGATAGAGACGGAAAACTATGAAGACGTCATAATATTGATGACTACTTGGATTGGTTTATTTCTGATCGAGGTACTTTAGAAAATTCTAGAATGTTCATCATGGAGTTCAGATAGGTGGCATATCTGAAACTTCGTGAAAACGACTATACTCACGGAAAGGTGACATCCTTGGTACAACTATGGGGGTTGGTTTCTAACTATTCCTTCTGAAGATTCAAATAGTGACAACTTTGAAGTCTTTAGAGAAGCACCAGCAGGTATTCATCAATGTGTGAGATTGTTGGGAATAACTGCAAAATCAACATAATGGAGGTTGTTTACTCAAACTTGGTTGGTGAATCAAGTTTATGAGAGCATGTGACTCTAGTTCTGTAAAGGGAGGAAGTTCTTTCAAGTGGAAGAAGAAGGAGATGATTTCAATAGCTATATGTCGATTCACAATGTTCTAACATATATTTTCAACATCAAAATATCAGTTAGTGGAGTGGCCCATCAACTCAAGATAGGGTGATCTACAAGAATGAACAGAGATGCTTCAAAAAGATTATTCTCATGGCAGTTTGTGGGAGTTGTAGGAAGGAGAAGATGTTACATTATCCATGGCTTAGGGAGTTTAAGTGTGTATTAATATTAAGCAAGTGGATACATGTAACTTGAAGATCAAGTTTAGTTGGCAGATCAGGATATCTCTGTGAGAGTTCTGACATACCTGAAGAAGATAATATGTGGCAATTGGCTTTTTCATATGAGGATTCATGAAGGAGGTGATAAAACTATTCAATTTGGTTGATCTCAGATGTGGATTCGAATACTCAAGATAATTAGCAGGTGGCAGCTAGTTAATCTTGACGATTGTCTTGGAACAAGTTAATCTTGTGCACAAGGGTGATAAGTTGAATACTTAAGGAGATGTTATTTATTCTTGAAGGTGGATAAGAGTTTATGTCTCTCTTTTTGGAGTTCTTATTCAAACTGGTGGCACAGTTTTGATTGAAGGTTCTTTAGTTCTTTGGATTACTATTCTATAGTAAGTCCAGTTGGTAGAGCATATCAAGAATTTTGTCTTGGTGTGTCGAAGATGTTCTAACTTAGTGTTAGGACATTATATGGGTTGGATATCCTTGGTTAAGGATGATTATTGCTCTGGTTCTAGGAGCTTTTTACCTACATGTCTACCTTGGATGGAGAATGTAGAGAAGACTGAAGTAGATCATGTATTGATTGATTGGAAGTCTGCATGTGGATAATTAGCAACTTGTCAGGAGTATTCCAAATTATCATATGGGGGAATAATAGGAATGAATGCCTTTGAAGGTGTTGAGTGATTGTCTATTTTTGAAAATCTTATGGAAGGACTTTGTCTAGAAAGTCATGATTTTCTATAGCATGTGTCTAGTATCTGACACTGATGGATTGAAAACAAACTGATTTTGATGTTGTTCCAACAGTTTGTTATTATGATGATGGCGATACTTATGTGCCTCATAGATAGAATGATGGTTTTCATGTGTGAATGACTGTTATATCTTGTTATAATGGATAGTGGTGCCAAAAAGGAATGTGTTTCAAAAGGTGGCTGACAGAGAGTGCTGCTCTTGAAGACATTGAATATGCGTCTTATGTTTTCCATTCATTAATATGTAAGTGCTCAAGGGGAGTAGGTATTTTCTTAGATAGGGGGAGTTACCTCTTGATCTAAGCATCTTCAACACCAAGCTTGTGGTGAGTAACAAACATATTTTTCCATCCAGGAAGGATGAAGATGTCAAGTGTTATGTCATGACATTGTACTATTGCAAGTTGGGGAGACTTGACAGTGCATAATATATGATTCTTGTTGGATGTTCAAAGAATCATTGAAGAATCTTGGAGAATTTATTTTTTTCTCTATAGATTAAAGTCATTATCTGGTGGATTGAGTTCTGATTATTATGTTTATATGAGAAGTCTTGTTTTATCTAAAAAAAGTGCATGTAAAGTGAAGACAATGCCTGAATGATGTCAGGACATTTTTGTAAAACATGTTTGCTTGTAACTAAATTTCTTTGGACGGTTCTTCAAAAGAAGAAATACTCAACAGTCTTGGTCGATGTGCATGTGGTGGAGTTATTTCCTAAGTTAAGGTTCAGTTGAATTGACCAGTGTTACTTCCAAAGGAAATGCTTGGCTATAAATAATATTGTTGTGACACTTCTTGGTCTCACAATTCTTTCTCTTCAAGTGAGTGATCAAATGGCGTTCTTCAAATACTTGGTGAGTTGTATTTACGTTTGGAGGTTTATGGGTCACTTTTGCCAAGTTTTAGTTAAAAAGGGGGAGAAGAATTTCGTTTTGGGTGTTGGGTTCATTCGAGCAGTGGCGGTGCAGGAATGTTGGAGAAAGATGTTCTATCATCTTACCTTAATCTTTCTATTGGTTTGTGTCTTGTAATCTGAGTTGAAAAACAGGTTGTGACTTGTGACCTGAGTTACATAATGTATGTACTCACTGTCATGATTGTTTAAGCTCTTTTTTATTTCAGAAAGGAGTTATCACAAAGGTGAATCTCAAGACGAAGAAGGTTCTCGCTCATTCAGCATAAGAAGAAGGATGATTTAGCCAAAAATTGTATAAAAAAAAGGAGATTGAAAGCTCTTATGGTTTGACTAAATTTTGGTAAAACATTGATATGATAAAGATCAAGAAATCTGCTCAGGACTAAAGAAGTTGCAGAAGATGTCTCAACGATATGACATGACATCTTCCAAATATAGATAGTTTTTATTCTAAACAAATTTGTCAAGGATTTGGTCCCAACAGCAGAAGACTATAAAAGAAGACTTAGATATAGGGTTAAATTAACCTTTGTATCTTTTGTATCACTTATAACTTTGTAACCAAAATACTTTGTAAAATAAGGGTTTAGGGATTGAGAGTCATTGACACTCTTAGGAGTTAGAAGTATCCCCTCTGCAATATGGGATGCATGGAGGAAGGAAGAGATACAAGGGGCACAACCAGAAGTCTTTAGGTAATGGTATTTTTAATGTTCTTGGACGAAGCTTGAAGCAAGTACAAGATAACTTGTAGGTCAAGAAACCGTAACAAGTTCTCGAGATCAGCAGAAGATAGAGACATCACAGATGACAATGAAGGGTGTGAAAAGGAGTCTCATATGAAAGGTTGTAAATGACTAGAGTTTAGCCTTAGATAAAGATTTTCATTGAAGGTAGTGATTAGGATAAAGTTGTAAACCATGATTTTAGGTTTAGGGTAATACTATGAGATAGTGAAGTCTTCATCCTGGATTGGTATCCCATAGATGTAGGTTTGTTAACACTGAACTGGGACAATAATTATTGTGTTTTTATATTCTGCAGAGTTACAGTTTTTCTATATACATTTTCTTGACTGAGATGTCCTAACATGTTGTCTTGACATATGTTGGTATTTGAGTTGCACTACTTCCAAATAGAAACTACGTTATTCTACTATTCACTAAAGTGCAGTAATCATTGTCTTAACATTAAGATATGACATTGGAGTATTTGCATAACCAGAATTTCACATATAGGGCGGGAATGATCCCCTATGAGGTGTAAAATGTTATATATCCTCAAAGGCAGGTAAGGATCCCTCATAAGGATCCTGCATTTGTGATCTCCTCACAAAGCGACAAATATTATCTATGAGTATCTGGAATTTGCAATTTCCCTACAGAGAGACAAAGATCTTGTTGTAAGGGTCCAATGCTTATGATCGCCTCTCAAGGAGTATTTCATAAGTTTCCAACAAAGAGAAATATGAGAGATAGAGATGAAAACATCTAAAAAATAATAATGTGAAAAGCCTCATTAAAATCCCTCGCCCTTTTGAGGCACCAAGGAAAATAATGTGTCCCCGGAAAATGACTTCTCCTTACAAACAGTAGAGACATAATACTCACCCGATTAAAAATAGAAACAAAGCAAACAAACAATGATAAAGTAAAAAGGCATCAAGGGGCTTTCCCACTATAGACATGTATTTTCGACACCATGATTTGGAAGAAAATTATGTTCTTTGATAGGAAGGGAGAATTCGACAAAGGAAGGAAAACTGAAGAAATATATTTGAAGAGTTATTTCGACAGTTTTGGATGCCGTACTTTTTTCCACAGTTCGACAGGAGTTGGGTGACACCTGAAGCGTTCGACGTTTCAAAAAGGAGAGAAGATGTAGTGTTTCTACAGATTTTGTTGATGTGTTATGTTTTGAAAATTCGACAAGCCTGAAGGGACGCATCGTTTCGACATTAAGGAAAAATTCAAATTCAGACAGTTGTTTCGTTTGGCAGAAGGACGTGTGGAAACTTTTGAGGAAAGGGGAACATGCAGAAAGCCAAGTGTCATTAATCTAAATATTTTTCCATTGATAGCAGTTATTTTATTTGTATATAAATAGGATAATGTGTGTTAGATTTAGGGTGTGGAAAAACTTGTACATAATTCCTGCAAATTACTCTAAAGTACCCGTGTGAGAGAAAAAGAGTTTTATCTGGAAATGTACGTGTGAATAACACCATTCATTTAAGTTTTTATCAAATTCAAAGTTATTTATTTAATCCTTTCCTTTATATTTACCAGCCAATTTATCTTTCGTTATTTACCTTATGCAAGTCTTTACTTTTATCAAATTTACTTTGTCAAATTTACTTTGTTAAATTTACTTCAAAACTTTTACTTAAAATAATCAAAATCATTCATATATGAAAGAAATAACCAATCAAATCAAATATCCAAAGACTTCTTACTCTAAGAGTTCAGAATTTCATCAAAACTTGCACATGTGTCCTAGGATTTGCGTGGTTGGTCCTGCAAGTAAACCAATTCGGTGAGATTGGAAAACCAGAGGTTGTTCGCCAAATTCGACAGCAAACGAATTGGCACGCCCTGTGGGATCAGTGTAAGAATTTGAAAATTCAATAGAATAACTCTTAGTTAAAAGATTTTTCTGCCTCGTTGTATGATTCTAAGAAGCGGTAAATTAGCCGTAACCGACGTAGAAAGGCCTAAACGAACAAGAGTAAGAAGAATGGAAAATTCGCCACATAGTCAAAATGAAAATAATGTAGTGCTTACCCCCACTCCTTCGAATAGAGGAAATACAGGGTCAGTTTTTGTGTCATAAGCCATACCCTCTTCGTCAGGGTCAACTCCTGCATTTGAACTGTCTCAAAACGCGCCTAGTTTTTCATCCATGGGACACCAAGTGTCCATGGGAACGTTCATAGGCCTTATTCGACAAATTTTACAATGCCTTTGTTTGGTAGGAAACAACCTTATGGGATGCCTACTACCACTATGGCAAGTTTGCAAAATGCATCCTCAATCTATTCTGATTCCTTATTAAATAGGTCATCACCACTGCAAGGATCAGGATCTGGTGGGAATATGAGATTGAATCAGCCTCCACCAGGCTTCCAAATGCCAGCAATTACAAATAATTTTGCGTAAGTAATACGACAACAAATGGACGAAAGTAATCATGATATGGTCCAAATGTTGACACAACAAATGGGAGTGGTTTTTAATCCTTTGATACAAAACACTACCCAAACAAACCAAATGTTGGCAACGCAGATGACGCATATTGTTGACTTTTTTGGTGTCCCTCAAGTTCGACAAAGAGACCAAATAATTCAGAACCCAGTAGTGAATGTCGAAGAGGAACCCACAATAAATCAGAGGCCTTTAGACAATCCTCAACCCAACATAGGAAATCAGGGAGGAGTAGTCGAACAGCCTCGTGTCGAAATACATGTCCAACAAGAGGCTAGGAGGATGATAGTCCAGAGAGGCCAGGATACTGATGATGTCTTGCAACACCGAATACGGTATAACAACTTGCCATTTGAAAACAATTTGGCAGCCATGGTCGAAAGGATAATGGCGCAAAATGGGGTAAATGTGGGATTACAAAGTCCTAGTTACGCTTCCCCATTATCTGAATATGTTCTACAACCGGAATTACCCCCAAGGTGGAAAATCCCCAAATTTACAAAATTTTCAGGGGACACTAGCGAATCTACCATAGAACATATAACACATTATTTGATCGAAGCATGGGAAATGGCCCAAAACGAAAATTTAAGAATGAAATACTTCCCAAGTTCTTTGACAAAAAATGCATTTACTTGGTTTACATCCTTGCCTGCAAACTCCATATATACATGGAGCTAGTTAGAAAGATTGTTCCACGAGCAATTTTATATGGGACAAACTAAAATAAGTTTGAAAGAATTAGCCAGTGTCAAGAGGAAATTTTCAGAACCTATAGATGATTATCTAAATAGGTTCAGATTGCTAAAAGCAAGATGTTTCACACAAGTTCCAGAACAAGACTTAGTCGAAATGACTGTAGGAGGTCTAGATTATTCTATAAGAAAGAAACTAGACACTCAATATTTGAGAGACATGGCACAACTAGCAGATAGAGTGAGACAAATCGAAAGGTTAAAAGCTGAAAAATTCAGAGCGAATAAAAGTAAAAAAGAGAGGGTGGCATATGTATGAGTATGTCAAGATGATGATTATGACGAAAATGAATCAGTTAATTTTGACGAACAAGAAATTGATTTAGCAGAACTATAGCAAGGCCCACCGTACCCTTGTAAAGCACTGGTTCCGTCGAACAGAAAGAATCCAGTCGAACCAGAAAAGAATGATAAGTTTCCTAAAAGAACTTATATGTTCGACGTCACCAAGTGTGACGAAATTTTCGACGTGTTGGTCAAAGATGGTCAGTTAATAAAACCACCCGGCGCTAAAGAGCCTCCTGTTGACCAACAAAAAAAGAGAGGTTTTTGTAAATACCATAACTTTTTGGGTCATAAAACTTCTCAATGTTTTCTTTTCAAGGATCTTGTTCAAAATGCAATCCATGATGGAAGACTGAAATTTGGAGACAAATCAAAACAACAAACGAGGATTGACTCAAATCCTATGCAGATTGTCGAAGCCAATTATGTTGAACCTTTCATTGTGAATATGGTCAAAGTCGAGAAGACATCTGAGGACAGTTTTGAAATGATAGAAGTTGTTGAAGGCTTCGATACCCACATAAACATGGTGGGGATTGTTGATGATCTCCCAGATCAGCCTGAAGTGGAAGAAGTTTCCAGAGATTGTGTGACTCTGCCAATAATGATCAAGGTTATTGAATATCTTGATGTTAAGAAACTGAATGACCACATCAACAAAGTTGAGACTACTGAAGGTTTCGACAATCACAACAAAGTTGAGACTACTAAAGGTTTCGACACTCACTGCGAAGTTGAGACTACTGAAGGTTTCGAAAGTCAAAACAAAATTGAGACTACTGAGGGTTTCAATAGTCAGGAAAAAATAGAAGCTACTGAAGGCTTTGATAACCAGAAAAGGCTGGAAACTACTGAAGGTTTCAACAAAGGAAATAACAACAACATTGTTGAAGATGGAATAGTATGGGATACTTTGGGGGAGCCAAGTGGAAAATTTGATTATCTAGTGAAATACACTGCTCCCACAAGCTCTCGCATTGACATAAACAAAATCCAACCAACTGGATGGGAAGATGTTCCTGCAAGCACTAATGAAGAGATAGCTAACAGTTTCTGTAGCGTCGAAAAGAAGGTTTCTGAAGGCTTCATAAAGATGAGCAATGCTGCAAACTGCGTCAACACTGTGGGACCTGTCAATAAGGACATTACTAGAATCAAGGCAGACGTTGCTGAAGAACCTATAAAACCTACCACTTACGGGATCCTGCGCAGAACAATGGAAGATCCTAAAGAGCAACAAATCAAAGAGAGACGTTCCCACCTAACAAAGAACTAGATTGAAGTCGAAGGAGCTATTGCTGAAAGAATGAACAAATTAAGTATTACTGATGGACAGAAAATAGACACCAACATGGTAGACTTGTCTCAGAAAATCCAAGAGAAAGTTGATGAGGATCACCGTTGAGAAGAGCACCAGAGGCTGGCATATCCAAAGGAGGATGAGATTCTGGCATAATTCATCCAAAGGTGTCAAAGTAATAAGACCGAAGTGATGTTATGTCCATGTTGCAGTGAAATCTTCGACAGGAAGGTAGCAGCAAACTTAGAAGCAGTGTATAAGTCCCAGAAAAAAGGAAACTGGGGGACAATCCCAACAATCAAAACTGGAATATATGACCCAAGAAGAACTGAGCACCACTTCCAGAGGTTTGGAGAAAGACACTCCAACACTTACAAACCATCTAGCAAAGTTGCTGATGATAGGTGGATCCAGCTCATTAGGGATGCTAAAGGATCAAAGAAGTGGAGAAATTTTGAAATTCAGAGAGGATCTTCAGTAGAAGGAAAGAAGGAGATTGAATGGCCAAAACCAAGAGCATACCCATCAGAAAACTACAAAGGAAAAAATCCTATGTCAAGATCCCAATGGAGAAGATTCCAAAGGCAGAAGAGGGCAGAAAAAGAAGCTGTAGAAGGAAGTATGATCGAAAAAGAAAGTGTAAACAAAAACAACACAAAATCAAGTAAAACTTCCAAGGTCATAAGCGAAGAGGAGCCTTCCCAAAAGAACAAACCAAGAAGCATGTCAGAAATGTCAAAACTCAACAATAAAGTGGCAGAAGATGATGCAGTAACTGATGATTTCAAGTCTGACTCAAAGGGCTCATTCGATGTGGTATGCAATGTGGTGTATGTCCTTCCCAGGGATTTCGACAGGATTGTGGAGGTCGAAGATGAAGAAGAGAATATGCAAGACAAGACAATGGGACCTAGGCCGGTGTGATATTATGTAATGAATAACAGTTGCGTCGAAGAGCAGAATGCATTCTTTGAAAGGCCAGATGATTCAATGAAAGGACACCTGAAGCCTTTGTTCATTAAGGGAAAGGTCGAAAGTGTTGGTATAAATAAGATACTAATGGATGGTGGAGCTGCAGTAAATTTG
This sequence comes from Lathyrus aphaca, assembly GCA_963966055.1. Classification (NCBI taxonomy): domain Eukaryota; kingdom Viridiplantae; phylum Streptophyta; class Magnoliopsida; order Fabales; family Fabaceae; genus Lathyrus; species Lathyrus aphaca. The sequence continues at coordinate 248,379,122 of OZ014520.1, read as the reverse complement.
ATGCCCCACTTCATGCTAAGGAAGATTGGGAAGGATGATTCTGACGCAAAGCCTCACAATATAGTGTTATCAAATTATGAAGGGAAAGAAGGAACTACCATGGGTGTTATCCAGGTGAACTTGACTGTTGGAACCATAACAAGACCAACAATGTTCATAGTCATTGCTTCAAGGGTGAATTATAACTTACTACTTGGAAGATAATGGATTCATGTAATAGGAGTCGTACATTCTTCAATGCACCAGCGAATAGCTATCTGGCATCCTTATGGGATTGTTGAGAATATTGAAGCAGATCAAAGCTACTTTATGAATGAAATCAACAATGAAAACAGTCGAAGTTTCGACAAGAATTTGGCTCACATACCTCCTTGCAGTCCAGCAGAATTCAACTTGAAGGAAACTGACAACGCCTACTATTCCATGTATCTTCACCCAATGCACGGTTTTCAGTGGGACAAAGAAGTAATAGGCGAACCAAGTCACATATGGGGAAATTCTCCTATTGAGCCAACAGGTTAGGGAAGTGAACTTGATGATGATGATGACTGAAGAAACATCTCTTGAAAGAATTACGGATTATATAGCCGAAAATAAACTCAAAGCGGCTCTTGAAGCCGAAGTGAAGTATATGGTCGTCAAAGCCAGCAAAGAAAATTCTGAAGAACAATGTCCTCAAAGGGACGGCGACAAAGACTATGATAACAACCAGTTGGGCGAATGGCAACACCAGAAGCTCAACGCCATCTATGATGACGAACCCCTGGGGTTCGAAAAAGATCCAGTATTAACTAACATGAAAATGGTGGCGCAGGATCCATTGAAAGAGATACATCTGGGACTGGGGGCATAAAGAAGACCAACTTACATAAGTGAAAAGATGGACCCTCAGTTCAAGGTCGAACTAGTCTGTTTGTTGAAAGAGTTCAGAGACTGCTTTGCATGGGACTACGACGAGATGCCTGGTTTAGATAGAAGTTTGGTCGAATTGAAGTTACCAATAATGGACGGAAAAAGCCAGTAAAATAGACTCCAAGACGCTTCGCACCAGAAATTCTGTCAAAAATAAAAGAAGAGGTCGAAAGACTTTTGAAATGAAAATTCATCCGCACTACCAGGCATGTCGAATGGATTGCAAATATAGTGCCTGTAATTAAGAAAAATGGCAAACAAAGGGTATGCATTGACTTTAGAGACCTGAACTCAGCTACCCCAAAGGATGAATATCCTATGCTAGTAGCAGAAATGCTTGTAGATTCTGCAGCAGGCCATGAGTACTTAAGTATGTTAGACGGATACTTTGGCTATAATCAAATCCTTATTGCAGAAGAAGATGTTTCTAAAACAGCATTTCGTTGCCCTGTAGCAATAGGGACTTACGAATGGGTTGTAATGCCCTTTGGTTTAAAAAATGCTGGAGCAACTTACCAACGGGCTATGAACTCAATTTTCCATGATTTTACTGAAAATTTCATGCAAATTTATATTGATGATATAGTGATCAAGTCCGTTTCAGGAAAAAAATCATTTGGATCATCTCCGACAGTCCTTTGAAAGGATGAGGAAGTTTGGTTTAAAAATGAACCCCCATAAATATGCTTTTGGTGTGCAGGCGGGTGATTTCTTAGGTTTTGTGGTCCACAAAAAAGGGATCGAAATAAATGAGAACAAAGCCAAAGCCATAATGGAAGCAAAAGCGCCATCAACAAAAAAGGGATTGCAGTCTCTGCTAGGAAAAATCAACTTTCTCAGAAGGTTTATCTCCAACCTTAGTGGAAAAACGCAACCCTTCTCTCCTCTACTTCGACTAAAGAAAGAAAACTTTGCATGGGGGCAAGAACAACAAGATGCCTTCGACAAGATCAAAGAGTATCTAGCTAGTCCTCCAGTCTTGATGTCCCCTTGTAGAAGTAGAATTATGAGGTTATACATCTTAGCATCAGACAAAACGTTGGGAAGCATGTTGTGTCAAGAAGATATAAATGGCGTCGAAAGGGCCATCTATTATCTCAGCAGAGTCTTAAACGATGTTGAAACTAGATATAGTGTGATAGAGAAATTATGTTTGTGTGTAAATTTTTCTTGCACAAAGTTAAAGCACTATATTAAACCAGTTTATGTATATGTTTCGTCTCATTTCGACATAATAAAATGTATGTTATCTAAATCTATATTGCATAGTCGAATTGGGAAATGGGTTTTGGAATTGACAGAGTATTCCTTGAAATACATGCCTTTAAAGGCTATTAAAGGACAAGTGGTTGTTGACTTTATAGCTGACCACTCAATAAAAGAAGATGAGATCGAATATGTCGAATTAGAACCATGGAAGTTATATTTCGACGGCTACAATCATAACAATGGAAGTGGCATTGGAATATTAATTATTTCTCCTGACAAAATTCCAACAAAATTCAAGTACAAGGTTGAAGGCTTATGTTCAAATAACGAAGCAGAATATGAAGCTCTGATTACTGGACTTGAAATTTTGTTGGAATTGGGGGCAACTAAAATCGAAATAATGAGTGGCTCTGAGTTAGTAATAAAACAATTGACAAAAGAATATAAACATGTCAATGAGAACCTAATTATGTACTTCGTAATAGCTAACAGACTCCTTGAAAAATTCAACAACATAGCCATTAAACATATCCCTAGGTTGAAGAATCAAGAAGCAAATGAATTGGCTCAACTTGCATCAGGCTACAAAGTGTCGAAAGAAAACTTGGAGAAAACTATTGAAGTAAGGGGGAGAGTTATATCCACCAAATTGTCCCCATCAGATTTGGAGACAATAAAATTGGGTTATGGAGATAAAGAAAATTTTGAAATCTTCAATGTAGATGATTCAAAAATTGAAGACTGGAGATTACCTATTAAGGATTATCTACAAGACCCAAATAAGAAAGTCGAAAGAAATGTAAAATACAGAGCCTTGAGCTACGTGCTTCTTGGAAATGAATTATATAAAAAGACTGCATAAGGAGTCTTACTGAAATGCTTGGGCGAAGATGAAGCCTACATAGCTTTGTTGAACGTACATAGTGGTGCGTGTGGTGTGCACCAAGTAGGCCATAAAATGAAATGGCTATTATTTCGACAAGGTGTGTATTGGCCAACAATGTTGAAAGATTGTGTTGAATTTGCAAATGGGTGTCAGGAATGCCAAGTACATGCAGGTATACCACATGTCCCTGCAAATGAGTTGCATTCAATCATAAAGCCTTGGCCATTCAGAGGTTGGGCTTTAGAATTAATTGGAGAAATTCGACCAGCTTCATCAAAAGGAAATAAGTACATCTTAGTTGGAATATATTATTTCACTAAATGTATTGAAGTTATACCATTGGTAAATGTGGACCAGGAGGCAGTTATGGAGTTCATCCAAAAGTATATTATCTATAGGTTTGGAATATCAGAAACAATAACCACTGACCAAGGATCTGTATTTACTGGAAAAAATATGCAAATGTTTGCAAAAGAAACAGGTTTTAGACTCTTAACTTCGACACCTTATTATGCCCAGGCAAATGGACAAGTCGAAGCACCAAACAAGGTTGTGATAAATTTGATCAAAAAACACATAGGTAGAAAACCTAAAAACTGGCGTGAGACTTTGGATTAAATTTTATGGGCTTGTCGAACGTCTCCCAAAGAAGCAACAAACTCTACCCCATTCAAATTGACCTATGGACATGATGCAGTGCTACCAGTCGAAGTTTATTTACAATCTATATGAGTTCAAAGGCAACATTAAATCCCATCAGAAGTTTATTGGAGCATGATGATGGACAAATTAGTTGACTTGGACGAAGAGAGGTTGCACGCGTTAGAATTGATAAAAAGGCAAAAAGAAAGAGTCGAAAAGTTTTACAATAAGAAAGTGAAATTTAAGGCATTTTCAGTGGGTGTTCTTGTTTGGAAAGTAATTCTTACCATGGATCGAAAAGATAGATTAATGGTAAAATGGTCTCCCAAATGGGAGGAACCTTTCCAAATTTTAAGAGTTTTTGAAAATGATGCATATGAGGTCGAAGAGATAGAAAAATATAAAAGAATACTAAAGATAAATGGCAAGTATTTAAAAGGGTATAAGCCAACATTGCAAGAAGTTAAAATAGAAATGGAATAATTACATAAAAAAATGATGTGTTTCGCCAAACAAATGGCGTCAATATCATTACAAAGAAAGGCCTCAAAGGCTGCCAGTGAATAAAAGACCTATTTCTATTTACAATTTAATCTTTAAGAAAAACTTTCTCAGCTCTTCAAACTTCCTCTTTTTGGATCTAAAGACGACATTCGCAGAGGCTTTTGTTATGAGAAAGGTTGTCGATCTCCTGATGTAACTGTTAAGCTTTATCTGCATGATGGAGTCCCACTCTAATCTCTTCGTCAATCTCATCTTGCTTGGGTTGCTAGAGGTTTGCTTTACGTTTTTTTTCTTGGGAAATCTTCAGTTGAAGATCAGCTATCTGCTTTTCCAAATTTTGAATATTAGCATCACATGCAACAACATCCTTAGAATAAACTTCTGAAAGTTTATGTAACTCTTAAACTTTATCAGTCGAAGCAGCCACAACATCCCACTCAGCAGTTTGAACCTCAAACTTTGAAGAGATTTGTTGGGTGAACTCTTTTTGACGATTTAAATCTTCACTCACCATGTCGATCATGTAGGTTTGGTTCATCACCAGGCGACTTTCTTCGGCAGATGCCTCCAAAACATTTACTTGTTTGAGGAATTTCTTCAGGTTAAATTGAGCAGTGGGATTTTCGCCCAAAACCTTGAATAAGTCCACACCAAGTATTTTTGTTTTGATTTCAGTCATGGTGGCATCAAGTGACCTAACCTCAGAAGTGACACCAGAAGTGGTCGAACTACTGTAGAAGGAGTTTTGAAAGTTGTAGCAAGCACTAAGCATAGCTTTCAGATAGTCTAAGGGTTTTTTCACCTTCAAGCTCTCAAGCTCCTCACAAGAAAGACTGGTCGAACCAGTTGATGGAGAAGTCCCTTGAGTATGGGTAGGAAATGGTCGAGTACTTTTCCCATAATTCAGTTCAAGATCTCTTTGTTTCGACTGATTCTCCTCTTCCTCGATAGTCTTCTCTTCATTGTTTCCTCCAGCTCCAACAGCTTGGTCCTTTTTTTGATTACCCCCATCCTCAACAGTTTTTTCTTCATTGACATCTTCGACCTTATCATCCAGGGAAGCATCAACATCTTTTTCAGTATTTAATCCTGGATGAAGGGGAGAGTTGTCATCAGATTGGTCAACCATGCTGGAGTCGAAATCTATTGTGGTATGTGGTTCAGGCTCATCATCTTTGGGGTTAGCCTCCTCTTGGACTTTCTCTAAAAAAAATTGTCTTGACTGAAGAAATGGTTTTTATTTGATCTATTGCTGCCCCTGACCTTTTAGTCGAACCCTTAGGAGAATCGGGAGTAGAACCAACAACCTTAAAAGAAGAAGTGCTTTGGAATTGTGGTGCTTCTTCTGTTGCAGGTTGTTCTTCGATCACAACCTGGACATGAGAACAATCAAAGTTAGAGAAAAAATAAAATACAGGAAAAAGTGAAATCTGTTTGTCAAGATTACCTGAGGGATCTCTGTATGGAAACTAGAATTCCCACTCTCTGAAATCTTTGTATGAGTTTTGGTAATATGACTGGTAGCAGGAGTTATCCTGGATTTTACAAGAGACCTCTGGGAGGCGACCGTCTTGATCTTCAAAGCTTTCTTCCTTTTAAGAGGTTGTTGTTCTGGAGATTCGTCCCTAGATTCTTCAGTGATCACCTTTGCCTCCTCTTGTTGGAACCTTCTTTGTAGTAGAAGTTGGTTTTTCGACCACCTTCCCAGGGCTTCGTTTGACAGGGGCTTTCTTGGCAGTAATCTTGACAGCTAAAACACAGAGAAATAGAGAAATAAATATGCACAAAAGGAAGACATATAAGAATAAATTTAGAACGAAATAGAAAATTGTGTTTTCTTTAACACCTTCAAGTATGGGAGATTCCACACGAACGTGTTATATGCCAGTATGAAGGTGCCTTAGGAAATTGTCCAAATGATACTTAGTCGGAACCACATGCTCAGCAGGTTTTTTACAAGATTCACGAAGCAGCTTCAGATCAGATCCACAAACAAACCAGTCTAGGAATGGAGGGCTCAATGCCACACCAAATTCAGCAGAAGGTAGAGGGGGAAACTTTGGTGGATAATAGATATACGCCAAATCATAACGTATTTCTGGTCGAACATACGAAGGCAACGTCAATTCCTCCAATTTTTCTGTAAATTTTTGTTTCATAGTCACTGCTGCTTCGCCTATGGTTCGACTAAGATCATTTGGTCTGTAAATGGTTTCAAAATACTTTTGAAATCTTTGGATTTCTTTAATATGTTGTTGAGTACCTTTCTTTGTTCGATCCTGCACAAAAGCAAAAGCGTTCGTCAGAAGAGTTGTAAAGGCTATCACATCGACAGATTTGTTGAGATAATAATCTTTCCACCAAACGTCAAATTCTTGGGTACAGAAGAAAGAAGGTCGAAAAATCACTGGTCGAATCTCCAGGGTTTCATCAGTAAACTTCTCCGACAGCTCCATGCTTTTCTCTACGTTGTGGAAAGAATTGTGGAAGATGATGGAGCCCTTCTTTGGGTAGATGGATTTTGGTTTTATTTTAATAAACCCAAAATGTCGAGCAACAAGGTTAGTCTGATAAACAATAAGAGAAATCTTGGTGTTGTTCATATTGTGGTGGGAAAAAAGGAGTCTTGGTGCCAAAATTGATTCCCAAATAACCAAAAAGGCATATTCATCTTTTTGCATCTCAAAGGGGAGTTGTTTGGTGAACCATTTAGGTCCAACAATCCTGTTGGTGAATGGTGCCATGGTTGAGGTAAAGTTGTACCTTTTTGCAAACATCATTATGTAATTTGTGAAAGAGCGTCGAAGGATAGTTCCTTCATCAGATGGGGTTAGTTGTACTAACTAAGGCCATTCGACGCTCATGTTCTTCACTCCTTCTTCATCCACCTTGTTCTTGACAGGAAGAGCATCCTCAAAAGTAGCATTAAGACATAGTTGTAGGAGCCAAAAGGGTCCTACCAAGCTTAATTTTCCTTTTCTGTTGACAGTTTTCAGAAATTCCACACTGTAACACGGTGGGAGAACTGACTTTTTATAAATGTTGAGGATAGCAAGAGTCGCCACCGACTTTTATTTTATCCATAAGGAAGGGACATAAAAGAACAGGAAAGACCGTTTTGAAAAGACTTGGGTTCGGGGGGTAAGTTATTTAAAGGGAAGGTGTTAGCACCCTTTATATCCATGGTTATCCATGGGCTCTTAGTTACTTAGCTCACTTAATTGTTTTTGAAAAGAAAGTGTAATATGTATTTATAAATTTTTCTAAGTACTTTGTAATGATCCTTGTATGGATGTATATAAAGCCTTTAAGTTGAAAAATGTTTAAGAAAAGTGATGTGTGAAAAGTAGTTTTAAAGTGTGAGCAAGTAACTATGAGGTACCTACCCTAAGCTAAGTCATTCAATTTCTTTTATGTTTCTTCAAGAGTAAGACTATCCCTATTATTAAGGAATAGGTAGTCATTACTTTGGATTTTATTAAGGGACAGGCGTAGGGTCATCGTATGGTCAATGAAGGCAACATGTAGGGGTGTTCTTAGCAATTTGAAGGGACTATCATCATATTTACCGAAGGGACAAGATCATTATTCCGTAGGCAACCTCGAAGGGACTTGATATTTTAAAATATTTAAAGGGACAAGGATGGTTTCTTTTTTAAGGGACTTTGCTTAAACACCCCTATATTCGAGGGACTTGACCATTTATTTTAAGGCAACCAAGAGGGATACCCTAGGAAGTGCAGACGGCGATCAAAGATCGACTTACGTGTGTGAGTTTTTATTTTTAAATATTTATCTTTTTAAAATTAATCATCTAAATTAATTTAATCACAAGTAGGTTTTCACACCCTATTTACTAACCACGCAGTAAATATTTACAAAAAAAATAATGACAGAAAATAAATCTATAAATTATTACATGGCTTTGGCAGATACATAATAATCGGATAAAAATGAATTATAGAGCAATAATAACAAATATAATAAAATAATAAATAAACAATAGTAATAAAGCAAATAATAATAAAGCACAACAACAATAATAATAATAAAGTAGTAATAAAAAGAAATTAAGATTAGAATTAAAAAAAATTATTTGAGGTAAGGCAAAATTATAATTTTTTTAGAAGTTATTTAAGAAAATATAAGGATTTAAATAATTTAAGAATAATAAAAGCATTTATTTATTTACATAATAATAAAAAAAAGGGTTAGTATTTTAATTAAGAAAATCAGGGTTATGAATTCAGAAATTGCCTGATGTCATTATACCAAGGTTTTCTATCATCAGTACCGTCAACTGAGAACACGTATGTCGGCCTCTCGAGACGAGATATATTGATTCTAGGCACATAGTTCCTCTGATGAACCTTAATCATGGAAGATAAAGTTGCTAAGGCATCAGCAAACTGATTCTCGTCCCGAGGTATGTAGTGCAACTTGACCTTTGTGAAGAAAGTTAACAACCTCCTCGTATAGTCCCTGTAAGGAGTCAAATGAGGTTGATGAACCATCCATTTACCGTTAACTTGGTTGATGACCAAAGAAGAATCTCCAAAGATCTCGAGTTTCTTGATTCTTAAGTTGATTGCTTCCTCGATTCCCATTATGCAGGCTTCATACTTGTAAACACCCCAAATTTGCCCTCACTTTTTCTCACATCATGACTTGTGATCTTTCATATTGCATTGCATAAGCATATCATTTCACACTGCATAGTTTATTTCACTGCATAAGTTACATAGCTAGGGTTTGTGATCAGATGAATCCAAGAAGTGGTCTGAGCTATCTCAATGGTCTTGAAGCATTCCAAGAGGTCCCATGATTGTTCTATGATCATCTTATTCTCCCCAAAGTTCATTAAAGTCAAAATATCACAAAGCATTGCAAAGGCATGGAGGCAGACTGAAGATTTCCTACACAGATGACCTAAAATTAGGGTTTTGGGTTTGAGGCCCTTAAACTCAAATTTTTTTGTCATTCTTGATTCTAATGGTCTTAATATGTTATAAGGAGCAGGTGTACCAAAATTGATGAGAAACTTCATTGTGGAAGTCATCTGATCAACTGGTAACTTATTGTGCAAGAAAAGTTAGAATCAGGGCATCTGAGGCCACCACCAATGGTACCAAAGGGTCATCTCCATCATTTTGAAGTTCCATGATCTTTATTTGATCTTACAAGTGGTTAGAAGTTCACAAGATTGAATAATTTCAAGCCATTTGCAAACTTTCCATTTTTGGGCATGACTTGTAATGAAAACTTTCCATTTTGGGAAAGATTTTCAACCTCCTCTTTCTTGATCAAAAATGCTTCAAATGAAAAATATTCAAACATGAAAGTTGTAGATTGGATCTTCCCATTTTCAAAAAGTAAAAGAACTCCTCTTGATTCATCCTAGAACTCAAGATATGATGTTTCAAAGTTAGGAAAAATCTTATAATTTTCAAGTTCATACCAAAGAGGGATTTTTGCAAAATCAAGTTTTAAGCACTCTTGTGACCTCTAATTGATCTCTAAGCATCATAACATGATAATGAAACACATTTGGATCAGAATCATGCCTTGGATCACAAGTTTCTATAAGCCATTTTCATAAAATTCTCAAAGAGGGAAAGTTGCAAAACATATGTTATCTCATGAATCAAGCCATCCAGATCCTCAAATCCAATCCAAGGGCCATCCTTGAATGAAGCTGAGGCAGGATAAGCCAAAGAGCCAACTCTGACCCATGCCATGCTTATGGAACCATAACTTTTCACTTTTTGCAAATGAGGCCATACCAATCACACTATGCCACAACAACTCTCTTACCAATCAACATTGTTTGTGCAAGCATCAAGCAACTCATTTCACATAACTTTGGAGCCTGAAACCATCCACAAGTTCAGAATCACAAAAATCACCTCATACCTTCATCTCTTCGAAACTCAACACACAACCATCAAACCTAAAAACTTCTTTCACCATTCAATCATACACACCATAAGGATAAAAAAAAACACCCATTGCCATGTCCTGAAACCTCCCCTACAAGAAGTCCATTTTCTGCCAAATCAGAACCACACACCTCAAAATATCCCATATAAACTTGTTCTAAGCATCACAATATCCTCAGGGGGTCCATTGGAGTTGGTTTGCACAAGAAAGAAGGTCAGAAAGCTCAAAATTGCAAAGCTTCAGTTCAGGTAGCTTCTTCAAACTTTTTTTCCAGAACTCTTATTTAAAGTTATAATATGAATCTACATGTTTCCATGGTTGCCATGATGTGATTATTTTTTTAAATGAGTGAGAAATGAGTGTGTATCGTGCTTTTGAAAGTTTAACCCTAGAACGTGTTCTTCTTCGATTCCCCTTTTTGATGCAAGACAAGTGAGTTTTAGGGTTGGATTCTTGTTTAGGGAGGTTAGATGATTCATTATGGAGGTTTTGGGAGCTTGGGTGGTGTTTTGAGCATTTCCGGTGAGAGAGTGCGCCAGAGAAGATGACCGGAGGTCTTCTCCGGCCACCTGAGAGTCATTATGGTTAATCCTGTATTAATTAGCCAGTTTGAATAATAGCCCTTGGATCTGTGTTTGTCGCGCATTTTGGATGGCCAAGATTCGTTCATTAAACCATAATCACAATTAATTAAAATTAATTAGGTTTAATCAAATTAATTTTTCCAGATTCAATCCTAGCCTTAGGATCATGCGCGCAGTCAACCAGCTTTGAACCTGGACCATATATCTTGCTTACTTTCATTTTATTTAATTTTATTTCTCATTTTATTTCATTTCTTTTACATATTTATTAAAAATAGCAAAAAGACTTTTAAAAAATACCATTTTCTGCATTTTCACTTTAAATATTTTTCTTAACTCAAAAACATTTTTTATTTTAATTTTTGCATTAAAAAAGTATTTTTAAATCATTTAAATGTTTTATTTAATTAATTAATTGATTTTAATTAATTAAAAATACATTTAGGTTTCTAAAAATCACAAAAAAATCATGAAGCATTCTCATACATTTACAAACATTTACAAACTCATCACACAAATTTCACTTTAGGTTTGATCATGTTTTCATAATTTACTTTGAATTAGGATTCATAAAATTCCATTTTTCTAACCCTAACTTTGAAAAGTCATTTCTGATCAACCATGATGAGTTTGAACTTGGTTCTTTTTGCATTGTTTCACATATTGCATCTAGTATCTAGGTTATTTATCTCATAATTTTGCATTGCATTTTCAATTTGATTTGCATTTTTTCCCTTAGAATTATCCAAAAACCCTAGTTAACTTAGGAAATTCATAACTTTCTCTAGGTTTAGCTTCTGAACTCCACCTTTGGGGAGTGATCTTGTATATGTTTAGGTTTTGTTTGAGTTAAATTTAAATTTTTTATCATGATGTATGCTTCTGTTTTGGCCATTTGCATCTCATACATTCATAAAACCCTAATTTCTCATGTTCATTTGCATTCATCTTTGTATACCATCATCATATGAACTTTCCATGACATTTCATTCATTTTTATGACATCTTAGACATCCTAGGACATACTTGAACATTGCTTGATCATTTCTTCATTCATTTGGTATGCTTTGCATTCATTACATTCCATGTGTTTTCATGCTTCTAACATGCTTCCTTTGCATCTCATCTCTTATATGAACATTCATAAGCATTGTTCATGACTTTGCATCATCTCATAACACATTTGAATCATGTTTACACTTCTGGTTTTGTTCATTTCACTTCCATTTTCTTTATTTCCTTTTGTTTTGCATCTTATGCATCTCATACTAATATTTCAGGGGCTTATGGTAAGTTGTCTGGGATGTGGATTTGCCTTCACATCCCACCTCTTATCATCTCTTCATTTGCATCCTTTATATATCTTTGAAGTTAACTTTCCTCACTTGTTCTCTCTCATTCTTTCTTTATTTTAGGTTACTTATCTTCTTCAGGAAGTAAGTAACATATTCTTCTTTCTCCTTCTCTTTTCATCTGCTTCTCTTCCTTTTGTGGCCTTCCTGAAGATCTTTCTCAAGCCTCACAAACCATAGGATATCCAAGCATGATAATTTTTAGGGTTATATATAGTCTCCCTTAGTCTTTTACCTTTGAGTCTCCTTGAGTCTCTCTTCTCATCTCATAATCAGAGGCTAAACACTTAAAGCTTTAGGACTTTGAATTAGGGTTATGCATGCATCCTTATCTTAGGATGGAGTGTATAACTTTAATACTTAGTGTTAAACCTTTAATTTGTTTACACCTCTTAATCAAAAAACCTAATAACTATCAAGACTTGTGCTTATAACTTGGGCCTTACATTAGGGTTCCATCTCTTCCTTTTGGTTAAGAGGGACTAACCCTAGTGTTTAATGGACAAGTCCCCCTCAAGCTAGTCTTACAAACATAAAATCCATTTCTTAATCTCACCCTGTAATTAAAATCCACTTAACAAAGACTTGTTATATAATGAATTTAGTCCCTAACTATGGATTAAGTTGAGGTATCTTCCTCAGCTTAAGTGTTCTCATCTATCATCCTTCTTTTAGGATGGTGTAATGAGTTCACTAATCCCTGATTAGAGATTAAACTCATTACTTAACACTAAGCAAAAATCCAAAAAAACATCTTAATAATCACAAGTAGGTTAATGATCTTAATCCTACATCATCATGGTAATTAAGTTGAGATGTTTATCTCACACTTAAGTAGGCTCATTATCCCTAATCAGGGAGGATATAATGAGTTTACAACCCTTGATTTAGGCTTAAGCTCATTATCCTATGGAAAACACCAAAAACAATAAAAAAACTGAAAACACAAAAAACAAACAATAATCGTCTCCTCCGGGATTCTTTTCTCATCACACTCACTCTATAAATGAGAACTCGCTTCTTCCGTCTAATGCAAGACAGTTAGCACTCGATCCATACGAGTCATACACTTGAGCATAGACAAGCAAGCAGTTCACAGTCAAATCAACCAGTCGCTTTGAGTCGAACTATGGTGTTCTGACTTCCTCATTGCACGAGAGGATACGTAGGCATAACTTAATAGTTATCGAACAAAAGTCTCTTTGTCATCCCTCTCCTTCCAGCTTTATTTCTAAGCCTCGGTCTTTGAGTGCTCCCTTTCTCTTTTTTTGCACTGACACTATACATTCCTTCCTAGCTTTTCATACATAGTTAACACATACACCATCCCCCTTTTAAGCACAATCAAGTAAGCGTGAATCCCGTCGAGTAAGACGGACGATCTGGGTGCTAATACCTTCCCATGTCGTAACCAACCCCCTTTCTCAATTTCTCTGGTTCGCAACCGTCTTATCCATACCCTTCCAGGTTTATGCAGCATTACCTTTCCTTCGGGATAAAAATGCCTAGCTGGAGACTCTATTCAACCTCAACCTCCAACATCACCGACAGTCCGCGTCTACACCGGGACGTAAAGTCCGGGGAGCGACAATACTTAGCTTCTTTGTTAGTGCATTCAAATGTCAGTCGGGCAGTGAAGGGCATATGGATCCCTTCCAGCGTGGTAATAATGGTACCAACACCACTACCGTTCAGGTTCACAGCTCCGTCAAACATCATACTCCATTTGGATTCAGGGTCTGGCCCCTCCTCCAGAAGAAGTTCTTTGTAGTCTTTCGACTTGAGGAACATGATATCCTCATCCAGAAACTCTAACTTCATTGACTGGTAATCATCAATTGGCTGTTGGGCCAGGTAATCCGACAGTACACTTCCTTTGATAGCTTTTTGTGAAGTGTATTAGATGTCATACTCCGTCAGAATCATTTGCCATCAGGCTACTCTCCCGGTTAGAGTTGGATTTTCGAAGATGTACTTTACAGGGTCCATCTTGGAAATCAATAGAGTGGTGTGAGTCAGCATGTCCTGTCTTAGTCGGCGAGCATTCCATGCCAAAGCACAACAAGTTTTCTCGAGCAGTGAGTAGCGGGTCTCACAGTCGGTAAACTTTTTGCTAAGGTAATAAATGGCGTTCTCTTTGACCATACTCGTCATGCTGACCCAGCACACAGCCTATTGATCCTTCAAGTACGGTGAGGTACATGATTAGAGGTCTCCCTGGCACTGGAGGTATGAGAATCAAAGGTTCCTGCAAGTACTCCTTGATTCGGTCAAAAGCTTGTTGGCAGTCATCATTCCATTTGATGGCCTGATTCTTCCTCAGATGTTTGAAAGTAGGCTCACATGTGGCCGTTAGGTGAGAGATGAACCGTGCAATGTAGTTCAACCTCCCTAAGAAGCCACATACCTCTTTATCAGTTTTTGGTTCAAGAATCTCGTTAATTGCCTTTACTTTTGCAGGGTCAACCTCGATTCCCCCTTCGCTGGCGACAAAGCCCAGCAGCTTACCGGAATGTACCCCGAATGTGCACTTGTTCAGGTTTAGCCTCAACCTGAATTTCCGAAGCCTATCAAATGCTTGGCTAAGTTGACTAGATGATCTTCTTTTGTTTGTGACTTCGCTATCATGTCATCAACGTAGACCTCAATCTCGTGGTGAATCATGTCATGGAATAGCGTCACCATTGCACGTTGGTATGTAGCTCTAGAATTTTTCAAACCAACCGGCATGACTTTATAATAGAAGGGCCCCATGGGGTAATGAATGTAGTCTTCTCCATGTCCTCTGGCGACATTTTGATTTGGTTGTTGTAACACCCCCTTTCTATACCCCAAATAAGCAATTAAATCACTTAGGCACATATTAAAATTTGATTAGAGTATATTTGAAAAACAGTATAAAAGAGGCATGCCACATTATGTTTGAAATTTGAAAACATACAACACCTGCTCAATAAAGATATGTAACAAACGGGGTAACTTACACACACAAGGATTTCACCCTTACACTTGTATTCATCAATTCAATAAACAGCGGAAACAAAACATAGCATTTTCAAACTTATATACTTATCATAAATATATCTGCAAGTTTGAATCACCAAAATAATTCCATGTTTACATAGAACATTTCACATCAATATACATACACAAATGTATCCACAAAAAGGCATCAAGCCAACCCTAGCTACCCGGTGCTACATATCATAGCCGACCGACCAAAAAGATGAAGACGAACTTCACAAAATATCATCCAGTAACCTACTCTGCAATGCCTCATAGAGCATCATAAAACAGCAGAAGGGTGAGAAACATTATCATAATAATATTGCATATAATTATATATCCCAACGTATAAAAATGCACGTAAAACATATTCTCACCACACATTTCATTCCTCATCATCTATACACATCACAACGTGTACATACGCAATTCAAACATGTACATCATGCACCAATTCATTAATTCACATAAACTCATATTATTTATGTTTATTCCTCAAATCTATTCATTCCGCAAAAACATACGTCTAGCTATGTTTAATCACACCTATACATTATGAATGTATAAACCACATACATATACATATCAAACATGCATAGATACAGTCAAGTATGTTTCATCACACATACTATCATCTCCATAATACTCCAAATAAACATTTACACACTCATGTTTATTTCTGCCTATCATAATTAAAATGATAAAAATGCAACTCATAGAGACCGACACACGACTCTATGCAGATGCAAATGCGGTACCGACTCAACATTTCATCGCTTGTTACCTAAAGTAACTCCCCGTCGGGCACACGATGTTCCCCATTGCTCACACCCCACATGGGCACACAATGTTTATGGATTGCTCACACCCCACATGGGCACACAATGTTTATGGATTGCTCACACCCCACACGGGCACATAATCAATGTGAATAAATCACCCATCGCTCATACCCCACACGGGCACACGATGTTTCTGGATTGCTCACACCCCACATGGCCACACAATCCAATCGCTCACACCCCACATGGGCACACGATCTTGTTGTAGTCATCGCTCACACTCCACATGAGCACACGATGCTACAACGGATTCACAAAGAATCCCATAGCACAATAATGCATACATTATGCTTACATGCAAAATGACACACAACATTCTTGAAAATGCATACATATTCACAATATAGTTATGCATTCATCTTATACAATTAACATACATTCGCATTTCACTCAAGAAATGTATCTACTAGCCAAACGGCCACAACACAACAATCAGACCCACAATTCCATAATTAACATAATTACGTTTTATCGGAAAAGTCGGGTAAAAGTCGGCTAAAAATTACATATTTTAGCATCAATATATTCTACACGTTTTTAGCTTCAAATCGATATAAGGATCACTAAAAACAGATACCCGAAACTCAAGTTACGAAACAAAACGTAAAAACCCAAAAACCCTTCCAGGCTCGCTGAGCGACGAGCAGTTCGCTGAGCGGAAATCACCCTGGAACTTTCGCTGAGCGAGGGGTAGCTTGCTGAGCAACCACTGCGATTTCAGCAACATACCAGATGAGAATAGTCCATCTTAACCACTCCAAAACTTCTCTAAACTCATACAAACATGATCAATAACATATTTATAACATCATACTTCGATTATATTGATTTCTAACCGATTAATCTACCAATTTCTCATAGTTTTTCTCAAACCCTAAGTATTCATCTTCTCTAACTTTCACCAAAACCAAAATTCAACCAATCAAACACATACATAATCATACACAATATTGTGATAACAATGCTTATCACCCTTACCCGATTATTTCGATTTCTTGGAGCAATCTTGAAGCTTTTCCAACTTTCCCTCTTTTCTCTTTTTTTTCTCTTCTCTCCTTTTTCTTTCTTCTCTTTTTCTTTCTATCTTTTTTTTTCTCTTCTTACCAACTTATAACTTCTATTCTCTCTATTTCTATTCTTACTCTATTCTTTCTATTTCTTTCCAACCAAATATTATTTTCTAACAAAATACCAATTCTACTAATTCTAACTTATCATTAATTAACAAATACCTAAAATACCCTCTTATCCAATTTTACCCGGAAATTCATAAAACGGTAAAATCCCACAGCATAATATATCATCACAATAATTTCACAAATAAAACAATTATCATACAAATAAAATAAAAGACTCCACAAAATTGGGAAAATCGAATCGGGGCGTTACAACTCTCCCCCACTTTAGAAATTTTCGTCCTCAAAAATATTACATGATCCAAACAACTCCGGATACGACTCGCGCATCCTACTCTCCAATTCCCAAGTCATATTGCCTTCCACAGTGCCTCCCCACTCCACTTTCACAAGCGCAATATCCTTGCCTCTTAGCTTCTTGATTTCACGGTCCAAAATCCTAACCGGCAAAGCTTCCACCGTAAGGTTATCTCTTACCTCAACTTCATCCATAGGAATAACATGTGACGGATCCGGAACATACTTCCGAAGTTGCGAAACATGGAACACATCATGCAAATTCGAAAGATTCGGAGGCAATGCCACACGATAAGCCACAACACCAACTCGTGCAGTAATCTGATACGGCCCAATAAAACGAGAATTCAACTTCTTCGACTTCAAAGCACGACCCACACCCGTAATCGGTGTAACTGTCAAAAACACATGGTTGCCTTCCTGAAACTCAAGATCCTTCCTCCTCTTGTCATGATAACTCTTTTGTCTACTTTGAGAAGCTCTCATCTTCTCCCGAATAAACTTCACCTTTTCCGTAGTTTGTTGTACCATCTCCGGTCCAACTACCGTTCTCTCTCCGGTTTCATGCCAACACAAAGGTGTTCGACATCTCCGACCATATAAAGCCTCAAATGGTGCCATACCAATACTCGAATGAAAACTGTTATTATAGGTGAACTCATTCAATTCTAAATAACTATCCCAAATTCCACCTTGTTCTAGCACAAGCACGCAACAAATCCTCTAACGATTGAATCGTCCTCTCGATTTGACCGTCCGTTTGCGGATGGTAAGCCGAACTCAATCTTAGCTTAGAACCCAAAGCCTTTTGCAAACTTTCCCAAAACCTCTATGTAAATCTAGGGTCTCTATCCAATACAATACTCTTAGGAACTCCATGTAACTTCACAATCATAGAAACATAAATCTCGGCTAGCTTCTCCAAAGAATAACTAATATCCATCGGAATAAAGTGAGCAGATTTAGTAAGCCTATCCACAATCACCCATATAGCATTATGACCTCTTTGCGTATTCGGCAAACCCGTAACAAAATCCATCGATATACTATCCCATTTCCATTCCAGAATATCCAACGGTTTCATCAAACCACTAGGCTTCTGATGTTCCACCTTAGACTTCTGACAAGTCAAACATGCATACACAAAATGAGCTACATTTCTCTTCAATCCAAATCACCAAAAGATCTTCTTCAAATCTTGATACATCTTATTCGCTCCCGGATGAATACTTAAATTACTCTGGTGTCCCTCTTCCAATATCATCTTTTTCAACTCCTCATCATCAGGAATACAAATACGACCACGGAATCTCAAAACTCCAAAATTATCAACCTTGAAATCTTCATTCTCATTCATCATCAAATTGACAAATTTCAAATCCAACTTTTGGTTTTCACAAACGGTTGCAAGAAAATCATTCGTAACATGAAGCATACCAAGTCTCACACTTCTCGGCGTCATCTCGCAAACCAAACTCAAATCTCTAAAATTCTCCAAAAGTTCCCATCCCCTTATCATCAATGCAGACATATGTAACAACTTACGACTCAAGGCATCGGCCACCACATTCGCCTTACCCGGATGGTAATTCAAACCAAAATCATAATCCTTCAAAAGTTATAACCATCTCCTTTGTCTCATGTTCAATTCCTTCTGATCAAACAAATACTTCAAACTTTTGTGATCACTAAAAACTTCAAATCTTGCACCATAAAGATAATGCCTCCAAATTTTTAGAGCAAAAACCACGGCCGCTAATTCCAAATCATGCGTAGGATAATTCTTTTCATGCACTCTCAATTTTCTTGAAGCATAAGTTACAACTTTTCCATCTTGTATCAAAACACCACCTAACCCAAACAATGAAGCATCACAAAACACCACAAATGGTTCCGTCGGATTCGGCAAAATCAAGATCGGAGCCATTGTTAACCTTCTCTTAAGTTCCATGAAACTCTCTTCACAACGAATGTCCCAAATGAAAGCTTTTCCTTTACAAGTCAACTGCGTTAACGGAAGTGCCAACTTTGAAAATCCTTCAATAAACCTCCGGTAATAACCAGCCAAACCTAAAAAGCTTTGAATCTCCGTAACCGATCTAGGAACTTCCTATTGCATACCGCATCAATCTTGGATGGATCAACACTAATACCACTATCGAAAATAACATGCCCAAGAAAACTTACCTTCGACAACCAAAACTCGCACTTTGACAACTTAGCATACAATTGCTTCTCTTTCAAAATCTGTAACACAATCCTTAAATGCTCTTCATGCTCTTCTTGAGACTTAGAATAAATCAAAATGTCATCGATGAACACAACCACAAAATGATCCAACTGTTCATGAAAAATACGATTCATGTATTCCATAAACACACCCGGCGCATTAGAAACTCCGAATGGAATCACGGAATACTCGTAATGACCATACCGTGTCCTAAAAGTCGTCTTTTGAATATCCTCCTCTTTCACACGAATCTGGTGATATCCTGATCTCAAATCAATCTTACTAAAAACACGCGCACCAACCAATTGATCCATCAAATCATCAATCCTCAGAAGCGGATACTTGTTCTTAATTGTCACCTTATTCAACTGTCGATAATCAATACATAACTGCATGCTTCCGTCCTTCTTCTTTACCAACAATACTGGTGCACCCCAAGGAGAAACACTCGGCCTAACAAACCTCTTATCCAACAAGTCATTCAACTTCTTTTTCAATTCTACCAACTCTGAAGCTGACATACGATATGGTGCCATCGAAATCGGTCTAGTACCTGTAACTAGATCAATAGAAAACTCAACTTCTCTTTCCGGCGGTACATCCTTAATATCGTCCGGAAACACTTCTGGAAAATCACACACCACTGGAAACCTACTTATCTCCACTTCGCCTTCCGCTGACCACGATGCAAACAAACCAAATAATTGAGCTTCGTCCACAAAACGTTTCTTCAACTCTTTCGTGGATAGGAAACTCTCTTCTTCACCATCATCCAAAGAAGGAAACCTTACTAACTTATGATATAAATCTATATGAACTCGATTAAATTGCAACCAGTTCATACCCAAGATCACGTCCAAACCATCCAATGGTAAACAAACTAAATCCATAGCAAAATCTTTACCATACATGGTCAAAGAGCAACTTACACACACCAAAGAAGTAGTCACCGACCCTGAAGCACGAGTCTCGATAACCATCTCACCACCCCAAGAAGACATAAACAAATTCAAACGCTTAGTGCACTCAAGAGAAATGAACAAATGAGTCGCTCCCGTATCAATAATAGTAACTAAAGGCGTACTATTAAAAAGCATGTACCTTTAATCAAACGGTCTGCACTAGTAGTATCCTTCCCTGCTAATGCAAACATTTTTCCGCCCGCCTGAGCTTGCTTCGGTTTAGTACACTTAGTACTAATGTGACCAACTTCCCCACAATTGAAGCACTTCACAACATTCCTTCTACACTCGGTAGTAGCATGTCCAAGATCTCCACAGTTTGAACATTTCACAATATTCTTCCCACACTCAAAAGACTTGTGGCCTAAATCGCCACACTTGTAACAATTAACGGGACCAGAACTCCCTCCACCAGATCTCCTATCAAGGTTTCCCCTATGTTTGCCCTTATCAGCGGGTGTCACATAAGGTCCACTTCTAGCTTGTTGCTTCCCTTTTCTTCCATTCACACTCTTGTAATGCGTAGAACGAGCTTTGCTATCTTCTTCAAAGATTCTACAACATTCAGTCAAATATGAAAACCTTCTAATCCTATGATATCCCACAGCTTGCTTAATCTCAGGACGCAAACCATTCTCATACTTAATTCACTTCGAAAACTCAGCAGTAGCAGCAGCATAATGAGGATGAAACTAAACCAATTCCACAAATTTAGCAGTATAGTCAACCACTGACATACTACCTTGCTTCAGCTCAAGTAATTTCATCTCCTTCTTTCCCTTCACACTCTCAGGGTAGTACTTCCCTAAGAACTCAGTACGAAAAACTTCCCAAGTTATCTCTTCATCATCCTCCTCAAGAGTTTGACTTCTACCGACCCACCAACCATCGGCTTCTTCCTTCAGCATGTGAGAACCAAGCCTCACCTTACTCCCTTCAGCATAATCCATGACTCTGAAGATTCTTTCAATATCCTTCAACCAATTCTGAGCACCATCTGGATCAAATCTTCCTTTGAAGACCGGCGATTGATTCTTCCTGAACTCATCATTCGCATTCATATTTGGCGCTCCCTGCACCGCCCAAGCCATTGCTTCCAAAGCAGCAGCCATAGCATTGTCGTTTCTACCAGCCATATTCTGATCATTCCCAAAGATAACAACAAGATTAAACAAAAGTTCAATCACAACAACATCAAGACAGACACAACTGACTCGAACCAGGCTCTGATACCACTTAATGTAACACCCCCTTTCTATACCCCAAATAAGCAATTAAATCACTTATGCACATATTAAAATTTCATCAGAGGATATTTGATAAAAGGTATAAAAGAGGCATGCCACATTATGCTTGAAATTTGAAAACATACAACATCTGCTCAATAAAGATATGTAACAAACGGGGTAACTTACATACACAAGGATTTCATCCTTACACCCGTATTCATCAATTCATTAAACAGCGGAAACAAAACATAGCATTTTTAAACTTATATACTTATCATAAATATATCTGCAAGTTTGAATCACCAAAATAATTCCATGTTTACATAGAACATTTCACATCAGTATACATATACAAATGTATCCACAAAAAGGCATCAAGCCAACCCTAGCTACTCGTTGAGCGACCACTGCGATTTCAGCAACATACCAAATGCAAATAGTCCATCTTAACCACTCCAAAACTTCTCTAAACTCATACAAACATGATCAATAACATATTTATAACATCATACTTCGATTATATTGATTTCTAACCGATTAATCTACCAATTTCTCACAATTTCTCTCAAACCCTAACTATTCATCTTCTCTAACTTTCACCAAAACCAAAACTCAACCAATCAAACACATACATAATCATACACAATATTGAGATAACAATGCTTATTACCCTTACCCGATTATTTCGATTTCTTGGAGCAATCTTGAAGCTTTTCCAACTTTCCCTTTTTTTCTCTTCTTTTTCTCTTCTCTCCTTTTTCTTTCTTCTCTTTTTCTTCCATCTTTTCTTTCTCTTCTTACCAACTTATAACTTCTATTCTCTCTATTTCTATTCTTACTCTATTCTTTCTATTTCTTTCCAACCAAATATTATTTTCTCACAAAATACCAATTCTACTAATTCTAACTTATCATTAATTAACAAATACCTAAAATACCCTCTTATCCAATTTTACCCGGAAATTCATAAAACGGTAAAATCCCACAACATAATATATTATCACAATAATTTCACAAATAAAATAAAAGACTCCACAAAATTGGGAAAATCGAATCGGGGCGTTACAGTTGTAGCCTGATAAGCCATCCATAAAAGAGAATACAGAAAATTGGGCAGTGTTGTCAACTAGCACATCAATATGCGGAAACGGGAAGTCATCTTTGGGGCTTGCCCGATTCAGATCCCGATAGTCCACACACATTCTGACTTTACCATCCTTCTTGGGGACTGGCACGATGTTCGCAACCCATGGAGGATAGCTCGTCACAGCCAAGAATCCAGCATCAAACTGCTTTTGCACCTCTTCTTTAATTTTAATGGCCATATCAGGGCGTGTTCGTCTCAATTTATGCTTCATCGGCGGGCAGTCTTCTCTGAGTGGCAGCTTGTGCATTACAATATCGATATCCAACCCTGGCATGTCCCGATAAGAACAGGCGAAGACGTCGATGTATTCCCTGAGCATGGAGATCAAGCGGCTCTTGACATTTTCTTCCAATACGGCCCTGATCTTGACCTCTTTTTTGTCTTCCTCTGTACCCAGGTTTACCACCTCAATGGCTTCCTCGTGTGGCTGAATCATCTTCTCCTCTTGCTTGAGCAACCTGGCCATTTCTTCGGGAATTTCACAATCTTCTTCACCTTCCTCGTTGTCTAGGTAAATCGGATTGTTGAAGTCATACTGAGCCATAGCAAGGTTGTCATTGATGAGACCCAATGAGGAGCATCTGCATGAATGATGATTCATGCTAGATTTTAGAAGGAGTGGGAGACGTGGAAAAACATTGCCATGTATTTTTGAAAAAAATGAAAATGAAAGATAGGGAACAACATGATTGAATGCAAAAACGTCCATTTTATTGATGATTATGATATTGCATTATGAATAATGAGCCCTTACAATGAGTTGTTATGCCCCGGGCAAGGCATAGAGCTTGAATACAGGAGAATAGAAACATAAAACCATTACTATTCAGGTCGAGTGACGGAGATGATTGCTTTGACCGACCAGTTGTTAAGTTGCATCCCCGGAGCACAAGGTCTTATCCATTCATCCAGTTTGCAATCACTATCAGTCGTTTCTTCCTGCACTGCGCAGACATTGCCGTGATCAAACCATCCCGCATTGGTGAAGGTAATTGGGCCTTTCCGACCTCTAGCGCTTTGCCCTGATGTTGACTGACCAGGCTGGTAGCCAACTCCGAACATATCCTTCTTCTCTGAGACTTCAATCATCTTGCCCCAGCCCTCGTTTGCACCTGACTCTACAACTTTTAGGGCTTGCTGGTAGGAGGCTATGGATGCTCCCTTCTTCATCTCTTATGATAAGGTAGCTGACGATGTTGCACTAGCATTTCTGATGGACTCAAAGGCTTGGCAAGGGTTTTCAACAGTTTTTTCATCCATTTACATGTATTTGAACGAGGCCAGGTGGCTGATGAAAATATCTTCTTCCCCACATACTATCACAATTTGTCCCTCCCAGACAAATTTAAGCTTCTGATGAAGGGTAGAAGACACGGCGCCTGATGCATGTATCCATGTTCTCCCCAACAAACAACTGTAGGCCGGTTGGATATCCATCACGTAAAAAGTAGCATTGAAGATCTGTGGTCTTATCTTGACTAGCAGTTCCACCTCTCCAAATAATATATTTCCTTAAATAAAGGAATAAAAATAGCATCATAAAATGATCTGCTAAAATAACTCCAAGTTGAATCATTTTTCTTCTAATAAACCACGCTAATTAAACACAACAAATCACAAGATTAATGACAGCAAAATGCACGCCTCAAATAAGGATCCATCTAGGTCTTCAGGCCCAGTCAAAGATGTCATGACATCAGTCTTGACATCTTGATAAAACAGTTGCATACAAAAAGCTTCACACCTGCATAATTCTTAAATCACATGTCATAACATTACATATGACATTCAGAAACAGAAATATGGTTTACCATAAAATATAGTCAATCTAAAACATCTACAAACTCCCCCTTTCGCAAAAATTTTGCTAAAATAATTTAAGCTTTATCAGAACAGCAATATTCAGCAATAACCAACACAGCGGAAGAAGCACACATGCACACACAGAGCAGGGAGATAGACTGACTCCCCCTCAAACAAACAATGTATCAGAGTACAACATAGCAGCAAAAATAGTTCCAAACAGCAGAGAGATTCCATCTCCCCCTCGACCTGTTAAGCCTTGTAGCAAACAACCTGACTATACTAAAATAAGTATAATTACTCCCCCTTTTAGCCAGAAATTGAGCCAAACAAAGACATAATCATAAAGCAAAAGAAACAGATAGAACCACAAGCTCATGAAGAGCAGAAAACTTAGGTATAGTAGTAACCCATCAGAAACAAACTTCATCTTATTCTTCACTCTCTTAACCACCATCAAAGTCACATGCATCTTCCTCCCCATACTGCTTCCTTTGACTGGACTTCCATAAGTTAATAATTTCTATAAACCCTCATAAAGAAAAATTCCTAATTTGTGTTTTATATTTTCAAACTGATTAGCATCCAAGGCCTTAGTGAATATGTCAGTCAGTTGTAGTTCAGTGGCAACGTGCTCCAACTTGATAACTTTATTTTCCATAAGATCTCTGATGAAATGGTGCCTAATATCAATATGTTTTGTCCTATTATGCTGAATAGGATTCTTGGAAATATTGATTGCACTGAGATTGTCTTGTCACAATATAATGTCATGACGTCCTGAGTTACATTATACTCAGACAACATTTGTTTCATCCAAACAAGCTGAAAACAACTGCTACCAGATGATATGTACTCACCCTTTGTAGTAGATAAAGAGACACAATTATGCTTCTTGCTAAACCAGAAAATAAGATTGTTACCTACAAAGAAACACCGTCCAGAAGTACTTTTCCTATCATCTGCACTACCAGCCCAATCAGTATCACAACATCCAAATAAGACAGGATCACTTCCATGAGAATACAACATGCCATAGTCACAAGTCCCATTCGCATATTTTAGTATTCTTTTGACTTTATTTATGTGAGAGACCTTAGTTTCTGCTTGATATCTGGCACATACTCCAACAGCAAAATAAATATCAGGTCTACTAACTGTCAGATACAACAGACTGCCTATCATGCTTCTATACAAGCTTTGATCAATACTTATACTTTTTTCATCTGTAGTTATCTTAAGATGGGTAGGAGAAGGTGTTCTTTTGTGACTAGAACTCTCCATTCCAAACTTCTTTATAATGTTTCTGGCATATTTTCTTTGAGAGAGAAAGATGGAATCTTCCATTTGTTTAAATTGCAAGCCAAGAAAGAAAGTTAACTCTCCAACAAGACTCATTTCAAATTCAAATTGCATTTGTCTGACAAAATGTTTAACCATCTCATCTGACATCCCACCAAACAGTATATCATCCACGTAAATCTGAGCAATCATGATTTTTCCTTCTTCGTCTTTGACAAATAAATTTTTGTCAATTCCATATTTTGTGTAACCATTCTTGAAGAGAAACTCTGTTAATCTTTCATACCAAGCTCTAGGAGCTTGTTTTAATCCATACAAAGCATTTCTCAACTTGTAGACATGGTCTGAATGTTTTGGATCAACAAAGCCTTTATGCTGCTCCACATAAAGTTCCTCATTCAATTATCCATTCAAAAGACACTTTTTACATCCATTTGGAACAGTTTAAACTTCAAAGTGCATGCAACTCCCAATAGCAATCATATTGATTCAAGTCTAGCCACATGAGCAAATGTTTAATCAAATTCAATGCCTTCATTTTGAGTATATCCTTGAGCAACAAGTCTGGCTTTATTCATGGTCACAACCCCTTGTTCATCAGATTTATTCTTGTACACCCATTTAGTACCAATGACATTGCTTACTTCAGGTCTTGGTACAAGCTACCATAGTTCATTTCTCTTGAACTGCTTTAGCTCATCTTGCATAGCATTCATCCAAAATTCATCAGTCAATGCTTCTTTGACATTTTTAGGTTCAATCTTGGATACAAAACAAAAGTTAGAGATAACTTCCCTTGATCTAGTTACAACTCCACCGTTGGGATCACCTATAATAAGATCTTTAGGATGATCCTTCTGGATTCTAATTAAAGGTGCTTTATTTGTTGTTTCTGGCTCAGATTCTGAGATAGCTGGATTTGGATCATCTTCCTCATCAGTAACTTCAAATAGAATATCATAGAATGTTCCAACATCATATGTGACATCAGCTTCTTTGTATAGATCATCAATAACCACATTTATGAATTCCATCATGACTCTTTTTCTAGAGTTGAAAACTCTATAGGCTCTGTTGTTATTAGAGTAACCCAAAAATATGCCTTCATCACTTTTGGGATCCATTTTTCTTCTTTCTTCTCTATCTGCCAGAATATAACACTTACTTCCAAATACATGAAAGTATTTGACATTAGGCTTCCTTCCCTTCTAGAGCTCATAGAGAGTAGTAGGAGTTCCCTTTCTTAAAGTGACTCTATTATAAACATAACAAGCAGTGTTCATAGCTTCAGCCCAAAAGTATAGAGGAGGTTTCTTTGCATGAATTATGGATCTAGGTTATTCTTGAATGGTGTTATTCCTCCTTTCCACAACTCCATTTTGCTGAGGAGTAATGGGAGAAAAAAATTTGTGGCGGATTCCTTCAGATGAGAAGAATTTAGAGAGCTTTTGATTCTCAAATTCCTTCCCATGGTCACTTCTGATCCTGATGACACAACTTTCCTTTTCCCTCTGAATTCTTTGACATAGATCCTTGAACACATCAAAGACATCAGAATCTCTGACAAAATTTATCCAAGTAAACCTTGAGTAATCATCCACCTCCACATAAGCATACCTTTTTCCACCCAGACTTTCCACCTGCATTGGACCCATCAGGTCCATGTGTAATAACTCCAAAACCTTAGATGTAGTAAGATGTTGAATCTTCGGATGTGAAATCTTAGTTTGCTTGCCTACTTGACATTCACCACATACTTTACCTTCATCAATCTGAAGCTTTGGGATTCTTCTTACAACTTCCAAAGTTATAACTCTTTTCATTCCTCTTAGATGAAGATGACCCATCTTTTAATGCCATAATTTTAATTCATCTTCTTTAGATAGAGAGCACATTGACGAATAGCTAGTATCTTGATTGACCCAGAGATAACAGTTATCTCTAGACCTGACTCCCTTCATGACCACCACATTCTCTTCATTTTTGACAATACATTCTAAGTTTGTGAAGTTGACACTAAATCCTTGATCACACAGCTGACTGATGCTAATGAGATTAGCAGTCAACCCTTTCACTAGTAAAACACCATCAAGATTTGGAACACCTGAACATTCAAGTTTTCCTATTCCTTTGATTTTTCCTTTAGCTCTATTCCCAAAAGTTACATAATTGGTGGGATGTGGTGGGATGTTAACCACCAAATTTTGTATTCCAGTCATGTGCTTAGAACAGCCACTATCAAAATACCAATCATCTTTAGCTAATACTCTAAGAGAAGTATGACCTATCAAGGAAGCCTACTTAGGAACCCACTGTTGTTTCTTGATGACCATGTTTTGCTCAGGTTTGGGTTGTGGATTATGATCAGGGTACCAATGAAATATGTACAAAAAGTTTTTATGTGACTAAACCTGCCACAATAATGACACATTTATCTTTGATATCTTCTCCTTTATGAGTTGATCTTCTTGTTTCATGATGTTGAGACATTGGTTTCAACATCGATCTAGAAACATCCTTCTTGAACTCAGGTTGGCTACCACTTGAGGAGTTGTTTTTAGAAGCATTAAATCCTATCCTAAATAGGTCTCATTCACTTCTTCCAGTCTGAAGAATATCATCAAGTGTTTCAGATCCATTGTTCAGCGTTCTGATGGATTTGGTCATTTTATCAAGCTTGGAATTCAGCATGGTGATTGTCGCTCCTGGGATTTTCATCCTAGTACAAACGCGAAAGTGGCGCGGAAAAGGTAGAGTCGCCAGCCAGGCATTTTTATCCCGAATGAATGGGAAAGGTAATGTTGCACAAACCAAAGAGAAAAGAAAGGATAAGGTCCTGCGAACCAAAGATATTGGGTTCGAGAGTCAGTTACGACCTGGGAAGGTATTGTCACCCCAGATCGTTCGTCGTACCCGATAGGATCCATGCTTGTAAGACTATTTCAAAGAATGAGGAATAAGATGCTGCTGAAAAAAACCGCTACTGGAACTCGAAGTGAGAAATGGAACAGGAAAAAAGATCGAAAAAGGAAAAATGTAGGGAAAATAAAGAATGTGCTCGAACGGGCCCTACCCCGCTGCCTACGTACCTCATCAGGAAAATAAGGATCAGAGTCGACATAGTTCGCCTAACTAAGGCGGACTCTTGCTTTTGCTTTTTAGGATGACGTTGTCATATCTCTAACTCGGGTGTTGTCGGTTCGCTGAATCGAGGTTGTTATCGTGTTATTGTTGAACTGTTGAGACAAGTCATAATCTTCCGCAAAGAATGGGAGATGAGAAGAGAAGACATGGTTTTTGTTGGTTTATTGTCTTTTAGAAGTGTTTTTTTACTTTGTTGTTTGTGAAGCGTTCTCATACTAAGACTTGTTCATCGTGGTAGATGCCTTACACCTCGCCCCAAAATATGACATGCATAAGTAACCCACGGCAAAGTCTCATGGCATATGAGAAGATCAACCTCTATTAGGTGTTTTTTATACTTTTCTTTGAGATGAGAAAGAAATCAAAGCAAACCAAAGGTAAAAGTCTAAAGGGAGACTAGTAAATCCTAAGTGTTGTCATGCATGGATGAACCTAGGTTAGTGCAGCTTTCTACTCCTAATGAGAAAATGAAAACAATAAGGAACTAGAAAGCTACTTACTTCCTAAGGAAGCTAAGTTGTTTCTGAAGAGGGGGGAACCCTATACAAGCAAATCACAAAAGCTAAGGCAAATACACTTAGAATGCGTAAAAACAAAAGGAAGAAGTTGTGAATAAACTTACCTCCACCTCCCTACAAAACAAAGGTTAGTAGGATAAAGCAAAAATGATAAAAGGAATGAAATTAAACGAATACCAAACAATTCCTAATACAACTATGACCTAACCTAGACTCAATCCTAAGTCTAAGGGCACTAAAGACTAAGCAAAGCCAAAATCCAACAGCTACTACAACTTCCTACTGCACAAACAGCTAATAAATGCAGTGAATAACACAAGCAGCCTATTACAACTACCAAACATCCTATAAATAGGTGTAAAAGGTCAAAAACAAAATGAATACAACATGTTTTTACAGCTCCTATTTCAAAATGCAATTATGAAAAAAAGGCAGATTTCATTCTTTTTCAGCAAAGCAAAAACATGAGTTTTAATCTAAATTATGGAATGCAAAGTTTATGACAAATTAATGCAACAACATGCAATGGATTACTAACAATGGAATGCAATATCATCATGCAATCAATGGATGCAAATTAGATTATTTTGGAGTTTTTTAACAATATACAAGTTTTCATTTATGCACATGATCGAACCAAAACATGAATGGACTTCAAATATGATGCAAAATAGAAGTGTACACATTTATTATCATGATATCAAGGTTTCTAAACAATGAGAACAATGAGCCTTTCAAAGCTATGAACATGCATGCAACACTTATGCCTAAAATCGGAACCTAACGAAAAGTATGTCGAAATCTATCGAAACTACGCGCACTTACACTAAATCAGCTCCTAAAAAAATTCACTAAAATCATGATCTATCAATCTATGATGATAAAAGAAAGAGTGATGCACAAACATGAAAGGAAACAACATAATAATTGAAATCAGCATAGCGTTAACCGGTTAACACTCAGGGTTAATCGGTTAACGACTTCAAAAAGTCAGTCACCACAGGAAAAAACAACGTGCTAATCGGTTAACCCTGGGTGTTAACCGGTTAACACTGAACCAAATTGCAAAAACAATGAGGATAAAAGCACTTCTAGATATCAACCTACTTCCAAAAGCTCCTAATATAACCATTATCATACAAGCACGAAATTGCTACCTATATATGGCCTTCTATCACTTATTAGCACTATGAACAAGCTATGATTCTAGATACTAACGGTTAAATCGAATAACGCATCACAAAAATAAAACAATCGAAGAATCCCATACGGCGAGATGAAGTGAAATAAATTAAAGCAAGAAACGGTTTCGGATCCACCAACCTACAAAGCGGAGGCTTGCTTTGGTGATTGTTGTGATTTGATTGATGCACAAATGAAGAGATAACAGAGATTCCAAGCTTCGATCCGCGAGAGTACAAAATAAATGCAATTTATCTAAAACACTTATGAGCGGTGATATAAACACTATAACCGTGACCAATATTCGATCAACCACTGAATTGGTGAAGATGATGAAGGTTAAGCTTCCGATCTTTCGAGTTTCGATGTGAAAGCTTGAAAGATCTTGATGATGAAGCTTTGGTGAAAGGTTGAAAATGGAAAGAATGAGAGAATTGAGATTATGAAGTGAAATTGTGAAAATGAAGTTGAAGTTGTGAGGTTTAGAGTGAAAATGACTTATATAGGAACTAGGTTTGGAGTGATATTTGGGTTAGGAATTGGCTTAGGCATTGGGTTTGGAAAGTGAGGTTAGGAGCTAGCTTAGGAGTTAGTTAAAGTTAGTTAGGGTTTCTAGAATATTCCTTGGAATATATATTCTATGGAATATTCCACAGGAAAGTGGTATAACGGTCTAGAAAGTTGTGCAAAATTCAAGGTAATGTGAAATGGGAAAATGGGGGGGAAACCACAACTAAGTTTTGAATTTTTTTCCAAATTTCATCAGCGTTAACCGGTTAACCCCTGGCATTAACTGGTTAACGGCAGAAAAATGTGAGTTTTTCCCTTTTGGTAGGAACTCCTGGAAATGTGCTTGGTCAGCCGTTCTGAACTTATTTTCCTTCTGAAACTGAGTAACACTTGATCACCTACCTCATGTGTATGCCAATGATGATTGTTTGTATTATTATTTTTTATTATTATTTAAC
Source organism: Lathyrus aphaca (assembly GCA_963966055.1). NCBI lineage: Eukaryota > Viridiplantae > Streptophyta > Magnoliopsida > Fabales > Fabaceae > Lathyrus > Lathyrus aphaca. The sequence continues at coordinate 248,347,327 of OZ014520.1, read as the reverse complement.
GGGATTATGAATGCGATGTGATATGCTAGATGCCATGAAAATGAGAGGGTAAATTTTGGGGTGTTACAATTGTCCCTATTCAATCACTGTAGACCTGAATGGATTATAGCAGTTTCTTTCAGCCGTTTGAGGTATGCAGGGATTGAATACCAGAAACAACCATATAATTTACACTGTGGAAGAAGAACAGGGAAATAAACCCAACCATAAGAACTCTGCTCGGATATAATTCTGATGGGAAGAATAGTAAATGAGTAATGCCTTCTGAGTGATGCCAGAATACTACTGACTTGCCACACTGCAGGTGGACTTTAAAAGTCTGTCTTTTTGAATCACGTCAGACGACTACTAGCTTGCCACGTTGTGGGTGGACTTTTGATAGGCTGCAATAGTGCCTTAATGATGTCTTGTCTTTTGGATGGAGTCGAACAACTATTGACTTGCCACACTGCGGGAGGACTTTCGGATACTTTTCCACCCTAAGGACGGACTTTCACCAATATGTGGTTGAACTACAAGAATACTTTGCCACACTGCGGGTGGACTTTCGCCAATCTATGATTGACTTTTTCCACACTGCGAGGACTTCTTCTCACTACGGGAGACTTTTTCTCATTGCGAGAGACTTTTGCCACACTACGGGGAACTTCCGCAACACTACGGGGAACTTTTGCTCGCTACGGGAGACTTTTTCTCATTGCGGGAGACTTTTGCCCACTGCGGGAGACTTCTGCTCGCTACGGGAGACTTTTGGATTTTCCACCCAAAGGGTGGACTTTGGCCAGTCTACGGCTGGACTTTAAGAATATGCCACCCTGAAGATGGACTTTCGCCAATCTGCGGTTGGACTTTAGAAAATTGCCACCCAGTGGATGGACTTTGGCCAGTCTATGGCTGGACTTTAGAAACTTGCCATCCAGAGGATGGACTTTGGCCGGTCTATGGTTGGACTTTAGAAATTTGCCACCCTAAAGATGGACTTTCGCCAATCTGCAGTTAGACTTCAGAAATTCGCCACCCGGAGGATGGACTTTGGCCAGTCTACGGCGGGACTTCAGAAATTCGCCACCCAGAGGATGGACTTTAGCCAATCTACAACTGGACTTCAGAAATCTGCCACCCGGAGGATGGACTTTGGCCAGTCTATGGCTGGTCTTTAGAAATTTCCCTCCATGAGGATGGACTTTGGCCATTCTATGACTGGAATTTACAAGATATCAAACTTGGATTGTATTGAATTGCATGGAATGATGCCCCATGATACTATGGATGCTATGTTTTGAGCATGTCAATGAAAAGATGTAAAATGTAAAGGGAATTCCTGATGAGGACGTAATAAGTCCTTGCTGACTCTACTGAGAATGCAAATGATCGTTGATTCGATCTCGAGAAGCCCTACGGGAATAACATCTCTGCTAGAGAAGAGCGTGTATAATCCATATGTCTCGAATTATCACCTTTGCCAAAAATAAATTGGACTTTAGATTTGAGGAACCTTTGTCGCTCCCATCAAAATGAGGCTAAGTCAAATGGGGTACAGACGCGAACGGTCGGTGAAAGAGAAAGAAAAGAATAGAGTCTCCAGCTGGGCATTTTTATCCCGGAGGAAAGGTAATGCTGCATAAACCTAGAAAGATATGGACAAGACGGTCGCGAACCAGAGAAACTGAGAAAGGGGGTTGGTTACAACCTGGGAAGGTATTAGCACCCAGATTGTCCGCCGTACTCGACGGGATCCACGCTTAAAATATTTGTGTTTTAAAGGGGTTGTGTCAGTGCTATCTGTGTGTCAAAGCTAGAAAGAATGCAAGTGTCAGTGCTTGGAAGAAAGTGAAGTGTATAAGAGAAGTGTCAGTGTAAGAACAAGAATGCAACGCTCAAGGCAATGAGACTTAAAAGAATAATGCTAGAAGGAGGGGGAATATACAGAGACTTTTGTTCGATAACCGTTAAGTTATGCCTACGTATCCTCTCGTGCAATGAGGAAGTCAGAACACCGGAGTTCGACTTAAAGAGACTGAAAGATAAATTGACTTGTGAACTGCTTACTTGTCTATGCTCAAGTGTATGACCTGTCTGGCTCAGGTGCAAACTGTCTTGCATTAGACGGAAGAAGCAAGTTCTCGTTTATGAATGAGTGTGATGAGAAAAGAATCCCGAAGGAGACGATTATTGTTTGTTTTTGTATTTTTAATCTTTTATTGCTTTTTGGAGTTTGTCATAAGAAAATGAGTTTAAGCCTAAACCAAGGGTTAGTAAACTCATCACATCCTCCCTCTGATTAGGGGTAATGAGAATACCTTAAGTGTGAAGTAAACACCTCACACTTAATCACCTTGATGTAGGATTAAGATCATTAACCTACTTGCAATTATTTAGATGTTTTTGGAGTTTTTGTTTAGTGTTAAGTAATGAGTTTAAGCCATAATCAGGGATTTAATGGACCCATTACACCATCCTAATAGAAGGATAATAGATGAGAACATTTAAGCTAAGGAAGGCTCCTCAACTTAATCCATGATTAGGGATTAACCTCATGACAAAACAAAGCCTTTATTGAAATGGATTTTAGAAAATGGTATGGTTAAGAAGTGGATTTTATGGTTTGGTAAGACAACTTGAGGGGGACTTGTCCATTAACACTAGGGTTAGTCCTTCTTAACCAATTAAGGAAGAATTAGAACCCTAATGCAAGGCCCAAGTTACAAGCTTGATGTCTTAGTGATTATTAGGTGAATTGATTAAGGGAAATTAAACACATTAAGGGTTTAACACTTAGGATTAAAGTTATACACTCCATCCTAATAGAAGGATGCAGGCATAAGCTTAATCATAAAGTGTTAAAACCTTTAAGGTTTAGTCCTTGATTATGAGATGAGAAGAGAAAATTCAAAGATGACTCAGAGGTAAAACTAATGTGGGGACTAATCAAACCCTAATTGTTATCATGCTTGGGTATTCCTAGGGTTTATGAGGCTTGCAAGAGATCTTCAAGGAAAAGCCACCAAGGAAAGAAGCAGGATGAAGGAAGGAGCAGAAAGAAGCAAGTCAACTTACTTCATTTAAGAAGATAAGTTGCTTGAAGAAAGAAGGTGAGGAAGGAACATGAATGAGCAAGCTTACTCTAATACAAAAGTAAAATGCAGCAATGGATGCATAAGAGAGATGAGAAGAGATTATGAGAAGTGAAGGCAAATTCACTTCTCAAACACTTACCACCTGAAAAGTTAGCAAAGGGAAATGAAATGAATTGAAAATGAGATGAAATGTAAAGATGAAATCCAAATTCAGAAGCATGTTCATGATGCTAATGATGCAAAGAGATGATGTAAATGTATGTCATGAGTGTGAGATGATCATACAAAGGATGGGGATGCAAATGAAGCATACAAGAGGTATGAAAGTTATGAATGCACATGGAATGATATGAATGCATAACATGGCAAATAGATGATGCAATGATCAAACATGATTTCAATATGCCCTAAGATGCCTTATATGTCATGTGGATGCACAAAATGTCATGGCAAGTTCATGTATGCAAGCTTATGTAAGATGGATGCAAATGAAGATGCAAATTAGGGTTATATGATCATATGAGATGCACAATTCAAAAACAGAAGCAAGACATGGGTTAAAACATTGAAAATGGACTCAAAGGGACCCTAACCCTACACAAGTTCACTGCCCAAAGGAGGGGACCTAAGTCTTAACCTAATGGAAGTTATGATTTTCTCAAGTTGGCTAGGGTTTCAAGGCACCTTAAAAGGAAAAATGCACATTAAATTGAAAATGAAAGATAAATTCACACCAATTTTACCCTAGAAACTACCTGATATGAAGGATGTAATGCAAGAAGAACCATCATCGAACTCTTCATGGTTAGGCAGAATGAATTTTACTAAGTTAGGACCAAAATATTGCCTTTAAATAACTTTAATTCCAATGAAAAATGTCAAAATAGGTCAAGAACCAAAAAGAAATTTGTTTGAAGAGTTTGATAATGTTTCTAAATGTTTTAAAATGCAATGTGAAATTTTTGGTGATTTTTAAATACCTAAATGCATTTTTAATTAATTAATTTTCATTAACTAATTAAAAATAAACATTTAAATGATTTAAAAATGATTTTTGATGCAAAAAATAAAAATAAATATTTTTGGGTTCTGAAAATTAATAAAAGGTTTGATAAAAATTTTCAGAATTTTTTAATGCATTTTACTATTTTTAATAAAATGTAGAAGGAAATAATAAAAATAATGAAATAAAAATGAATTAAACTGAAGTCAATGCATCCAATGGACAAAATTCAAATCTGGGGTGGAAGGAAAGACCTGGCGCGCATCTGGACGGTCTATATTCAAACTGGCTTATTTAACTTAACCTTAATTAATTAATCTAATTAATCAGAATTAAAAACTAATTGGGAGATCCTGGCCCTAGGTTCACGCGCGCTAAGCTTCATCCAACGCTCCTAGTTCAAACTAACTTAATTACGTGGCTAAACCCTAATTAGGGCTAAACAAGTTCAGACGGCCGGAACAGTGGTTCCGGTTGTCTTCTCCGGCGACCTCTCAAGAACAAAAATCTCCCTGGACCATTTTAAGAGCTGTAAAGCTCCAGATCAAACCTATCAACCTTCCTAAACACGAATTCACTCTCAAAATCAATTTCTTTTCACTCAAACTCCAGATACGAATCAAAACCTAAAAATGACCAAACTTTCAGGGATACAGTACATGCTCAATAATCAATCATTTTCAAAAATAAAAAGTGCAGAGCAGTCAGGGGAGCATGTAGATCATTTCAATAACCTAAAAAAAGGTTTCTGGAAAAATGATTTTGTGAGGCTACCTGAGGTGAAGCTTTCAAACTTGGAGCTTTCAGACTGCTTCCCTGCTTCAAAACCCCTCCAATGATCTCCCTGAAGAAGCTTTGATGCTTGATTGAAGTTTTTTGTGGCTAGTTTGTGAGATTGATTCAGTTCAGTTCAAAGGGGAGAAAAATCGTATTTGGTGTGTGGTGGCTTTTAGGGCAAGGTAAAGGGTGGTTTGTGATCAGTGACGCATTTGGGGATGAATGGTGGAAGAAGTTTTGAGAATGGGTGACTGAGCTATGAGATTCGATAGAAAATGCAAAAGAGGGATTTTTGTGAACTATGGTGATGTTGTGTTCTCTGGCTTGCCTCTTGTGTGTTTTGAGTTCCATTTGGTCCACATATCAAGTGGTGATAGGTCAGAGAGTTGTTGTGGGCTATGCTGATTGGTATGGCTTGTTTTGCAAAAAGTCATGGCTATATGTCCTTTGAGGTATGGGCTGTTTCAGGCCTAGGACAAAGGCATGTCTGCTGCAGCTTGATTCAAGGATGACCATGGAAATGAGATTGAGGCAAATCAGCAAGTGGATTGAAACTTGTGGGTTTTTTTTGCAATTTTCATGAAGTTTGGCCCTTTTTTGATTTCTTCATGCACAAGTCATGAAACTTGAGAATTCTTGGCACAAATATGACTTTTAGGCAATGTGTTATGTTTATGTAATTCTTAGAAGTCATTTTGAAGTCATGGAAATGCTTGGCATGTGAAATTGCAAGTTTCCCTCTTTGGTGCCAAAGTAAAAAATAAGTGATTTTGTCCAACTTTGCAAGGTCATAACTTTTGATCCAAAATGAATTAGAATGAGTTCTTGTAATTTTTGAAAATGGGAGGATCCAATCTACAACTTTCATGACCAAAGACTTTTCATTTGAAGCATTTTTGAATCAAAAAGAGGAGGTTGAAAAACTTTCCCAAAATGGCAAGTTTACATTATAAGTCACTTTCCAAAAATGGCAACTTTGCAAATGGCTTAAAATTCTCCAATTTTGTGAACTTCTAACATCCTCTAAGATCAAATAAAGATCATGCACATTCGAAATGATGGAGAATATCCTTTGGTTGGGTGATTGGGGGCCTCAGATGCCCTGATTTTGCACTGACTTGCTCAAGAAGTCACCTTTTGATCAGATGCCTTCCTCATTGAATTTCTTTATGAAAATTGATATGCATAATCCTCATAACATATAGAGACCAATAGAAACAAGAATGACCAAAAAATTTGGAGTTATGGCCTCTGAAACCAAAACCCTAATTCTAGGTCATCTGTGCAGTTAAGCTTGGCTCTGCTTCCATGCCTTTCTCAGTTCTTGTGATTCTTTAACTTCCTTGACCTTGGGAGGATATAATATGATGCTTGAACATACATGGACCCTCTTGAGATGATTGAAGACCTTTAGAGTGGCTCAGATGGCTCTGGGATTGCTCAGATCACAAACCCTAGATGCATATGACTTAGAACCAATGCAGTGAAGCAAAAATGCAATATAAGATGATATGATTGAACTTATGCAAATGAAAATATCATAAGCCATGGTGAAATGAGTGAGGGAAAATTTGGGGTGTTTATAGCTGCCCCTATTCAAGCATGAGTTAGCTGTGCAGGATGTGAGCGACCTCTTAACAGGCAAGCAAGATAACTTGTGGTTGAATACCAAAGACAGTCCAAAATTTGCACTCGCTGAATGAATAGGAAAAGGGATATAGATTGTAAAAGAAAATAAAGTATGATTATAAAGTGCGGGTGACGGAGGACGACCGTCGAGCAGAGGACGACTGTTGGGGATGAAGTAATGACGGGACGACCGACATGCTGGGGAAATAGAGGGATCATGATGGAGACGACCATCAAGTAAAGAAACAAGACTCTCTGGGGATTTAAAGGTTAAGTTAATGACGGGAACGACCATCGGGTTGAAGAAATAAATGATGAGGGACGGTCATCAAAGGTGAAGGACGATCACCTAGCAGGGGACGACTGCTCTGTTGGGGATAAGATGAGGGACAGTCATCTAACGGTGAAAGACGATCACCTGGCAGGGTACGGCTGCCGAAAGTATCACGACATAGGACGAATGCCGGATAGAGAAGGTCGACGATGGGGACGGCCATCGGATAAGCATGATGAAGGACGATCATCAAGAGGTGAAGGACGATCACCTAGCAGGGTACGGCTGCTCTTGGGGTTCATCATGACATAGGACGAATGTCAGATAACAAGATCAACGATGGGGACGACCATCGGATAAAATGATGAAGGACGATCATCGAGAGGTGAAGGACGATCACCTAGCAGGGGACGGCTGCTGAAAATATCACGACATAGGACGAATGTCGGATAGGAAGGGGTTCTAATGAATAGAGACTCCATTGGGGATGATGAAGGACGATCATCAAAAGGGAGGTGAAGGACGATCACCTGGCAGGGTACGGCTGCCGAAAGGTATCATGTGTAATAGCAAGCTTCTCAAACAAATGATTTTGATGAAGACAACATGATGATCCATCTATCAAAAAGGATGTGCAAAAAGTGTTGAATATTGAAGAATTATTGAAGATCTTATGGACTGAAATAATTCTCAAGGTATATGTTTCAATTCCTTAATCATGCATATAAGTGTTCAAGATTTTCTCATAAAAAGCATAAAAATATCATTGTGTGTTTAAACTTGAAATTCTGTTTTTTGGCTGCAGGAACCGGTTCCTCCCCATGTGGGAACCGGGTTCCACTTTCCTGAAAAGAACGTGATTCTGTTTTTAAGACTAGGAACCGGGTTGTCCCCCTCTGGGAACCGGTTCCCCTTTGTTAAAATTCAAATTTTCTTATAACGTTCAGCAGGAACCGGGTTGTCCCATGTGGGAACCGATTCCTACTGTAGAAATTTGAAAAATACTTTATTTTTTCATCAGCACTTTTCATGATAATCTTTCATTGGATCATGGCATCTTTTCATGATACAATACTCTTTTGAAAGGGTGTTTTACACACTATAAATTCTGCATTTTTTTTTAATAAACACACACCTTCTTCATTAACAATTCATTTTTATAAATATTTTATTCTTTCAATATTTTCAAGTGTTTTTGATATCATTTTTAAGTGAAACTTTCTGCACTTAATTTTCATTGAAAATTATTGTAAGTTTCATATCATTCATTGAACACTTGTATACATTGTTGAGAATTGTTTCATTTGAAGAGGAAGATCAATTATCAAGATTGATATCAACATTCTTTCAAGACAAAATCTCATTATCAAGAATTTTTTTTTTTTTTGTTTTACCTTGTTGTCCAAGTTTGTTGGAAACAAGTGTGTGTTTGAAGAGGATTGTTCTTCATTCACTTGATTACCTATAGTGTAGATAGTAAGCATAAGCTGTACAATAATTCTAACTATAGTGAAATCTCTTTCGAGTCGAAAGAGGAGTGGAGTACCTTCGAAGTGTGAAGGGAACCACTATAAATTTCCGGTGTTCATTTTACTTTCAGCACTTTATTTTTCAGCACTTAACGAAAAATAATCAACAACCGGAAACACGATCAAAGAATTGTCGACTACCTAATTCACCCCCCCCCCTCTTAGGCGCACTCTTATAACTTACAGTTGGCATCAGAGCAAGTTCTAGGTAACTTGTTCCTATAGATTCAGATGGCTTCCGCAAACAATGATCGTGTTTTCAAAGATGGTGGTAGTAGCAACAAGCCTCCATTATTTTCCGGTCAATATTTCGACTTTTGGAAACTCCGTATGAAGGCACACTTAGAAGCACAAGGAAGTGATATATGGGAGGCTGTTCTAAATGGTCCTTTCATTCCTATAACAGTTGTCAATGGTGCTAGTTCATCTAAGCCACAAGTGTCATGGGATGATGATGATAAGAAAAAAGTTCTTTATGACAAAAAGGCTATCAACATCTTACAAAGTGCACTTGGAATGGATGAATTCTTCCGCGTCTCAACATGTACAACGGCAAAAGAAATATGGGACACTCTTGTAGAAACTCACGAAGGAACGGCTGAAGTAAAAAGATCTAGGTTGAATACGCTAAGTCAAGAGTACGAATTATTCCGAATGCAACCGGGAGAATCAATCCTCGACTTGCAGAAAAGATTCGTGCATTTGACAAATCACTTGAAAGCACTTGGTAAGACACTATCAAATGATGAACTTAATCTTAAAGTGCTTAGGTCTTTAACAAGAGAATGGCAACCCAAAGTGACGGCGATCTCCGAAAAGAAAAGCTTAGCAACAATGACATCCGCTACTTTATTCGGAAAGCTTCAAGAATATGAGACGGAACTTGGACTATTGGAGAAACATGAGAACCAAGAAAAGAAATCCAAGAGCATTGCTTTAAAAGTTGATTCCAAAGTTGCAAAGAAAGAAGACAATCCGGAAGATGACGAAAATTTTATGCTTCTTGTAAAAAGACTAGGAAAATTTTTTGGTGCAAAAAATAACAATGGAAACTCTAGTTACACAAGAAGAAAGAAGTTCTCAAAGAACAAAGAAAAGGAAACATCAACATCTAACGAAGATATTACATGCTATGAATGTGGAAAGAAAGGCCACATTAGACCGGAATGTTCTAAACTCGCAAAGAACCATGACAACAAAGGAAAGAAGGATTTCAAAAAGAAAGCCTACATTGCTTGGGATGACAACGAAATAAGTTCTTCATCGGACTCCGATAGTGATCAAAGCGCAAATCTAGCATTGATGGCATCACATCATTCCGACAATGAAGACGATGAGGTTAGTAGTAATAACTTTTCAATTTTTGATAATGACACTCAAGGAGCAATTGATGAACTTTTAAGTGAGTGCAAAATTCTGTACAAAACCATTTCATCTCAAAAGAAACAAATCTCAACATTAGAAGAAAATATTGAGAAAATAGAAAATGGTTTTAAGCTTGAAAAAGAAAAATTGATTAGTGAACAAAAACAGAATTTTGTATGCACTAAATGTGAGTCACTCTCTTTTCAAATAGTCCAATTAAAAAGAGTCCTAGAGAGATATGAAAAAGGACAAATTGGATTGGAAAATGTTCTTAGCAATCAAAGATATTCAAATGATAAAAGTGGTCTTGGTTACTCAAAATTCTCAAAACCAACTTCAAACAAGACCATCTTTGTGAAAGCTAAAGAACAAAATCCTATGAAAGAAAGTGACAAGCATAAAGTAGTTCATCAATATGCTAGAAAGAAAAGAAATAATAAGAATAAATCCTTTTCTAAGAAGAAATCTTATCCTCCTAGATATAGAAGCAATTTTGAACCTACTTGTTTTTATTGTGGTATTATTGGCCATACACCTAATGCTTGCTATGTAAGAAATTTTAGTGTTCCAAGTGGGCATTATGTGTGGATCAAGAAAGGTGCTAACTATGAAGGACCCAAAGCTGTTTGGGTACCTAACAAAACTTAATTTGTTTTGTAGGTATGCTTGAAGACCTCCTCAAGTCAATGGTATCTTGATAGTGGGTGTTCGAGGCATATGACGGGTGACCTAAGCAAATTTTCACATCTAACGCTTAAGGCCAAAGGATATGTTACTTATGGTGACAACAATAAAGGAAGAATCCTTGGCATAGGCATCATTGGTTCACCGCCTTCAACAACTATAGAAGATGTCCTATATGTGGAAGGTCTAAAGCATAGTCTCCTTAGCATTAGCCAATTGTGTGACCGAGGTTTCAAAGTCAACTTCACTAAAGATGAATGCTTGATTGAAAATGAGGTTACTCATGAGGTTATGCTTAAAGGTAAAAGGGTTAATAATATTTTTCAAATTTCTTTAGATAACTTGTCTTTGAATGTTAGGTGTCTCTTGGCAAACAACAATGAATCATGGTTATGGCATAAGAGATTTGCTCATATTCATATGGAGCATTTGAATAAATTGATCAAGCATGACTTAGTCATTGGATTGCCAAAGATCAAATTCATCAAAGATAGGTTGTGTGGTGCTTGCCAAAAAGGAAAGCAAACTAAATCAACTTTCATTTCCAAGAATGTGGTGTCTACTTCAAGACCACTACAATTGTTGCACATGGATCTTTTTGGTCCATCGAGAACAAAAAGCTTCGGAGGTAATGTTTATGCATTAGTTATCGTTGATGATTTCTCTAGATATACTTGGACATTGTTTTTAGTGCAGAAAAGTGATGCTTTCAAAGCATTCAAGAAGTATGCCAAGCAAATTCAAAATGAGAAGTCTCTTACAATTATCTCCATTCGAAGCGACCATGGTGGAGAATTCCAAAATGCTTCTTTCGAAGATTTTTGTGAAGAACATGGAATCTCACACAACTTCTCCGCACCAAGAACTCCACAACAAAATGGTGTCGTAGAAAGGAAGAATAGGTCTTTGATAGAACTTGCAAGGACAATGCTAAGTGATTCAAATCTTCCTAAGTATTTTTGGGCGGATGCGGTGAGCACGGCATGTTTTGTAAGTAACCGTGTTAATATTCGGCCTATTCTCAAGAAAACCCCTTATGAACTCTTCAAAGGAAGAAAACCAAATATCTCTTTCTTTCACATATTCGGGTGTAAGTGCTTTGTTCTCAACAACGACAAAGACAACATTGGTAAGTTTGACGAAAAATCCGATGAAGGTATTTTTCTCGGCTACTCTCTCTCTAGTAAAGCTTTTAGAATTTACAATAAAAGAACTCTAACTATAGAAGAATCTATGCATGTTAAATTTGATGAATCTAACCCCTCGAAAGAGGATATTGTTTTGTGTGATGATGATGATGAAATTGTAGAAGTTCCTAAAGAAGATGCTTCTAAAGACCTCATTGGAAATCTAGAAGAAAAACAAGAAGAACATCATGATGAATCAACTCAACAAGAGTCAATCAACAATGATCTTCCCAAAGAATGGAGAACACATAGAGATCATCCTATTGACAAAGTTATCGGAGACATAAGTCAAGGTGTAGCAACAAGATTGAATCTCAAAGATGCTTGCTTGAACATGGCATTTGTTTCACAAATTGAACCTTCTAAAATCAATGAAGCCTTGAATGACGACCAATGGATACTTGCGATGCAAGAAGAATTGAATCAATTTGAAAGAAATCAAGTTTGGGAACTTGTTCCAAGACCAAGTAACAAGCACATCATTGGTACAAGATGGGTGTTCAAGAACAAACTTGATGAAAATGGAATCATAGTTCGCAACAAAGCAAGATTGGTGGCACAAGGCTACAATCAAGAAGAAGGCATTGATTTTGAAGAAACCTTCGCTCCGGTTGCAAGGTTAGAGGCTATACGCTTATTGCTTGCTTACGCTTGTTCAATGAATTTTCAGCTTTTTCAAATGGACGTTAAAAGCGCCTTCCTTAATGGATATATCAACGAAGAAGTCTACGTCAAACAACCTCCGGGTTTTGAAGACTTCAAGCACCCTTCACATGTATACAAGTTGAAGAAAGCACTCTATGGTCTAAAACAAGCTCCAAGGGCATGGTACGATCGTCTAAGTAATTTTCTATGCGAAAAAGGCTTTGAAAAAGGCAAGGTAGATAAGACTTTGTTTATTAAACGAACAAAGAATGATACCTTACTTGTTCAAGTGTACGTGGACGATATTATCTTTGGCTCAACCAACAATCAACTATGTGAAGAGTTTGCTTCAATGATGCAAGGCGAATTTGAAATGTCGATGATGGGAAAGATGAATTACTTTCTTGGACTTCAAATCAAGCAACAAAAGGACGGAATCTTCATAAATCAATCCAAATATTGCAAGGAACTCTTGAAAAGATTTGATATGGATAGTTGTAAAGCAATGTCTACACCAATGGGCTCCGGTACCTACGTTGATCAAGATGAAATGGGAACATCGGTTGATATCACAAAATATCGAGGTATGATTGGTTCATTATTATATTTGACGGCAAGCCGTCCTGACATTATGTTCAGTGTTTGTTTGTGTGCTCGCTTTCAAGCAAACCCTAAGGAGTCACATTTCACGGCGGTCAAACGAATCATGAAGTATCTCAAGGGAACGACAAATGTTGGTCTATGGTATCCTAAAGGTAGTAGCTGCACTTTAATTGGTTATTCTGACGCAGATTATGCAGGATGTAAAACTGATAGAAAAAGCACAAGTGGAACATGTCACATCCTCGGAAATGCTCTAGTTTCGTGGTCTTGCAAAAAACAAGCGTGCGTTGCTCTTAGTACAGCCGAAGCAGAGTACATAGCGGCAGGAAGTTGTTGTGCACAAAATCTTTGGATAAAGCAACAACTAAGTGACTACGGAATTGATCTTGGTTGCATTCCTCTCCGGTGCGATAACACAAGTGCAATCAACATCACAAAGAATCCCGTCATGCATTCTCGAACCAAACATATTGACATTCGTCATCACTTTCTCCGGGATCATGTACTTAAAGGAGATGTCGAAGTAACTTTTGTGGATACTCATAACCAACTTGCGGATATCTTCACCAAGCCTCTTGCAAAAGAACCTTTCTACAAAATTCGAAGAGAGCTTGGAATTTTAGATGAAGGTGATGTTTAATTTTTTTTTTTAATTAATTTTTTTTTTTTTTTATCTTGAATCTAGGTACACCTCTCTAAAAATTTATTTATTTATTTCGATATGCTATGAATTTCTTTATTTCATCTTTTCCCCATCCTTTTTGATAATAACAAAGGGGGAGAAGATTTGGTGTATGTTGTTTTGCTCCATTTGTTTTGCAGGCCTTTAATACTTGTCAAATAAACTCACTCCAATAATTCAAGCAAATTATGGACTTAGGGGGAGTCATCAACATAGGGGGAGTCTTGCAAAAACAACATTCCAAGTTTTGGTTGTCATCATCAAAAAGGGGGAGAATGTAATAGCAAGCTTCTCAAACAAATGATTTTGATGAAGACAACATGATGATCCATCTATCAAAAAGGATGTGCAAAAAGTGTTGAATATTGAAGAATTATTGAAGATCTTATGGACTGAAATAATTCTCAAGGTATATGTTTCAATTCCTTAATCATGCATATAAGTGTTCAAGATTTTCTCATAAAAAGCATAAAAATATCATTGTGTGTTTAAACTTGAAATTCTGTTTTTTGGCTGCAGGAACCGGTTCCTCCCCATGTGGGAACCGGGTTCCACTTTCCTGAAAAGAACGTGATTCTGTTTTTAAGACTAGGAACCGGGTTGTCCCCCTCTGGGAACCGGTTCCCCTTTGTTAAAATTCAAATTTTCTTATAACGTTCAGCAGGAACCGGGTTGTCCCATGTGGGAACCGATTCCTACTGTAGAAATTTGAAAAATACTTTATTTTTTCATCAGCACTTTTCATGATAATCTTTCATTGGATCATGGCATCTTTTCATGATACAATACTCTTTTGAAAGGGTGTTTTACACACTATAAATTCTGCATTTTTTTTTAATAAACACACACCTTCTTCATTAACAATTCATTTTTATAAATATTTTATTCTTTCAATATTTTCAAGTGTTTTTGATATCATTTTTAAGTGAAACTTTCTGCACTTAATTTTCATTGAAAATTATTGTAAGTTTCATATCATTCATTGAACACTTGTATACATTGTTGAGAATTGTTTCATTTGAAGAGGAAGATCAATTATCAAGATTGATATCAACATTCTTTCAAGACAAAATCTCATTATCAAGAATTATTTTTTTTTTTGTTTTACCTTGTTGTCCAAGTTTGTTGGAAACAAGTGTGTGTTTGAAGAGGATTGTTCTTCATTCACTTGATTACCTATAGTGTAGATAGTAAGCATAAGCTGTACAATAATTCTAACTATAGTGAAATCTCTTTCGAGTCGAAAGAGGAGTGGAGTACCTTCGAAGTGTGAAGGGAACCACTATAAATTTCCGGTGTTCATTTTACTTTCAGCACTTTATTTTTCAGCACTTAACGAAAAATAATCAACAACCGGAAACACGATCAAAGAATTGTCGACTACCTAATTCACCCCCCCCCTCTTAGACGCACTCTTATAACTTACATCATGACATAGGACGAATGTCAGATAGAAAGTAAATAGTTTATCAAGATTTCCCGGGGATTCTTCTGGGGAATGGTAGACACAGACAAATGTCTAATTTCAAGAAAGAAATGGCATAAGTGTCTGACACGGTGTATAGATTGAAGATGCGGACGAGCATCCTTAAGACTATGATACGGACGAGTATCAGTAGAAACAAACGCTTGACGCATGCTCAGAGATGATGATACGGACGAGTACCAACTAGCTAACAAAGATCATGGACGAGTGTCGATTCTGAGGGGATTTAAGCGGTGTATACAAGATACGGACGAGTATCTGTATGGGTAAAAAGTGATGCGTGAGACACAGACGAGTGTCCAACTTGCTGTGGAGAGCACGACACGGACGGGTATCGGAAGAAGTGTATTATAAACAAGTATCCAGGCAATTGTGCTGGGGAAGGTGACGCGGACGGGTGTCAGGTAATTGTGTATATATATATGTATCTGTATGTAAAGAATGCTCAGGCGACTTTATTGGGGAATGATGACACGGATGAGTGTCAAAAGGAGTATGTATCTGTATTTGGGAGTGTAAAGAGGATGCTTTGGCTTTCTGTCGGGGAATTTGAGAAGTATTTTATACATTGTTGGTGGAACGTCAGTATTTACAAGTGTTTGATTCAGAACATGGCTTATGATTTATGCAATATGTTTGATTTTGCCGTAATGCTCTGTATTAGACGGAATGCTACGCTCTGGGGGAAAATGATGCGAATGCTATGATTATGCAAAGATACCGATCCAGGATTCGGATCCCGTTGTTGTGAAGACCTCTGGCTGATCTGCTCGAAGTAGATATCCTAGCTGGGGATGAGATCTTTGGTAGATCTGATGAAATGATTCTTCTTGGGGAGTCGGGTCACTGATTGACCTTTATTTGGTGATGATGAGCCCAGCTGGGACCGTGGAAGCTTTCGTCGCCTTGTTGCGAGGTCTTCGGACATTGCTCTTCTGGATAGAGGCTGGGACTCTGCGGGGGGAATGGTTCCCTGCCCGACACTCGGCTGAGGAGGAATGATGATTGGCAACTCAGCTGGGGATAAAGCATCTCTGGTGCCATTTGGAAGATGAGCTGAGTAGATAGTGATTTGGTGGCCTGCTAGGGAGAAGCTTTCATGCCCCAGGTCGTGTTTTGACTACCTGCAATCAAAGAAACGTACAAGTATCCCAAGGTATCCCTTACTGGATTCCATCATAGGAGTTTAGACAACTCCCAAGAGTAAATCCATTTCCTGTAAGCATGTGGTTAGAAAAGGTGCATCTGTATTTATGCAATCAATATTTTAAGGACATCAGACATTTTTTGCAAAAATGAAAGAAAAATGCACGAGACTAAGTATGACTGAAAATCTGGTTTTATTGATTTTTGTGTGCCTCTGAATGGGCAAGTACAGTCAAAGAAACGAATCCCCCGAAATGAGGAGATTATTACAAAATTGAGAAAACAAAAAGGTGCTGGCAATGTCGACGACGCTTCAGTGAGCTTCCCTTTTGCTATGACTTATATGACATTGACGTTCTTCTCATCCTGCTTTCTGAAGAAGGCTAATTCTGACCGAAGCTTGAACCTTTCGAAGCTTACCATGTTGTAAGTGATACAGACGAATTCAGAATGCAGTTGTTTGCTTATTCCCTTATTTTGCGTGGATCGTCCTTTCGGGTTTTCAATCCACCGGGATACCCATTTTTTCCTGAGTTGTCCAATGCGGCTTTTCAACTCAGCGGGTGTACATCTTTTATTTATTTTTCCCTTATTTTTGCCCGAGTCTTTTATTCTGTTTTTTGACTCGCCGGGATGCCCTATTTTTTCCTGGACTTACATTCTGTTTTTGTGTCCAGCGGGTCATTTTATGCGAAGTATTTTTTAACTGCATCTGAATTCACAGGGGACGGGAAGTCTTCACCATCCATAGTACTGAGCATCAGTGCTCCACCAGAGAAAACTTTCTTTACTATGAACGGACCATCATAATTCGGAGTCCACTTGCCCCTGTGGTCTGTATGAGGAGGGAGGAGTCTTTTCAGCACAAGATCTCCTACTTGGTATTCTCGGAGCCTGACTTTCTGATCGAAGGCTTTCTTCATTCTTTTCTGATACAGCTGCCCATGGCTGATTGCAGCTAATCTCTTCTCTTCGATCAGACTTAGTTGTTCGTATCGGGTTCGGACCCATTCTGCTTCATTCAACTTAACATCCATCAATACCCGTAAGGAGGGTAATTCAACTTCAACAGGTAGGACTGCCTCCATACCATACACAAGCTGATACGGTGTTGCCCCAGTGGATGTTCTGATTGATGTACGGTACCCATGTAAGGCAAACGGTAGCATTTTATGCCAGTCTTTATAGGTGACTACCATCTTCTGTACAATCTTCTTGATATTCTTGTTAGCTGCCTCTACAGCTCCATTCATCTTTGGCCTGTAAGGAGAAGAATTGTGGTGTTGGATCTTCAAGTCCCGGCATAGTTCTGCCATCATTTTGTTGTTCAATTCGGAACCATTATCAGTAATGATTCGCTCGGGCACTCCATATCGACAGATGATATCTCTTTTCAGGAATCTGGCTACCACTTGCCTTGTGACATTTGCGTAAGAAGCTGCTTCGACCCACTTGGTAAAATAGTCAATGGCTACCAGGATGAACCTGTGGCCATTTGAAGCAGTCGGTTCAATCTTTCCAATCATATCAATGCCCCACATGGCAAAGGGCCAAGGTGAAGACATCACATTCAGAGGATTCGGAGGCACATGCACTTTATCTGCATAAATCTGGCATTTATGGCATTTTCTGGCATAGGCACAACAGTCTGCATCCATTGTGATCCAGTAGTAGCCTGATCTTAACAACGTTTTAGCCATTGCATGCCCTCCTGCATGGGTACCAAAAGATCCTTCGTGCACCTCGTGCATCAATAAGTCTGCTTCTGCCCTATCAACACATCTGAGGAGTACCATATCAAAGTTTCTTTTATACAGGGAACCATCAGTATTCAGGAAGAAACTACCAGCTAGCCTTCTTAAAGTCTTATTATCATTGGAAGATGCCCCAGGTGGGTATGTTTGATCCTCCAAGAAGCATTTGATGTCGTGGAACCAAGGCTTATCATCTTTGACAACATCTACTGAAAACACGTATGCTGGTCTGTCAAGCCTGGATACTGAAATCCGAGGCACAAAATTGGCGGCTTGAACTTTGATCATGGATGAAATGGTTGCCAGAGCATCTGCAAACTGATTTTCATCTCGAGGGATATACTCAAGCTTGACCGTTGTGAAGAAAGTCAACAACCTCCTTGTATAATCCTGGTAAGGTATCAGATGATCTTGGTGGGTGTACCATTTATCGTTGGTTTGATTAATCACCAGAGCTGAATCTCCGAACACAGTCAAAGTCTTGATCCTGAGGTCAATGGCTTCCTCAAGACCCATAATACAGGCTTCGTATTCAGCTTCGTTGTTAGTGCAGTTAAAGGTGAGTTTTGCCGAGAAAGGCATGTGAACTCCTTTAAGTGTAATGAGTACTGCACCAACACCACGACCATTCATATTAACAGCCCCATCAAACATCATAGTCCATTCTTCTTTCGGGTCAGGACCTTCAGTGTGAATAGGCTCTTCATGATCTTTTGCTTTTATGAACATGATGTCTTCATCGGGGAAGTCAAATCTCATAGGCTGGTAATCATCGATGGGTTGCTCAGCGAGATAATCAGACAATACACTGCCCTTGATGGCCTTTTGAGATGTGTATTGAATATCATATTCTGTGAGGATCATTTGCCATCTTGCAACCCGTCCGGTAAGTGCCGGCTTCTCAAAAATGTACTTGACTGGGTCCATTTTCGAGATCAATAAAATAGTGTGGGTCAACATATATTGTCTCAGTCGGCGAGCAGCCCACACTAAAGCACATCAAGTTTTCTCGAGCAGTGAATAACGTTGTTCACAGTCGGTAAACTTTTTGCTTAGGTAGTATATTGCATACTCTTTTCGACCAGACTCGTCATGCTGGCCCAGCACACACCCCATTGACTCTTCTAATACTGTCAAGTACATTATTAGAGGTCTTCCTTCAACTGGAGGCATAAGGATCGGAGGCTCCTGTAAGTATTCCTTGATTTTGTCAAAAGCCCTTTGGCAGTCTTCATTCCACCTGACCGTTTGTTCTTTTCTTAACAACTTGAACAAGGGTTCACAGGTTGCAGTAAGGTGAGATATGAACCGTGAAATGTAGTTCAATCTGCCTAAAAAACCCCGAACTTCTTTTTCAGTCTTAGGTGCAGGCATTTCTTGAATGGCTTTGACTTTGTCAGGGTCAACTTCAATTCCCTTCTCACTTACAATAAATCCCAGCAGCTTACCGGATCGCACCCCGAATGTGCATTTGTTGGGGTTTAACTTCAATTGGTACTTCCTAGACGCTTGAATAACTTCAACAGATTCACCAGGTGGTCTTCTTCTGTAAGGGACTTGGCAATCATGTCATCCACATAACATTCAATTTCTTTGTGGATCATGTCATGGAATAATGTTACCATAGCCCGTTGATAAGTGGCACCCGCATTCTTCGGTCCGAATGGCATTACTTTATAACAGAACGTGCCCCAGGGTGTGATAAAGGTTGTCTTCTCCATGTCTTCAGGTGACATTTTGATCTGATTGTATCCTGAAAATCCGTCCATGAAGGAGAATACCGAGAACTGAGCTGTATTATCCACCAATACATCAATGTGAGGTAGAGGGAAGTCATCTTTTGGGCTGGCTCTGTTCAGGTCCCGGTAATCCACACACATTCTCACCTTGCCATCCTTCTTAGGCACAGGTACAATATTAGCAACCCACGGCGGGTAGCTAGTTACAGCAAGGAAATCGGCGTCCCACTGCTTTTGTACCTCTTCTTTTATCTTCATTGCCATATCCGGGCAAGTACGGCGCAACTTCTGTTTTACTGGCGGGCAATCTTCTTTCAGAGGTAGCTATTACATGACAATGTCGGTGTCCAACCCTGGCATATCCTGGTAAGACCAAGCAAAAACATCCACATATTCTCGAAGCATGTCAATCACTTGCTTTTTCACTGCATCTTGTAAGCAGGCCCCGATCTTAACTTCTTTCACATCTTCTTCCGTACCAAGATTAATCGTCTCAACTTCCTCCTGATGAGGAGTGATAACCTTCTCCTCTTGTCTCAACAACCTAGCTAGCTCTTCAGGTAGCTCATAGTCTTCTTCAACCCCTTCATCAGCTTGATTGATTGGATTGTCAAAGTCATACAAAGTCATAGCAGTATTGTTGTCGGTGCAGTCTGGAGGGAACTTTCTGCAAGGGTTTAGATTGGTTCATTTTAGTGATCAGTTTTATCTTATTTAGAAGAAGTGAAAATGAAGTTATTTATTTTGAAAAACATTGCCATTTTATTTTTGTACAAAAGGAAAATGAAAAACAGTGAGCGGAAAAGAAAAGACTCATTTGCAAAAGATGTCCTGGTATTCATTAATTGATCTTTGCACAAAATACAAATTGGCCCGATTACAAAATGAGTCTTGACATCTTGGGCAAGATGCAAGACTTGATGCATGCTTTAAAATACAGGAAATAATAATTACTCTGCAGGAGTAACCCTTATAATTTCCTGGGAAGACCAGTTTGAGACATGGCTCCCCGGGGTCCTTGGACGTATCCAGCTCTCCAGGTTGCGCTCATCTTCCGACTTATCTTCCAAGTTGTTCACAGCATCTGGGGAAAGCATTCCCCCGCTGACGAACTTGGGCTCCTTGGCAGCCTCTGATTGATCTTGTTGAGTTGGTCTGTAACCCAACCCAAATCGGTCTTCTTTCTTTTCCACGGGCAGCAGCTTGCCCCAGCCCTGGGCAGTACCTTCCTCAACAACCTTCTGGGCTTGCTGGTATGATGTTATGGAAGTTCCCAGTACAGCAGATGCTTCATTAATGTTCAAGGCCTCAAACCCTTGGCTCATGGTTTCATGGATCTCCCCATCCATTTCTATGTACTTATACGTAGCCAGCTGGCTAACAAAGATGTCCTCCTCCCCGCAGATGGTGATGATTTGGCCTTCCCACTCGAATTTCAACTTCTGGTGAAGGGTAGACATAACAGCGCCAGCGGCGTGGATCCAAGGTCTACCCAACAGACAGTTGTAGGCCGGCTGTATGTCCATCACAAAGAAGGTAGTTTTGAAGGTCTGCGGGCCAATCAACACAGGCAGATCAATCTCCCCAAGCACTGATCTTTTAGAGCCATCGAATGCTCTCACCACCAAATTACTTGGACGCAATGCCTGTTGGTGTAAGCCCTAGAGGCCAATACTTTTTGGTACTTGTATCGGATTATTCGTTTAATAATAAAAGGCATTTCTTTATTATGTTTGTCTTTCAGAATAATAAAGTCCCTAGAATAGTTAGTCTGTTTAATGAAATGTTAAGTGTGACTTAATCATGAGATCCCATTAAACATAAAGACATTATTCTTAAAATATCCGTAGTCAAGCTTTATTGCAAAGTGGGATAACATTAAAGCATTGAGACTATTATGAAGAT
Organism: Lathyrus aphaca; assembly: GCA_963966055.1. Lineage (NCBI taxonomy): Eukaryota > Viridiplantae > Streptophyta > Magnoliopsida > Fabales > Fabaceae > Lathyrus > Lathyrus aphaca. The sequence continues at coordinate 248,325,842 of OZ014520.1, read as the reverse complement.
AGACTGATGATCACATCTCATGGATCATGGATAAAGAGTTATCAAGTCTTGACATAGGTATAAATATTAGGAGTAATATTTATACCGGATTGACCCGCTATGAGAATACTACATAGTATGTTATGCAAAGTGTCATAAGTTATTCTCATGGTGATAATGGTGTATTACCACCCTTCGACCTGAAACCACTATGGACCCTAGATGTAGAGTCGGGTGCTTTATTGCTGATCAAACATTATCCGTAACTGGATGATCATAAAGACAGTTGATGGGCACTCCACGAAGCATGCTGAGGGACATGAGTGTCCTAGATGGAATTTGCCAATCCTGCATAACAGGAGAAATGTCTAAGGGCCCAATATTGAACTGGACAAGGATGACACAGTGTATGCCTTGTGTTCAATATAGACATAGGGGCAAAAGGGTAATTGTACAAACATATATTATCACGAAAAAGGTTTTGTCAGATCACATGACATTTTCGTGACTTGGGTAGCAGTGATGTGTTGCTAGATACCGCTCACTGTTTATTATGTTAAATATATAATTTAATATAATTATCAACGTTACGAAATCCTACAGGGTCACACACATAAGGACAGTTTGATGAGAGATAGAGAAATCAAAGGAACACCGTAAGGTACGGTGCACTTAAGTAAAAAATAGAAATTCGGATAATATAATAATAATTATTGTTATTTTATAATGGTTATAAAATAATAATAAAATAAATATATTTATTATAATAATAGTTATTATAATAATATATAATATTATTATGGATCATGTGAATTGGGCTTTTAGCCCGCAGCCCACAAGAGAGTCTATAAAAGGAACCCTTGTGATGAAGCTTTTACTTGATGCAATTTCGTTTTTGATTCTCACTCAAATAATTCCGTTCGTAAGCAGCTAGCACTGTGACCGGAAGCTGTTCGTGTGGACTAAGTAGAGGCGTTGCACTTCATCAACGCTTGTGATCGCTGCATCAAAGATCTGAATCGCCACAAAGAGGTAACGATTCTATCACTGACCATGCTCATTCGTAAGGATCACTAAAGGAAAATTTTTGTTTTCCGCTTCGTTTAAATCGCAATTTTCCTTCAGTGCCAACCCATCATTCTCCAGCTTCACTAAGGCTTTCTTTGGTAGAACATTGAGTGATGACCCAGTGTCCACCAGTACATGAGATAGAACAGCACCCTTGCATTCCAAGGTGATATGCAAAGCCTTGTTGTGGTTGCGTCCCTCTATAGTTAAGTCAGCATTGGTAAAGCCCAATCCATGACTGGTGTTGACATTTGCAACCACGGTTTCTAGTTGATTAACAGTAATCTCCTCCGGCACGTATGTTGCGTGTAGGACCTTCAACAGTGCGTTCCTGTGAGCTTCAGAACACATCAACAGTGATAATATGGAGATTTTTGAGGGAGTTTGGTGAAGCTGGTCCACCACCTTGTAATCACTTCTCTTTATGATTCTCATGAACTCGTCTACATCTTGCTCAAAAGACGTCTTCTGAGTGTCTTTGACAGTTGGCTCTTCAGATACCACATTCTTTCCTTTTGCTTTGGCAGCAGCCTCTGCTTCAACATTAGGTCTTTGTGTTTGTGAGGCAAAAAGGCGTCCCCTTCTGGTGAAGCCTCCGCCTCCCCAACATTATCAATTTGTGGAGAAGAGGTTGATGAATCCAAGGTGATTTTCTCCCCATTGCAGTAAAGATCAGAGCCATAATGCCAAGGTATGGCATTACTGCTCTCATAAGGAACGGGCCCCGGTACCGTAATAGTAACTGGGCTGACTGCTGCAGAGGAGGGTACTGTAATGGTGTGCGGATCATAGTAAATTGTGACTGGTGATCTGGTAGGAGGTGCCATGACTTGTTGTTGGAAACTGCTGTTGGGAGGAACGTTTGATGGGTCATAGTAGATTGTAACTGTCGAGACATCTTCATTGATCCTTGCTGGTGTTGTAGAAGATTCTACTAATAAAATGGATGCTGATGTTGTAGAAGAAATGGCTGTTGAATTTTGATTTGTTGAAGTGATGGACGGAGTAATTGCTGATGATATTGATGAATCGGTAGGAATGATTGTTGCTGCTGTTGTAGAAGAATCGGGAATTGTTGTTAAAGGAATTGCTGGATTTGTAGGCGCCGTTGTTGAAATCTGAAGGATACCATCCTTGATAAGACCCTCTATGCCGCTTCTCAGCCTGTCACACCCGTTGACTGCAATGTTGTAATACCCACAACCGAGCTCACACCCAGGGAACACTTGGCACTCTAAAAGCTAAGCTTTAATTTCGACCAAAGGTGTTCGAATTTGTGCAACACTGGTGATCAAGGTAGATGGTTTGTCTTCCTCAATGGCATTAATCCCCGGCCCGCCATGATTAGGCATAGGATTTTTGTTGACATTCGGAGGAGGTGCAAAGTTGAGGGCTTTAGAATCCACCAGATCTTGGACTTTCATTTGCAAGGCCCTGCATTTTTCAGTGTTGTGACCAGGTGCATTGGAGTGGAAAGCACACCTGGCGTTGACATCATAATTCTTTGGGAGATTGATGGGATCTGATGGTGCCAACGTCCTTAACTCGACCAAGTTAAGCTTCTGGAGTTGTGGCAATAAGGCAGCATAAGGCATAGGGATGGGGTCAATCACCCTGTTTGCATGTGATGGTCTTTGCTGGAAAGGACGCTGTTGTTGGTTGCTATTGTTGTTGTTGTAGGTTCTCTGTTGCGGATACTGAACTTGTTGTTGATACTGTGGTTGTTGTTGTTGAGGATATGCTGATTGTTGAGGAATCGGAGCTGGAATGGTAACAGCTGCTACTGACCGGTGAACATACTGAGGTCTGCCCCTGCTTGCATGAATGGAATTGGTTTCACCGGCTCTTCGGGGTCCCACAAAAGGCTTTCTGGGATTGCTGGACGAACTTGCACCACTGTCAGAAATTTTACCCATCTTCAAGAGGCTTTCAATCCTTTCACCAACTATAACCACATCTGCAAAACTGGTAGAGGAGAAGGCAGACAATCTATCAATATAGGTTCCTTGCAAAGTATTCATGAACATGTCAGCCATTTCTCTTTCTAACATGGGTGGTTGTACAGCAGCAGCAAGCTGTCTCCACCTTTGGGCATATTCCCTGAAGATTTCTCGGGAAGATTGAGACATCCCCATCAGAAGGGTCCTGTTAGGAGCCATGTCCAGATTGTATTGATATTGACGGATGAAAGCCTCAGCCAAATCCTTCCACCATCTTATGGTGGCTCTAGACAAGTGTGAATACCACTCCCTTGAAGCGCCAGTCAGACTGTCTTCAAAGTAGAACATCCACAGCTTTTCATCCATAGTATAAGCTTTAAGTCTCCCTAGGAAAGACTGCAAATGAGTGCGAGGACAGGAGGTATCATTGTACTTCTCAAAGCATGGGGGTTTGAATTTGTGGGGAATTCTCACCCCATCCACTAGCCCCATGTCCATCACATCGAAGCCCAAAGAATTCTGAGACTCCAAAGATCTCAACTTCTCAGCAATTTCGTCCAATCTCCTGTCATATACTTCATCTCCAGCTCCCATAACGGTAAACTGCTCTTCTTGGGGATCCTCTTGCAAGATTCTCCCTCTAGCAGTATTACCTTGCACATTTCTCGGGATATTAGCTTCTGGATCCAGATGAGGTCCAAATATTGGTGGGTCAATACGAGGTTGGCCCCATTCATTGTTACTAGTTCCTCCTGTTCCAAGATGAGGATCTTCAGGAGTTTGTCTTTCCACCAGCTCTCTTAACCTTTCCTGACTCTGGGCCAAGCCAGTCATCACAGCCATGAATTGAGACATTTGATTTCTCATCTCCACTCTCTCATTAGCCATATGATTTCTGACCTCAGTCAGATCCTGTTGTACTTGTTCCATTTGAATACCGGGAAGGTTGTTGCGAGTTGGGTACCGGTGCGCGCGGTTGACAGGGAACACTCGGCGACGAGCAATGTTTCCTGAGATCACAACAATGTTAGAAACAATAATAACAAAAACCTACAAAACAAAACAAAGTTAGTATGCAATGCAGTATGCTTATTTGTTTTCCAAGGTATCCGGCTTGGTTCTTGGTTTTGACCTGAATAGCCATCCCTTTTGTCTGGATGTTGTCCCAAGCCCAGGATGCTTGTCTGACAGCAGCTGAATTAGGCTTCACTTCACAAAACAGGGTCTCAGCTAAATCTTGCACTCTGGGAGGGTGAACCAAAGCATAGCCCAGTTGTCTCTTAAACAGCAAAGGATTGTAGTTGATGCAACCCTTTACTCCTATCAGAGGCACATTTTGGTATTGTCCACAGCTGGTGATAATTTCCTTGCCTTTGGTGCTCTGGGTGCACCATCTAATATCATCTGAAGTCAAAGCAATGAGCCTCTTGTCCCAATTCTTCTGTTGGTGAGGGTTCAAGAAAGCATCTAACTTAGGTAGGTGTCTGAGCAGCCAGGTGTGAAACAAAGGAGCACAACATCTTACTAACTTCCCCCTCTATTTCTCATTCCTCTGATGGATGGAATAATAGAAATCTCCCAGCAATGTGGGTACTGGGTTCTTCAGGAGAAACAGATGGATGGCATTCTTGCTGACAAATTTGGGCTCATCTGCAAACAGTATAACCCCATATATGTTGAGGGCTAACAGTGCACAAACTGCCCTCCACTCTCCCAATGAAGCCTTCAGGATGGCCTGAGAAATCAAGAAGTCCAAGTGAAGACCAGGGATTCCAGCTTTTGTTGTCATGCTTTGTTCAATCAAGGCAGGCTCCAGGTACAGTGCTTTTGCTACTTCTCCATTGCTGGGAAAAGTCATTTCTGGGTTGAAAGGGAGTCCACCCCTGATAGGTACTCCAGTCAATGAGAAAAACTCTTCCAGTAGAGGCCCTAACTGAAAGTCTGGGAATGTGAAGCATCTCAAAGGAGGGTCATAAAACTGCAAACATGTGTGGATCATGCTCCTCTGAGAAGGGTCAAGGTCCATAACCATATCCAGGATACCTCCATAGTGCTCTCTGAACAATGGGATGTGTGTAAACACCCCAAATTTTCCCTCACCCATTTCACACCATGGCTTGTGATCTTTTCATATGCATAAGTTCAATCATAGCATCTCATATTGCATTTTTGATTCACTGCATTGATTCTAAGTCATCTGCATCTAGGGTTTGTGATCTGAGCCATCCCTGAGCCATTTGAGCCACTCCAAAGGTCATAAATCACTTAAAAGGGTTCCATGTATGTTCAAGCATCATATTATATCCTCACAAAGTCAAAGAAAGTCAAAGAATCACAAGAACTGGGAAAGGCATGGAAGCAGAGTCAGGTTTAACTACACAGATGACCTAGAATTAGGGTTTTGGTTTCAAAGGCCATAACTCCAAATTTTTTGGTCATTCTTGTTTCTATTGGTCTCTATATGGTATAGGGATCATGCATATCAATTTTCATGAATAAATTCCATGGGGAAGGCATCTAATCAGGAGTTGACTTCTTGAGCAAGTCAGTGTAATATCAGGGCATCTGAGGCCCCCAATGACCCAACCAAGGGGTGTTCTTCATCATTTTGATTGTGTATGATCTTTATTTGGTCATAGAAGATGTTATAAGTTCACAAAATTGAAGAATTTCAAGCCATTTGCAAAGTTCCCTTTTTGGGAAAATGACTTGTAATGGAAACTTGCCATTTTGGGAAACTTTTTCAACCCTTGCTTTTTGATTCAAAAATGCTTCAAATGAGAAAACTTTGGTCATGAAAGTTGTAGAATGGATCATTCCCTTTTCAAAAAGTACAAGAACTTGTCCTAATTCATTGTGGATCAAAAGTTATGGCTTGTCAAAGTTGGGAAAAATCACATAAATTCAAGTTTTGTACCAAAGAGGCATTTTGCAAAATGGTGTGATCAAGCATTCTAAAGACTTCAAATGTGCACAAACTCATCACAACATGCTCATGTGACTTCTAAAACTCAGAATTGGCCCAAGAATTATGCATTTTGGTGCCTTGAACTTCATGAATTTCCAAAGGGGCCAAAGATGTACCAACTTGCAAGAACTCATGAAGCCATGCCTCTACTAGTTACATCTCACAAAATATGGTCCACAAGAACTCCATGATCTTAGCTGAACCAAACCATGCCCCTATCACAACCTCACACTTGCCCATACCTCAAGTACACCTAACTTGGACTTTATGCAAAAACACCCATACCAATCCCACAGTGCCACACCAACTTCTCTGACCCATCCAAATGTGATAAGTGGACCAAAAGGGACTCAACACAACAGACACACAAGCCTGAAACATCCCCCAAGCCATAGTTCCAAGTTTTCACCTCTTATGCACTTTCCTTCGAAACTCATTACACAAGACACAAACACCAAAACAAACTTCATAGAATCTCTCAGCATGTTCCACTGATCATCCCTGACCCTTCACCTTGCCTTAAAACCACCAAAAACAGAAATACGATTCTCACCCCTCACTGAACAGAACTCCTTCAAACTCACAAACCAGCCAAAATAAACTCCAAACAAGCGTTGCAAACACCTGAGGGAGGTCAGTAGAGGTGATTGGAAGCAAGTAGGCAGGCTGAAAGCTCCAAACTGAAAGCTTCATCTCAGGTAGCTTCGAAATTTATTTTTTCTAGAAGCTCTATTTTAAGTTCTCAACTTGTTAAGTTTGATCCCCTGAGTTCATTGAACTTTTTATTTTTGAAAAAGATGAAGAATTGAGAGTGTATTGTTTGCCTGAAATTTCTGCCATTTTTGTTCATAGCTTCGAATCTTGTTAATGGTGAGAAATAAATTCCATTTGAGGGCAGGGATGAGCTTAGGGAGGTGAGAGGAAGTGATCTGGAGCTTTAGAGCTCCAGAAATGCCCTGGGGAGTGATTTGGGAAATTCTCAGGGGAGGTGTGGCCGGAGAAGATGACCGGAGGTCATTTCCGGCCACCTGAATGTCATTAAGTCTTTAATTACGATTAGGGTTTGGTTTGAATGTGGACCTTAGATCTTGTGGACTTTTGTTGACTCCCGCGCGAATGGATGGCTGGGATGGTTTCACTTAACCCTAATCCACGTCATTAGTTTAATTAATTAGGTTTTTAAATTAATCTGGTCAGTTTGAATTGCAGCCGTTGGATAACGCGCCAGTCAATTCCCTCCTTTTCCATTTGAATGTCAGCCCTCAGATTTGCATACTTTTCATTATTCTCATTTTTATTTCATTTTCTTTTCATTTTATTTATACGAATTATTTAAAATAGCAAAAATCATTTAAAAATTATGAAAATTTTTGTCAAAGATTTCATTAATTTTTAAAACCCAAAAATATTTTTATTTTTATTTTTTGCATTGGAAATTATTTTTAAATCATTTAAATGTTTATTTTTAATTAGTTAATGAAAATTAATTAATTAAAAATGCATTTAGGTATTTAAAAATCACAAAAAAATTCACATTGCATTTAGAAACATTTAGAAACATTATCTAACTCTCAAACCAAATTTCTTTTTTGTTCTTGATGCCTCTTGATCATTTTCATTGGAATTAATTTCATTTTTGAGGCAATATTTTGTTCCAAACTTCAAAAATTTCATTCTGCCTAACCATTGAGAGTTGGATAATGATTCTTTTTGCATTGCATCTTGCATAGCATGTAGTTTATAGGATAAAATTGGTTTGAATTGATCTTGCATTTTTCAATTTGTTTTGCATTTTTCTTGATGAGGTACCTTAAAACCCTAGCAATCTTAGGAAATTCATAACATTCACTAGGTTAAGAGTTGGATCCTCTCCTTTGGGCAGTGAGCTTGTATAGGTTTAGGGTATCTTTGTTTGCATTTTCAAATTTTTATCATGTCATTTGCTTATGGTTTTGGATTTTTGCTTTGTATGGTGCATAAACCCTAATTTTTGCCTTCCTTTGCATCCATCTTTCATTTGCTTGCATCCAATGACTTGCCATGACATTTTGTGCATTATTTTGATTCATAATACATCTTAGGACATATTAGAACCATGTTTGATCATTGCATCTTTCATTTGCCATGTTGTATGTTCATTACATTTCATAACTTTTCATGTACTTCCATGGTTCAATGCATGTCTCATTTGCATCCTTATTCTTGTTTGATCATTCTCATGCCTTGTCTCATGTTTGTATCATCTCTTAGCATCATTGACATCATGTTTATGCTCCTGGTTTTGGTTTCCCTCATTGCATTCCATCTCATTTGCATTGCATTTCATTTCTTATGCTAACATTTCAGGTGGTAAGTTGTTTGAGAAGTGAATTTGCCTTCACTTCTCACAATCTCTTCTCATCTCTCTTTCATAATTCATTTGCTGCATTTTTGTATGTGTATTGGATTGAGCTTGCTCATTCTTGTTCATCTTACTTTCTTTCTTCAAGCAACTTGTCTTCTTAAGTGAAGCAAGTTGTTTTGCTTCTCTTTGTTTCTTGCTCCTCTCATTTGCTTCCTTCTTGGTGGTTTCTCTGAAGATCTTTTTCTCTTAAGCTTCACAAACCCTAGGATCTCCAAGTATGATAACAATTAGGGTTTTGATTAGTCCCCCATTTAGCTTTTACCTTTGTGTCATCTTTGAGTCTTCTCTTCTCACCTCATAATCAGGGACTAAACCCTAAAGGCTTTAAGGCTTTGTGATTAAGCTTATGCCTGCATCCTTCTATTAGGATGGAGTGTATAACTTTAATCCTAAGTGTTAAACCCTTAATGTGTTTAAATCCTTTAATTAATTCACTTAATAATCATCAAGACATCAAGCTTGTAACTTGGGCCTTGCATTAGGGTTCTAATTCTTCCTTAATTGGTTAAGAAGGACTAACCCTAGTGTTAATGGACAAGTCCCCCTCAAGTTGTCTTACAAACCATAAAAATCACTTCTTCATTCTACCATTAATTTAAATCCACTTTAATAAAGGCTTTGTTTTGTCATGAGGTTAATCCCTAATCATGGATTAAGTTGAGGAGTCTTCCTCAGCTTAAATGTTCTCATCTATTATCCTTCTATTAGGATGGTGTAATGAGTCTATTAAATCTTTGATTATGGCTTAAACTCATTACTTAACACTAAACAAAAACAACAAAAACATCTAAATAACCACAAGTAGGTTAATGATCTTAATCCTGTATCATGGTGATTAAGTGTGAGATGCTGACTTCACACTTAAGGTACTCTCATTACCCCTAATCAGAGGGAAGATGTGATGAGTTTACTAACCCTTGGTCTAGGCTTGAGCTCATTAATTTATGACAAACTTTCAAAAGCAATAAAAGACTGAAAGCATAAAAGACAAACAATAATCGTCTCCTCCGGGATTCTTTTCTCACCTCATTCACTCATAAACGAGAACTCGCTTCTTCCGTCTAATGCAAGACAGTTTGCACCTGAGCCAGACAGGTCATACACTTGAGCATAGACAAGCAAGCAGTTCATCAGTCAATTCATTTTCAGTCTCTTTGGGTCGAACTACGGTGTTCTGACTTCCTCATTGCACGAGAGGATACGTAGGCATAACTTAACAGTTATCGAACAAAAGTCTCTGTATATCCCCCCCTCTTCCAGCATTATCTTTAAGCCTCATAGTCTTGGGCTTCCCATTCTTTCTTACACTAACACTCCACATATTTCATTTCACATTTCTTTTACACTGACACTTGCATTCTTTCCAGCTTTGATACACAAATAGCACTGACACTACCCCTTTAAAACACAAATCTTTCAAGCGTGGATCCCGTCGAGTACGACGGACGATCTGGGTGCTAATACCTTCCCAGGTTGTAACCAACCCCCTTTCTCAGTCTCTCTAGTTTGCAACCGTCTTATCCATATCTTTTCCCAGGTCTATGCAGCATTACCTTTCCTCCGGGATAAAAATGCCTAGCTGGCGACTCTTTTCCTTTCTTTTGAGTTCACCCCTGTGTGCTCTCCTCCCTCTTTCGCCGACCGTTCGCGTCTGTACCCCTTTTGACCTGAGGTGTCATTTGGTGGGAGCGACAATGTGGTCAGGGGTGATAAGTGACTGGACCTGCCTGATACCAGTCAATACAGGCTCAAAGAAATGGTAGGATATGTTACTCTTCCTGGGAGTAGTCATAAATGCTGAAGAGGAGGAAGATAGGTGCTGATGAGGCTCAAGGCTGATACTGGAGATGAGCCACTGATAGGCTGATGCTGGTGATGATGAAAATAGCTGAAGCAGATAACTGATGAAGCAGAGGTCTATGTAGAAGAAGGGGTCAAAACCAAACCAGATATAATGAGGTGGATACCCTGAAAAGAAAATAAACAAATGTCAAATGATGCAGTGATGATGTATGCAAATGATATGCAAGGGTTTGTGATCAAGCTGGATCTGATTATCTGTCTTGATATAAGCCCATGTATATTCAACAAAAAGGTCCAGATGGGGGCTTGAAATCCAGTAACCAAGGTGGGGACTCAAATAAAGAGTCACATGTCCAGGGTTAATCACAAGAACTGTCCAAAATGAGGTACTCTTAAACCAAATAGTAACAGGGTATGATTTGGCCAAGGGTACCTGCAAACCTGTAAACAGCCCAACCCCCTCACAGGTAATGTTCTAAAACAAGGATCCTCAGACTTGGATCAGTTATGGGAAGTGTAAACACTTCTAACCAGGAGATACAGTGTTTACAATAACCATAAAAGATCCTCCTCTAATTCACCTAAGCTTCTGAAGGTCATAACAAAGGTCATCCAGACATAGCAGGCTTCCCAGATAGCCCTAGCACTACAGGAAATCTATAGCACAGAGTTCTCAAGAAGAAACCCACATCTGAACCGTGTTTCATATTCCCGCACCAGACCGAAATGGAATGGGAAAGAACATGAACCACTCTAGCCTAAGTGTCACTCGGGTCCCAGGTATAGGACCTTAAACTCTCAATGGAACCCCACCCATCAAAACAGAAACCAGATCCAGCAAATGACAGTATGTAGTATGCAAAACTGTAAAGAAAGCAATAAATAAAGTTGTACATAAAGCAGTAAATAAAGCAAAATAAATAAACACACATATCACATAACACCCCAGTAAACACAAATCAAACAAGCGCTAGGAGGAACCCACAAAAAGAACCAGAAGCCCTGGTTGCAGTATAAGGGTCCCCATCAGAGTCGCCAAGCTGTCGCTCCCACTAAAATGAGGCTAAGTCAAATGGAGTACAGACGCAAACGGTCGGCGAAAGAGAAAGAAAAGAATAGAGTCGCCAGCTGGGCATTTTTATCCCGGAGGAAAGGTAATGCTACATAAACCTAGAAAGATATGGACAAGATGGTCGCGAACCAGAGAAACTGAGAAAGGGGGTTAGTTACAACCTGGGAAGGTATTAGCACCCAGATTGTCTGCCGTACTCGACGGGATCCACGCTTAAAAGATTTGTGTTTTAAAGGGGTTGTGTCAGTGCTATCTGTGTGTCAAAGCTAGAAAGAATGCAAGTGTCAGTGCTTGGAAGAAAGTGAAGTGTATAAGAGAAGTGTCAGTGTAAGAACAAGAATGCAATGCTCAAGGCAATGAGACTTAAAAGAATAATGCTGGAAGGAGGGGGAATATACAGAGACTTTTGTTTGATAACCGTTAAGTTATGCCTACGTATCCTCTCGTGCAATGAGGAAGTCAGAACACCGTAGTTCGACTCAAAGAGACTGAAAGATAAATTGACTTGTGAACTGCTTACTTGTCTATGCTCAAGTGTATGACCTACCTGGATCAGGTGCAAACTGTCTTGCATTAGATGGAAGAAGCAAGTTCTCGTTTATGAATGAGTGTGATGAGAAAAGAATCCCGAAGGAGACGATTATTGTTTGTTTTTGTATTTTTAATCTTTTATTGCTTTTTGGAGTTTGTCATAAGAAAATGAGTTTAAGCCTAAACCAAGGGTTAGTAAACTCATCACATCCTCCCTCTGATTAGGGGTAATGAGAATACCTTAAGTGTGAAGTAAACACCTCACACTTAATCACCTTGATGTAGGATTAAGATCATTAACCTACTTGCAATTATTTAGATGTTTTTGGAGTTTTTGTTTAGTGTTAAGTAATGAGTTTAAGCCATAATCAGGGATTTAATGGACCCATTACACCATCCTAATAGAAGGATAATAGATGAGAACATTTAAGTTGAGGAAGGCTCCTCAACTTAATCCATGATTAGGGATTAACCTCATGACAAAACAAAGCCTTTATTGAAATGGATTTTAGTTAATGGTATGGTTAAGAAGTGGATTTTATGGTTTGGTAAGACAACTTGAGGGGGACTTGTCCATTAACACTAGGGTTAGTCCTTCTTAACCAATTAAGGAAGAATTAGAACCCTAATGCAAGGCCCAAGTTACAAGCTTGATGTCTTAGTGATTATTAGGTGAATTGATTGAGGGAAATTAAACACATTAAGGGTTTAACACTTAGGATTAAAGTTATACACTCCATCCTAATAGAAGGATGCAGGCATAAGCTTAATCATAAAGTGTTAAAACCTTTAAGGTTTAGTCCTTGATTATGAGATGAGAAGAGAAAACTCAAAGATGACTCAGAGGTAAAACTAATGTAGGGACTAATCAAACCCTAATTGTTATCATGCTTGGGTATTCCTAAGGTTTATGAGGCTTGCAAGAGATCTTCAAGGAAAATCCACCAAGGAAAGAAGCAGGATGAAGGAAGGAGCAGAAAGAAGCAAGTCAACTTACTTCATTTAAGAAGATAAGTTGCTTGAAGAAAGAAGGTGAGGAGGGAACATGAATGGGCAAGCTTACTCTAATACAAAAGTAAAATGCAGCAATGGATGCATAAGAGAGATGAGAAGAGATTATGAGAAGTGAAGGCAAATTCACTTCTCAAACACTTACCACCTGAAAAGTTAGCAAAGGGAAATGAAATGAATTGAAAATGAGATGAAATGTAAAGATGAAATCCAAAGTCAGAAGCATGTTCATGATGCTAATGATGCAAAGAGATGATGTAAATTTATGTCATGAGTGTGAGATGATCATACAAAGGATGGGAATGCAAATGAAGCATACAAGAGGTATGAAAGTTATGAATGCACATGGAATGATATGAATGCATAACATGGCAAATGGATGATGCAATGATCAAACATGATTTCAATATGCCCTAAGATGTCTTATATGTCATGTGGATGCACAAAATGTCATGGCAAGTTCATGTATGCAAGCTTATGTAAGATGGATGCAAATGAAGATGCAAATTAGGGTTATATGATCATATGAGATGCACAATTCAAAAACAGAAGCAAGACATGGGATAAAACATTGAAAATGGACTCAAAGGGACCCTAACCCTACAAAAGTTCACTGCCCAAAGGAGGGGACCTAAGTCTTAACCTAATGGAAGTTATGCTTTTCTCAAGTTGGCTAGGGTTTCAAGGCACCTTAAAAGGAAAAATGCACATTAAATTGAAAATGAAAGATAAATTCACACCAATTTTACCCTAGAAACTACATGATATGAAGGATGTAATGCAAGAAGAACCATCATCAAACTCTTCATGGTTAGGCAGAATGAATTTTACTAAGTTAGGACCAAAATATTGCCTTTAAATAACTTTAATTCCAATGAAAAATGTCAAAATAGGTCAAGAACCAAAAAGAAATTTGTTTGAAGAGTTTGATAATGTTTCTAAATGTTTTAAAATGCAATGTGAATTTTTTGGTGATTTTTAAATACCTAAATGCATTTTTAATTAATTAATTTCCATTAACTAATTAAAAATAAACATTTAAATGATTTAAAAATGATTTTTGATGCAAAAAATAAAAATAAAAATATTTTTGGGTTCTGAAAATTAATAAAAGGTTTGATAAAAAATTTCAGAATTTTTTAATGCATTTTACTATTTTTAATAAAATGTAGAAGGAAATAATAAAAATAATGAAATAAAAATGAATTAAACTGAAGTCAACGCATCCAATGGACAAAATTCAAATCTGGGGTTGAGGGAAAGACCTGGCGTGCATCTGGACGGTCTATATTCAAACTGGCTTATTTAACTTAACCTTAATTAATTAATCTAATTAATCAGAATTAAAAACTAATTGGGAGATCCTGGCCCTAGGTTCACGCGTGCTAAGCTTCATCCAACGCTCCTAGTTCAAACTAACTTAATTACGTGGCTAAACCCTAATTAGGGCTAAACAAGTTCAGACGGCCGGAACAGTGGTTCCGGTCGTCTTCTCCGACGACCTCTCAAGAACAAAAATCTCCCTGGACCATTTTAAGAGCTGTAAAGCTCCAGATCAAACCTCTCAACCTTCCTAAACACGAATTCACTCTCAAAATCAATTTCTTTTCACTCAAACTCCAGATACGAATCAAAACCTAAAAATGACCAAACTTTCAAGGATACAGTACATGCTCAATAATCAATCATTTTCAAAAATAAAAAGTGCAGAGCAGTCAGGGGAGCATGTAGATCATTTTAATAACCTAAAAAAAGGTTTCTGGAAAAATGATTTTGCGAGGCTACCTGAGGTGAAGCTTTCAAACTTGGAGCTTTCAGACTGCTTCCCTGCTTCAAAACCCCTCCAATGATCTCCCTGAAGAAGCTTTGATGCTTGATTGAAGTTTTTTGTGGCTAGTTTGTGAGATTGATTCAGTTCAGTTCAAAGGGGAGAAAAATCGTATTTGGTGTGTGGTGGCTTTTAGGGCAAGGTAAAGGGTGGTTTGTGATCAGTGATGCATTTGGGGATGAATGGTGGAAGAAGTTTTGAGAATGGGTGACTGAGCTATGAGATTCGATAGAAAATGCAAAAGAGGGATTTTTGTGAACTATGGTGATGATGTGTTCTCAGGCTTGCCTCTTGTGTGTTTTGAGTTCCATTTGGTCCACATATCAAGTGGTGATAGGTCAGAGAGTTGTTGTGGGCTATGCTGATTGGTATGGCTTGTTTTGCAAAAAGTCATGGCTATGTGTCCTTTGAGGTATGGGCTGTTTCAGGCCTAGGACAAAGGCATGTCTGATGCAGCTTGATTCAAGGATGACCATGGAAATGAGATTGAGGCAAATCAGCAAGTGGATTGAAACTTGTGGGGGTTTTTTGCAATTTTCATGAAGTTTGGCCCTTTCTTGATTTCTTCATGCACAAGTCATGAAACTTGAGAATTCTTGGCACAAATCTGACTTTTAGGCAATGTGTTATGTTTATGTAATTCTTAGAAGTCATTTTGAAGTCATGGAAATGCTTGGCATGTGAAATTGCAAGTTTCCCTCTTTGGTGCCAAAGTGAAAAATAAGTGATTTTGTCCAACTTTGCAAGGTTATAACTTTTGATACAAAATGAATTAGAATGAGTTCTTGTACTTTTTGAAAATGGGAGGATCCAATCTACAACTTTCATGACCAAAGACTTTTCATTTGAAGCATTTTTGATTCAAAAAGAGGAGGTTGAAAAACTTTCCCAAAATGGCAAGTTTACATTATAAGTCACTTTCCAAAAATGGCAACTTTGCAAATGGCTTAAAATTCTCCAATTTTGTGAACTTCTAACATCCTCTAAGATCAAATAAAGATCATGCACATTCAAAAAAATGGAGAATATCCTTTGGTTGGGTGATTGGGGGCCTCAAATGCCCTGATTTTGCACTGACTTGCTCAAGAAGTCACCTTTTGATCAGATGCCTTCCTCATTGAATTTCTTTATGAAAATTGATATGCATAATCCTCATAACATATAGAGACCAATAGAAACAAGAATGACCAAAAAAATTGGAGTTATGGCCTCTGAAACCAAAACCCTAATTCTAGGTCATCTATGCAGTTAAGCCTGGCTCTGCTTCCATGCCTTTCTCAGCTCTTGTGATTCTTTGACTTCCTTGACCTTGGGAGGATATAATATGATGCTTGAACATACATCGACCCTCTTGAGATGATTGAAGACCTTTGGAGTGGCTCAGATGGCTCTGGGATTGCTCAGATCACAAACCCTAGATGCAGATGACTTAGAACCAATGCAGTGAAGCAAAAATGCAATATAAGATGATATGATTGAACTTATGCAAATGAAAAGATCATAAGCCATGGTGAAATGAGTGAGGGAAAATTTGGGGTGTTTACACCCTTCTAGGGGATACTTCAACTAATTAGTATTGCATCTCACCCATAAGACTTCGTTGAGGGATCAACAACTTTCCAACTTAGTTGGGGAGAAGTATTGTCAAAGCTCTGATGTGGAGAACTCTCTGTCTACATGAATTTCCAAGCCTCTATGGGGAAGGGAACCGTTCAGCTGGTTGTTAGGAATACTTGAATTCTTGTAAGAAATACTTCACCGTAGGAAGAAGACTCTCTATTTGAGGATTAACAATCCTTATTACTCTGCTGTAGCAAGGAAATCTTCCGAGATTTGTTAGGGAAGAGAAAGATTTGTCTAAGATCTGTTGGGGAAGAGAAAGATTTGTCTGGGATCTCGTGGGGGAATAGAGCCACCCTAGATCTGCTGAGGAACAGCATCAGGGAAACATGTTGAAGAGAAAAAGTCTGTGATGCCCTCTGCTGGACACAACTTATATCCATCTGTTGGGAATAACAAAATTGAAACACATCCTGCTGGGGAGGAAAGACTTCAAGTAGTTTCATGTTGGGGATCATTTGCTTTTGTCTGGACTTTCCCTTAAGAGGATTTTACAAAATACTTAGTGTCTTTAAACTCTTAAGTATCACAGTGACTGCATGAATTGAAATAATACCCTTTCTGGAGAGGTAGCCATTATTAACACAAATGAGCTTGTAGTTGTTGGAAGCGCTGAACGAGATAATTGGCTTGACGAGCAACCGCTAGATGAGTAATGGAATCAATCAGTAAGAGTTATGACAAGAGGGTGACATAGAAACCCTTCAAGAGTAAAGTAGTCTTGGTACTCTAAACTCTGGATAGGTGCTTTCGATTGTCTGTCTTTGGGAAAGAATGAATTCTCGTGCTATTGGGGTGGCCTGCCCCAGTATAAGTCTTTGAATAGTTTTTCCCTCGACTGACTAATATTTGAGGGAATACCCACGCTAATTGTTCTTGGAGATATTTGAATCTCGAGGTGATTTCCCCAGTTTGGCTGAAATTTGAAGAGATTGATCGACGTAACTGCCCCGGATTGGTTGGCTCTTACCACGACTGATTGGGAAAGTCCTTACTCGACGGAGCTTCCTAGAAAAGTGCACCTCGGCCTGATTGTCTTTCAGAAGTTTCAGACTTCTCAACTTGGCAAGCTTAAGCCTCTGGACTGAGGTTCCATATGTGAACTTTTATGATGCCAAACAGATGTATGCAAGCAGAAAATGTTTATTCTGAGAATGAAAATTCTAATGCAACAAACATGTTAATCTTGAAGTCTTTATTGAAAAAGTGTCGCACCTTTGTGAGCGAATCACTGGTTAAGATACGACATTATTTTTTTGAATAAAAGAAAGCATGCACATGTAATACCAATGAAGGTCTTTTAGCACAACTCATAGGAGTCAGGAACACGGTCTTGTAGTAGTACGTTCTCAAAATAGCCCTGTTTCAATTAGGACTTTTAAGGGATGTATCGTGGCTTGGTTCACGGCCATAGAAACAAAGGATATAGGCTCGAAGTTTATATGTACTCATCCTTCTTTGTAATGTTCTCCATTCCTATTTTCAGCTAATCTTTACAAGCTCTCACATTTCATAAGGGTTTCGTGTTGGTTGAGGAACCATTGCTGCTAACGGTATCAGGTTGTCGTTTAGAGTCAGTCACCCTTTTGTCTTTTGTGCCTATGCCACACGACTTTGTTATTGTTTAAGGATCTTTCTTGTGTAATCCTTTTTGCATTTTTATCCTTTCATTCTTTTGCTTATCCCTAACTTTTTCCTAGACTGATTCTTGTGAATCTTTGATTATGAAGTCCAGCAGGATGCCCTAATTTTGCCTAAGTCGCTTGTTTTCAAGTTTCGACTTAGCGGGCTTTTTCATTTATTTTTTTTTCTTTTTTGAACAAATCGTGTGACAATGTTTGTCTTGATTACTTTGCGAGGGTTGTGACTGCCTCATTCTCTGGTCAATGAGGGATAACCATTGTGACTTCCGATCTTTGAACCTCTTGATTTGGGATAACCATTGTGGTTTCTGGTCTTTGGACCTCTTGATTAGCATAATGGAATGTAATGGATCCTCAAATACACTCCTTTATGAAAGTTTGAACGCTTAGTCCAACTAGCTAACACCTACCCTGCCCCTGGGTTACATGTGAGGGTTTTTTCGCATGAAAAGAAACTCCTACTTCAAGGCTCAAAGGGGTTAGCGAGGTTTTATCTCCCTTATATCTCTGATGTTTAGGGATTTGAAATAAAGCATGTACATCGTCAACAGGGTCTTACTCAAGAGCACACAATTAGAGATTCTTTCGTTTTTGTCTCGTCATTCTCCCTCATAGAGTTTAAGCACGACAGTTGGTATTGCAATGCACACATACAAAATTATAAGTGAATACGAATGAATTACTTCAAGAAAAACATGTGATTTTTATTATGATTGTCATTCAAAAGTAAACAAACTTTCATACATGTAGACAAATGTTTAGCAAGGAAAAGAAACTACAAATGAAAATGCAGTAAAGAAGCTGAATATTGCCGTAGTTGAGGAGGCTTGACTCCGTCTGGACCTGTCAGTCTTGGATACTTTCAGTGATAAGTATCTTTTTCCTGGACATGTAATTTTCCAGTAAACGGCCATATGCCCAACATGGCAATCATACCTCTTCTTCTAGTTATTCTGACTCTGACACGAGACGTCTGAAGGAAAGAGTAATTCCTTGGAATAAATTTTCCCCATAAGGTTGCTCGGAAAGACTTGACAATCTTCTGCCTACGTATCTCCATTGACCCATGACCAATGAAGAAGCAGAGCGATGTAGTTGCCCTTAATAGGGAAGAAAATACATTGAATAAAGACAAACGCACAATTGTCGTTACTGAGAGCATTTGAATAATGTTGGATTCATTTGCTTCTGCGAATACCCTTGCAAACCTGGGTGATTAATTCAAAGATTTCAGCTTAATGCAGACCACCTGGTATAACAATCGTGACACCCTCATTCACTTCGGCTCCACCGTGATTAGGCATTGGATTTTTGAGAACATTTGGGTGAGGATAAAAATTGATTTCCTTGGAGTCAATTAGGTCATGTACCTTATTTTGAAAAGCCCAACATTTCTCAATAGTGTGCCCCTGGGCACCCGAATGGAATTCGCACCTGGAGTTTGCATCAAAATTGGGTGGTAGATTGTTAGGAGAAGGAGCCCTCATGTGCGGAGCTCGACCATGTTCAACTTTAGCCACTCTGGAAGCAACACAACATATGGAAATGGGATATGATCAATCTTGCGGTCCCTCGCTCTTGTTCTTTGCTGAAATGGCCTTTGTTCCTGTTATTGCTGGCCCTGAGGTTGTTGTTGAACCTGTGGCATAATGGTCACTGCGGTTGCTTAGTAGTATCCTTGAGAATGATCTTTGTCTCGACCCCTATACACAATATTTGTATCTCCTTCTCTTCTTCTTTGGTCATTTCCAAAAGGATTTTTCACACCAGAAGAACTATATCACTTGCATCTTGGATCTTTCCCAATTTCAGCAAATTCTCTATCATTTCTCCCACAATGACGATATCAGAAAAACTGATGGACAGGAAAGAGGCCAGGCGATCTAAGAATGCACCTTGCAAGGTGCCCATAAACATGTATTCCATTTCTCGGTCCAGCAACGGAGGTTGAACCTGTGCAGCCAGCTCACGCCACCTCTGGGCATACTCCTTAAAACCTTCCTTAGGTCATTGAGACAAGTTCTGCGACTGGGTGTGATTTAGAGCCATATCAATATTATATTGATACTGATTGAGAAAAGCTTCATCCAAATCTTTCCAGATTTAGATAGAGACCCTGCTTAGCTTCATGTACCAGCTTAGTGAACCTCCAGATAGACTATCTTGGAAGAAATGCATCTAAAGTTTCTTGTCATCAGTGTGAGCTGAGATGCTTCTGAAATAAGCCTGAATGTGAATAATAGGGCTCGTACTGCCATTGTACTTGTCAAATGAGAGCACCTTGAACTTAGGAGGGATTCTTACACCAGGTACCAAATCAATTATGGTTACATCAATGCCCAGGGAACTCTGACATTCCATGGCCATAATCTTTCTGCCAGCTCTTTATACCTTCGATCATTGATCTCGTTCATATTACCCATATCAGCATCCAGTAGAGTGAATTGGTCCTCTTGTGTGTCTTCTAAAATGACATTACGGACCACAATCCCATTTGGATTTGGCCATCCGTTACGGGCAGCGTTCGGATCCACAGTCCTAGCAGGTGTTCCATTATTATCATTCACCCAGGGTTTCTCCACCATCAATCTGAGGCGCTCCTGGTTCTGGGCCATATCGGTCATCATTTCCATGAATTGATCCATCCTCTTTCGGAGTTCGGTGAGATCATTCTACATTTTCTCAGCAATTCTTCCTTGGTTTCTGTAAGTTGGGTATCGATGAATGCGTTGACCAGCTATACTGCCTGTAGTTGAATAAGTTAGGAAGTCCGGATAACTTGCCAAAATGCAAATATGAAATGCATGCAATGAATGCGTATGACATATATATGAGGATGTGATATACGACCCTGCAAATGAGTAAACATGTGTTAGGAATTTAAGCATGCAAATGATGTTATGCAATGCACTGGCATGTGATCAATGGTCTGGTTTCTGTGTTGTGTTGAGCAGTGAACCAACTGTGGAGAGTCACAATAATATTATCTATGTACATAAGTTCCAGATTCAAAATCAAAGGACCATAGAACTAGATCATAACATTGAACAATACTAGAAAAGCGGGTATGTTGGAAGTTTTAGGGTTCCTGAAAACCTGTAAACCCCTCCCATCTCACGGGTGTGCTACTCGGGTCAAAATCACGGACTCTCAAAGCCAATCAACAATAATACATTCACCATTTCCGAGAAATGGTTCATGACCAAATCAGGGAATCAGTTAGGCATTATGTACTACTCAGTGAGGTCTTAGCTGAGTCCAAGGAAATAAACATCCCTCATAAGTCCCCAACTTCAAGCACTGAATCGAGAAATAATAGTACATACAGCCCTTGGGATACAGTACTATCGCCATACAGACATTTTTCTTTAACTGGGTTCCTATGAGAGAACCAGGCCATCCTATGCGAGTTCCCAGTGGGCCCTCGGATGCGATTGGGTTTGCCAACAAATGTGGTATGCCACTGTCATCACTAGTGAGGGTTGTTTCCACTAAGGTCCTCAATGATCGGTCACCAAATGCACATAACTATCAAGGTCGTACCCTGAAGTAAAGAAGATCCCCCACACAAGATATTTCCAAGACGGTCGCAATTTGGGTGTGGAACACATCGCCACTCATCATGGTGAAATACCATGGAAGTACAATGTATGCCCACGCTAGTCCTAGGGTGCACTCAAGTCTGGTAGTTGGCTTATCTCATAGTAGCCCCATCCCACAGTAAAAAGGCAAACCAACATAGTCCAGTATATATGATGCATGGAAAATAAATACTGAAAGCGGTAAACAAATGTTGTAAAGTAAAGTTGTAAATGAAAGTTATAAATGAATGCAGTAAAGCTAAACTAAAGCGCACAGTAGTAAACAGATAAACACCCGAAGAAACAGAAACAAACAGGCGCTAGGATTGACTCTCAAAGGGGAAACTAGAGATTTTGGGTTTGATCCCCAACAGAGTCTCCAATTGTTGCTCCCGGGATTTTCATCCTAGAACAAACGCGAAAATGGCGCGGAAAAGGTAGAGTCGCCAGCTAGGCATTTTTATCCCGAATGAATGGGAAACATAATAATGCACAAACCAAAGAGAAAAGAAAGGGCAAGGTCCTGCAAAGCTAAGATACTGGGTTCAGGAGTCGGTTAAGATCTGGGAAGGTATTAGCACCCCAGATCGTCTATCGTACCCGATAGGATCCATGCTTGTTAGTCTGTTTCAAAGAGTGAGAAATAAGATGTTGCTGAACAAAAATACCTATTGGAACTAGAAGTGAGAAATGGAACGGGAAAAAAGATCGAAAAAGGAAAAATGTAGGGAAAATAAAGAATGTGCTCGAAAGGGCCCTACCCTGCTGCCTATGTACCTCATCGAGAAAATGAGGATCAAAGTCGACGTAGTTCGCCTAACTAAAGCAGAAACTTGCTTGTGTTTTTTAGGATGACTTTGTCATAGCTCTAACTCATGTGTTGTCGGCTTGCTGAATTGAGGGCGTTACCGTGTTGTTGTCGAATTGTTGAGACAAGTCATGATCGTCCGCAAATAATGGGAGATGAGAATAGAAGATGTGGTGTCTTGTTGGTTTATTGTCTTTAAGAAGAAGTGTTCTTTTTGACTTTGTCGTTTGTGAAGTGTTCTCATACTAAGACTTGTTCATCGTGGTAGATGCCTTACACCTCGCCCCGAAATGGGACACGCATAAGTAACCCACGGAAATGTCTCATGGCGTACGAGAAGATCAACCTTTATTAGGTGTTTTTATACTTTTCCTTGAGATGGGAAAGAAAGCAAAGCGAACCAAAGGTGAAAGTCTCAAGGGAGACTAGTAAATCCTAAGTGTTGTCATGCATGGATGAACCTAGGTTAGTGAGGATTTCTAATCCTAATGAGAAAAGGAAAATAAGAAGAAACTAGAAAGCAACTTACTTCCTAAGGAAACTAAGTTATTTCTGAAGAGGAGGGAACCCTATATAAGGAAAGCACAAAAGCTAAGGCAAATACACTTAGAAAGCGTAAAAACAAAAGAAAGAAGTTGTGAATAAACTTACCTCCACCTCCCTACAAAAAAAAAGATTAGTAGGATAAAGCAAAAATGATAAAAGGAATGAAAGTAAACAAATACCAAACAATTCATAATACAACTATAACCTAACCTAGACTCAATCCTAAGTCTAAGGACTCTAAAGACTAAGCAAAGCCAAAATCCAAAAGCTACTACAGTTTCCTATTGCACAAACAACTACTAATGTAATTCATAACACAAACAACCTATTACAGCTACCAAACGGCCTGCAAATAGGTGTAAAAGGTCAAAAACAGAATGAATACAACATGTTTTTACAGCTCCTGTTTCAAAATACAGCTATGAAAACAAGGCAGATTTCATTATTTTTCAAGAATGAAAAAACATGAGTTTTAATGTAAATTATAGAATGCAAAGATTATGAAAAATTAATGCAACAACGTGCAATGGATTACTAATAATGAAATGCAACATCATCATTCAATCAATGGATGCAAATTAGATGATTTTGGAGTTTTTTAACAGTATGCAAGTTTTCATTTATGCACATAATCTAACCAAAACATGAATGGACTTCAAATGTGATGCAAAATAGAAGTGTACACATTTATTATCATGCTATGAAGATTGCTAAACCATGCGAACAATGAGCCTTTCAAAGCTATGAACATGCATGCAACGGTTATGCCTAAAATCGGAACCTAACGAAAAGTATGTCGAAAGCTACCAAAACTATGCGCACTTGCACTAGATCGGCTCCTAAAAATTCCCTAAAATCATGATCTATCAATCTATGATGATAAAAGGAAGAATGATGCATAAACATGCAAGGAAACAACATAAAAGTTGAAATCAGCACAAAGTTAACCGGTTAACACCCAGGGTTAACCGGTTAACGACTTCAAAAAGTCAGTCACCACAGGAAAAAACAACGTGTTAACCGGTCAACCCTGGGTGTTAACCAGTTAACACTGAACCAGAATGCAAAAATAGTGAGGAAAAACGCACTTCTATCTATCAACCTACTTCTAAAAGCTCCTAATACAACCATTATCATACAAGCACGAAATTACTACCTACTGTAAACACCCCAAATTTTCCCTCACCCATTCACACCATGGCTTGTGATCTTTTCATATGCATAAGTTCAATCATAGCACCTCATATTGCATATTTGCTTCACTGCATTGGCTCAAAGTCATTTGCATCTAGGGTTTGTGATCTGAGCAATCCAAGAGCCATTTGAACAACCTCAAAGGTCATCAATCACTTAAAATGGGTCCATGTATGTTCAAGCATCATATTGTATCCTCACAAGGTCAAAGAAGCCAAAGAATCACAAGAACTAAGAATGGCATGGAAGCAGAGCCAGGTTTAACTGCACAGATGACCTATAATTAGGGTTTTGGTTTCAAAGGCCATAACTCCAATTTTTTTGGTCATTCTTGTTTCTATTGGTCTCTATATGGTATAGGGATCATGAACATAAATTTTCATGAAGAAATTCCATGGGGAAGGCATCTGAACAAGGGTTGACTTCTTGAGCAAGTCAGTGTAAAATCAGGGCATCTGAGGCCCCCAATGACCCAGCCAAAGGGTGTTCTTCATCATTTTGATTGTGTATGATCTTTATTTGATCATAGAAGATGTTAGAAGTTCACAAAATTGAAGAATTTCAAGCCATTTGCAAAGTTGCCTTTTTGGGAAAATGACTTGTAATGGAAACTTGCCATTTTGGGAAACTTTTTCAACCCTTGCTTTTTGATTCAAAAATGCTTCAAATGAGAAAACTTTGGTCATGAAAGTTGTAGAATGGATCATTACCTTTTCAAAAAGTACAAGAAATCATTCTAATTCATTTTGGATCAAAAGTTATGGCTTGTCAAAGTTGGGAAAAATCACATAATTTCAAGTTATGTACCAAAGAGGCATTTTGCAAAATGATGTGATCAAGCATTCTAAAGACTTCAAATGTGCACAAACTCATTACAACATACTCACATGACCTCTAAAGATCAGAATTGTCCCAAGAATATTGCATTCTTATGCCTTGAACCTCATGAATTTCCAAAGTGGCCAAACTTTAGGAAAATTGCAAAACATCTCATAAGCTTTGATCCACTTGCTGATTTGCCTCAATCCCAATTCCATGGACATCCTTAATCTCAGCTGAGCCAAGACAAGCCAAAAAGCTAGCTATACCATTGCTCATACCTCAAGTACAAGTCAAGTTGACATTTTGGCAACTTGCCCATACCAATCACAACAGGCCACCAACAACTCTCTGCCCAATCCAGACTTTACAAACACACTTCAAGGGTTCATTTTCATAACACACACAAGCCTGAAACCTCTCATAAGCCATAGTTCAAGAAACTCACCTCTTATGCACTTTCCTTCGAATCTGATCACACAAGCATCAAATATCAAAACAAACTTCACCAAATCACTCACCATGATCCTCTGATCATTTCCCAACCATTGTTTTGGCCTGAAACCTCCCACATCACAAATACGATTTTCACACTCCCTTGGCCTGAGCTTCTGCCAACTCTCTCTAGAGGCCATATAAACTCCAGCTAAGTGTCAAAAGCTTCAAAGGAGGATCATTGGAGCTTGTTTGAACTAAAGAAGCAGCCAGAAAGTCCCTGTTTCGAAAGCTCAATCTCAGGTAACATGATGAACAAATTTTCCAGAACTTTGATTTCTTGTTAAAATGTTGTTCTATATTGTTATCCTGATCATGGGGATCTATTTATTTTTGAAAATGAGCCAGAAACAAGCATGTTATGATGTTCTGAAAGTTTGCCCGTAAAAATGTTTTTGCTTGTTTCCTTTGATTCACGAAAAATAAATGTTGTTTGATTTAGGGTTTGTGTTTAGTGATGTTCATAGGTTGATTCTGGAGAGTTTTGTGAGGTTTTGATGCGTTTTGAGAGAGATTGAGATTTTGGCTTGCCGGAGAAGATGACCGGAACACTGTTCCGGTCATCTGAAAGTGATTAGGGCACAGGATTAGGGTTTAATCATAATTAGTGAGATTTGAATTCTGGCCGTCCATTCGCGCGCGCAGTCAATTCCCGCACCCCTGATTTTGAATCTGGACCCTTGGATTGTTTGACTTTCCCATTTTCTCATTAAAATCATTTTTAAATTCATTTGTTTTATATTTATTTTGTACGAATTTTTAAAAATAGTTAAAATCATCTAAAAATTATGAAATTTTTTGTCAAAGGTTTCATGAATTTTCAGAACACAAAAATATTTTTATTTTTAGTTTTTGCATTAAAAATTATTTTTAAATCATTTAAATGATTATTTTTAATTAGTTAATGAAAATTAATTAATTAAAAATACATTTAGGTATTTAAAAATCACAAAAAAATTCACATAGCATTTAGAAACATTTAGAAACATTGTCCAACTCTCAAACCAAATTTCTTTTCTGATCTTGATGCCTTTTGATAATTTTCTTTGGATTTAATTTCATTTCAAGGCAATATTTTGTTTCAAACTTCAAAAAATTCATTTCTGCCCAACCATTGAGAGTTGGATGATGATTCTTTTGCATTGCATCTTGTATAACATGTAGTTTATAGGATAAATTTGGTTTGAATTGATCTTGCATTTTCAATTTGTTTTGCATTTTTCTTGACAAAGTACCTTAAAACCCTAGCAATCTTAGGAAATCCATAACTTTCACTAGGTTAAGAGTTGGATCCCCTCCTTTGGGCAGTGAGTTTGTATAGGTTTAGGGTACCTTTGATAGCATTTTCAAATTTTTATCATGTCTCTTGCTTCTGGTGTTGGATTTTTGCTTTGTGTGTTGATCACAAACCCTAATTTGTGCCTTCCTTTGCATCCATTTCTCATTTGCTTGCATCTAATGAATTGCCATGACATTTTGTGCATTCACTTGATTCATAATACATCTTAGGACATGTTAGAATCATGTTTGATCATTGCATCTTTCATTTGCCTTGTTGTATGCCCATTGCATTTCATAACTTTTCATGAACATCCATGGTTCAATGCATGCCTCATTTGCATCCATATGTTTGTTTGATCATTCCCATGCCTTGCCTCATGTTTATATCACCTCTTAGCATCATTGACATCATACTCATGCTTCTGGTTTTGGTTTGCATCATGACATTGCATCTCATTTGCATTGCATTTCATTTCTTTTACTAACTTTTCAGGTGGTAAGTTGTATTGAGAAGTGAATTTGCCTTCACTTCTCATAATCTCTTTTCATCTCTTTTATACTTCCCTTTGCTGCATTTTGTATGTGTATTGGATTGAGCTTGCTCATTCATGTTCATCTCTTACTTTCTTCCTTCAAGCAACTTGCCTTCTTAAGTGAAGCAAGTTGTTTTGCTTCTCTTTGCTTCCTTCTCCTTTCATCTACTTCTCCCCTTGGTGGCTCTTTGAAGATTCTTTCTCTCTTAAGCCTCACAAACCCTAGGATCTCCAAGCATGATAACAATTAGGGTTTGATTAGTCCCCCATTTAGCTTTTACCTTTGAGTCATCCTTGAGTCTTCTCTTCTCATCTCACAATCAGGGACTAAACCCTAAAGGTTTTAAGGCTTTGTGATTAAGCTTATGCCTGCATCCTTCTATTAGGATGGAGTGTATAACTTTAATCCTAAGTTTTAAACCCTTAATGTGTTTAAATCCTTTAATCAATCCACTTAATAATCATCAAGACATCAAGCTTGTAACTTGGGCCTTGCATTAGGGTTCTAATTCTTCCTTAATTGGTTTAGAAGGACTAACCCTAGTGTTAATGGACAAGTCCCCCTCAAGTTGTCTTACAAACCATAAAATCCATTCCTTAATCTTACCATTAACTAAAATCCACTTAATAAAGGCTTTGTTTTGTCATGAGGTTAATCCCTAATCATGGATTAAGTTGAGGAGCTTTCCTCAGCTTAAATGTTCTCATCTATTATCCTTCTATTAGGATGGTGTAATGGGTCCATTAAATCATTGATTATGGCTTAAACTCATTACTTAACACTAAACAAAAACAACAAAAAACATCTAAATAAATACAAGTAGGTTAATGATCTTAACCCTACATCATGGAGATTAAGTGTGAGGTGTTTACTTCATACTTAAGGTACTCTCATTACCCCTAATCAGAGGGAGGATGTGATGAGTTTACTAACCCTTGGTTTAGGCTTAAGCTCATTTTCTTATGACAAACTCCAAAAGCAATAAAAGACTGAAAACATCAAAAACAAACAATAATTGTTTCCTCCGAGATTCTTTTCTCATCATCATCACCCACAAACGAGAACTCGCTTCTTCCGTCTAATGCAAGACAGTTAGCACCTGAGCCAGACAGGTCATACACTTGAGCATAGACAAGTAAGCAGTTCACAAGTCAATTCATCTTTCAGTCTCTTTGAGTCGAACTACGGTGTTCTGACTTCCTCATTGCACGAGAGGATACGTAGGCATAACTTAACAGTTATCGAACAAAAGTATCTGTATATTCCCCCTCTTTCCAGCATTATTCTTTTAGCCTCATTATCTTGGGCATTTCATTCTTGTTCTTACACTGACACTTCTCTTATACACTTCACACTTCTCTTACACTGACACTTGCATTCTTTCCAGCTTTGATACACAGATTGCACTGACACTACCCCTTTAAAACACAAATCTTTTAAGCGTGGATCCCGTCGAGTACGACGGACAATCTGGGTGCTAATACCTTCCCAGGTTGTAACCAACCCCCTTTCTCAGTCTCTCTGGTTCGCAACCGTCTTATCCATATCTTTTCTTAGGTTTATGCAGCATTACCTTTCCTTCGGGATAAAAATGCCTAGCTGGCGACTCTTTCTTTTCTGAGTTCACCCTTGTGTGTTCTCTTCTCCTTTCGTCGATCGTTCGCATCTGAACCCCTCTTGACCCGGGTGTCATTTGGTGGGAGCGACAGCTTGGCGACTCTGCTGGGGACCCTTATACTGTAACCAGGGCTTCTGGTTCTTTTTGTGGGTTCCTCCTAGCGCTTGTTTGATTTGTGTTTACTGGGGTGTTATGTGCTAATGGTGTTTGTATATTTGCTTTATTTACTGTTTTATGTACAGTTATTTTATTGCTTTCTTTACAGCTTTATATATCATACTGTCATACTGTCATCTTGCTGGATCTGGTTTTTGTTTTGGTGGGTGGAGTTTCATTGAGAGATAAGGCCCTGTACCTGGGACCTGAGTGACACCTAGGCTAGAGTGGTTCATGTTCTTTCCCATTCCATTTCGGTCTGGTGCGGGAATATGAAACACGGTTCAGATGTGGGTTTCTTCTTGAGAACTTTGTGCTACAGATTTCCTGTAGTGCTAGGGCTATCTGGGAAGCCTGCTAAGTCTGGATGACCTTTATTATGACCTTCAGAAACTGAGGTGAATTAGAGGAGGATCTTTTATGGTTATTGTAAACATTGTACCTCCGGGTTAGAAGTGTTTACACTTCTCATAACTGATCCAAGTCTGAGGATCTTTGTTTTAGAACACCACCTGTGAGGGGGGTTGGGCTGTTTACAGGTTTGTAGGTACCCTTGGCCACAACATACCTTGATACTTGTTTGATTAAGAGTACTCCACTTTAGACAGTTCTTGTAATTTAACCCTGGACATGTGACTCTTTATTTGAGTCCCCCACCTTGGTTACTGGATTTCTGAACCTCCATCTGGACTTCTTAAAACATACATGGGCCTTTTATATCAAGATAGTAATAAGATCCAGCTTGATTACAAACCCTTGCATATCATTTGCATACTCATCATTTGCATCATTTTAACATTTGTTTATTTGTTTTTCAGGGTATCCACACTGCATCTGGCTTGGTTTTGACCCCTTCATCTGCATAGACCTCTGTTTCATCAGCTACCTGCTTCAGCTATCTTCATCAGTTGCCTGCTTCAGCTACCTCCATCATCATCACCAGCCTATCAGTGGTTCATCTCCGGTATTAGTCCTCATCATCAGCATCTGTTTTCAGCTCTTCATCAGCAGTCATGGCACCCAAGAAGAGCAACATTTCATACCATTTCTTTGAGCCTGTGTTGGCTGGCATCAGGCCGGTCCAGGCACTTATCACTCCAGACCACATCCCATTATTCAGAGAGCATTATGGAGGCATCCTTAATATGGTTATGTACTTAGATCCTTCTCAGAGGAGTTTGATCCACACTTGCCTACAGTTTTATGACCCTCCTTTGAGATGCTTCACTTTCCAGAACTTCCAACTGGGGCCTTTGCTGGAGGAGTTCTCATCATTGATTGGAGTGCCTGTCAGGGGGGATATCCCCTTTAACCCAGAAATGACTTCTCCCAGCTATGGAGAAGTGGCAAAAGCATTGTACCTGGAACCTATTCTGATTGAGCAGAACATGACAACAAAGGCTGGGATCCCTGGTTTGCACTTAGATTTCTTAACTTCTCAAGCTATCCTGAAGGCCTCCTTGGGGGAATGGAGGGCAGTCTGTGCATTGTTAGCCCTCAGTATATATGGGGTTATACTATTTGCAGATGAGCCCAAGTTTATCATCAAGAATTCTATTCATCTCTTCCTTCTGAGAAACCCAGTACCCACATTGCTGGGGGATTTCTATTATTCTGTTCACCAAAGGAATGAGAAGCAAAGAGGAAAGTTAGTGAGATGTTGTGCTCCTCTATTTCATACTTGGCTGCTTAAACACTTACCTAGGACTGATGCCTTCTTGAATCCTCACCAACAGAAGAATTGGGCTAAGAGACTTATTGCTTTGACTTCAGATGACATCAGATGGTGCACCCAGAGCACCAAGAGCAGAGACATAATCACTAGTTGTGGGCAGTACCCCAATGTACCTCTAGTAGGGGTGAAGGGTTGCATCAACTACAATCCTTTGTTGTTTAAGATACAATTGGGCTATGCTTTGGTCCACCCTCCTAGAGTGCAAGACTTGGCTGAAACCCTGTATTGTGAGATAAAGCCTAATCTAGCTGTTGTCAGACAAGCATCCTGGGCTTGGGACAACATCCAGACCAAAGGGATGGCCATTCTTGGGAGGTGCAATAATGTGGCTTCAGCTCAATATTATGATTGGTCCCATGCTAGAGCTCAGATTTCTGGGATGCCTTTCACTATTGAAGATGCACCTGGACCATCCACAGTACCACCTCCAGCCACTGTCAGCCTGGAAGAATTTGAGAAGCTGAAGGAAAGGAATGAGAATTTGTCTCAAGCTCTGAAGAAGACCCTCTGGGATAGGAGTGATGGTCGTCTAGACATTGAGAGGTTGGAGAAGCTTAAGGTGGAGCATCTGGCCAAGATTGAGAAAGCAGAGGACTACATCAAGAAATCAAGAGCTGGGGAGAAAATATTGAAGAATGCCTGTAAAGAGGCCCAGTTTCAGAAGGCTAGGACTGATCTCTATCTGGAGGAAAGTCAAGCTAGGTGGGAGGCCAATGAAAAGAAACAACAGGAATCTTTGCTGGCAGTCCAGAAGGAGGTTTCAGAATTGAAGCTTAGGGCTGGTGTGAAGAGGTCAAAGGAGCAGGACAGGCACAAGAAGCTGACCACTGCTATTGCCACCAGAAACCTCCTTATCAGGAACATCACAGAGTATCCGGCTGGTCCTGTAACTGAAGCACTTTTGAAGGAGGTTAAGGTGGATCAGTTTGGCTTAGATGTTTGACTACTTTGCTTGTTGTTATTTCCATTTGATGTACTTTTCTTTTATGTTGTATTTTGACCCCTCAGGGGCATATGTTGTAAAAACAAACTATGTATGATCCACCATTTGTAATGTATTTGTCAGTTTTTTTCATTGAGTTTTCTTTCTCTCAAGCAACATCAAAGCATCTTCCTCGGGGTCTGGAAAGGTCAAAACCAAGAGCCAAGCCGGATACCTTGGAAAATAAATAAGCATACTGCATTGCATACTAACTTTTGTTTTGTTTTGTAGGTGTTGTCATTACTTTATTTTGTTTCTAACTCTGTTGTGGTTCAGGAATTATTGCTCGCCGTCGGGTGTTCCCTCTCAACCGTCTGCACCGGTATCCTACTCGCAACAACCTTCCCGGTATCCAAATGGATCAAGTACAGCAAGATCTGACAGAGGTCAGAAATCAGATGGCTAATGAACGGCTGGAGATGAGAAACCAAATGACCCAATTCATGGAAGTAATGAATGGCTTGGCTCAAAGTCAAGAAAGGTTGAGGGCATTGGTAGAAAGATAAACCCCGGAAGAACCTCCTCTGGGGACTGGAGGAACAAGTAACAATGAAAGGGGACAGCCTCATGTTAACCCACCAGTATATGGGCCTCATCTACATCCGGAAGTTAACATCCCGGGTAATGTGCAAGGAAATACCACTGGAGGAAGGATCTTACAGGAAGACCCCCAAGAAGAGCAGTTTACTGTAATGGGAGCTGGGGATGAAGTTTATGATAGGAGATTTGATGAAATTGCTGAGAAATTTAGATCTCTATAGTCTCAAAACTCCTTGGGTTTTGATGTCATGGATATGGGGTTAGTGGATGGGGTAAGAATTCCCCACAAGTTTAAACCCCCGTGCTTCGAGAAGTACAATGGAACTTCCTGTCCACGAACTCACTTGCAGTCTTTTCTGGGAAGACTTAAGGCATATACCATGGATGAAAAACTATGGATGTTTTACTTTGAAGACAGTTTGACTGGGGCTTCAAGGGAGTGGTACTCTCACTTGACCAGAGCTACTATCAGGTGCTGGAAGGGCCTAGCTGAGGCTTTCATCAGACAGTACCAATACAATCTGGACATGGCTCCTAACAGAACCCTTCTGATGGGAATGTCTCAATCCTCCAGAGAAAGCTTCAGGGAATATGCCCAGAGGTGGAGACAGCTTGCTGCTGCTGTCCAGCCACCCATGTCGGAAAGAGAAATGGCCGACATGTTCATGAATACTCTGCAAGGAACATATATTGACAGGCTAGTTGCCTTTTCTTCCACCAGCTTCGCTGACGTAGTCATAGCTGGGGAAAGAATTGAAAGCCTTCTGAAGATGGGTAAGATTTCTGATAATGGTGCAAGTTCGTCAAGTAATCCCAGGAAGCCTTTTGTGGGACCTAGAAGAACTGGTGAGACAAATGCCATTCATGCCAGCAGGGGCAGACCTCAGTATGTCCACAGATCAGTAGCAGCTGTAACTATTCCAGCTCCGATTCCTCAGCAACCAACATATCAACCACAACAACAACCACATTATCAACAACAAGTTCAATATCTGCCACAAAGAACCTACAACAACAACAACAACAACAATCAACAGCAAAGACCCTTTCAGCAAAGACCATCACAGGCAAATAGTGTGATTGACCCTATCCCTATGCCTTATGCTGCCTTATTGCCACAACTCCTGAAACTCAACTTGGTTGAATTAAGGACATTTGCACCACCAGACCCCTCCAATCTGCCAAGAAATTATGATGTCAACGCCAGATGTGCTTTCCACTCCAATGCACCTGGCCACAATACTGAGAAATGCAGGGCTTTACAAATGAAGGTGCAAGATCTGGTGGATTCTAAAGCCCTCAACTTTGCACTCCCTCCAAGTGTCACCAAGAATCCCATGCCCAATCATGGAGGGCCAAGAATTAATGCCATTGAGGAAGATAAGCCATCTTTCTTAATCACCAGTGTGGGACAGATTCGGACACCTCTGGTCGAAATTAAAGCTCAGCTCCTAGAATGCCAGATGTTCCCCGGGTGTGAGCTCGGTTGTGGCTATTGTAACATTTCAGTCAACGGGTGTGATGATTTGAGAAGCGACATAGATGGCCTTATCAAAAGTGGTATACTTCAGATCACAACATTAGCGCCTACAAACCCAGCAATCCCTTTGACAACAATTCCTGAATCTTCTACAACTGCAACAACAATCATTCCGACCAA
Organism: Lathyrus aphaca; assembly: GCA_963966055.1. Classification (NCBI taxonomy): domain Eukaryota; kingdom Viridiplantae; phylum Streptophyta; class Magnoliopsida; order Fabales; family Fabaceae; genus Lathyrus; species Lathyrus aphaca. The sequence continues at coordinate 248,292,026 of OZ014520.1, read as the reverse complement.
TTCATCAATATCATCAACAATGGCTTCGTCCATCACTTCAACAAATCAGATGTCAACAACCATTTCTTCTACAACATCAGCACCCATTTATTCAGCAGAATCTTCTACAATGCCAACAGAAATTAATGAAGATATCTCAGCAGTCACCATCTACTATGATCCATCAAGTGTTCCTCCAAACAACAACTTTCAACATAAAATAGTGGCACCTCCTGCCAGGTCACCATTCACCATTTACTACGATCCGCACACCATTTCAGTACCCTCCTCTGCAGCAGTCGGTCCAGTTACCATCACGGTGCCTGGACCAGTTCCATATGAAAGCAGTAATGCCATACCTTGGCATTATGGCTCTGACCTCTACTGCAACGGGGAGAAAATCACTTTGGATTCTTCAACCTCTTCTCCGCAGATTGATAATGTTGGGGGAGGCGGAGGCTTCACCATAAGCGGACGCCTTTTTGCCTCACAATTGCAAAGACCTAATGCCGAAGCAGAAGCTGCTGCAAAAGCAAAGGGGAAGAGTGTGGTGCCTGAAGAACCAATCATCAAAGAAACTCAGAAGACATCTTTTGAGCAAGATGTAGACGAGTTTATGAGAATTATAAAGAGAAGTGATTACAAGGTGGTGGATCAGCTTCACCAAACTCCCTCAAAGATCTCCATATTATCCCTGTTGATGTGTTCTGAAGCTCACAGGAATGCATTACTGAAAGTCCTGCACGCAGCATACGTGCCAGAGGAGATCACTGTTAATCAGCTAGAAACTGTGGTGGAAAATGTCAACACCAGTCATGGACTGGGCTTTACCAATGCTGACTTAATAACTGAGGGGCGTAACCACAACAAGGCTTTACACATCACTCTAGAATGTAAGGGTGCTGTTCTATCTCATGTACTGGTGGACACTGGGTCTTCACTCAATGTTCTACCAAAGAAAGCCTTGGTGAAGCTGGAGTATGATGGCTTGGCATTACGTCCAAGTAATTTGGTGGTAAGAGCATTTGATGGCTCTAAAAGATCAGTGCTTGGGGAGATTGATCTGCCTGTGATGATTGGCCCGCAGACTTTTAAAATTACCTTCTATGAAAAGGACATTCAGCCGGCCTATAGTTGTTTGTTGGGTAGACCTTGGATCCATGCCGCTGGCGCTGTTACGTCTACCCTTCACCAGAAGCTGAAATTCGAGTGGGAAGGCCAGATCATCACCATCTGTGGTGAAGAGGACATCTTTGTTAGCCATCTGGATACATACAAGTACATTGAGATGGATGGAGAAATCCATGAAACCATGAGTCAGGGATTTGAGGCTCTGAACGTTAATGAAGCGTCTGCTGTACTGGGAACCTCCATGACGTCTTATCAGCAAGCCAGGAAGGTTGTTGAAGAGGGTACTGCCCAAGGCTGGGGCAAGCTGCTGCCCATGGAGAAGAAGGAGGACAGATTTGGGTTGGGTTACAAACCAACTCAACAAGATCAATCAGAGGCTGCTAAGAAGCCCAATTTTGTCAGCGAGGGGATGCTCACCCCGGATGCAGTGAACAACTTGGAAGATGAGTCGGAAGATGAGCGCAACCTGGAGATTTGGATACGTCCAAGGATCCCGGGGAGCCGTATCTCGAACTGGTCTTCCCAGGAAATTATAAGAGTTACTCCTACAGAGTAATTATTATTTCCTGTATTTTTAAGCATGCATCAAGTCTTGCATCTTGCCCAAGATGACAAGACTCATTTTGTAATCGGGCCATCTTGTAATTTTGTGCAAACAGATCAATCAATGAATATCGGACATCTTTTGCAAATGAGTCTTTCCCTTTTCCGCTCACTGTTTTTCATTTTTCTTTTTGTACAAAAATAAAATGGCAATGTTTTCCAAAATGATAACTTCATTTCACTTTTTCTAAACAAGATTAAAATCGATCACTAAAATGAACAATCTAAACCCTTGCAGAGAGTGCCTTCCAGACTGCACCGACAACAGCACAGCTATGACTTCGTATGACTTTGACAATCCAATCAATCAAGCCGATGAAGGGGTTGAAGAAGATTACGAGCTTCCTGAAGAGCTAGCTAGGTTGTTAAGGCAAGAGGAGAAGGTTATCACTCCTCATCAGGAGGAGGTCGAAACGGTTAATCTTGGTACGGAAGAAGATGTGAAAGAGGTTAAAATCGGGGCCTGCCTACAAGATTCAGTAAAAGAACAACTGATTGATATGCTTCGGGAATATGTAGATGTCTTTGCTTGGTCTTATCAGGATATGCCAGGGTTGGACACCGACATTGTCACGCACAAGCTGCCCTTAAAAGAAGACTGCCCGCCAGTAAAACAGAAGTTGCGCCGTACTCGCCCAGATATGGCAATGAAGATTAAAGAAGAGGTACAAAAACAGTGGGACGTCGGGTTCCTTGCTGTAACTAGTTACCCGCCGTGGGTTGCTAATATTGTACCTGTGCCTAAGAAAGATGGAAAAGTGAGAATGTGTGTGGATTACCGAGATCTGAACAGAGCCAGCCCGAAAGATGACTTCCCTTTACCTCACATTGATGTATTGGATGATAATACGGCTCAGTTCTCGGTGTTCTCCTTCATGGACGGATTTTCAGGATACAATCAGATCAAAATGTCGCCTGAAGACATGGAGAAGACAACTTTCATCACACCCTGGGGCACGTTCTTTTACAAGGTGATGCCATTCGGACTGAAGAATGCTGGTGCAACGTATCAACGGGCTATGGTAACATTATTCCACGACATGATCCATAAAGAAATTGAATGTTATGTGGACGACATGATTGCCAAGTCCCTCACAGAAGAAGACCACCTGATAAATCTGTTGAAGTTATTCAAGCGTCTGAGGAAGTACCAACTGAAGTTAAACCCCAACAAGTGCACATTCGGGGTGCGATCCGGTAAGCTGCTGGGATTTGTTGTAAGTGAGAAAGGGATTGAAGTTGACCCTGATAAAGTTAAAGCCATTCAAGAAATGCCTGCACCAAAGACAGAAAAAGAAGTTCGGGGGTTCCTAGGTAGATTGAACTACATTTCAAGGTTCATATCTCACCTTACAGCAACCTGTGAACCCTTGTTCAAGCTGTTAAGAAAAGAACAAACGGTCAGGTGAAACGAAGACTGCCAGAGGGCTTTTGACAAAATCAAGGAATACTTGCAAGAGCCTCCAATCCTTATGCCTCCAGTTGAAGGAAGACCTCTAATCATGTACTTAACAGTATTAGAAGAGTCAATGGGGTGTGTGTTGGGCCAGCATGACGAGTCTGGTCGAAAAGAGTATGCAATATACTACCTAAGCAAAAAGTTTACCGACTGTGAACAACGTTATTCACTGCTCGAGAAAACTTGTTGTGCTTTTGCGTGGGCTGCTCGCCGACTAAGGCAGTATATGTTGACCCACACTACCTTGTTGATATCAAAAATGGATCCAGTCAAGTACATATTTGAGAAGCCAGCACTTACCGGACGGGTTGCAAGATGGCAAATGATTCTCACAGAATATGACATTCAATACACATCTCAGAAAGCCATCAAGGGCAGTGTGTTGTCTGATTACCTTGCTAAGCAACCCATTGACGATTACCAGCCTATGAGATTTGACTTCCCTGATGAAGACATTATGTTCATAAAAGCAAAAGATCATGAAGAGCCTGTTCACACTGAAGGGCCTGGCCCAGAAGAAGAGTGGACTATGATGTTTGATGGGGCTGTTAATATGAGTGGTTGTGGTGTTGGTGCAGTACTCATTACACCTAAAGGAGTTCATATGCCTTTCTCGGCGAAACTCACCTTTAACTGCACTAACAACGAAGCTGAATACGAAGCTTGCATTATGGGTCTTGAGGAAGCCATTGACCTCAGGATCAAGACTTTGACTGTATTCGGAGATTCAGCTCTGGTAATTAATCAAACCAACGGCAAATGGTACACCCACCAAGATCATCTGATACCTTATCGGGACTATACAAGGAGGTTATTGACTTTCTTCAAAACAGTCAGACTTGAGTATATCCCTCGGGACGGGAATCAGTTTGCAGATGCTCTGGCTACCATTTCATCGATGATCAAAGTTCAAGCTGCCAACTTTGTACCTCGGATTTCAGTGTCCAGACTTGACAAACCAGCATATGTGTTCTCAGCAGATGTTGTTAAAGATGATAAGCCTTGGTTCCATGACATTAAATGCTTCTTGGAGGATCAAACGTACCCACCTGGGGCATCTTCCAATGATAAGAAAACTTTGAGAAGGCTTGCTGGTAGTTTCTTCCTGAATACTGATGGTTCCCTGTACAAGAGAAACTTTGATATGGTACTCCTCAGATGCGTTGATAGAACAGAAGCAGACTTGTTGATGCACGAAGTACACGAAGGATCCTTTGGTACCCATGCTGGAGGGCATGCAATGGCTAAAAACTTGCTAAGATCAGGTTATTACTGGATCACAATGGATGCCGACTGTTGTGCCTATGCCAGAAAGTGCCATAAATGCCAGATCTATGCGGATAAAGTGCATGTACCTCTGAATCCTCTGAATGTGATGTCTTCACCCTGGCCTTTTGCTATGTGGGGCATTGATATGATTGGCAAGATTGAACCGACTGCTTCAAATGGCCACAGATTCATCCTGGTAGCCATTGACTATTTCACCAAGTGGGTTGAAGCAGCTTCCTATGCAAATGTTACGAGGCAGGTGGTAGCCCGATTTCTGAAGAGGGACATCATCTGTCGGTATGGAGTGCCCGAGCAAATCATTACCGATAATGGTTCCAACTTGAATAACAAAATGATGGCAGAACTGTGCCGGGACTTCAAGATCCAACATCACAATTCTTCTCCTTACAGGCCAAAGATGAATGGCGCTGTCGAGGCAGCTAATAAGAATATCAAGAAGATTGTGCAAAAGATGGTGGTTACCTGTAAAGACTGGCATGAAATGCTACCATTTGCCTTGCATGGGTACCGTACGTCAATCAGAACATCCACTGGGGCAACACCGTATCAACTTGTGTATGGTATGGAGGCAGTCCTACCTGTTGAAGTTGAATTACCCTCCTTACGAGTATTAATGGATGTTAAGTTGAACGAAGCAGAGTGGGTCCGATCCCGATACGAACAGCTGAATCTGATTGAAGAGAAGAGGTTGGCTGCAATTTGTCATGGGCAGCTGTATCAGAAAAGAATGAAGAAAGCCTTCGATCAGAAAGTCAGGCTCCGAGAGTACCAAGTAGGAGATCTTGTACTGAAAAGACTCCTCCCTCCTCATACAGACCACAGGGGCAAGTGGACTCCGAACTATGAAGGGCCATTCGTAGTAAAGAAAGTTTTCTCTGGTGGAGCACTCATGCTCAGTACTATGGATGGTGAAGACTTCCCGTCCCCTGTGAATTCAGATGCAGTTAAAAAATACTTCGCATAAAAAATGACCCGCTGGACATAAAAAACAGAATGTCAGTCCAGGCAAAAATAGGGCATCCCGGCGAGTCAAAAACAGAATAAAGGACTCGGGCAAAAATAAGGGAAAATAAATAAAAACATGTACACCCGCTGAGTTGAAAAGCCGCATCGGACAACTCAGGCAAAAATGGGTATCCCGGTGGATTGAAAACCTGAAAGGGCGATCCACGCAAAATAAGGGAATAAGCGAACAATTGCATTCTGAATTCGTCTGTATCACTTACAACTTGGTAAGCTTCAAAATGATCAAGCTTCTTTTAGAATCAGCCTTCTTCAGAAAGCAAGACGAGAAGAACGTCAAATGTCATACGAGTCATAGGGAAGCTCCTTGAAGCGTCGTCAACATCGCCAATACCTTTTATTTCTCAATTTGTAACAATCTCCTCATTTTAGGGGATTTGTTTCCTTGACTGTACCTTGCCGATTCAGGGCACATGAATTAATAAAATCAGATTTTCAGTCATGTTTCGTCTCGTACATTTTATTTTTTCCAAGAATGTCCGATGTCTTTAAGATACTGATTGCATAAATACAGATGCTTCTCTTCTAAAAAATACGTGCTTGCAGGAAATATACTCATTCCCAGGAGTGCCTAAACTCTTATGATGGAATCTGGTAAAGGATACCTCGGGATTACTTGTGCGTTTCTCTGACTTTTCAGGGTTGCAGGTATTCAAAGCACAGCATGGGGCATGAAAGCCTCATCCCAGCGAGCTGGAAAATCATTATCTACTCAGTCTGAGCACCGAAGGTGTTTTCTCCCCAACTGAGTTACCAATTGTTATTTCCTCCTCAACCAAGTACAAAAGCCAGGGAACCATCTCCCCACAGAGTTCAGCCTCTATCCAGAAGAGCAATACCTGAAGACCTCACAACAGAGTGAAGGAAGCTTCTACAAACCCCAGTTGGGTCCCTCATTACTGAAATAGGTCTATCAGTGACCTATATCCCCAAGCAGAGTCCCATATGTCAGATCTACCAATGATCTCATCCCCAACTGGGATGTCCACTTCAAGCAGATCAACCAGAGATCTTCGCAGCAACGGGATCCGAATCCCGGATTGGTATCTTTTGCATAATCATAGCATTCGCATCATATTTTCCCCACAGAGCGTAGCATTCCGTCTAATACGGAGCATTACGGCAAAAATCGAACATATTGCATAATCATAAGCCATGTACTGGATCAAACACTTGTGAATACTGACAATCCGTCGGCGATATACAGAGGAACTCCCCAGATTCCCCGGCAGAGAGCCAAAGCACTTTCCCTAAAGGTACAGATACTTCCTGACACCCGTCCGTGTCATATCCCAGTAGAAAGCCAAAGCGTCCTCTTTGAACTCACAGATACGTATATCTATACAAATTCCCTGACACCCGTCTGTGTCACCTTCCCCAACATAGATATCGGAAACATTTTGTAAACCATACACTTGTTTATATTACACTTTCCTCTTTTGACACTCGTCTGTGTCACTCTCCCCAGCAAGTTTAAACACTCCTGTACACCACTCATACTTGTTATTCCTGTTTCACTCATACAGATACTCGTCCGTATCTTGTATACACCACTAATCCCTTCAGATTCGACACTCGTCTGTGTTCTTTGTTAACCAGTTGATACTCGTCCGTGTCATCATCTCAGAACATGTGTCAGCGTTTGTTTCTACCTGATACTCGTCCGTATCATAGTCTTAAGGATGCTCGTCCGCATTTTTAATCCATACACGTGTCAAAGACTTATGTCTTCTTGAATCTAGACACTCGTCTGTGTCTACTATTCCCCAGAAGAGTCCCTTTAGATCCGACACTCGTCCGTGTTCTTTGTTAACCAGTTGGTACCCGTCCGTATCATCATCTCAAAACATGCGTCAAGCGTTTGTTTCTACCCGATACTCGTCCGTATCGTAGTCTTAAGGATGCTCGTCCGCATCTTTAATCTATACACCGTACCCAAACACTTATACCTCTCATTCCTTGGATATAGACACTCGTCCGTGTTTGATATCTGACATTCGTCCTATGTCATGATATTGTCGGCAGCCGTACCCTGCCAGGTGATCGTCCTTCACCTTTGGATGACCGTCCCTCATCCTTTCCCCAGCGGAGTCTCTATTTCATTAGAACCCCTTTTCTATCCGAAATTCGTCCTATGTCGTGATATTTTTAGTTGCCGTCCCCTGCTAGGTGATCTTCCTTCACCTCCTGATGATCGTCCTTCATCATTTTATCCGATGGCCGTCCCCATTGTTGATCTTGTTATCTGACATTCGTCCTATGTCATGATACCTTCGGAGCAGCCGTACCCTGCTAGGTGATCGTCCTTCACCTCTTGATGATCGTCCTTCATCATGCTTATCCGATGGCCGTCCCCATCGTCGACCTTTTATCCGGCATTCGTCCTATGTCGCGATACTTTTGGCAACCGTACCTTGCCCGGTGATCGTCCTTCACCTTAGATGACCGTTCCCCATCTCATCCCCAACAGAGCAGCCGTCCCCTGCTAGGTGATCGTCCTTCACCTTTGATGACTGTACCTCATCATTTATTTTTTACCTCTAATCCCCAGAGAGTCTTATACCCCCAGCTTGTCGGTCGTCCCCGTCATTGCTTTATTTTCCGCATCCTCCCCACCATATCGGTCGTCCCCGTCATAGCCCTTTCCCCAGCAGTCGTCCTCTGCTCGACGGTCGTCCTCCGACGCCCGCACTCTATAATATACTTTATTTTCCCTTTACAATCTATATCCTTTTTCTTCTTCATTCTATGAGTGCAAATTTTGGAGTGTCTTTGGTATTCAACCACAAGTTATCTTGTTTGCCTGTTAAGCCGTCGCTTACATCCTGCACAGCTAACTCGTGTTTGATTAGGGGCAGCTGTAAACACCCCAAATTTGCCCTCACCCATTCACACCATGGCTTGTGATCTTTTCATATGCATAAGTTCAATCATAGCACCTCATATTGCATATTTGCTTCACTGCATTGGCTCAAAGTCATTTGCATCTAGGGTTTGTGATCTGAGCAATCCAAGAGCCATTTGAACCACATCAAAGGTCATCAATCACTTAAAAGGGGTCCATGTATGTTCAAGAATCATATTGTATCCTCACAAGGTCAAAGAAGCCAAAGAATCACAAGAACTGAGAATGGCATGGAAGCAGAGCCAGGTTTAACTGCACAGATGACCTAGAATTAGGGTTTTGGTTTCAAAGGCCATAACTCCAATTTTTTTGGTCATTCTTGTTTCTATTGGTCTCTATATGGTATAGGGATCATGCACATCAATTTTCATGAATAAATTCCATGGGGAAGGCATCTGAACAAGGGTTGACTTCTTGAGCAAGTCAGTGTAAAATCAGGGCATCTGAGGCCCCCAATGACCCGGCCAAAGGGTGTTCTTCATCATTTTGATTGTGTATGATCTTTATTTGATCATAGAAGATGTTATAAGTTCACAAAATTGAAGAATTTCAAGCCATTTGCAAAGTTGTCTTTTTGGGAAAATGACTTGTAATGGAAACTTGCCATTTTGGGAAACTTTTTCAACCCTTGCTTTTTGATTCAAAAATGCTTCAAATGAGAAAACTTTGGTCATGAAAGTTGTAGAATGGATCATTCCCTTTTCAAAAAGTACAAGAACTCATTCTAATTCATTTTGGATCAAAAGTTATGGCTTGTCAAAGTTGGGAAAAATCACATAATTTCAAGTTATGTACCAAAGAGGCATTTTGCAAAATGATGTGATCAAGCATTCTAAAGACTTCAAATGTGCACAAACTCATTACAACATACTCACATGACCTCTAAAGATCAGAATTGGCCCAAGAATATTGCATTCTTATGCCTTGAACCTCATGAATTTCCAAAGTGGCCAAACTTTAGGAAAATTGCAAAACATCTCATAAGCTTTGATCCACTTGCTGATTTGCCTCAATCCCAATTCCATGGACATCCTTAATCTCAGCTGAGCCAAGACAAGCCAAAAAGCTAGCTATACCATTTCCCATACCTCAAGTACAAGTCAAGTTGACATTTTGGCAACTTGCCCATACCAATCACAACAGGCCACCAACAACTCTCTGCCCAATCCAGACTTTACAAACACACTCCAAGGGTTCATTTTCATAACACACACAAGCCTGAAACCTCTCATAAGCCATAGTTCAAGAAACTCACCTCTTATGCACTTTCCTTCGAATCTGATCACACAAGCATCAAATATCAAAACAAACTTCACCAAATCACTCACCATGATCCTCTGATCATTTCCCAACCATTGTTTTGGCCTGAAACCTCCCACATCACAAATACGATTTTCACACTCCCTTGGCCTGAGCTTCTGCCAACTCTCTCTAGAGGCCATATAAAATCCAGCTAAGTGTCAAAAGCTTCAAAGGAGGATCATTGGAGCTTGTTTGAACTAAAGAAGCAGCCAGAAAGTCCCTGTTTCGAAAGCTCAATCTCAGGTAACATGATGAACAAATTTTCCAGAACTTTGATTTCTTGTTAAAATGTTGTTCTATATGTTATCCTGATCATGGGGATCTATTTATTTTTGAAAATGAGCCAGAAAAAAGCATGTTATGATGTTCTGAAAGTTTGCCCGTAAAAATGTTTTTGCTTGTTTCCTTTGATTCACGAAAAATAAATGTTGTTTGATTTAGGGTTTGTGTTTAGTGATGTTCATAGGTTGATTCTGGAGAGTTTTGTGAGGTTTTGATGCGTTTTGAGAGAGATTGAGATTTTGGCTTGCCGGAGAAGATGACCGGAACACTGTTCCGGTCATCTGAAAGTGATTAGGGCACAGGATTAGGGTTTAATCATAATTAGCGAGATTTGAATTCTGGCCGTCCATTCGCGCGCGCAGTCAATTCCCGCCCCCCTGATTTTGAATCTGGACCCTTGGATTGTTTGACTTTCCCATTTTCTCATTAAAATCATTTTTAAATTCATTTGTTTTATATTTATTTTGTACGAATTTTTAAAAATAGTTAAAATCATCTAAAAATTATGAAATTTTTTGTCAAAGGTTTCATGAATTTTCAGAACACAAAAATATTTTTAGTTTTAGTTTTTGCATTAAAAATTATTTTTAAATCATTTAAATGATTAGTTTTAATTAGTTAATGAAAATTAATTAATTAAAAATACATTTAGGTATTTAAAAATCACAAAAAAATTCACATAGCATTTAGAAACATTTAGAAACATTGTCCAACTCTCAAACCAAATTTCTTTTTTGATCTTGATGCCTTTTGATAATTTTCTTTGGATTTAATTTCATTTCAAGGCAATATTTTGTTTCAAACTTCAAAAAATTCATTTCTGCCCAACCATTGAGAGTTGGATGATGATTCTTTTGCATTGCATCTTGTATAGCATGTAGTTTATAGGATAAATTTGGTTTGAATTGATCTTGCATTTTCAATTTGTTTTGCATTTTTCTTGACAAAGTACCTTAAAACCCTAGCAATCTTAGGAAATCCATAACTTTCACTAGGTTAAGAGTTGGATCCCCTCCTTTGGGCAGTGAGTTTGTATAGGTTTAGGGTACCTTTGATAGCATTTTCAAATTTTTATCATGTCTCTTGCTTCTGGTTTTGGATTTTTGCTTTGTGTGTTGATCACAAACCCTAATTTGTGCCTTCCTTTGCATCCATTTCTCATTTGCTTGCATCTAATGACTTGCCATGACATTTTATGCATTCACTTGATTCATAATACATCTTAGGACATGTTAGAATCATGTTTGATCATTGCATCTTTCATTTTCCTTGTTGTATGCCCATTGCATTTCATAACTTTTCATGAACATCCATGGTTCAATGCATGCCTCATTTGCATCCATATGTTTGTTTGATCATTCCCATGCCTTGCCTCATGTTTATATCACCTCTTAGCATCATTGACATCATAATCATGCTTCTGGTTTTGGTTTTCATCATGACATTGCATCTCATTTGCATTGCATTTCATTTCTTTTACTAACTTTTCAGGTGGTAAGTTGTATTGAGAAGTGAATTTGCCTTCACTTCTCATAATCTCTTTTCATCTCTTTCATACTTCCCTTTGCTGCATTTTGTATGTGTATTGGATTGAGCTTGCTCATTCATGTTCATCTCTTACTTTCTTCCTTCAAGCAACTTGCCTTCTTAAGTGAAGCAAGTTGTTTTGCTTCTCTTTGCTTCCTTCTCCTTTCATCTGCTTCTCCCCTTGGTGGCTCTTTGAAGATTCTTTCTCTCTTAAGCCTCACAAACCCTAGGATCTCCAAGCATGATAACAATTAGGGTTTGATTAGTCCCCCATTTAGCTTTTACCTTTGAGTCATCCTTGAGTCTTCTCTTCTCATCTCATAATCAGGGACTAAACCCTAAAGGTTTTAAGGCTTTGTGATTAAGCTTATGCCTGCATCCTTCTATTAGGATGGAGTGTATAACTTTAATCCTAAGTGTTAAACCCTTAATGTGTTTAAATCCTTTAATCAATCCACTTAATAATCATCAAGACATCAAGCTTGTAACTTGGGCCTTGCATTAGGGTTCTAATTCTTCCTTAATTGGTTTAGAAGGACTAACCCTAGTGTTAATGGACAAGTCCCCCTCAAGTTGTCTTACAAACCATAAAATCCATTCCTTAATCTTACCATTAACTAAAATCCACTTAATAAAGGCTTTGTTTTGTCATGAGGTTAATCCCTAATCATGGATTAAGTTGAGGAGCTTTCCTCAGCTTAAATGTTCTCATCTATTATCCTTCTATTAGGATGGTGTAATGGGTCCATTAAATCTTTGATTATGGCTTAAACTCATTACTTAACACTAAACAAAAACAACAAAAAACATCTAAACAAATACAAGTTGGTTAATGATCTTAACCCTACATCATGGAGATTAAGTGTGAGGTGTTTACTTCATACTTAAGGTACTCTCATTACCCCTAATCAGAGGGAGGATGTGATGAGTTTACTAACCCTTGGTTTAGGCTTAAGCTCATTTTCTTATGACAAACTCCAAAAGCAATAAAAGACTGAAAACATCAAAAACAAACAATAATTGTCTCCTCCGGGATTCTTTTCTCATCATCATCACCCACAAACGAGAACTCGCTTCTTCCGTCTAATGCAAGACAGTTAGCACCTGAGCCAGACAGGTCATACACTTGAGCATAGACAAGTAAGCAGTTCACAAGTCAATTCATCTTTCAGTCTCTTTGAGTCGAACTACGGTGTTCTGACTTCCTCATTGCACGAGAGGATACGTAGGCATAACTTAACAGTTATCGAACAAAAGTCTCTGTATATTCCCCCTCTTTCCAGCATTATTCTTTTAGCCTCATTATCTTGGGCATTTCATTCTTGTTCTTACACTGACACTTCTCTTATACACTTCACACTTCTCTTACACTGACACTTGCATTCTTTCCAGCTTTGATACACAGATTGCACTAACACTACCCCTTTAAAACACAAATCTTTTAAGCGTGGATCCCGTCGAGTACGACGGACAATCTGGGTGCTAATACCTTCCCAGGTTGTAACCAACCCCCTTTCTCAGTCTCTCTGGTTCGCGACCGTCTTATCCATATCTTTTCTTAGGTTTATGCAGCATTACCTTTCCTTCGGGATAAAAATGCCTAGCTGGTGACTCTTTCTTTTCTGAGTTCACCCTTGTGTGTTCTCTTCTCCTTTCGTCGACCGTTCGCATCTGAACCCCTCTTGACCCGGGTGTCATTTGGTGGGAGCGACACCTACATATGGTCTTCTATCACTTATTAGAACTATGAACAAGCTACGATTCTAGCTACTAACGGCTAAATCGAATAACATATCACAAAAACAAAACAAACGAATAATGCCCTACGGCGAGATAAAGTGAAATAAATTAAAGCAAGAAGTGGTTTCGGATCCACCAACCTACAAAGCGGAGACTTGCTTTGGTGATTGTTGCGAGTTGATCGATGCACAAACGAAGAGATACCGGAGATTCCAAGCTTCTATCCGCGAGAGTGCAAAATAAATGCAATTTATCCGAAACGCTTCTGAGCGGTGAAATAAACACCGTAACCGTGACGAATCTTCGATCAACCACTGAATTGGTGAAGATGATGAAGGCTAAGCTTCCGATCTTTCGAGTTTCAATGTGAAAGCTTGAAAGATCTTGATGATGAAGCTTTGGTGAAAGGTTGAAAATGGAAAGAATGAGAGAATGGAGATTATGAAGTGAAATTGTGAAAATGAAGTTGAAGTTGTGAGGTTTTGAGTGAAAATGACTTATATAGGAACTAGGTTTGGAGTGAGCTTTGGGATAAGAATTGGCTTTGGCATTGGGTTTGGAAAGTGAAGTTAGGAGCTAGCTTAGGAGTAAGTTAAAGTTAGTTAGGGTTTCTAAAATATTCCTAGGAATATTCCTTAGTATATTCCTTGGAATATTCCACAGGAATGTGGTATAAGGGTCTAGAAAGTGGTGGAAAATTCAAGGTAATGTGAAATGGGAAAATGGAGGGAAACCACAACTAACTTTTGAATTTTTTCCAAATTTTTCCAGCGTTAACCGATTAACCCCTGGAGTTATCCGGTTAACGGCAGAAAAATGTGAATTTTACCCTTTAGGTAGGAACTCCTGGAAATGTGCTCGGTCAGCCGTTCTGAACTTATTTTTCTTCTAAAACCAAGTAACACTTGATCACCTGCCTAATGCATTTGCCAATGATGATTGTTTGTATTATTATTTTTATTATTATTTTACAGAATTATGAATGTGATGCGATATGCTAGATGACATGAAAATGAGAGGGCAAATTTTAGGGTGTTATAGTGACTTCATCATTCAGATTAAATATTGTTGACAAATGATTTTTCTTTTCAACCTCCAGTGTTGCTATGATCTCCTTCTGGTTTTCTCCTTCTTGTATCACATATGTCCCTGTCAAAACAGTGATATGTTTAGTTGATTCTTCTTCAAAGTCACTCTCATAATCTCCATCAGACCATGTTACATATAAGCCTTTATTGTGTCCCTTCAGATAGGTAGGACATTCAGCTCTAATATGGCCAAAACCATCACACCCATGATATTGAACTCTTTTTCTTTGGCTTGTCTTCTCTTCAGGCTTTTTCCTTGACTCATTTGATCTGCTGATGTCAGATGAAGTGTTCCTGACATTTGGTTTTGAGCTAATATTCATCCTTTTCATGACCTTGTTGAATTGTCTTCCCATTATAGCAACAGCTTCTTTCATGTTTTCTTTATTCTCAACTTCACCTCTTTCTACTTCTTCCTCAGTATTTGAGACAAGAGTTATGCTTTTGTTCTTCTTTTCAGGAACATCACTGAATCCCATTTCAAATGTCTGAAGGGATCCAATAAGGTATTCAGCCATTATATTGTAGATGTCATATGCCTCCTATATAGCAGTCACCTTCATAGCAAATCTCTTGGGAAGAGATCTGAGAATTTTCCTCACAAGCTTTTCATCATACATTTTTCTCCTAAAGCTCATGAAGCATTAGCAATATCAAGAATATTCATGTGAAAGTCATGAACAGTCTCATCTTCTTTCATTCTCAGATTTTCAAATTTGGTAGTAAGCATTTGAAGTTTTGACATCTTGACTTTGGAAGTTCCTTCATGAGTGGTTTTGATAATATCCCAAACTTTCTTGGCTAATTGACAGTGATGCACCAATCTGAATATGTTTTTGTCAATGCCATTGAATAGAGCATTCAAAGCCTTAGAATTCCATAGTGCCAAATCATCCTCATCTTTACTCCAATCATCTTCAACCTTTAAAATCATATTTCCATCTTTATCAGTAATGACAGGATGTTCCAATCCCTTATCTGCAGTTTTCCATGCCTTCTTGTCTAGAGATTTTAAGAAATCAACCATACGAGGTTTTTAATAATCATAGTAAGATCCATCCCGAATATGTGGTTTATTCCTAAATCCTCCATCCTTGTCCATAATACCAGAATAATTCCCCAAGATCTCACCCAGAAAAATAAGCAAGGTGCCTTCTCTGATACCAATTGAAATTCTGGCAACTGATAAGCGATGTCGAATACAATGTCACGACACTAATATATAACAAGTTTAAAAACAATGTAAATAAGAAAATACTGAAATAAAGAACACGAGGAATTGTTAACCCAGTTCGATGCAAAAACACCTACTATGGGGGATACCAAGCCAGGAAGGAACTCCACTATCAGTAGTATCAATTCAAAGATCCACATCAAATAATCCAGTTTGCAATCTTCTCACTTAATCACTACCCAATGCAAGTTCATCCTAGGAACTCCTAGATATGAGACCCCTCTCATTCCCCCTCAATCACAGCAGTGATATCAAACAAACAATTTATAAAATACGAAGACACACTTCAAAATAATCCTTGACCTTGCTTCAAAGCTTCAATCAAGCACAAACACTCTTGCTTAAAAGATTTGAGTGGACAAAGTACAACTTGAAAAACCTAGTCCAAAATAATCATCAACAAGACAATTGTTTGGCTCACAAGAAAACTAAACACACACACGAAAACATTGAATGATACAATCCTTATTTTTCCACATCTTCAAACTAGGGTAATGCATCCTTTAAGTAGAATCTTGAATGGGCATGGGCATGTTGAACTTGCACAAACCAAATAATTTATTTCCTTAAATAAAGGTACAAAAATAGCAACATATAATGATCTGCTAAATTAACTCCAAGCTGAATATTTTTCCTTCAAATAAACCGCGTTAATTAAACACAACAAGTCACAAGATTAATGACAGCAAAACGTGCGCCTCAAATAAGGATTCATCTAGATCTTCAGGTCCAGTCAGAGATGTCATGACATCAGTCTTGACATCCTGATAAAAACAGTTGCATACAAAAAGTTTCACACCTACATAATACTTAAATCACATGTCATAACATTACCTATGACATCCAGAAATAAAAATGTGTTTTACCATAAAATATAGCCAATCTAAAACATCTACACCCTCTAAACCCAATAGTTGAGGTATTTTCTTTCATCCTTTCCCTCTTCTTCAGCTTTAGATATGGTTTTGCTTTTCAATTATGTTTAAATTACTAACCTTTGGATTAGGGACCTTTAGGTATGGTTTTGCTTTTCAGCTTTAGATATGGATTATGTACTTTTCCCTGAAATAATATCAGTTGTTGAGGCATTTGGAAAAGGCCATGAGGTTGCTCCTGAAAAACCTGTGAAAACTTTTGTGGAATTTATTGGTAATGTTTGCAATATATCAATAAGCCAGTTACTGATTCCTTGTGTTAAAGGAGACTGTATCTCCATTGCCATACCTGAAGATGAGTACCTCCTTGGAGTGCAGTCTTGCAAAACTCAACTCTTTGTGGATTGGGTTACAGAAATGGAGTGTCACTTCCCTCGGAAATGGATTTTTTGAATTATACTTTTCTAATTTGGAAGATGTTCGACGTGTTCGTTCGAACTCTTCATGGAATCTAAGCCTTGGCTCGTTGAAGTTATTTTCATGGTCAAAATATTTCATCCCCAATAATGTTAATCAATCATATGCTCAAGTCTGGGTCAGGATTCTAGGGCTCCCTCAAGAGTATTGGAGACCCAAAATCCCCCTCTAAATTGCCTCTGAAGAATTTAATTGTTTCGCATAACCCATACGTCTACCTGATTGCAGAACCGTGGATGGATTACTGTAAGTTTCCGGTTGTGTTCTGAGATAGGCTTGATCTCAAGATTTTCACGGTAAATAGCAGAGATTTGACGCTTCCAAATATTTGGTGCATTTGTAAGAAGTCTTTGGACCCTCAAATTTATTCTGTAGTTCATCAGTTTGTGGCTTTCACCTGCACTCTGGATAACAAATTGTTCGGAATTGTTGTTGTGTATGCCTCGACTTGTAATACATATCGCAAACGGTTGTGGTCTGATCTCAGCTCTTTACCTGCCAATATCCCTTGGGTTTACATTGGCGACTTCGATGTTATTCTTGGTGTACATGAACATCATGGTTCCAATTCTCCCAATAATGCTCATATGCGCGACTTCCAAGACTGGACGGACAAAAACCTGCTTGTTGATATTCCCTCCAAGGGTGTTGATTTTGTTAGAACAATTATGGTTCTGAACCTCCAAGTGTTTTGATGATAACAAAGATTGTTACAGAATAGAAGTTCTAATAGATATCCTTGTTCTTGTGTAGAAGATCAATTCTTTAAGTAAGACGTACTTGAATAGAAGACTCATTGAGCCACATACAGAAGATACTCTTAAAAGGGAATCCTTCATTTAATAACACTTTTATTGGCTGCGCATCAAATATTTATCATCTCTGATCTCCGCTTAGAAGATGTTGATATTCATAATGAAGACATTAATTAAAGAATATTTTAATTAATGGTCAAGACAAGTATCTCTGTTTATGGAAGGAAGTTATGGTATTAACTTATATCCTAAATTTAGCTCAAGATGTCTCCAACGGCTACATTCATTCAAGAACTATATAAAGGATTCATTTTGAAGAATTGAATGACAACACACTCACGCAAAAAGACTGAATCAACTTGTGATAATATATTAAAACTTTCACTTAGTGATCCTTGCTTGTCAAGAAGCATTTTTAGTTACGTCTTTATTATCATTGTAATAGTTATTTTATTCCTTGAGTGACTAAGTTTAGTCAGAAGACTCAAGAGGACATTGACTATAGGTCTTTGTGTGTATTCAATAGTTGAATAGTGGATTAAGACCTCAGTAGAGGCAAAATCACCTTGGCGGGTGGACTGGACGTAGTTTGAGTTCAAACGAACCAGGATAAATAATCTTGTCTTTAGAAGTTGTTTATTTAAAGTTCCATAAGAAAACCCAATTCCAACCCCCCCCCCCCCTTCCTTGTGTTTTGCACCTTCAATTGGTATCAGAGCGCTAGGTTCTGAGAAACACACTTAACCGTGTCAGTAAAAGATCCAGAAGTTAAACACATGGCAGAAGCTGGAAATAACAACAATGAGTACCAGAATGACAAGATCAACGCTAAACCTCCAGTGTTCAATGGTGACAATTTTGACTACTGGAAGGATGTTCTGGAGAGTTTCTTTCTAGCTCTAGATGGAGATCTCTGGGACATGGTGACTGATGGATACATTCATCCTGTTGGAGCAGATGGTCAGAAGATTGAAAGAAAAAATATGATAGCTCAGCAGAAGAAGGAATTCAGAAATCATCACAAAGCTAGAACCATACTTCTAAGTGCTATCTCATATACAGAATATGAGAAGATCACAAACAGGGACTCAGCTAAACACATGTTTGATTCTCTGAGGATGACACATGAAGGCAACACTCAAGTCAAGGAGACTAAAGCTCTAGCCCTCATCCAGAAGTATGAAGCTTTCAAGATGGAAGAAGATGAGACAATTGAAAAAATGTTCTCAAGGTTCCAAATCCTGGTAGCTGGACTAAAAGTTCTGGACAAAGGCTATTCAACAGCAGATCATGTGAAGAAAATCATCAGAAGTTTACCAAAAGCTTGGAGGCCCATGGTCACTGCTTTAAAGCTATCAAAAAATCTGAATGAAATTTCCTTAGAAGAACTGATCAGCTCCTTGAGAAGTCGTGAGATTGAACTAGAAGAAGATGAACCCTAGAAGAAAGGTAAGTCTGTAGCTCTTAAATCTAACAAATATGTTTCTAAAGATTTACAGGCAGAAGAAGAAGAAAGTTCTGGATGTTCATCAGAAGAAGATGAATTATCTCTCCTATCCAGAAGAGTTCAACAACTCTGGAAGCATCGTCAGAAGAAGTTCAGAAATACCAGAAGAACAAACAATTATTCTGAATCAACATCTGGTCATAAGAAACGCAGAAGCAAAGAAGTTGTGTGCTACGAATGCAAAGAACCAGGACACTACAAAAGTGAATGTCCAAAACTTCAGAAAGAGAAACCCAGAAACAAATTCAGCAGAGAAAAGAAAAAGAGTCTCATGGCAACATGGGATGATTCTGAATCATCTGAAGCAGAGTCAAATTCTGAAGATGAACAAGCTAATATTGTATTAATGGCAAACATACCATAAGATGATCACCAATCAGAATCAGATTCAGAAGAGGTATTTTCTAAGTTTTCCAGATCTCAATTAGAAGCTAGCCTCTCAGAAATTCTTGAAAAATATCAGAAGCTTCAATTCAAATACAAAGACATGAAACAAAGTCTGGTATCTGAATTAGAAGAAGTTAGAAAACTAAAAACTGAAAACTCTGAGCTGAAAGAAAACATATTTGAATGTAAAAACTCTTTTGAAAAACTTAAAGCTCAGAAGGAATCTGAATTAGAAGATCTAATCAATTCTGACAGTATCATAAAACAGTATGACTATAGCTTTCAAAAATTTCTAGCTAAAAGCATAGATAGAAGCAAAATTGCATCTATGATCTATGGAGTTAGCAGAAATGATAGAACAGGCATAGGCTATGTGAAAACTAAAGAAACTCTGAAGTTTAAAAAGATTGATGACATTGTCATAAATACCAATACTCCTCTAAGTTCTCATTTCACCTATGGTCATAACCATGATCTAATATACACTAGTGAGTCATCTTGTTCCACAAGTTCTGATTTGAAACCTAAAATGAATCAGAAGTTTGTAAAAACTAACAAACAAGGACCCAGAAGAATATGGGTACCCAAGGATAAAATTGTGTATGTTGCAGATGTCTTTAACAGCAAAACTGAAACACCAATCATGGTACCTAGACTCTGGATGCTCACGACACATGACGGGAAGAAAGCATATGTTCCAAAGTCTTGAATTAAAAGATGGAGGCCACGTAGGTTTTGGAGGCAATCAAAAAGGAAAACTAATTGGCTCTGGAACTATTGTATGAATTAATTGCAGATATAGAAGTAGAAATCTCTACAAATAGAACTTCTGAAGATCAATCACCTAAAGATCAAAATAATACATGTTTTCCAACAACGTCTGAAGAACCCACTCAGAAGAAACTATCTAGAAGCAATATAAATCATCCAGAAGATAAAATCTTGGGAAAGAAAGATGAACCAATCAGAACAAGATCATCATTCAAAAACTCTGAAGAATCCTTAATGGGACTTGTTTCTCTGATTGAACCAACTTCGGTAGAAGAAGCTCTCTCAGAAAATGATTGGATTCTGGCTATGCAAGAAGAACTTAATCAATTCACCAGAAATGATGTGTGGGATCTAGCTCCCAGGCCCAGAGGATTCAACATCATCGGCACCAAGTGGGTATTCAGAAACAAGCTAAATGAGCAAGGAGAAGTTGTCAGAAACAAAGCAAGACTGGTTGCACAAGGTTATAGTCAACAAGAAGGAATTGACTATACAGAAACCTATGCACCAGTCGCCAGGTTAGAATCAATTAGACTTCTAATCTCATTTGCTGTAAACCATAATATCATTCTATATCAAATGGATGTCAAAAGTGCATTTTTAAATGGTTATATTGATGAAGAAGTGTATGTACACCAACCCCCTGGTTTTGAAAATACAAAATTTCCAGAACATGTTTTCAAACTCAAAAAATCATTATATGGTTTAAAACAAGCTCCCAGAGCTTGGTATGAAAGACTAAGTACTTTTCTTCTGGAAAATAAGTTCATCAGAGGGAAAGTGGATACAACTCTTTTCAGTAAAAACATTAAAAATGATCTTCTGATATGTCAAATTTATGTAGATGATATAATTTTTGGTTCTACTAAAAGTGTCTTAGGAAAGGAATTTGCTAAGTCTATGCAGGCAAAATTTGAAATGAGCATGATGGGAGAACTAAAGTTCTTTCTGGGAATTCAAATAAATCAAACATCAGAAGGAACGTATATCCATCAAAGCAAATATGTCAAAGAACTTCTGAAGAAATTTGATCTATCAGAAAGCATAATATCTAAAACTCCTATGCACCCTACATGTATTCTGGAGAAAGAAGAGGTAAGTAAGAAAGTAGATCAGAAGCTCTACAGAGGTATGATTGGATCTCTCCTATATCTAACTGCTTCGAGACCAGATATTCTATACAGCGTATGTTTATGTGCTAGATTCCAATCAGATCCTAGAGAAACTCACTTAACAGCAGTTAAGAGAATCTTTAGATATCTGAAAGGTACTACTAATCTTGGTCTGTATTACAGAAGATCATAAGAGTATAAACTTGTAGGATATTGTGATGCTGATTTTGCCGGAGACAGAACAGAAAGAAAAAGTACTTCTGGAAGTTGTCAATTTCTGGGAGACAATCTAATCTCTTGGTCTAGCAAAGGACAGTCAACCATAGCATTATCAACTGCAGAAGCTGAATACATTGCAGCAGCTGGATGCAGTACTCAGATGCTCTGGATGAAAAATCAGCTTGAGGATTTCAATATCTATGAGAGTAACATTCCCATCCTCTGTGACAATACTTCTGCTATATGTCTCTCTAAAAATCCAATTTTACATTCTAGAGCTAAACACATAGAAGTTAAACATCACTTCATTAGGGACTATACTCAGAAGGGAATTTTAATGTTAAAATTCATAGATACAAATCACCAATGGGCTGATATCTTTACAAAACTCCTTCCTGAAGATAGATTTAATTTCATACTAACTAACCTTAGCATGAAGTTATGTCCAGAACGAAAATGCTTTAATTATATGTCTTTACCTCTTAGAAGTTCTGTAATTTATCCTCTATATTATTTCCTCAGAAGATACTATGTTCTAATTACTTCATTCTGAGAACTTCTGTTCAAAGGGATATCATGCAGATCTTCAAATCAACAAGTGTCAACAAGGCTCTAAGGACTCCCATCAGAATTAAAACAAGTGTCCAAATTCTGACGAGTGACAGAACATGCATTGGACAACTGTCCTCTACAGAATGACATCTGTTAATCTTCTGGGAAACTGATACGGCTAACTTGACACCAAAAAGGCAAAAAATCTCTTGGGTAACTGTTCCAGAATCTTTTACGCCTTACCCTATGTCAGCGCATTTATTGCATATAATCATTATGTTTTTTTTTAAACTTAATTTTTCCCCTAATTTCTCGGTTTATTAAATGCATTATTATACCTATATAAGTAACGTTTCATTTTTACTTGCACTTTTTACCCTTATTGAATTTTTACTGAAAAATCTTTTCACTCTCTCTTTTGCGTTCTCTTTGAAAATTTTCTAAAAACCCTAAACTTCAAAAACCTCATCTTAGTAACAATGGCTTCTCCTACTCAACAAATAACAGACTTCTCTGATGTGTTCTATGTTGAACCCATGAAGACCCTTACTACTCCTGCTGACAAAATGGAAGTTCTATGTGAGCTCTTTGTGGATTTCAACAGTCTGAAGGAAAATGGTTTTGATCTCTTCCCGGACGTTCAAGCTCAGGGCTGGGAGAAGTACTTTGATCGCTTAATGGGACCAGTCTTCCCAAAACTGGTAAAGGAATTCTGGGCTTACGCAACAGCCACCAACTCACGTGTTACATCGTACGTGCTGGGTAAAAGGATAATTATTTCTGAAGACCACCTTGCCAAACTTATAGAAGCTGATGGAAATGGCATCAAGTGCAGTGACATGGATAGGATGTCTGATACTACAGTGATAGCAAAGGAGATCTTCACCTCTGGCCAACCCTCAAATAAGATAAAGGATTTGAAGACCCCTCTCAGAATTTGGGCCAAGATCATTCTTGGGACAATCTGTCATAGGAAGCCTACCAACTCTCTAGACTACATCAATTTGGATCAACAATTTCTACTTTACTTCATTGCCAAACAGAAAAAGATCAACCTTGCATACACTTTATTCCAACATCTGAAAACTAGTGTGAAGGAAACTAGAGATGGGGAGAAAACCAAGAGGGATTGGATTCCTCTAGGACGTGTTATTTCTGACATCCTCTGTCAAAACAAGCTGGTAGACTTTCTGGCAGAATTAAAGCAAACTCAACTTCTTGAAACAGATGTAGGAAAACCTCTGAATGCAAAGAACTTGAAAAAGATGAAGTTTATTACTTCTATTCAGCAAGAACCTGTCCTTCCTTCTAGAGAAGTGATCACCACCAGGAGGATTCCATTGGAGAACTTCCCTCTCTTCTCTTCTGACACACCTCCAGAAGTTGTGGTAAATTACCTGGATATTTGCAAGCAACATGGTGTGGACCCCCAGTTCAAGCCAACTGAACTCAAACAGAAAGCTCCAAGTGCTGCCTCTGCAAGATTCAAGAAAAGAAAGGATGCTGGAGGATCATCTCAGAAGATTCTAAAATCATCCAGAAGATCAGGTAAAACTTCTGCCTCTAACTCTGAATTCATTTCTGTAGTAGAAGCAGTTAATGTAGAAGTGTTTGAAAAACCTTCTAGCCCATTACCTTCTGACCCATTACCTTCTGTTGATATTCCTTCTGCACCAATCCCTTCTTCTGAACCACCTCAATCTTTTAATCCTATTCAAACTGAAATATCTGCATCTGCTGCTGTCGCATCCATCCTCTCATCACTTTATCCACCAGAAGTTGAACCCAATCAACCACAAACACTTTCTGACTTTGACATACCAATAGATACTACTCCTCTGTCTGACATTGATCGCTCTCCTATAACTGAAACACAAACTGCCCTGCAACATGCCCTATCAGATCTTGACAATTTTCAATCCTCAGAATCTGTCCAAATTCCATCTCCTGAAAATACACCTAGACTATCCCCTATAAGAGAAAGTTCACTATCCTCATATGAATCTACTCCTCCAAACTCACTTGCCTTTATAAACATCCCTGACACTCCTCCAGAAGATACTGCTCATGATAATCCTCTTAGAACATCCATTAATTTTGAAGCTTTACAAAAATTATCCTCAGTCTCTAACAAAACAGCCATACCTGTACCTAAACCAAAACCCTCTAGAACAGACATTTCTGCTTTATTACTTGCTTTTGAAACAGTCTTGAAATTGAAGTTAGAGGATCTGAAGTCTGCGTGCTCAGAGCTTACAGATCCAGCTGCTTCTGATTTTCTGTGGGCTTCCTTCAGAAAGTGGTTTAATACTGAATCAAAAATACTCAAGGACATCTGCTATGATATCGCTCACCAGAACTTCTGTGAGTATCTTCAAGCAGTTGTTTCTAATGTTGAACAGTCTAAACCCCTACTGCTGGACAATAAGCCTTGGACAGAGTCAGAAAATCTGGAAGAACTCTTTGAACTTCAAATGGTTTTGGTACCTTCTGAAGAAGATCATGTTGATGAACCTGAGAATCAAGCTGCCCCAGAAGTTGAAGAACCTTTGACAACAAATTTTGTTCTGCAAACATTGGAAGAGCTGAAGAAAGAGAATCAGATGGTAAAGCAACGTCTGGATAAGCAAGATGAAACCACTGCTGAATTGAAGACCTTGCTTGGCAAGCAAGTGGAATCATCATCTGAGATTAAATCTTTGTTGGAGACCTTAGTTACTAAGATGAACTCCTAATTTCATGCTTATCTTTTGCTTTAGTTGTTTCTGTTTTATTTTCTGCTTCTTCATAACTTTTTTAAGTTCTACTGGTTTTTGTCTTTACAAGTTTTTTATATATTAATGGTAACATTCGGTTTTATTTCATTTTTTTGCATCTTTTTGATTATGACAAAAAGTGGGAGAAACGTAGATGATTCTGATCCATAGCAGTTTACCATAATTTGCCTCTTACATATAATATTCTAATAAAACTATTTGAGTTGTGATCATAGAAAAGAAACAGGTCAGGTAACCAACTCAGGGGGAGCTAAGGATCATGGAACATCTGAAGAAATCTTGATAAGAAATATGTGATTCTATTAAAGGGAGTTTCTCTAATATTATTAAACTCTATTCTCATTATGTTTTGTCATCATCAAAAAGGGGGAGATTGTTAGAACAATTATGGTTCTGAACCTCCAAGTGTTTTGATGATAACAAAGATTTTTACAGAATAGAAGTTCTAATAAATATCCTTGTTCTTGTGTAGAAGATCAATTCTTTAAGTAAGATGTACTTGAATAGAAGACTCATTGAGCCACATACAGAAGATACTCTTAAAAGGGAATCCATCATTTAATAACACTTTTATTGACTGCGCATCAAATATTTATTATCTCTGATCTCCACTTAGAAGATGTTGATATTCATAATGAAGACATTAATTAAAGAATATTTTAATTAATGGTCAAGACAAGTATCTCTGTTTATGGAAGGAAGTTATGGTATTAACTTATATCCTAAATTTAGCTCAAGATGTCTCCAACGGCTACATTCATTCAAGAACTATATAAAGGATTCATTTTGAAGAATTGAATGACAACACACTCACGCAAAAAGACTGAATCAACTTGTGCTAATATATTGTAACTTTCACTTAGTGATCCTTGCTTGTCAAGAAGCATTTTTAGTTACGTCTTTATTATCATTGTAATAGTTATTTTATTCCTTGAGTGACTAAGTTTAGTTAGAAGACTCAAGAGGACATTGACTATAGGTCTTTGTGTGTATCCAATAGTTGAATAGTGGATTAAGACCTCAGTAGAGGCAAAATCACCTTGGCGGGTGGACTGGACGTAGTTTGAGTTCAAACGAACCAGGATAAATAATCTTGTCTTTAGAATTTGTTTATTTAAAGTTCCATAAGAAAACCCAATTCCAACCCCCCCTTCCTTGTGTTTTGCACCTTCAAATTTAACCTAGTACAATGGTCGTAGTGGCACTGCTTTTGTTGAAAGGAGGTTGGACTGAGCGTTTTGCAATAATTGTTGGATCCATGACAATCAAAAATTAAAGGTTACAACTTTTCTGAGGATGAAATTTGACCATCATCAAATTCTATTGGAGTCTTGCTTATCCTCTATTAGGATCACTTCTCACTTTAGATTCCTTCGAATATGGACTATCCATGATGAGTGTCATGACTTTATTGCGAATTCTTGGTCTACTAGTATTGTTGGGTGTCCGATGTTAATATTGACCAAAAAGCTTCAAATTCTTAAAGCCAACCTCAGAGTTTGGAATAAAGTAGTTTTGGGTGATGTTCATGCGCTTGTTTTAAGACATAGTAAAGCTATGGAGGACATTCAAAATTGGATAAGTAGTGTTGGGCCCTCAGACGAGCTCAGAATTTCGAAGTAGAATGCGCAACTTGACCTTGAGAAGGCTCAATGCAAGGAAGGGGCATTTTGGGCTGAGAAGGCTAATCTTGATTGGCATACTTGCAGTGACTGTAATATTTCTTATTTTCACTGAATGGCTAAGACAAAGAGATCTAATAATATTATTACCTATCTCAAAGATAGCGATAATTTGGTTACAAATTCGGCTGACATTGCTTCGGTTGCGGTTAGATATTTTTCTAACCTCTTTGGTGCTGAATACTTTGGTATGGATTGTTCTTTAGTGGACCAAATCATTCAGTTGTCTATTGATGCTAATGTGAACCATTTGCTGACTTTAATTTCGTCCAAAGATGAAATCCACAAGGTTATCTTCGGCCTCAACATATCTATTTCTCCCGGCCCCGATGGCTTTGGAGGGGTGTTCTTTCATTCTTACTGGAACATTATTGAAGTTGATGTTTGTAATGCGGTGCTGGAGTTTTTCATGAAAGATTGGATTATGCAAAACTACAATGCCAACAATATCATTCTGATTCCCAAGACCAAAGATGCACACTCGATGAATATGTACAGACCTATAGCTTTGGCAAATTTCAAATTTCAAATTATATCAAAAATCTTAGCTTACAGGCTGGCTTCAGTTCTTTCGAATATCGTTTCCAAAGAGCAGCGGGGCCTCATTCATGGTAGAAATATTAAGGATTGTACTTGCTTAACTTCGAAAGCTTTTAATTTCTTGGAAAACTATTGCAAGCATGGTAATATTGCCATTAAAGTGGATAATGCTAAAGATTTTGACACGTTAAATTGGGAATTTCTCCTTAAAGTTCTGAATAACTTTGGTTTTTCTCAGAAATGATGTTATTGGATCAACATTATCCTCTCCTCAGCTACGCTTTCAATTAATATCAACAGTGAGAATCATGGTTATTTCAAGTGCAAAAGAGATGTACGCCAAGGCGATCCTCTCTCGCTTCTCTTGTTTCGTTTAGCGGAAGAAGTACTTAGCCATAGCATTTTCAAGGTCGTTTCAGAAGGAGGTCTCAACCTCATCAAAGCCTCAAAGAATAATTTTGTTCTGTCTTACATTTTTTATGCTGACGACATTATGATATTTTTCACGGGTAAGCTTTCGGATATCAGGGCTCTCAAAAAGATTTTTGCAGATTACTCGGCCGCTTCGGGCCAGATTGTAAGCCTTTAAAAATCCCATATTTATTTTGGTTCCATCACTAGCATGAAGAGCAACAAAATTTGGCATTCCATTGGTTTTAACAGAGGCAGACTTTGTGAAGACAAACTTCCTTCAAATATCATGTTTTGATGAAAACAACAAATTATGTTCATATGTGTATGTGCAAAAAGGAAGAGAATCATTTGGATCAAGCTTCAAACATCATTCAATAAATTTTCAAGAATTGAAGAATAATTTGGAATAAATTAAAGGTATAACAATTATTGCTTAAAAATATATATGCAAGTGCTCAAAAATATCTCTTTCATAATATACATGTTTAGGAATAATAGCAAACACATGCCATAAATTTCATGCATTAAAAAATAAATATTTAGATATATTTTTAGTTTTTCAATTTATTTAAACATGCAGTTTTTGGTAAATTATGGCAGTTTGAGCACTCGTAACAGGAATAAAAACCGCCATAATTTGCACCCATCTGAAGCAGTATTTTAATTTTGAAATTCAAAAATTGTTCTGCATTTGTTAAGTTAGGTATCCATTAAAACTGACTTAAGAACTCCTATATGAATTTATAAAAAAAACAATAACTTTTGTAACACCTTTTCATGAAACCATTTCTTTTAACTTGACAATTGTTCATGATATTTTTGCAAAACTTTACAATATTTCAAAGAGGTGTTATGTACTTATAAATACATGAAATTTCAAATTAAATAAAACTCTCCAAGAAATTTAATAATCAAATACACTCATTATCTTCAATTTTCAATATTTCTTAAAGTGTTCTTACAAACATATTTTTGAGAGAAATCTTTGCATAAATTTCATACACTATCATAGTTTCATCTCAAACTATTCAAAGAACACTTGTATATTTATTTTGAGTGATATTTTGTTTCAAGGAGAAGATCGATCGTGAAGATTGATAGCACCATATTCTCAAGACATCAAATTTGTATCAAGATTATTTTCTTTGTATTACCTTGTTGTTCAGGATTGTTGGAAACAAGTGAGTGTTTGAAGAGGATTATTCTTCCTACACTTTAGTTACCTATAGCTTAGATAGTAGGCTTCACCTTGTGTGTGAGTAGGCTTGTACAATCATTATAAACTATAGTGAAATCTCTTACATGTTTTAAGGGGACTGGATGTACTCTCGAAGTGTGAGGGGAACCAGGATAAACTTTTGTGTCATCTTTTACTTTCTGCTTTTTACTTTCAAGCACTAAAACTCATACGTCAAGAAAAATAAGAAATCGGAAAAAGAACTCGAAGAATTTGTTAAACACCTAATTCACCTCCCCCCCCCCCCCCTCTTAGGCGTATCTCTAACTTATAATTGGCATCAGATAAGGTGATAGGTAACCTGTTCCTATTTGATTCAGATGGCTTCCACAAATAATAATCTAGTATTCAGAGATGGTGGTAGTAGCAGCAAGCCTCCTTTGTTTTGTGGTGAATATTTCGACTTCTGGAAGATCTGCATGAAGGTACATTTAGAAGCAGAAGAAAGTGATATATGGGAGGTTGTCCAAAATGGTCATTTTATTCCTACAATAGTTGTCAACGGAGTTAGTTCAACAAAACCGCAAGGATCATGGGATGATGATGATAAGAAAAAGGTTCTCTATGACAAAAAGGCGATAAATATCTTACAAAGTGCACTTGGAATGGATGAATTCTTCCGCGTTTCAACATGTACAATGGCTAAGAAAATATGGGACACTCTTGTAGAAACTCACGAAGGAACCGCCGAATTCAAAAGATCCAGATTGAACACATTAAGTCAAGAGTACGAGTTATTCAGAATGCAACCAGGAGAATCAATCCTCGAATTGCAGAAAAGATTCGTGCATTTGACAAATCACTTGAATGCACTTGGTAAGACACTAATAAATGATGAAATTAATCTTAAAGTACTTAGGTCTTTATCAAGAGAATGGAAACCCAAAGTGACGACAATATCTGAAAAGAAAAGTCTTTCTACCATGATATCCACTTCCTTGTTTGGAAAACTTCAAGAGCATGAATTAGAACTTGAAAGATTGGAGAAGCATGAGATACAAGTGAAAGATTCAAAAGACGTTGTATTAAAGACAAAAGTCAAATTTCATGATAGCAATCAAGAGGAGGAATCTGATGATGGTGATGATGATCTTTTCAAAATGTTTGAAAAATTCTTGAGAAAAGAAAGAAAAAAAGAGATCATTCTGAAGTAGCACCAACAAGGAAAGTTACATGTTTTGAATGTGGAAAAAGGGGACATGTCAGGAGTGAATGTCCTACACTTGAAAAGAAAGATATATTCAAAAGAAAGAATCATAAATGGAAAAAGAGAGCATATGTAGCATGGGATGACAACGAAATAAGTTCATCTTCAGATGAAGATCATGCAAACAAGTCATTGGTAGCCTTACATCATTCAAGTGATGAAGAACATGAGGTTAGTGATTATAAAATTGATGATAGATCATCATATGATGAGTTACAAAGTGCTTTTGATGAATTATATGATGAATTTTTGAAACTTTCTAGAAAATGTTCAAATCAAAAGAAAACTATTATAAAACTAGAAAGTATGGCTAATGACAAAAAAGTAGAATTAGAAGAAGTAAAAAATTCTACATGCTATAAATGTCAAGAATATAAATCCAAAATTGTTGAACTAAACCAAGTGATCAAGAAATATGAAAAAGGTCAAATTGGTTTAGATAATATGCTAAGTAGTCAAATATATTCAAGTAATAAATATGGACTTGACTTTTCTAATTTTAATAAACCTAGTAAAAGTCAAACTATCTTTGTAAAAGCTAGTAGCAAATTCAACAAGAAGGAATCAATGAAATTACATATTGTAGATCATCATAAAAGACCTTGTGATAGAAATAACTTTTATGTCAATAAAAAGAATAATGTTTTTAAGCCTACATGTTTTTATTGTAATGTAAAAGGCCATACTTCTAATGTTTGCTACATAAAAAAGTATGGTATTTCTTATGGTGAGTATGTATGGGTGTGAAAGAGATCTAACCCAAGAGGACCCAAAGAACATTGGGTACCTAACAAAACTTAAATTGTTTTGTAGGTTTGCTTGGAGACCACTTCAAAATCAATGTTTCATTAACAAAGTGGTTATTCTAAGTTCTTGATGGGAGATATAAACTAAATTTCAAATCTAGTTCCAAAGTCCAAGGATTATTTCACATATGAGGATTCCCTTAAAGAAAGAATTCTTGGCATCGGCAAAGTTGCAACACTAACTTTCACATCTATTGAAGATATACTTTAAGTTCACGAACCAAAGCATAATCTTCCAAGTACAAATCAACTTTATGACAAAGACTTCAAAATCATGTTTCGACAAGGATAAATGTTTGATGAAGTCTCATGAGGTAAAACTAATAGGTAAAAATTATGTTTTGTTTATTTATTTTTCAAAGATTTCTATATATACTTCAACACTTTTGCCATCCTTTTTGCTAATGACAAAGGGGGAGAAAGATTGTTGTTTCTCTAACTCTATTATGCAGAATTTTATCCATAACTTCTTTGATTAAGGGGGAGCATCAATCAAGGGGAGTTTTTTGTTGGAGAAACAAAGTTGGAGCAAATTTTCAAGAATAGGTTATCATCATCAAAAACTGGGAGATAGTGAAGACAAACTTCTTTCAAATATCATGTTTTGATGAAGACGACAAATTATGCTCATATGTGAATGTGCAAAAAAGAAGAAAATCATTTGGGTCAAGCTTCAAATATCATTCAATAAATTTTCAAGAATTGAACAATTTGGAATAAATTAAAGGTATAACAATTATTGCTTAAAAATATATATGCAAGTTTTCAAAAATATCTCTTGCATAATATACATGTTTAAGAATAATAGCAAACACATGCCATAAATTTCATGCATTAAAAAATAAATATTTAGACATATTTTTAGTTTTTCAATTTATTTAAACATGCAGTTTTTGGTAAATTATGGCAGTTTGAACCATCGTAAAATGAATAATAACCGCCGTAATTTTCACCCGTCTGAAGCAGTATTTTAATTTTGAAATTCAAAAATTGTTCTACATTTGTTAAGTAAGGTATCCGTTAAAACTAATTTAATAAGTCCTGTACGTATTTGAAAAAGAACAATAATTTTTTTAACACCTTTTCATGCATCTTTTCATGAAACCATTTCTTTTAACTTGACAATTATTCATGATATTTTTGCAAAACTGTATAATGTTTCAAAGAGGTGTTATGTACTTATAAATACATGAAATTTCAAATTAAATAAAACTCTCCAAGAAATTTAATAATCAAATACACTCATTATCTTCAATTTTCAATATTTCTTAAAGTGTTCTTACAAACATATTTTTAAGAGAAACCTTTGCATAAATTTCACACAATATCATAGTTTCACCTCATACTATTCAAAGAACACTTGTATATTTCATCTCATATTATTCAAAGAACACTTGTATATTTCTTTTGAGTAATATTTTGTTTTAAGGAGAAGATCGATCGTGAATATTGATAGCACCATATTCTCAAGACATCAAATTTGTATCAAGATTATTTTCTTTGTATTACCTTGTTGTCCAGGATTATTGGAAACAAGTGAGTGTTTGAAGAGGATTGTTCTTCCTACACTTTAGTTACCTATAGCTTAGATAGTAGGCTTCACCTTGTGTGTGAGTAGGCTTGTACAATCATTCTAAACTATTGTGAAATCTCTTACATTTTGTAAGGGGACTGGATGTACTCTCGAAGTGTGAGGGGAACCAGGATAAACTTTTGTGTCATCTTTTACTTTCCGCTTTTTACTTTTAAGCACTAAAACTCATACGTCATGAGAAATCAGAAAAAGAACTCGAAGAATTTTTAAACACCTAATTCACCCCCCCCCCCCCTCTTAGGCGCATCTCTAACTTACAGTATTCCTTATATTTATCTGGGCGTTCCTATATTCAAGGGTAGGGTTAAAGTTATACACCTCCTTCCCACAGCTGACAGGATTATTGCTAAGCTCTCTGCTTGGAAAGGATCTCTCCTCTCGATGGCAGGTCATACTATTCTCGTTAAGTCAGTCATCCATAGTATGATTATGTACTCCGTGAATATTTGGATATTGAGAGAGCTTGTTGTAACTTTATCGGGAAGATTGAGAGAGCTTGTTGTAACTTTATCTGGAGTGGCGACATTAATAAAAGAAAATTGATTACATTGGCTTGGAAAAAGACTTGTCAGCCATATGTTTCAGGTGGCCTTGGTTTAAGTTCTTTAATTCGTTTGAATGAATCCACGAACCTCGAGTTGGGGTGGGATATTTTCAATTGTAACGAGCCTTGGGCGTCCCTCCTCAAAAACCGGGTTTTGAGGAATCACGGTTGGATTGAGTATCATATTTCCTCCACCATTTGGATGGGTATAAAATCTACGATGACAAACATCCATCTCAATTATAGTTGGTCGTTGGGTTCTGGTCGGACGGTCAAATTTTGGACCGACTCCTAGTGTGGTGCTCCCCTTTTAAGTTACACCTCGCCAGATTTCCTTATAGAGAAGAATTTAACTATTAATGTTATGACTGTGGATCTCATTGCCAATGGGCAATGGTCGTTTCCGCCTTGTTGGTATGAATGGTTCCCTTTCTTAGTTTCTTTGCTTATTGTTGTGTCGGATGCCATGAGGGTATGAATGACCTTAGAATTTGGAATGGCAACTCATCGGGGCTGCTAACTCTTAAGAATGTTTATCTATTTTTTTCCAATCTTTCTCCTCCACTTAGCTGGACTAGGAGCATATGGTTGAAAGACATTCCTCCTGCGAAATCCTTGTTGGTTTGGAAGCTTATACATGACAAAATCCCCACGGATTTTCCGATTATGAAGCGAGGTATTTCTTTGGCTTCTTGCTTCCCTTTGTGTCATCGTCAATCGGAAAGTATTGTTCATCTCTTCTTTCAATGTGATTTTGCTATTGCTCTTTGGTTTTGGCTAGTAGGATCACGAATTCTCAGCCTGTTAGCTCGGTGGAGATTTGGCTTGATTTTTGTAATCGGGGTCAATCTAAACAGTGTGGCCTTGTTTTGATTGCGGCTATGGTGTTTGTTTTGAATCAAATTTAGTTCTCGAGAAACAATTATATTCACAATAACCTTAAATCGAATATTAATGTCTCTTTTTCTAAGATTTTGGCCCATATCAAAATGGTTGGTA
This sequence comes from Lathyrus aphaca, assembly GCA_963966055.1. NCBI lineage: Eukaryota > Viridiplantae > Streptophyta > Magnoliopsida > Fabales > Fabaceae > Lathyrus > Lathyrus aphaca. The sequence goes on along the minus strand of OZ014520.1, from coordinate 248,258,008 downwards.
ATTATACTCTTTTGGCTTCCTCCTCCTCCATCTCGGGTTTCTCCCTCGTTAAAGCATTTGATGTTACCATTCGGCCTCCCAGAGCTCCCAACATTACGGAGGTCCTTTGGTCCCCTTCGAATACGGGTTGGATTAAGTGTAACTGTGATGGTGCTTTCACTGATTCCTCTGCTGGCTGTGGGGGGTTTTTAGAGATAACGTAGGTAATTTTTTGTTGACTTTCACAGAGAATCTGAGTTATAATTCTTCTATCTCTGCTGAGTTTGTTGTTGTGTTTAGAGCTTTGGATGTTGCTAAGTCTAAGGGTTGGCCCAAGTTTTGGGTTAAAACCGACTCGTTGATGGTTGTCAAAGCTTTTGTCAACCCTTCTTTGATCCCTTGGAGGCTTGGAAACCGTTGGAACATTTGTTAGAGCTCTAATATCACCTCGAATATTGTTGTCACGCATATTTACAGAGAAGGAAACTCTTGCGCGGATTTTTTTGCTAATATCAGTCTCAACACTAACTTTGTCACTTTTTTTCATTCCATCCTTAATAGGATTAAGAAGAATTTTGTAAAGAATAAATTATGTATATTTTTCTTTAGGTTCTCTTATCATTGATGAGGCTAATTTTGATTTTTTTTAACTTCTTCTTTTTCTTTTATATATATCATTGGGTTTATTAAAATAAAATAAAATAAAAAATAAAAACTTCATACTATCAGTTCTATAATCAATCTTTCAAATATTAGTGTTCTACCATAATTTTTAACATGCATGAGAGACAAGATATCTAATTTATAGAATTTTAATTTAATTTTTAATATAATGGAATTTCAATAGTAATATGTTTATTGGGTGAGGTCAACTCCAGTCAATTCAGGTGTTTTGTTTTTCATGTTTTGGCTGAACGTGGTTAATGAAGTTAAGGCGTAATGGATGGGTGGGTGGTTAAAAACAAAAATATGGTTGATGAATGTTAATAAAAGCTGGTTGATATTGTTCCCTTCACTAGGGACTGTCATGAATCCTAATAGTTTCCTGAAAGATATTTAGACAAAGATAAGAATTTCAAAAGTTGATTGGCATTTAGTTCTACTAACAATAACAATACAAGACAAAAATCTGCTACATATGCATTTAGTTGTTTGACTTTCATCTCTACACAGCAACATACCCTGCCACTTTCTCTTTACTCCTTTCTCCTCAATAATGGTAGCGGTTTTTGTATGAGTATCTCACTTTTTCAAAAGATGATAATAGAAACCAACAAAACTAGAATATTCTTGTTTATATCCAATAGTAGGAGTTTGTTATGGTTTGTTATCATTATTGATATTGTCATAAAAAATAATACAATATATTTTTTTAAATAAACTTTTTATTATGGCATCCGAGCACGGTTCTCAAAAGAGATATTAGAGAAGAAAAATACATTTAAATTTGAAATAAAGAACGCAATAAAGAATATACAAGTCTATCATCTAAACAACTTTGGTAATCTTGGAACTCCAATAGTGACATCATTGCTGAATGGAGAAAATTACCGCAATGGGCAAGATTGATCAAGACGGCTTTGCGTGCAAGGACGAAACTGGGTTTCATTTATGGAAGCATCAAGAAACCATCAAGTCAATCTGAAGTGTACAATGATGGAAAGAAGGTGAATTCAATGGTGACAACTTGGTTGATCAATGCGACATAATCAAATCTACATAGCAGCATCTCACGTGCTTCAAGAACTCGAGATGTGTGGGTGGATCTTGAAGAACACTTTCCTCAGACCAATGCAACATAAATCCATTAGCTATGGAGAAACTTGTGTTTAATGCAGAAACAACTAGAAGCAAGTGTAACAGATTACTACACTCAATTCAACAGTATTGTTGATGAATTGAGTGAATTGCAAACTCTACCTAAATACAGTTGTGGAGCTGCTTAAGTATTAACACAAATGGAAGAAGGACAATGAGTCCACCTTTTTTTTGGAGGCTTTGATATTGAATAATACTCTCATGTCAAGGCAATCATACTTAATATTGATCCATTATCCTCTCTTAGACATGTCTTTAATCAAATGTAAAGTGAAGAATCTTGTTTTGTAACAGATAAGGAAAGTGATTCCAAGGTAGAAAATGCATTTGCGATTCACTCAGGTGCGGATAGGAAAAGAGGAAATAAATATAACTTAAGATTAAAGTGTGATCACTGTGAAAAAATTGGACATGTCAAGGCAAAATGCTTTAAGATTGTTGGATATCCAACAAGTTAGGAATCGCGAAGAACTCAAAGTCGAGAACCTAACAAATCAAGAGGGCAACAAGTAGCAAATTTTGCTCAGGCCGCTGAGAGAAAAGAATATCCAGAAGCAGCAACATTCGGACATGCCCTGCAAGAAGTTCGTGCCAAAAATCATGCAAACGCACATGAAAACATGACTGGTAAATTTGAATATTTTTTTCAATTGGATACTTGATAGTGCTGCTTCACACCACATGACTTTTTTACCTCAATATTGAAGAAAATCAGAAAGTTAGATAAACCTTTCTACATTACATAGACAAGGATTTCAACCTTAGTTGAAAATATGGAAGATGTGAATTTATCAAGTTCCCTTACGTTAAAAGATGTGTTATTGGTTTCTGATTTTAAATGCAATTTGACTTTAATTCATACACTAACATTGATTTAAATTGTTATGTAATTATGATCAAACTTTTTGCACAATACAGGACAAAGCCTCGAAGAGGGAGATTGGATCATGTGGCCTGCATGAAGTTGTCTATGTGTTCACAAGCATCATCAACAAGACTTCATGGGTGCAGCTAAAAAAGTTGGATCTACACATGTTACACTGAAGAATTGGTTGGGAAACAATAAAGGTGATTTTTGTCGAGATTGGGATACTATGAACTAAATGCTTTGAAACCAGCATAATGAGACACAAATATCTTTTGGTTGGAGCATTATTGTGTTAGAACGCGTTGATTCAAAGGCAACATCATTTATTCACAATTGGTTGGCAACATATCTCGTGTGAGATTGAATTTTATTTTTCATCAAGCCAAGCGATCAGATAAAACATGTTCAGATAGCTCCCAGTGTGGTTGTACACTTAGGAAGACATACAGTCATCCATGTGATTGTTTAATTGCAAAGAAAATGAAGATCAGCAACTGATACGTATGGATGAGATTTACACTTACTGAAAAAGCATTTGGTTTGATAATGGTGTGATGAATGATCATAAATCAAACATATTTATCATGATCGAGTGAGAAGTGATCCTAGAGAGAATTCATGAAAATTGATGATAACATGAAATTGCACTCAAAGAATAGTTGAGAAAGATTGCTTATCTTGAAACCACATACTTTAAACCACCTTCAGAACCGGTTAAAGTGAATGATGCCTCTAAAAAGATCAAACCGACTAAGAGTGACAATTGTACGAGACGATCCCCTTCTTACTTTAAACGTGTTGATTCACATTTTTTTTTAGGTGTGGAAACCCATGAAATATAAAGAGTACTTCATATTTAAGGCATCATTTTTTCTGGAACTTGGACACATTTTAAGGCATCAATCAAATCAAATCAATCCTTTATTTTATTTAATTATCTAACTTTCTATAATTTTCCAGCAAATTAGTCTCTAGCATTCTATCATGTCCATTGGGATTCATGACTCATGATGAAGACATGATCGATTGATAAAATGGCTCATATGCCAAAAGCCTAATTTCAAGGGTTTCCATGTTCCTCTAAATTGGTAAAGTGATGTGATAGTTGAGCTTGTATTGTTTTTTTGGAACCACATTGGTCAGTTTTTGTCTACACGTTGTTATATTTCGTGGTTTTATATAGCAAGAAATTATATAGGCTTTTATGCTAGTTGATTTTGGTGTCAATCTGTCTTGCATTATATGAAATTATTAAAGTTTGATATGTCTATTGCTATACAATGCAAGACATAAATACATGCGTTTAAAGTTATTTTTCATATTTCCTTTGCAATTCCAGCAAACCTTTTATAAGTGGAGATAATATTTATCTAATAATTTAAATAAATGATCTGAACTTAGATTAGAAATATAGCTACATCTCAATACACTACAAATACATAGAGAATAACCATGTTTCCAAATCTTCACAACATTTTCATCACAACAGTTTTTTATTTTTCTTTATTCAAAACAAACATAGATAATCCAATTGCACAAAGGTGGATATACTTATATGAAATTACAGAGGCCCGGTTCGAAATGCATTGTCTAGATCAGCAATAAGATCGTCGACATCCTCGATACCAACGGATATACGAACAAGATCTTCGGTTAAACCTCTGGCCTCGCGGACTGCAGCAGGTATGCTAGCATGTGACATAAAGCAAGGCAAGCTGATGAGTGATTTTACACTCCCTGCCAATCAAATTAATCAATACGCAACATTTAATCATAATTGTTATCGCATACATAAGGTAAATCTAATAATGTTGAGAATAACAAGCGTAGGATAGAAGAATTATTACCAAAACTAACGGTTATGCTAAAGTACTTGGTGGTTTCGACAATATGCTTTGAGAGAGCAAGTGAACCTGTCAAAAAGCTAAACACAGATCCTGCACCTTTTGCCTGGAAAGAGTCATATAAATATATGAGAAAATGAATGCAGAGCATAGCAAATGTTAAATGAAATTTCAGTTCATCAAAAAATACCTGAGAATAGTGTAAATCTCGTCCAGGATGACCGGGCAAACCAGCATAGTTTACTTTCTTCACTCGCGGATGGGAAGCAAGAAACTCAGCAATCTTCTGTGCATTCTCCTAAGAGGTTTTAACCCCAAATTGAAAATTTGAATTAAATAAAATGGTTATTGATCAAATATATATGTCGTATGCTTCTTCAGACATAATGTGCATGTGCTTACTAAAATAAGTTACAATGTTTTGACAGATTTAAGAGCTAAGCAGAGGGACCTAAAACATAAGCTCAACTTTTAAACTTACAAATTCTGGCGAACAAATCTATTTCATTTGTACTTCATTATATCATATTTGAACAAAATTATACATATCAAGAAAAGCAAGGCATGACACTAGTATCCTTAGATGTAGCAGCACTTGGAAGTTGAAATAATGTTTGAAAGAGCACCTGTTGCTTCTCAACTCGAAGGGACATTGTCTTGATTCCTCGCAAACAAAGCCAACAGTCAAATGGAGCTAAGCCGGAGCCCTCCGCATTTTGTAAGAAATATATTTCTTTTGCCAACCTTATGAGAATCAAGAAAGGAGGTAAGCATTTGAAGGGGAAGGTCTACTGAAAATAAGGGGAAAACGAAACATGTTTGATCTTTTATTTATCAAATCGAAATGAAAATTTTTATACACATTTAACCACAAAAATCGACAACAATTTTAATAGTTAACACCATTCAAATATGATAAAATAATTTACAAATCAATTGCATATAAGTACAACAATAAATCAACAGCGAATATATAAAAATGAAGATTATATTAGAAGTGCAGTGACAACTAACAAGTGTTTATGAATAACCTTTTCAACACAAACTGGCTTAAATGAGTTTGGAACAAGACAAAAAGGAGGAAGAAAAAGCAGTAAGAGTAATTTTTATTCAATTACATGCATTTAACAGAGAAAAGTTTTCTCTCTAGCTTGTAAGAAGCCAGACATAATCAAAGTCATGATTGACTGCCAGCTCATGAATTTTTCATAACAAATCTTGTGAAGTGATTCTCACAAAAGCAATTAAAACATGCATTAGTTCACATCCTGTAAAAGACATTGTGAAAATTTTCAACCTATTCAATAAATGAACAAACAACTTTACAGAATTGCAACAAAAATGGCATACAATCAAAATTTAAAATTACAGTTTTCCAATGAATGACACTTGTACTCAAGTTGCAATGAAAACAATAAATTAATATCCAGATATCATAATCAAAATATGTTATGAATTGTTTTTTCAACAATGTCAAAAGTGTATTAACATATTTAAAATCTGAAGATCTGAATTCTGATAAATATAAAACAAGAGCTACAACCTTTCACCTTTCACCGCAAGCACGCCAGCCATAATATCACTATGTCCAGCAATAAACTTTGTAGCTGAGTGCATGACAATATCTGCGCAGAAAAAATTTACCAAATTCAACTTTGTAAAGTTTGGAAAAGACAAATGTTTTACTTTCACATTTTTTGGGGTGGGATGGTTGACAGAAATCAAGAGTGAAATTTGATTTAAGTTGAATCAGCTAGTGAGGTGAATGCTTTTACATAGAGGTCCATGCTTAGCTCCTTCGGAAATTTCAAATTCATTTAGACATAAAGAAACATACAATGAAGAAAGAAAATGAGAACTTGCATTCATCTTCTATGGACAAAGTATTACTACTCAAATGTAAATCAAGAGTCAAAAATATTTCTCTTCACTAGTTGTAGTAACTTCACATTATTTTCCTTTAATTGCAAACCTCAATTTAAAACAGCCGATCCTTTTGTCTTCAAATATACTGCTATGTCCATTTCAAAATGGACTGAACATTTCAAATTCAAAACTATGATATCAAAACACAGCCTTTGTGAAGATCAGGAAGCATTGATAGCAACTACACATATGTTGTTCATGATTTTAGAGTATTAATTCATTACATAAAAGTAAAACAATGACTTTTTTTCTCGCAAGTTTTGGACAGCTTAGCATGCAATTAAGTTAAGTAATGTGTAATCCGTTTATACTTCATAGCTATACCTGCTCCAAGTTCCAATGGCTGGGATAATACAGGTGACATTATACTGTTGTCCACCAACACAAGAGCACCATGTGCATGAGCCATTTCTGCTATTCTCTGGACATTAATTAAAAAAATAAGAAAAAACAATATTTTATTACTTAGCGAAGAGAAACTTAATCAACATAAGGAAAACAGCAGCAGAGAAACTTAATCAACATAATTAATGCATGAGATTCTTACTCGAATATCAGAAATTTGTATCCGGGGATTGGTTGGACTCTCCAGCCATACAAGCTTAGTCTGGGGTCCAAAAGCAGATGCGACCTCATCCAAATCACTTGTATTTACCCGCCTGCAGATGCAAAAATTATAATTATTGGCTGATTTGTTTCTATACTAGATCATTTTATGGAAAATAAATATGTTGGACTAACATAAATCACACTAACTTCACCAAAACTCCACTTCTGGGAACTACTTGGGACAGCAACCTGTCTGCTCCGCCATACAGATCGTCAGCGGCAAGAATTTCATCACCTGTAAGTATATTATTGGGAATAAATATTAAACAACAAGAAAAATAATCAAATCTCTGTCAAAATAGAAAAAATATTATGTTAGAATACAGACACACACATGGATATTAGAGCCCCATAATAGCAGAAGAAAGATATAACATGTAAGCTTGGTCAGAAAACAGTTAAAAACATGAGTCAAAAGTTTAAAATTATGTAAATTCATTAGCCTAATACTTGTGATTAGCTGTTTTTCTAGTAAAATTATAATTTAACCATAAAGAAATATGTAACTACTTACCAATGTAGTCAAGCAGGAGATCTTAATTGAAAAACTCAATTGTTAACACGACAGGTAAGATCGTACCAAAGGAAGTAATAATAAAGGCTAAAAAAAGTCCCAACACGTTTTTTTTTACGATCTTGCTTCAAAAAGCTCGATCTTGACCATGTTGGCGATGAAAAGAATCTTTCTCTAAACGTAGCACTCTCAGGCATCCTTAGCACGTAAGATCTTACGATCTAACACTCGATCTTGACTACACTGCTACTTACTATTTAATAAACCAAATTTTATGACTAACATAAAGAAATAGAGATATTTTTCATAAACATTCAATGAATAAACTACAACAAACCCAACTGGGCATAGCATGTGTGCATTACTTTTTAGCGAATTAAAACATATACTCAATCCAATAAACTAAGGTCAGGTGTTAAGAAAGAAAAAGCACCGCTTTTAAGAAGGTGAACAACAGCAGTCAAAGCAGCCATTCCACTGGTGAAGCAAAAGGCTCTATCCGCTTTATCAAGTTTTGCGAGAATGCTAAGAATATAAAACATGAAAAGGTCATCAAAACAGAGATGAATCGTCCACAATTGCTATGCAAAACATAAGCCAACAAGTCACGGCAAACCTTTCTAAAGCATCTCTAGTAGGATTTCCACTTCTGGTATAGTCATAGGGACCATTTTCTATCGCAGAAGGCTGCACCAAGATGCAAAAATTACCATGAATGAGAACACTGAATAGCAGAGATAGTAAATACACATATGCTAGGCACCAAGTGATCATTCAAAGTCACAAAAACAGACATCCAACAAAGAAGAAATCGCTTCACCTGCTTAAAAGTAGCAGTCTGGTAAAGCGGCGTACTAACTGCACCATAAGGATCAAACTTACTCTCGAAATTCATCACCATTGTTGAAACACTAGGCTCCCTTAGCTCCTCTTCTGCAAACAACAAGAATCAGCATAAACCCTAAACCCATAAAACAAAAAACAACTACATCTTTGATAATCAAAAGCACAAAACAAACCATTTAACAACTCAGCAACAACGCCATCATCCACCAAAGCAGAAGTGCTCACATCCATCTCTCTATCAACCGAGCAACGTAGCTTCAACCCGTCTGCACACAACACCTTATTTGCTCTGAAATTTTCCGACTTGCTAAACACCATACTATCCCAACTCTTTCCAGAAATTGTGCTCTATAATTGAAACATTACACATATCAACATGACACACAAAATTATACTACCTCCCGTCCTTAATATAACAAGAAAAAAAAATCGTTTTTTAGTACATTGAATAATCAATGTATGTGGACTATAATTGGACCAGAGACATTGATTATTCAATTTATTCAAAAGTTGAACATTTTCTTATAATAACGTTATAATAGGAATGGAGTATTAAAAAAAAATACAAATATCCGGAAATTGTGCCCTAAAATGAACCAATTCAAATGAGAAGTGTGATTATCCCAATCAATACATGAATTCAAAAGTGAAATACTATACAAACAAGAAACACACGTTTTCGCATCACTTATAGCATGAAATGGTAATAATTAAGCAACATTTAGAGTTGAAATAGCTACAAGAAGAGTAGATTTTTAAGCAGGTATGATTCTGTTGCAGTTAGAAGGGAAGATAAGATATAGTGGCGGTGTTTACCTGAGTGGGGCGAGAAATGGAAACCGAATTAGGGAAGGGTTTGAGAGAGATCGAAGAAGAAACCATTGTTGGTGTTTAGAGAAAACAGAGAGTGCGGTCTCAGTGTGTGTATATGGTGGTGCCCACTGCTTGTTTCAACTTCAACATTGTAGCAAAATAAATGCTAACCAGTGCCTCCGAACATTTTTTTTAGAATTTTAAATAGTAAAGTTTTATAAAAATATGTTATCAGTACATTTCATTAAAAATTGAAATATTTGAATTTTTTAATAAATAAATTTTTAATATGGGATGTTTAAAGAATATATACCCTAAAGGCACCCTTAAATATAACATCAATCATCACCCAATCAACTAACTATAGGCAAAACATTCTTATTTTTGTAAAATGTCCTAAAATGTTACTCTACTACTTTAGACTACTTGCAAGCAATTACACGCATGCAATCCATTAACATGCAAAAGAGTCTGCTGATTTTTTAATAAATGTATATATGCCTTACTTTTGTTGTCGTCGCACTCATTTTATTTTTTTGAGGGATAATGATTTTAAATTAAAGTAAATTATTACATGAGATTTTCCACTATGGTAACGCCACTGATATTATTGTATCATGCTTACTTGTTTCAACAAAATCTGGCGGTATCTTAAGGAATGGACGCTAATTTCTTCCTATTTGTCCCATCTAATAATTATGATACTTCTATCCGATTTATATTTATACGGATATGTATATATATTTGTTAGACATATATTTGTAAATTTTGAAATATTTAGAAATATTTTATGGATATCCATAACTATTATTATTTAAATAGTTTTTCTAAAAATACAATTAACTAATTTCTTTATCTTCTTTTTAAAGACAAAAATAATAATTTCATATTTAATACATAATAATAATAACTAATAATAATAATAATAATAATAATAAATCACATTCATTTTATTTCTTATCAAATAATTATATTAGATTAAACAAAATAAATAATAGTTTCACATTCAACAAAACAATAATAATAATAATAATAATAATAATAATAATAATAATAATAATAATAATAATAATTTTATATTTAACATAATAATAGTTTTAGGTAAAACAAATTAATAATTAAGTCATTTTGCTAATTGTTTCAAAGAAAAAGTTATTTAGCTCATTATTAAAGAATATGAATACCCACAAATACATGTACCGTTAAATCTGTATTTGTGTTCGTAAGAAAATGGTTAACTAACATCTATTTAGTTTATCTATGGATACTCATTAAGTTATTCAATTTATGCTAGTGATGAGTTTTACCTGCGTTTAACCACGGGTACGAGATTTTTTTGTCATCCTTACCTATGGGTTGTGATGATTTGTCAACCCCAGTTTTATACCTGAATATCCACATATTTTATTAATTACAAAACTTTTCCTAAATAACATTTGATCAAAATGTGCAAATAAAATTTGTGGTAGTTCATTGAGAATTTTTATAACTTTTCGAAATTCCGGTAGTGTATTTTTAAAAGCTTATTGATCGTACCTGGAGATCAGGATCCGATACGGCTGGCTTCGAGCGTTGTTGAAAGACGGTTGATGAAGAGAGGAGGGGGTGTACCTGCAAGGCACTCCGATGCTGAAGTAAGATACTAAGCAAAGAGTGAGCAAGTACAGGAATTAAGGTCAGAGAATTGAATACCTGACCCTCTCAACTGATAGGGTTTATATAATGGGCCAATTGGAAGATTATTGGTCCACACCGTTGGGCGCGGATCGCGGAATCCCTAAAGATAGGTAACGGTCAAAACTAGTCGTTGGAAGACTTCGTCTTGGTAGGTATGACTTTGGTCGGCAGAGGGCATGATTCTCAATGTTGCTCGACGTCGAGCGCTCCGTGGAGCTGGTTTGCCTGGCCCAATTGTGGGAATCGGGCCTGCCCAGAACAGGAGCCCCCCAAGTCGTTGCTCGTGCGAAGGAGCGATGACTTAGTAATGGTTTCGTGCTCCAGGATATCCAGTCTGCGGGCCAGGGAGCTATCGCTGACGGTCATCGGTAGACGAGCAATCGTTACGTCGCTCGACAGGAGGATATGAAACGAAAATTTGGCGTCTTTGGGAATTCGCGCCTATTAATGCTCTGACGGCTAGCCTAGGGGCTAGTGCGTAGGTAATAATTGGCTAGGGGTAGGGGTCACGCGCGTCTGCACGTGTTCCCTTCCCTATAAGTAGGATCTCAGAGCTTTATTTCAAACTTTTTCGTTCCATCTTCTTCTCAGTTGCTATGCTCGTTCACACACAACCATTCTCAGCCACTGACCACCAGTTCCCACCGTCGACCACCGTTTCCAGAATCAATCTCTTCTTCAAATGGCTTCTCAAGCTCAAGGTACGGTTTCTTTTTGGTGTTTTATGGTAGTTATAGGCTAGATATCGTAGAAATGTATGTGGTTTAGGGTAGATTTCCCGGTAGTTTTAGATTTAAACTAGTGAGTATTAGAATCTCTGCCACCGTTGTTGGTCGGCTATAAACCCTAGCTAGCGGTCGACATAGGTGTTGGTCGACCCTCGCTTAGGATCTGATAAGCATTTAGGCTTAGATTTCGTCATTTCTGGAGTTGGGCGTTAGCCATCGCCTTAAGCGATGGTCAGTCAGGGTTATAGCTCGGGACCCTGTTCCTGGGTAGATGTGCGCCCTTTCACTTGTCGAGCGGTGGAAGGGTGGATTTGATATTCCTAATCGAATTCACTGACGCCTTTCCTCTGCTTTTCAGGTGAAAACTCGCTCATGGACCCGCTGGAGGTTTCCTCGGAAGAATCGTCCTCGGAAGACTCTGGCTCTTCTGCATCAGTTCCCTCCGACTCCGGGAGTTCTTCAGGAGAATCGGACGCGAGCACCATGGAGGAGGGGGTTTCAACGGATTCGCCTCGCTGCCCTGAAGAAATAAGGACCTCGCCCAAAGAATGGGTGGTGGAGGATCTGCTGGATAAAGTGTCTTCATTTTCGAGGCCTCGCGCGGAACTGTTGCCTGCTGTTGGTGACCCTGCCGACTGGATCGTTACCTGCCCAGGGGATGACGATCGCATCTTCTCGGACTTTGGCGGTCGAAAATTCTCTATGTATGAGTACGCGACTTCGGTCCTAGGGGGTAACTTTGCCCTTCAGTGACTTGGTTTGTGTCGTGCTCGGGCATCTGGGTGTTGCCCCGTCTCAACTACATCCCAACTCTTATGTGTTTTTGAAGGCGTTTGAGGTGACGTGCGCCCATCTGGGTGTTGGAGCCACGCTCCCTCTGTTCTTCCATTTGTTTTCCCTACAGCGTCAAGTCGGGCGAGGGACTGATCGGAAGGGATTCGTCTCTTTCAAACAGAGGACAAAAATCTTTAAGGCTCACTCAGAGTCCATCTGGGCTTTCAAGACAAATTATTTTCTAATAAAACCCGCGAGCGTGGAAGCTGTGAGGGCGCTAAGTTTCGTGGGGATAGATACTGACGAGAACGACGAGCCTAAGCTTGACGACCAAGGACAAGTGATTCCGAGGAGGCTTTGGTTATTCCCCTTCACGTGGAGCTATACTCACTATGAGCGGCCGGTCAGTGAGTTCGTCCAGGTGGGGGACTTTCTGAATGAGGACGATGCGGCCAGCTTTGAGGCCTTTAGGAAATTAATAGCGTCTTTTACCTCGACTCCTCTGCTGGATGGAGAAGGAAAAGTCATGCTGGATCAAGACGGGGGGGAAGCTGTGGAGCGTCCTTTGATCGACGTCACAGACTTGTTGGCGTGCAATACCGGGCAGGAAGTGTCTGAATTTTTTGGTATCTGCTTTATTTCTGCTTATTATGCCTTTGATAATATTTTGTCGTCCGTGATTATTCTAATTCTCTTTTCTTTTTTTTCAGGCTCTTTGTCGAACCCGCTCGATAAAATTCAAGAACGCTTGCGTCAACAACAGCAGAAAAAGAGGTCGCGGGTTGTTCAGACCAAGCTGACCGAAACAAGTGGCTCCGGGTCGGGCCCCCTGGTCCAGGGCTCTCCAAGCGCTTCAACTGGCTCTCTAATGAAAAAGCACAAGTCTGCAGCGACTATGGACCTGACGGCCAACGCTCCTCCAAAGCCGAAGCATGTGTTGCCGTCGTGCTTCGTGAAGCGTAACTTCTTTGAAGGGACAAGTATGGAGGTGGACCGTGCAGACTCCCTGTACTTAGAGGCGATGGATCGCCCTGCTCGACGACTATCTTTGGCCCAGGACGCGAGTGATGTGATGCGGGTCCTGTCGATGGCCTTGCAGACGGCTGAAGGAAATCCTGGGCAAGAGAGGGAGATGGCGAAGCTGAAGGAGTAGCTGGTTGCAGCTGGGGAGAAGTTGAAGACGGCCACTGAAGAAGCCGCTGCCACGGCCAAGGAGCTGAATGAGCGGGGCAATGTTATTGCCAAACTGGAGGTCGACAAGAAGAGGGTTCTGGAGCAGAACAAAAAGCTGAAGGATGCCTTCTGTCCGAAGGAGGATGAAGATGTTGAAACCAAGAGTATGGTAATGAGGGCTCAGTTCCTTGCTCAGATCGACCAAGATATGGAAGATCTGAACTCGTCAACTGAGCTCAGTTTCTAGAATGCTTTGGATCAGATAAAGGCTCTCCATCCTGACCTAGCCTTGGACACCAGCCGGATCAGCTACCTCTACAAAGTCGAGGACGGCTAGATTGTGGTTCCCTCGGATTTGGTAGTGGAGGATTCTCAGCCAGGGTCGATTGTTCAGCCCGGTCAACCTGAAGTGCAGCCGGACCAGGATGAGGCTCGTCAAGAAGAGGGTCGCCCTGAGGGCGAGGATAATTAGTTTTTGGCCTGCGTGCCTTGTAATTTATTATGTTTATTTTTTTTTTGGGCGTAATCCCCTTTGTAAGTAATTATGAACAAGTCGGCCCTTCGAGGTCGCATTTTTGTAGCGAAGATTGGCGTTATTAGTGTTCGTTTATTTTATAATATTTTTTGTTTAACTGCTCTTCCGTCGGAGGACTATTTTCTTTGTGTTTCAAACGCTAAGTGTTTGGCGTGCATTTTTGCATTAATTGTATGTGATCGAATAAATACGGGGTGTGTCTGCGATCTATTGGTTTGGGGGACCAATTAGATTTTGGAGTTTTCGCTCCTGGCCGGTGCCCGGGCCAAGGTAATGGCCCGGGCTCCGTGGCTTGAACGTCCCATCGCGAGCTAGGGTTCTGCCTGGTCGTGGTACTTAGGCGACGTCGGACTCGTTTGAGTATCCGTCCGTGCAACAGTTTTCTCCTTCTCTTGGAGGGAGACCCTGATGATCATGTTATTTTGGGTTGTCGTGCTTGTACCTGGGCACGCAGTTCTTAGTCAGTCCTATCACTCCTCGCTTGAGAGTTGAGCGAGGTGACTTTGTGAGTTAGCTGTAATATTGCTTGAGCTTCTCGGCGTTCCAAGGCCGAGCAAGTTCTTCCCCGTGTAGATTTTCTAAATAATAGGCTTCGTTTTCGGTTTTAGCTCGGATGCGATATGGGCCCTCCCAATTGGGTGTAAGTTTTCCCTCGCGGGGGTCCCTGTGATTTCTTCTGAGAACAAGACTGCCTACCTCGAACGATCGCCTTATGACTTTTGAATCGTATCGAGCGACTATTTTTTGTTTGAGCATGGCCTCTCGGAGAGCAACTTCTGATCGGACTTCTTCGACCAGATCAAGCTCGTCTCTCAAGGCTTCGGAGTTGGTGTCTTGGTCCATTGGGGACTCTGTTCGTCTGGACCGGATGTGCATTTCTACAGGGATTACTGCTTCGGTCCCATATGCCAACCGGAATGGGGACTCCCCGGTAGTTGAGTGGGGGGTGGTCATATATGCCCACAGCACGTTGTGTAACTCCTCGACCCAGTGCTTCTTGTGCTCGTCCAGTCTTCGTTTCAGGCCTCTTAGGATTACCCTATTCGCGGCCTCTGCTTGCCTGTTAGTTTGGGGGTGCTCCACCGAAGCGAAGTGTTGTTTTGTTCCTACTGACGCAACAAATTCTTTGAAGTGTTTATCCGTAAACTGAGTGTCGTTGTCGGTCACAATGGTGAGCGGTACTCCGAACCGGGAAAGGATGTTCCTCTTGAAGAAGCGTAGTATGTTGAGTGCAGTGATTTTGGCTAAGGCCTCAGCTTCTATCCACTTGGTGAAATAATCGACGCCTACAATCAGATATTTATTTTGGCCGGATCCGACGACGAATGGTCCTAAGATATCCATTCCCCACCACGCGAATGGCCAGGGCGACGATAGTGATTCCAACTCAGTAGGGGGTGCTATGTGTACATCCCCGTGTCGTTGGCACTTGTTACATCTTTTCACGTGTTATTTCGCGTCGTGTTGGAGTGTAGGCCAATAGTATCCTGCTCGGAGAATCTTTCGGGCCAACGATCGTCCGCCTGGATGTTGCGCGTTAATTCCTTCATGGACTTCTCTTAGTACGTGTGTGATGTTCTCCTCTTCTACGCACCTGAGGAGAGGTGTAGAGATTCCTCGACGATACATATGTCCTCCCACTAGAGAATATGAGCATGATCTTCGTCGCACGATGCTGGCCGTTTTTGGGTCGGCCGGTAACTCCCCTTTGGTTAGGTAGTTAAACACTGGGGTCATCCAGCAGTTCGCGTCGCCCACGAGATTTACGTCTAGGTAGATTGATGGTTGCCCAATGCTTGGTCGGGGGAGTGTTTTCTGTATGACGGATTTGTTGTTTCCCTTCCTTTTAGTGCTTTCTAACTTGGAAAAGACGTCAGCTCGGGTATTGTTCTCTCGCGGGACGTGTTTGACTTCCACGCTTCTGAATCGCTTTAGCTTGCCTTTTACGAGGGCTAAGTATTCGGCCATGTTATCGTTTTTGGCTTGGAAATCTCCTCGGACTTGGCTAGCGACCAGCTGAGAATCTGTGCAGATTGTGATTTCATCTGCCTCTAGGTCGGTCGCGAGCCGTATGTCTGCTAGGAAGGCCTCGTATTCCGCCTGGTTGTTGGAAGTGGGGAAAGATAGGGTTAAGGATACTTCGATGATGTTCCCTTCCTCGTTTTCTAAAATAACCCCAGCTCCGCTACCTGTTGGACCGGATGCACCGTCCACGAAGATAGTCCATCTGGATGGAGATTTTGGCTCCTGTTCAGTGAAAGTGAGTTCTGCCACGAAGTCGGCCAGCGTTTGAGCTTTGAGGGCTTGTCTTCCCTCGAATTTGATATCGAATTCAGATAGTTCCAACGACCATTTTAACATACGTCCGACCATGTCTGGTTGACCGAGCAATTGTCTTATGGGTTGGTATGTTCTTACGATGATGGAGTGGGCCAAGAAATAATGGCGTAGCCTCCTGACTGCAAAAAGGAGGGCCAGGGCCACCTTTTCTACCTGGAGGTATCGTATTTCAGGGCCATGGAGTGCCTTGCTCGTGAAATAGACAGGCTTCTACCCCTCGGGTAAGTCGCGTATGAGGGTCGCGCTTACGGCTTCGTTCGCAACGGCGAGATAGAGGTAAAGTGTCTCCCCTTCTTCAGGTCTGGACAAAACTGGGGGTTCAAATAGTGCCTTCTTCAGGTGGGACAATGCTAGCTCGCACTCCTCCGTCCATTCAAAAGTGGCCTCTTTGCGGAGGAGCTTGTAAAAGGGGAGAGCGTGTTGAGCGGATTTGGCTATAAACCGAGCGAGGGAGGTGAGGACCTCGTTTAGTGATTGTATGGATTTTTAGAATTGGGAGTCGGAAGTTCCGCGAATGCTCGACACTTGTTGGGATTGGCCTCGATGCCTCGTTCGGTCAGATAGAATCCGAGGAACTTCCCTGCTCGGACCCCAAACGTGCACTTCTCGGGATTGAAACACATTTTGCATTTTCGTGTCTGATCGAACACTTTTCGTAAGTGGGACGCGTGGTCCGTTTCTTGTTGAGATTTGACGATCATGTCGTCCATATATACTTCAAGCATATCTCAGATTTCTACCCGGAATACTTTATTCATCATGCGCTGATATGTCGCGCCTGCGTTTTTTAGGCCAAAAGGCATAACGTTATAATAATAGTTGTGCGATTTGGTCATGAAGGCTGTGTACTTTTTGTCGGACACGACCATGGGTATTTGATTATACCCTGAGTAGGCGTCCATGAAGGACAATAGTTTGAAGCCGGACGAATTGTCGACCAATTTATCGATGTTAGGTAAAGGGTATGCGTCTTTCGGGAACGCCCGGTTGAGATCGGTATAATCAACACACATCCTCCATTTTCCATTAGATTTCTTGACAAGTACAACATTTGAGAGTCAGGTTGTGTACCTGGCCTCGATTACAAATTTTGCCTCTAGGAGGTCTTTAACAGCAGATTCAGCTGCCTCAGTTATTTTGGTCGACTGCTTCCTCCTGTGCTGGACGACCGCTTTGTGTGTTGGGTCGATGGAGAGGTGATGGCAGGTTGTTTCGGGGTCGAGTCCTGGCATCTCTGCAGCGCTCCAGGAGAATAGATCTATGTTGCCTTTGAGGCAAGCTTCCAACTGTCGTTTTGCCAAGTCGGGCATATGTGCTCCTATCTTAACGCACCGGTTCGGGTCATCCCCCAGAGGAATCGGCTCGAACTCTCCGTCTGGGACTGGCCGGGATAGTGACTCGGTCGGATTTTGAATGCCCTCGTTGTCGTCTGAAAATCTGCAGTCCAGATCGATCGAGTCTACCTGAGGAAAGGTCCTGGATGTTTGTGGAGTATCTGGTGAAGTCAACGCTGAAGGGTTTGGTTGATAGGATATTGAGCTAAGACCTTTAGAAGCTGCTTCGAAACACCGGCGAGCAGCATCGACGTCCCCGTGCAGTGTAGCAACCTTGCCCGAAGTAGTATAGTATTTCATTTTTAGGTGGACGGTGGACGGAACGGCGATCAGCTCGGCTAGTGTTGGTCGTCCCGGAATACACTGGTATAGCGACGGGCAATCCACGACTAGGAACTGGACTCGGACCGTCCTGGCTGTTTCGGCTGCTCCGAAGGTGACAAATAGATCGACGTAGCTCCATGGTCAAGAGACCGCCCCGTTGAAACCTTACAAGTCTGACCCGACGTATGGGGTCAGGTGTGTTTTGTTTAACTGGAGTGTTGAAAACAACTGGGAGTACATAATGTCGCAGGAGCTGCCTTGGTCCACCAAGATTCTTCTCACATAAAAATTCTCCATTCGCGCCCGGATGAGTAGCGGGATGCTGGCGTTTGGCGCCCCTCCCAAGAGTTCTTCTCGGTAAAAGGCGAGGGGTACCGAGCCTTCTCTCGGTGGGTCCAGGGTTGCGTTCTGCGTGGGCCCCTTTGCAATCAGCTGGTCGAACTTTCGCTTTACGGATCCGACCGTGATTTTGTTGAACCCTCCCCCTGAGATGACCATTGCGGATGGAAAGGTTTCCCATGGGCTATGGGAGGAAAGGTACCCCAGGCTCCCAGTGTGATCGGGTAGGAAGAAATCTTCCGGGCGATAGATGCTCAAGGCAACTTGCATGTTTGCATCTGCAGGAACGGGTATTGCCTCCTCGATCTTTTGAGTCTCATGTGCTTCTTGTCGAGGAGTGTCCCTGGATTTGGTGAATTATTTAAGGTGCCCGTCCTTGATAAGAATTTCGATTGCGTCCTTGAGATGGATGCAATCTTTTGTATTGTGGCCATGACTTTTGTGGAATCTGCAATATTTAGTTTTGTTCGTGCCCGGTTTGCTAGGTTGTTGCTTCGGAAAGCGTACCCATGCTTGCCTGAATTCTGAGTTGGCACATTCGGACAAGATTTTCTCCTTGGAAGCCAGGAGTGGAGTATATTCGTGAAATCGGCCGACGGGTCCTCTGTGCTCCCGCGATTCACGGGAGCGGTCATCCTTTCTTTTATCTCCTCCCCGACGAGATGTCGAGGGTTCATCGACTCGGTGGGGCTTCGCATCCTCGCGATGTCGAGTGTCTCGTACGGAACTGGATACCTGCTTTTCCTCATACTGGATATAAGCTTGGGCTTTCAGCAAGAATGTGTCGAGGGTGGCAGGGGTCTCGATGCCGACTGCCCGGTGAAAATCTGTTGAAAAGCACAGTCCTCTCTCCAACAAATACTTCTTCATATTGTCGGTTGTGGACACCTGGACTGCCTCTTTGTTGAACCTTTCGATGTAAGTTCGCAAAGGCTCGTCTTTCCCTTGGATGATCGCTTCGAGCGAAGCTTCTGTCTTTGGGTGCCGCCTTGAGGCGGTGAAGTGCCTGGAAAACGTGCGTCCAAGTTGTTTCCAGGAAGTGATGGATTCAGCTTCGAGGCTTTTATACCACGTCATCGCTCCTTTCCTCAGTGTTGTAGGAAAGAGGCGACATTTGATCGCTCCTCGTACTCCTCGGTAGTCGAGCAACGCATCGATATTCTCGATATGCTCGTCCGGATCTGTGGTTCCGTCATACGAGCCTAGCGATGGGGGTTTCTCTAAACCTCTTGGAAGTTTAGCCGCCATGATTTGCGACGAGAGAGGGCCTCGAGCGTCCTCGCTGAAGTTGAACAAAGGGGATCTGGGAGCGCGCTTCTTCGTTCGCCGGGGAGATGCAGATCTTGATCTGCTCCTTCTTGACTTTCTTGGAGGGGAAGACCGCGGAGGAGACTGGCGAGGCCGTTTGTCGCCAGTAGATTCGTCGATGTGTCCCTTCCTCTTTCTCTTGGGAAGAGAGGGACTGCGCCTTCTCTGGTGTCTCGCGGGAGAGTGGGGTCGACAGTAATTGTCCTCGAGACGGGAAATTTTCTCGCCATGGGCGAGGAGCAGCAGATTTGTCTGATTCAGGATTTCGGCCAGTGCGGCGAAGTCAGATCCTGAAGGAGTCGAGGGAAAGAGGACTTCCGGGCGACTCCCCAGAGGTTGATCGCGGTCGGGAGAAGGCGAAGCCGTCTTCCCGTCTGGGTGATCTTGCATGGTTTCTTCGTGCGGAGGATGTGTGTTGCTCTCACGTTGCGTGAGGATCATGCCGTCGTTTGATCGGTTGTCTAGATTGTCTCGAGCAACCATGGATCTTGGTAAAAACTTTGGTTCTTTGAAGACTTAGAGAGAGAAGAACGGGGAAATCAGTTTCCCACAGACGGCGCCACCTAATCGTACCTGGAGATCAGGATCCGATACGGCTGGCTTCGAGCGTTGTTGAAAGACGGTTGATGAAGAGAGGAGGGGGTGTACCTGCAAGGCACTCCGATGCTGAAGTAAGATATTGAGCAAAGAGTGAGCAAGTACAGGAATTAAGGTCAGAGAATTGAATACCTGACCCTCTCAACTGAGAGGGTTTATATAATGGGCCAAGTGGAAGATTATTGGTCCACACTGTTGGGCGCGGATCGCGGAATCCCTAAAGATAGGTAACAGTCAAAACTAGTCATTGGAAGACTTCGTCTTGGTCGGTATGACTTTGGTCGTCAGAGGGCATGATTCTCAATGTTGCTCGACGTCGAGCGCTCTGTGGAGCTGGTTTGCCTGACCCAATTGTGGGAATTGGGCCTGCCCAGAACACTTATTATAAAAAATTTATCATTTTCTAAATAAATTTAAAATATCAGATTTTTGATAAATTTGGTATCTTTGATAATTTCCAAAATTTTAAAAAAAAATTGATAGTTCATATTCAATATGCAAATAATAATAATAATAATAATAATAACACTATCAGATATTTCAAAAAGTGTTGTAGTTTACCAGATTTTTCGAAAAATCCAGTAGTCTTTAAAAAAAATTTGTCGAAAATTCTGTTAAAAATCCGGAAAGCCACATTGGATTTTTCGAAAAATATGGTATTTCTTCAAATATTTACCAAAAATCAGTGACTTTTGTACCAGCAACTTCGAAAAATCCTAATATTTCTTCCAAAAAAATCCAATAAATGCAATAAAATTTCAAAAGTATTTAGAAAGGGTATAAAGATAATAGCATGCCCATGTGTGGGTGCCATGTATTAATTTTGGGGGTGCCAGGTTAAATTCTAGTATCTTAAAGATGGGTTTCATGAGGATTTGGGAATTTGTTAATACTTGCAACTGCAAAACTAGAGCGTGAAGAAAAACTTTTAATTTAAAGTATAAAATTTGACAAGAAGCAATACAAAATCTAGGGGTTACTTTTCTCATGAAACTTTACGGAGATATATCTCTGGAATCTGGAGATTCATCTCTGAACTTTTTCTTTAAGCAAAATTGGGGTGTCTCGCTTGCAATGTCTTTGTTGATGTGATTTTAGATACATTTGGAGTTGCATCTTTAGACGATAGGGACAATTATGTCTTTTCATGGTAATGGAAGAATACCCCTGATGATGGAAAAACTAACCCCTAAAACTTTAAATAATTTAGGTTTAATGGATTTTTTTTATCTTTAACTTAATTTAAAATTTCAATTTGATCTCTTATTTAATAAAAATTATGTTTTAATCCTTCAAAAATCATTATGTTAGTCAATTTAATATTTCTACTAACTTTTTACTTTAATGTTTTAGGTGAGACAATATTGTTGAGTGTTTACCATAAACTTTATTTTTTATTTGTAACCATTTGATATGTTTAACAAATATCGCATGGTTTGGAAATTGACAGTCTATTGATATAATAATGAGCTATTAACACACATTTTTTTATATGACTTCATTTTATTCGTTCTTCTCCTTCATCACGTTCATCAACATTCATCTCAAACCTAGAAAAAACAAAATTAAATCCAAAAAAAAATTTAAAACGCAATTGTCGCGGTAAGAATCAGAGACCAATCTATTATTTAACTTGACTCGCAAAACATAGAAGTTACCACCGAACTTTAATTTATCCAAGGGAAGGGTAAAAGATCAAATAAATCCCAAGTAAACATGTAAAGTTAAAAGGTGAGGCTAAAAGCTAAGCAAACAAAGATCGAAGGTACGGAGGTTGATTATATAAAGGGAAGATGTTGGCATCCTAAGTATTTGTAGTACTCTACGGGAACCTCTTGAAATATATATGTTTTTGGCTAAAATTGTTTGATATGAGTTGGGAAAGTAACTAGGGTGAAAAGGTTGAAAAGGGTGGAAAAAAAGAGTGGAAAAAGGAAATTAGTGAAAATGTGAAAAAAGAAAAGGGTGCTCACCAAGGATTGGGACCTTGTGCATACTTATTCTCAAAAGGAAATTGAGAAATCATAGCAATCATAGTTTAGAACTACGAGTTGTTAAGGTTCTTAGAGACAAGACAACAAATGGGAAAATCTTGAAAGCAACATATGTGAGGATTGATTAAAAAGGTGAAGAGATTAATGGTTATCTCTTTGGAAGGCTAATGGTTTGCAGATGAAAGTGGTTTAGAAGTTCTAAGGTTGAATTAGGGTTTAGATAATGGGAGAGTAAAAGAATGCAATAGCTATGTACAAATGCATATGAATGACTAACAAGTCAACAATAGATCATTTCCCTTGGATTAGGTCACAAACATCGGGCTAATGAAATCAACAACACATGACAAAGCCTTATGTGGTCAATGATTAATCATTGGAAAAGCATCAAAAATCAATAAAAGGGAACATCAAAAGGGAGTAAGAGGTATGGATACATGATGGCGCAGATGTTCAGAAACACAGATCAGAATCAAAATAGTTAGAAATCAAAGGAGTTCAAAAACACATATCAGAATTAAAGAAGTTCAAAAACGCAGCAGTTCGGAAAAACACATCATAATCAAAATAGTTAGAAACCAAAGGAGTTCAGAAACACAACTCAGGATCAAAACAGTTCAGAAACGCAGTAGTTCAGAAACACATATCATAATCAAAAAAGTTAGAAACCAAAGGAGTTCATAAACACAACTCATAACCAAAATAGTTCAGAAACAAAGATCAGAATAAAAAAATAGAAACCAAAGGTGTTCAGAAACACAACTCACAATCAAAACAGTTCAGAACCAAAGGAGTTCAGAAACACAACTCAGAATCAAAACAGTTTATAACCAAAGGAGTTCAGAAACACATCAAAATCAAAACATATCAGAATCACATCAGTCCAGAATCACATCAGTTTAGAATCAAATCCTTTCAGAAACATAACAATTTAGAATCACAGTAGTTCAGAAACACAATAGTTTAGATTCACATCCATTCATAATCACATTCGTTCAGAAACACAACAGTTCAGAAACACAACAGTTCAGAATCAAAACAGTTCAGAAACATGGTAGTTTAGAAACACATATCAAAATTTCAAAACAACAATGCTCATGAAAACAAAATAAACTAAACCAATACATCTGTTAGCGTGGAAAGTTTGGTGAGATGTTTAGGATTAGGGGCGACGGCTGAAACGAGCTTGCATTTGGTTCTTTCTCTTCATAAATCAATTGTTGTTACTAATATCACAATGGGGGTTGTTGTGTTTGTTATTGTATGTATGAAGAAATATTGATGGAGTAAAAGTGGTGGATAAAATGTTTATATTTTTTTTAAGAAAGGTGAACTAAAAGATGAAGAAGATGTGAGTAGTGAGAACATTTTTCTTTCTGTGTGTGTTTTTTGTTCTTCCCCTCTTCCAAATGTTTTGTGCTTTTCTTTTAAATCCAAAGATTCAACTTGCCCCCCAGGTTTGATGGTACAAGTATTTTTCTTATGGTGATGTTGTGTCATTTTCAAATGCATATTTTAAGGTGTAGAATTGTGTAAGGTCACTGCTTCTATGTTATCCCGTGTCTTTTTTCTCAATGACATGAAATACATATTATATAATACTAGGTTTACAAATAAATAAAAATTCAAAATGAACTTTACAAAAGTTAGTAATTAAGTGTTACTACAAAAGGATAAAAAAACAAAAATATTAAATATTATAAAAAAGTGATAATAAAATAAATAAATTATAAAATAAACCTAAATAAAAATTTGATTAATTAAAAATAATATTAACTAAAAAATAAAAATAAAACTGGTTAAAAACGAATAAATAGTCTGGTATCGAAGTGCTTGAAAAAAATAAAATGAATGCACCAATATGCCCGAAATAAACGTATTGGAAAAATATAGTGTTTGGTCAATTTTTGAAATAAATTTTACCCGGTTAAAAGGCTCAGACATGGAATTGTGTTCTCCGTTTTCTTAATTTACTTATGATCAGAGTTATGAACATGGAATGGTGTTCAAATTCTGATTAATATCTTAGTAGTGGAATGTTACCATAAGCAAATAAATAATGGCAGAAGACACAGAATTATATTTGTTCCTCCCTTAACTAAGAGTAGTTCAGTCTCCTTGCTTCACAATAGATTTTCACTATAACCAAATCATGATTACAATCATGTATGCATTATGCATAATACTTTTATAACTACTCAGACTCACTGTCCAAGACTTCCTACTTAAGCCTACAACTCAAGATTTATGCTCAATCGACCTCATTGATTAAGACTTTCACAACTCAGGCACTTGAGCAAACTACTTACGTGGCTCAAGCATCTTGGCTTGAGACTTCCCTGCTTAGACTCTCAACCCAAGACTACTACTCCAAGCTCCACTAGTCGAGACTTCCTTTCTTGAACCTCTCAGGTCCAACTGCTCATGCCTCTCATGCTAAGACTTACCTACTAAAGCTACACTTGAGATTTCCTGCTCACACCACACTGGCTGAGACTTCCCTTGCTTAATCAATCCACTTGATTAAGACTTCACAACTCAAACACTTAAGCAAGAGACTTACGTGACACAAGCATATTGGCTATAGGTTTTCCTTGCTCAGTTAATCTACTTGATTAATACTTTTACTACTTAAGCGCATAGCAAGAGACATATGTAGCTTAAAAAAGGTGTGAAAGATTTGACAATCTACCAGATTAATGGTTTTATGTGATGACAAATCATGGTGTGATTGGATACTTAAGTATAATTGCTCTTTGGATTATTTTCTCTGCTTTTGTTGTCTTTCTTATTGTCTTGGTTTGTTTCTACCTTATCATATCTTTGTGTCTTGTTCGTATCCTCCTTCAATATTTTAATGAAATTTTAGTTTCTTTTCTTATCTTTATTTATTTGTCAATTTTAATCTATACCTCTTTAATTTCTAACAAATAGGTAGAAAGTGATATATGATTTTGATAACCTATTCTCAAGAATCTTGATCCCAAATATATTTAAATATGTTTTTACTTCTAACCTTTGTTTGAGAATTGATCAGGAACTTTGTAAAAGTTCAATGTATTTTGAAAAGGCTATCAGAAACAGACTATCAGAAGAATTAATCAATCTGATGATCTGATCTATCAGAAGACTAAAGCAAGAAGAATGCTCTAAATGAGCTCACTCTAATGATATATGAATATCTGATTTTGACCACCAAAGTTATCAGAAGTATAGGACAATCTGAAAGAATGTTTATGAGTGCTCAATCTTGTCAGAAGTTGTTAACTTTCTGAAAGCATGGTATCTAGACTCTAGCATTTCAAATTTTTTGGACCTTTTGGATATCTTACCAAGATTTGGTTATTCGGGATAAGCTCAAGATCTACATCTCCTAATGACATGCTACTTTGTGCACTTGTTGGTGATCTGCTTGAAATATTGAAAGAACCTAGTTTTGATATATGATGTGAGGAATTAATAAAATCAATCAGGTTTTGATACATCTACGAGTTCTGATAGCAAGCCAGGTTCTGAGATGCAGACCAGACAGTTCTAGTCAGATTTTAATGAGACGTCATTGAGAAGTATTCCTTATCGATCAATTGATCTTACTTCAAAATTATTTTGTGAGTCTTGGGATCAGAGGGAGACTCTGAACAAGTATAAATGAATTTTGAGGGTAGCAAATTTAGGGGGAGTCAATTAAGCTTAACTATGACTCTGTGGTTTGTAGTGATTACCCTATACAAATTTTTATCAAAATACATTGTTTGTCATTATTAAAAAAGGGAGATTGTAAGAACAAGATTTGGTTCTACATGTATCCTTATATTTTGATGATAATTGCACATGTCATCTATGATAACAATTATGTAATTTATGGTTTCTGTGTAGTGTGTAGCTTTTTCTAATCTGAGTATGACTCTGATAAGAAGACATGTAACATCATCAGACTCTAATCTCAACACTCTAGAAGAAAACATATGTTGTGTACAAGATAAAGTCAAGGTTCAAGAATGCTTTTAATACAATGGTTCTGAAGAACGTTAGTTCTGAAGCTTGAGATTGAGACTTTACAAGTAAGCCTAGAAGGCTATATACGAAATGTGCTTCTAATGCTTCAAGTTTTGAAGACAGGGTTCTGTTGAGCAAACTTCTTAAGATTCTGAAGACATCATTTCTAAAGTTCAAGTTTTGAAGATTCTGAAGACAAGGTTCTGTTGAACGAAGTTTTGAAGACAAGTGAGTATGTGATGAATGAGTTCTAAAGATTCTGAAGATGAGGTTCTGATTGAACAAGCTCTAGAGATTCTAAAGACATTGCTTCTAAAGAACAAATGTTGAAGGTTCTCAAGACAAGGTTCTACTGAACAAAGATCTGAGACTCTAAAGACTTAGATTCTGAAGATTACAAGATTGACTCTTCTACAACAAGCTTCATTAAATGCATATTTGAATCCTCTAAAGATATTAGAAGACTGAAGATCATAATAGTTTATGCTGAATAAAAAAGTACTAAAAATTTGTGACCTCTACCTCAAAAAGGTGGTGCAAGGACAACTTTTTTAGTACTATGATGTTGACCATTCCTTCATGTGAACGTTGGAATATTGTTGTTGGAATATGTTTCCAAGAATGCCCTCCAACAAATCTATTTTCTTAAGCTCAATATATTGAATATCTTATAGCTTGAACAAATACACATGTGTGTGTGTGTGTGCAAGTGAAAAATGGCTGGGGAAAAGAAAAGTGTTAGGTGCTGCTATTGAAAAAGCCAAAAAGAAAAGTATTTGAAGCCAAACTATGCATCATGCTAAAACCATGTGAAGTTATTCAAGTGTAACATCAATAAGTGAAGCATAATAGCTTAGTTAAACTTGATGGTCAAACATGAGTAGGCATTATAGCTCATGAAGAAGCACAAAGAAGAAGCTTGAAGCTCAACGAAAAGAAGTTGTAACGCTCAACAAGAAAAGCTCTTAAGCAATACAAAACTAGTGCTTCATAATATATTAGAGATTAATCTTAATATAGTTTTGTATAATATCAAGGAGTTATTACTCATATCTTGCTTAGAAACACTTTTATGTTATTGCTCTTCAATTGTGTAATTCGCTTATAAGAAGCAACTATTGTACACATGTAAAATCCTTTTCCAATGTAGTCAAAGCCTTGTCTAAAATGATGATTCCTCAATTGGCTATGTCTATAGTCTGGATACTTGAGAGGGCTAAGTTGTTTTCTAACACTTAGAGGTTGATTTCCTTAGGGGCTAGTCTTAGCCCGAATTCTCAAGAGAATAATGAAGGGTATCCATTGGGGCTGTAATCTTGTCAAAGATTAGTGGATTAAGTCTTTATCTAATGAAAATCACCTAATGGGTGGACTGGAGTAGCTTTGTTAACAGTGAACTGGATACAAATAATTGTGTTAAATTATTTTTATTTCCTTTGTTAGCATTATAATTTTTAATTCTGCAAAAGTTTTCAATTGCTGAAACCCAATTCAAACCCCTTTTCTTGTGTTTCTCAACCTTCAAATCCGTCTTGGATACAAATTGTTAAAATACAAACTTAGCATAATGAAAACAGTGATAATGAAATCACTTGCATGAAGTACAACACCATTCTCTAGGATAGATTGCTAGAGTAGAAAAATGTTTTAAGGTTGGTTCCTGAATGTAATCTCTTCTCTTATAATTTCTTGTTAAAATTGTTTAATGTTATTTAGAAAAGCTTGAATGTAAATTAGCAATGTTAGTTGTTGTTGCATCAAGTAAAATTTTTAATGTTGTTGTTGTTAAGATTTAATGTATAACAATTCTATTGATTTTTTGTTGTTGTTGTTGTTGTTTAAGATTTAAGATTTATATATTCTATTGATTTTTTTGTTGTAGTTGTTGTTGAGATATACTCCATCCGTCTCAAAATAAATATCTTTTTAGCCTAAATATTTTGTTCCAAAATAAGTGTCATTTTACATTTTCAATGCAATATTAATTCATTTGTATCAATTTTATCCCTAATTAATATTATTTGCACTATTTTCAATGCATTGACTCACACTCTACATTTATGACTATGCATGTGTAACCAATAAAAATTAAGGACATTTTTGTAAAATTGTTACATTTATTCTTTTACTCATTACGTTTCTTAATTTGTGTGCAAGAACCTTAAACGACTTTTATTTTGAGACATAGGGAGTAATGTTTAACGATTCCATTTTTTTGTTCTTGAGGATGATGATGATGATGTTGTCCTTAAAAATGTTTTTAGGTTATATTAGAAAATAAAGAGAGGTTCCTTGCAGGTTGTGTGTATTTGTATGTGTGTGTCAGATGCCTTAATATCTAAGGTTACTCTCCTACTTTCACAAGACTCTGGTCACTATAACAGGAATGACTAGACGAGCTTTCATACTTTCTCTCTTTCACAATTCTGAAAATTCAAGTTCCTTTATCAGTTACACCGATCATGTAAGTACTTTACTAGAACCTTGACCCTTCTACTTGATGATGCTAAGATATCTTTAAGTTAATCACCAACGTTAGAGATTTGAAAAAATATCACCACCAATTTTAATAAGCATCAGTGTTTTCGTCATCAAAATACCAAGACAGTCAATAACATTATGATCATTAGAATTAAGGCATCTACTGCACCGATTAATAGAGCTTAACCACATTAAAGAGTTGATTTTTCTATCCTCACCTTCTTTCGAAGGACATATCTACTTCTTAATGTTGGATTATACAATTATTAAAACATTTAATATAAAAGGAAAACATCAAAGAACACCAAACTTTATTCAAATAAATTGGATTAGACCTAATATTGGTTGGATCAAGTAGATCTTAGAGAAAAAATTTGATAGCCTTAACATGTGATCACATATTCAGAAATTATTGTAAAACTTTTCTTGAAGTTTTTTCTTCTAAGGTAGGAATAACCATCTCTATTAAAGTTGAACTCTACCATACAAACACAAGGGGACAAAACCACGTATGGTTAGATAATAATTTATCCCATAAGCTTTCTTCAATGAAAAGTTATTGATTGATAGGAGAAATAGTGTGCACATCCTTTATTCATTTAGATTAAATATTACAAAACACAAACCACCTAAGTTTAAGTAATCGATTACTTACACAATCTTTTTCTACTCCCAAACACAAAAGGATATAACCAAATCACAATCACAACCCCTACAGCTTTTACACATCGTTTCCAATTTTTCCCTTCTTCCATTCTCACTTGCATTTCAATTATTTTACTTTTCATCATTTCTATATCCCTCTCAAATTGATTCATTTTGACTTCTATATCTCTCTCCATTTCAATAATTTTAGCTTCTATATCATTCTCTATCTTCATTTTCATATCTTTCACATCTTTCTCCATTTGGTTAATCTTTGCTTCAAGCAACTCAACCATAGTAGCTTTTGATTGCAACCCAACCATTGTAGTCTGTGACTCAAGAAATTTATCCTTCTGCATCAAGTAGTTGCAATGTGGCCTATTGTGTTGCTGTCAAAATTAACCAAAATTAATGCATTCAAATTCTAATTTTAAATTGCAACGTCCACATAAAAAAATTAATATATTATTCCTATTTGTAAAAGTATTTTTGTTTTTAATTCTTATAAATATAACACATTTTTATAAGTTAATATCAACATATAATACGAAAATGTTATCTTAGAGATTAAATATTAGATTAATCAAACTAATACTCTATAAAGTTTTAACTTAATTAACTCATATCAACTGACCTATCTCATTTACTCCATAAATATTAGGGAGGGAAGGTAAAACGCATCTAACCTATTTGACAATATCCTTTTCACCCCATTTAGGAAGATCAAAATTTTAGGTCATCATTCTCTAACGTGTTCGTTCCACCCCACTAGGTTTTAACTGGCTTTTATGCGGACAATGACATATTATTTTTTTCAATTTTAAACTTAAAAGATACAATGTTCGCAGACCCGTCCTTGTCCCACCCATATTTTTTTTTGAACAGATCAATATTCTGAGGATTTCTTATTGCACCCTTTGAGTTTCTTATACACCGTGCGAATTTCCGTTTTGCCCCTGATTTTCAGATATGCACATCCGGACACACCATTTTCTTAAAAACGTTGATTTTTTCCAAATGTGCAAATTAGGAAAAATTCTGGATATACACACCCGAAAGAATTCTTAAACATAACCTTCTACCCCCTCATTCTTATGTTTGGTAAATAATGGCGGTTCAAACATGTAACAATTATGGCGGTTTGAACTTCCATTATTTGGCAAACATAAGAATGATGGGGGAGGGAGGGGGGAGAAGGCTCTAGTGCAAAGTTTTAAGAATTTCTTCCGAATGTGCATATTCGGAATTTTTCCTGATTTGCACATCCAGAAAAAGATCAACATTTTTAAAAAACTGTGCGTTCGAATGTGTATATCCGAAAATCGGGGACAAAAACGAAAATCCGTACAGTGTATAAGAAATTCAAAAGTGTATAAGAAATCTTCAATATTTTAGACTCACAATCTCAACTATCTGTTTCATTTCACACCATTATTGTTTAGGTTTTTATGGAATAAATCTAAAAAATATATCACTCTAATAAATATATCACTCTTGTTTATGATTTTTTTTATATTTAACCTAAAAAATATAAAACAAGTATGATTTAGAATCTAATTTGAGAAATATTGAAAACAAATAATTATTCACCTTAAAATAGGGACACCTAAAGATCTGTGTATTAGGGTTCTTAGATGTCTTTGAGATGTATAATATACACTTTTTCCCACATTTGCAAATAGGAGCAACAACACTTTCATTAGCATCAACACTTGAAAAACGTTCACTCCAATTCCCTTCACGTTTGGAGAGTATTGGTGAAGTCTCAAATCTAACAACACCCTTCATTTTGTATACAAAGAACCAATTAAGGTGAAAGAGGAGGAGGAAGAAGAAAATGATTTAATAAAACATAAAGAACCAACATGTCAACATTTTAAATTACTCTTATTTTTATTTATAAAATAAATAAATATAATTTTGAAAACAAAGTAATGGCTTATCGAGTATCTTAGTGATTATTAATATTTACAAGTAAATGAAGGGGGACTAGCGTGTGTCTTTTCTTTTTTCCAATTCTCGTGAACAAATAGTTATTTTATTATTTTATTTTACAGGTAATCAAATTGAATGTCTATTTTTTAAAATATTTTATAAAGAAAATTTTAACTTATGTTTTAAAATTAAAATGCAAAGATTTTAAATGTACTTTTTTTTATTATATATATTTGAACATATGAAATGGTAGCTTAAGCAACTCTCATTTAAAATTATAATAAACCTTTAATCACCAATGAAATTGGATCCGATTAAAATTTAAAATATATTGTCACTGTCACAAAATAAATGCCGTATTTTAATAAATTATTTATTTTAAGATAAGTGTCGTCTCTAGTTTTTAATATTATTTTCATTTTATTTTTCTAACTGTACCTTCAATTAATAATATCTACATTATTCTCAATTTTCTATTCTTTCACTTAACATTTATAATAATTAGAATATATTAATAGTTAACGAGAATAATATGATTTTTTTTTCATTTATCACTTTTTTTAATTTGTATTAAATATTAAAATGACATGTATAATTTAGAACATAGGTAATAACTATTAAGAATTCTAAAAAAATTGCATATACATTACAAACGATTACAATTTTAAATTTTCAAAATTATTGGAACAATTCTTTTTTAAAACATAAAAATTGATTAAATGGATATATTTTTTTATAGAAAAAGACTTAATATCTTTCATTAATAATTAAATTGTGGATACATGTAGGTATATCATGAAAATTGTGGATACTAGCAAGAGATGAAATTAAATAGATACATATAATGCGATTTTTTGAATGATAACGGATCTTACCTGATCAGAAGGGCCTTCCAAGGACTTGATGAATGGGCCAGAGAATGAAATGAGAAAGGGGGTGTACCTGCAAAGCATTCCAATGCTTAAGTCAGAAGAGGTACAGAATGTTATGGTTAATTCATAGTGAGTTAGAATATCTGACCCTTTACCAAGAAAGGGTATTTATAATATGCCCCCAGCGCTGGGCCAAGACTCCTCATTGGGCTTAATCTGGCTAGGCCCAAGGAGGAGCTGCCAAGGGACGCGTAAGAAGCGTGAAGACCTAGGCAAAAGGTCTGCTCCTTGGTCCAACTGCCCTTATCTTTCAGGAGATAATGAAGGGCAGTTGGGTGGCGTGGCAGATGAGCTGGCAGACATGCTCTCTGCCCGTCTTCAGGTGTATGCCCGTCGTATGAGCAGGTGATTTATCAAAGAGGTTCACCTTCTCGAACACATGGGGCCTCTGCCCGACATGTATTGGGTCGTGCCCATATATAACCTCGCGGCCCAGTCCAGAACAGGAGCCCCCCAAGTCGAGTCTCCGGGTCGGAGTGATGACTTGTATTGCAACCGGGGTATGTGCGCCAAGGATAAGGTGGTAGGCGTATGGCTGGGCAGGCAATACCTCGGTAGAACTGCCTGCAACGTCCCTTTCTCTTTGGGAACTTGATGCTCTGGACAATGTCGAGGACGAAGGTCGTCGACGGATACGTGCTGTTTCTGTAGAGGTCGAGGACTTCGTGCGGGGACGGGACGTTCCGTGGAGTCGGGGAGGTGGATAGCTGCCCGACGTCGCTTCAGTTTCCTTATGGATTGACGTGTTTCAATATTAATGGCGTCGCTTCGTTTAGCGTGCAAACGGCGGCGTAGGCAGTAGGTAATGATGACCTAGCGCGTTGATCCACGCGCCTGGGACTATAAAAGGAAGTTGAGTGACTTCATTTTCACTTTTTCGCTCATACGTTCACCGGAAGCTCTGACGAATTTCCCTGTCTCTGTCCGTCTCGCTGCCTGAACCACCGCTGTTGCTCGTGCGCCACCGTCTCTCTCTTGATTCTCAATATGTCAGGTACCATTTTGCTTCCTTAATCCTCTATTTTCCACTTTTTTGTGTTAAATGTCTGCGAATGCATGTTGTATTTGTGATAGGTTGGTTAGATTTGACTTAGGAATAGTGAAATAGACTGTAGATGGAAAAAATAGGGTTAGGGTTAGACCGTCCCGGGCAGGAATTTCATGCGTCGGGCAAAATTTGCATAAGTACATATGAGATTTTTGCCCGGTGCATAAGAACGTGCGTATTCCTGCGCCGAACACGTGCGAAACTTCTCCACCGGGCCTGGGGGTAGTGGGTGGAGTTTCACACTGGTGCTTGTGAACGTTGCTTTTACGCCCTTTCACTTGACCTGCGGTGGAAGGGTGGATTTGATATGACGTCGAATTCACTCTTTCTGTCTGCGTTTCAGGTGCAACCGGGCGTTTACGGTCGAGGAGAGAAGACTCAGGGCCACAGTCCGAAGATGCGGCCATCACGCGTTTACCCGTCGGGGATGGGAGCGCCAGGGATGGCACTGAACATGCCTCATCATCTGGGCAGAATGACCTCTCCTGGGTTGCGGATGAACCCTTGGATGAGGAGTCTTACTTTTGTGACGAGGCAATTCCTGCTTATGTCGTGGTGGAGGATAGAAGCCGGGAAGATCCTGAGAACTGGCAGTGCCACGCTCCCAAAGAGGCAGACCGGATATGTCATCATTTCCCGGGGAAGCAGTTCGTGATGTACGAGTTCGCTTTCCGGGAGGCGGGGATCAGGTTGCCCTTCAATTCCTTTCAGATGTCCATCTTCAAGTGGCTTCGGCTAGCGCCGTCTCAGTTACACCCTAACGCCCTTGCTTTCATGCGGGCGTTTGAGTTGGTTTGCCGCTTCCTCGGCATTGGGTGCACTCGAGCCCTTTTCTTCCACGTCTTCCACCTCCAGCGGTCCGGTCTTCGTGGGCGACACAGTTGGGTTTCCTTCAAGCAGTCTGTGCGTCTGTTCAAGACATATGTGGATTCTGCCCGTCATTTTAAGGGTCGGTGGTATGTGGTGAGACCGATCACCCGTACCGCCCTGCACTCCCTTTATTACTACAAACGGGAAGCAAATGGGGAGGAGAAATTGATGTCAAAGGTACCGCTGAGGTGGCAGCGCGATCATTTCGACCTCACCACAACCCATTATAGGATTAAGTTTGCAATGCTCGGTGTCGAGGATAGGCTCGCGTATAAGAAGTTGGTTGAGTATGTGCGGAGCTTCAATCTGGCGGTCTGGACGGATCGAAAGGGCGTGTCTTACCTTGACGAGGCCGGAATGCCGATCATCGAGGCCCGTATCATTAACACCAAGGCTTTGCTCGAGTGTAGGACCGAGGAGAAGGCCCTGGAATTATTGAGTAGGTGTTTTACTTGTTCTTATTTTTGTCTATGTCTTCGCCCGCTAATGTTTATATGCTTTGTTTTGCAGGTGCTATGCCCTCTGCTCGTGATCGGGTCCTCAAGCTGGCCAACCAGGTTGGTGCGCCGGACAGGGCTCCCAAGAAGAAGAAGAAAATTGCGCCTCGTGCTCATGTGGCAGCTGGGGACTCCGGGGTTGGGACCTCGAACACAGCGAGCCCAGTGCCCTCCTCTCCTCCTCGGGGGTCTACAATCAACATACCCGACAGCCTGCCTCTATCAGCCTCCCCTCTCCACAAGCGGAAGCGTCCGGAGGGGACTCTTTCGAGGTCGACCTTGGGGGGGAGCGGGAGTCCGGGCGGACCTGGCAGCTACCTATTCCCCCCTTGTTACGTGGAGTGGGCCTTCTTCAAGGCCGAGGATGCGATCGCGGTGCCAGCGCCCGAAGCAAGGGCTATTCTGAACCAAGAGGCTGGTGTCAGGCGTAAGGAGCTGGCAAGGGACTTGGCCGCTGTCATCCGGGTGATGGAAACGACCATGGTCTTAACTGATACTTCGGTTTCTACTGCCTCACTGGAAGATGCTCTCCTGTAGGTCCGGTCTGAGAAGGACAAGCTGTCTAAGGACTTGTCGGACTACAAGGAGGAGCACCAGCTTCAGAAGGGGCTGAAAAAAGAGCTGGAGGAGGTTGAGAAGGAGCGGGATCAGCTGAGGGCGACCAAGGTGAATTTGGAGGAACAGATAGCCGGGCATCAGAAGGTGGCTGAGGAGAATGCTGGACTGCGTACTCAGCTCGCTTCGCTCGAGGATAAGGTCTGTCCGTTAGCTGATGAGACCGAGGAGGAGCTCGCTCTTGGTTCCCGTGGTGAGCTGCTGGGGCACATTCGCTCTCTCAATCAGGATCTCGTGGCTGTGTTTAAGGAGGGTTTTGACAACGCCGTCGAACAACTGAGGGTTTTAAATCCTGAATTGGTGACGGAGGGGTCAGCCCAAAACTACTGTGTCCAGGAGGGGGAGATAGTGTGCCCTTTTGAAGCCGAGGAAGAGCTGGGGGACGATGAGGGAGAGGAGGAAGTGGAGAATGTTGAGGAGGAGCTCCGGGCGGAGTCTTGAAGGGTTTTTTGATTTGTTGTCTATATGGCCTGTGTGCCTTTTTTATGTATGGCATGCGTGCCTTTTTTTATGTACTTTGGCATTCGGGCGTATGTATTTTGGCCTTCGGGTGTACTTGGCTTTGGCCGTTTGCTTAATATATGAATGTTGTTTTTGATTATTCTTCTTGTTCGGTTATTTACCATGTTTTATATTCATGAACTGTTTTCTGCTCGACCATGTTAGTCTCCTCGGTTTAGGGAACCGACGAGGTGTCGGGCGTCGTGCCCATTTGGATCGAAAACCGGGTTCGATGTTCGGAACTCCGGCTCTGAGGCTTGGGCTTTCCCATCGCGAGCTGGGCGCCCTGCCGGTCTCGGTACTTCGACGTTGGTACTCGATCGAGATCCCAACTGTCGGGGAGGGTTGTGTTCGCTGGAGGGGTCAGTTCGTCCCCGGGTTGTGCGGTTCCTCTCTGTCGTTTTGGAGACGAAGAGCGTGGTTGTACCTCCCACGTCTCCCCGTGACATATTTAGCTGTAATATTGTCTAAGTTTCTCTGCGTTCCATGGTTGAGCGAGTTCTCCGCCTTGTAGGTTTTCTAGATAATAGGCCCCGTTGCTCGTCTTGTCGCAGACGCGGTAGGGGCCTTCCCAGTTGACGGCCAATTTACCCTCTCTTGGTTTTTTTTGGTTTCTTCTGAGGACCAGGCTGCCCACCTGGAACTCTCTTTTTATGACCTTCGCGTCGTGGTGGAAGGCTATTTTTTGTTTGAGGGATATTTCTCTAAGGGCTGCTTCGGAGCGGATCTCGTCGACGAGGTCCAGCTCGGCTCTAAGTGCCTCGTCGTTCATTTCCTCGTCTAGGGGTTCCTCTACGCGTCTCGTCGGCTCCCGTATTTCTATCGGGATGACTGTTTCGGTGCCGTAAGTTAGTCGGAATGGGGTCTCCCCGGTCGTGGAGTGCGGTGTTGTACGGTAGGCCCATAGGACGCTATGTAGCTCCTCGACCCACGCCTTCTTCGCCTCACCGAGCCTGCGTTTGAGTCCGCGCAGGATTACCCTGTTGGCCGCCTCCGCTTGCCCGTTTGTCTGAGGATGCTCGACGGATGTGAAATGTTGCTTAGTACCTAAGCTCGCGACGAAGTCTTGGAATCCCCCGTCCGTGAATTGTGTTCCGTTGTCCGTGATGAGGACCTGGGGCACGCCGAACCGAGCGAGGATATTGCGTTTAAAGAATCGGAGAATGTTATGTGCTATTATTTTATCCAACGCCTCTGCTTCGATCCATTTGGTAAAATAATCTACCCCTACGATGAGGTATTTATTCTGGTACGATCCGGTCACAAAAGGTCCGAGGATGTCCATGCCCCACCATGCGAAGGGCCATGGAGAAGATAGTGTTTTTAGTTCGTTCGGGGGTGTGAGGTGCATGTCGGCATTCCGTTGGCATTTGTCGCATTTTTTTACATGTTCCTTGGAGTCATGTTGCATGGTCGGCTAGTAGTAGCCTGCTCGAAGGGCTTTTCGTGCAAGTGATCGCCCGCCGGGATGTTGGGCGTTTATTCCTCGGTGTATTTCTCCCAGTATGTCGGGGACTTTCTCTTCCTCGACGCACTTGAGTAGTGGGGTGGAAAATCCCCTGCGGTAGAGTTTCCCTTCGAGGAGGACGTATGAGCACGCCCTCCGTTTGGTGGTGGTCGCCTCTTTTGGGTCAATGGGGAGCTCGTCCTTCGTTAGGTAATTATAGATAGGTGTCATCCAGCAGTGAGCATCCCCGATCGCGTTGACCTCGAGTGGAGGAGGTGGTTTTTCAATACTAGGTCGAGGAAGGATTTCTTGAATTACGGATTTGTTCCCGCCCTTCTTTCTCGTGCTAGCTAGTTTTGATAAGATGTCGGCCTGTGTGTTATGCTCGCGAGGTACGTGTTGTACTTCCCACTTCTTGAATTTTTCGAGTCTTTCTTTGACCAAGGCCAGGTACTCGACAAGGTTGTCGTTCTTGGTCTGGTACTCTCCTCGTACTTGTGATGCCACGAGCTGAGAGTCCGCCGATATTTTTACTTCCTTTGCTCCTAGGTCTTCGACTAATCTTAGACCGGCGATGAAAGCTTCATATTCGGCTTGGTTGTTCGACGTCGGGAAGGCTAGTGCTAGTGAGACCTCGATCAGGATCCCATCCTCATTCTCGAGGATGATCCCAGCTCCACTGCCTGTCGTGCTGGAGGCGCCGTCAACGAAGATCGTCCATTTATAAGCGCCGTCCGTCGGGGTCGAGCTGTGGGTCATTTCCGCGACGAAGTCAGCCAGTGCTTGGGCTTTCAAGGCCTTTCTATTTTCGTATTGTATGTCGAATTCAGAGAGTTCCAACAACCATTTGAGCATTCTGCCGGCCATATCTGGCCGTTCGAGAAGCTGTTTGATTGGCTGGTCGGTTCTTACTTTGATCGTGTGCGCGAGGAAGTAATGGCGTAGTCTCCTTGCCGCATTTATGAGAGCCAGGGCGACTTTTTCAATTTGTTGGTACCTAAGT
Organism: Lathyrus aphaca; assembly: GCA_963966055.1. NCBI lineage: Eukaryota > Viridiplantae > Streptophyta > Magnoliopsida > Fabales > Fabaceae > Lathyrus > Lathyrus aphaca. The sequence goes on along the minus strand of OZ014520.1, from coordinate 248,219,698 downwards.
TCGGGGCCTTGGAGCGCTTTGCTCGTAAAATAGATGGGTTTTTGTCCTTCGTCGGTTTCCCTTATTAGGACGGCGCTGACGGCCTCGGTTGCCACGGACAGATACATGTATAAGGTCTCTTTTCTAATGGTCGTGATAGGAACGGGGGTTCAGAGAGAACCTTATTTAAATGGAGTAGTGCCCGTTCACATTCGTCGGTCCACTCGAAGCTGGCTTCCTTACGAAGGAGTCTGAAGAATGGCAGTGCATGCTGGGCGGATTTGGCAATGAAATGGGAGAGTGAGGCGAGCATTCCGTTGAGGGATTAGATTGATTTTTTGGTCCTCGGGGTTGGAAATTCCGAGAACGCCCGACATTTGTCGGGGTTGGCCTCGATACCCCTTTCGGTGAGGTAGAAACCCAGGAATTTTCCTGCCCGTACTCCGAACGTGCATTTTTCAGGGTTAAACCTCATTTTGCACTGTCTTTCCTGCTCGAAGACTTTGCATAGGTGTCGAGCATGGTCGACTTCCTCGTGTGACTTGATGATCATGTCGTCCATGTATACCTCGAGCATATCTCATATTTCTTCCTTGAAGACTTTGTTCATCATGTGCTGGTATGTGGCCCCGGCGTTCTTGAGTCCGAACGGCATTACGTTGTAATAGTAATTTCCGGTCGGGGTCATGAACGCCGTGTGTCTCTTATCCGTGTCCGACATAGGGATTTGATTATATCCACTGTATGCGTCCATGAAGGACAGGAGTCTAAAACCTGCATAATTGTCAACGAGCTTATCTATGTTAGGGAGAGGGAAAGCATCTTTGGGGCAAGCCCTATTAAGATCAGTATAATCAACACACATGCGCCATTTTCCATTATTTTTCTTAACGAGGACTACATTAGAGAGCCAGGTTGTGTACTGGGCTTCGGAAATAAAATTTGCCTCTAAGAGGTCTTTTACAGCTCGCTCGGCAACCTCCGCCTTCTCGAGGGATTGCTTGCGCCTACGCTGTGTTATACGTTTGACTGCCTGATCTAAAGCTAGCTGGTGACACGCGATCTCAGGATCCAGGTCGGGCATCTCTGCGGCGTTCCATGCGAAGAGGTCGGAGTTCTCCTTGAGGCATGTCACGAGCTTCTCCCTTGTTTCCTCGGGCAATCCCTTGCCTATCTTTACTGTTCTTCCAGGATCATCACCCAGAGGGATAAGCTCGAACTCTCCGTCGGGGATCGGTCGGAACGGGTGTTCGGGAGACTGTTCCTCGGCGGGTTTCCATTCTTCAGTTTCGTCGTGGCCAATGCGGCAGTCGAGGTCGATGGCGTTGATTCCCTGAAGGGGAGGATCTTCAGTCTTGAATTTTTTGTTGCTCTTTGTATTGACCGTGGCCTGTCCTTTTACTGCGGCGTCGTAGCACCGTCGGGCAGCCTCGATGTCACCGTGGATGGTGACTACGCGGCCTAGTTTGGTGTAATATTTCATCTTTAGATGGACGGTAGATGGGACCGCGGTGAGTTCGGCTAATGTCGGGCGACCGAAGATGCAATTGTAGAGGGATGGACAGTCTACGACCAGGAACTGGATTTTGATTTCCCTGGCCGTTTCCTGCTCCCCGAAGGTGACGAGGAGTTCAACATATCCCCACGGTCTTGTCGTGGCTCCATTGAATCCCTGGAGGTCTGATCCGACTAGGGGGCTAGGTTGGTCTTGTCTAATTTTAGAGTCTTGAAGAGGTGGACGTACATGATATCTATCGAGCTGCCTTGATCGACCAGAATCCGCCTGACGTCGAACTGGGCCATCCTTGCCCTGATCAATAGTGGAATGCCTGAATTCGGGGAGCCGCCTGGAAGCTCTTCTAAAAAGAAGGATATTGGGTTGGATTTACCCCGATATTTTGTCAGTGTTGCCTTTTGTTCGGGCGCGGTCAGAAGGAGCTCGTCGAACTTGCGTTTTACTGAGAGGGCGGCGGCCTCGCCGTTAATCCCTCCGCCCGATATGACCAGGGCGGCCGGGAAATCTTCTCAGGGGATGAGTGCAGTGATCCGGCCTTCGGGCAATGGCTCAGGGAGGATGAAATCTTCTGGACATGACACGCAGAGGGCCACTTGATAAGGAGAGTTGTCGGGGGGTGTATCTTCCTGAGGTCTCTTCTTCTCCAACTCCTCATGCTTGGGAGCTTTGTTCCTCCTCGTATACTGTTTAAGATGCCCTTCTTGGATTAAGATCTCTATTGCATCTTTTAGGTGGACGCAGTCTTCGGTCACATGCCCGTGGCTCCTGTGGAACCTGCAGTACTTGGACTTGTCGATGTGAGGCTTTGGTGCAGATGGTTTTGGGAACCTTACTCTGCCCTGTTTGAACTCGGAGTTGATGCATTCCGCGAGGATACGCTCGCGGGGAGCTGTCAGTAAGGTATACTCGTTGTATCGGCCCGCGGGGCCTCTTCCTTCTCGAGGCTCGCGGGGCCTTTCTTCCCTTCGCTTGTCCCCATTGCGACGGGGAATATTTGAATCTTCTCGCTTGGGGTGATCGGTATCTCCGCTATTACGGCCGCTGCAGGCGTTTTGGGCTACCTGTTTTTCCTCGTATCTGATATAGGCCTGGGCCTTGTGCAGAAGTTCATTCAAGGTGCGGGGAGGCTCGATCCCGACGGCTCTGCTGAGTTCGCTGCCGGGCAGGAGCCCCCTCTCGAGGAGGTATTTCTTCATGTGTTCAGTAGTATCTACCTCGACAGCTTCCTGATTGAACCATTCGATGTACGAGCGTAATGTTTCATTCTTTTTTTGTACTATGGCCTCGAGGGTCGCCTCTGTCTTAGGGTGACGCCAGGAAGCTGTGAAATGCCTCGTGAACATGGATCTCATGACTCTCCAAGACGTGATGGATTCGGGGGCCAAGCTCTTGTACCAGGCCATGGCCCCTTTTCTGAGGGTTGTTGAAAACAACCTGCATTTGAGGTGCCCTGTGATGTCATTGCGGTAGTCGAGCATCGCGTTAACGTTGTCGACGTGGTCGTCGGGGTCGGTAGTCCCGTCGTACACAACTAGATTAGGAGGTTTCTCAATGCCTTTGGGGAGCGGAGCTTCCATTATTGCCCGTGACAGGGGACAATGCAAGTCTTCTTCGTCGCTCCTTAGTGGAGAGAGTTCGTTGCGGTCGGGACTACGCTCGCGCCTCGTTGAGGTTCCCGATCGTCCGTTGTCGCGGCGAGCGCGTGCCCTGCTGACATGAGGTTCTGGGGAGCGACGTCCTCGTTTCTTCGTTGCTTCTGGACGTTGTTGTGTCCTTCTCTCCTGTTGAGGTCGGACCTCCTGTCATTCAGCTTCTAGGGCCATGATTCTCTCGTGCTGCTGGTAGAGCATAGAGCCGACATGGTTGAGGGCGTTCACCATAGTAATCATGGTGGCGTCTCCTTCGACAAGAACGGGGATGGGGTGAAATGCCTCGGTCCCTTGGTTTTGAACGTGAGGGGGATCCCCGTTATTTTGGGGCTCCGGAGACGGAGTGGCTGGACGACCGTCTCGGGCGTCTGCTTCATGGAACTGCGGGCCTTCATCCATGGTGTAGTCGACGAGGGGACGGCTGCGCTCGCTAGGTTGTTCTCCGGCCATGTTGGAAGGACAGAAGTGAATGAGCTTTGATCTTTTGTTGGTGAAGATGGGGATAGCTAGTTCCCACAGACGGCGCCATTGATCTTACCTGATCAGAAGGGCCTTCCAAGGACTTGATGAATGGGCCAGAGAATGAAATGAGAAAGGGGGTGTACCTGCAAAGCACTCCAATGCTTAAGTCAGAAGAGGTACAAAATGTTATGGTTAATTCAGAGTGAGTTAGAATACCTGACCCTTTACCAAGAAAGGGTATTTATAATATGCCCCTAGCGCTGGGCCAAGGCTCCTCATTGGGCTTAATCTGGCTAGTGTCGTACCTCGAAAAATACGATTCCTCGCGAACGCGGTCGCGGCTGGGCTGACTTGAGAGTCGCCACCTAATTTTATTTATTCCGAAGAGGGAAATGGTAAATATAGATAAAACCACTGAGAAGGGATAAAACAAGGTCATCGCAAACCATTGTCGGGGTTCGGAAGTCGGTTATGTAGGAGGAAGGTATTAGCACCTCCTACATCCATCGTACTCGATGGGAACCATCTAGATTGTCACGCGCGAAGGGATGTCTATACTTATGATTACTTGTTAAACTAAAGGGTTTATTGATCCTAGGGGCTCGGCAAGGATTGAGATCCTCGTGCCTACGTATTCCCTTGTGCAATGGGAAAGTCAGAGCTTCGTAGTTCGGTCTGATATGGGTATTGGTTGTTGATTTTATTACCTTTCTTCGATGAAAGGATTTAAGAGTCCATTTGCACTAAAGACTATGGATAGTTTATCTCGCCCAACAAGACGAGTGTCCTGCGTCGAAATAATCGGAGCGAGTAACGAAAGCTCGTTATCCCCCTTTCTATCGCTTAAGGCTCGTGGCGTGCAATTTTCCTCGTATTTATTGAAGTATTTTGTTTCCTAAGACTGCTTGATGTTGGATCAAGGGTTTGGATCTAAGAAGTAACATTTCGGTTTTTTTTTTTTGAGGTTTAAGGTAAATGCAAATGGAAGTTTATTTGTTGGTTTTGTTAGCGAGGCACAATGTGCTCGACTCGCAAAGTTTGAGGAACTAAGCTAAGGACTAGCTATGGAAAACAAGCGCAATGCGTTGATTCGTTAAGTTGGAAAATGTTGCTAAAAGTGTAAGGTGCAAAGTTCGTGCAGATGGCGATCGAGGAACGATCGACTTACGTGTGTGTATGAAGTGAAGTGCATATGGATGTTTATTTGGCGTTGGACCAAAGATTTCGTTTATCTTTGAAATGAATAATCTTAATGTGCGTTCGTTTTTTACTTAGCAATTTATCGTCAAAAATGCAAAAGTAATCACACGAGTAAGCATTGTATCATGTCACAAGCCAGGAGGATCGAGCATACGGAAACATTCATCACACACATAATCGAGCAAAGGTGAAAAGAAGTTAATTAATTAAATAGAAATATTTAATTAGATTAACTATCAAATTAATTAATCTAATTGAACAAAAACTATTTAATTAATCTATAAAAATATTTTTTGATTTTGAAATATTAAAATGAGAAATTAATCACAAAGAAAAATAAAGAACTTAAAATTTGAAAAGAAAGTTAAGAAAATGTTTTTGAATTTTGAATATTAATTAATTCATTAAATAAAATCATTTTAATAAAATTAGTTAACAAATGAACTAATTTGATTAAATAAAGTTATATAAAATAATTAATTAATAAAATGTTTTTATGATTTTTTTAGATTTTCATAAAAGGAAAACGAACAGAACGAATTTTTTAAAAAAAAAGAAAAAAAGAAAGAAGTAAACTGAGTTTCGTTTGAAAACAGAGGGGGGCCTAGCTACCGTGAATCATCAGTCACCATTATCATCGGAAACCGCAAACATACAACCAATTACAGATGTATCTCGGGCAGTGCAACATTAGGCTTGGGGAAAGGATGAAACTATTACTTAATGACTAAAAAAAATAGTGGAGATTCTCAAAGTTTTTTATGAGAACAAAACTTGAAGAAGATAAAACAAAACAGAACATGGATAACCCAAAAGGGTTTCTCCTCCGTACTCGATCGTCTCTCTTCTTCAAGGGAAGAAGAACGATAAATCTTCATCGTACATCAAAGGACATCGTTCATCAAACCAAAATGCAGACATAAATCATCAAATCAACATATCAAGAATCATCAAACGAAAACCCCAACCCCTTTTCGGATCCCTAAACCCCCATTTCACTATGGTTTAACAGGTTTACATCACTTTGATGGAGATAAAGAAAACTACCTCAACTGAAGATGCACGATTCGAATCAGCTTCAAGGTATTTCTTCGTTCCCGTTCGGCTATGATTTTCTTCTTCTCTTCTCTTTTGTGAATTCCAATGTGCGTGGTTTAGCTCTTCAAACTATGATTTTCAGTGTGAAAATCGTAGTTGAAATGTATCAGATTTGAGCTCTTAGTAATTAGGGTTTTTAGGGGACGATTCTTGCGGAGTTTTTTTTCAATTGTTCTCTGTGATAGTGTTTTTCAGGTGTCCTCTCAATGATTGCAAATGATTGGCTTTATAGGGAGAAAATTTGAGGCTAATACGTGTGAAGAAGAAGATTTGGCATGTGCGAGTGAGCGAAAATCATGGATGGGATAAAAGTTGGCTACCGCAATCCGTTAGAGAAGATTCGCAGCAAAATCTTGTGGGGACCTCTTAGCTTGGTGAGTCATTCTTTTCAATTTTTGTCTGTAGCGATCTTCTGGAAAGGGAGTGGGCCCTTGTGAACTTGCTCTGAATTTTGACTGTGGTAAACTCAGCCTTTTACGGCTTACGAATTTTGAAATTACTTGACCTCTTAATTTACCCTGTTTCTTGTTCATCTATGCATACTTGCTAATGGTTAAGTGTTCCCAGACTATAGACTTCTTCTCCTCCTCTTATTCGACTGTTTCTCTGAGGTATGCTCTTCATTATTTGGTGGAGTTTCAATATTTTCTATTTCATAATTGGGAAAATTGTTAGCATTGACTATCTTATAGTGTGCTTAAGAACTGATTTGATTGCTGTGAAATGTCTCGTTATTTGCCAGGTCATAATGAGTCATACTTTGAGAATTGGCCAACTGATCATGGGGCAGCATTTCAGAGATAACCAACTGATGATGGCCCAGACGGTTATTCGGCAGTGTATCATACTCTTGCAAGTGGTTGTGGGATACTTGTTTGACATCTGTGTTGTGACTGTCCGCCACTGGTTCAAGGCAAGAAGAATTTCTTGACAGGAGATCTGATTGCTGGGACACATTGTTGAATTGGTTAAATCATTTTCCTGATGACAAACAATCAAGTTGTTCTTAAGAGCATGCCTGATCTTCATTTTTTGTTGTTTGCTGTATGCGTGCAGGGCTTAATGTGCGAGAACTTGGCAATGATCATCTTTTGGTCTTGATTGGATGCACTTGGAAAAGAGGAAAATTTGATGAAGCAATGGTGGAAGACTTGTAGGTAGATCTTTGGAGAGTGATTAGTAAAGAGATCGAAGATGATGATGGAGGTAGTGAAGAAGGTTCACGAGGGAGCTTGGAATACTTAGTGAGGAAGAAGAATTCGAAAACCATTTGTAACACCAACTTGATCCATGGCTGACATATCAGAAGTAACAAGCTGTCAACTCCCTTTATTCAACTCTTATTGTTAATACAAAGTACCTCTCTATTATGTCAAGTTGCGTATTGGCTTTCTTTTCTTAATTGAAATTCGATATTTCCTTGTTATGACTATTGTTAATCTTTCCTATACTCCATAGGTCACGAAGATGATGGTGGATAACCTAAGGAGTAGAAGACATTCTGAGGACTTGGAAGGTGGTGTACAAAAACAAATTGGGTGAGGCTTGCTTACTGATCTTCTATTTCATCTGAGGTTTTCTTGTTCACAAATTTATCAGAACATGTTTATCTGACACTTGTGTGGCTGATGAACGCAGGAAATATATGTTGCACTAACATACAATCAAGTCCAGATTTATAGGGCTCAGTTTGCTTCAATTTGTCACAGAGCGCCCCAATAGCAAGAAGTGCACCATCTTTCTGCCTGTATGGCTTGAATTCTATAGAGACTTCATCATACCTTCTGAAAATTTCAACTATGAATTGAATAAACTCGTGAAGATTTTCTTTTCCACGTTTCCGAACCAACTCGCTCACAAAATCCATGGAAGCAGTTGATCAGTGATATTTAGTGGTAATATTCAAGCCAGTTTTCAGTGTCTTTCGAGTCTATTATTAGTTTGTTTGTAGTGTCTCGTTCATGTTTTGCTTTAGTTTTCTCATTATTGCGTGCAAGTTAATATTTATCTTCTTTACTTTGTTTTTATCTGTGGATTGGGTTATGTGGTTGTTTCTTTGTGGTGTTTCAGGTAAATATGTAATTGGTTGTTCGAGGTGTCCGAAAGAGGGTCCGAGTTTTTAAAAACAGCTAGAAAATCAGAGTTCAGAGACACAACACGGGCACCAGTGTTGCACAACACGGCCCGTGTTGTAAAGACCAGAAGAAGAAAGAATTCAGCTCAGAAAATTAGAAGACAGGGGTGTGACACGGGCCCCCGTGTTGTACAACACGGCCCGTGTCATGGCAACTGGGAAAGGATGTTTTTTTTTGGGTGCAATCCAGAGTCACAACACGGCCACCCGTGTTGCACAACACGGCCCGTGTTGTGAAGACCAGAGTAAATTTTGTGTTTTGCTGCTTCGAGGGTATTCCGGACATTTCGCGATGCTGTTTGGAGACTGATTTATAATTGCCCACGATGACTGTGAAGAGTACTTTTTGAATTGGGGCTCTTTAGAGAGAACAAAGACGGGAGAAGAAAGATTGATCAAGAGCGGAAGCAATTGACGATCCGACTAATCCAAAGTTAATTGTAATGTCTAAATTTGTTTACTCTGTTTTTATTTTCAGTTTGAACATGAGTGGCTAAACCCCCCAATGCCAGGGGGGTGTCCCTGATTTGCATTTTGTAATGACTTTGTGAATTCTTCAATTTGGATTTATGTTTTAGTTTCGTTTCTTTATTTTATCGCAACGTTCTTAATGCTTTATCGATATTGGAAAATAAGATAATTGATCGTGGTTAGGATTTGGTCTGACCAACCATTCTAACCTTGTTGCATAATTTTATCGTAAAAAATATTACTGAGGAATTGGGATATTTTTATGAGAACCTTTTTATGTCAGAATTATTGCTTGATGTTCTTCTATGACCTTTGAGGAATCATGGTCTATGAAGAATATCAAAGGTTTTTCTTTAAAGGAATTTTGGAAAAAACATTGTAGGCTTAGGAAAGACACGTTCTAAAACACATCTCTAAAATTAAGGAACCTATAAGTCATTGCAGTGCGAATCATACACCCTATCTGGCATTACTTTTATATAAGTGAAATTATTTGTTTTTATATTTTATTCTGTTCAATTTATTTAATTTAATCTCAAACCATGAGTTTTGTCCAATTGAATTTAATCTCGAAGAACTTACTTTAGTACGCAGTCCTTGTGATCGATATTTCGGGTTAATCCCTTCTATTACTACATCGGTAAAAATAGTACACTTGCTATTTTCCGGTCAGCAGTCCTAGGACTATACAGATCTTCAATTACGTCATAGCCTTTCCTTACATATTCATGCGGATCTTCTTCCCGAAGCTTTTGATCTTTGTCACTAAAGCTCATAAGGGGGAACACTATTTCAAATAGTAGGACATCAAGGCGAGGTTGCAGCAAAGCATACATGTTGTTTCTTGAAATACCGTTACCCAGGTACTGAAGAACCAGGTTGATGACTCGGTCAGGTGAATAGTTATCTGCTTGATTTGTTCTATTACAGATGCAGAGATTGACCTTGGCATTGACTCTCATTGCAGCAAATTCTTGGTATGAGTCCTTGTTCGTATATTTTTACATTTAACCATATAAATGCTTTGATTCCTATTATATTCTTCACTGGTTAATGCAACTTGTTTACTTCTGAATATTGCTGCTCATTATCAATTTTCTGGATATTTGCTTTTTCTTTTTTTCATGTATTCAAACTTTGGTATGAGGAACCTTGGCATAAGGGAATTTTCTTTGATTTGAAATCAAAACAGGTTCATAATCTCTTCACAGACCCGAGTTTATTTTGATGAAAAGGTGACTTTAGTATTACTCTCTGCCTTCTTGAGCAAATCAAGGATGAATTTAGCAGATTTGGTGGGCCACCTTCCTTGCCCGTTGGAGTGTCTGTCCTTGGCCTTGGCTGTCCTCCCAATACCACGACAAAAGCGTCTGAATGGAATGGCTTGTTTGTGGGCAAGAACATCTTCCAAGTAACTTTTAGCCTTGATCAAAGGCATCTTCTTGATGGGAAACGTTGTTTCCCTGGTGTTCTTGAAATGAACCCTAAGGTCTTCATCTTGTGCCTTGGTGGACTTGGTGGGATTTGAAGTTAGGAAAAGTATGGATACTGGCATATCAAGGAATTATGCACAAGATGGCTTGAAGAGTGTCTTGGAATGAAACTTGGAGAAAAAGAAAAAAACTATGCATTGGAAGGAAAACTCTCTAAGCCCCGAGCTCTCATCACTAGACTTCACGGCGGTTCTGAATTTTAACATTTGACGCCTATTACTAATGCTGATAGTTCTGTTGTGTTTTTTTCAAATAACCCTTAAGTTTCTCATTACGCCCACCGTGTTTTGCTTGTGTAGGTTAAGCTAGCTGGTGTTAAGCCGAGGGAGCTGTAGCAAACCGAGTGTACTAGCAATGGACGAACATGAGCATTAGACATGTCTTCAGTTCTGACTTCAAAGGTCTTCATTGATTGCCTTAAAACATTCTACTTCAAAGTATGATTATGCTCTCTTTTAGAGTTCTCTCTTTCTTTTGCTTACTTCTTCCCGTCGCATATGTTTCTAGAATGATATGTACTTCATCATCGATTATGACATGTTTGCAAAATCATATTGTCAATAGTTTTGATGACTCGGTTATTCATTGCAGCGAGAATTCAGAGGACATCACACTGAATCTTGGAGCATGAGGATGGAGCTCTTTTTTTTACCGTCACCTGTAGCATAGCTGAATGCCCTAAGAGTGTGGAGGTTTAGTGAAGACTTAATGCCAAACGGTAAGTATTAACTTTCACAGCTGCGTATTCATCGATCAATGCCAAAGAACCTTACTTTCACAGTTGCTCACACTCGTCGTTTGGCTAGTACATGAACTGAACAAAACCATCGACTCGTAGCATATCTCTGTTTCTGTTCTACAGATTTCGCAGGATCAGCCTGACTAGTATCGCAACAATGAGCGAAAGATTTGACACGGGGAGAGGAACTTGATGGTTGATATGGAGTTTGGCAGCAGCTTGCATGAGACAAGACTTAAGTTGGGGCACCTCAATTCACTTTCAGTATCCATGAGCTTGGTGAAGCATGAGGATTGGCTTAATGAAGGATATTGGCCATGGAAATTGTCTTGGATCTCGGAAGCCTTAATGATGAATGAAGCTTGCAACGTCTCGATACTTGATCTTATAATAAAATTAGACATGTGTAATGACACTTTTGATTTCAATTTAATACCATATATTTTGTAGCTTTGGTGTCTTTAAATGAAAGTCTGCTGAACTTGTGAACTTTATCCAAGCAGGAAATTGTGGCATGATTAGAGACTCATTTGAGTTTTAGAAATAATTCTGCAACTTTAAGTACAAATGATAACATTGGTTGAATTTTTTTTGTGCCATGAGAACTTGGTATTAATTATGTCGCCTGAACTTCTTTTTTCAAATTATTTGTCTATTGGACATCGTATCATGGGGCTTTGAAAACATTCTTGCGCTTTGTAATCAAGATAACTAGAATTATGACATGCTTAGAGATCAAGTCATGACACTAGAATTATAACCAAGACATATTATCATGTGTTATCTTCATTATTTACCACACCTTCCACTCATATTATAATTGGAACATGATCCTCAATCATAGATTAGTTTTACCATGAGCCTCTTGACTTCATTAATTTAACAAATGATTTGAATTTAGATCATGAACCAAGTATGTCTTAAAGATAAAATCATCCTTTCCTCGAATCTTGAATGGTCATTTTTAGAAACAAGCATTTAAGCCCATATGATAACATCCTTGAACTTAGGAGTAAAGCCCTTTGCATTCTACCATAAAGCCAAATGACAGTATCTCAATCCTAATGGAGATCCAATATAACCTGACCTTCAATCTTGTTCTTAAACTCTCGATCAACAAATCCAATATTTCTTGGACAAAACCCTCAACTTGAACCAAATTCACCCCAATCATCACTCTACCATAACCTTGGAACATAATTCAACATTTGCCAAAACAAAGCTTATAATCAAGTTGAAATAGGCTTTAAAAGTTACTTGAAAGCAAATGTTCAAGTTGCGATCCTGAAAATGAAAATCCATATTTCTTTACCCTCCACTCAAATTCTGCCCACCTACAAACACCTACAACCATAGACAAACAGAAAACACAGACACAAAAAAAAACCCTCCATACTTTATAGGTTAAAAGATCATGGCCGGGGGTCAGACGATGATTCAAAACAAAATCACTAAACAACCAACCGATGAGAAATGAAAAAAAAGTAGGACAATTTTGGGGTATGACAGATGCCCCTATCTAATGGTCTTGAACCCGAAGGAGTGAACTGCTGTATGGAGTTCAGTATTTTTAGGGTAGAAGTCGATTAGATATAAAAAGACCCCAAAATTTGTCCAACAAGAGAGAAAGTGCGACACCACTGAAAGAGATATGAGGATAAGATTGACAAATTGTACATAATGTATGAGATTCCTTAGTCCATCAAAGCAGTATCCCAATTTGATGAATAAATTTCTTCAAGTCGTACGAAACAGTCTCTTATGTATTAGGGTTTCTTTGAAGATAATATCCTAACAAAAAGTGCGATTCCTTAGGTCATGCGAAGCAGTTCCTTAACAATAAAGGCTCTTCGGAAAATATCCAAATCAGTATCTTAATCAATGATATTCTCTGATCCAACAAAGCAATTCCTCACACTTAAGGCTCTCCATTGATACTCAGAGAAACATCTCAACAAAGGCATAATATTTTCTAAGTCATACGAAGCAGTTTCCTTTGGTCAGGACCCTTCAATGACTCTAGAACAAGTGTCTTAACAAAGCATGAGATTCTTTAGTCCATCAAAGCAGTACCTTACCAATGAAGGCTCTTTGTGGATGTTAGAACAATGTCTCGAATAAATGGGGTAAGATTTTCATATCATGAGAAGCAGTTCCTTAAACATAGGATCTTCAGTGATACTTGAACAGTGTCCTTACCGAACATGAGATTCTCCGGGTCTCGCGAAGCGATACCTTGTTGATTAAGGTTCTTCGGGGAATGCCAAAGCAGTATCTTGACCAAATGAGATTTCCTAGCTCATCAAAGCAGTACCTTACCAATGAAGGCTCTTTGGGGATACTTAGGGCAGTATCTCGAATAAAATGATATATGATTTTTTCAGACTATGCGAAGCAGTTCCTTATATACAAGGATCTTCAATGATACTAGAACAATATCTCTAACAAATGATGCAAGATTTTCTAGATCCTGCGAAGCAGTTCCTTATATTTAAGGATCTTCAATGATACTAGAACAGTATCTCCATCACAATATGAGATTCTTCGGGTCTTGCGAAGCAGCACCTTTTCGGTTAAGGTTCTTCAGAGATTCTTCGGATCTTGCGAAGCAGTACCTTTTCGATTAAGGTTCTTCGGAGAAGGCCAAAGCAGTATCTTGAACAATGAGATTCCCTAGCTCATCAAAGCAGTACCTTACCATAAAGGCTCTTTGGAAATATTTAGGGCAGTATCCCGAATAAATAGTCCCAGACTTCCTAGATGTGAAGCAGTTCCCTATATTTAAGGATCTTCAGTGATACTAGAACAGTATCTTAAACACAACATGAGATTCTCTAATCCAGGCAAAGCAGTACCTTACTAATGAAGGCTCTTTAGGGATACTTAGAGCAGTATCTCTCCCTCATGGCATAAGACTTTCTAGGTCACGTGAAGCAGTTCCCTATGTTCAAGGATCTTCAGTGATACTTAGAACAGTATCTTAACCATAACATGAGATTCTTCAGATCTTGCGAAACAGTACCTTTTCGATTAAGGTTCTTCGGAGAGCTCCAAAGCAGTATCTCAATCAAATCTTCCAGGATGCTCTCTGCTTGGAGAGCAACGAAGATGGTAGACAAACTCATCATCAACTATAAAGCTTGAAGAATAATTTGCTGGGGAATAAAATCCGTAAGCGTATGCAGGATATCAGCTCCTTTCAGAGGAATACCATCAACTTTGAGAGGAAAATCCTGGATGCATGTCCTGGATCCTGTTATGCTATCCTGATATGACCTCGTACATTGCATGATGCACGATGATTCTTATGAAAATGCAATTACAAATGATTCTAATGCAAATGCTTTGTTATATGCTAATGATTAATATGATTGTGTTTGATGACATTCTTGTTTTTGGACAAAAATGCTATGCATGCCATGCTTGTGACAATGCAAATGGTTGCATATGTTGGAAATAAGTTTTGATAATTGCCAAGAGTATTGGGCTTTGGGAGGTGTGCCAAACAAGGTTGGACTTTTAGCTTTCTGGTAGTTGCCACATTAGTGGGCTTTGGTAATTATGAGAGTGCCAATAGAATTGGACTTTAGCTTTTTAGTAGTTGCCAAGGAAATTGGACTTTTAGGTTTTATGAAAGATGCCAGCATGGTGGACTTTAAGTCTTTTGGTGGTTGCCAATGAATATTGGACTTTCAAAGGGTTTTGGAGGATTTTAGATTTTCCAACACTTGGTACATGAGACCTTGATAAAGTTGTGAGCAACAAAGAGAGAGACATGAGTGCCCCTGGTGAAGTTTCGACTGACGTTTATCATTCATCAATGGGATATATTGTCTGTGCGGAAACGATCACTGTGACTGGCAATGATATTAGTTAACGGGAGAACTGTCACGTTCCTTCTATCATCCAAAAAGATAATCGTACTACTTTTCAAATATTTGTTTATCATTTTACCAAAATTTCAAAACAGAGTTTATCATTAATAAAACATTTTGCAAACAAACAAATAAAGTAAAAACGATTGAACACAATTTGATGAGAAATTTCTCTTTTTATTGCCAAAACCCGCAAAAGGGTATAAATGTACATACAGATGCAATTCCTTAATGAGGTAACTGCTGTGCAAGAAAAGTACAATGACAATGACAATAAATGAAGTTCCATTGAATCTCGACATTGCTATGGTCCCTATATCTCTGAAAATCTCATCAGTTAAACTTTGTAGGAAGACGATTGGCTGGATCCTTTTCTTTCGTAGTTCCCCATAATCACATGAATGTGCAGATCATAATATTTGCCTTGGAATTAGTCCCTAACTTTTGCCTGGATCGCCCTTTCGGGTTTTCAATCCACCGGGACGCCCTTTTTTGCCTGAGCCGCCCTTTCGGGTTTTCATCTCAGCGGGCTAATTTTTTTATTTTTATCCCTAACTTTTGCCTGGACCGCCCTTTCGGGTTTTCAGTCCACCGGGATAGCCTATTTTTGCCTAAGTCGCCTTTTCAGGTTTTCGACTTAGCGGCTTTTATTCCAATCTTTTAGGCATAATATCTTTTAACGGCATCTGCATTCACGGGAGTAGAAAGCTCTTCACCGTCCATTCTTGCAAGAATCAAGGCACCTCCGGAGAAAGCTCTCACCACCACAAATGGTCCTTCATAATTAGGCGTCCACTTGCCCCTAGGCTCTCTGTGCATGGTAGTGATTCGTTTGAGCACCAAATCACCTTCCTGGTAAGTCTGAGGACGTACTTTCTTGTTGAAAGCTTTCTTCATACGTCTCTGGTAAAGTTGTCCATGACATAGCGCCGTCATACGCTTTTCTTCAATAAGATTAAGCTCATCAAACCTCGTTCGGACCCATTCAGCTTCGTCTAATTTGGCTTCCATCAGAACTCTCATTGAAGGAATTTCAACTTCTATCGGGAGGACAACTTCCATGCCATATACCAAAGAAAAAGGGGTTGCCCCTGTCGAAGTACGTACTGAAGTACGGTAACCGTGTAATGCGAAAGGCAACATCTCATGCCAATCTTTATACGTGATTACCATTTTCTGAATGATCTTCTTAATATTCTTGTTTGCAGCTTCGACAGCTCCATTCATCTTGGGTCTGTATGGCGTTGAATTATGATGCTCAATTTTGAAACTGGTACATAACTCTTCAATTGTCTTGTTATTGAGATTTGACCCGTTGTCGGTAATGATCCGGTGAGGAACCCCGTATCTACATATGATGTTATTCTTCAGGAAGCGAGCAACCACTTGCTTGGTAACATTAGCGTAAGAGGCAGCCTCGACCCATTTCGTGAAGTAATCTATGGCAACAAGTATAAACCTATGCCCATTTGAAGCCTTTGGTTCAATCATCCCGATCATGTCTATTCCCCACATGGAGAAAGGCCATGGTGAAGTCAAGACGTTCAACAGAGTAGGAGGTACGTGTACCTTGTCAGCATAAATTTGGCATTTGTGACATGTTCGAACATGAGAATGACAATCAGTCTCCATTGTTAGCCAGTAGTATCCTGCTCTAAGGATTTTCTTTGCCATTGTATGCCCACTCATATGAGTACCAAACAGTCCTTCATGTATCTCTTTTATAATTTGCTCGGCCTCCTGCTCGTCTACACATCGGAGCAGGATCATGTCATGATTTCTTTTGTACAACACCTCCCCATTCAGAAAGAAATTTGAGGCCAATCTCCTTAGTGTTCTTTTATCCATACTCAAAGCACCTTCCGGGTATTTTTTCTTCTCCAAGTAGCGCTTGATATCATAAAACCAAGGCTTGGCACTTGATTCTTCTTCGGCAGTCAGACAATGAGCAGGTTCTTCAAAGCGCTTGAGATCAAAGGAGGGCCGATGATTGGGCCAAATCAGCTGGTACATGGACGCCAGAGTTGCCAGAGCGTCAGCCATTTGATTTTCACTACGAGGCACATGAGTGAAGGTAATGTCATCAAACCTGGGGAGTAGCTTCAACACATAATCCCGATATGGAATCAGATGGTCACATCTTACTTCCCAATCTCCTGTAGTTTGATATATCACTAGAGCCGAGTCACCATATACATCGAGTGTTTTAATCCTCAGATCAAAGGATTCCTCTAGTCCCATAATGCATGCTTCATACTCAGCCACATTGTTTGTACACGGAAAACAAAGCTTAGCTGTAAAAGGTATATGGAAATCCTTAGGAGATGTCAGCACTGCCCCAATTCCACAACCTCGATCATTGGCCGCTCCATCGAACATGAGAGTCCATCGCTCTCCTGGTTCAGGCCCTTCGTCAGGTCCAGGCTCTTCATTGTCTCTAATCAACATGATGTCCTCGTCTGGAAAGTCGAACTTCAAAGGTTGGTAATCCTCCACAGGCTGGTGAGCAAGATGATCTGCTAGTACGCTGCCCTTGATAGCCTTTTGAGTGACATACTGAATATCGTACTCCGACAAAAGCATTTGCCATCTGGCGATCCTACCAGTGAGAGCTGGTTTCTCAAATATATATTTAAGAGGATCCATCTTGGAAATCAAATATGTTGTATGGGTCAACATGTATTGTCGGAGACGCTTGGCAGCCCACGCAAGAGCACAACAAGTCTTCTCAAGTGCTGAATACCTTGTTTCACAATCGTTGAACTTCTTGCTCAAGTAGTAAATGGCATGCTCCTTCTTGCCAGTCTCATCTTGTTGCCCCAGCACACATCCCATGGATTCGTCAAGAACTGTCATATACATGATGAGAGGTCTTCCAGGAACGGGAGGCACCAAGATTGGTGGTTCTTGCAAATATTCCTTAACTCTATCAAAAGCTGTTTGACATTCATCATCCCATTCAATTGCTTGATCTTTTCTTAAAAGCTTGAAGATTGGTTTGCAAGTAGCAGTGAGATGCGAGATAAATCTGGCAATGTAATTCAACCTTCCAAGGAAACCTCTGACTTCCTTTTCAGTTCTTGGCGCAGGCATACTCTGAATGGCTCTGACTTTGTCAGGATCAACCTCGATCCCCTTCTGGCTCACAATGAATCCTAGCAATTTTCCGGATCGAACCCTAAAGGTACACTTATTCGGGTTAAGTCTGAGCTTGAAATCTCTTAATCGTACAAATAATTTTTGCAGATTAACCATGTGTTCTTCCTCTGTTTGGGATGTTGCAATCATATCATCGACGTATACTTCAATTTCTTTATGCATCATATCATGAAAGAGAGTTACCATTGCACGTTGATATGTTGCTCCGGCATTTTTGAGTCCGAATGGCATTACTTTGTAGCAAAAAGTTCCCCACGGCGTAATGAACGTGGTCTTCTCCATATCTTCTGGATCCATTTTGATTTGGTTATATCCAGAGAAGCCATCCATAAAGGAGAACACTGAAAACTGAGCTGTATTATCCACCAATACATCGATATGAGGTAGTGGGAAATCATCTTTGGGACTAGCTCTGTTCAAGTCTCGGTAGTCGACACACATGCGGACCTTTCCATCTTTCTTTGGAACAGGCACGATGTTGGCGATCCACTGTGGGTATTTAGCTACTGCTAGAAATCCGGCGTCAAATTGCTTTCTTACTTCCTCCCGAATCTTGAGGGCCATGTCTGGGCGAGTCCTTCTTAACTTTTGCTTGACTGCTGGACATTCTTCTTTGAGTGGCAACTTGTGCACGACGATATCAGTATTTAGCCCAGGCATATCCTGATATGACCATGCGAACACATCAGCGTACTCGTGGAGGAGCTCTATCAGTTTTGCCTTCACTTCGGGTTGCAAAGAAGCACCTATCTTCACTTCACGCTTATCCTCCTCTGATCCCAAGTTGATGACTTCAATGTCCTCTTGGTGAGGCTGGATGACCTTCTCTTCTTGCTTGAGTAGTCGGGCTAACTCTTCAGGAAGTTCGCAGTCTTCCTCGCCTTCTTCCTCTGCTTGGTTGATCGGATAATCAAAGTTATACGGGACCATAGCAGCGTCGTTATCAAGGACTTCGGTAGTGTCTCTGCATGTTTATGATTTATGCATTTATTTTAGAAAAGTGATGTGCATTAAAACATTGCCATTTTATTATAAAAGAAGAATGAAAGAAAGAGAACAAATATTGAATGCAAACTGATTTATTATATTGATAATCAAAGTTTTAAGACAATGGTGGCCCGACAACATCCCAATATGCCTTGGGCAGAGCATATGGTTTTTTTGGAAAAAGAAGTAGAATTACTTTTTAGGGTAAATAAACTGAGGAATCTCGACAGTTCTCCAGTTCTCTAATTCTTCCCCTGGACCAGCTTGACGAATCCAATTGCAAGTCGCTTCATGGTGGTCTTCGTCTGAGATCATTGCAGCATGATCCTCAAAGATGTATCCAGCGCTTATAAATGTATCACTCACTCGAGGAAATTGGCCATGTTCTTCATATGCTGAGACCGTTGTTGTACTGGAAGATGGCTGGTAGCCAATGCCGTGCATGTCTCTCTTGTCTTGCATCTCGACAACTTTGCCCCAGCCTTGCGTGTTCCCGGTCTCCAAGACGGCCAAGGCTTCCTTCAGTGATGTCATTGACATTGATGGCTGTGGGCGCTCAGATTCTCGTTGAACTGCCAGCATGCTCACTATTTCAAAAGATTGAAACGGTGTCTCGACAGTTTCGCCTTCCACATCAATATATCTAAAAGAAGTCAAATGACTCACTAGGATATCCTCTTCACCTCCAATCACCACAATTCGGGTCTGCATAGGGAATTTTAATTTTTGATGGAGAGTGGATGTAACGGCCCCTGCGTTATGAATCCATGGTCTTCCCAGGAGACAACTGTACCCTGGATGGATATCCATTACTTGGAAGGTAATGGTGAACACAGCAGGTCCTATCTTAATCGGGAGATCCACCTCTCCTATGACCGCACGCCTGGAACCATCGAAGGCTTTCACTATCAATGTGCTTGGCTTCATCACCACCCCCTGTACAGGCATTCTTTCCAATGTCGTTTTTGGCATCACATTTAGGGAGGAGCCCGTATCCACCAACACCCTTGATAGCAACGTATCTTCACACCTTATGGAAATGTGTAAAGCTTTATTGTGATTCTTCTTATCAGCAGTGAGCTCTTCATCATTGAAACCAAGGAAGTTACCAGTGGTAACGCTGGCTATGACGTCATCAAATTGGGCCACAGTGATATCTTTGGTGATGTGCGCCGCACTTAGTACCTTCAGCAGAGAGGATCTATGTGCTTCAGAACTAAGTAGTAAAGCTAACATAGATATTTTGGCGGGAGTTTGGTTCAGCTGGTCGACCACCTTGTAGTCGCTTTTCTTGATGATCCTCAAGAACTCTTCCGCTTCTTTCTGAGAGAATGCAGCTTTGGGCGATGACGGTTCTTCTGGTGACCCCTGAGGAATAGGAGTAACAACCGGTGCAGCAGTCGTCTTTTGCTTTTGCTGGGATGATGACTCCACTGGTCTTGGTGCGAACAATCTTCCACTGCGAGTCATACCACTGGGTCCGGCAATGGCTGTGACAATGGGAAATTCAAGATTAATAGGCTGCCTTCTCCGGCCTTGCCTAGCATTTGCTGGTTCATAACTCCATGGCACAACTTGGTTATTTTCCCCAGTGTAGTGAACGGGGTACTCTATAACCATAGGAGTACTATTGTTTGGAGTTTGAGGTGCGTCATAAAACACCTCTGTTGCACCCACCATTATTTTCTCCATTCCACGCCTTTCGATCTGTATCAGACCTTGATTGAGGAGTTTTTGCAAGCACTCCCTAATATTTTCTTCGGAATGATCAACCCCCTCATCCCTTGCCAGCATCAAACCTGCTTTCTCCAATTGTTCGCCAATCACAGCCAATGGGGTCTGGACGTCTTCTGCCTTCAAAATTAACTCACAATCGTCCTCTTCCTCCACGGCATTAACATTTGCTCCCCCATGAGGCGGTAATGGGTCGTTTTTGATATTTGGACCTCTTGGAGTAAATGTTAGATCCTTCGACTCCACTAAGTCCTGAACGTGATTTTGAAATGCATAGCATTTGTCAATAGTGTGTCCAGGTGCGCCTTTGTGAAATTTACAAGTGGCATTGGCATCGTAATTTGGGGGATACGGGAAAGTGGCTGGCCTTAGATCCCTCAGAACCAGTTGCCCACGTTGGTTCAACTGATTAAAGATATCCCTATAAGGCATGGGGACTAGATCGATGTGCCTTCTTTGCCTAAACTGCCTTTGCGCTGGACCAGTCCATCTATATTGTTGATTGGGCTGCTGTGCAGGAGCCTGTTGATATTGTTGTTGTTGGGGAGCTTGCGGTTGATACGGAATTGGCGCAACATTAGCCACATGCCCATAAGGCATGTTATACGGTAAGTTAGCCCTTCCTCTCATGATAGCATTGGCCTCTCCTTCCTTTTTCTTTTGGAAATTAGAAAAAGGTTTCTTGCCAGTGTTTGCAGAAGTAGCTGCTCCTTTGCCTTTTTTCAGCTGGCTCTCGATTCTTTCCCCTACGGACACGATTTCAGAGAAACTAGGAAAACTAGCTCCCATCATTCTGTCCATATACTTATCCTCCAGCGTATTTAAGAACATGTCCGTCAACTCTTTAGGAAGCAATGGCGATTGAACCCGTGCAGCGAGTCCTCTCCACCGTTGCGCATATTCTTTGAACGATTCATTGCTACGTTGTGTCATGTCTTGCAATTGAGTACGATTAGGTGCAAGATCAACATTGTATTGATAATGTTCAAGGAATGCACGGGAGAGGTCATTCCACGTTTTGATTCGGCTTCTCTCCAGCTGGACGTACCACTCCAAAGATGCCCCAGACAGGCTGTCCTGGAAGCAATGAACCAGGAGCTGGTCGTTCCTAGCATATAGAGCCATCTTTCTGCAGTAGGCCCGGAGATGGGTGTGAGGACAGCTGTTCCCTTTATATTTATCGGGAAAGTCCGGAGCTTTGAATTTATGCGGAATCACTAGTCCTGGCACCAGGCACATTTCCTCAGCATCTATACCTGGAATGGTGTTGATATCCATCGCCTTGAGTTTTTCCTCCATTGAGCGCAATCTTTCTGCTACTGGATCCAGAAGGGTTTCGGTGCGGTGAGCTGGTGGATCTGCGTAAAAGACATCAGACTGTTCATCCATGTCTTTAAACGACCCATGGTGAACAGCTAAAGATGGTACATTGGGTGGATTCACCCCAGCAAGAACGAAATTATCTTTGGCCGTCCCCGAAGTGCCGGCCTGCCTAGTGAGTTTCTCAGCTTCTTCCTCCCTCTTAGCCATAGTGATGACCTCGAGGATCTGGTCCAGCTTTCCCTTGAGTGAGTCGATATCAGCTCTCATGGCATTCTGTTCTTCATGAATTTGCTCCAACGTCATTTTGTAGATTTTTCTGGTCTCGTACCTTCGTCGGAAAATCCGGAAAGTCAGCTTTTCTGGAGAGGGAAGGTAAAGTGTATGAGTTTGTGTTTTTGTTTGGTTGTAAAGATGAGCGTATGAATGCATATGTTTGATTACAAATCTCTCAGTCATCTTATCGATTTATTACCAGAGATATTTAACGTATTTATCATTGCAAATAAGACAAGATTTAAAATCCAAAAGCAACAATTTCATTCATCTAAATCAAACAAGTACATTAGAGATTCCACGAGTTTTCATATTACAATGCAAAAGATAACAACAACTTTCTTGAACATAAAACTATGGTGCAACCCTGAAAACGACCCCTTGAGCTTTGCGGACTGCCACTAGATTTGTGGTGAGCTCCTTGATGGTTCTCTTGCAAACTTTCACACACCGGTAGACTTCTTCAGGCGTGTTTTCTGGGCACATGACACGATCTGCATCTTCAAGCTTCTCAGGAAGGTCTTGACTTGCCAGGTTCAACATGCTAGCCAGGTTTACAAACTTCTGCTTCCACTCTTCGTACAAACCTTGGAGATTTGCGATTACCACATCTCTTCCGCCTATGGCTTCTTCAGCATCTCGACACTTGTTCATCCATTGGATACAAGTATTCTCCAGGTCTTGATAAGCTTTCTGAGATCTCAGGTAATCAATTTGCTCCACAGCTTGCTCATGTTGAAATTTCTCACGGTCGTACTTTCGCTGACAACTGTCCTTTTCCAACTTTTCTGCTGCTAGCTTGTCCTCTTCTCTCTTGAGAGAATCCTCTAAGCTCTTGATCTTTGCTTCTAAAGTGATTCTATCATCCTTCTTGTTCTTAAGACACACCTCTATGTCCTTTTGTAAATTGATAATTCGAACTTCAGCCCTTCTTAATTGGTCGTTACGATGATCCAAATCCATGCTAGCTCCATAAAGAGCACCCAAGCATTTTTTCTCTTTTATCTTCTTCTATTCTGCATCTTTTGTTACTGCTTTCCACTCTTTCTTTCATCTTTTTACTTTTCTCCTCCCACACTTCTTGCTTTCCTTTGGTTCGAAGGAGTTCGATCCGCACGCGTTCGTTCTCCAATTCTAAGCCTTTGATTCTTTCGTTGAGCTCATCTATGTCTTCAGGTAGCAATGGTATTTTCTCAGGAAGGGGTGGGAAAGGTATTGGATCAAGAAAGAATGGAATCTTAACGATGCGAGCTCTTTCTTTTACCCACAAGACATAAGGTTCCTTCACAGCAATATTCTTGCGGACACTAGGATCACTTGTAACGATCTTCTTCCAAGCCGCCTTGAATTTCTTCAACTCTTCTTTAGATGGGTTATCAACAACAAAAGGTACCAAATGCCTTTCTTCAGGAGGAGTCTCCATAGGGAGCCCAAGTTGTCTCTTAAGCAGCACCGGGTTGTAATTTATGCAACCATGATTTCCTATCAGAGGGACATTAAGGAAACTTCCACATCTAAGCACAATACCCCCAATCTTCCAATCTCTTGAGTACCATGTGAGATCATTAGCCCTGAGCGAAGCAAATCTGTAAGGCCACGACAAATTCCTAGACACAAAGTAACCCTCCTTAGGCATGTGCATTTTCATCCACATGTGTAACAACGGAGCACAGCAAAGGAATACACCTCCTCTCTTTGTATGCCGGGTATGGAAAGTGTGATAAAAATCTGCCAATAAGAACGAAACTGGATTTCCTGTCATGAAAATCTCTATAGCAGCACGGTCAACAAACTTATCTGACTTTGGGAACAACACAATTCTATACACAAGAAGAGCTAGGATGGCTCCGCAGGAGGACCAGTTTCCTTTCTCAGCACATTGCCAAGCTTGTTTCTCCAAGAACAGTCTCGTGAATCCTTCTTTGTCTGACTTGTTGTCCACTAACAAACTTGCAGGAAGTCCCAACACAGTAGCCAACTTAGTCATAGTG
Organism: Lathyrus aphaca; assembly: GCA_963966055.1. Classification (NCBI taxonomy): domain Eukaryota; kingdom Viridiplantae; phylum Streptophyta; class Magnoliopsida; order Fabales; family Fabaceae; genus Lathyrus; species Lathyrus aphaca. Next base: position 248,195,615 of record OZ014520.1, on the reverse strand, counting down.
ACTTCTTCTTCTAGATTTGGGAATGGATTGCGGTCTCTAATACGAAGACCCACAAGCAACTCGAATTCTTCCAAAGTAGGAGCAATCTGGAAGTCTGGGAAAGTGAAGCACCGTAGCTGAATGTCGTAATACTGAGCAAGAGCATGAAGAGCATCAATATTTGCCGTCTCGTCCAGTATACTCAGGATTCTTCCGAAGCGAGCCTAAAAGCTGTTGTGTTTGATAGGAGTGATCTTAGCTCTCAAGGCCAGTAGCGAGTCAACCTTTGGTTCCAAGAACTTGAAATTGTAAGTGCTTTTCTTGGAAATTCGATTCATCTTGATTGCTTTGACAAATACTTCAAATCTGCAATAAATATAAGTAACTGAGAGCTATGTATTATTTTTTTTATGAATGAATGTATGCAACAATGAACGGGTAAACCCAAAATGCAATGTTTCAGAAACAACTAGAACGGATGGAAGATACTTTGATCACTCTCCTTACAAGGACCTCACTGGGTGACCTCTACAGTTTTAGGGATCCCAAAGTTAATAACTCATATGGATGTTCATTACACGCGCCATTAACATGACGGTTAATTGACTCCACCATATGAATTTCGTTTGGGTGAGATCTTCGTATCGAGTCACACAAGAGAGAAGTCTCCTGGTACCCCATACTACGTGATCGTCGACACGAGGTTTAAAACAAAGTCCTGGAGTTATGGAACTTTCTCAAATGTTTGATGCACGTGTCAATTTTGACAGTCAATCAACTCCATTGAGTAAGTCTATTCCAAGTGAGGTTTTCGTATTGAGCCACGCGAGGGCGAACCCTGGTGCCCAATACTACGCAACCATCAACCGATGTTTTAACCAAAAGGTTCTAAAGGTCCTCAGAATCAACGACTTTAATGAAAACAACTGAGCACACACGCCAAAAGCTTGACGGTTGTCAGTATTTCCATTAAAATCTACTCCGAGTGAGGTTTTCGTATCGACAACCCACGAGAGAGGTTCTCTCGGGAGCCCATACTACACAACCTCGCTAACTTATGTTTACACTCATAGACCCGGGTATAGAGCCTTTCCCTCAAGTTGTTCCGGTCGGGGTCATGAACGCCGTGTGTCTCTTATCCGTGTCCGACATAGGGATTTGATTATATCCACTGTATGCGTCCATGAAGGACAGGAGTCTAAAACCTGCATAATTGTCAACGAGCTTATCTATGTTAGGGAGAGGGAAAGCATCTTTGGGGCAAGCCCTATTAAGATCAGTATAATCAACACACATGCGCCATTTTCCATTATTTTTCTTAACGAGGACTACATTAGAGAGCCAGGTTGTGTACTGGGCTTCGGAAATAAAATTTGCCTCTAAGAGGTCTTTTACAGCTCGCTCGGCAACCTCCGCCTTCTCGGGGGATTGCTTGCGCCTACACTGTGTTATACGTTTGACTTCCTGATCTAAAGCTAGCTGGTGACACGCGATCTCAGGATCCAGGCCGGGCATCTCTGCGGCGTTCCATGCGAAGAGGTCGGAGTTCTCCTTGAGGCATGTCACGAGCTTCTCCCTTGTTTCCTCGGGCAATCCCTTGCCTATCTTTACTGTTCTTCCAGGATCGTCACCCAGAGGGATAAGCTCGAACTCTCCGTCGGGGATCGGTCGGAACGGGTGTTCGGGAGACTGTTCCTCGGCGGGTTTCCATTCTTCAGTTTCGTCGTGGCCAATGCGGCAGTCGAGGTCGATGGCGTTGATTCCCTGAAGGGGAGGATCTTCAGTCTTGAATTTTTTGTTGCTCTTTGTATTGACCGTGGCCTGTCCTTTTACTGCGGCGTCGTAGCACCGTCGGGCAGCCTCGATGTCGCCGTGGATGGTGACTACGCGGCCTAGTTTGGTGTAGTATTTCATCTTTAGATGGACGGTAGATGGGACCGCGGTGATTTCGGCTAATGTCGGGCGACCGAAGATGCAATTGTAGAGGGATGGATAGTCTACGACCAGGAACTGGATTTTGATTTCCCTGGCCGTTTCCTGCTCCCCGAAGGTGACGAGGAGTTCAACATATCCCCACGGTCTTGTCGTGGCTCCATTGAATCTCTGGAGGTCTGATCCGACTAGGGGGCTAGGTTGGTCTTGTCTAATTTTAGAGTCTTGAAGAGGTGGACGTACATGATATCTATCGAGCTGCCTTGATCGACCAGAATGCGCCTGACGTCGAACCGGGCCATCCTTGCCCTGATCAATAGTGGAATGCCTGAATTCGGGGAGCCGCCTGGAAGCTCTTCTAAAAAGAAGGATATTGGGTTGGATTTACCCCGATATTTTGTCAGTGTTGCCTTTTGTTCGGGCGCGGTCAGAAGGAGCTCGTCGAACTTGCGTTTTACTGAGAGGGCGGCGGCCTCGCCGTTAATCCCTCCGCCCGATATGACCAGGGCGGCCGGGAAATCTTCTCAGGGGATGAGTGCAGTGATCCGGCCTTCGGGCAATGGCTCAGGGAGGATGAAATCTTCTGGACATGACACGCAGAGGGCCACTTGATAAGGAGAGTTGTCGGGGGGTGTATCTTCCCGAGGTCTCTTCTTCTCCAACTCCTCATGCTTGGGAGCTTTGTTCCTCCTCGTATACTGTTTAAGATGCCCTTCTTGGATTAAGATCTCTATTGCATCTTTTAGGTGGACGCAGTCTTCGGTCACATGCCCGTGGCTCCTGTGGAACCTGCAGTACTTGGACTTGTCGGTGTGAGGCTTTGGTGCAGATGGTTTTGGGAACCTTACTCTGCCCTGTTTGAACTCGGAGTTGATGCATTCCGCGAGGATACGCTCGCGGGGAGCTGTCAGTAAGGTATACTCGTTGTATCGGCCCGCGGGGCCTCTTCCTTCTCGAGGCTCGCGGGGCCTTTCTTCCCTTCGCTTGTCCCCATTGCGACGGGGAATATTTGAATCTTCTCGCTTGGGGTGATCGGTATCTCCGCTATTACGGCCGCTGCAGGCGTTTTGGGCTACCTGTTTTTCCTCGTATCTGATATAGGCCTGGGCCTTGTGCAGAAGTTCATTCAAGGTGCGGGGAGGCTCGATCCCGAAGGCTCTGCTGAGTTCGCTGTCGGGCAGGAGCCCCCTCTCGAGGAGGTATTTCTTCATGTGTTCAGTAGTATCTACCTCGACAGCTTCCTGATTGAACCATTCGATGTACGAGCGTAATGTTTCATTCTTTTTTTGTACTATGGCCTCGAGGGTCGCCTCTGTCTTGGGGTGACGCCAGGAAGCTGTGAAATGCCTCGTGAACATGGATCTCATGACTCTCCAAGACGTGATGGATTCGGGGGCCAAGCTCTTGTACCAGGCCATGGCCCCTTTTCTGAGGGTTGTTGAAAACAGCCTGCATTTGAGGTGCCCTGTGATGTCATTGCGGTAGTCGAGCATCGCGTTAACGTTGTCGACGTGGTCGTCGGGGTCGGTAGTCCCGTCGTACACAACTAGATTAGGAGGTTTCTCAATGCCTTTGGGGAGCGGAGCTTCCATTATTTCCCGTGACAGGGGACAATGCAAGTCTTCTTCGTCGCTCCTTAGTGGAGAGAGTTCGTTGCGGTCGGGACTACGCTCGCGCCTCGTTGAGGTTCCCGATCGGCCGTTGTCGCGGCGAGTGCGTGCCCTGCTGACATGAGGTTCTGGGGAGCGACGTCCTCGTTTCTTCGTTGATTCTGGACGTTGTTGTGTCCTTCTCTCCTGTTGAGGTCGGACCTCCTGTCGTTCAGCTTCTAGGGCCATGATTCTCTCGTGCTGCTGGTAGAGCATAGAGCCGGCATGGTTGAGGGCGTTCACCATAGTAATCATGGTGGCGTCTCCTTCGACAGGAACGGGGATGGGGTGAAATGCCTCGGTCCCTTGGTTTTGAACGTGAGGGGGATCCCCGTTATTTTGGGGCTCCGGAGACGGAGTGGCTGGACGACCGTCTCGGGCGTCTGCTTCATGGAACTGCGGGCCTTCATCCATGGTGTAGTCGACGAGGGGACGGCTGCGCTCGCTAGGTTGTTCTCCGGCCATGTTGGAAGGACAGAAGTGAATGAGCTTTGATCTTTTGTTGGTGAAGATGGGGATAGCTAGTTCCCACAGACGGCGCCATTGATCTTACCTGATCAAAAGGGCCTTCCAAGGACTTGATGAATGGGCCAGAGAATGAAATGAGAAAGGGGGTGTACCTGCAAAGCACTCCAATGCTTAAGTCAGAAGAGGTACAGAATGTTATGGTTAATTCAGAGTGAGTTAGAATACATGACCCTTTACCAAGAAAGGGTATTTATAATATGCCCCTAGCGCTGGGCCAAGGCTCCTCATTGGGCTTAATCTGGCTAGTGTCGTACCTCGAAAAATACGATTCCTCGCGAACGCGGTCGCGGCTGGGCTGACTTGAGAGTCGCCACCTAATTTTATTTATTCCGAAGAGGGAAATGGTAAATATAGATAAAACCACTGAGAAGGGATAAAACAAGGTCATCGCAAACCATTGTCGGGGTTCGGAAGTCGGTTATGTAGGAGGAAGGTATTAGCACCTCCTACATCCATCGTACTCGATGGGAACCATCTAGATTGTCACACGCGAAGGGATGTCTATACTTATGATTACTTGTTAAACTAAAGGGTTTATTGATCCTAGGGGCTCGGCAAGGATTGAGATCCTCGTGCCTACGTATTCCCTTGTGCAATGGGAAAGTCAGAGCTTCGTAGTTCGGCCTGATATGGGTATTGGTTGTTGATTTTATTACCTTTCTTCGATGAAAGGATTTAAGAGTCCATTTGCACTAAAGACTATGGATAGTTTATCTCGCCCAACAAGACGAGTGTCCTGCGTCGAAATAATCGGAGCGAGTAACGAAAGCTCGTTATCCCCCTTTCTATCGCTTAAGGCTCGTGGCGTGCAATTTTCCTCGTATTTATTGAAGTATTTTGTTTCCTAAGACTGCTTGATGTTGGATCAAGGGTTTGGATCTAAGAAGTAACATTTCGGTTTTTTTTTTTGAGGTTTAAGGTAAATGCAAATGGAAGTTTATTTGTTGGTTTTGTTAGCGAGGCACAATGTGCTCGACTCGCAAAGTTTGAGGAACTAAGCTAAGGACTAGCTATGGAAAACAAGTGCAATGCGTTGATTCGTTAAGTTGGAAAATGTTGCTAAAAGTGTAAGGTGCAAAGTTCGTGCAGATGGCGATCGAGGAACGATCGACTTACGTGTGTGTATGAAGTGAAGTGCATATGGATGTTTATTTGGCGTTGGACCAAAGATTTCGTTTATCTTTGAAATGAATAATCTTAATGTGCGTTCGTTTTTTACTTAGCAATTTATCGTCAAAAATGCAAAAGTAATCACACGAGTAAGCATTGTATCATGTCACAAGCCAGGAGGATCGAGCATACGGAAACATTCATCACACACATAATCGAGCAAAGGTGAAAAGAAGTTAATTAATTAAATAGAAATATTTAATTAGATTAACTATCAAATTAATTAATCTAATTGAACAAAAACTATTTAATTAATCTATAAAAATATTTTTTGATTTTGAAATATTAAAATGAGAAATTAATCACAAAGAAAAATAAAGAACTTAAAATTTGAAAAGAAAGTTAAGAAAATGTTTTTGAATTTTGAATATTAATTAATTCATTAAATAAAATCATTTTAATAAAATTAGTTAACAAATGAACTAATTTGATTAAATAAAGTTATATAAAATAATTAATTAATAAAATGTTTTTATGATTTTTTTAGATTTTCATAAAAGGAAAACGAACAGAACGAATTTTTTAAAAAAAAAGAAAAAAAGAAAGAAGTAAACTGAGTTTCGTTTGAAAACAGAGGGGGGCCTAGCTACCGTGAATCATCAGTCACCATTATCATCGGAAACCGCAAACATACAACCAATTACAGATGTATCTCGGGCAGTGCAACATTAGGCTTGGGGAAAGGATGAAACTATTACTTAATGACTAAAAAAAATAGTGGAGATTCTCAAAGTTTTTTATGAGAACAAAACTTGAAGAAGATAAAACAAAACAGAACATGGATAACCCAAAAGGGTTTCTCCTCCGTACTCGATCGTCTCTCTTCTTCAAGGGAAGAAGAACGATAAATCTTCATCGTACATCAAAGGACATCGTTCATCAAACCAAAATGCAGACATAAATCATCAAATCAACATATCAAGAATCATCAAACGAAAACCCCAACCCCTTTTCGGATCCCTAAACCCCCATTTCACTATGGTTTAACAGGTTTACATCACTTTGATGGAGATAAAGAAAACTACCTCAACTGAAGATGCGCGATTCGAATCAGCTTCAAGGTATTTCTTCGTTCCCGTTCGGCTATGATTTTCTTCTTCTCTTCTCTTTTGTGAATTCCAATGTGCGTGGTTTAGCTCTTCAAACTATGATTTTCAGTGTGAAAATCGTAGTTGAAATGTATCAGATTTGAGCTCTTAGTAATTAGGGTTTTTAGGGGACGATTCTTGCGGAGTTTTTTTTCAATTGTTCTCTGTGATAGTGTTTTTCAGGTGTCCTCTCAATGATTGCAAATGATTGGCTTTATAGGGAGAAAATTTGAGGCTAATACGTGTGAAGAAGAAGATTTGGCATGTGCGAGTGAGCGAAAATCATGGATGGGATAAAAGTTGGCTACCGCAATCCGTTAGAGAAGATTCGCAGCAAAATCTTGTGGGGACCTCTTAGCTTGGTGAGTCATTCTTTTCAATTTTTGTCTGTAGCGATCTTCTGGAAAGGGAGTGGGCCCTTGTGAACTTGCTCTGAATTTTGACTGTGGTAAACTCAGCCTTTTACGGCTTACGAATTTTGAAATTACTTGACCTCTTAATTTACCCTGTTTCTTGTTCATCTATGCATACTTGCTAATGGTTAAGTGTTCCCAGACTATAGACTTCTTCTCCTCCTCTTATTCGACTGTTTCTCTGAGGTATGCTCTTCATTATTTGGTGGAGTTTCAATATTTTCTATTTCATAATTGGGAAAATTGTTAGCATTGACTATCTTATAGTGTGCTTAAGAACTGATTTGATTGCTGTGAAATGTCTCGTTATTTGCCAGGTCATAATGAGTCATACTTTGAGAATTGGCCAACTGATCATGGGGCAGCATTTCAGAGATAACCAACTGATGATGGCCCAGACGGTTATTCGGCAGTGTATCATACTCTTGCAAGTGGTTGTGGGATACTTGTTTGACATCTGTGTTGTGACTGTCCGCCACTGGTTCAAGGCAAGAAGAATTTCTTGACAGGAGATCTGATTGCTGGGACACATTGTTGAATTGGTTAAATCATTTTCCTGATGACAAACAATCAAGTTGTTCTTAAGAGCATGCCTGATCTTCATTTTTTGTTGTTTGCTGTATGCGTGCAGGGCTTAATGTGCGAGAACTTGGCAATGATCATCTTTTGGTCTTGATTGGATGCACTTGGAAAAGAGGAAAATTTGATGAAGCAATGGTGGAAGACTTGTAGGTAGATCTTTGGAGAGTGATTAGTAAAGAGATCGAAGATGATGATGGAGGTAGTGAAGAAGGTTCACGAGGGAGCTTGGAATACTTAGTGAGGAAGAAGAATTCGAAAACCATTTGTAACACCAACTTGATCCATGGCTGACATATCAGAAGTAACAAGCTGTCAACTCCCTTTATTCAACTCTTATTGTTAATACAAAGTACCTCTCTATTATGTCAAGTTGCGTATTGGCTTTCTTTTCTTAATTGAAATTCGATATTTCCTTGTTATGACTATTGTTAATCTTTCCTATACTCCATAGGTCACGAAGATGATGGTGGATAACCTAAGGAGTAGAAGACATTCTGAGGACTTGGAAGGTGGTGTACAAAAACAAATTGGGTGAGGCTTGCTTACTGATCTTCTATTTCATCTGAGGTTTTCTTGTTCACAAATTTATCAGAACATGTTTATCTGACACTTGTGTGGCTGATGAACGCAGGAAATATATGTTGCACTAACATACAATCAAGTCCAGATTTATAGGGCTCAGTTTGCTTCAATTTGTCACAGAGCGCCCCAATAGCAAGAAGTGCACCATCTTTTTGCCTGTATGGCTTGAATTCTATAGAGACTTCATCATACCTTCTGAAAATTTCAACTATGAATTGAATAAACTCGTGAAGATTTTCTTTTCCACGTTTCCGAACCAACTCGCTCACAAAATCCATGGAAGCAGTCCTAGGACTATACAGATCTTCAATTACGTCATAGCCTTTCCTTACATATTCATGCGGATCTTCTTCCCGAAGCTTTTGATCTTTGTCACTAAAGCTCATAAGGGGGAACACTATTTCAAATAGTAGGACATCAAGGCGAGGTTGCAGCAAAGCATACATGTTGTTTCTTGAAATACCGTTACCCAGGTACTGAAGAACCAGGTTGATGACTCGGTCAGGTGAATAGCTATCTGCTTGATTTGTTCTATTACAGATGCAGAGATTGACCTTGGCATTGACTCTCATTGCAGCAAATTCTTGGTATGAGTCCTTGTTCGTATATTTTTACATTTAACCATATAAATGCTTTGATTCCTATTATATTCTTCACTGGTTAATGCAACTTGTTTACTTCTGAATATTGCTGCTCATTATCAATTTTCTGGATATTTGCTTTTTCTTTTTTTCATGTATTCAAACTTTGGTATGAGGAACCTTGGCATAAGGGAATTTTCTTTGATTTGAAATCAAAACAGGTTCATAATCTCTTCACAGACCCGAGTTTATTTTGATGAAAAGGTGACTTTAGTATTACTCTCTGCCTTCTTGAGCAAATCAAGGATGAATTTAGCAGATTTGGTGGGCCACCTTCCTTGCCCGTTGGAGTGTCTGTCCTTGGCCTTGGCTGTCCTCCCAATACCACGACAAAAGCGTCTGAATGGAATGGCTTGTTTGTGGGCAAGAACATCTTCCAAGTAACTTTTAGCCTTGATCAAAGGCATCTTCTTGATGGGAAACGTTGTTTCCCTGGTGTTCTTGAAATGAACCCTAAGGTCTTCATCTTGTGCCTTGGTGGACTTGGTGGGATTTGAAGTTAGGAAAAGTATGGATACTGGCATATCAAGGAATTATGCACAAGATGGCTTGAAGAGTGTCTTGGAATGAAACTTGGAGAAAAAGAAAAAAACTATGCATTGGAAGGAAAACTCTCTAAGCCCCGAGCTCTCATCACTAGACTTCACGGCGGTTCTGAATTTTAACATTTGACGCCTATTACTAATGCTGATAGTTCTGTTGTGTTTTTTTCAAATAACCCTTAAGTTTCTCATTACGCCCACCGTGTTTTGCTTGTGTAGGTTAAGCTAGCTGGTGTTAAGCCGAGGGAGCTGTAGCAAACCGAGTGTACTAGCAATGGACGAACATGAGCATTAGACATGTCTTCAGTTCTGACTTCAAAGGTCTTCATTGATTGCCTTAAAACATTCTACTTCAAAGTATGATTATGCTCTCTTTTATAGTTCTCTCTTTCTTTTGCTTACTTCTTCCCGTCGCATATGTTTCTAGAATGATATGTACTTCATCATCGATTATGACATGTTTGCAAAATCATATTGTCAATAGTTTTGATGACTCGGTTATTCATTGCAGCGAGAATTCAGAGGACATCACACTGAATCTTGGAGCATGAGGATGGAGCTCTTTTTTTTACCGTCACCTGTAGCATAGCTGAATGCCCTAAGAGTGTGGAGGTTTAGTGAAGACTTAATGCCAAACGGTAAGTATTAACTTTCACAGCTGCGTACTCATCGATCAATGCCAAAGAACCTTACTTTCACAGTTGCTCACACTCGTCGTTTGGCTAGTACATGAACTGAACAAAACCATCGACTCGTAGCATATCTCTGTTTCTGTTCTACAGATTTCGCAGGATCAGCCTGACTAGTATCGCAACAATGAGCGAAAGATTTGACACGGGGAGAGGAACTTGATGGTTGATATGGAGTTTGGCAGCAGCTTGCATGAGACAAGACTTAAGTTGGGGCACCTCAATTCACTTTCAGTATCCATGAGCTTGGTGAAGCATGAGGATTGGCTTAATGAAGGATATTGGCCATGGAAATTGTCTTGGATCTCGGAAGCCTTAATGATGAATGAAGCTTGCAACGTCTCGATACTTGATCTTATAATAAAATTAGACATGTGTAATGACACTTTTGATTTCAATTTAATACCATATCTTTTGTAGCTTTGGTGTCTTTAAATGAAAGTCTGCTGAACTTGTGAACTTTATCCAAGCAGGAAATTGTGGCATGATTAGAGACTCATTTGAGTTTTAGAAATAATTCTGCAACTTTGAGTACAAATGATAACATTGGTTGAATTTTTTTTGTGCCATGAGAACTTGGTATTAATTATGTCGCCTGAACTTCTTTTTTCAAATTATTTGTCTATTGGACATCGTATCATGGGGCTTTGAAAACATTCTTGCGCTTTGTAATCAAGATAACTAGAATTATGACATGCTTAGAGATCAAGTCATGACACTAGAATTATAACCAAGACATATTATCATGTGTCATCTTCATTATTTACCACACCTTCCACTCATATTATAATTGGAACATGATCCTCAATCATAGATTAGTTTTACCATGAGCCTCTTGACTTCATTAATTTAACAAATGATTTGAATTTAGATCATGAACCAAGTATGTCTTAAAGATAAAATCATCCTTTCCTCGAATCTTGAATGGTCATTTTTAGAAACAAGCATTTAAGCCCATATGATAACATCCTTGAACTTAGGAGTAAAGCCCTTTGCATTCTACCATAAAGCCAAATGACAGTATCTCAATCCTAATGGAGATCCAATATAACCTGACCTTCAATCTTGTTCTTAAACTCTCGATCAACAAATCCAATATTTCTTGGACAAAACCCTCAACTTGAACCAAATTCACCCCAATCATCACTCTACCATAACCTTGGAACATAATTTAACATTTGCCAAAACAAAGCTTATAATCAAGTTGAAATAGGCTTTAAAAGTTACTTGAAAGCAAATGTTCAAGTTGCGATCCTGAAAATGAGAATCCATATTTCTTTACCCTCCACTCAAATTCTGCCCACCTACAAACACCTACAACCATAGACAAACAGAAAACACAGACACAAAAAAAAAACCTTCATACTTTATAGGTTAAAAGATCATGGCCGGGGGTCAGACGATGATTCAAAACAAAATCACTAAACAACCAACCGATGAGAAATGAAAAAAAAGTAGGACAATTTTGGGGTATGACAGCTAGGCCCAAGGAGGAGCTGCCAAGGGACGCGTAAGAAGCGTGAAGACCTAGGCAAAAGGTCTGCCCCTTGGTCCAACTGCCCCTATCTTTCATGAGATAATGAAGGGCAGTTGGGTGGAGTGGCAGATGAGCTGGCAGACATGCTCTCTGCCCGTCTTCAGGTGTATGCCCGTCGTAAGAGCAGATGATTTATCAAAGAGGTTCACCTGCTTGAACACATGGGGCCTCTTCCTGACATGTATTGGGCCGTGCCCATATATAACCTCGCGGCCCAGTCCAGAACAATAACTAAATGAAAAGATGAAGTCAAATAAAAGAATTGAGTAATAATAATTGATTAAATAAATCACATGTCTACCAAACCATCATTTGTAATAGTTGAATTCATTATTTAATTGATTAATATTGACATAGTTACAAATATTTATGTTTATATCTATCTGTGAATGAGTTAACAAAACTCAATTGAATCCAGATGAGTTAATTTTAAATTAGTAAATTTTTCTAAACTTAAAATTTATAACAGCTTCCCGTCAAATATCATTTTTAAATTCTTCTTATTATATCGTATTTATAATTTTTACAAACCTACACTATATATGATAACTTCCCATCAAATTTCAGTTCTAAATTAATATCTACACTCCATGGTATCTTGAAAATAAATGTAAATTGATACGTCTAATAATATTAAATCTGTTTGATTTTGTCTACCAAACCATCATTTGTAAAATTATATAGACCAAGTTTTAACTTTAGCAAGAATTTTTTTTAAAAGATTGACATAAAATGAACACTTTACAATACAACCTCTAATAGAGATACGTTTACATATACCCGTGAATCAAGATGAATTAACAACACTCAGTTGAATCCAGATGAGTTAAAAGATTGACATAAAAATGAACAGTCTACAGTATAACTTCTAATAGATACATTTACATCTACTCGTGAATCAAAATGAATTAACAACACTCAGTTGAATCCAGATGAATTAATTTTAAAACTACAAATGATTTTCCAATTCAAATAACATTATATTTTAGATATTAGTAAATTTTTCTAAACTTAAAATTTATAAAAGCTTCTCGTCAAATATCATTTTTAAATCCTTCTTATTATATCATATTTATAATTTTTACAAACCTACATTATATATGATAACTCCCCCATCAAATTTCAGTTCTAAATTAATATCTACGTATCTTAAAAATAAATATAAATTGATACGTTTAATAATATTAAATTTGTTTGATTTTGTCTACCAAACCATAATTTGTAAAGTTATATAGACCATGTTTTAACTTTATCAAGAAAAATATTTAAAAGATTGACATAAAAATGAATAGTCTACGGTATAACCTCTAATAGATATTCCAATTCAAATAACATTACTTTTTAGATATGAGTAAATTTTCTAAATCTAAAATTTATAACAGCTTCCCGTCAAATATCAATTTTAAATTCTTCTTATTATATCATATTTACAATTTTTACAAACCTACAATATATATGACAACTTCCCATCAAATTTGAATTCTAAATAATTAATATCTACACTTCATGTATCTTGAAATAAAAGTAAATTGATACATTTAATAATATTAAATTTATTTGATTTTGTTTACCAACCCATCATTTGTAAAGTTTAAATTCATTCTTCAATTGATTAACATTGATATAGATACAACTATATACTAATAATATGCACCACTTTTTAACTCTAGCAAAATAAATATTTAAAATATGGTCATTAAAATGAACAGTCTACAATATAGTCTCTAATAGATATATTTACATCTACCTGTGAATCAACACGAGTTAACAAAATTTTGTTGAATTCAGATGAGTTAATTTTAAAACTACAAATGATTTTCAATTCAAATAACATTACTTTTTTATATTAATAAATTTTTCTAAATCTAAAGTTTATAACAACTTCCCGTCAAATATCAGTTTTAAATATTTTTTTATTATATCATATTTACAATTTTTACAAACCTAGAAAGTTAATTGTTATATATACTAAGTTTAAATATTTAAAAACTGTTTTAGTAATTTTTACAAACCTATAAAGTTAATTGGAAATTTTTTTGTTTTGTTTTAATAATTTATAAGTTAAAAAAAATTAATTTTAATTAAAAAATTAAACATAGTTAAAGAATAAAATTAGTGTTAATAGTCATTTATTCTTGTAATATAGGTGAGTTTTGATTTATCTATTTAATTATATTTTTTTATTATCCAGAAATTTTTGGGTACCCATAAGCGTGTAAAAATCAGTGGTAAAAATAATAATTTACAAGGGATAATTTTTCCACATGGGATAAAAGACTTGGAATTTTAAAATTTCAAAGGTAATCCATTTTTTTTAAAGGAAATAAATCAAAAAACATGTCTATATTGCATGAATAATTTTCAGATATTCATCTTCTTTATTTAAATAAATCATAATCTTTATTAGTTGGTTCCATATTCTTATTATAGACCAAATCCAAAGTCATTATAGTTTATTTATTAATCAATAATTAAAATTTATTAACAAAATCAAATTAAATGAATAGAAGAAAAAAAAAACTATCCTACAAAAGGGGAAGGAGCGTCCAATTCCTTCAAATCTTTTTTAAAGCCATTATGATAATAATTGATATGACTTTATTATTGGTACTAAATCAAAATTTATATGAGTGTGTGAATTAAAATCAATATTAATTTTTATTATTAAAATCGAATTTATTTATAATATCAAAAATAAAATTAATTATATTAATTTCAAATACAATTAAATAATTTTTTTAATTTGTCACATTTAGGGTGAAAATTAAAATTAGGATTAGATCCAAGGTCCTGCAGAATTTTATGCAAATATTCCATTACTAGAACAAAGAGGAGTGGAGAGATGGAGTCCCCTTGCCTCAATCCTCTATCAGCTTTCAGAATCTTGGAGGGAGATCCATTGATCAAGAATCTGTAAGATACAGTCTTCACATAAGCCATAATCCAATAAATAAAGATCTGAGGAAAGCCTATCTTTATCATTATTTGATTTAAAGCCTGCCACTCAACCGTGTTATATGCTTTTTGTATGTCCATTTGGACCATACATCTAGTGGAGATATGCTTCCTACCATAACCTCTAATCAATTCTTGAGCAAGAACAATACTATCCTGGATGTTTCTTCCAGGTATGAAGGCAGATTGATTATCATCAACAATCTGACTAATTTTAGCCAATCAACTTTAGCTTTCTGCATAAGCATGGATTCCTCCAACTGATTCAACTTCATATTCTCAATGGTTTGAATATCAAAAGGATTGGTCTGCAGTATATCTTGGGACTTGGTCAGTTCCAGTCTAGCATTTTGAATTTGTACTTGAATTTTAGAGACCTTCTTGGTTAAAGGCTGCAAAGCCTTTTGTAATTTTTTCAGCTTGGACCAAAGCTTTCTCATAGGATTACCATGAAACTCCTGCTGCCATCTGGTTGCAACCACATGGAGGAAATTTTCATCCTTAGTGATGCAATTAAGGAATCTAAACATATAGCTTTTACTATAACTCAACTTTGATAAGAGAATGATCAGATATGTTTGGAGCAATCACTAGATAAGTTACATCACAAAACTTCTGAACCAATCCACATTACCTAGAATTATGTCAATTCTAGAATATATGGCACCAGTAATATGCTTATTCAACCAAGTGAAGTGATTCCCTTTAGTGGATGCCTCAAACAGACCAAATTTATTCATCATATCTTTGAGGTCCACATATTCAGCCACATTGACATTATTACCCCTATTCTATCTTGGCTGGAGAGAACATTGTTGAAATCCCCCATCACAATCCAAGGCTTCCCCGGACTATCACCAATAGCTTCAATTTTCTTCCAGGCACTTCTTCTTTTCTCAAGTTGATTATAGGCATACAAGATAGTCACTGCATAACATAAGGAGTTATCTGAGCCATAAAGTTCTCCATGAATGAATTGCTCATCTTTTTGAATAATTTTGAACACCACAACCTTAGGGTCCCAAAGCAACCAGATTCTCCCATTATTGTGCTGGTCATAATTATCCTCAAAATTCCAATTTCCACCCATTTTATGTCTTATTTTGCTAGCTTTTGGTCTCTTAACTCTAGTTTCTAACAAGGTCACCATTGGAACTTTAAAACTCAAGAGGTAGGAGCTAACCTCTCTATGTCTGGCCTCTTTATTGATGCCCCTAACATTCCATGTTACAATCATTAGTCCAAGTTCCTAAGGGGGTAAAAGTATTCTTGTAAGGCACAAAGTCTGACTTAGGTGTTTGATTCATGGCTCTCTTCCCTTTGTCTATTTTGCAAGATTTGATATTGGTCCATTCAGGGTCTCCTTGGTTATTGATACTAGCTGCCTCATTTAAGACTTCCAAAGTTTCTTCAGTTTGACTTAGGCTAGCAGTGACACACGGATTATTCTCATTTGTCTTCTTAGGAGGCTTACTAGTTGTAGGTTTCCATACTTTAGCTCCTTGCACCTTCATCACATTAGTCTTCTTTTTGGCACAATCGTGTCCTATTTTCAGACATGTTTGGCAATAACTCGGCCTCCACTCATATTCAATTCTTTGTTCCATGGCTTTACCCTTATGGTCCAAGATGCTCACTGATTCTCAAGGCTTTTGGGTAATGTCAACCTCCACTAGAACCCTAGCATACAAAATTCTGAGTTTCTTGGCTGTACATTCATCAGTTGTAATTGGTTTGCCTACAACACTAGCTATTTTGGATATGCTCCTCTCTCCCCATAAATGCAAAGGAAGATTAGGCATAGTAATCCAGATAGGCAAAAATCTCAACAAATCTTCTCTCATCTCAAAATTGGTTGTCCATTGGCGAAGAAACAAAGGTTTGCCATAAATGAAGTAAGGTCCCCGATCACTAGTTCTTTATCCTCTTCATTTCTGAATTTGGCAATAAAGTAACCTTCTTCATTGTAGTACAATGCATGTAAAGCTACAGAATTCCATGTTTTCTCCATAAATTTTTTACAGCATTCATTGATAATGATTCACCTAGAGCAAACACGATGATAGCATTCTTCCAGTATTCTAGTTCATCTTCTACATCTGATTCCTCTATCTCAATTACAATTTCACCATTAACCATTTTGGGGGGTATGGATTCAAATGACTAT
Organism: Lathyrus aphaca; assembly: GCA_963966055.1. Lineage (NCBI taxonomy): Eukaryota > Viridiplantae > Streptophyta > Magnoliopsida > Fabales > Fabaceae > Lathyrus > Lathyrus aphaca. The sequence continues at coordinate 248,179,161 of OZ014520.1, read as the reverse complement.
AGTCTTTAACCTCCACACGACTATAGAATTTTATATGTCTTTCCTTTAAAAAAATTAGGACATATGTTAAACATTTTTTTAGGATACAACCTCGACACTTTAATATATTTTCAGGACATATTTATTCAACAAAACTAAAACATAAAATGAATAACTTTTTATCCAAAACAAAGAGATATAAGTTTGATTAAAATGCTCGATATAACTAGCTACCTTCCTAATCATCTCAAGAGTCATTCAAACAAGTTTATAAAAAAAAACAAGGTTAAGACACACTGTTTCATTAAAATAATATATAATAATATATTATTTTTTCTCCAAAACAAAGTAAAGGAATGCAACAAAGTCATCAATATGTCCCATCATTTTTCAAAGGACAGATTACACAATGTTTTATAATCAATGTCAATTTTAAAGTTTTGATTTATTTCATATTAATTTGGGGCACCCACAAATATACACATGGTAGTGTTTTTAAATTCGAATCAAACCACAAATCATAGTTATCATTAGTTTGATTTTATTGTTAGATCAAATATGCTATTAAATCGGTATGAATAGCTTAATATCAGTAAAAAATTATAAACCATTGATTTTGAAAAATCAATCGGTTAAATGTATGTTTTTCTTTTTCTCAGACAAAATGACTCCGCTTTGATATTTAAAAAAAAATTAACATATATATAGATTTCGTTCAAAACCTATTTGGAACAATTTTTTCTAGTTTACAATTAGATCTTGTTCAAAATTTATTCGGATTTATATTTTCTACTATTTTGTTGTGTGATGACTATGTTTAGAATTTGAATTTAATAAATGAACTTGTGAAATTATGATATTTTGAAAATTTGAAATTTTACATATGTCGTGATATTTTATAAAGATCAAGTTATCTGGTTCGATCGATTTAAAAAATATATAATTTTGTTATAAAAATTGGCTTATTTAATCGAGTTATTTGGTTTAATCGGATTTAGTAATGTGATTCGATCGATGATTCAATGATTCGACCAATGAATAAGTGATCAAGTACATCCATCGATTGAATGGTCGATTCGGTTTTTAGAACATTGACACAAAGTGGACGGGCTAAATATATACTTTTATAGGTATGAGTTCATGCATGCACACACATCTCACACAAGGGAGGATCTAAGTACATTAATATGGGGGCTTTAGCCCCCACCAGTATTTTTTCTTCTTTAGCCTTCTAAGCTTCTGTTCTCTAAAATTATATCCTTGCCCCCATAAGCTTTTGTTCTCTATAAAAACATGTGTGGAATACCAACACAATACAAATATGCCTTTCTAAAGAGTTGTCAAAGTTACGTAGAATTTAATTAAATTATTTTCTTCTCTTCGGCAAACACCAAACAAATCTATATAGTAATTTTATATTTAATTTATATTATTTGGTCCACTAAAATTTATACCGAGTTTTTTATTTTAAAAACTTGAAAATAAAAGGTAATGACTCGCATAATGATAGAGATGTATACTTTATTTTAATAAAAAGTTATACAAAGATTTATTTTATATTTTATTTTAGGGTATAACTTCTTTATCCACCTCAAAAATTTGGATAATATCCTCCAATCAAATAATGTCATATCATTTTATTAAGTTTATTTAATAACTCAAATTTTTTAGATTTCCAAAACAATTTCATTGCAAATTACATTATGGATAACTCTACCCAACTTTTTGAGGTGGATAGATAAAAATTCACCTTTATTTTCACTACTAGAAATACTCTGTTTTCCTGCGAATTTTCCTGTGACTTTTTATTCCCAGCTAAAACCATCGTGGGTAATATAAATTCGCAGGGAAAGTTGCAGAAATCAAAATTTGCAGGTAAAATCGCAGGAAAAAGTCGCAGGTAAATGCGCAGGAAAGTCTCAAGTCACAGTAAAATCCACAGAAAAGGCCGCAGGTATTTAAAGTTTCCGCAGGAAAAGTCGCAGGAAAATAAAAAGCCGCAGATAAATCCGCAGAAAATGTTTCTCAATTTTTTTAATTTTTTTGTGTCTAGTTCATTTTTTAAATATTATAATATGTTAAATATCAAAGTAACAATAATATATAAATTAAAATTTAATTTGAATGAGACAATTCTAAACTAATCACTTTCAAATTTTTAAAACAACCAAGTTGCTAAATATTACTATAAAGTCAATAATATATTACTAAAAATGACACAATCAAACTACTAAGAATCACTTATCCAACCAAATTAATAAGAAAAAGACAATCCGAATTTCATACTAGTTAACAAAAAAAATAATCCAAATCAAAATTCACTACTAATGTGTTCACTAATGTCTTCATCTGATTCATCAACATCATCTTCAGTTGGATTATCTCTTTCATTATTGGCTTGGGGTGGATGAGAAGAAGATGCAGTAAATCCTTAATGATTCATTAACAATGAAAGTTTATTGTTCGTTTGAATCGTCTCTTTTTCTTGTCGTTGCAATTGTTGCTTCATCTCAAACTTCTTTTGTTCTTGTCTTTGGAATGAAGCATTGAGAGCATGAACTTGACTTCTCAAATCATCAACCTCCTGAGAGTTATTCGAAAGACTTGGTTGAGTTAATAATGGAATCAAAGTCTTGGCAACGGTTCCAAGACCAAATACTCTCCCTTTCTTCATTTTCTTTCCAAAAGACTCCACCCATATATCTAAATCAGGCGACATTTCAACAGTAGGTTGACTATTAACTTCACCCTCTCCTGGAACCGTTGAATTCTTAGCTGCACTTCTTTTTTCAAAGTTGCGTCGCACTATAACCTTGTGTTCGGATGGTCATTTAAATTTTTATGTTTCTGGACGATAAAAAACAAATGTAAGCCTTGTCGGATTTGTGAGCAGCATGTTAATAGAGGTGAAAATTAACTAATTCTAATCACCTGCATGCGGGTAACAACTAGCCATATTGGATTTGTCAGCAGCACATTAACACAACTGCATGGAAGATTTATCAAGAAAATTTGAGTCATAATACCATGTGAGTAATTTGAATAATTTTCTTTACAAACAAAGAAAATTTTACCCAGATAAAGCAGCAACAATAAGTGAGGAGAACATTCCAACTGAACCATCACCACTGCCTAGCATTTTCTTCTCTAATGCAACTACTTCAGCTCGGTTCCTGAATATTTGATAGAAATAATAGTAAACACCTTGTACCATAAAATTGCAGAAATTAAAAAGAGGACCCTTTATAAACAAAAATCTTTTCAACCGTTCTCGAAATGGCACAATTTTATCGAGCGGAAAATCTTTTACCTTTTCAACTTCATCATCCATAAACTTTTGTCAAATGACATGGACAAATTTTATGAACTTAAGAAATCATCTTAAAGAACTTATTGCAAGGACAGAGAGAAAACAAAACAATAGCACTTTTAGCAAGATGTATTGGTAATATCAAGCAATGGATTGAGATATGATGAATAAATTGGGAGAATATCTAGTTATTACTCATGCATACAATAAAAAGGATAAGTAAATATGTTAGGAGAGAATATAAATGAAGTCTTACTTGCTTGGTAGAATGAATTTCCTTTTCTCAGTAGCCTCCAAATCTTTGATGTCTAACTGCTCAATTTGGAGTCTTTCTCCATCTGTCTGCACAAGGTCAAGTTCTCTCAAAGTATTCTAAATGTCATCGAGAGATTAGAACATATAGAATTGATTTATACAAGAACTATGTTAATATCACAACTGACTTAACATCAAAACTCTACCTTTAGCACATTTTTATTATCAGTAGCTATGATTTCATTTGTCACTTTTGCATCAGGTCTATACATTGTATTCTACAATATGAAAAAAAGAAAGAATTAGCTAAACTTTTCAACTCATGCAGATATAAAGACATATCACATATTTGCTAGAAACACCATGGTCATCTAATTTCAAAAGGTGTGTAATTTTTAATATTAATAATTTTGTTTATGTAATTGTAGTATAATCTCTATATGCATTAATGATCTTAAGATACACAAATCAAATCTACTTCTTCTCTCTTGCATTATCTTCAAAGAGCACGTTAGTTCCCCATGCAACTCACCTATCCTTACTTTTCATCACCAATGCTCCTTACTTCTCATCTCATCACCAATGCATTCACTAAATATGTTCATTTTTTAGGAGTTATTATGCCCACAAAACATTAGGGAAAAAAACCCAACTTATAAAAGGAGGTGAATTTTAGTTACTTGATATAATTTCTTTGATCACATGAACAACACAATTGTCGATAAAGTTAGCATCCACATAGATACTACTATCTAATTGATTTTTAAAAATTATGTCGATAAAGTTAACTCTCAATTAATTATACTGCCATTCTCAGCTACATGGATTTGCAATGAAAATTATTAAATATTTTTTACTTTTGGTGAAGGAGAGACATATTGATACATGAAGTGAGCACAATCAAGCATTTGAGAAAGCCCTAGACGAAAATACATTTTAGAACATCACTCACAGTTATGCATTATCAACTATCTATGTCAAAACTATTGAACTAAATATATAGTTATATTATATTCACATATCAAGTGATCATTATGTTTTGCCTACTTTTGTTCTACAGAACCACAAAGTGGTGAAGGAATTAGTCATATCAATAGTATCAATTCAAATACCCTCAACAAACATTCCAATTTACGATCTTTTCACTTAATCACTACCCAATGCTAGTTATATATAGGAACTCCTAAATATGAGACCCCTCTCACTCCCACTCATTCGCAACAGTGATAACAGACACTAACAATTCAGAATCAATAAAAGAGAAAACACACTTCAAACACAATCCTTGACATTGCTTCAAAGCTTCAGTCAAGTACAAACACTCATGCTTAAAAGCTTAGTGGACAACATACAACTCGATAACCCTAGTCCAAAACAACCATCAACATGACAATTATTTGGCTCACAAGAAAACTAAACACACACGAAAACGCTAAATACTTCAATCCTTATTCTCTCTGTATTTTCGTTGTGACAAACTATGGTAATTCAACCTTTTTGTAGAGTCTGAAACATGGGCATGAACCTGCTGAACTTACACAATTAAATACAATAATTCCTAAAATAAAGGAATTAAAATAGCAACATATAAATGTTCTGCTAATATTTCTCCATGTTGAATTCTTTCCTTCTAATAAACCACGCCGGTTAATACTCAACAAATCACACATTTAATAACAGCAAAGCGCACACATAAAATAAGGATTCATCTAGGTCTTCAGGCCCAGTTAGAGATGTCATGACATCAGTCTTGACATCCTGATAAAATAGCTGCATACATTACACCTTCACACCTGCAAAATGCTTAAATCACATGTCATAACATCTCATATAACATTCAGAATCAGAGACATGTTTTACCATAAAATCCTGCCAATCTAAAACATCTATAAAAACCAACAATTATGATGGACTTTGAATCAAACCAATTCAAAGGATCTTTTTACAATAATAATCAACAACTTGATGATCACAAATATAGATTCCACTCTTGAGTTTGTATTTCTTTTGACTTGCTTGCATTACAAGATATATGAAAGTTTTGACTTTTCTCTTTCTCTTTGATCACAATATAAACATATACACTTATATGATCATAAATGATATGATTGAAACTTGCTTAAATGATATGAAAGTTTATGTACAAAGTTTCATTTAAAAACATATGAACCCTTAACAACTTTGTTTGAATTGATTTGAAAACAAAATTTTAAAAGAGTTGTTTTTGGTTTTGTTGATGAATACACCTTATATACATCAATATGAGCCCCTTTGAATGAATATAAACGTTTGGAGTGATTCCATGAAGCAATGCAATCTTTAGGAATGAAACATATTGATGAAAAAAGTTGTTGCTACAGTGGTAATTAATTATCATAATATTGTAATCGGTTACAATTATAGCAGTTAAAATATTTTTGAAATTTTCATGGCTATAACCGGTTACAGGTAGTGGTTAACCAGATACAAGTGTAGTTGTGGAAAAATAAAACATAGCTATTAAAAAAAATTGTGCTTGTAAACGGTTACAGGTTTTCTGTAACCGGTTACAACTGTTTGAAAATGTTCAAATACAACTTTATACAACATTGTTTTGTTCCAAATAATTTTGAAAGATGCACAAATGATTTGAGATGAATTATGCATATTATTTTGAGCCATTAAGATATATAATATGAATTCTAATGCATACTTTAATCATCTTGATTCTTTTCTTTGATTTGTGCTAGCCTTCAATATTTTTCTTCTTAGACAAGCTTTTGTATTCTTTTTGTTTGTGTTTGTCTTTATCAAAACTTTAACCAAGGTCAATAAGAACTTTTTTTCACATGTTTTTTATTTGAGTTATTCAATTCTCTAATTCAAATCACACTTCAAAAAGTTGAGGTTTTAAGAAAAATGACAAGTTTATTTGAATCAAGATTTGGTATGATTTGAATCATGCTTTCATGTGGTTCTTAATCCAAACTTCCGACTAATTGACTATAACAATTGCATCGACTTTAATCAAATAGTTCAATTTATACATGCGTAAAAAAAGTTCAACATTTAATCCTAGAATGTGAAACTATATAAAGAGACTCAACTACGATAAACAAACCAAAAAATTAAGTTTACAAGCCAAAAAACATAAACTAGAGAAAACCATAGGAGGCAGATCAACTTCAATCTTCATATTAGATGCCATTATTAGAGATTGATGGACAATTGTCGACAACATAAACTTCACCGAACGCAGATTGACCTAAGGTGTTGTCATCATTAAGAGACTTGACATTTATTTCGCAAAGAACATCTTGATTGTCGAGTTGTCCTGATAGTAAATACTTCGGTAAATGTCGATTGACATTAAAGTGTTGTCATCATTGAGAGACTTGACATTTACTTCGCAAAGAACATCTTGATTGTTGAACTGTCCTGATAGTAAATACTTCAGTAAATATCGATTAACATAAAAGTGTTATCATCATCAAAACCCACAAGCTCATCTATCGTTCCAAACAACTTTAACCATACAACACATATACCACATATAGTGATTCATAACAAAATTTGGAAACTTGTAATTTCTCCTGCCAATAGCAACATCATAGGCTGCTGATGGATATTCAAAACCAAATACAAATTTGATGGTACAATCTCCAATTTAAAGCCAGACTTGTGGCTAAAAGCTATTAGGCAAATTAAACAAATAGACATCAATAATACCTTTCTAAATGACTTAGATGAATGCCTTTTTATATGACCCAAGCTTCATCACAAGATCCACATAATAAACTACAATTTGTGAATTCCATAAATCTCTCTATGCCTGAAACAAGCTCCAAGTTCTTGATTTCAAAAACTTCACTCGTTCCTCACACTATCAGGCTTTCAATACACAAAAAACTGAAATCTCACTGTTTACTAAAATCATCTCTACCACTACCTTATATATTCTTATCATTACAACAACTCATCTTCACTTGCTTCCAATCCCACCAAACATTTTGAACTGAACCTCTAAGAAAATATTCAAGCCAAATCTCTCAAAGTCATGCTCATACCATCCCTCAATTTAATGAGAATAAAAAATGGTAATATATTCAATTGAGAGAAGAAAAAAAATGAGAAGATGGAGTTGAACAAAATCTCCACTAGTGAAACTATATATACTTTTCAGTGAACATTAACAAGTATAACAATTTGGTTTTCAATTCATGGTGTCAAATGGTGTTTATACTGCAACTATATATTTGATCTTCTACCATCTACACTGCAATACTAGGAGGAACGTTTTCTAAAGAAATTTCTTGGAAAAATGCTCCAACCTCTCTTAGTTTTACCAAGTTTCTTAAGCTCATTTCTGATACTTGAACACTCCTTCTCTAGCTCCGAGACACGATCCCTCAAGTTTTCACCACCTTGTGTGGTATCCACCTGACCATTTCCATTACTCCTTGTCAATCCAAGGTTTCCACTTTGTGAAGTCTCGAGGTTGTCTGAAACAAACAACCAGCTAGAAATCGATGTTCGAAGTCGAAGCTGTTCGAAAAAGAGGACCTGCACTATTACTCTTAGTGGTACTCTTTCATTTTGTGCTGCGTGTGTGCTTGCTTCTAATGAAAGCTTTTGGCAGTTCATAAGTCTGCAAAATTGTTCCCTTTCGGAATCTATCAGCCATGGATGTGCCTGCACTTGTCACAAATTTTCTTACATTAGAGTCGTCATAATTAGTAATAATTAATAACAGACAAACAGACAACAAACTGCACCGCTATCCCTTCAAATTTAAAATGTGTCTATGTCAGATAATTTTGAAATGAAAAACTCGATGCACGCATTACCTTAAGGTATACATCAATTGCGTGATATAAACCATCATCCAAAGGCCTAGCATAATCAGGAATTGAAGAAGCAAGAGCTTGAAACTTAGGCAACTTCAAATTAACATCCAAAGCCACTTCAGCAAGATAAGAATCCAACAAATTAGCCACAATTGTCATAGGTGTCAATGCATCAACACCGCCAATCAATGATGCCTCTTCATTTACACATAATGGAGTTGTTGATGCTGTTGCAGGCAGATACATTGCCATAAAATGATCAATAATCCTTTGAATACAATCTATATCATAAAGTGTCTCAACTGAATATCCCATATTCGGAATCAGAATATCCACAAGTTCGACTTGATCAAGCTGAGAACCAATCCGTTTCTCCAAATTTTCTATGCATGATGAACTCGCATGTAATATCATAGCTGTTCTTAACAACCGAAGGAGATATTTTGAAGGTGTGACAAATTTTTTATTCGGAATCAATCCTACAATTTCTTCCAATAACGCCCTTTGATTCGCTTCTGAACTTCTACTTGGCGTTGTCCCTTGACTAACACTAGTTTTGTCATTGAAACTAGATTGTCTATTCATCAAAGGTATAAATCTTCTAAGATAATATATTAACGACGCAACAATATTCTCCGGTTTCATACCTTTTGATTCAACTGATATAATAAGTCTTTTATATAAAGGTAAACTTAACATACACAAATCTTCGTACCACCATTCATCACTTGACGTCTGAGATTTAGTTTCGGAGCATAAAATATCCTCAGAACATGCCTTGATGGTCAAGGAATCAATGCATCTGGAAATAATATGAAGCTCTTCAGCATACTGTTTAACTTCTTCACATGTTTGAAGTGCTTTTATTGAATCTGACCAACTGCTAAAAACTTCGTTGAGATAAGTTTCGGTTACTTCTACTAAGTTTCCTTCGCCGTAATTTTCATTCATTTGTAAATACTCTGACGCACATCTTAGACCAACAACATTTAATGATGTGATTTCCAGTTTTACACCGTAGCAAAATTTTGTTATGATCTCAAATGTTTTGTCTCCACCCGGTACATCATGAAGTTGCAAAACAAAAATTGTTCCATCTTCGTGTGATGAGTCGGCGATGAGTTTCTTTAGTAATCCACTTCTAGATAGCAAGGGGAACTGCATCATAAAAAATCACAGAATCAGAAACAGATTCATTCCATGCCGAGAAGCAAGAGACGTCCAATAACCGTCCCTAGTGAAACAAACCCTAACCCTAACCATATGTATCGAACCGAACTAAAGTTAAAATTCAAAAAAGTACCTTGTGAAGAAAAAAAGACTTTTCGCCTACTTCAATGGTAACATCACTAATAAGTCCAGTTGTACAATGCCTGCAACATGTCAAAAAATTGTAACATTATTATACTTAAAGATTATGATAGCAAAATCATATCCACAAGAACAGAAAATATAATTTAGGTCATAGATATTTCTCGTATGATTGCGTAATCATATATCAGATTTGGTTACCATGTTTGGCCATCGCGACGAAAAATATCATCAGATTTGGATCCAAGCTTGAGCAATGCCATTGATTGCAGCTTGGTTAACGTAGATTCAAATGTGATAGAGAGATGAGAGCAGAGTGGAATCGTTTCATTGTGATTGTGATGAATGATTATTGTCCACACCACAGATCGCGAAACTGAAGCTCACATAACTGAAATAACCGAAATAAATGCTTCCGTAATTTTGTGTTATTAAAAAATTTAGGTGTTACTTGGCCCATTACTTTCTACACCTGTTTTTGTTTCTTACTCCACTTAACACAAATTTGTATATCATACTCTTTTCACTTAACTCTTTCTAATGTTTATTTACTGTTTTACCTTAACAAATTAATGAATGAAGAGTCTCCTAATTTATAAATAATCCTTTATTTGAGAAAATTTATATTATGGAAGAATTATTTACTCGATTCATGCTAAATTTACAATTTTCCCCTCATCCAAAATAATATTTCTCATTAGATTATTTAAGAACACTCTCAAACCACTATTACTAAAACATGTGAGAAAATAAGAACGACTTAGATAGATAATGGGAGAAAAATAAAAGGTGAGATTTTTCAAGTTTTCTAAATGTTTAAAAGTGACAAGGAAATTCTCTATTTACATGTCAAGGTGTGGCGTAAATTTGACAACATATATTAATTAGGTACCTCAAATAATTAACCTTTGTGTTCTAAAATGGAAGGTTTTGATATAGATTTGTTATCAATAATTAAGAGTCTCATTACTACGAAAAACACATATAACAACAGTTCTGAAAGATCTATAATAGTAGTTGAACAAATCGTTGTTTGGTATAGTGTGATTGTAAGTGGGTTATTTACAATCAAGGTCTATTGGTCGGGATAGTAAATAGATAACGCGCTACATACAACCACATGTATTAAATAACCGTTGTTGTATGTCTTTTAATAAAATATAAAAAATGCAACACTAGAACAACGACAAGATTGCTATACAACAACAATTATATTAAACAACCATTGTTGTATGTCTTTTAATAAAATATAAAAATGCAGTAGTAGAACAACGACAATAAGATTCGAACTCATGACCATGCACCACTTTTTAGTACGGTTGAAACTTCCAACCGTGGTGAAAAATGGCTTAACAATGAAAATAAAAAGAAAACACCTAATGACGTATATTTACCACGGTTGATCCTTTGGACGCGGTAATGTGGGCGTTGTTGTATATCTTTTTTGTACTAGTGTTTGTTCTAATCGATTATAACCTCAATTAAGCATCATCTAATCGATTAAGCCAAAGATCTAATCGATTAGACAATTTAGAAAAGTCTCTTAATCAAGTAATATTTCCCATAATTAACTAGCTAGGCCTTAAAAAATTTATTTTGATATAATTTAAAACATAAGAGGCTTCTCAAGGGTTTTTAATGAGTGTATGATTTTAGCCATAATGTTTTCCAAAAAGACCTTATGTGTAACGCCCCAAATTTTATTTAATTATTTTTAATTGGATTGTGGTGTTTTTGATGTGTAGAAAAAAAATTTATTATTGGGTATAATATTAATTTAAGGGAACTATATTTTATTGAATAATATTATTATTGGATAAAATAAAATAATTGGAAAATAAAAAAGATAAGGGGTAAGGTGGTTATTTGGTGAAATTAGTAAGGGTAAATGTGGAAGATCATAGGTTGGGTCTTAGGGGTTATGTTGGAAATAAGGAAAAGCGGAAACATTCGTATTTTTGAGAAGCGAAGAACCACCGTGGAAAGTTGAGAAGGGATAAGGGAAATGGCTAGAGTGTGAAGAAGATTTTGAGACCGAGGAAGAGAATTCTCGTCAAAACCAAGGTAAGGGTGAGATTCTTCCGTCTCTTAAGAGTTTTATAATGAGAATTAGGTAGGTTGATGATTAGAGGTTTGGGATTTTGGTGATTGAGTCAGAATTGTGTTGAATCGTTGATAATTTGTTGTTGTGTGATAATTATATGAATTAGATGTTAATATGAGTAATTATGTAATTATTTGGATAGAAATTGGTGTTTTGGTGAAGTAATTTCGTAGTGGTTTGAGTGCAGATCGCAGAAGGGAGAACTACGAATATCGCAGAGCTCGCTTAGCGAGCTGGTCGAACTTTAGAATAGTCAAAAAACAGAGAGTTGCTTGCTTAGCAAGCAAGCCCCCTCGCTTAGCGAGACCTGGAGTGAAAATTGTCATAATTTAATTTCGAAAAATTCCTTAAAATTATCTAATTAATTTAATAATGTAGGTATCGAAGTGACGTGATTAGAAGTAGTTAGAGGGGAGTTATACACTTAATTATATGGATAATTAGTATAACTTGAAAATGACATAGAATTATATGTTTGTTAGTTTTTGTTGTTGCTATATATTGTAATTGTTGTTGTGACTTGGTGGCATTGTTGTGATGTGTGTTGAAATAATATGTTAAAGTATTACATTGTTGTATGTATTCTCGTTGAATTTGATATATGATGTGTGTTGTACCCCAAAATTTTCCCTCACATATTCAAGACAATATGTCTAAAGAAGTCTCCTAATGGTCACAAGATTCTCAATTGCTCAAAGAGATTCAAGGTTTCATCAGACAAAGCCTCATCCTAAGCAATGTATCTTAAATTAAGGTTGAGTTTCTCAAAGCAAATTGGACTTCCAAAATCTCAATTGGACTTCATGGTGTCCCACATACTTTAGAGAATCCTTATGTTAAGTTTCAAGGTTTGCCCTACAAGTTTAGTCAGTCAGATGCTCAGATAATCAAAAATCGATTAACTTGGTCAAAAAGTCAACTGTGGTCAACATACAATCAAATTTCAATATTTTTTGTCAACATCAAGATTATGAAGTAAAATTAATCATTTGATCAAGGGTTGATCATGATTCATCAAGGAAACTTTAAAATCATCAAGAACCAGAAGTTACTAAATTAGGGTTTTTGCAGGAAAAGTCAACTGTACTTTGACCAGCCATAACTTTCACATGCTTCATCAGAAATTTCTCATCCAAATCTCATTTTTAAGGATATTCAATTCTCTACAACTTTGTGCCTCACAAGCCAAGACCCATAAGTCATATATTCTGATTTTGTATGTTTATTTTATATTTTAGTGGATTTAATTTATTTAAATTTAATTTTAATTAGAATAAATATTAGAAAATCAAATATTTGATCTTAGAACTATTTTGGGATGAGATTTTGATGTTTATGATCATAATATGGATCACAAATTCGTGCAAACCAAAGGAGAAGGTCTTAATATCAAATATTTTTACCAAAATAGAAAGGAGAAAACTTCATTCCAAAGCAACCTATTTTTCTTCACCCAAGCCCAAAATTCTTGACCTAATTTATTCCTCTATAAGTATTTAACATCTCCACATGCATCAAAAACGAAATTCTTACACCAAAAAACCCTAAAAAAAATTCAAAAAAAGACAAACTAGGGCAAATTTCAAAAACACTTCATAGAAAGTTTTCAGCCTCTTTTTTCCTCCAATCATCATCAATAAACTTCCAAGATGCCATTTCAATCCCTATTGAAGGTTGAGCATACGTAAAACGCAACCTATGAACACATGTCGCCTCTTACTTTTTCTTGACCTCAAATCTTTCGTTTCATAGCATTTTAATACATTTTCTTTTCATAATATTTTTTATAATCATGTATTGATGTTTTTTGATCGTTTTTTAGTTATGATGCCGGTTTCGAACAACACCATTGTTAGGGAATAAAACATCTCTTGATCGAAACTCCCAATCCATCTACTTTTAGGCCAAAAAAATTGCACCATTGAATTCTTGAGGCCGAAATTAGTAGAAATATGTAGTTTTGATGCGTTAATATTTGTTGTTTTTTGATGTTCAAATTGCAGGCCAAATAGCTACGAAAATTTCGTAGCAAAATCGCAGGAAATTTATAGCAAAAACAATGCAGCCCAATGTCATACCCTAATTTTTGATCCTAAGATTTTTCACATCTCATCTGCATTCCGCATACAAACAAGATCACGCAATGATTCGTTTAAACTTTTTAGTTGCAGGTCTATGCCTCACAGGGGATCACCATGTTTACTTGTCGTTATTTGTTTATATTTACTAACCTCTAACCAAAATACCAAAAAACATATGTTGCAGTCTGCTTCTTCTTCTTCTCTATGTTGCAGGATTTCAAAGATAAGGCATTGTTTTCAATTCAGACGTGGTTATTCAGTTACGATTCGATTTAGAGGGACGTTTGACCTAATCTTGGTCAAACTATTAAAAGATTGTTCAACTGCAAGTTATTTGTGCCAGTGGTTTTTTTTCTCTCAGGCAGTGCGTATTTGAGGTTCAAGTTGTGTTGTGTGCATCTGCGGATTTATTTTCCCAGAGAATGATTCAAACAAATTGGAGTGATTCAGAATTTTTGATCAAGGATTCGGAGGATGATTTATTCAGATGATCATTTGTTTTAATCACGAATTGTTCAGTAATCAAGTGGTTATGTGGAAGCAGTGCAAGTTTGGAAAAATTGAAGTTTGTGGTCGTGTGCGTGTGGTAGTAGCTGGTTCATTTCATTAAACCCATAAATATTCATAAGCCAGTCACCATATTCAATCCGTTGATTTTCCAAATTTCTGTTTCGTATCCATTTATTCCAATTCAATTCATCCATTTTTTTTGAAGTCCATTTTCTATCCATTCTATATCCACACCCTCAATTCATAAATATCCATTTCATGACCATTTCTACTCATTCACAAAATAATTCATCAAAATTTATTTGTCACAAAAAAAAATCTCTAAACAAAAAAAAAGTGACATTATACATTTTTTTTGTTATTCATATTACAAAAAAAATTCCATTCCTTTATTTTTATGGCCCATAAGAAATATACAAAACAAAAAAAATAGAGATGGCCCTTCAGCCTCACTTCATGAAGTCAGCACATATTTTCCCAATTATTCTCATACTCCATCAACCCATTTCATTGTTTTATGTACAAAAAGAGTTTGACCCAGCTTTCACGTGACCAGCTAGCGACAACATTCCTTCAAACAAGTCGTTAAGCCACAAGCACCTGAAACGCAGGAGAATAACATGCAAAACGCAACGAGTCACACCTTCAGTCCAAAATCAAACAATACGCTTCAGAATCCAAGCCAAATGTGCCGTACACGAACACTTCAAGACTCAGCCATCATGCCAAAACACACATTGTAAATGAAACCATCAGCAAACGCAAACACTCAGCAGGCAACACACATCAAAACGCAGTTGATTCTATGAGAAACGCACGCCCAAAACACCTGGAAACGGTGACCCCAAAACGCACTTCACAAGTGAGTAAAACGCAGAGCAAAGGAACACCTGGAAATCATGAACTAAACGCAATCCGCTACCACATGAAATGCACCTGATTCAAACGCACGCGGGAAGCACAAGCCAAAACGCAAACACAATAAACATTAAACGCAGAAAAAATTTCAGAACACACATGGGACTTCCGTGACTTCAAAACGCGCAAGAACACTTCAAAACGGCATCGATCCTCCACCAATTTCTTCTATAAATACATCTTCACTCTCTTCAATTCTGGAAGCTTAAAAAAGCATTCCAAATCGCTTCCAAAATAGGAACTCAGAATTTCAACCTTCACAAACCAAATCTTCACCTTCATTCAAACTACCTTCCTCAATTAAACCTTCAAATCAACCTTCAACCTTTAACCTTGTTTTTGAATTCAAACTCATAAACTCAACCCTAAATTTCTTCACCTGAAAAACAAACAATATACCATTTTCATCTCAGCAAGCTCGCAACATCAACAACAACAAGATAAATTTGGAAAAAAAAGAAAAAAAAAGAAGAGGAAGAAGAGCGGCTTTGAAGAAGAGGAATGAAGGTCTCGGGATTTTGAAGAAGAAGATCCAAGGTATTTCCACGATGTGACAGAGATTATAGAGTTGGCTGCATTTTTTTTTCTCATTCTCGTTTTTTGTGAACCGCGTGCGACCCCTATTTCCGCGAAGGAGAAGATGATTATTTCTGAATTTTTCTTATAACCTTGTTTATTCATTTTTTTTTGGTTTAAGGAGTTTGTGTGTTTGGGCCTATGGTATTGGGCTAACTGCATTGCTAATCTCACACCATCGATCCTGCGTGTATCCTCCCTTGGAGGTCCTTTTTTTGTTTATTTGTTCTTAGTTAGTTTGTTTTTTTTAATTAGTATTCTACATTTTTTTATTTCTCTTGATCATTCATTTGAAAAGATTAAAAAAGAAGAAGATTATGGTGAAAACATTTTATAAAAATATTTTAGTGAGTCATTTGGTTTCCTTTTGGGATTATATCCATTTTCCTTTTGATTTTCAATTTGTTGGTTGTTGAGTGGATCATACAATTTTAGATCCACTTTCTTTTCTTTCTCCTTTTCTTTTTGGTCGATGAGATCTCCGATTCGTAGATTATTGATTTTCGAAGATGCTTAATCTTCATTATTTCAAATTTATGGATGAATGATCATTTGGATCATTCTCCATACTTTGGAATCGTGATAAGTTGCATTCGATGATTCAATGTGAAATCTCGATTAAGATTAGACCGTTACCATTTTTTTTCTTTTCGTGCGACATGTTTTCGGAGAATGATCCATTATATAATTTCTCTAACATGTATTAACATAAATATTTTCCACCTTAATTGGTGGTGACCGACCTCATCTATAGGGTAATTACTTCGTAAATTACTCGGAGATTGCTTAACATAGTCCTAAACTTGTCCCGAATTCGGAATAAGATCCAATTGGATCCGGTTGCCTCTCGATTTTGGTTATCTCTTTTTGGTTGTGTTTGATTAAGTTCATCATACCATTGTAATGTAAATATTATTATACTATTAATATACTAACATTTTAATTCATTCTCGCACCTTATCCTCTTTATTTCAATCCCTCGCTCCTTATCTCTTTTATTACGCTTTTATTATACTATATCATTCATCATATTGTTTATGTTTATATTGTTATGCTTGTGATTTTTCCTTTGTCCATTTGGACACAAAAACATTAATAAAGGATTAAACATCTAAAAAGACTTGTGACTTTAACTTTGGACTATTGTTACTATCCTTAGCATTGGACTTGGAGTTTTGGACTTAGATTTTAGGATCTTGCCCCTTGCTTGAGTTATTATGGATTTAAGACCTTGGCCTCGATTTGGTTCACTTGTTTATGAAAATGGAAATCCTATTGCTTTGAAGAATGTTCACCATACGGTTTGATCGTTCTTCCTTTAACTGTTACTTTCAAGTCTTAGGATAGTCACTTCATCTCTTCCCACTTCTTAAATTTTCAAATCTCCTTCCTATTTTCAAAACCTTCTTTGTTTTCAAACTTCAAAACGTTTTCACAATCAAACCTTGACTTAGGTCAAGCGGTTTTACCTTTTCATCTCATTTCTTAATAAATGTTAAACCACATAAGCATATCGAAACTTCATTTTTCAAAATACTTTAAAAAATTCAAAACTCATTCATTTGTTTTTGTTCCTTCGTGCACTTTTTTCTTTTCATATGTTTAGATATGATTCATTCTTTCTAGCGGAATTATTCGCTAAAGAATGACGACTTATCTTTACATTTTAAAATCAATTCAACACATAGTTTCTTTTCACATTTTGTACCACGAACTACGAGGTTTTGATCTCGCATTGCACTTTGTGGGTACGTTGGCATGAGACAATCGTATCTTCAAACACCAAAATATTAAAAAACATTTCTCTTCTCACCTCTTCAATTTCTTTCAAACAAACCATTTTCAAACAAAAAAAAGCAATAAA
The DNA here is from genome assembly GCA_963966055.1 of Lathyrus aphaca. Taxonomy (NCBI): domain Eukaryota; kingdom Viridiplantae; phylum Streptophyta; class Magnoliopsida; order Fabales; family Fabaceae; genus Lathyrus; species Lathyrus aphaca. The sequence continues at coordinate 248,161,427 of OZ014520.1, read as the reverse complement.
TATTTCAAAGGGCTCCTGTGGAGTACCACAGACATTTTGGAAGCGTAAAACCTTCCCAATTTGTAACCTATCCCCTTACCCGTTCTCTGTTCGATTCTTTTAGCTTTTTGCTTTTAGATTCATTATGTTTTATTCTCTCTTTTTCCCTTTTCCATTTGGAATAAAATAAAAGCGCGGTGGCGACTCTGTTTACCTTGAGTTAGGTTAGCTAATAACTTACACTCATGATTTTACCGCTACACCCAAGGTTGAAGATGATTGCGTGTCACCGTGCAATTGGTCGGCTTTGATTTCCATTTAATGTTATTATATAATTGTATGTTCTTGTTGGTTATCACGCAAACGCAGGTGGCTCAGTTGGCAATACAGCGCGTCCTTGATCCTTTGGGGGGCGGGTTCGATACCCAGCTACCCTCCCCCCTATTTTTTTAAATTCTTTTTCTTTCTTTCATGTTTTTTAATTCTTTTTATTTTTCTTTTAATTTATATTTTAATTAATTAAACCAATAATCAATTAACTTTTTCAAAACTAATAACAATTTATAAAATTAATAACTCCTTTTTCTTTTGTAAATAAAAAATAATAACAACTTTTTTTATTTAATTAAATAAATTAATAATTAATAATTTTAAATAATCATCAAACACTTTGTTTTTCTAAATAAATTCAATTAATCATTTTTATCCGATTCTTTATATTTCCCTTTCCTCGTTTTTATCCATTCTCGATTTTTTAATTTCCTCATTATTTATATTTACTAGAACAAATGTATAGGTGTATGGAATTTGTAATAATTAGGTTTATTTTTCCGCCCGAATTTTCTAAATAATGTAACTGCTCATGGGATGTAATAGCGTATGACTTTTATTTTCCACACTCCCCTAATTTCAAATGTGTATCCCCCTCCCCATGATGTAATAGTCTAGGGTTTATTTTCTGCTTTTTAATTCCGTAAAACATTAATTGCGTGGTTAGTAATAGTAGGGTGTGAAAAGAATGTATGTGAAAAAAATTAAAGACGAACTTAGCCCATTAATCAAAGATAAAATAATCGAATACAACACACTTCTCACACATACACCCCTAGGGTTTCTCCTCTTGTTGCCTTACGAAAATGGTCAAGTCCCTCGAACGTAGGGATACCTTAACTTGTTATCTAGATAAATAAATAAATATCATCATAGTCCCTTCAATGTAAAGATCACAGTCCCTCGATGACCCTTCAAGTCGCCTACGAATAAGTGATCTAGTCCCTCGATGACCCTACGAAAAAGATCATAGTCCCTCGACGTCCCTTCAAAGTTGCCTTTGAATAAATGATCTTGTCCCTACGGAAAAATGATGATAGTCCCTTCGAATTGCTAAGGTATCCTTACATGTTGTCTTCTATGACCATAAGATGACCTTACGTCTGTCCCTTAAATCCAAGGATAAGACTATTTACTAACTAATAATAAGGACAATTCTATCCTTAAGGAAAGAAAAATAACATGAACGAATTAGAGTAGGTAGGAAGCCTTTAACTGCTTGCTCACCATTTCAAAAGCAAAATTACTCTTTACACCTCACATTTTCAAAAACTTTCCAAAAAAACACTTTGTATACATTCATACGAGAATCATTACAAAGATGGAATTTTTTCTAAATACATCACCACTATTTTTCAAACAGTAAAGTGAGCTAAGCAGTTAAGAGCCCATGGATAACCATGCATACAAAGGGTGCTAACACCTTTCCTTTGTATAACCTATCCCCGAACTAATCTAAACCAAGGTCTTTCCTGTTCTTTTCCACCTTTCCTTCTTGGATAAAAGAAAAGTCGGTGGCGACTCTTGCTATCCACAACATTCTTTTTGTGAAAACAAAAACGAAAAAGTCAGTTCTCCCACCGTGTTACAATGTGGTATGTAATTTGCATGATGATGATGATGTTGTTGTCGTGGTAAGTCGTAGATGTTAGTTGTTGATTTTGATTTGTATAAGTACCGCATGCATAGAGTCAAATAGAGTCTCATTGCATATGTTGTTGTTGTGTATGGTGTTATTATGGTGTATGATGTGATTGTGTTATTGTTGTTGTTGAGAAGTGGTGACTAATTATAATACTTGCTTATTCTTATTATATTCCTCTTTTGTGATGAAAGTATCTGTAAGTTATGTATTTTTAGGATTGACATTAATTTTGTAAAACAAATAAGCAATGTAATATGTACATGATTTTGCAATATAAAGAACAGATTATCCAAGGAAATCCTTTTGTGCACCTAAATATGTTGTGTTGAAGTGTTTCAACATCTGGAACAACATGTCGTAGAAGATGTCAAGACAGTTCATTCGACATCATGAACTACTAAAGATGGATTGAAGATTCTGTTATGTTTTAACAGAAACAAAATAATCAAAAGATTTGAATCAATCCAATTGGCGCTAATTTAAAAGACCTCGAAGACTCAAATTTACATTGAAGACAAATTTCAAATATTGAAAAATATAGAGTTTCTATATTTAGAGATATTTTAGGGAGTTGTTTATTTGAGGATTTTTTTGTATCAGATTTTTCTGCATTATTGTAGCAGCTGGTATGCTACGTTTTTAGGACCAAATCCAGTTGGGATTAGGTTATAAAAAGAAACCTTGTAACCTAGGTTTATTAACAAACCAAATATGTAAAATTCATATCATTAGGGTTGTGCTCTTGTAGCAGCCGTGCGCAATAAGTTTCAATGGTTGTGGTTATTTTATCTGTAAGTCTCAAAGCTTTTAAGCAAGAGATATTTTGTTCTTGACTGAAGCTGTGAAGCAAGGTTAAGGTGTTGTCATGGAAGTGTGTCTTCTGTTTTGAATTGTTAAGTATATCACTGAGGTGATTGAGGAAGTGAGAATGGGTTTCTCATATTTAGGAGTTCCTATGTAGAAGTTGCATTTGTAGTGATTAAGTGAGAAGGTTGTAAATTGTGGTGTTTGCTGAGAAGTATTTGAATTGATACTACATAGTGGATTTCCTCCTGGCTTGATATCCCCAAGAATAGATGAGTTGCATCAAACTAGGTTAACAATTTGAATGTGTTCTTTACGGCTTTTCTGTTTTATTCTTTATGCAATATTTTGGCTGAATGTCTATAACACGGTGGAAGAACTGACTTTCTATAAATGTTGCGGATAACAAGAGTCGTCACTGACTTTTATTTTATCCAAGTGGAAAGGACATAAAAGAACAGGAAAGACCTATTTTCAAAGAATTGGGTTCAGGGGGTAGGTTATATAAAGGGAAGGTGTTAGCACCCTTTATATCCATGGTTATCCATGGGCTCTTAGTTACTTAGCTCACTTAAATATTTTTGAAAAGGTGAAGTGTGTGATTAGAAATTTTTCTAAGTACTTTGTAATGATCCTCGTATGGATGTATACAAAGCCTTGTTTGAAAATGTTTGAAAATATTGTGAGGTGTGAAAAGTATTTTTCAAAGGTGTGAGCAAGTAACTATGAGGTACCTACCCTAGACTAAGTGACTCATGTTCTTATCTATTCTTTCGAGGGTAAGACTGTCCCTATTATTAAGGAGTAGGTAGTCATTACCTTGGATTTATTAAGGGACGAGTGAAGGGTCATCGTACGGTCAACGAAGGCAACTATAGGGTGTCTTTAGCAATTGGGAGGGACTATCATCTTTTAAACCGAAGGGACAAGATCATTTATCGTAGGCAACCTCGTAGGGACTTGAATTTTTAGAATCTGGGAGGGACAAGATGATTTATTTGTGAAGGGACTTTGCTTAAGACACCCCCACGTTTGAGGGACTTGACCATTTGTTAAAGGCAACCAAGAGGGATACCCTAGGAAGTGCAGATGGCAATCTTAGATCGACTTACGTGTGTGAGTGTTATTTTTCAGATATTTTATCTTATTTTTTAATTTTCTAAGTCCAAATTAATTACAATTAGGTCTCGCCACGCCCTAAATTACTAACCACACAGTTAAATATTTACAGAAAATAAAAAGCAAGAAAATAAATTCCTAAAATATTACATAGCTATGCAACAGATACATAATAATCGGGCGAGAAAAATAAATTACGATATAATAACCTATACAATTTTTCTAATAATTAAAATAAAGCAAGAATTAAATATAAACAAAAATAATAAAGCAAAATTAAAAATAAAATAATTAGGGTTAGTATTTATTTAGGGTTAGAGAAAATTAGGGTTTTAGAATAAAGTTAGATTAAAGATTTAATTAAGAAAAATTCGAATAGTAAATAACTTATTAAGAAAAATATGATATAATTAATAATTAGTAATTAGTTAAAATATAATGGATTGATTATATACAAAATTATTATAAAAAAATAATTAGAATTTTTAATTTAAGATTATAAATTTATTAACTAAGTTTTATTTACAAAATACATAAATAATGAAATTTATATACAAATTAAAAAGATATTAGTTGATTTAAAAAAAAAGACTAATGAATTAATTTAATTTTAGAAAAAAAACCAAATAAAGTTTACTATTTTAAATAAAATTAAAGTTTGTAAAGAAGATTAAATGTTTTTTTCTTTTGATATTATGAAAAAGGAATTATAATTTAATTATATAATGAATTTAATTTATATAGAAACAGAGAAACAAAGAAAAAAAAGGAAAAGAAACACTTGTCTAAAAATAGGGCCAGCCAAGATTCGAACTCAGGACATGCCTCCCACAACACAACACTCATTCCACTGGGCTACGCGCGTCCTGGTGATGTTTGAATGAGTAACATTCAATAAATATTAAACCTGAAAAATAACGCAACTGTTAAAAAAAAGAATGGAACTTGGGATTCGAACCCAGGTAATTCCGCTCACACGCGTATGTCTTTGCCATTGCGCTACATGTATCACAATTAAAGTTAAACGCAAAGGAATTATTATAAAATATATTGAAATTCAAAAAAAAAAATCGCGCGCGGACATCATCTTCCTCCTGTAGACTGTTTGCTTTGGCAACGATTTTATTGATATCATCGGCTACAGTTTTGCGAACGTTGCGAAAAACTGCGTTTCTCAAACATTCAAAGTAGGTGCGATTAGATCAAATTAAGCATACCAAACGATTGCCCATGTCTTATGCGATCTAGCCATGTTATTTAAATGTCTTTATACACCCTAAATCATAAGATCTCAAATTCGAGTTTAAAACCCTAACCATGGTGATTTCCTTTTCCTGCGTCAAAACCTCAATCAAATAAACCAGAATCGATCTAAGCAATCAAACAAACAAAGTTATGCATTCAAAATTCAAAACAAACGCATAGAGAACAGAAATCGAAAATTCAATTTTTAAGAAAATATGAGAAATCGGTTGTGATGTTTTGACGCATGAATGGATGTTCTCATGATCCATGAACATTGTGTGATCTTCTAGGAATGCATTGAAACCTTCAAAAGCTTTTGAGGTGGCTTGGATGCTTGAATCTGATTCTCAATTTTCTTGAAGATTTTTGAAGTTGGTTTTGGTTCTTTGATGCTGCAAATTCGTGTGCAATGCTTTGGTTTACTTGTGTACTTATAGAAGAATGAAAATAGGTCATAAAATTGATGTGCTATGTGGGCTTTTGGGTAACTTGATCATGAAGAAAGAATCAACCATAATTGGTTCAAAAATCAAATAATATCTTACCAAATTGTCTTTTCACGAAATTGGAACTTCTCAATCAGTTTTAAATGATCTTTAAGAGCTTCTAGAAGAAGGATCAAATCAAATATTTGAGTTTTTATATTTTATTTTGATTTAAATTGAATTTTAATGAATAAAATTCAAATAAATAATAAATAAATTATAAAAATCAGAAATAATTGGAATTGGGTCGTGCTTGATGTTATTGTGAAGATTGGGTTGCAAATTGATAGGCCCATTTGGAAAAATTTGGATTTAAGACCTTATTTGCTTCATGCACCCCTTGAAAATTTCCCAACTTTGCCAAGGCATAAATCCCTCAATTTTAAGGCTATGAAGGTGTTCTTGGAGTTTTTGGAAAGCTTAAAGAGTACTCTAACCAACCCTTTTGTTCCTATGTCAATATATTTTACTATTTTCAAATTATGCTCTTTGGAAAAAGTTGACTTTTTGTTGACTTTTGAAATGACCCATAATGTCTTAGCTCATACCTTCCAAATGAAGCATTTTTGGGCTTGACTTGTGAGACACAAAGTTGTAGAGAATTCAATTTCCTTAAAAATTAGATTTGGATGGGAAATTTTTGATGAAGCATGTGAAAGTTATGGCTGGTCAAATTCAGTTGACTTTTCCTAGGAAACCCTAATTTAGAAACTTCTTGATTCTTGATGATCTGAGATTTCCTTGATGAAACATGATAAAACCTTGATCAAATGATGAATTTTACTTCATAATCTCGATGTTGGCAAAAAATCTTGATGTTTGACTTTAGTTTGACCATAGTTGACCTCAGTTTGACTTTTTAACCACTTTGATTGATTTTTGCATATCTGATAATTTGACTGGTCAACCTTATTGGGAAAGCTCTGAAACTTGACATAGGGATTCTTGAAGTCACATGGGATATTATGAAGCTCACTTGATGCCTTGGAAGTCCATTTTTCTTGGAGAAAACCAAAACCATATTTCTGGATCCTTTTCTTAGAAGGAGGCTTTGTTTGAGGAAATTCTCAAACTTTCTGAACAATTGGAGACCTTGAGAACCTTATGATTATTGAGAAATCTTGAGAGAAATGGCCTTGATTGTGGGAGGGAAAATTTTGGGGTACAACAGCTTCCCCTGTTCAATTTTCTAAAATCTGAGGAGTTAGATTGGCATGCATGCCATTCGTGACTGGAAGGTTGATGGGGATTGAACACAAAAGCCCAAAAATTTGCACTCTCCGATGCGTAGAATGATACTGTTGGTTGGTTGTATTGCTTGAATGGGCTTAAATATGCCATTCGGAGAAAATATTATATTGCTTGAATAGGCTTAAATATGCCATTCGGAGAAAAGTTCTTCAAATATACTTCTCGGAGAATAAGGTAGTCCAAAATATGAAGATATAGCTTTTAGGAAGATAAAAAACGTCCCAACATAACCTTTGGGAAGATAAACAACGACCCAAGGTAATGGAATAGATTTTGGGAAGATAAACAACGGCCCAAGATAACCTCTGGGAAGATAAACAACAACCCAAAGTGATGATATAGCTTTTGGGAAGATAAACAACGACCCAACATAACCTTTGGGAAGATAAACAACGGCCCAAGGTAATGAAATAGCTTTTGGGAAGATAAATAACGACCCAAAGTGATAATAGGGTACTTGGGAAGATAAACAATGACCCAAGGTAATGGTATAGCTTTTGGGAAGATAACAACGACCCAAAGTCATAATAGGGTACTTGGGAAGATAAACAACGACCCAAGGTAAGGGTATAACTTTTGGGAATATAAACAACGGCCCAAAGTCATAATAGGGTACTTGGGAAGATAAACAATGACCCAAGGTAATGGTATAACTTTTGGGTAGATAAACAACGACCCAAAGTCATAATAGGGTACTTGGGAAGATAAACAACGGCCCAAGGTAATGGTATAACTTTTGGGAAGATAAACAACGGCCCAAAGTCATAATAGGGTACTTGGGAAGATAAACAACGGCCCAAGGTAATGGTATAACTTTTGGGAAGATAAACAACGACCCAAGGTAATGGTATAACTTTTGGGAAGATAAACAACGGCCCAAAGTGATAATAAGGTACTTGGGAAGATAAACAACGACCCAAGGTAATGGTATAACTTTTGGGAAGAGAAACAACGACCCAAAGTCATAATAGGGTACTTGGGAAAATAAACAACGGCCCAAGGTAATGGTATAACTTTTGGGAAGATAAACAACGACCCAAAGTGATAATAAGGTACTTGGGAAGATAAACAACGACCCAAGGTAATGGTGTAACTTTACGGAAGATAAACGACGGCCCAAAGTCATAATAGGGTACTTGGGAAGATAAAAAACGGCCCAAGGTAAGGGTATAACTTTTGGGAAGATAAACGACGACCCAAAGTCATAATAGGGTACTTGGGAAGATAAACAACGGCCCAAGGTAAGGGTATAACTTTTGGGAAGATAAACGACAGCCCAAAGTCATAATAGGGTACTTGGGAAGATAAACAACGGCCCAAGGTAAGGGTGCAACTTTTGGGAAGATAAACGACGACCCAAAGTCATAATAGGGTACTTGGGAAGATAAAAAACGGCCCAAGGTATAAGTTGTTGATTAAGTTTGTCTGCTGGAGAATTAACCTGAAAAACAAGGTTAGTTCTATGCAAATATCATGATGTATATAACACTTTGCAAGATAATATTTCATGATAATGTTGTATGCGTATGATATGATATGATATGATATGATGTGATGTGATGAATTAATTATGTAGTTGAAACGCATGAGTAGCTTCGTAGAACAACTTCTGGCTGGGGAAAATAAATCCTGATTCGTTATTGAGAAATATGAAGACTTCGTTCCCGTCTTATTTAAGAATATCGTACTTAGAACATCCCGTTTTTGTTCGTCGTATTTCTTGTTGAAGGATTAATTTCCTGAATATCCTGACTGAGGATAAAAGAGATGGACATAGATCCGGGAGACCTATTCGGTTAAGTATCAACTGTAAACACCCCAAATTTGCCCTCACTCATTTCACCATGGCTTTTGATCTTTTCATTTGCATAAGTTCAATCACATCATCTCATATTGCATTTTTGCTTCACTGCATTGGTCCTAAGTCATCTGCACCTAGGGTTTGTGATCTGAGCAATCCCTGAGCCATCTGAGCCACTCCAAAGGTCATCAATCATCTCAAGAGGTTCCATGTATGTTCAATCATCATGTTCTATCCTCCAAAGATCAAGGAAGTCAAAAAATCACAAGAACTAAGGAAAGGCATGGAAGCAGAGCCAAGCTTAACTACACAGATGACCTAAAATTAGGGTTTTGGTTTCAGAGGCCATAACTCCAAATTTTTTGGTAATTCTTGGTCTCTATATGTTATAAGGATCATGCATACCAATTTTCCTGAAGAAATTCAATGGGGAAGGCATCTGATCAATGAATGACTTCTTGAGCAAGTCAGTGCAAAATCAGGGCATCTGAGGCCCCCAATCATCCAACCGAAGGGGTTTCTCCATCATTTTGGATGTGTATGATCTTTATTTGATCTTAGAAGAAGTTAGAAGTTCACAAAATTGAAGAATTTCAAGCCATTTGCAAAGTTGCCATTTTGGGAAAGTGACTTGTAATGTAAACTTGCCATTTTGGGAAAGTTTTTCAACCTCCTCTTTTTGATCCAAAAATGCTTCAAATGAAAAATTCTTGGTCATGAAAGTTGTAGATTGGATCCTCCCATTTTCAAAAAGTACAAGAACTCATTCCAATTCATTATAGAACAAAAGTTATGGTCTTGCAAAGTTGGACAAAATCACATAAATTTCACTTTTACACCAAAGAGGGAAACTTGCAAATTCTCATGCCAAGCATTTCTATGACTTCAAATGGACTTCTATATATCATAACATCATAACACAATACCTAAAACTCAGAATTGGCCCAAGAACTTCCAAGTTTCATGACTTGTGCATGAAGAAATCAAGAAAGGGGCAAACTTAATGAAAATTGCAAAACCCCCCATAAGCTTCAATCCACTTGCTGGTTTGCCTCAATCTCATTTCCATGGTCATCCTTGAATCAAGCTGCAGCAGACAAGCCTTTGTCCTAGGCCTGAAACAGCCCATACCTCAAAGGACACATAGCCTTGACTTTTTGCAAAACAAGCCATACCAATCAGCATAGCCCACACCAACTCCACAGGCCTATCACATCTTGATACATGGACCAAACACAAGCCATTTGACATAAGAACATAGCCTGAGCTCTCCCAAAAAAGCAGCAACCACAAAAACTCCCCCTTTGGCATTTTCTATCGAATCCCATAACTCAGCCATTTATTCTCAAAACTTCTTCTACCATTCATCTTCAAATCCATCACTGATCACAAACCACCCCTCACTTTGCCCTAAAAGCCACCACACACCAAATACGATTTTTCCCCCTTTGAACTGAGCTTCACTGAACTTCAAAGAAAGGACACAAACACTTCAGCCAAGCATCAAGGGAGCTCAAGGGAAGTTGGAGGAGGTTGTTTGCATCAAGCAGAAGGCCCAGACAGCTCCATTGGCAAAGCTCCATCTCAGGTATCTTCTTGAAACTTTTTTCCAGAACTTGTTTCTTTAGTTGTAGAATGGTAGAGTGTGTTCCACTGATCACAATGAACCTTGAATGGTGAAAAATGGTTGAGTTTTGAGTGTGTATGCATGTTCTGAAATTTTGTTCAGTTTTAGGTTTTTGTTCGAATCTTGTTGTTGATAAAAACTAAATGAAGTTTGATGCTGGATTCTTGTTCTATGGGGTTTGGGGATCATTTCTGGAGATTTGGGGGGTTTGATTTGGCCTAGGGAGTATTTTAGAGAAATCTCAGGGGAGAGGTGGCCGGAGAAGATGACCGGAGGTCACTTCCGGCCACCTGAGAGTCATTAATGCTTTAATCTGGATTAGGGCTCAGTTTGAATGTAGAGCGTACGATTTTGGTTCCCGCGCGTGTCCAATGGCTCAGATCATCCCACTTAACCCTAATCCACTTAATTAACTTAATTAATTAGGGTTTAAATTTAAATATGCCAGTTTGAATGTGGACCTTCAGATCACGCGCCAAGTCAATTCCCACGCCCTAGGTTCAAATCCCAGCCTTTGGATCAGTTGACTTTCCATTTAATTTGATTTTTATTTCATTTTTATTGCATTTTCTTTCTCATTTATTTTAAAATATCAAAACACATCACAAAAATCTCATTTTTTGCATCATACTTTAAAATATTTTTCTCCTTCTGAAAATAATTTTTATTTTATTTTTTTGCATAATTTTCGTATTTTAAAAATATTTAAATGTTTATTTTTATTAGTTAATGAGAATTAATTAATTAAAATAGCATTTAGGTGATTAAAATCACAAAAAAAATTCACATTGCATTTTAATACATTTAGAAACATTATCAAATTCTCCAAACAAATTTATTTTTGGTTCTTGACCTATTTTGACATTTTTCTTTGGAATTAAAGTTCTTAAAAGGCAATATTTCTGTTCTAACTTAGAAAAATTCATTCTGCCTAACCATGAAGAGTTTGATGTTGATTCTTTTTGCATTGCATTCTTCATATCATGTAGTTTCTAGGGTAAAATTGGTTTGAATTTATCTTTCATTTTCATTTTGTTGTGCATTTTTCCTTTTGAGGTACCTTAAAACCCTAGCTAACTTGAGAAAATCATAACTTCCATTAGGTTAAGATTTAGGTCCCCTCCTTTGGGCAGTGAACTTATATAGGGTTAGGGTTCCTTTGATCCCATTTTCAATTTCTTATCTTGTCATTTGCTTCTGATTTTGAATTTTGCTTTGAATCTTGTGCATAAACCCTAATTCTTGCCTTCATTTGCATCCATCTTTCATTTGCTTGCATACATGAACTTGCCATGACATTTTGTGTATCAACATGACATATAAGACATCTTAGGACATATTAGAATCATGTTTGATCATTGCATCATTAATTTGCCATGTTATGCATTCATTCCATTTCATAAACTTTCATGAACTTTTATGGTTCAAAGCATGCTTCATTTGCATCCTCATCCTTGTATGATCATCCACAACTCTTGACATGTGTTTGCATAATCTCTTAGAATCATTAACATCATGTTTATGCTTCTGGTTTTGGTTTGCATCATTGTATTCATTTCATGTTCACTGCATTTCATTTCTTTTGCTTACTTTTCAGGTGGTAAGCACTTGAGAAGTGAATTTGCCTTCACTTCTCATAATCTTTTCTCATCTCTCTTATGCATTCATTGCTTCATTTTACTTGTGTATTAGAGTGATCTTTCTCATTCATGTCTCCTTCTCACACTCTTTCTTCAAGCAACTTATCTTCTTAAGTGAAGTAAGTTGACTTGCTTCTTCTGCTTCTTCCTCCTTTCATCTGCCTCTTCCATTGGTGGCTTTTCTCTTGAAGATCTTTTGCAATCCTCATAAACCCTAGGAACAACCAAGCATGATCATAATTAGGGTTTGATTAGTCCCCCATTAGTTTCACCTTTGTGTCATCTTTGTGTCTTCTCTTCTCATCTCATAATCAAGGACTAAACCTTAAAGGTTTTAAGGCTTTGTGATTAAGCTTATGCCTGCATCCTTCTATTAGGATGGAGTGTATAACTTTAATCCTAAGTGTTAAACCCTTAATGTGTTTAAATCCTCTAATCAATCCACCTAATAATCACTAAGACATCAAACTTGTAACTTGGGCCTTGCATTAGGGTTCTAATTCTTCCTTAATTGGTTAAGAAGGACTAACCCTAGTGTTAATGGACAAGTCCCCCTCAAGTTGTCTTACAAACCATAAAATTCACTTCTTAATCTTATCATTAACTAAAATCCATTTAATAAAGGTTTTGTTTTGTCATGAGGTTAATCCCTAATCATGGATTAAGTTGAGGAGCCTTCCTCAGTTTAAATGTCCTCATCTATTATCCTTCTATTAGGATGGTGTAATGGGTCCATTAAATCCCTGATTATGGCTTAAACTCATTACTTAACACCAAAAAAAATTACCAAAAACATCTAAATAAATGCAAAGTAGGTTAAATGATCTTAATCCTATATCAGGTGGTTAAGTGTGAGGTGTTTACTTCATGCTTAAGATATTCTCATTACCCCTAATCAGAGGGATGATGTGATGAGTTTACTAACTCTTGGTTTAGGCTTATGCTCATTTTCTTGTGACAAATCCAATAAAGCAATAAAATATTGAAAACACCAAAAACAAACAATAATCGTCTCCTCCGGGATTCTTTTCTCATCATCTTCACTCACAAACGAGAATTCGCTTCTTCCGTCTAATGCAAGACAGTTTGCACCTGAGCCAGACAGGTCATACACTTGAGCATAGACAAGTAAGCAGTTCACAAGTCAATTTATCATTGAGTCTCTTTGAGTCGAACTACGGTGTTCTGACTTCCTCATTGCACGAGAGGATACGTAGGCATAACTTAACAGTTATCGAACAAAAGTCTTTGTATATTCCCCCTCCTCCAACATTATTCTTTTAGCCTCATGGTCTTGAGCTTTGCACTCTTGCTCTTACACTGACACCTCACATATTTCACTCCACTTTCTTCCAGCACTGACACTTGCATTCTTTCCAGCTTTGATACACAAATTGCACTGACACTACCCCTTTAAAACACGAATCTTTTAAGCGTGGATCCCGTCGAGTACGGCGGACAATCTGGGTGCTAATACCTTCCCAGGTTGTAACCAACCCCCTTTCTCAGTTTCTCTGGTTCGCAACCGTCTTATCCATCATTTCTTAGGTCTATGCAGCATTACCTTTCCTTCAGGATAAAAATGCCTAGTTGGCGACTCTTTTCTTTTGAGTTCACCCTTGTGTGTTCTCACTCTTTCGCCGACCGTTCGCGTCTGTACCCCCTATGACCGGGTGTCATTTGGTGGGAGCGACATCAACTTCTTGAAGACTTTGCAGAGTTAGAAGTATAAGATATTACTTGAAGTACTCCGTAAGAATATCCGTAAAGATTAATCTGTGGGGATGAACCAGCCAAGATTCGTTGAATTCCTACCCACGTTCGTTCTTAGTAAATGCTATTATTGTATTTTATGTATTTATGCTAAACATTAATCATATTCAAAATCATATATACATTCAAACATAACCGACGAACATTTCTCGCTTTAGTAAAAGGGGCAAAGTAAACCTGAATTCGGAAAACAGAATCGTTTCAACTTTGAAAGTGTATAACTGTTGTACCCCAAATTTTGCCCTCCACAATCAAGACAACCTCTCTCAAGACTTCTAGATGATCATAAGATCCTCAAGACTCCCAATTGATCAAGAAGTGTGGAAGTTTCCTCAGACAATGCCTTCTCCTAAGCAAAGTGTCCAAAACTAGGGTTTTGTGTTTCTGATGGGCTAAAGACGTGTCTAATTATGTGTCTAGCGGTATCTTAACTGCAAGTGCACAACCTATCGAAGTAATATTTAAGATTATCGATCCACAGGGACTCTATGGTTACTTAGTGCTATAGATGAACTTTCTAGTTTAGCTAAGGTGGAGGGTTGTCACGATTTTTTTGTTGTTTTTAAAGATTAAAGGCTGAATTAAATTTAAGTTTTAATAAAATAATACTAAGGCGGTCGGTATGTAATTATACTAACTTAGGCGGGTCAATCTAACCTAGGCTTATAAAGGTGTTCACTTAAACTATTCTGTAGAGGTTACCAGTTTAAATACCCTCAACTCACACTCTCGTGGTCTTATCTCAGATCTTACCCCTAAAGCCCTATGCCTGCTCTCGCTAGCCCATAAGTGTTTAGAGATAATTTTTGGAAACTTAGTAATTCTAATTTATTTTAAAGCGCTCTCGCTGTGTTTAATTTAAATGCCTAACTTTAGCTATCTGGTTAAAATCTCACACTCTCGTGGTCTTGACCTAACCTAATACTCTTTCCTTACTCTCGTAACGAAAAGGTCGATTTTAAATAAAAAGTATTAGCCAAAATGTTAAGTTATTAAATATTTTAAGCCTATGATTAATTTTACCGATTAAGTTTGTTTTAACTACATACCGCCCTAAGGTAATTAGCTACTCATTTTTGTTGAACCAGACAGAGGCAGAGAAATAATAAACAAAATATTCATGGCAGAAAAATAAATAAATGACATAAATATTAAATTGCAAATAATAAAAACCTGGTTAACAATAAAATGGCAGACTCCTTCTTCCACAGACCGGAAAGCTCGGAGTAATTGGCGGAAATCGAAAATAAAGCAAAAATCTGAAGGTTTAGAAACAAGTAATTTTTATAACAATTTCCTGATGTTGGAAATTGTTATAGGTTGGGTTTGGATACAATAAGAATGAAATACTGAAAATAATGCTGAAATAAAAGCAGGGTCGTAAAATAAATCGGCAGAGCTTTCGCAGGAAATTAATAGAAAAAATGCTCTGTCAATTGTTCAACTGAATTATGCTATTTATAGAACAATTAATGGGCTTGAAATTTGGACTTGTTGCATTGGGCCTTGTTGAAGCAGCTGAGAAAATATAGGAACGTGGCTAAAAAATAGGCAGAACTTCTCCACGTAATGTTTTGACGTGGTTCAGTCAAATAACCTACATTTTCACTTGTCACGGTCGTGACAAGGTCTTCACGCTCGTGTCCCTTGCATTTTAAGTGTCACGGTCGTGACAATGTCATCACGTTCGTGATTGCTTCTTTTGGGGTGTCACGGTCGTGACACCTTGGTGACGACCGTGAGTGCAACAAATTTAGCAGGTTTTGCAGGTTTCTTCATTTCTTCATCTTTTATGGTTGTTTTTGTTCCTTTTGCTCTTAATTCATGATTTAGCTCCATATATGATGTACCTGCAAAATAGTAAGAAAAACTCGAGGAATCGGGTGTTAAAACGATGATTATGCGATAAAACGGTAATGAAACTTAGCAATATAATCGATACATTTTCTCGTTATCAAACTTCCCCAAACTTAAACCTTTGCTTGTCCTCAAGAAAATAGTCGGTTGAAAATCGTCGGACAAGTTTTTATTGACGCATACACATAACAAACCGTACGAGGGATCGTTTTGTCGGATACCGGTACTTTGATAGAACACTAACGATACACTAATGACACAGGCAACAAGCTATGTCGTCGACTTCCCGTTAAACGAAACAATCGGTAATTTCTTTACGATTTCACCTAAAGTTTTTCGATCTTATTTCGCCCGGTTTCATTCTAGCGCAATCACATTAAGCCCTTTGCCTTAGCACGCACGTAGTGGAGTAGCCGGTTAGCGACTTTGATCCTTTTTTTTTAAGCACGGGGTCTGGTACACGAGTGTGGTAACCCTACATATATTATCCGATTTGGAGGTTGTGGGGGATCGAGCCGTAGCACGTGGAGGTGAGCTTCATTCCCGTGAGCGAAGCCTAGCAACTCGGCTATCCTTGTTTGCGATAGTTCAAACTCCCGGCCAAACAATCTGAATTTAGCAACGCCGGTAAGCTGACTCTGAGAACCGGTACCGGTGATGTAACAGAACGAGCTTAGGAACTCCAGTGTCAGCAACTCGAATGTGGGCTGAGGCTGACTGCATAGAACCCACAGATTAACCTTCTTAAGCAGGTTCTTGACACTGTTGAGCATTCCGAGCTCTCTCAAACATTCAGTGTCGATATAACGCGTAGGTTGCAGACCGCGGTTCTGGAATCGGATAAATCTTTCTCTCTGGGTTTCTCCAGCATCACCCTCTCTGAATTGAATAGCATCCATTGCATGCAAGAACTATAATGAGAGATGAGGATTTTGGATTTTTGTGAAAAAATGATAAAATGAGAGAAATAATGGTTCGGATAAATATTGGAAGGTGAGAATGTGATAGGGGTGGTGATAAGGGGGGGTTTAATGAGTTTTAATTTGGTAATGGGAGGTTACGGAAGTTGTGGAGAAAATGGGTGGTTTTTGGAAGTTATGGAGGAGGAAGAAGAAGAGGTTTCGAAAAGAAACAGTTCTGTTTCTCAAGAATCCTATATTTAGGATTGTCACGGTCGTGACAGGGAGGTGACGGTCGTGACACGCTAAATTAGCACGTCACGATCGTTAGGGGGGGCGTGACGACCGTGAGAGTTTGTTTCGTTGAATAATTTCCAGAAAACACTATCTCTTACGCTTCATAAACTTTATAATAATTTATTTTTTTTCACTTCTCACTCAATATTACATTTAAACACCATATAATAAATATTTTCAATATAGCACTCGTATATTTGCATGGCACGAGAGATTTTATAGAATATAAATCAATTCAAGCATAACAGTATATATAATGAAAACATATAAATTGATTAAAAATGGAAAAATTTGCAAACTAGAAGTGCATTGCATATGGTAAATGAAATTACATAAATGAAAATACGGTACGAAATTGTTTGCGAAAAGTAAATCTAACTAGAAACGAAAACAATGAGAAAAATAAACTAGATCACTTATAGCATTTTCAAAAGTGTTTCTTCAAATCTTCGATTGCGGAGTTCAAGTGATAGAATTGTTCACAGGTTATGTCAGTCAAACCTATAATGTCCAATCGCATGCTCTTAATTTCGTCCTTAAATGAATTTATATCAGTTTGGTAAGCTTCAAGAGTGTTCATGATATTCTGTAAGTTGTTAGCATAATCTCCTTGATTCACTTCAGGGGTTTCAATAACTTCGTCAGTGTGGTCAATGTCATGGTAACCAGGAGGTGTCTCAGGGTCACTTTCGACATCGGTCATTATATCATCTTTTATCTTGTAAGACTGAGGTGTTTCAGGAGTAGATGGATAATCAGGTGGGGTTAACTCATAAAGCCAGTTATCCTTATTGTGAACACTTACTCTAGCATGGTTTGGCAGTGTGAACAGGGTTACTACCTCATTCCGGATTAGGTACTCGAAAGGTGGATGTCCTAAATTCCTTATGATATGGCGATTAAAGCAAAAGTTAAGATTCATAGGACGGATGTTACCTAAACGGTTACACCTGTGCAATTGATATCTAAGTCATAAGGCATCAGCAATCATGGTTACAAGACCTCCTACTAATATAGGTAATTCAGGTTCTTCTTGGATTCGGGTGAAGGTTTGCATCATGAAAGGTACACCATTAACAGACTGTCCATTAGTGAAACATGACATAATGAATATCTCATCTTTAGAGACTCCGGTAATATTTTCTTCTTTTCCAAAGAAGGTGTGGGCAAGGATCTTATGGAAGTAACGGAGAGCTGGGTTATGGATTTCATCATTGTTCATGCTATTTGGTTCAGGGTGGTAGTTTCCGGTTAAAGTTCCCCAAAAGAAATCTAGCTCAATGTCCATCAATTCTACCTGTGTGGTAGTAAAAGCAAAGGGTCCACTAGGGAATCCTAATAAGTCAGCTAGTTCTTAATGGTTAAAGTCATATTCTATTCCAAATAGGCGGAAACTGATAAATCCTTTCCTAAATCCAAAACCGCGCTCAGGTAGGTAAACTAAGGAGCTAAGGAACTCAAGGGTGAGCTCGCGGTAAGTCACAAACTTATGTTGAATCCGTGCATTCTCCCATCCAAGTCGGTTAAACAAGTACAGGATGCTATCATGTATACCTAGGGTTTCCATAGTCAGATCATCCGGGTACAGGGTCAAATCCATTTGCCTTTGTGATAACTCTTCAAATTTCATTCTTTGGTTCCTACCTCTAAATTTGGTTTCCATATGGTTAATCGGTTGGTTAGCCATGGTCAGTGCAAATATGGAGGAAACAAATCAGGGGGAGAAGGAAAATGGGAAAGACTTTTAGAAAATCTGTAAAAAGTGATTTAAAATAAAGAAAAATAAGGAAATGAAATGCATAATTTAAAGGCAATAATAGTAATAATGAAATAAAACTATTTAATAACAAAATAAATAAATAAAGCGATAAATGACAGAAATAATAGAATGATAAAATGAATTAAATGATTAAATGAGTAAATGGGTTGCCTCCCACTAAGCGCTGTTTTTATCGTCAAAAGCCTGACGTAATGCTTAGGTGTAGATTAATCAGGGGAATTAGTGGGCAACTCTAAAAGCCTTAGACTATTTGCATAATCTCTATTTTCAACTTTATGATAATGTTTTAAACATTGTCTGTTTACTATGAATGGTTCACTATTCCTACCCTTAATTTCTATTGCTCCACTCGGGAACACTTTATTTATTTCAAAGGGTCCTGACCATCTAGATTTTAATTTTCCAGGAAAGAGCCTAAGTCTTGAGTTAAAGAGGAGTACAACGTCTCCCACACTAAATTCTTTCCTAGATAGGCGTTTATCATGCCATCGCTTAGTTCTTTCTTTATATATCTTAGCATTCTCATAAGCATCTAGCCTTAATTCTTCTAATTCGTTAATGTCTAGGATTCGCTTTTCTCCTGCAGCATTATAGTTTATATTGAGAGTTCTAATCGCCCAATAAGCTTTGTGTTCTAGTTCTACCGGGAGGTGACAAGATTTTCCATAAACTAATTTGAAAGGTGTAGTACCTATGGGTGTCTTGTAAGCGGTCCTATAAGCCCATAAAGCTTCATTAAGTTTAGATGACCAATCTTTCCGAGATATGGCGACAGTCTTTTCTAAGATTTGTTTGATTTCTCTGTTTGAGACTTCGACTTGTCCACTTGTTTGTGGGTGATATGGTGTTGCCACACGGTGTCTTACTCCATACTTAGATAGTAATTTGTCAAAGATTTTTGAAATGAAGTGCGAGCCACCGTCACTTATGACGAGTCTAGGCACACCAAATCTGGGAAAGATTATATTTTTGAAAAGCTTTATTACTACTCGTGTATCGTTTGTAGGAGAAGCTATAGCTTCAATCCATTTCGAAACATAATCAACAGCTACGAGTATGTAATTGTTACCGAAAGATGATGGGAATGGTCCCATGAAATCTATTCCCCAGACGTCAAAGATTTCTACTTCTAATATTCCTTTTTGAGGCATTTCATCTCTTCTTAAAATATTGCCGGTGCGTTGACACCGATCGCAATTTATAACAGCGATGTGGACGTCTTTCCATAGATTAGGCCAAAATAGGCCGGATTGCAAGATTTTTTCACAAGTCTTGGAAGTGCTTGCATGTCCACCATAAGGAGATGAATGGCATTGAGCAATGACATCTTCTATTTCTTCTTCGGGAATACATCGACGAAAGATTCCATCTGGTCCTCTTTTGAACAATAATGGTTCATCCCAATAGTAATGTTTTAGATTGTGAAAGAATTTCTTTTTCTGCTGATAGGTTAAATCAGGTGGAAGAGCTCCTGCGGCTAGGTAGTTGACAATGTCAGCGTACCATGGCAGTCCTACAGTTGTCTGGATTGTTTCCACGGGTTCTGGTTCATTTATGTCTAACTGAACTAGGTCGCTTCCTATTTGTGCTATCAGCTGTTCATACGGAAAATCATCGTTAATCGGCACTTGTTCGGGTTTAATACCTTCTAATCTAGATAAATGGTCCGCTACGACGTTTTCAGTACCTTTCTTATCTTTTATTTCGAGATCAAACTCTTGTAAGAGTAAAATCCATCTCAAGAGTCTTGGTTTAGCATCTTTCTTAGTTAATAGATATCGGATAGCAGCATGGTCTGTGTAAACGATTATTTTCGCTCCTACTAGGTAAGAACGGAATTTGTCAAGCGCAAAGACAACTGCTAACAATTCTTTTTCAGTTGTGGCGTAGTTCATCTGAGCAGAATCTAAGGTTCTACTGGCATAGTAAATCACATGAAGTTTCTTTTCCTTTCTCTAGCCTAGAACTGCGCCTACAACATAGTCACTCGCATCGCACATGATTTCGAAAGGTAATCTCCAGTCAGGGGGTTGCATGATTGGTGCGGTGATGAGGGCTGTTTTTAGAGTTTCGAATGCTTTAAGACAATCTTCATTGAATATGAACTCAGCGTCTTTCATTAATAAACCAGTAAGAGGTTTAGTGATTTTCGAGAAATCTTTGATGAATCGTCGGTAGAAACCGGCGTGTCCTAAAAAGCTTCGTATTTCTCGAATGGTTTAGGGGGTTGAAGATCTTTTATGACTTCTATCTTAGCTTTATCTACTTCAATTCCCTTGTCGGATATAACGTGACCTAATACGATTCCTTCTCTGACCATAAAATGACATATTTCCCAGTTAAGCACGAGGCTTACTTTTACACATCTCTCTAACACCATTTCTAAGTTTAATAGGCATCCTTCAAAACTTTGCCCGCATACAGAGAAGTCATCCATGAACACTTCCATGATGTTGTCTATAAAATCTGCGAAGATTGACATCATACATCTTTGAAAGGTTGCAGGAGCGTTGCATAATCCAAAGGGCATTCGTCTGTAAGCGAACGTTCCATATGGGCATGTGAATGTAGTCTTCTCTTGATCATCTGGATGGATAGGGATTTGGAAAAATCCTGAGTAACCGTCAAGATAACAGAAGTATGAATGCTTGGCTAATCGTTCTAACATTTGATCTATAAAGGGTAGTGGGAAATGATCTTTTCGAGTGGCTTTGTTTAGTTTACGATAGTCTATGCACACTCTATGTCCCGTTACTACTCTCTGCGATATCGATTCTCCTTGAGCGTTTTTCACAACAGTGATACCTCCTTTCTTTGGCACTACATGTACTGGACTAACCCATTCACTATCAGAGATTGGATATATTATTCCGGCATCTAGTAGTTTCTTAACTTCTTCTTTTACTACAGTGCTAAGGATTGGGTTAATTCTTCTTTGAGATTCTCTGGAGGTTCTGCAATCTTCTTCTAGCAGAATACGATGCATACAGACTGAAGGGCATATCCCTTTGAGATCAAATATGTTATATCCTAATGCAGTTGGATATTTCTTCAAGACATCTAAAAGTTTCTTTGTTTCTATAGTTCCTAAACTGGAATTTATTATAACTGGTCTTTTACATTCAATGTCTAAGAATTTGTACCTTAGGTTATGAGGTAAAGTTTTTAATCCTAATGTAGGTTTATCTTTACTTGGCATGGGATCCGGTGTAAGTGCTAAACTTTCGCTTAGACTATCATCCTGATATGGTTTACGCCAATTATCATCTTCGAAAATCGGAGGGATTTGAATTTTCATTATTTCAGAATAGGTAGTTTCTTTCAGTTCCATTTCTCTTACACATTCGTCAATTACGTCCAATAGATAGCAGGTATCCTCTATAGCTGGTGATTGTAAGAATTGTGTTAAAATAAATTCAACTTTCTCTTCACCTACTTCAAAGGTTAGCTTTCCTCTTTTTACGTCTATTATAGCTCCGGCGGTAGCTAAGAATGGTCTTCCTAGTATGATAGGTGTAGTGGAGTCTTCAGAGATGTCCATGATTATAAAATCAGTAGGGATGTAGAATTGTCCTATACGTACTGGGACGTTTTCTAGTATGCCTACAGGATATTTAATTGAGCGATCGGCTAGTTGAACAGACATTTTAGTTGGTCTTAGGTCTCCCATGTCTAGCCTTTTGCAAATCGTTAAGGGCATAACACTGATACTGGCTCCTAAATCGCATAGAGCTTTGTCAATGACGAATTTTCCTATTACACAGGGTATAGAGAAACTTCCTGGATCTTTTAGCTTTGGAGGCATATTATTCTGAATTATGGCGCTACACTCAGCAGTAAGTGTAACTGTTCCGTTATCCTCTATCTTTTTCTTATTAGATAAGATTTCTTTTAAAAACTTAGCGTACGAGGATATTTGGGTGATAGCTTCTGTAAACGGAATAGTAATATTCAACTGTTTCAGAAGTTCGACAAATTTCTTAAATTGACCCGTCGTCTTGGAATTGGTTAATCTCTGAGGGTACGGAATTGGTGGTTTATAGGGTGGTGGAGGCACATAAGGCTTTTCTCTCTCCACTGCCTCTTGATTATCATCTTCCTTTTCTTCTGGATCATTCACCACTTCAGTCGGTTTATCCGGTTTTTGGTACATGGCTGGATTGTCAAGTCTTGGATCGGTAGGTCCGTCAAGTTCCTTGACACTTCTTAATATTACGGCATTGGCATGTCCTTTCGGATTAGGTTGAGGTTGTCCAGGGAATACTCCAGCTGGTGCAGCGGTAGGTGCTTGTTGTTGAGCTACTTGTGAAATCTGAGTTTCAAGCATTTTGTTATGTGTAGCTAACGCATCTACTTTGCTCACTAATTGCTTAATCTGCTCACTAGTGTGAATGTTTTGGTTTAAGAAGTCCTTGTTTGTTTGAGATTGGTTAGCTATAAAGTTCTCCATCATCAACTCAAGGTTCGATTTTCTAGGGACATTAGGAGCAGTCTTTTGATATCCCGGTGGCGTAGCTGGTGCTTGACCTGGTGCGTATAAAGCATTGTTATTCTTATAGGAGAAGTTTGGATGATTCTTCCAACCTGGGTTGTATGTGTTTGAGTATGGGTTTCCTTGAGCATAATTCACTTGATCAGTGGGAATTCCTGTCAATATTTGACAATCAGAAACTTCGTGTCCTGGAACTCCACATAACTCACAGTTAGGTGTTACTGCAGCCACGGTGGCTGTTGGTGTTATGGCCAAGTTGTCGATCTTTTGGCTTAGTTGGTCAAACTTTGCATTGACTTGGTCCATACTACTCACTTCGTACATACCTCCTTTTGTTGGTTTCTCAGTTGCGACTCTCTCGCTTCCCCAGAGGTAATGGTTTTGAGCCATACTTTCGATAAGTGCATAAGCATCATTATATTCTTTGTCCATCAATGCACCGCCCGCGGCAGCGTCAATTGTCATTCTTGTATTGTACAAGAGTCCATTATAGAAGGTATGGATGACCATCCATTCTACTAATCCGTGATGTGGACAAAGTCTCAGCAAATCCTTATAGCGTTCCCAAGCTTCGAATAGTGATTCGCTTTCCCTCTGCTTAAATCCGTTGATCTGAGCTCTCAGCATAGCTGTCTTGCTAGGTGGAAAATATCTGTTCAAGAAAACTCTCTTAAGTTCCTCCCATGTAGTTACTGAGTTCGAAGGCAGAGATTGAAGCCAAGCTCTTGCTCTGTCTCGAAGTGAAAAAGGAAACAAACGTAGTCTAATAGCTTCTTGGGTAACTCCATTGGCTTTTACGGTATCTGCGTATTGCACAAAGATCGAAAGATGAAGGTTCGGATCCTCGGTAGGATTTCCGGCGAATTGATTTTGTTGCACGGCTGATATCAACAAAGGTTTTAGTTCGAAATCGTTTCGGTTGATAGCCGGTGCAGCAATGCTTGAATGTGGTTCAGCTTGCGAAGGACTGGCGTAATACTTGAGTGGGTGATTCTGTTCTTCAGCCATCTCTGCGTCCTTTGATGTTACGACTAGTTTAGGCGGATCTAATTGAAGATCTGGAATATTGTAATTTTGTTCGTAATCGAATATACGTCTTCTTACGTGTAAGAAGCGTTCCGATTCTGGGATTGGAGGTTGCAAGTCTTCGCCTTTAGAGCGAGTACTTGGCATACACTCGGAAATTAAATTAAATAAATTAAATAGTTGTTACCTTAGTCTAGACAATGCTACCTAAAGTGCACTAGTAACTAAATTAAGGTCCCCGGCAACGGCGCCAAAAAACTTGATGGGCTAAAGATGTGTCTAATTATGTGTCTAGCGGTATCTTAACTGCAAGTGCACAGCCTATCGAAGTAATATTTAAGATTATCGATCCACAGGGACTCTATGGTTACTTAGTGCTAGATGAACTTTCTAGTTTAGCTAAGGTGGAGGGTTGTCACGATTTTTTGTTGTTTTTAAAGATTAAAGGCTGAATTAAATTTAAGTTTTAATAAAATAATACTAAGGCGGTCGGTATGTAATTATACTAACTTAGGCGGGTCAATCTAACCTAGGCTTATAAAGGTGTTCACTTAAACTATTCTGTAGAGGTTACCAGTTTAAATACCCTCAACTCACACTCTCGTGGTCTTATCTCAAATCTTACCCCTAAAGCCCTATGCCTGCTCTCGCTAGCCCATAAGTGTTTAGAGATAATTTTTGGAAACTTAGTAATTCTAATTTATTTTAAAGCGCTCTCGCTGTGTTTAATTTAAATGCCTAACTTTAGCTATCTGGTTAAAATCTCACACTCTCGTGGTCTTGACTTAACCTAATACTCTTTCCTTACTCTCGTAACGAAAAGGTCGATTTTAAATAAAAAGTATTAGCCAAAATGTTAAGTTATTAAATATTTTAAGCCTATGATTAATTTTACCGATTAAGTTTGTTTTAACTACATACCGCCCTAAGGTAATTAGCTACTCATTTTTGTTGAACCAGACAGAGGCAGAGAAATAATAAACAAAATATTCATGGCAGAAAAATAAATAAATGACATAAATATTAAATTGCAAATAATAAAAACCTGGTTAACAATAAAATGGCAGACTCCTTCTTCCACAGACCGGAAAGCTCGGAGAAATTGGCGGAAATCGAAAATAAAGCAAAAATCTGAAGGTTTAGAAACAAGTAATTTTTATAACAATTTCCTGATGTTGGAAATTGTTATAGGTTGGGTTTGGATACAATAAGAATGAAATACTGAAAATAATGCTGAAATAAAAGCAGGGTCGTAAAATAAATCGGCAGAGCTTTCGCAGGAAATTAATAGAAAAAATGCTCTGTCAATTGTTCAACTGAATTATGCTATTTATAGAACAATTAATGGGCTTGAAATTTGGACTTGTTGCATTGGGCCTTGTTGAAGCAACTGAGAAAATATAGGAACGTGGCTAAAAAATAGGCAGAACTTCTCCACGTAATGTTTTGACGTGGTCTCAGTCAAATAACCTACATTTTCACTTGTCACGGTCGTGACAAGGTCTTCACGCTCGTGTCCCTTGCATTTTAAGTGTCACGGTCGTGACAATGTCATCACGGTCGTGATTGCTTCTTTTGGGGTGTCACGGTCGTGACACCTTGGTGACGACCGTGAGTGCAACAAATTTAGCAGGTTTTGCAGGTTTCTTCATTTCTTCATCTTTTATGGTTGTTTTTGTTCCTTTTGCTCTTAATTCATGATTTAGCTCCATATATGATGTACCTGCAAAATAGTAAGAAAAACTCGAGGAATCGGGTGTTAAAACGATGATTATGCGATAAAACGGTAATGAAACTTAGCAATATAATCGATACATTTTCTCGTTATCAGTTTCCTCAGGTTAAAATGATTTTAAATACCTCAAGTGAGCTTCATAACATCCCACATGTATTCAAGAATCCCCATGTCAAGTTTCAAGGCTTTCCCAATAAGTTTGCCCAGTCAGATGATCAAATATGCAAAAATCAGTCAAAGCAGTTAAGTCAAACTAAGGTCAATTGTGGTCAAATCAAAGTCAAACTTCAATTTTTTTGCCAACATCAAGTTTATGAAGTAAATTCATCATTTGATCAAGGTTTTATCATGATTCATCAAGGAAGTTTCAGATCATCAAGAATCAGGAGTTTCTAAATTAGGGTTTTCTTAAGGAAAGTCAACTGAATTTTGACCAGCCATAACGTTCACATGCTTCATCAAAATTTCCCATCCAAAGCTCATTTTGAAGGAAATTGAATTGTCTACAACTTTGTGTCTCACAAGCAAGGCCTAAAAATGCTTCATTTGGAAGGTATGAGCTAAAATATTACAGGTCATTTCAAAAGTACACAAAAAGTCAACATCTTCCAAAGGGCATAATTTGAAATTGGTAAAAGATATGGACATGAGACAAAGAGGTTGGTTATAGGAATCTCTAAGCTTTCCAAAATGTCCAAGAACATCTTAATATCCTTAAAATTGAGGGATTTGTGCCTTTGCAAAGTTGGGAAATTTTTGAGAGGTATATTGAGCAAATGAGGTCTTAAAACCAATTTTTTCCAAATGGGCTTGTAATTTTGTGATCCAATCTTTACAATGACATCATGCACGACCCAATTACAAATATTTATGATTTTTATAATTTATTTATTATTTATTTGGATTTTATTCTTTAAAATTCAATTTAAATCAAAATAAAATATGAAAACTCAAATATTTGATTTGATACTTCTTCTAGAAGCTCTTAAAGACCATTCAAGTTGATTTGATCACATACAAATTCGTGCACATCCTTGGGAGTATGTAAAGATATGATTTTTTATCACATTTATGGTTGATCTTTCTTCACACTCAAGGTATCCATAAGCCCACAAAGTGATATGTTTTTTGACCTAATTTGACTCTCCTATAACTAGACAACAAGAGCACAAAGTCAAGGGACGAAAATTGGAGGAGAAAAGGCATTGTTCAAACTCAATTTTTTTCTAAAAAATTCAAATTCGGTTTACATCTTGCAGGCTATATCAAAGTGTTTTGAAGGTTTAAACATGATCCTTGAGGGTCCTTGATGTTATCCCAATGCTCTGCATCATCAAAAACTCATCCATATGCATAAATCGAACTTCAACATTTATGTTTATTTTTTGTTTTTCGATTCTGAATATTCATGCGTTATCAATAAATTTTAACTTTGTTTTGTTGTTTGTGATGATCTATAGGCTGTTTCTGGACATGTTTATTGAAGCTCCATGGCCAAACCCGTGTTATACCATTGTTAGGGTTTCAAAAATTTAAATTTGGGAGTCTTAGCTCAAGGCGATTTCACACGAAATTAATGCCCTATTTGGACTTAGGAGACCTCTTTTAGTTGATTGTTATGATTGGATTAAATTTATATTGCATAATATGATGATTTGTGTATGCATGACATGTAGTAACGGACAAAATCCGTCACTACAAGCTTTAGCGACAGACAACCGTAGCTAGAAGCAAATTGGACAGTTCTGTGAAGAAGATGACCCTGCGCGTGTTTTTGAAATTCAAATTTTGAGTTTATCTTATAATTGTGTGTTTACGTTTCCTAACTCAAATTTTAACTTAAGTATATTATATTATAAAATATTTTTGTAAATAAATGTTAATTATTTTTTTTCTAAAATTTTATTCTATTATTATTTGTTATATTATATATATTTTGTAAATAAATATTTAAAACCTTAATTATTTAAAACTTTAATTATTTTCTAAACCTAAAAATTTAACCTAATTTTCCTAAACCCTAATTAAAATATTTTTATAATAATTTTTTATTTTGTATAAATACCTTATTCTTTTATCACTATTATTTATTAAACTTATATTATTTTTCTTATAAACTCTAAAAATTCTAACTTATTTAATTTAAAAAGATAAATACTTGAAAATAAACATTCACACACGTAAGTCGATCTAAGATCGCCATCTTGCACTTCCTAGGGTATTCCTCTTGGTTGCCTTAAAATAATATGGTCAAGTCCCTCGAATATAGGGATGTCTTAAGCAAAGTCCCTTCAAATATAAATCATCATAGTCCCTACAGTTTAAAGATCAAGTCCCTTCGAGGTTGCCTACGGAATAATGATCTTGTCCCTTCGAATAAAGTATGATAGTCCCTACGAATTGCTAAAGACATCCCTTAAGTTGCTTTCTATGACCATACGATGACCTTATGCCTGTCCCTTAATAAATCCAAGGTAATGACTACCTATTCCTTAATAATAGGGATAGTCTTACCATTGAAAGAACATATGAGAACATGAAAGACTTAATCTAGGGTAGGTACTTTTAGTTGCTTGCTCACTCTTCAAAATAAAAATACTTTTCACACCTCACTATTTTCAAACATTTTCAAACAAAGGCTTTGTATACATCCATACGAGGATCATTACAAAGTACTGTCGCTCCCGACGGGATCCACGCTTGCTTGTTTGTTTCAAAGGGTGAGAAAAATATAACTGCTGCTGAATAAAACCGCTACCTGGAAATTGGAAATGGGAAATGAGAAAGGAACTGGAAAAAAGAGAATGGAAAAAAAGGGGAAATGTAGGGAAAATAAAGAATGTGCTCGAACGGGCCCTACCCCGCTGCCTACGTACCTCATCGGGATAATGAGGATCAGAGTCGACGTAGTTCGCCTAACCTAGGCGGGAACTATTTGTTTGTGTTTTTTACAGCTGGAACTGCGTATGTCTATGCTCAGGTGTTGCAGGCTCGTCTGGTACGAGTGCGTTAACCGTCTTGCATGCGAGACAAGTAGTCGCGAGTTCGCGTTATGAGTGAATGAGATGAGAGAAGAAGTTCCCGCAGGATAGTCGGTTATTGTTTGTTTTTGTCTTTTAAAAGAAGTGTTTTGAATTTGTTTGTGAACGGTCTTGTACTAAGACCTATCCATCGCGGGAAGTATTTACACCTCGCCCCGAAACAGGACGCGTATAAACACTCCGCAACAAAGTCTCGTGTCGTACAAGATTGTTCGGTTTTTATTAAATGTTTTATTGCTTTTCTTTTGAGATGAGAAAGAGTGACTCAAATGGCAAAAGGGACAAAATCTAAGGGGGACTAAGACACAACCCTAGGTTATTTATTTACAAAGGGAGATCCTAATGGTTAGTGAGGTATTCTAATCCTAATGAGCAAAAGGAAAAGAAAGAAGAAATAGGATACAACTTACTTCCTAAGGAAGGTAAGTTGATCCTAACAAGGGGGAATCCTACCAAACACAAATATGGAAGGAAAAATGAATAAAATGCATAAAAGAAATGCATAGAAAATAAAGGATAAAGTGGAGTAAACTTACCTCAATCTTCCCCACTACAAAACAAGTGATTAGTGCACATTTTTATTAAAAAAAATAAGGCAAACACACATTAATTAAATCCTAATTAAACTTGGACCTAAACTAGACCCAACTTTAATCCTAAGGGAACTAGAAAAACTAGGACAAAAAAATACAGCACCTATTACAGCCCCTATTACACAAACAGCCCTGAAAACAAGCCTAACACCCACCAGCTTTTTACAGCCAGCATGCAATCATGAAAAAGTAGGTGCAAAAGGTCAAATGCAGCATGCACATATAACAAACAGCACACATTTTACAGCACTTATACAAAACAACAGCTATGAAATGCAAAATCCAGAATTGCTTATTTTTATTTTTTAATGCACAAACTCAATTAAAAATGTTCTAAACACATCACAAACATGCATTTAAACATGGATCAACATTCATAAATGCAAGAACATGAACATTTTGGAATGATTTTACAAGTATGCATCTCATGAATTATGCAACAAGTAAATGCAAAAATAGCATCTAAACATGCATATGAACATGGCACTTGAACACGATGATCTTGATTATGAATATGCAACATGATGGCACACAAATAATGCTAAACTTAATACAAAATTCAGCACTAAATTGACATGAGTGATGTGATCAAATATGCAACAAAATAACACCAAATGCACATTCACATGATTATGCAAAATGCAACATACATCAACATAATGAAATGCAAAAATGATTTAATGCAATGCAAACATAAAAAAAACCAGAATGCAACATGATTATTACATACCTAATGATATATGAACATAGCAACAAAATGCAAGAAATCAAGGCATGCACAAAGAAACACACAAAAACCGCATAAAACGCAACATAAACGGAATCGTGTCGAAACGACTCGAAATGGGGGAACTAGCTACTGGAAATGGATCCAAAAATTACCTAAAATCAATACCTAAACAAGTATGAACATTAAAGGCACTAGGACTTAGGGCTAAGCAATCAAAGAAACCAAGAACACAAAAATCCACAGCGTTAACCGGTTAACCATATAGGTTAACCGGTTAACAGACCTAAAACAGAAGCAATTTGGCCAAAAACGCATGCGTTAACCGGTTAACCACATGCGTTAACCGGTTAACACTGCACAGAATTGAAAAAAAGCTTTTAAAATAAGTGCTTTTGGCCACCAACTCACCTCTTGGGATCCCTAACCTACCTAGGAACATGCTAACACTAATTTCGACTTATTTTGAGTTTATCTACACATGCTAACACCTATATCTATTAACACCTTAAAAAAACTAATTCAACAAAAATCACAAAAATGCAAACAACACATAATCGAACGGAATTAATTCAAACAAAGCGAAAAGCACTTAAAGAATGCCGAAACGGCGAGATGAAGAGAATAACTTAAAGAAGAAGTGATTAAGATCACCAACCTACGAAGCGGAGGATTGCTTCGGTGATTGTTGCAAGTATCGAAGCTTGAATCGAAGAGAAAACCGAAAACCGAAAACCGCAAAATAAATGCGTTCTTGAGATTGGATCTTCGTGTGCCTCCGATAAGTCGATAATCTTCACAAAATTCAGTAGCTTCTTCTTCTATGATCCACAATTAATGGAGGTTGAGGCTTAAGCTTCAAGATCTTCAAGTTTCAATGTGAAACTTGAAGAGCTTATGTGAAAAAGCTATGGTGAAAGGGAGAGGAAAAGTGAGAGAGAAAAAGTGCTTCTCAAAGAGTGAAATTAGAAAAAAATGGTGGGGACCCTCTTGGTTTGGATGAAAATGACTTAAATAGGGCTTAGGCTTGGAGCTAGGTTTGGGTTTGGGGCCCAAAAATTAGGCTTGGGATCCAAAATTAGGTTTGGAAGTTAGTTAGGGTTAGGGTTGGAAAAGGGAATATTCCTTGGAATATTCCTTGGAATATTCCTTGGAATATTCCTTGGAATATTCCTTGGAACACTCTAGAAGATGGTAGAACATGGTGGAAGGTGGTGGAAGTTTCCAAGGGAAATGGAGTGGAATTGAAGTGGAAAAATGAGACGGAAAGAATGAAAGGAAGTGTGGAAAGAAAGTGGAAGGAAAGGTGGAGGGAAATGCAAAACCAACTAACTTTTCAAATGATTTTTCTTTGATTTTTTCCATGATTCCTCCATCGTTTCTTGACCAAATATGAACCATAGGATAATTGTAACCCTAATTTCATGATTTCGATCTTAAAAGTCCGGAGTCGATCCCTTTTTACCTAGCTCGGTTGCCTTTTCTCCAATTCTTCGATTTTCCGTCGTCCGGCCAGTCGAACCCCTTCCAAAATGAATTTGTGGACGAGATTTGAACCCTAGGCACTTGACATCCTATATAAGTCAAAGAAATCCACTTCGACTCAAAAATTTATGCGGAAACCCCGTAGAAATGAAACCCTAATTCGGCTCTTTTCTCTCAAGAAGTATTGCACTGATTGCCTCCTTCAATCAAACCAAAACTTTCCATGACTTGTGGCTTCAAGTGAAGACTTGTGGGACATTGTGAACCCTTTGCACAAGGTTGAGAAGCTTCGTGGCCCTTCGGTAGCCTCTTCATAACTTTCGGTTGCTCCGATCATTGATCACATACCCCTGCCTCGGCTATGCTATATATGATGCAATGTTTTTGGTTATTTTTATGAATCCATATATGCAAAATGCTATGCAAAATGTTGAGGAAATGAGAGGGCAAATTTTGAGGTATTACAGCTGCCCCTATTCAATCAACTGCAGACCTGAACGGATGATTGCAACAGCTTTTAGACGTTCAAGGTATGGAGTGATTGAATACTCGAATAAAACCTGAAAATTTGCACACCGAGAATGATGGAAATGTCATCTGCCCATTTATTTATTTATGTCTTTCTTGATTAATTTTGTTTTTGACCTCTGAATAGGTAACGAAAAGATAGAAACAGGTGGAAATTTACTGGGAAGCGTGCCATCCTTGAATGACAACTCAAAAGAAGATAAGACGGGATGAAACGGGATCATTGTACTTAAATGATAACCCGAATGAAATGGGATCGTTGTACTTAAACGAAAGCCCGAGCAAACAGGATCATTGTACTTAAATGATAACCTGCGACGCGACCGTTGTACTGAAACGGAGACGCGAAAGAAATGAGACTGTTGTACTGAAACAAGACTCAAATACGAGACCATTGTACTTAAATGGAAACTCGAAAAGAATGGGATCGTTGTACTTAAACGAGAGCCCAAGCAAACAGGATCATTGTACTTAAATGATAACCTGAGACACGACCGTTGTACTGAAACGGAGCCGTGAAAGAAATTGAGACTGTTGTACTGAAACAAGACTCAAATACGAGACCATTGTACTTAAATGGAGACTCGAAAAGAATGGGATCGTTGTACTTAAACGAGAGCCCAAGCAAACAGGATCATTGTACTTAAATGATAACCTGAGACACGACCGTTGTACTGAAACGGAGCCGCGAAAGAAATTGAGACTGTTGTACTGAAACAAGACTCAAATACGAGACCATTGTACTTAAATGGAGACTCGAAAAGAATGGGATCGTTGTACTTAAACGAGAGCCCAAGCAAACAGGATCATTGTACTTAAATGATAACCTGCGACACGACCGTTGTACTGAAACGGAGCCGCGAAAGAAATTGAGACTGTTGTACTGAAACAAGACTCAAATACGAGACCATTGTACTTAAATGGAGACTCGAAAAGAATGGGATCGTTGTACTTAAACGAGAGCCCAAGCAAACAGGATCATTGTACTTAAATGATAACCTGACACACGACCGTTGTACTGAAACGGAGACGCGAAAGAAATGAGACTGTTGTACTGAAACAAGACTCAAATACGAGACCATTGTACTTAAATGGAGACTCGAAAAGAATGGGATCGTTGTACTTAAACGAGAGCCCGAGCAAACAGGATCATTGTACTTAAATGATAACCTGATACACGACCGTTGTACTGAAACGGAGACGCGAAAGAAATGAGACTGTTGTACTGAAACAAGACTCAAATACGAGACCATTGTACTTAAATGGAGACTCGAAAAGAATGGGATCGTTGTACTTAAACGAGAGCCCAAGACGCAACCGTTGTACTGAAACGGAGGCATGAGAATGAATGAGCCTGTTGTACTGAAACAAGACTCAGCTGGGGAAAACAACAAGACTTGGTAGAAGCATCCGTCCTGGGAAATGAGATTGCATTCTGTGGGGAACACTTCAATCTGATTGGAGATGTAACAGGTATCATGTAATACCTCAAAACTGGCCCATGCTGGCATGCATATGTTTGAATTTATGGCGTAATGCTCCAGGACGATGGAAATGCTACGCTTTGGAAGATGCAGACGCAATAATGATTATGCGAATGAAAATGCAAAAAGATCTCCTGATAAGGAGACTGCAGATATTTCCAGATAACTTGGCTGGGGAAGAAACGATGATCACTGCATTGATCTGGCCCATTCTGATGAGGAGGAAACAACTCCGCGGGGAAAGTTGTTAATAATTCACTGGCTCAGAATAGCCGCCACTGCCAAAAATAAATTGGACTTTGAGATTGGAGCGCCAAGACCCTGCTGGAGGTGAACCTTTCTTGAACTCTGGTGGGGAACCAAAGGCATGATACTGCTGAGGAAGCAACTGCTGGGGAGGCCAAGATACTCTTTACGCTGTTAAGAATTGCCCCTGTCTGCACGGAGACTTCTGCTTGGGGATTGCATCCACTCTCTGCTGTCTAGCTGGGAGAAATTTCAACTTGCACATGGCTGGGGATAATTGGAAACAACCTGGGAGACATCTGTTCCTGCTCAAACAAATGGGAATGCCCATCCTGGATAGTGATCTTTTAGCTCTGTTAGCAACACCAGTACCTGTACCTGCATGAACACAATCGATAGTACCTGCAACATAGAGATTTAGTTTGGGACCTGCTTGCCCCAGGCTCATAGCATGAATCATTGTCTAGGTATCTCAGCACCCTTTCAGAGTTGAATTAAATGTTTCTATTCTCCTGAACGAGTTAGAAAAGCATTCAAATGTTCATAACACAATGCAAGTTAGACGTTTTCACAATCAATCAATGCTAGATGAAAAAGTAAAAACAAAAAAGCTGAAATGGTCAATTGACTGAAGTTGAATTTTTATTGATTTTGACAGGTGGCCCTGAATAGGCAATACAAAGGAAGCAGTTCCCTGGAATGAGGGAACAACTAAAAGAAAAACAAACTACCCTATTGGCAATGTGGAAAATGAATCTCATCAAGTATCAACCCGGTTATGACTCGTATGTCTTCAAGACGCTCCGCTCTTCTGCCTCTTGAGAAAAAGTAAGTGAACTGATCTTCAACCCTTAGGATAGTCTCAACTGTAGGTAGGTCATGGATCTCGCAGATCGCAGTCGTTCGTGTTAATCCCTCTTTTGCGTGGATCGCCCTTTCAGGTTTTCAATCCACCGGGATACCCTTTTTTGCCTGAGTTGTCCGATGTGGCTTTTCAACTCAGCGGGTGTACATTTTTTCGATATTTCCCTAACTTTTGCCCGAGCCTTTTATTCTGTTTTTTGGCTCGCCGGGATGCCCATTTTTGCCTGGATCTTTATTCTGTTTTTATCCAGCGGGTCCTTTTTACACGAAGTATTTTCTTACTGCGTCTGCGTTGACAGGGGATGGAAAGTCTTCTCCGTCCATGGTTGTCAGCATTAAGGCTCCGCCTGAGAAAACCTTTTTAACCACGAACGGTCCTTCATAGTTGGGGGTCCACTTGCCCCTGTGATCGTTGAGAGGAGGAAGAATCCTTTTCAGCACTAGGTCTCCTGGCATGTACCTCTGTGGTCGCACCTTCTTGTCAAAAGCTTGCTTCATTCGTCGCTGATACAACTGTCCATGGCATACAGCTGCTAGACGTTTCTCTTCAATGAGGCTCAATTGATTATATCTGGATCGGAGCCATTCAGCTTCATCTAGCTTGATGTCCATCATCAGCCTCAATGAGGGAATTTCTACTTCAATTGGTAGGACTGCCTCCATACCATACACCAATGAGAATGGAGTTGCCCCAGTTGAAGTGCGCACTGATGTTCTATACCCATGCAACGCGAATGGTAACATCTCGTGCCAATCTTTGTACGTCACAACCATCTTCTGAACAATCTTCTTGATGTTTTTATTAGCCGCCTCGACGGCGCCATTCATCTTCGGACGATATGGAGAAGAGTTGTGATGTTCTATTTTGAAGTCTCGACACAAGTCAGCCATCATCTTGTTGTTGAGATTAGAACCATTATCAGTAATGATCCTTTCAGGGACTCCATACCGGCAGATGATGTCCCGCTTAATAAATCGAGCGACCACTTGTTTAGTGACATTGGCATAGGAAGCTGCTTCAACCCACTTCGTGAAATAATCAATAGCAACTAGGATGAAGCGATGCCCATTAGAAGCTGTTGGCTCAATCTTTCCAATCATATCGATGCCCCACATAGCGAATGGCCACGGTGAAGACATGACACTCAAAGGATTCGGAGGCACATGGACCTTGTCGGCATAAATTTGACACTTATGGCACTTACGAGAATATTTGCAACAATCGGATTCCATGGTAATCCAATAGTATCCCGATCTCAATAACTTCTTAGCCATGGCATGACCTCCAGCATGGGTACCAAAGGAGCCTTCATGAACCTCCTGCATTAACAGGTCTGCCTCGTGTCTGTCCACACACCTGAGCAGCACCATGTCAAAGTTCCGTTTGTACAACACACCATCCTGATTCAAGAAGAAACCTCCCGCCAGTCTTCTAAGAGTTTTCTTATCTTTACTGGATGCCCCTGCCGGGTATTCTTGAGCTTTCAGGAATTGTTTGATGTCGTGGTACCAAGGCTTGTCATCTTCACCATCACCAACTGCGAAGACATAAGCCGGTCTTTCAAGACGAGAGATCGAAATTCGAGGCACGAAATTTTCTCGGCATACTTTAATCATGGATGATAGGGTTGCGAGAGCATCGGCAAACTGGTTTTCGTCCCTAGGAACATAGCTCAGCTTTACTTTGGTAAAGAAGGTTAACAGCCTCCTGACATAGTC
This sequence comes from Lathyrus aphaca, assembly GCA_963966055.1. NCBI lineage: Eukaryota > Viridiplantae > Streptophyta > Magnoliopsida > Fabales > Fabaceae > Lathyrus > Lathyrus aphaca. Next base: position 248,124,955 of record OZ014520.1, on the reverse strand, counting down.
TCGGTAAGGAATCAAACGAGCTTGATGAACTAGCCATTTGCCATTGACTTGATTTACTACCAAAGCAGAATCTCCGAAGATCTCAAGGTTCTTGACTCGCAAGTCTATTGCCTCTTCGATCCCCATGATGCAGGCTTCATACTCTGCTTCGTTATTAGTGCACTCGAAGGTCAACCGAGCAGCGAGAGGTGTGTGGACTCCTTCTGGTGAGATAATAACAGCACCTACTCCACTCCCATTCATGTTTACAGCTCCGTCAAACATCAACTTCCATCTGGATTCAGGGTCGGGCCCCTCCTCCGGAAGTGGTTCTTCATGGTCTTTCGACTTGAGGAACATGATGTCCTCATCTGGAAACTCAAACCTCATGGGTTGATAATCATCAATCGGCTGCTGGGCCAAGTATTCTGACAACACACTCCCCTTGATTGCTTTCTGTGAAGTGTATTGTATGTCATACTCCGTGAGTATCATCTGCCAACGAGCCACTCTTCCTGTCAAAGCCGGCTTCTCAAAGATGTATTTTACAGGATCCATCTTGGAAATTAGGAGAGTAGTGTGAGTCAGCATGTACTGTCTTAGTCGGCGAGCAGCCCATGCCAAAGCGCAGCAAGTTTTCTCGAGTAGTGAGTATCTTGTCTCACAATCGGTAAACTTTTTGCTAAGGTAATAAATGGCGTGCTCTTTTCGACCAGACTCGTCCTGCTGACCCAGTACACATCCCATCGATCCTTCCAGCACAGTGAGATACATAATCAGAGGTCTCCCTGGCACTGGAGGCATAAGAATTGGTGGTTCCAACAAGTATTCTTTGATTCGATCAAAGGCTCGCTGACAGTCTTCATTCCATTCAATGGCCTGATTCTTCCTCAGAAGCTTGAAGATGGGCTCGCACGTGGCCGTCAGGTGAGAAATAAACCGTGCAATGTAGTTTAATCTCCCCAAGAAACCACGCACTTGCTTTTCAGTCTTTGGCTCAGGCATTTCCTGGATTGCTTTCACTTTGGCCGGATCGACCTCAATTCCTCGTTCACTAACAATGAAGCCGAGCAACTTGCCAGAACGAACCCCGAAGGTGCATTTATTCGGATTTAACCTCAGTCTGAACTTTCGAAGCCTGTCAAATAGTTTTGCTAGGTTGACTAAGTGTTCTTCTTCCGTCTGGGACTTTGCTATCATGTCATCAACATAAACCTCAATTTCATGATGGATCATGTCGTGAAACAACGTCACCATTGCCCGTTGGTAGGTAGCTCCTGCATTCTTTAAACCAAACGGCATGACCTTGTAACAAAAGGTGCCCCAAGGAGTAATGAAAGTTGTCTTTTCCATATCCTCGGGAGCCATCTTGATTTGATTATAGCCTGAGAATCCATCCATGAAGGAGAACACGGAAAACTGAGCAGTATTATCGACAAGTACATCTATGTGAGGTAGAGGGAAATCATCTTTGGGGCTAGCCCTATTCAAATCCCTGTAATCCACACACATTCTGACTTTGCCATCTTTTTTAGGAACCGGCACGATGTTAGCAACCCATGGAGGATAACTAGTCACGGCCAAAAAGCCAGCATCAAACTGTTTTTGCACTTCTTCTTTTATTTTGATTGCCATGTCTGGACGTGTGCGCCTCAACTTCTGCTTTACCGGAGGACAACCTTCTCTGAGAGGTAGCTTATGTACCACGATGTCAGTGTCTAAACCCGGCATATCTTGGTAGGACCAAGCGAAGACGTCAACGTATTCTCGAAGCATAGCCATCAAACGAGTCTTAACAGATTCTTCTAACGCAGCCCCGATCTTGACTTCTTTCTTGTCCTCTTCAGTACCCAAGTTTATCACTTCAACATCTTCCTCATGCGGCTGAATCATCTTCTCTTCCTGCTTGAGCAGTCTGGCCAATTCTTCGGGTAAATCACAATCCTCTTCACCTTCCTCATCGGCTTGATAAATTGGATTGTCGAAGTCATACTTAGCCATAACAGGGTCGTCATTGATAAGATCCGGTGACGAGCACCTGCATGAATGATGATTCATGCAAGGCTTTAGCAACAACTTGAGAAAATGAGAAACATTGCCATTTTTTTAAAACTTTTCTTTCTTTTTGAAAAACAAAAGTAAAAAAGAAAGACAGAGAACAACATGAATGAATGTGAAATGTCAGTTTTATTAATGATTGTGTTAATGAACAAATGAACCCTTTCAAAGAGACACTATGCCCCGGGGTAAGACATAGTGCTTTAGTACAGGAAAAGTAGAAACAAAGACATTATTACTCTTCGAAGGAAGTGACCGAAATAAGCCTTTCCGATGTCCAGTTGCTAAGTTGAGTTCCTGGAGCGGCAGGCTTGATCCATTCATCTAAGTCCCAATCACTATCGACGATATCATCCTGTACAGCACTGATGTTCTCGTAGTTTACCATTCCCGCACTTGTGAAAATGACCGGGCTCTGACAATCTTTAGCACTCGTTGCAGACGAGGATCCTCCAGGGTGGTAACCAATCCCGAACATGTCTTTCTTCTCTGGCAACTCGACTGGGCTGCCCCAGCCTTCTCGCACTCCAGATTCTACTAATTCACACGCTTGTTTATAGGAAGCTATGGAAACTACCTTCTTCGGTTCTTCAGGAGAATTTGCTACTGCAGATGCTTGCTCGGACTTCACAGGCTCAAAAGCTTGACAAGGGGTCTCGACTATTTCGCCATCCATCTCCACATATTTGAATGAGGCGAGATGACTAACGAAAATATCTTCTTCCCCGCTGACCGTCACAACTTGACCTTCCCAGACAAACTTTAATTTCTGATGAAGTGTAGAAGAAACCGCTCCTGCCGAGTGAATCCAGGGCCTTCCAAGTAAACAACTATATGCCGGCTGGATATCCATCACGTAAAACGTGGTATTGAAGACTTGTGGACCTACCTTGATAGGTAACTCCACCTCTCCGAATACCGATCTTCTTGATCCATCAAATGCTCGGACTACTAAATCACTGGGCTTTAGCACCACTCCATCATAGTCTAGCTTCATCAATGCCTTCTTAGGCAAGACATTCAGAGATGAACCAGTATCCACCAGCACATGGGAGAGCACTGCACCCTTGCATTCCAGAGAAATATGCAATGCCCGATTGTGAGCACGCCCATCAGAAGTTAAGTCCAAATCCGTGAAACCCAATCCATGACTGGCATTAACGCTGGACACCACCGCTTCTAACTGGTTCACAGAAATATCCTGAGGCACGTATGCCTTGTTCAGAATATTCAAAAGGGCCTTCCTGTGAGAATCCGAGCACATGAGTAATGATAAGATGGAGATCTTTGACGGCGTCTGCTGCAAGTGATCTACAATCTTATAGTCACTCTTCTTGATAATCCTTAGGAATTCTTCCGCTTCCTTATCAAAGGTGAGATCTGGATCAGCTGATGGAGTTGGATCATTGACAACTACATGTTGCTTCCCTCTGGCTCTTGCTTGGTCTTCGACAGTATCCCTGGATGGTATCACATGGCTTCTCAGTGTTTCCGGCGCAAATAGTCTTCCGCTTCTAGTAAAACCCCCTACTCCAACATTCTCTACTTGAGCTGGGGTTATACTAGTCGTGGCCAATTCTTGCCTCTGGCCTTTGTAATACACTTCACCACCATAGTTCCAAGGAACTGCTCTGTCGCTTTGGTACATTATGGGTCCAGCAGTAGTAATGGTTATTGGTGCCACTCTAGCACGCGAAGGAACTTGGGATGGATCGTAAAAGATAGTTACTGTAGATACTTCACTTTCTTTCACAATCTTATCAAATTGCAGCACTCCTTCATCAATCATACCTTGAATTCCGGCCTTCAATCTTTTACAACCGTTGGTAGCTTCTGTACACTCTGAACAATCATCCTCGCATCCGGGGAAAATACCTTTCTTCAACAAACAAACCTTGATAGCCACCAATGAAGTCTTCAAGTCATCTACATCATCCACCAGATTCAATTTCTCCCCTTCACCAATTGCACCAACCGTGCCCCTGTGGTGAGGCATGGGATTTTCCAGCACATTAGGAGAGGGAGCGAAATTGATCGCTTTAGAATCCAACAAGTCCTGAACAGCATGCTTCAATGCTTTGCAATTCTCAGTACTGTGGCCGGGAGCTCCAGAATGAAACTCGCATCTAGCATTCGAGTCATAACCTTCAGGAATTTGGCCTGGCCTCGGAGGTTGCAAGGTACGGAGCTGAATCATTTGAAGCTGCAGGAGATTCTTCAACAGTTGAGAGTAAGACATTGGTGGAGCTTCAATATGTCTATCCTTCGCCCTCTGGGAGTAATACGGACGAGGGGGTCTTGGCTGATACCCCTGTGAGCGTTGCGGCTGTGGAGGCTGAACCTGCTGTTGAACTGGAGGAGTTGAAATAGTGACGGGGGCCACTTGCTGATAATATCCTTGGTGCATCATTCCTCTCTGTGCGTATACTGCTCCTGTTTCTCCTTCCCTTCTTTTCACAAAGGGCTTCTTGGTGCCAGATACTGAAGCGCTTCCATTTTGAATCTTCCCCTGTTTGAGCCAGCTTTCGATTCTTTCTCCAGTCAGGATAATGTCCGAAAAACCACTTGAGGAACAACCGGCCAACCTTTCCATGAAATGCCCTGGGAGGGTATTCAGGAAAAGATCAACCATCTCTCTTTCCAGTAAAGGTGGTTGCACTCGGGCGGCCACCTCACGCCACCTCTGTGCATAGTCCTTGAAGCTCTCCGAGCTCTTCTGTGCCAAGCTTTGAAGCTGAGTACGGCTAGGTGCCATGTCAATGTTGTATTGATATTGTCTGAGGAAGGCCTCTCCCAAATCCTTCCAGCTTCTGATAGAACTTCTTTCCAACTTCATGTACCACTCCAAGGATCCTCCAGAAAGGCTATCCTGGAAATAGTACATCCATAGTTTCTCGTCTCGCGTGTGAGCCGCAATCTTCCTGTAGAAAGCCTGTAGGTGAGTTTTCGGGCAAGAGTTGCCGTTGTATTTATCAAATGCTGGTGGCCTGAACTTGTGTGGAATGACCACCCCAGGTACTAAACCCATATCTGACACGTCGATTCCCAAAGTGTCCTTGCACTCTAAGGCCTTGACCTTCTCCGCAAGCACCAAGAAGTCGTTGAGATTTCCGTCACCGCCGAAACCCATATCGTTGTTGAAGTACTGGAATTGGTCTTCCTGCCTGTCCTGCACAGGAACATACGTAGCCATAGCTGGATCTGGAACATGAGGTCCACCTGTACCGTCGTTAGTGTTGGGAGGAGCCCCTAGTCCGCCGGAAGTAGTTTCCTGAGCATTAGTGTTAGGAGGAGTTAACCCTTGAATTGCATTTCTCAGCTCCTGCTGCCCCTGGGCCATCCCCTGCATCAGAGTCATAAATTCTGCCATCTTGGTATGGACATTGTTGAGTTCCGTCTGCATGGCGTCCATTGCTGTTCTTTGATTACTGCGTGTCGCGTACCGATGAGGAATATTCTGTCGAATGTACCGGGTCTTGGCGGCCCTCGCAATCTTTGCCTGATGAACACAGATAAATTAGACACCTCGAAGAAAAACCTGCAAAGACAAAGACAAAATGCAAATGATGCGTATGCAATGCAATGTGTTCCTTTTATTCCCGAGTATCTTCCTGTGTCCGGTCTTGGCATTAAGAAGATAAGAATTGGGAAGAAGACCCAAATAATATTCAGACATAATGACGGTTGTGAAGAATTGGTGCTCATTACCCCGTGTCGGTGCAAATAACAAACAAGAAATCCGGAACAACTCAACCATATAAACTGGAGTTTGAAAATACAAAGTCCCTGAAGGGTGCCAATCACGATAACAAAAGTACATCACATATAAGGAATCCCACAACAAGCCTGTGGGTAATCCAAGCACAACAATATGAAATTACACACTAGGGAACTCTATATCTTTCAATCTCCAGCTAAGGCATTTGACGCTCCGGAACAGCTGAACCACATCTGGATGACCGGGCTCCTGGATGAGCTTCTGAATGAGGAGGTCCCTCGTATCAGAAGAAGCGTGCAACTCCTCGATCTGCTGTAGAAATGCTGCTTCATTCCTCTTGCTTTGACTTGACTCGGCCTTCGACCTTTTCACATCAGCTCTCAACTTCAAGTCTTCAATCTCCTTTTGAGCTTCCTTCAGTGCCTGCTGACTTTCGGTTACGCGCCGGATACGATCTTCCTCTTGATAATAAGCTTTCCTGAGAAGTTCTTTCTGCCCATCTAAAGAATCCTGAAGGCTTTTGACTTCCTGTTTGTGCTTGGCGTCTAACTCCTTTTGTTTCTTCAGATTTTCGTCCCATTTCTCCTGCCATAAAGTAACAGCTTCATTGGCTTCACTAAGATCCTTCTTCTCTTTCCGGCGCTGGGCCGTCATATGAGTCTCAGCTAAACCTTTCTTTCGGAAATAGAGCTCTCTATCTTCAAAGTCCTTCTGCTTGAGACGGACTATCTCTTCGGCTTGCACAGCTCTATCTTTCAATTGACGGTTCTGGACCATCAGCACTTGACAAGAATTAAGAGCCTCTTGATTTTCAACCCTCAATTGCTTAACCAAAGCCTCTAACTTCTGATATTCCTCCAAAGGTACCGTAGCAGGTGGTGGAGTTGGCACAGAAAAAGGAACTGGAGCCGCTTGAACCTCATTCTTTATCCAGGCTTCAAATTCAGGAAACATTCGATTGTTGCTCTTGCCCAGACATGCTATACCCTTCCTCTTAATCATCTTCCAGGACCCCGCAGCTTTTTGGACCAAAGGAAGATTGTCTTTCACCGGAAAATAGAAGGTTTGGAATAATTCAGACTCATCAGGAACCTCCTTGAGCGCATACCCTAACTGTCTTCTTAAGAGGATGGGATTGTAGTTAATACATCCTGATACTCCTAACAAAGGCACATTAGGGTAATTACCACAACTAGTAATGAAATTCTTTCCCTTCAACTTCAAAGTAAACCACCTGATATTTCCAGCAGACAAAGTACTCAGCTTCTGAGCCCAAGTAGCATTAGGATCCGCAAAACTCTCAGTAGTAGGCAAGTGTCTCATAACCCATTTGTAGAATAAAGGAGCACAACATTTAACAAGACCTCCTCGCCTCTTCTCATTCTTGTAATGCACAGAATAATACAGATCACCCAAGAGAGTGGGCACCGGATTCTTCAACACAAACAAATGAATGGCATTCATGTCCACAAACTTGTCCATGTCAGCAAATAAAACTATCCCATACACAGATAACGCCAAGATAGCACAAACTGAATCCCACTTCTTCTCCACGGCACGTTCTTCAGCTCTCTTGACCAGAAACTCTAAGGAAAAACCAAGTACTCCTGCTTTGGTGGAAACCAGATTAGAGGACACCTCTGACGGGCTCAAATAAAGAGCCTTAGCAATATCATCGTGAGTTGGTCTTGTCATCTCCGAGTTAAAAGGAAGCTGATCCTTGATTGAAACTCCCATAATCTCAGCATATTCTTCCAGCAAAGGACCCAACTGAAAGTCATGAAATGTGAAGCACCTAAGCCGTGGATCATAATACTGCAATAAAGTGTGAATGGCACTCCTCTGAGAACTATCCAAGTTGAATACCAGATCCAAAATATCTCCATACGTTTCCTTGAAGTAGCCCAAATGACCCGGGGTAATCAGAGACACCAATTGGTTGATCAGATCCATCTTAGTATCGAAGAATTTGTAGTGCACAGTTCTCTTTTTGACGTCTTCCATTCTGAAGCAATAATATGGCCAGGAACCGGGAATAAATGTAGACCCTGAGAATAAAAGAAACACAAATGATTAATGATGATATGATGCTTATGCAAGACAAGGCATGTGATCAGTGAAGTGTCTGTGATGTGCCACTCATATAATCAGGTGTCGGTGCACGGTCTCAAAATCCGGATATCACAATAATCATTCCTCTGATCCAGTATCCCAGAAATCCAGATCACAAAACTGAACCAAAGGCAAAGTGGGTATGCTGAAGGTACCGGGGCTCCTGCAAACCTGTAAATCCCTCCCAATCTCACGGGTGTGCTACTCGGGTCAACCTCACGGACTCTCAAAGCCGAATAGCAATAATACGTTCACCATTTCCGAGAAATGGCTCATGACCAAATCAGGGAATCGGTTTGGCATTATGTACTACTCAGGGAGGTCTCAGTTGAGTCCGGAAAAACAAGCATCCCTCACAAGTTTCCAGCTTCAAGCACTGAATCGAGAAACAATAGTACATTCATCCCGAAGGGTACAATACTATCGTCATACGAACAGTTTGCTTTAACTGAATTCCTATGAGAGAACCAGGCCATCCTATGCGAGTTCCCAATGGACCCTCGGATGCGAGTGGGTTTGCCAACAAATGTGGTCTGCCACTGTCATCACTGGAGAGGGTTGTTTCCATTAAGGTTCTCAATGATCGGTCCCCAGCTGCACATAACTATCAAGGTTGTACCCTGAAGTGGGGAAGAACCCCCACACAGAATAGTCCCAAGACAGTCGCAACCTGGGTGTGGAACACATCACCACTCATCATGTAACCATGCGAGCACAACGTGTCCACGCTAATCCTATAGTGCACTCAAGCCGGGTATTTGGCTTATCTCACAGTAACTCCCAACCCACAGAAAAAATGAAAGCCAGCACAGCCAGACAGTCCAGTATAATATGATGCATGGAAAATAAAATACTGAAAGCGGTAAATAAATGCGATAAAGTAAAGCTGTAAATAAAACTGTAAATAAAACAGTAAAGCTAAACTAAAGCACTCAGCAACAAACACATATACACCCAAAGAACAAAACCAAACAGGCGCTAGGATTGACTCTACAAGGGAAACCGGAAGGATCAGGATTTTCCCCAGCAGAGTCGCCAGCTGTCGCTCCCGACGGGATCCACGCTTGCTTGTTTGTTTCAAAGGGTGAGAAAAATATAACTGCTGCTGAATAAAACCGCTACCTGGAAATTGGAAATGGGAAATGAGAAAGGAACTGGAAAAAAGAGAATGGAAAAAAAGGGGAAATGTAGGGAAAATAAAGAATGTGCTCGAACGGGCCCTACCCCGCTGCCTACGTACCTCATCGGGATAATGAGGATCAGAGTCGACGTAGTTCGCCTAACCTAGGCGGGAACTATTTGTTTGTGTTTTTTACAGCTGGAACTGCGTATGTCTATGCTCAGGTGTTGCAGGCTCGTCTGGTACGAGTGCGTTAACCGTCTTGCATGCGAGACAAGTAGTCGCGAGTTCGCGTTATGAGTGAATGAGATGAGAGAAGAAGTTCCCACAGGATAGTCGGTTATTGTTTGTTTTTGTCTTTTAAAAGAAGTGTTTTGAATTTGTTTGTGAACGGTCTTGTACTAAGACCTATCCATCGCGGGAAGTATTTACACCTCGCCCCGAAACAGGGCGCGTATAAACACTCCGCAACAAAGTCTCGTGTCGTACAAGATTGTTCGGTTTTTATTAAATGTTTTATTGCTTTTCTTTTGAGATGAGAAAGAGTGACTCAAATGGCAAAAGGGACAAAATCTAAGGGGGACTAAGACACAACCCTAGGTTATTTATTTACAAAGGGAGATCCTAATGGTTAGTGAGGTATTCTAATCCTAATGAGCAAAAGGAAAAGAAAGAAGAAATAGGATACAACTTACTTCCTAAGGAAGGTAAGTTGATCCTAACAAGGGGGAATCCTACCAAACACAAATATGGAAGGAAAAATGAATAAAATGCATAAAAGAAATGCATAGAAAATAAAGGATAAAGTGGAGTAAACTTACCTCAATCTTCCCCACTACAAAACAAGTGATTAGTGCACATTTTTATTAAAAAAAATAAGGCAAACACACATTAATTAAATCCTAATTAAACTTGGACCTAAACTAGACCCAACTTTAATCCTAAGGGAACTAGAAAAACTAGGACAAAAAAATACAGCACCTATTACAGCCCCTATTACACAAACAGCCCTGAAAACAAGCCTAACACCCACCAGCTTTTTACAGCCAGCATGCAATCATGAAAAAGTAGGTGCAAAAGGTCAAATGCAGCATGCACATATAACAAACAGCACACATTTTACAGCACTTATACAAAACAACAGCTATGAAATGCAAAATCCAGAATTGCTTATTTTTATTTTTTAATGCACAAACTCAATTAAAAATGTTCTAAACACATCACAAACATGCATTTAAACATGGATCAACATTCATAAATGCAAGAACATGAACATTTTGGAATGATTTTACAAGTATGCATCTCATGAATTATGCAACAAGTAAATGCAAAAATAGCATCTAAACATGCATATGAACATGGCACTTGAACACGATGATCTTGATTATGAATATGCAACATGATGGCACACAAATAATGCTAAACTTAATACAAAATTCAGCACTAAATTGACATGAGTGATGTGATCAAATATGCAACAAAATAACACCAAATGCACATTCACATGATTATGCAAAATGCAACATACATCAACATAATGAAATGCAAAAATGATTTAATGCAATGCAAACATAAAAAAAACCAGAATGCAACATGATTATTACATACCTAATGATATATGAACATAGCAACAAAATGCAAGAAATCAAGGCATGCACAAAGAAACACACAAAAACCGCATAAAACGCAACATAAACGGAATCGTGTCGAAACGACTCGAAATGGGGGAACTAGCTACTGGAAATGGATCCAAAAATTACCTAAAATCAATACCTAAACAAGTATGAACATTAAAGGCACTAGGACTTAGGGCTAAGCAATCAAAGAAACCAAGAACACAAAAATCCACAGCGTTAACCGGTTAACCATATAGGTTAACCGGTTAACAGACCTAAAACAGAAGCAATTTGGCCAAAAACGCATGCGTTAACCGGTTAACCACATGCGTTAACCGGTTAACACTGCACAGAATTGAAAAAAAGCTTTTAAAATAAGTGCTTTTGGCCACCAACTCACCTCTTGGGATCCCTAACCTACCTAGGAACATGCTAACACTAATTTCGACTTATTTTGAGTTTATCTACACATGCTAACACCTATATCTATTAACACCTTAAAAAAACTAATTCAACAAAAATCACAAAAATGCAAACAACACATAATCGAACGGAATTAATTCAAACAAAGCGAAAAGCACTTAAAGAATGCCGAAACGGCGAGATGAAGAGAATAACTTAAAGAAGAAGTGATTAAGATCACCAACCTACGAAGCGGAGGATTGCTTCGGTGATTGTTGCAAGTATCGAAGCTTGAATCGAAGAGAAAACCGAAAACCGAAAACCGCAAAATAAATGCGTTCTTGAGATTGGATCTTCGTGTGCCTCCGATAAGTCGATAATCTTCACAAAATTCAGTAGCTTCTTCTTCTATGATCCACAATTAATGGAGGTTGAGGCTTAAGCTTCAAGATCTTCAAGTTTCAATGTGAAACTTGAAGAGCTTATGTGAAAAAGCTATGGTGAAAGGGAGAGGAAAAGTGAGAGAGAAAAAGTGCTTCTCAAAGAGTGAAATTAGAAAAAAATGGTGGGGACCCTCTTGGTTTGGATGAAAATGACTTAAATAGGGCTTAGGCTTGGAGCTAGGTTTGGGTTTGGGGCCCAAAAATTAGGCTTGGGATCCAAAATTAGGTTTGGAAGTTAGTTAGGGTTAGGGTTGGAAAAGGGAATATTCCTTGGAATATTCCTTGGAATATTCCTTGGAATATTCCTTGGAACACTCTAGAAGATGGTAGAACATGGTGGAAGGTGGTGGAAGTTTCCAAGGGAAATGGAGTGGAATTGAAGTGGAAAAATGAGACGGAAAGAATGAAAGGAAGTGTGGAAAGAAAGTGGAAGGAAAGGTGGAGGGAAATGCAAAACCAACTAACTTTTCAAATGATTTTTCTTTGATTTTTTCCATGATTCCTCCATCGTTTCTTGACCAAATATGAACCATAGGATAATTGTAACCCTAATTTCATGATTTCGATCTTAAAAGTCCGGAGTCGATCCCTTTTTACCTAGCTCGGTTGCCTTTTCTCCAATTCTTCGATTTTCCGTCGTCCGGCCAGTCGAACCCCTTCCAAAATGAATTTGTGGACGAGATTTGAACCCTAGGCACTTGACATCCTATATAAGTCAAAGAAATCCACTTCGACTCAAAAATTTATGCGGAAACCCCGTAGAAATGAAACCCTAATTCGGCTCTTTTCTCTCAAGAAGTATTGCACTGCTTGCCTCCTTCAATCAAACCAAAACTTTCCATGACTTGTGGCTTCAAGTGAAGACTTGTGGGACATTGTGAACCCTTTGCACAAGGTTGAGAAGCTTCGTGGCCCTTCGGTAGCCTCTTCATAACTTTCGGTTGCTCCGATCATTGATCACATACCCCTGCCTCGGCTATGCTATATATGATGCAATGTTTTTGGTTATTTTTATGAATCCATATATGCAAAATGCTATGCAAAATGTTGAGGAAATGAGAGGGCAAATTTTGAGGTATTACAAGTACTTAGAAACATTTCTAATCACACACTACACTCTTCAAAAAACAATTAAAGTGAGCTAAGTAACTAAGAGCCCATGGATAACCATGGATATAAAGGGTGCTAACACCTTCCCTTTATATAACCTACCCCCCGAACTCAAGTCTTTTAAAATAGGTCTTTTCTGTTCTTTTATGTCCTTTCCATTTGGATAAAATAAAAGTCGGTGGCGACTCTTGCTATCCGCAACATGACTAAAAGTCAGTTCTCCCACCGTGTAACAAAACTGACGACTCTGCTGGGCTTTATGCGTGAAAGATCCTAACCAGGATCTAGTGTACCATAGGTAAATGGCAATAGACCAAGGAAACTGTACGGCGTATACCGATATGGTTGATCTGGTGGCCATAGTTAGTGTGACTTCTTGGTTGGTGCTTATGTTCCTTAAGTAAGTTAAGGATAATATGGTGCTGCCATATGTTGTCAATACACTAACTAACTTTTAGAACCATAGTTATCCCAGCTTGGCCTTTAGAAAGTAGTGAGATAGCCGGCTTTGGTGAAGACTGAAGTTGGTTGATACTCGATACTACGCTCATTGAGATCCTAAACTTGGAGGGTTTTGGTTGGCAAGTAAGTTGCCTACTGAACAACCACCCTTGGGAAGGATCAGTGATATTGAGATCCCTTAGAACCTGGTTACTTTTGTAGAACAAGATAAACCAACTAAACTTCAGGGAATGGTACTTACCTTTAACCTCATGCAAGCCTCTAAACCTAGGGATATTGTGTGACTTGTTTGTGTGTGCCACATGTTTGTGATTGAGCATAACATCGTGACATCATGCATCTTAAGCATAGAATTTTCACTAACCATTTCAAGGACCAAAGGATTTATCTTTGTTCTTTGTTGCAGGTCATGGCTTTTGCTCGTAGGAATACTATCTGGATCAACTTTGTAGGAATACCTCCTAAGCTTAAGGAATTGGTCTCTCAAATTGCTGAAAACTCCCAATTCATCAAAAGGCATGGTCACCTACTGGATCTAGTCACTTCAGGGTTCAATGAAGAGATGATGAGTATCCTATTTCAGTTCTTTGTTCCTAAACATCATTGCTTCACATTCCTTGACTATCAGCTAGTTCCTACAATGGAGGAGTTCTCCAAACTACTGGTATACTTATCCTTGATCAGAGACCCTTCACGAGCTTAGAGAAAGAATCTAAACCTGAAGTCATTGCTGCAGTCCTACATTTGAAGAAATCAGACATTGTCTTAGAAACGAGAAGTTGAGTTAAGGGTATTCTTGCTAAGGTATTAATGGAGAAAGCTCAGGTGTTCTTGGATTCTATGAGCTATGGTGCTTTTGAGGAGATCTTAGCCTTATTAATCTATGGCTTACTGTTGTTCCCTAATCTAGACCAGTTCATAGACGTACACGCCATCAACATATTTTTAACTCACAACCCAGTGCCTACATTACTTGGAGACATCTTACATACATTTACTATCTAGGTGGTTTATTTATCACCTTCCTTGATCAGTGTTGAAGAATGAACAAGGGTTAAGGTGGTCTAAGAGGATCATGTCACTTTCTCATTCAGACACTCATTGGTGTTCTCGATCTATGGAGAATGTTACTATCATTGATCGTTGTGGGGAGTTCCCTAATGTGCCACTCCTTGGCATAAGAGGGGGCATTACCTATAACCCTTCTTTAGTTCTACGTCAGTTTGGTTATGCTCGGAGTAATGGTCCTCATGACATGCTTATTCAGGGTATTGTGTTCGACTACGACAACGATCTTCAGGGTTACCGTCAAAGGTTTATACGAGCTTGGAACAAGGTGAACAAGATTGATAGCAACACTTTGGAGCCAAAGTATTCTATTCCTATGGAGCCTTATCTCAGATGGGTTCGATCTCATGCTCAGAATCTTATGATGTCATATCCTGTTGTTCTACCAATCACTATGGAGCCTGTTGCTGAAGGAGATATTCCTTATACCATCCTTCATCCAGACATGCCCACTGATTTGGAAGAATTGCAAAAGTCCTGGATTCAGTTGAAGGAGAAAATGGATACTTTTGAGACTCATTTCAGAGCTGGTCAAGAAAGAATTATGGAGTTGACAAGGCAACTTCACGAGGAGCGGAATCTCAACACATACCTCAACCTAAAGAGGAAGCGTCCATGGGAGACTTAAAACCCCATATGTTTATCTTTTGTATCTTATTGTTATTTCTTTGTAAGCCCAAGGGGCAAAACATATATTAAGTATTTACTAATAAAATTTTGTTCTTGTTTTCTTTTAAACAAATTTAAATCATGCGGTCCTTGAAAACATTGCATATACATTTACATACCATATCATTGCATGACAGGTTTCTATAGCAGGTTTCTCAATCTTCTCGCTGTTTATTTCAACAGAAATGGCTCTCAAACAAACTGTCAAGGATCTCCAGGCTCAGAATGCTCAGTTCCAAGAAGTGATCCTGAATTTGTCCAAGGGGCAAGAAGAGTTGAAAGCACTCCTCTCTGAAAATCATGAAGATAACAAGAATGGTCAGTTGGAACAATTGCAAGCTGAGATGGAAGAAATGAGGATCCAGATGAATGGCCAGGTGGCTCTTATCCAAAGTTTAGCTCAGGGGGAAGAAGAGCTAAGAACCTTAGTCCATAAACTTCAAAGTAACTGAGCCAGGAATCTAATTGTCAGTCAACCTCCGTTAAAACAAGTTGACTTGGTTGAAAGGAAGATGAGGATAAAAGAAGGTAAGAGACAGGTTGCCACTGATTGTTCTTCAGTTGAAGAAAAAAGACAAGGTAAGGTTAATCCACCTCAACCCAAGGAATGTAGAAGACAATTTATCAAATTCAGCACTCCAATGTCGCAAGTTCTGCAATGCTTGTTGGAGATGAAGCTAATTTCCTTGAAAAATCCTCCTCAAAATCCTAATACTTCCTCTCCTCGCTATAATCCCAAGGCAAGGTGTGGGTATCACTCCAACTGTCCCGGACATGATACTAATAGTTGTTGGACATTGAAGAAAAATATTCAAGACCTGATTGACGAAGGAATCCTCGAGGTTACGCCAGAAGGCCAAATTAAATTCTACTATCGTCCATCAAACATCGAAGCTGCTAGACAATTTTCCCAAGGTAGCAAGAAACAAAGCCTACCTATTCCTGTTGAGATATGGGGCACCTTGGGACATCCAAGTGGCAAATTTTATTTCATGGTGAAATATACTGCTCCTGAAAGTTCACAGATTCCAATTGAAGACATTCAGCCAACTTGATGGGACAACATTTGAATTTTCATTTGTGATTTCTTTTATTTTGTTTAAACACTTACTGTTATGTTAAACTTTTGTTTTCATTAATGCATTGCATATGTTTGTCTTGAATTAATCCATTCGTTTCACTATATTTTGAACTATGCTTCATATTTCTACTTTGTGATATTTAACTCCTGATAAAGCTATAAGCCTGTAGATGGAGGATGACGAAAACAATACCATAAATCTTATGCAGTATGATTTTGAATAGACTATGTTGACGATGTACAGGCATTGTTTCAATTCCTAAACAATGGAGATATAAGGAAGTTAATCCCTAGTCAACCCTTTTGAGCCTATGAAGTAGGAGTTTTCATTCTCATGCAAATTAAAACCCTTATTCATAACCCGGGGCAGGGTACTTATTTGGTTAACTCGACTATGCCAATTGATTGTGTTGTACACAACTAATGATGTTTCCCTGTAATCACTAAAGTCTGCAAGTCAATATCTAGCAAAAGAAAAGCTCACTAAGTCAAACCTATGAAGGAGACTTAGTAACAAAATTAAGACATCCCGCTGATTGTAACCTTGAAATAAACAGTTCAGGCAAAAAGAAGAGATAACAAAGTCAAAAGAAAAAAAAGGAGGTCACTATAGATCCTAAATAAAGAAAGATGACTGAATTTTCAAATATATTTTTTTTATTCCTGAATCATCACAAATGTCAGTGTTACAATTCCAAACTACTTTGGAACCTCAATGCATAAGTTAACCGAACATAGGACTGAAGAACATCACGAAGAATGGGTTGGGTACAAATAAATTTGAGCCTTTATCTTTTGTTTCTTAAACCATGAACCAGGCCACGTTATAACCCTTTAAAAGTCCTAACTGAAACATGGTTAGTTTGAAAGCATATTGCCACAAAAAGGTATCCTGACTCCTTTAGGGCTTATTATAAAACTTGAGTTAATATCACAGTTTTCATAAAAATTGTTTTCTAAAATAACTCTTTTTCAAAACTTCAAGACAGACATAAGAATTGCATTTTTGAATATATTTGTTTGCATATACCTGAGTGTTTGACAAACAAAGAAACTTACAGGATGGGTGTTCAATAAACCAAAGTCCTTCCGGTAAACAAATTTGCTTCCTGGATCAAAGCCCATATATACAAAGGGGCATAGTCATTATCTCCCAATCAAGGGGGAAGGCCATGATACTGCCTAACTCATTTGGGGCAATTAGGACAAGATTCAACTATGTTTAAGTAGCCAGGGGCAGATCTCCTCATCTATCTGAATTACCAAGTTTAACATTACAGAGTTCATGATGCCAGAGGCATATTATTGTGGGGCATTCTGCTTATTTCTCTTGAGGTAACTACATTTAGATACTTCCATTATGGGACAATTCATCCTCAACCAAGGGCAACTCTCTCTTTCCAAATCTAATATCTGGAGTGTATATGGTCCATCCCATTGTATTGCCTTGATATTGGATTCTCAACAGAAGACATTGTGAAAATTAACTGTCTAGGCCAGTAGTATCAGATGGTGTCAGTATCATGTCTTCAAATCCAGATATGAGGATTTTTGGGAAGGTATTCAGGAAAGTTAAGAATCTCAGGAGCTCTAAATCCAATTGGTTATACACTCTCAAAGTTGAAACGATTCTGTTTTCAAGTTCAACTTTACTTTTCCCTCTTTATTCAGGTTGACTTTTCCCCTTTTACTGAAGCAAAAAACGTCCATCGATTATGTTTGAATGTATATATGCTTTTGAATATGATTGATGTTTACCAGAAATGCATAAAATACAATAATGGCATTTACTAAGAACGAACGGAGATAGGAATTCAACGAAGCTTCGCCGGTTCATCCCCACATGGTAATCTTTACAGATATCCAGACAGAATACTTCAAGTAATATCTTATACTTCCCACTATACAAAGTCTCCAAACAGCTTCATATCCTCCGAAGAATTGATACTTAATCGAATAAATCTCCCGGATCTATGTCCATCTCTTTTATCCTCAGTCAGGATATTCAGGAACTGGTTCCTTCAATAAGAAGTACGGAGAACAAAAACGAGAAGGTTCTAAGTACAATGTTCTTAAACAAGACAGGAACGAAGTCTTCATACTCTTCAGCAACTAATCGAGATTTATTTTCCCCAGCCAGCAGTTGTTCTACGAAGCTACTTATACGCTTCAGCTACATAATTCATACATACATCATATCATATCATATCATATCATATCATATCATATCATATCATATCATATCATATCATATCATATCATATCATATCATATCATATCATATCATATCATATCATATCATACGCATTCTCATAAAATATTATCTTGCAAGTTGTTATATATATCATTATACTTGCACCCAGCTAACCTTGTTTTTCAGGTAAATTCTCCAGCAGACAAACTTCATCAACAACTTAGGCCGTCGTTTATTCTTCTCAATGGTTATCTTGTTACCTCGGGCCGTCGTTTATTCTTCCCGCAGGTTATCTCATTTTTGGGCCGTCGTTTATTCTTCCCAAAACTCAACTTACCTTGGGCCATCGTTTATTCTTCCCAATGGTTATCTTGTTACCTCGGGCCGTCGTTTATTCTTCCCACAGGTTATCTCATTTTTGGGTCGTCGTTTATTCTTCCCAAAAGTCAACTTACCTCGGGCCGTCGTTAATTCTTCCCGCAGGTTATCTCATTTTTGGGCCTTCGTTTATTCTTCCCAGAAATCAACTTACCTTGGGTCGTCGTTTATTCTTCCCAATGGTTACCCTGTTACCTCGGGCCGTCGTTTATTCTTCCCGCAGGTTATCTCATTTTTGGGCTGCCGTTTATTCTTCCCAAAAGTCAACTTACCTTGGGCCGTCATTTATTCTTTCCAATGGTTATCTTGTTACCTCAGACCATCGTTTATTCTTCCCGCAGGTTATCTCATTTTTGGGCCGTCGTTTATTCTTCCCAAAAGTCAACTTACCTTGGGCCGTTATTTATTATTCCCAACGGTTATCTTGTTACCTCGGGCCGTCGTTTATTCTTCCCGCAAGTTATCTCATTTTTGGGCCGTCGTTTATTCTTCCCAAAAGTCAACTTACCTTGGGCCGTCGTTATTCTTCCTAATGGTTATCTTGTTACCTCGGACCGTCATTTATTCTTCCCACAGGTTATCTCATTTTTGAGCCTTCGTTTATTCTTCCCAAAAGTCAACTTACCTTGGGTCGTCGTTTATTCTTCCCAACGGTTATCTTGTTACCTCGGGCCGTCGTTTATTCTTCCCGCAGGTTATCTCATTTTTGGGCCGTCGTTTATTCTTCCTAAAAGTCAACTTACCTTGGGCCGTCGTTTATTCTTCCCAATGGTTATCTTGTTACCTCGGGCCGTCGTTTATACTTCCCGCAGGTTATCTCATTTTTGGGTCGTCGTTTATTCTTCCCAAAAATGTCATCTCCATATTTAAGAAGCATATCAGAAGACTCTTTATTCAAATGGCATCTTTAAGCCCATTCAAGCATTACAGTCAACCAACAATATAATTCTACACACCAACAAGTGCAAATTTTTGGGTTTTTATGTTCAATTCTCTTCAATCTTCAAGTCACGAATGGCGTACATGCCAATCTAACTCCTCAGATTCCAGAAAATTGAATAAGGGGCAGCTGTTGTAACCCAAAATTTTCCCTCCACAATCAAGACAACCTCTCTTAAGACTTCTATATGATCATAAGATCCTCGAGACTCCCAATTGATCAAGAAGTGTGGAAGTTTCCTCAGACAATGCCTTCTCCTAAGCAAAGTGTCCAAAACTAGGGTTTTGTGTTTCCTCAGGTTAAAATGATTTTCAAGACCTCAAGTGAGATGCATAACATCCCACATGTATTCAAGAATCCCCATGTCAAGTTTCAAGGCTTTCCCAATAAGTTTGCCCTGTCAGATGATCAGATATGCAAAAATCAGTCAAAGCAGTTAAAAAGTCAAACTAAGGTCAACTGTGGTCAAATCAAAGTCAAACTTCAAAAATTTTTGCCAACAACAATTTTATGAATTAAATTCATCATTTGATCAAGGGTTGATCATGATTCATCAAGGAAGTTTCAGATCATCAAGAATCATGAGTTTCTAAATTAGAGTTTTCTTAAGGAAAGTCAACTGAATTTTGACCAGCCATAACTTTCACATGCTTCATCAAAAATTTCCCATCCATATCTCATTTTGAAGGAAATTGAATTCTCTACAACTTTGTGTCTCACAAGCCAAGCCTAAAAATGCTTCATTTGGAAGGTATGAGCTAAAATATTACAGGTCATTTCAAAAGTCAACAAAAATTCAACATCTTCCAAAGGGCATAATTTGAAATTGGTAAAAGATATGGACATGAGACCAAAGAGTTTGGTTAGAGGACTCTCTAAGCTTTCCAAAATGTCCAAGAACATCTTCATAGCCTTAAAATTTAGGGATTTGTGACTTTGCAAAGTTGGGAAATTTTTGAGAGGTATATTGAGCAAATGCGGTCTTAAAACCAATTTTTTCCTAATGGGCTTGTAATTTTGTGATCCAATCTTTACAATGACATCATGCATGACCCAATTACAAATATTTCTGATTTTTATAATTTATTTATTATTTATTTGGATTTTATTCTTTAAAATTCAATTTAAATCAAAATAAAATATGAAAACTCAAATATTTGATTTGATACTTCTTCTAGAAGCTCTTAAAGCCCATTCAAGTTGATTTGATCACATAAAAATTCGTGCACATCCTTTGGAGTATGTAAAGATATGATTTTTCATCACATTTATGGTTGATCTTTCTTCACACTCAAGGTATCCATAAGCCCACAAAGTGATATGTTTTTTTGACCTAATTTGACTCTCCTATAACTAGACAACAAGAGCACAAAGTCAAGGGACGAAAATTGGAGGAGAAAAGGCATTGTTCAAACTCAATTTTTTTCTAAAAAATTCAAATTCGGTTTACCACTTGCAGGCTATATCAAAGTGTTTTGAAGGTTTAAACACGATCCTTGAGGGTCCTTGATGCTATCCCAATGCTTTGTATCATAAAAAACTCATCCATATGCATAAACCGAACTTCAACATTTATGTTTTTTTTTTGTTTTTCGATTCTGAATATTCATGCGTTATTAATAAATTTTAACTTTGTTTTGTTGTTTGTGATGATCTATAGGCTGTTTCTGGACAGGTTTATTGAAGCTCCATGGCCAAACCCCTGTTATACCATTGTTAGGGTTTCAGAAATTTAAATTTGGGAGTCTTAGCTCAAGGCGATTTCACACGAAATTAATGCCCTATTTGGACTTAGGAAACCTTTTTTAGTTGATTGTTATGATTGGATTAAATTTATATTGCATAATATGATGATTTGTGTATGCAGGACCTGTAGTGACAGACAAAATCCGTCACTACAAGCTTTAGCGACAGACAACCGTAGCTAGAAACAAATTGGACAGTTCTGTGAAGAAGATAACCCTGCGCGCGTTTTTGAAATTCAAATTTTGAGTTTATCTTATAATTGTGTATTTACGTTTCCTAACACCAGATGCGCGTTGGCCCAGTGGATGTAGTGAGTGTGTACGAAGCAAAGGGCACGAGTTCAAACCTGGCCTCCAGCATTTTTTTAACTATTTTCTTTTGTATTAACTTTATTATATTATGATTTGTTCTTGTTTGATTATCACCAACATACAGCTGGTCCAGTGGAACGTAGGTAGGTTGGGAAACAGAGGGACCTGGGTTCGACTCCAGGCTCCCTCATTCTTCTTTTTTTTGAATGCTTTTCTTTTCTTTTTCTTTATTTTCATGATTTAATTATATTATTGTTATATTATATTAATTAATTATCTTACTAACTAATTAACTAATTAAATAACTCAAATTTTAACTTAAGTATATTATATTATAAAATATTTTTGTAAATAAATGTTAATTATTTTTTTTCTAAAATTTTATTCTATTATTATTTGTTATATTATATGTATTTTGTAAATAAATATTTCAAACCTTAATTATTTAAAACTTTAATTATTTTCTAAACCTAAAAATTTAACCTAATTTTCCTAAACCCTAATTAAAATATTTTTATAATAATTTTTTATTTTGTATAAATACCTTATTCTTTTATCACTATTATTTATTAAACTTATATTATTTTTCTTATAAACTCTAAAAATTCTAACTTATTTAATTTCTTTAAAAAAATTTAATTTCTCTTTTATTTCCTCATTATTAGTTTCTTTATTTTCTTTTTCTAATATTTATTTATTGCTTTATTATTATTATTGCTCTATTTATTTGCTTTATTATTACTATTATCATTATTTATTATTATTATATTGTAATTATCCCAAAGCCATGTAATAATTCTAGATTTATTTTCTGTCTTTATTTTATCATAAATATTTTATTGTGTGGTTAGTAAATAGGGTGTGGAAACTTACTTGTATTTAATTTAATTTAGAAAATTAATTTAAAAAGATAAATACTTGAAAATAAACACTCACCCACGTAAGTCGATCTAAGATCGCCATCTTGCACTTCCTTGGGTATTCCTCTTGGTTGCCTTAAAATAATATGGTCAAGTCCCTCGAATATAGGGATGTCTTAAGCAAAGTCCCTTCAAATATAAATCATCATAGTCTCTACAGTTTAAAGATCAAGTCCCTTCGAGGTTGCCTACGGAATAATGATCTTGTCCCTTCGAATAAATGATAATAGTCCCTACGAATTGCTAAAGACATCCCTTAAGTTGCTTTCTATGACCATACGATGACCTTACGCCTGTCCCTTAACAAATCCAAGGTAATGACTACCTATTCCTTAATAATAGGGATAGTTTTACCATTGAAAGAACATATGAGAACATGAAAGACTTAATCTAGGGTAGGTACTTTTAGTTGCTTGCTCAATCTTCAAAATAAAAATACTTTTCACACCTCACTATTTTCAAACCTTTTCAAACAAAGGCTTTGTATACATCCATACAAGGATCGTTACAAAGTACTTAGAAACATTTCTAATCACACACTACACTCTTCAAAAAACAATTAAAGTGAGCTAAGTAACTAAGATCCCATGGATAACCATGGATATAAAGGGTGCTAACACCTTCCCTTTATATAACCTACCCCCCGAACTCAAGTCTTTTAAAATAGGTATTTCCTGTTCTTTTATGTCCTTTCAATTTGGATAAAATAAAAGTCGGTGGCGACTCTTGCTATCCGCAACATGACTAAAAGTCAGTTCTCCCACCGTGGAACAATAACCAATCTGATTTAGAGCTTCTGTGGTTCTTAACTTTCCTGAATAATTTCCTAGAAATTCTCATGGACGGATCCGAAGACATTATACTGACACCGTCTGATACTATTGGCGTAGACAGTTAATTTCCACAATGGCTTCTGCTGAGAATCCAATATCAAGGTAATACAATGAGAGGAATGTGCTTTCAAATTGTGATGGACCATATACGCTCCGGGTATTAGATTTGGAAAGAGAGTGTTGCCCCTTGGTTGAGGATGAATTGTCCCATAATGGAAGTATCTGAACGGAGCTACCTCAAGAGAAATAAGAAGAATGCTCCATAATAATATGCCCCTGGCATCGTGAACTCTGTAATGTTACCTTTGGTAATTCAGATAGATGAGGAGACCTGCCCCTGACTACTTAAGCATAGTTTAATCTTGACCTGATTGCCCCAAATGAATTGGACAGTAACATGGCATGCCCCCTTGATTGGGAGATAGTGACTATGCCTCTTTGTATATATTGGCTTTGATACAAGAAGTAACTTTGTCTGTCGAAAGACTTTGGTTTATTGAATATTCATCATGTAAGTTTCTCTGTTGTCAAACACTTAGTTATATGCAAAGAATGATATTCAAAATGCAATGCTTATGCTTGTCTTGATGTTTTGGAAAAGAATTATTTTAGTAAAACAATGTTTGTAAAAATGGTGATATTAACTCAAGATTTAATATAAGCCCTAAAGGAGTCAGGATACCTTTTTTTAGCAGTACGCTTTCGAACTGACCATACTTCAGTTAGGACTTTTAAAGGGTTATAACGTGGTCTGGTTCACGATTTAATAAACAAAGGATAAAAGGCTCAAATTTATTTGTACCCAACCCATTCTTCGTGATGTTCTTCAGTCCTAGGTTCAGTTAACTTTATGCATTGAGGCTCCAAAGTAGTTTGGAATTGTAACACTGACACTTGTGATGGTTCAGAAACCAGAAATTTATTTGAAACTTTCAGTCATCTTTTCTTTGTTTGAGGATTTGTAGTGACCTTTTTTCCTTTTGACTTTGTTATCCTTTTTTTTGCTTGAATTGTTTGTTTCAAGATTACAGTCAGCGGGATGTCTCAATTTTACTAAGTCTCCTTCATAGGTTTTGACTTAGCGAGCTTTTCTTTAGCTAGATATTGATTGTCAGGTTTAATGATTACAGAGAACCATCATTGGTTGTGTAAAACATAGATAATTTGCATAAATGAGTTAACCGAGTAACTACCCTTCCCCAGGTTATGAATAAAGGTTTTAATTTGCATGAGAATGAAAACTCCTACTTCATAGGCTCAAAAGGGTTGACTAGGGATTAACTTCCTTATATCTCCACTGTTTAGGAATTGAAACGGTGTCTGTACATCGTCAGCATAGTCTGTTCACAAGCATATTGCATAAGATTATGGTATTGTTTTCGTTATCCTCCCTCTAAAGGCTTACAACTTTATCAAGAGTTAAATATCACAAATAGCGAAGTAAAAGCATAGTTTTAAGTATAGTGAAATGAATGGATTAATTCAAGACAAACATACACAATGCATTAATGTAAAACAAAGTTTGGCGTAATAATAAATGTTTAAACCAACAAAAGAACTCATAAATGAAAATTCAAATGTTCTCAAAGCCTCCTCTAAACTTATTACTCTAAACGTCTGGTAGCTTTGATGTTTGACGGATGATAGGAGAATTCAATCTGACCTTCTGGTGTAACCTCAAGGATTCTTTCATCAATCAGGTCTTGAATCTTATTCTTCAATTCCCAACAACTATTAGTTTTATGTCCAGGACAATTGGAATGATACACACATCTTGCATTGGGATTATAGCGAGGAGAAGAAGTATTGGGTTTTCGAGGAACGTCTTTCAAGATAATCAACTTCATTTCCAACAAGCATTGCAAAGCTTGTGACATTGGCGTGTTGAATCTAGTGAACTGTCTTCTACACTCCTGGTGTTGTGGTGGATTATCCCTACAAGACCTTCTTTCTTCAACTGAAAAATAATCAGTAGTAGCCGGTCTCTTTCCTTCTCTTATCCTCGTTTTCCTTTCAACCAAGTCAGTTTGTTTCATCGGAGGTTGACTGATGATTAGATTCCTAGCTCTGTTATCTTGAAGCTTGTTGACACAGATTCTCAGCTCTTCTTGCCCCTGAGCTAAGCTCTGGATAAGAGCCACCTGGGCATTCATCTGGATTCTCATCTATGCTATCTCAGCTTGTAGTTGTTCCAACTGATCACCCTCGTTGTTTTCAAGATTTTTATTTTTCATGTCCTTAGTGAGGAGGGCTTTCAATTTTTCTTGCCCCTTGGACAAATTCAGGATCACCTCTTGAAATTGAGCAATCTGAGTTTGGAGATATTTGACAGATTGTTCGAGATCCATTTCTGCTGAAATAAACAGCGAGAAGATTAGATACCTGTTTATAAGAAACTAAAACAAAACTTTTATTAGTAAGCGTTAAAATAATTTTCCCCTTGGGCTTACAATGAAAAGAAATAACAATAAAGTACATAAATAAATATATGGGGTTTTAGGTCTCCCATGGACGCTTCCTCTTTGTGTGGAGGTATTTGTTAAGGTTCCGCTCCTCGTGAAGTTGCTTTGTTAGCTCTATAACTCTTTTTTGACTAGCTCTGAACTGAGTCTCAAAGTATCCCTTTGCTCCTTTAATTGAATCCAGGACTTCTGCAACTCTTGCAAATTAGTAGGCATATCTGGATGAAGGATGGTATAAGGAACATCTCTTTCAGCAACAGGTTCCATAATGATTGGTAGAACAGCAGGATATGGCATCATAAGAGTCTGAGCACGAGATCACACCCATCTGAGATAAGGTTCCATAGGAATGGAGTACTTTGGTTCCAAAGTCTTGTTCTAAACTTTATTCATCTTGCTCCAAGCTCGTATAAACCTTTGACGGTAACCCTGAAGATCGTTGTCGTAGTCGAACACAATACCCTGAATAAGAATGTCATGAGGACTATTACTCTGAGCGTAACCAAACTGACGTAGAGCTAAAGAAGGGTTGTAGGTAATGCCCCCTCTTATGCCAAGGAGTGGTACATTAGGGAACTCCCTACAACGGTCAATGATAGTAACATTCTCCTTAGATCGAGAGCACCAGTGAATATCTGAATGAGAAAGGGACATGATCCTCTTAGACCACCTTAACCCTTGTTCATTCTTCATCACTGATAGAGGAAGGTGAGAAATAAACCACCTAGCCAGTAAAGGTATGCAACACATTAGAGTTTCCCTTGCCTTCGTAGTACGAGTGTGAAGATAATGTAAGATATCTCCAAGTAATGTAGGCACTGGATTGCGAGTCAGAAATATGTTGATGGCATGTACGTCTATGAATTGGTCTGGATTAGGGAACAACAATAAGCCATAGATCAATAGGGCTAGGATCTCCTCAAAAGCATCATAGCTCATAGCCTTCAAGAACACTTGAGCCTTCTCCATCAATACCTTAGCAAGAATATTCTTAACTCCGTTTCTCGTTTCTAGGACAATGTATGATTTCTTCAAGTGTAGGGATGCAACAATGACTTCAGGTTTAGGCTCTTTCTCTAAGCCTGTGAAGGGTCTCTGATCAAGGATAGGTATACCCAATTTTTTGGAGAACTCCTCCATTGTAGGAACCAGCTGATAGTCGGGGAATGTGAAGCAATGATGTTTAGGATCAAAGAACTGGAATAGGACACTCATCATGTCTTCATTGAATACTGAAGTAACTAGATCAAGCAGGTAACCATGCTTCTTGATGAATTGGGAGTTTTCAGAAACTTTAGAGACCAATTCCTAAAGCTTAAATGGTATCCCTACAAAATTGATCTGGATAGTGTTCCTACGAGCAGAAGCCATGACCTGCAACAAAGAACAAAGATAAATCCTTGGGTCCTTGAAATGGTTAGTGAAAATGATATGCTTATGATGTCATGATGTCATGCTCAATCACAAACATGTGGCATACACAAACAAGTCACACAATAGCCCTAGGTTTAGAGGCTTGCATAAGGTTTAAAGGTAAGTACCCTCCCCCTGAAGTTTAATTGGTTCATCCTGTCCTACAAAAGTAACCAGATTCTAAGGGATCTCAATATCACTGATCCTTCCCAATGGTTGTTGTTCAGTAGGAAACTTACTTGCCAACCAAAACCCCCCAAGTTTAGGATCTCAATGAGCGTAGCATCGAGTATCAACCAACTTTAGACTTCTCCAAAGCTGGCTATCTTACTACTTTCTAAAGGCCAAAATGGGTTAACCAAGGTTCTACAAATTCAGTTAGTGTAATGACAACATATGGCAGCCTCAGGCTATCCTCAACTTACTTAAGGAACATAAGAACCAACCAAGAAGTCACACTAAAGTAGCCACCAGATCAACCATATCGGTATACACCGTACAATTTCCTTGGTTTATTGCCACTTACCTAGGGTACACTATATCCGGGTTAGGATCTTTCACACAAAAAGCCCAACAGAAAAATAAAGCAAACAAACAAATAATTTAAGTGATCTAATTCCTAAGGGTATCCCTCTTTTACTTAGTAACTCCCCAGCAGAGTCGCCAGTTCTGTAACACGGTGGAAAAACTGACTTTCAATAAATGTTGCGGATAGCAAGAGTCGCCACCGAATTTTATTTTATCAAAGTAGAAAGGACATAAAAGAACAGGAAAAACCTATTTTCAAAGACTTGGGTTCGGGGGGCACGTTATATAAAGGGAAGGTGTTAGCACCCTTTATATCCATGGTTATCCATGGGCTCTTAGTTACTTAGCTCACTTAAATATTTTTGAAAAGGTGAAGTGTGTGATTAGAAATTTTTCTAAGTACTTTGTAATGATCCTCGTATGGATGTATACAAAGCCTTGTTTGAAAATGTTTGAAAATATTGTGAGGTGTGAAAAGTATTTTTCAAAGGTGTGAGCAAGTAACTATGAGGTACCTACCCTAGACTAAGTCATTCATGTTCTTATCTGTTCTTTCGAGGGTAAGATTGTCCCTATTATTAAGGAGTAGGTAGTCATTACCTTGGATTTGTTAAGGGACGAGCGAAGGGTCATCGTACGGTCAACGAAGGTAACTATAGGGTGTCTTTAGCAATTGGGAGGGACTATCATCTTTTAAACCGAAGGGACAATATCATTTATCATAGGCAACCTCGTAGGGACTTGATCTTTTAGAATCTGGGAGGGATAAGATGATTTATTTGTGAAGTGACTTTGCTTAAGACACCCCCACGTTCGAGGGACTTGACTGTTTGTTAAAGGCAACCAAGAGGGATACCCTAGGAAGTGCAGATGGCGATCTTAGACCGACTTACATGTGTGAGTGTTATTTTTCATATATTTTATCTTATTTTTTAATTTTCTAAGTCCAAATTAATTACAATTAGGTCTCACCACGCCCTAAATTACTAACCACACAGTTAAATATTTACAGAAAATAAAAAGCAAGAAAATAAATTTGTAAACTATTACATAGCTATGGGGCAGATACATAATAATCAGGCGAGAAAAATAAATTACGATATAACCTATACAATTTTTCTAATAATTAAAATAAAGCAAGAATTAAATATAAAAAAAATAATAAAGCAACATTAAAAATAAAATAATTAGGGTTAGAGAAAATTAGGGTTTTAGAATAAAGTTAGATTACAAATTTAATTAAGAAAAATTAGAATAGTAAATAACTTATTAAGAAAAATATGATATAATTGATAATTAGTAATTATTTAAAACATAATGGATTGATTATATACAAAATTATTATAAAAAACATAATTAGAATTTTTAATTTAAGATTATAAAGTTATTAACTAAGTTTTATTTACAAAATACATAAATAATGAAATTTATATACAAATTAAAAAGATATTAGTTGATTTTTAAAAAAAAAAAGACTAATGAATTAATTTAATTTTAGAAAAAAAAAACAAAATAAAGTTTACTATTTTAAAAAAATTAAAGTTTGTAAAGAAGATTAAATGTTTTTTTCTTTTGATATTATGAAAAAGGAATTATAATTTAATTATATAATGAATTTAATTTATATAGAAATAGAGAAACAAAGAAGAAAAAAAAGGAAAAGAAACACTTCTCTAACAATAGGGACAACCAAGATTCGAACTCAGGACATGCCTCCCACAACACAACACTCCTTCCAATGGGTTGCGCGCATTCTGGTGATGTTTAAATGAGTAACATTCAATAAATATTAAACCTGAAAAATAACGCAACTGTTAAAAAAAAGAATGGGAATTGAGATTCGAACCCAGGTTATTCCGCTCACACGCGTATGTCTTTGCCACTGCGCTACCTGTATCATAATTATAGTTAAACATAAATGAATTATTATAAAATATATTGAAATTCAAAAAAAAAAAAATCGCGCGCGGACATCATCTTCCTCCTCTAGATTGATTGCTTTGGCAACGGTTTTATTGATATCATCGGCTACAGTTTTGCGAACATTGGCAAAACATGCGTTTCTCAAACATTCAAAGTAGGTGTGATTAGATCAAGTTAAGCATACTAAACGATTGCCCATGTCTTATGCTATCTAGCCATGTTATTTAAATGTCTTTATACACCCTAAATCATAAGATCCCAAATTCGAGTTTGAAACCCTAACCATGGTGATTTCCTTTTCCTACGTCAAAACCTCAATCAAATAAACCATAATCGATCTAAGCAATCAAACAAACAAAGTTATGCATTCAAAATTCAAAACAAACGCATAGAGAACAGAAATCGAAAATTCAATTTTTAAGAAAATATGAGAAATCGGTTATGATGTTTTGACGCATGAATGGATGTTCTCATGATCCAGGAACATTGTGTGATCTTCTAGGAATGCATTGAAACCTTCAAAAGCTTTTGAGGTGGCTTGGATGCTTGAATCTGATTCTCAATTTTCTTGAAGATTTTTGAAGTTGGTTTTGGTTCTTTGATGCTGCAAATTCGTGTGCAATGCTTTGGTTTACTTGTGTACTTATAGAAGAATGAAAATAGGTCATAAAATTGATGTGTTATGTGGGTTTTTGGGTAACTTGATCATGAAGAAAGAATCAACCATAATTGGTCCAAAAATCAAATAATATCTTACCAAATTGTCTTTTCACGAAATTGGAACTTCTCAATCAGTTTTAAATGATCTTTAAGAGCTTCTAGAAGAAGGATCAAATCAAATATTTGAGTTCTTATATTTTATTTTTATTTAAATTGAATTTTAATGAATAAAATCCAAATAAATAATAAATAAATTATAAAAATCAGAAATAATTGGAATTGGTTCGTGCTTGATGTTATTGTGAAGATTGGGTTGCAAATTGATAGGCTCATTTGGAAAAAATTGGATTTAAGACCTTATTTGCTTCATGCACCCCTTGAAAATTTCCCAACTTTGTCAAGGCATAAATCCCTCAATTTTAAGGCTATGAAGGTGTTCTTGGAATTTTTGGAAATCTTAAAGAGTCATATAACCAACCCTTTTGGTACCATGTCAATATATTTTACCATTTTCAAATTATGCTCTTTAGAAAAAGTTGACTTTTTGTTTATTTTTGAAATGACACATAATGTCTTAGCTCATACCTTCCAAATGAAGCATTTTTGGGCTTGACTTGTGAGACACAAATTTGTAGAGAATTAAATTTCCTTCAAAATGAGATTTTTATGGGAATATTTTGATGAAGCATGTGAAAGTTATGGATGGTCAAAGTTCAGTTGACTTTTCCTAGGAAACCCTAATTTAGAAACTTCCTGATTCTTGATGATCTGAGATTTCCTTGATGAATCATGATCAACCCTTGATCAAATGATGAATTTTACTTCATAATCTTGATGTTGGAAAAAAAATCTTGAAGTTTGACTTTAGTTTGACCATAGTTGACCTCAGTTTGACTTTTTAACCACTTTGATTGATTTTTGCATATCTAATCATCTGACTGGTCAAATTTATTGGGAAAGCTCTGAAACTTGACATAGGGATTTTTGAAGTCAAATGGGATGTTATAAAGCTCACTTGAAGCCTTGGAAATCCATTTTGCTTGGAGAAAACCAAAACCCTAGTTCTGGATCCTTTGCTTATGAGGAGGCTTTGTCTGCGGAAACTCTCAAACTTTCTGACCAATTGGAGACCTTGAGAACCTTATGATTATTGAGAAATCTTGAAAGAAATGGCCTTGATTGCGGGAGGGAAAATTTTGGGGTACAACAATGTCATATCAGATGCCTAAACATCTTGAAAGAATGTTTGAATCTGGTATATTAAGAATTTTATAATGTTGTTGTTTGTGCCTTGTTATGTTTATC
Organism: Lathyrus aphaca; assembly: GCA_963966055.1. Lineage (NCBI taxonomy): Eukaryota > Viridiplantae > Streptophyta > Magnoliopsida > Fabales > Fabaceae > Lathyrus > Lathyrus aphaca. Next base: position 248,093,504 of record OZ014520.1, on the reverse strand, counting down.
TGTAACAGATCAGATGTCTCAACATCATATTCGACATTTGAGTCTGTCATACCAGAATTTCAGTATCTCACCCCTTCTGTTTGAATGTTACCCTTATGTTGGTAACATGCGGGTGAGCAGGATAAGTCAAGTGGTGGTCAGTGAAGTCGGTGTACTTCACGTCTTAGGATGTCGGCTTTGATACATGTTTTGGGTGTCAGGACAACATTTGTTGCTTGCTTATTTTTTTTAAGAAAACGATTTGTATTTTTGAAATATTACTTTATATTTTCATTTTAAGTTTTCCGCTGTGAGTTGAATAATTTTGTAACACATATCTATCGAGCTATGTTTTTAGTTAAATTGTGACACTCAAATGTTTTTGATAAAATCTAAAATTACTATGATTTTATTAATAATTATGTTGGGTAATTTAGGTGTTACAAAGTGGTATCAGAGAAAGTCGGTTCGTCCGACCAAGTAGTTGAGTCGTTGAGTCGTAAGTCGTTAAGTTGTTGTGTTGTTGTTGAGTGTTGAGCATTGTTGTTGTTGTTGATTTCTAAATCATTGTTGGATTTTTATTGTGTGACAACTTTAGAATGGCTGGGAGAAATGATGTTGCACTTGCCGCTGCTATGCAAGCGATGGCACAAGCTGTGCAAAACCCGATGAATGTTGGGGATCGCGAAAGTGATGAGTTCAAGAAGAATGATCCGCCTACATTCAAGGGAAAGTATGACCCTGATGGAGCACATGATTGGCTCAAGGAGATAGAGAGGATCTTCAAGGTGATGGAGTGTTCGGAAGGAAGCAAGGTGCGGTTAGGTGCGCACAAATTGGTAGTTGAAGCTGATGATTGGTGGGTTGGCACTCGTCAACGGTTGGATGTGTCTGGTGAGGCAGTCACTTGGGATGTGTTTAGGAGAGAATTTCTGAGGAAGTATTTTCCTGAAGATATTCGGGGAAAGAAGGAGATCGAGTTTCTAGAGATGAAACAAGGCAGTATGTTTGTGACCGAATATGCTGCTAAGTTCACTAATATGGCAAAGTTTTATCCTCACTATAATGAAGAGACTAAGATTAAGCAGGCGATTAGCTATCATAGAATCCGAAAATTTCCGGATTTGGTAGATTGTTATAGGAATTTTGAGGAAGACAACAAGGCTCGATCTGAGCATTTCAAAGGTTTAGTTAAGAGAAGAGGAAAACAGCAGATGCATCGTGGGAAACCTTATGTAGCTCTTGTTGATAAGGGTAAACAGAAACAGAATACGGGCAAAAGGCCAAGTGGGGGAGGTGTTCCTGCTTCGCTGAAGTGATATAGATGTGGTGAGTTGGGTTATCGTGTTAGTGAGTGCATGAGTGACGTGAAGAAATGTTTCAAGTGTGGTCAGCCTGAACACTTGATTGTTGAGTGCAAGACTAATCTAGTTACTTGCTACAACTATGGGGGAGCAAGGTCACATCAGTACTCATTGCCAGAAGACGAAGAAAATTGCAACTAGAGAAAAGGTGTTCGCTTTGAAAGGGATACAGACTTCCAGCGAGAATCGTTTGATCAAAGGTACTTGTTATATTAATAGTATTTCGTTGATTGATATGATTGACATAGGTTCTACGCACTATTTTATTTCTATTGATTGTGTAAGGAGATTAAGACTTGTTATTTCTCCAATGAAAGGAGAGATGGGTATCGAGACTCCTGCTGATGGGTCGTTAACTACTTCTCTTGTATGTCTGAATTATCTGTTATCGATTTATGGTAAGGACTTTGGTGTGCATTTGATTTGCTTACTGTTGGGAGGTTTAGACGTGATTCTGGGTATGAATTGGTTAGAGTACAACCATGTTCATATTAATTGTTTCAGTAAGTAGGTTCGGTTTCTTACTTCAGGTGAAGAGGAAGAGGAACTTGGTATTTGTCTGCTCGAGAGTTTAAAGAGCTTATGAATGAAGAAGCACAAGTTTTAGCGTTGTTTGGTTGTCGGTGGAGAATGATATGGCAATTAGTGAATTTCAAGTGGTGAGAGATTTTCCGAAAGTATTTCTAAATGATGTTTTGGATGTTCCGCCAAGGAGAGAGGTAGAGTTTAATGTTGATCTTGTGCCAGGAACAAGACCTATTTCGATGGCATCGTATCGTATGTCAGCTTCCGAGTTATCTGAACTGAATAAATAGTTAGAGGAACTGTTAGAAAAGAAGTTTGTGAGACCGAGTGTATCACCGTGGAGAGCACGGATATTGTTAGTGAAGAAGAAAGATGGTAGCATGATATTGTGTATCGATTATAGGCAACTGAATAAGGTGACGATTAATAACAAGTATCTGCTTCCAAGGATATATGATATGATGGATCAGTTTGTTGGTGCTCCTGTATTTAGTAAGATCGATTTGCGATCGGGTTATCATCAGACAAGAGTGAAAGATGAAGATATTCATAAGACAACTTTTAGGACTCGATATGGACACTACAAATATGTAGTGATGTCATTTGGAGTTACTAATGCACCTATGTATTCATGGAGTATATGAATCGGATTTTCCATGAGTATTTGGATCAATTTGTTGTTGTCTTTATAGATGACATTCTGATTTACTCTAAGTCAAGAGAAGAGCACGCTGAATATTTGTGAATTGTGTTGCAAGTGTTGAAAGAGAAGAAGTTGTATGCTAAATTGTCGAAATGTGAATTTTGGTTGAAAGAGGTTAGCTTTATTAGTCATGTGATTTCGGAAAAAGGGATTTGTGATACTCTAAATTTTGACCAGATATTTTAGCATTTTTCATTCATCTGACATATTTTTATCACAGTATTGAAAATTAATCATAAGTCCGTCATTTTTCCATAAACATTTCATTGATCATTAATCATGCATTTTTAACTGATTTTTATCATTCCATATCATTTCTTGATTTTTATGATTTCTATTTAGATAATTATTTTAGTTTATTTAGAATTAATCTTAGTTTAATTTTGGTTTTAATTTATATTTTAATTAAATTTTATATTAAATTTAGTTTAATTTCAATTTCAATTTATTTAGTTTAACTTCAATTTATTTAATTCAATATAATTTATTTTTTAATAACCATTTTCAATTTATTATTATTATTATTATTAGTTTTATTATTATTATTTATTATTATTATTACTACTTTTCTTTTGTTTTTCTTCATGTTCAAAAAAGGAAAAATGATAAGTGAGGTTCACTACAATGTAGTACAAACACTTCACATGGATTGCCAAGTTGGAATTATCAATGGCCAAGAATTATTCTCACACTTCTCATGGATTGCCAACTTGGACTAATCAATGACCAAGAATCGTTCTCACACTTCACAAGGATTGCCAACTTGGACTTATCAATGACCAAAAATCATTCCCATAAAGTCACATGTATTGCCACATTAACACTCCTACTTCATTCACACTATAAATAAGATATATCTTTCTCTCATTTGAGACTAACAAGAATACCCTTAAATTCTAAAAATCTAGCACATTCATTACATATTTTTCAAAGTCAATTTTTTTTTACCTACACAATATCCATAAACATTCACCATCTTCACCATAACAACAACCTCCATCAAAACACCTTCCCTTTATTCTACACAACAAGTTCAACATTTGCTAGCTTTGGAGTTTGTGAGTATCATCCATCATTTATTTATTTATATTTTAGTTTGTGAAGCTATGTTATAAAAATATAATATTTTTTTATGTGTTCATATTTTATTGTTGTTATAGTATTAGTATATGTTAGCTTATGATAAATATCCATGTTTATTTATTTCTCTTTCATTTTTATTTTACTAGTTTTTTTTTTATATTTTAATTTGTTATCTATTTAAATTATTTAAAAATTTCCTTATTAGTTTAAGTTATTAGATTGATTTTAGTTTCTTTATTTCAAAATATAGTTTTGTTTAATTTATTTAGTAATCTTAGAAGTAAAGTATATATGTGATTACCACTTAAAAATATAAAAAAAAATATTATTATTTAGTAAGTTATTTAAATTTAGTTGTAATTTTGTTTAGTTGTTGATAAACTAAAAATTCAAAAAGATGTGTCTTTGTTTTTCAATTCCGTTTTGATTTTTATTCTGGCCGATGATATAACAAAAGACCATGATTAGTTGATTTTGATAAATCGATAAATTGTGACCAATATGAGGCCATTTAGCTTAGTTTAATTTACTTCATAGTTTATTTTATTCTATTTTAGTCTATTTATTTTGTTTATTTTATTTATTTACTTTTGACATTTTACACAATATCAAGTTCTAACGGTTCTAGATAGCTAATACACCACACACACGCTTTCTCTTGGGAAAATTACAACAAGACCCTTTATTTCATCGCAATCCCGTGTAAATTACTTTGTATCCCTCTCCCGATTACATTATACGCAATTTATTTATTTCTCCATATTTATTGCTTTTATTTCACTCGCACACTTGCACATTTCTTTCGATTAGGGTTTTCGTATTACTAGGAGTACCCCTAGGGACTAGGAATCGAATCCATTTAATCAATCAAACAATTCATACGCCTACATTTTGCACACACGTAAGTCGGTCACCTATGTGATCGCCATCTGCACGACTTTACGCGTCACAATTAATTAGCGAGGAACTGAACCCTGGAGTCTAGCATTCCACGAGTTCTTTAATGAACCATACTTGGGCTAACCCCACGCGTAGTGTTTCATTTACTCCTTCGTTATTAAAAACATTAAACCCTAAAACATCCAAAACAAAGAATCTAATTTACCACATATCAAATAACGGAGGAACTGAATTTTGGAGTCTAGCACTCCACATAATTCTTGAATTAATCACTCCTAGGCTAGCCCCACGTGACGTGGTTTATTCGCCCTCTCGTTCCTAAAACACCTAATTCACATATAAAACAACGAAAGAACTAAACTCAGGAATCTAGCATTCCTCGGGTGTTTGATTAAATCACTCTTGAGGCCAACCCTCGAGTTATGCTTCATTCACCCTTTCGTACTAAAACACTTAAACAACCCTCGAATAGATGAGACATGATTCATCTTCATAGGAAAGACTTTTCTCTTATTTCTACAAACACAACAGTCAATTTTCTCAAATAATTTCTCACAAGGAAGAATGTGGCAATCGCTTGTTGATCATATATCCAAGTTTGAAGCTTCTTCCGTTTTCAATTTTTTCCTTTAACTGTTTGTGGAATAGGCGAGATATCTCCCTTAAAGATGACGATTTGTCTCTTTCTTTCAAAATACAATTTAAAACCTACCAACAAATACAAATCGTTTTTATAATTAAATAGCGAAGGAACTGAATTCTGGAGTCTAGCAATCCACATAATTCTTGAATGAAACACTCTTGGGCTAGCCCCACGCGATGTGGTTCATTCGCCCTTTCATTTTGAAACACCTTAACAAAGGTCGAACATCTTTTCTCTAAACAAACATTGTTTAAATCTTTCTACCTCGCAAACAAGCTATCATTTCAGCCTCCACCGTGAATAAAATCCAACGCTTAGCAGATTAGAAAGCGTTTTCAAACAATCATTCAATAAAAAAAACACAAATCGTAGTTGCACGAACTACGAAGCTCTGACTTTCCCATTGCACAAGGGAATACGTAGGCACGGGGATTTCAATCCTTCGCGAGCACAATAATAAAAATCTTTTCACCGTCATAATAATAATAAAATTTCTTTTCCTTTAACAAACATATTAACAAACATTTAGAAGACAAAGACATTAATTAACATTTAATCGCATAGTTAGACTAAGAGGTTCCACTTGAGTACAACGGACGTGAGGGGTGCTAATACCTTCCCCTTGGTAACCGACTCCCGAACTTAGAATTTGGTTTCGTGGACCATTTCTTATCCTGTAATTAGGTTGTATCTATATCTCCCTTTTCTCTCGTAGAATAAATAGAATTAGGTGGTGACTCTGTTGTTCTTTCCGCGTCCATCGCGAGGATCGTATTTTTTCGAGGTACGACAACTTCATGACTCTGCTGGGGACAACTCCATGCATAAGAGAGTCGAGCCTAACTTAGCTAGACGTTCGTTTATTTAATGATTCTTGTCTATTTGTCTTCTCTTTGTTTGTTATATATATGTGTTTATCGCTTTCTTTTATTGCTCATTATTATACTTGCTTGTGGGATCTTGGGGGTACATCACGAGTAAAAGATGAGTTATGGAAAAAGAAGAGGGAACACATAGGTTAGAATTTGGTAGTTATTAGTGTTAGTCTCCAAGGACTCGCTCCTTGCAAGCCTAGCATGAAAGCTCCCCCAGAACCAGTTTCAATATTGGCAATTGTGTAATGTTAGTCTCCGAGGGCTAGCCCCTTTGTCAGCCTAGCATGAGAACTCTAATCAAGGTAGACCTTATCGTTATTATCGTCAAAATGCAGCTAGCCTGCGGCAGGGCATTAGTACGATAAACGTCTGTGGCCTTGAGTTTCTTAATACCTTCACCGTAGAAACTATCTCGTGAGTAGGGTTTTATGGGTACAAAATATAGAACCAATCTCTTACAGCCTACCAAATAGGAAGTTTCAAGTTAATTCCAGCTTTCGAGTTCATTTGTGCTTGTGACCCTAAGCATACCCGCATTGCATACCATTTGCATCATTTGCATTATTTCATACACTCGATTTGTTCGTCAATTCATTCAAGTTGTCTCTATCTTCCATTTATCTATCAACCGTCAAACTGAAGCTTCATAGCCGATACAAAACCCGAGCTTACCGCAGACGCAGGATGTCAGAACAAGAGGTTCATAATGCTGAGGTCCTAATGGAAATTGATGAGTTAAAGACGAGTGTGACAGAGTTGACTGAGATGCTTCAAGTTTTGATTGCTAGAGGAGAGCCACCTCAGAAGACAGTGATCCAAGAGGTTGAAAATGTTGTTGTTGAACCTCACCCTACCCAGTTGTCGCCTTTAACTTGGTCGAAGTTTAGTTAGCCACACAACTACTCTCCACCTCACGTTACTACTTTTGTGGTTGGTCAGGCGTCCAAACCCGCTTTTCAAGTTCCTATTTTCACTGAATCCAGACATACGATTCATACTGGCCAAATTCCCTATGAACACAATGCTGCTAGTGCTCAGGGTGATGATCTTGAGGATTATATTGAACTTGAAGTTGGTCGTGAGCAGTATCGAGCTATTGACAAGCGATTAAGGGTTGTAGAGGGTAATGACTTCTTCAATGTTGATTCAAGTGATATGTGTTTGGTATCCGATCTCATCGTGCCTGCCAAGTTCAAAATTCCAGAATTTGAGAAGTATAAGGGGCACACTTTTCCAAAATTCCATTTAACGATGTACTGTCGAAAGATGGCTGCTTACGCCAGGAACGACAAAATACTTATTCATTTCTTTCAAGACAGTTTGAGCGGTGCCTCTATGAAGTGGTACATGGGACTGGAGAAAGATCGTATCCATAACTGGGTGGATTTGGGTGATGCTTTCGTGAAACAGTACAAGTACAACTTGGACATGGCACCTGATCGCCGTCAATTGTAGAATATGTCTCAGAAGGAGAGGTAATCCTTCAAGGAATATGCTCAACGTTGGAGATAGTTGGCATCTCAGGTTGAACCTCCTATATCTGAGAAATAAATGACTGGTATGTTCATGGATACTTTGGCTCCCTTCTATTGGGAAAATATGATCATAAGTGTCTCTTCCAGTTTCACTGATCTGGTTACCATTGGACAAAGACTTGAAGAAGGAATCAAGAATGGTAAAGTTTCCAAAGCCGCTGCTGAGTCTTCCAACAATGCAAAAAAGCCTTTTGGGAATTTCCGAAGGAAAAATGAAGATCAGACCAATGCTATTTTCATTGTGGGTAGAAGACCTCAATACAGGGCTCAACATGATAATCAAGCTTATGTTGCTATTGTTGCTCTTGTGATTGCTGCTCAACCAGCTAGAGCTTCTCAACGTCCGTCTGTTGGACAAACTCAGAATCATTATAGGGTTCACTTTGACCCCATTCCTATGACGTACACTGAGTTATATCATGGTTTGGTTCAGAGAGGTTTGATAACCACTAGACCTATGCCTCCTCCTTCAAATCCTCTCCCACCAGGCTACATGGAAAATCTTCATTGTGAATTTCATCAGGGTGGAGCGGGCCATGATTTGGAACATTTTTTTGCTTTGAAGACAAGAGTAAAAGAGTTGATCAGAGACAAGATCCTCTCCTTCCGTGATACCAATCCAAATGTCAAGGACAATCCTTTGCCAAGGCATGCAACTTGAAGCTTCAATCAACTTCAACCAGTTCTCCCTAAAGCCAGTGTTTCAAGACATGACAACTCATCTTTGTTTACTGATTAGTCACTAGGCATTTGCTTCCTTTATGTTTGTATTTTCTTTGTATTCGTAACAACTGTTTGCCTTTCAATGATGTTTGTATTTCTTTGATTAATGAAATGAGCATTTGCAATCTTTTGAATTCAGTTCATCTGTTTATTTGTGTCTTTACACTTTCTATTTCAAAAAAAATACATATATACCTTTTGTTCAAAACTTTTGATTATGCAAATGTTTGAGGGAGGATGATGAAAAATACCCATAGCTATTGTGGTTTGCTTTCGGATAAAATCTTGTCGAGGATGTACAGGCATTGTTTCAATCCCCAAACACTGGAGAGATAAGGAGTTAATCCCTAGTTCACCACTTCGAGCCTGGAAGTAGGAGTTTCTTTCGGGAATAAACCCTTATGTTTAACCCGGGGCAGGGTAGTTGCTCAATTATTTTGATTACACATTCAAATTACAAGATGATCCATTACAACCAATGGTTTGGCAGTCATAGCTTTCAATATTTCAAAAAAAAAAATACAAAAAAAAAATCCCGCTAAGTCAAACACAAAAAAATGGGACTTAGGCAAAAGTTTGGGACCAGTTCAAAAAAAAATCAAGCAAAAGAGACCCTCAAACCCTCAACATCAAACAAACAATATTTAGTGACCACCATGTCCAAAATCGATGGGTCACTACAAACATCCATCAAAGCCAAATAAAATTATTGTCATTTCCAATAAAACTCAAATCATCATCTTTACCCTTACATTGTCAAGATAAATGTGTGTAGATTTAACTGAATGTAGGACTGGATATTCATCACGAAGAAGGGTGGGTACAAACACAATTTTTTAGCCTTTATCCTTTGTTTCATAAACCATGAACTAGATCACGTTACAACCCTTTAAAATACCTAATTGAGGCAATGTTATTCTGAAAAGCATACTACAGTAAGGTTGTGTAAACTGACTCCAAAAAGATCTTTGCAAGCCATTTTGTTTTGTACATATCTTTGCTTTACCTTTCACTTTGAATGTCATAAACCGCCATGTTTTGACTATTGATTCATTTTCTTTTCTTCAAACAATGATCTTGATTTCAAAATTTGCATTTGCTTTTAATTACCATGATTGTATAAATGTTTTTGTTCGCAAACTATCTTTTCTAGCAAGGAATTTTCAAACAGTTAAAAAACTTGCCCGGTGATCCTATCAGGGGCAAGTTCCTTCCAAATCATGTTAAGAATCAGTTCAGAGTTGATTTATCCAAAAAACATTTCAAGACTTATATTGAGGCAAGCTTCCACGTGAATCATAAGGCAATCATTTTTAGAATCAGTCAAGTTGAAGCAACGATCAGCTCATCTACAACAGTCAGCTTATCTGGGGCAATCCATTAGAAGAATCCCTAAGCAGCTCTTCATCTGTGCTCCAAGGATCATCAACTTGGTATAGTTTATTAGTGTGGCAGAGTTCTATTCAACATTCAACATCCTTAGTCCCCAAGAAGAATAACAGTGATCTCATGGTGTTGAAGAACCAGTTTTCCAATCTTGTCCACTCCACAAAAGAGTCAAAGTCGTGTTGTCAGCATCTGCACTACATGCATTTGATCATACATAGTAACAAGTTCATATACTATGCATAACAAGGTGTTCTATCCTCATTTGCATTTACCATAGGTCATGTTGTGGTCAAACATTTACCTCACTTTGAAAGTCCAACTTCTTGGCGCCTACCAAAAACTTACCTTTCTTTCACTCTAGTGTCATTCCTGGATGTATTCTTTCACTCCAGTGCTATTCCTAGGTCTTTATATTATTCCTCCAGTGCTATTCATGGGTCTTTGTATTATTCCTCCAGTGTTATTCCTGAGTCTTTATATTATTTCTCCAGTGTTATTCATGGGTCTTTGTATTATTCCTCTAGTGCTATTCCTAGGTCTTTGTATTATTCCTCCAGTGTTATTCATGGGTCTTTGTATTATTCCTCTAGTGTTATTCATGGGTCTTTGTATTATTCCTCCAGTGTTATTCCCGCGTCTTTGTATTATTCCTCCAGTGTTATTCATGGGTCTCTGTATTATTTCTCCAGTGTTATTCCTGAGTCTTTGTATTATTCCTCCAGTGTTATTCATGGGTCTGTATTCTTCTTCCAGTGTTATTCCTGGGTCTATATTTTGTTTCTCTAGTGTTATTCCTGGATATATTCTTCCACTCCAGTGCCATTCTTGGATATTTTGTTCCTACAGTGCCATTCCTGGATATCTTGTTCCTTCAGTGCCATTCCTGAAATGTTTATCTGTATATCTAGTGTCATTCCTGGATATAGTGATTTGCTTTTACCTTTAGTGTCATTCCTGAAACTTTTATATGTATATCTAGTGTCAGTCCTGGATATAGTGATTTGCCTTTACCTTCAGTTCCATTCCTGAAATTTTTATCTGTATATCCAGTGTCATTCCTAGATATAGTGATTTTCCTTTACCTTCAGTGTCATTCCTAAAAAATTTATCTGTTTATCCAGTGTCATTCCTGGATATAGTGATTTTCCTTTACCTTCACTGTCATTCCTGAAGTTTTTTATTTGCATATTCAATGTCATTCTTGAATATAGTTATTTGCCTTAACCTTCAGTGCCATTCCTGAAAATCATTGCCCACCTTCGTCCAATACAATCCATGGAAGTTGTTCCTCTTTGGCATCCAATACAATCCATGTATATCTGTTTTCATTCCACTTTGTCCAATCCAATCCATGGACGTTATTTCTTCTTTGTCATCCAATACAATCCATGGATGTCAACTTTTATTCGACTTCTTCCAATACAATCCATGGACATTGTTCCTCTTTGTCATCCAATACAATCCATGGATGTCTGTTTTTATTCGACTTCGTCCAATCCAATCCATGGACGTTATTTCTTCTTTGTTATTATTCTTAGTGTCAGTTGGTCGTATCGTGCCACTGCGCATTCACTTTGAATATTTTCTTGTCATCTTAAGTGTTAACTTGACTTTACTTGTGTTAGTTGAACCAACGCTTTGGATTTCCTTTTGTTTCTGTCTTTTGTTATTCTTAGTTTCAGCAGTTACACATGAACCTGTTGATTTATCACTTCGAATACTTCCCGTCTCCATTCCCCAGTGTAATCCTCTCTTGTTAGTCTGTTTCATGTGACATCATTCCCCACATAACTCAATCACTCATGCATTCATTAATATTGCATCTCATCCACATTTGGACAAAATTCTTGGTATTCTGATATTTAATCATCTTTTACCTTGAATGTAAAAAAACTTATTTTCTATTCAAACATTCAAGTTCAAGATGATTAAATAGGGGCATCTATCATACTCTAAATTTTGACCAGATATTTTAGCAATTTTCATTCATCTGACACATTTTTATCACAGTATTGAAAATTAATCATAAGTCCGTCATTTTTCCATAAACATTTCATTGATCATTAATCATGCATTTTTAACTGATTTTTATCATTCCATGTCATTTCTTGATTTTTATGATTTCTATTTAGATAATTATTTTAGTTTATTTAGAATTAATCTTAGTTTAATTTTGGTTTTAATTTATATTTTAATTAAATTTTATATTAAATTTAGTTTAATTTCAATTTCAATTTATTTAGTTTAACTTCAATTTATTTAATTCAATATAATTTATTTTTTTAATAACCATTTTCAATTTATTATTATTATTATTATTATTAGTTTTATTATTATTATTTATTATTATTACTACTTTTCTTTTGTTTTTCTTCATGTTACAAAAAGGAAAAATGACAAGTGAGGTCCACTACAATGTAGTACAAACACTTCACATGGATTGTCAAGTTGGAATTATCAATAGCCAAGAATTATTCTCACACTTCACATGGATTGCCAACTTGGACTAATTAATGACCAAAAATTATTCTCACACTTCATATGGATTGCCAACCTGGACTTATCAATGACAAAAAATCATTCTCATAAAGTCACATGGATTTCCACATCAACACTCCTACCTCATTCACACTATAAATAAGATCTATCTTTCTCTCATTTGAGACTAACAAGAATACCCTTAAATTCTCAAAATCTAGCACATTCATTACATATTTTTCAAAATCAAAATTATTTTTTTTACTTACACAATACCCATAAACATTCACCATCTTCACCACAACAACAACCTCCATCAAAACACCTTCACTTTATTCTACACAACAAGCTCAACCTTTGCTAGCTTTGGAGTTTATGAGTATCATCCATCATTTATTTATTTATATTTTAGTTTGTGAAGCTATGTTGTAAAAATATAATTTTTTTTTATGTGTTCATATTTTATTGTTGTTATAGTATTAGTATATGTTATCTTATGATTAATATTCATGTTTATTTATTTCTCTCTCATTTTTATTTTACTAGTTTTTTTTATATATTTTAGTTTGTTATCTATTTAAATTATTTAAAAATTTCCTTATTAGTTTAAGTTATTAGATTGATTTTAGTTTCTTCATTTCAAAATATAGTTTTGTTTAATTTATTTAGTAATCTTAGAAGTAAAGTATATATGTGATTAACACTTAAAAATATAAAAAAAATATTATTGTTTAGTAAGTTATTTAAATTTAGTTGTAATTTTGTTTAGTTGTTGATAAACTAAAAATTCAAAAAGTTGTGTCTTTGCTTTTCAATTCCATTTTGATTTTTATTTCGGCCGATGATATAACAAAAAGCCGTGATTAGTTGATTTTGATAAATCGACAAATTGTGACCAATATGAGGCCATTTAGCTTAGTTTAATTTACTTCATAGTTTATTTTATTCTATTTTAGTCTATTTATTTTGTTTATTTTATTTATTTACTTTTCACATTTTACACAATATCAAGTTCTAACGGTTCTAGATAGCTAATACACCGCACACACGCTTTCTCTTGGGAAAATTACAACAAGACCCTTTATTTCATCGCAATCCCGTGTAAATTACTGTGTATCCTTCTCTCGATTACATTGTACGCAATTTATTTATTTCTCCATATTTATTGATTTTATTTCACTCGCACACTTGCACATTTCTTTCGACTACGGTTTTTGTATTACTAGGAGTACCCCTAGGGACTAGGAATCAAATCCACTTAATCAATCAAACAATTCATACGCCTATATTTTGCACACACGTAAGTCGGTCACCTATGTGATCGTCATCTACACGACTTTACGCGTCACAATTAATTAGCGAGGAACTTAACCCTGGAGTCTAGCATTCCACGAGTTCTTTAATGAACCACACCTGGGCTAGCCCCACGCATAGTGTTTCATTTACTCCTTCGTTATTAAAAACATTAAACCCTAAAACATCAAAAACAAAGCATCTAATTTACCACATATCAAATAACGGAGGAACTGAATTCTAGAGTCTAGCACTCCACATAATTCTTGAATAAATCACTCCTGGGCTAGCCCCACGCGACGTGGTTTATTCGCCCTCTCGTTCCTAAAACACCTAATTCACATATAAAACAACGAAAGAACTAAACTCAGGAATCTAGCATTCCTCGGGTTTTTGAATGAATCACTCTTGAGGCCAACCCTCGAGTTGTGTTTCATTTGCCCTTTCGTACTAAAACACTCAAACAACCTTCGAATAGATAAGACATGATTCATCTTCATAGGAAAGACTTTTCTCCTATTTCTACAAACACAACAGTCAATTTTCTCAAACAATTTTTCACAAGGAAGAATGTGGCAATCGCTTGTTGATCATATATCCAAGTTTAAAGCTTCTTCCGTTTTCAATTTTTTCCTTTAACTGTTTGTGGAATAGGCGAGATATCTCCCTTAAAGATGACAACTTGTCTCTTTCTTTCAAAATACGATTTAAAACCTACCAACAAATACAAATCATTTTTATAATTAAATAGAGAAGGAACTGAATTTTGGAGTCTAGCATTCCACATAATTCTTGAATGAAACACTCCTGGGCTAGCCCCACGCAACTTGGTTCATTCGCCTTTTCGTTTTAAAACACCTTAACAAAGGTCGAACATCTTTTCTCTAAACGAACATTGTTTAAATCTTTCTACCTCGCAAACAAGCTAGCAATTTAGGCTCCACCGCGAGTAAAAGCCAAGGCTTAGCAGATTAGAAAGCGTTTTCAAACAATCGTTCAATAAAAAAACACAAACCGTAGTTGCACGAACTACGAATCTCTGACTTTCCCATTGCACAAGGGAATATGTAGGCACAGGGATTTCAATCCTTCACGAGCACAATAATAAAAATCTTTTCTCCATCATAATAATAATAATATTTTTTTCCTTTAACAAACATTTAGAAGACAAAGGCATTAATCAACATTTAATCGCATAGTTAGACTAAGAGGTTCCCGTTGAGTGCAACGGACGTGAGGGGTGCTAATACCTTCCCCTTGCGTAACCGACTCCCGAACTTAGAATTTGGTTTCGTGGACCATTTCTTATCCTGTATTTAGGTTGTATCGATATCTCCCTTTTCTCTCGTAGAATAAATAGAATTAGGTGGCGACTCTGTTGGTCTTTTCGCGTCCACCGCGAGGATCGTATTTTTTCGAGGTACGACTGGATTGTTGTGGATCCATCCAAAGTAGATGCAATGCTACAATGGGAGACTTTCGAAGTCAGTGACGGAGATCAGAAGTTTCTTGGGATTATCTGGATATTATCGAAGATTTATTGAAGGATTTTCGAAGTTGGCACTTCCGTTGACCCAATTGACTTATAAGAATAAAGCATTTGTGTGGGATTCTCAGTGTGAGAAGAATTTCATTAAGCTAAAGAAGAAGTTGACTACTGCTCCATTTTTTACTTTGTCGAAAGAAAATGAACCGTTTGTGGTTTATTGTGATGCTTCTTTGATGAGTTTAGGTGGAATATTGATGCAAGATCGTCTGGTAGTGGCGTATGCTTCGCTCAGTTGAGAATTCATGAGAGAAATTATCCTACTCATGATTTGGAGTTAGCAGCTATAGTTTTTGTATTAAAGATTTGGATGCATTATCTGTATGGTTCGTGATTTGAGGTTTATAGTGATCATAAGAGTTTGAAAATCCTGTTTGATCAAAAAGAGTTGAATATGAGGCAGAGACGTCGGTTGGAATTCTTGAAGGATTGTGATTTTAGTTTGAATTATCATCCCGGTAAAGCTAATGTTATAGATGATGCCTTAAGTCGAAAGACATTTCATATGTCGGTTATGATGACTAGAGAGTTAGAGTTGATTGAACATTTTAGAGATATGAGTTTGGTTTGTGAATAGACACCTCATAGTGTGATGTTGGGAATGTTGAAGGTTAATAATGATTTTCTTGATCGTGTTCGGGAGATTCAGAAGTTAGATGTGAAATTGGTGGACTTGATGGTCAATGATGAATGGGTTGGAAATAATGAGTTTCGAGTTGATGAACAGGGAGTACTTAGATTTCGGGATCATATTTGTATTCCTGATGATCTTGAGTTGAAGAGAATGATTCTTGAGGAAGGGCATAGAAGTGGTTTGAGTATTCATCCGGGAGCGACGAAAATGTATCAAGATTTGAATAAGATATTTTGGTGGCCTGGTATGAAGCGTGATGTGGCTCAGTTCGTTTATGCATGTTTAACTTGTCAGAAGTCAAAAGTGGAACATCAGAAACCTACTGGTTTGATGCAATCGTTGGATATTCTCGAGTGGAAGTGGGAGAGTATATCGATGGACTTTGTTACGAGGTTACCTACTACTCCAAGAGGGCATGATGTTGTTTGGGTGATCGTTGATAGGTTGACTAAATCATCGCATTTTATTCCGATTGGTATTATTTATTCTTTATAGAGGTTGGCAGAGATATATGTCGGTGTGATAGTAAAGTTGCATGGAATACGATTGAATATTGTGTCGGATAGAGATTTGCGATTTACTTCAAGATTTTGGGAGTGTTTGCAAGAGGCATTGGGTTCGAAGTTGAAGTTGAGTTCATCTTATCATCCTCAGATTGATGGACAAACATAGAGGATGATACAATCTTTGGAATATTTGTTGAGGGTTTGTGTGATTGAACAAGGAGGTTCTTGGGATAGTCACTTGCCATTGATCGATTTTACTTATAACAATAGTTATCATTCCAGTATCGGAATGGCGTCGTTTGAAGCTTTGTATGGTCGAAGGTGCCAGAAACCTTTGTGTTAGCATGATTCAGGTGAGAGTGTTGTACTTGGACCTGCTATTGTGCATCATACTACTTAGATGGTGAAGTTAATTCGAGATAAGATGAGAACTTCACAGAGTGGGCAGAAGAGTTACCATGATAAGAGAAGGAAAGATCTTGAGTTTCAATAAGGAGACCATGTTTTTTTTAGGGTTACTCCGGTGACCGGTGTTGGATGAGCTTTGAAGTCGAGAAAGCTTACTCCTAAATTTATTGGTCTGTATCATATTTCGGCAAGAGTTAGACCTGTTGCTTATAGAGTGTCGTTGCCACCAATATTGTCAAATTTGCATGTTATGTTTCATGTTTCGCAGCTTCAGAAGTATGTTCCGGATCCTTCACATGTGATACCGATGAATGAAGTTGAGGTAAGATATAATCTTATGATTGAAGCATTACCAGAACAAATTGATGATCGTGAAGTAAAGCAGTTGAGAGAAAAGGATATTGTCCTTGTGAAGGTGGTTTGGGAGGAGCTGCCGGTGGGCACATGACTTGGGAATTGGAAAGTAGGATACGAGAGTTGTATCCAGATCTTTTTGCATGAGGTAAGTTTTCGAGGACGAAAACCTTGTTGGTGGGGGAGAGTTGTAACGCCCCAAATTTTATTTAATTATTTTTTATTGGATTGTGGTGTTTTTGGTGTGTAGAAGAATATTTTATTATTGAGTATAATATTAATTTAAGGGAATTATATTATATTGAATAATATTATTATTGGATAAAATAAAATAATTGGAAAATAAAGAGATAAGGGATAAGGTGGTCATTTGGTGAAAGTAGTAAGGGTAAATGTGGAAGATCATAGGTTGGGTCTTAGGGGTTATTTTGGAAATAAGGAAAGGTGGAAACATTTGTGTTTTTGAAAGCGAAGAACGGTCATGAAAAGTTGAGAAGGGAGAAGGGAAATAGCTAGAGCGTGAAGAAGATTTTGAGACCAAGGAAGAGAATTATCGTCAAAACCAAGGTAAGAGTGGGATTCTTCTGTCTTTTAAGGGTTTTATAATGAGAATTAGGCAGGTTGATGATTAAAGGTTTGGGGTTTTGGTGATTGAGTTGGAATTGTGTTGAATCTTGGTAATTTGTTGTGTGATAATTATATGAATTAGATGTTAATATGAGTAATTCTGTAATTTTCTGGACGGAAATTGGTGTTTTGGTGATGTAATTTCGTAGTGGTTTGAGTGCAGATCGCAGAAGGGAGAACTACGAAAATTGCAGAGTCCGCTCAGCAAACTGGAGCTCGCTTAGCAAGTTGGTTAAACTTTAAAGAGTCAAAATACAGAGAGTTGCTCGCTTAGCAAGCAAGCCCCATCGCTTAGCAAGATCTAGAGTGAAAAATGTCATAATTTAATTTTGAAAAATTCCTTAAATTATCTAATTAATTTAATAATGATTAGGAATTGAAGTGACATGATTAAAAGTAGTTATAGGGGAGTTATACACTTAATTATAGGGATAATTAGTATAACTTGAAAATGACATAGAATGATATGTTTGTTAGTTGTTGTTGTTGTTGTTGCTATGTATTGTAATTGTTGTTGTGACTTGGTGGCATTGTTGTGATGTGTGTTGAAGTAATATGTTGAAGTGTATTACACTGTTGTATGTATTCTCGTTGAAGTTGATATATGATGTGGTATGTAATGTGCATGATATTGATGATGTTGTTGTCGTGGTAAGTCATAGTATGTTAGTTATTGATGTTGATTTGTATAAGTAGTTATTGTGTTTATGCATGTATGTCATTGATGTTGCATGACATGTGCATGAATGGAATATTATACCAAGGTAGGTTATGTTTGTGGATCCTATTGGGATCATTGTGATGTTGGTGCGGTCATGAAATATGGATCGTACGTGGCCATGAAATAGGGGTCGAGGGTGTGATCATGAAATAAGGGATCATACTGGACCACGAAAGAGGGGTCGAGAGTTCCAACAAGAATTTGATCTTGAAATAGAGATCGGATTCTCAGGTATCGTATGCATACCATCAAGTAGAGTCTCATTGCATATGTTGTTGTTGTGTATGATGTTGTTGTGGTGTATGATGTGATTGTGTAGTTGTTGTTGTT